>OX438909.1:17214145-18452246 GCA_949316265.1 Diarsia mendica | reverse complement strand
ATTTTTATTGTGGGGCGACAATATTTAAGTCGTAGCTAAGATAGTGCTCAATTATTATTGGCCTGTCCGATTGTTATAGCTCTTGTCGCCGAGAATTTCAGAATCGGATCAATACTTTCGAATATTAGCTCCTACATCCAAACTTACAAAAATTCTACCTTTGTAGCATAGCGCCTACGCACTAAATTTAGCCAATTATGTTAAGGATCAAGTAACACGAGACAAGCCTATTGCCATCAACCGATTACAAATTCGGACGGTTACTGAGAAATTCCTGATGGAAAACCGACCAAAATGGGAATCGAACTATGGACCTAATGCGCAGCAGTTACGTTTGTGACCACTAGAACAACTACATTACAAGACACTTTAATTATCTTCGTCCACAAAAATCTATAGAAACTCAGTAACTATCTCGGCTGGCAAGTGCGTTTCCAATTTGCAAGGCTCACGGCACGTAGGCCTAGCGAACTAAAAGGGAGAATCGTTTCGCACCTTAAGAATCGACTCACGTTCGAACGGGGGCACAATCAAATTATATAGAACTGACTCGATTTTGCGTAGCGATGGGCTAAGTCGAAGGAAAGGTGTGGGATTGGGAAGGCGTTTGAATAGTTCTAGAACATCTAGTACTGTTGACCTTTTTTTTTTCATCATCAAATGTCTCGTCCCGCTCTCTCTAAAACCACCCATGTGCCTTTTTAGCCCTTTGGTTCCGGGGCTGTGGTGTCGAACAACCTGCAGTCCTGAAGTGCTGTTGACTTGACTGGAAACTTCCTTGTAAATGTTAGAGAGCAACTGCATGTGAATTTCGAAGTTCCTGTGGAACACAAAAATGTTTTAGAAATTTTGACAATTTAATTTTTATGCAAATGCACATTTACAGCCAGAGTGGAATGAGTGGCTCAATTATTTTTTTTTTCTAAGATTAGTCTACTACTACCGATAAACAACCTACTGAACATCGGCCTCCCCAAGTGCCACATTATCCGGCCCCGTGCATCTTGCATACACCAAACCCTCGCAACGTTTATCAGGTCATTGGCCCACCTAGTGGGAGGCCTTCTAAACGCAACGTCTTCCGGGTCGCGGTCGCCACTCCAGAACTTTTCCGGCCCATCCGTTCTGCGAGCAATGCCCACTGCCACTGAAATTCATTACGTAGGCAAAAACAATTGATATCTAAAATGTTCAAATGAACTGGTACCACCAAATGCATACATCATCTGCCCATATTGCCTATCTGGCCTCCACAACTCAGTTAGTACTGGGTATTACAATCATCATCATCATTATCCTGCCCTTATTCAATTCTATTAGGGGGTCGGCGAAACACGTTTTCTTTAGAACTAGGTATTACGATATCTCTTAGTAAAACGGTCAGAATATCGGACCACCTGTAACAACTAACAAAGATCGACAATTGAGGGACCAACACGGCTTGAAGTGACGGACCTACTAATTTGCGGACACGACTAACAAAATAAAGGATTGTAGGTACCTACATTTACTTACTCGTATATCTTACTTGATAATTAGGGGCGTTGAGTAGGGTAGCACTGACCATCATCTACAGAGCGACGGATGAGCTAATGATGTAACTTTGTTCATTTAGATACAAGGCTATGAGTAATGAGACTGGGGCCGAGATTTAGTACTAATTTTATTGTATGTGGTTTGAGTTCTGTAGAAAGTAACGACTGGCTTTTAGTTCATTAATTACCCGACTGCGGCGAAGCCCAAAAGGAGGGTTACGTGTTTGACGTGTATGTATAAATATGACGTGTATGAATATTAAATTAATTATGAAATAAATAAAAAATAGAACTAAAATAGAACCCAGCCTACCTTCCAAGTTTTGTTTAATTTAAAATGCTTGTTTTTTTGCTTTTCAGTTTTTTCAGTCGGGTTTTTTAGTTTATTAACTACTTTTTTTTATAATGAGGTACTTAATAAATTGCTTCGTTGGTCTACTGGTCATAAGTGGCAATATTGAGTATGAGGTCGTTGGTCCACCTTGCGAGGTTTTTCAACGTTGCGCCTTCGGGTGGTCACCGCTCAAAAATTCTTCAGTCACAGTTACTTAAGGTTTGAAAGACAATCACCTTGCGGCTGATATGATGACCACAAATTTTAATGGCAAAATAAGGATCGTTCTTAACATACAGTTTGGATATGATTGGATATGAAAGAGAAAACGGCTAATGATGCCGTGATGTCTGACAGGGGAGAATGGTAGAAGAAAACGTGTTGCGCAGACCACAAGTAGAATGGGCCAAGAGCAGAAAGATTATCAAAGCGGACACTTTTTTACAATTATCATCATCATCAGCCTATAATGTTCCCACTGCAGGGACTCAGGCCTCCTCTCTAGGAGAGGGATAGGCTATAATCCACCACACGGGCTCAGTGCGGATTGACAGATGTCACATGTTTTCGAATTTGTTGGTTCTAAGACGGTTTCCTCACGATGTTTTCCTTCACCGTTTTGAGAGCAGCAGGGATGAAATAAATTACACGAAGTAATGCGCCTGCCTGGGTTCGAACCCACGACCTACTGTTCGTAAGTCGGGGCCGACACTACTGGGCCACCGCTGCTCTATTGCATATATATCTGCTTTTTTACAATAGCCGTATTAAAATGATGCGGCTATTTGAAAATAAAGAAGAAAAAATAGACATAGCTCAGGGGGTCTAAAATGGCCACTTTCGCAGATCATAATGTGAATTGCGTTTAAAAGCGTAAAATGGACCTTTCATATTTAATAAAAACTGCGTCTGTGACTATTTTACGAATGTTAACGCAATTCATATTATTTTCCTATTATGATGTATTTTACTAAATTGTTACAGACGCAGTTATTATAATGAAAGGTCCATTTTACGCTTTTTAACACAATTCATATTATGATCTGCCAAAGTGGCCGTTTTAGACCCCCAGTTCTGAGTACTTACAGTGACTTCATAAGATCATATTTGTAATTCCTCAGAATATTACGAAAAAGTTTTAAGCCCTAAGTTCCCTCCTAAACACCTTAATAATAAAATCAAAGTCTTGCATAGAACAACAACAAAATGTATGTCAAAACTGAGGTCAAAACATATATTTTCAACTGAAAACGGCAAATGAGGACGTCCCCAAGAAGTTTCCATATTCATGAAATAAAAAATGTGACATAATGTAATGTCCTGAAAGCGGTGACGGCTACCCGTGTTACAAACATAAATTTGAACCACGATAAGTACACATTTGAATTATTTAAATTCGTATATGAGTTGTTTAGTACACTTGTGAGTTGTATTTTTGTTTTACCTTTGTTATGTGATGAAAAACAAAATTGTTGAACACTTTTTTGATGTGTTTAGTAAGTTTGCAGTGTGGTGTGACAGTTTTATCATGATACTTAGGAAACAAGTACGGAGTGTCATCATATGCCTAGCCTTTTTCCAACTATATTGGGGTCATTGAGGAAGCTACACACAGGAGTATAACCTGTTGCAATGACACTTATATCTGAATATTTACAATTATCATCAGCCCACCAGTTCCCACTGCAGGGACTCAGGCCTCCTCTCTAGGAGAGGGATGGGCTATATAATAATGCACCACGCGGGCCCAGTGCGGGTTGGTAGATGTCACATTACTTCGAATTTTTGGTTCTAGGACATGCCGGTTTCCTCACAATGTTTTCTTTCACCGTTTTGAGAGCAGTAGTGATGAAATTGATTATGGTTCGAACCCACAATTTACTGTTCATAAAGGCTGGAATACACATGCTACGTAGTAGCACGAAATCATGCTAGTTTGGAGCAGCTGTCACCTAGTAGCATACAAGTAGCACGTGTATTCGAAAAGAGCATGCTTGTTTCAAAGTATGCTACCTATTCGCAAGCCGGTCTATTTTTCGTGCTAACTAGCACGACGCTTAAAACCTCTTTTTTAATATTTTTTGGTTTTACAATTTATATGTTTTTTTATCGAGCTACCACCTTCTTGTTGTTTCCTGTGTATCCAATAAAATACTGTAAAGCCGCGTCCCCACTAACATCACCCGAAACGTTCCTGTTAGGCACGCGGCTCGGCCTCACGGATCCGCGCGGCCTAAGTGAGGATGCCGCTAATTGTTCCTGTTAGACCTCGCGACTTAGGCCTCGCTCACGTCCACACTCACGAGGCTCTGCCGCGTGGCTCTTGTGGGGACGCGGCTTAAGATAATGTCACTCAGATGTTCTAAAAAAAAGTATTCTCGTAAAAAGTATGCTTTTGAGGTCTGTACTTTAGAGCAAATGTGCACACTCGGAAAACATGCTACAAATGACAATACTACCTAAAAAAAGAAAAAAAAAAACATGCATGCTTTTCTAGTAGCATGTGTATTCCAGGCTTAAGTTGGGTTGCCACTACTAGGTCACCGGCGCTTCTATATTTACAATGTAAACTATTTATTTTGAATAAAAAGTGATGGATATAAATGTTGATGGATGGAGAGGCAGGAAGGTCAAAGAAAAGATGGATGGAGTGTGTGAGGAATGTTAAGAAAGAGAAAAGAGTAAATGCCACCGTGACGTCTAACAGGGAAGATTGGAAAAAAAAAGTGTTGCGCCGACCCCAAATAGAAACTGATACGGGCAGAAAAATAAAATGATGGACTATTTATTTTGAATAATAAACTAGGTAAAAGAGTACTGAGATAATACGGTACGGCATTCCAAAACGGCACTTGTGTGCCTATATATAGGTTGCTTAATAATTCCAGGATTCAAAAGTTCTATAAACCCTCTGGCATGGTGGATTATAGCCAATTCCTCTCCTAAAGAAGAGGCCTGAGTCCCTGTACTGTGAACATTATAGGCTGACGATGGTGATGAGAGCCATCACTATTTAGGACAGCAGGCTCACTTTCACATGTCGCGACAGCTACGTGAACAGGGAAAATTAAGATAATGTATATTGTATTATAAAGTTTTTACGTGACTTTATAATAAAAAAGATCAGTAAGAAATACGCAAAGGAAATCTTTACCTATATATTTTGTATCACGTTACAATTCGGTTGATTTGGTGCAAAAACGTGTAACGTTACGTGTACCTAATTTTCTGTTCCATTGCTCAAGTTAAATAAATTAAGTCGACGGAAATCCTTTGGATTATGGCAAGTAAAAATAAATTCTTACGAGGTTATATTCCGACAATTTGTTATTTTGTATGTTGCGGTAATTTGTTCCTGTTGTAGACGTTGTTAGAGGTAATTTGGATCAGTGGCTTTACCTGTGTTATTTTTTTTGGGTTAACGGAACCCTTATAGGATCACTCGTGTGTCTGTCTGTCTGTCCGACTATGGGCCCTTATCTCCGAAACTACTGAGCCTTTTATTTTTTTGGTGGGTGGAAAATCATCGAATAACCCCCCCCCCGCTCTTGGGCAGAGCGAAGGGGAGTGACAGACTTCTACTGACTAAAAACCAAACCCATGTTCCTTCTTCGCCCTTGTGTCGGAGCCCCGTTATCCTTTCGACACCAAAATTCTGAAAGAAATACAGAAATTAGTTCAACACTTATAGATTACAGGAATACCTAAATTGTCATCGACACGCTAAGAAGAAATCCCTTATAAAATGACTTGTGTGTCTGTCTGTCCGACCTTCGCCCCTTGTCTCCGAAACTATTGTGCCTAAAATTCTGAAAAAAAAAATACAGAAAATAGTTCAACACTTATAGATTACAGGAATACCAAATAAATTTTGTCATCGACACGCTAAGAAGAAGACAGGAAAACCTAAGTAAAAGAAGTCATGAGACCGACTTGCACTTGGCCAGTTTTTTGCCATACCATAAAAATGTAATCATACAAATCATCACGTTAGACCAAATCTCTAAGGGTTGGACCCAAGTATTACCTATAGTAACCCCGTATTTCGACATTTATGATCGAGTTACACGTGCCTGCGTGTTACCGTAACCTTGCCTAAACTTTTTTCCGCTGTAAGAATTTCTTCTGTAGTGTGGGTATGTTTCATCAGCCATAAGACGTCCACTGCTGGACAAAGACCTCCCCAATAGAACGCCATAAAGAACGGCAGCCTGCCGTTTGCATCCACCGGTTGCCAGCGACTCTCACGATGTCGTCGGTCCACCTGGTGGGAGGCCTACCAACGCTGGGTCTTCCGGTTCGTGGTCACTCGATAACCTTCCAACGTTCTAATCGTGGGTGTGCTTACAAACATTTAAAGCCAGACTCTTTAACTACCGGTAGGTTTTTTTTTTTTTTTTAATCTTCTTTATTTAAGGGATTTTTGTACACAATAGGGGAACGGACAAAAAAAAACTAATTAGTCCGTCAGATAGATTTCCAAAAAATATTAACCACGTATTTTTTCTTTTTTCACGTAAACAAAAAATGAAATGAAATGAAATGAAATGAACTTTATTCGCTAGAATTGTAGTACAGTCTTGATGGTCAGGTTTTGTAAGAGTAGCTCACACAATTCGCTAAAACTTGCATGCAAAATTAAATACATAATACATTAAAGTGAATTTATTAATTGGTAATAATTGGTATGTTGTAAAATTAAGGATGTCAATAATGATAATAATTATGTCAATAGTAAAATGTCAATATGTTTGCATAAATTAGAATAGGAGAATGTCAACGTAAATCTTTCAGGTTAAGGTACTCATTCACAGAATAATATGTCTTATCGATAAGCCATCTGAATAATGCCGTTTTAAAGCGATTAGTTGGCAGTTCCCTATATGATTTTGGTAGTTTATTAAATAATCTTACAACCATTGGAATCTTACAACCATTGGAAAGCAACTCCTGTGAAATAAGTGGCTTTTCATTGGAGGAATAATGAGTCTGTCAGGATATCTCGTTTTAAAAGTTACAGTATCTCCAAGACGCTGAAATAGTTCGGGGTGTGTTTTAACAAATTTACAACATTCAAAAATGTATATTCCAGGAACTGTTAATATATTCTTTAAAGACTTCTTGAAGACGATACAGCGCTTCGAAAACTCGTGTGACGTCATAATATGATAGTACATTTTGTACCTTCAATTGACGTGTCAAGCCCCACTCCATGATCTTCGACGCGCTTTATCTTCGTAAATCTTTATTGTATTGATAAAATAAAAAACACGTATCCAATATTTTTCGATAATCTAACTGACGGACTAAACAAAAACATATATTTTTGAGTCAGTCCGATCCCCTATTGTAATGTTTGTTCATCGCGACACGCAGCGCAGCAGTCAATCGCTTAGCCACTGTGCCAACCATGCCGTATAATCAATGACTAATCAGTGGCAACTGGAAAGTAAATGACGTAATTAGTTTTCAACATTTTGTTACATTCCAATAACCTGAAACCCCAATACTTCAATTTCAACACTAGCGCTTTCTTTGTTACTTCACTACCTACATTATTATAAAACAAAGTCCTTCGCCACGTCTGTCTCTCGGTCCGTTCGCGATAAACTCAAAAACTATTGCACCGATTTTCATGATGTTTTCACCAATGGATAGAGTAGTTCTCGAGGAAGGTTTTACTATATAACTTGTCAACTTCCAACATCCACGCGGGTGTAGTCGCGGGCATCAACTAGTCTAAAATATTAAGTAAAAGAGAGAGAAGATCTAGTTGCAGTCGTCCGGTTGTTAGTGCGGTTGATCGAACTAGTGCAACATTCAGTTGCTGTACAGTTCGGTTAGTAAGAAAGTGTATTGTACAATTTTATCTATCTATCTTCTATAATAAAAAAGAGAAGTCCTGACTGACTGACTCATCAACGCCCAGCCCAAACCATTGGACCTATAAATCTGAAATTTTGCACAAAGGTTCCCTTTATTATGTAGACAAGGAATAAGGAAGGATTTTTTGAAATTCAACCCCTAAGCGAGTTAAATAAGGGATGAAAGTTTCTATGGAAAATCGTCATTTTCACGCGGGCGAAGCCGCTGGCAAAAGCTAGTTCATTGATATTACAAACCGAACTGTTGCTACTAAAGAGTATCAGTAGTTCGGTGCTATATTTCAACCGAACTACTAAAACTGAAAAGTTGCACTAGTTCGGTCAACCGGACTAACAACCGGACTACTGCAACTAGATCGATAAATCTCGGGTTCGAACCCAGACAGGCGCCTTACTTTGAATAATTTATTTCATCACCACTGCTTTAAAAACAGTGAAGGAAAACATAGTGAAGAAACCAGCATGTCCTAGGACCTAGAACCATAAAATCGAAAACTTGTAATCTACCAATCCGCATCACATGGGCCCGCGTGGTAAATTCTCTCTTAAAGAGAGGTGATCAGTATCCCAGCTGTGGGAATATTAATTGACTGATGATGATGATGACTCCTCTATGCTTATGAACCAAAAGAATAAACCAAACCAGCTCACAGACAACCACCAATAAAATAAAAGCAGTCTTTCAAAAACAACTTTTCGCATCTCAATTGTTTAACTGTCAACGTATTCCAACTAAAACGTAAAGTGTTCTACAAACTTTAGAAATCTCATAGCAAAAGCTTGCACAGTGTTTGTGTGTGCCTCGGTATTCTTTTGTGGAGTGGAGACGAGTGTAGGAATAGTCTTGGGCTCACAATGCGACGCGAATAACCATTCATACACAAACTCTTGGGCATGTGACGACACAAGTGTTTACTTTTGTCAACTTTTTTAAATGTATCGTCGTGTGCAGATGTTTTTAAGTGTGTTTGTTTTTGGTTTTAAGTAGGTTTCTTGTTTATTTAGGGTATAAGGTGGTACGGTCATGTGAAGAGGGTGAGGTATTCCACATTGGGCACCCGCTTTAATGGCACCTGAGGTAATGGCACCTGAGGTATTCCACATACGGCACCTGTCAATATTTTTCGCAGGTGCCATTAGTGGAATAGTTTTTTATTTAAAATTTTATTCCACATACGGCACCTACGGATCAGTAGTTGGGGGGTGGTTTGTCTGAACGGATCGCTGTCAATTCTTTCTGGTCCGTTCAGACGTAGACAAAAAATGTGTACATCCGAACGGACCGGTGTAAAAAAAAAACAAATAATTAAACAATAATAAGTTTAAAGCGGCAGTCCCATTCATTGGAGTAATTCATCAACTCGTCCCACATGCCCTCGGCCAATTTGGGACGAGTTGATTGGACTTTTACGCGAACAGATTTCTGCGCGCTAAGACACTTGCTCGAATGGACTTTTGCGCGCCAGGACACTTTTTATCTTGCGCGGATAGATTTTTGCGCGAAAGGACACTCTTGTGCGTGAATGGACACTTGCGCGACTGAAATAGCATGGATTGCAGCAATGGTTTTTTTTTTGGATTTTCCATCATGGGTGTCGTTTTAATGGTTTTTGGGGTCCCTGCATGATAACTAATGAGGTCAAAATGAAAATCCAAGATGGTGCAACGAAATTTTATGGTTTTTCATCATGGGTATCGTTTTCATGGTTTTAATATCACAGTCAGTTTCCTTAATCACAAATGTGTTATAAAATCAGCCTTGACTTACAATAGAATTTAAAAAAAAGAATGTGGCACTCGGAGACTGCCGCGGTAAAGCTATTGCATAGCATTTTTTATCAATTATTTAATTTGACAACCTCAGTTGAAAAAAAAAAATGTTTACAAACATTCAAACTCACATACACAAATACCCAGACCCAGAACAACTATCTGTAGGCCATACAAATATTTGTTCCGTGCGGGGATCGAACCCGCGACACGCAGCGCAGCAGTCCGATCGCTCAGCCACTGCGCCAACCGTATGTCACTGTGCCAACATTCACACATCTATAAAAAAATGAAAGCCATCCAGGATGTCTCCAACGGCGGGGCCGCTTTAAACTTATTATTGTTTATTCAATTGTTTTTTTTTTTTTACACCGGTCCGTTCGGATGTACACATTTTTTGTCGTCTGAACGGACCAGAAAGATATGACAGCGGTCCGTTCAGACAAACCACCCCCCAACACTAGTAGTACCTACTGATCCGTAGGTGCCGTATGTGGAATAAAATTTTAAATAATAAACTATTCCACTAATGGCACCTGCTAAAAATATTGACAGGTGCCGTATGTGGAATACCTCAGGTGCCGTATGTGGAATACCTCAGGTGCCATTACCTCAGGTGCCGTTAAAGCGGTGCCCAATGTGGAATACCTCAAGAGGGTGAGTGAAAGTCGATTAACGAAAGGAAGGATTAAAAAGGCAGATGTGAGTGACAACGCAGCCCGGGAGAGGACGCCCTGGAAAGACATACAATGATGTTATTGGTGACGTTCTTCAGAAAGGACAGGTGCGTAGTACTCGTAACCGGCGTGCGTGTATGACCAGATGTATGAATGTGAACGAGGCAAAAGGAGTATGTAAGGACGTAGCAAGTGGCGTTCTGTGGTTTCTGCCATGGGGTACCCATGGGAAAAGGGCGTGAGTTTATGTGTCTTGTTTATTTATATATTTAAACTTGCTTTTGTTTGGGGCTTCGTTCGCTTTGAGGTCGGAATTCATACCACGCAAACATTCTACTGCGATCAAAAGTGTACTGTGTCCTGACCTAGGTATGGTCCATGGCCTTCCCGGCAAAATCAGTTTATTGATTACAAGTGACCCACCCCGGCTTCGCACGGGTGGTAATAATATATTCTTCCTCTTGAATCACTCTATCTATTAAAAGAAACCGCATCAAAATAACGGATTTTGATGCGGTTTTTTTTAATAGATAGAGTGAGTGATGGCGTAGTTTTAAAGATTTAAGTATACAAAGGGACATAGGGACAGAAAGCGACTTTGTTTTATACTATGTAGTGATAGTGAAGTCGTAAAGATGCCAGAAGTAATTAATCCACTTTCATATTCATAACATTACGCCTGTAATCCCCGAAGGGTTAGGCAGACGTGTACCTTATAGTACACCCACATTTCGCCAGTTATGTTTAAGTCCCATGTAATAGGGGGCGAGCCTATTGCCATCAACCTGGCACAAATCCAGACTCCGTGGCTGTTACTGGTAAATTCCTGATGGAAAAACCCAATAACACTTTGCCCGAACCGGGAATCAAACCCTGGACCTCATGCTCAGCAGTCACTAGAACAACGACGCAGTTCATATTAATATTACTAGAATTAACTATTGTGTTTTGCCGATGACATGAAAATATTTGGCACTGTTTCAACGCTCGAAGACAGACAAGCACTTCAGGCTGACTTGTATCGGCTTGAAGAGTATTGTCGGGCTCATAGACTAGATCTCAACCCATCCAAGTGTTCGGTGATCACTTTCACTAGAAAACGTGCAGTTTTGGCTACTACTTATACTTTGGCGGGCCAGATCTTGCCAAGGTGCAATACTATTCGTGACTTGGGCGTCCATCAAGACAGTAAGTTAGTTTTTGACACACACACTGATGCAATTGTCAAAAAAGCTTCTAAACTACTTGGGTTTATAATACGTCTCTCTAAGTGTTTTACAAACGCTAAAACACTAAAAATATTGTATTGCACTTTTGTAAGAAGTCAGCTTGAGTATGCCTCTCAGATATGGAATCCTCGTTATCATAAATACATTGACCGTATTGAAAACATCCAAAGACGTTTCATAAAGTATCTTTGCTTTCATCAAAGGATTCCATATCAGTCAACCGATTACCTTAGACTCTGTAAGAAGTACCACATACTACCACTGGTCGAACGACGTAAAATTGCTGACAGCCTATTCTTGTTGAAAATCCTGAATAACGATATCGATAACCCTGAGTTACTGTCAAAATTTCATTTTAATGTGCCATGTAAAGCATTTCGTTTTAATCCACCCATACGTGTACCTCATACATCTTCGAATTATAGGCAGAACAGCTATATTGTGCGTGCAAGCAGACAATTCAATGACATTTGTAGGGAATATAATCTAAATCCATTCACAACTAGTGTGAATTCGGCCAGAAGGTGCTTAAGCCTCAATTTTTTCAAGTAGCGGTAGGTAATTTTATTTGTTGTTATTAATTTCTCTATTAATTCATTCATGAAATTTTTGCGAACTTAGTTTTTTATATTGTATTTATTTCACTTACGGCGTTTTTTGTTTTGTGCTCTCACCATAAATCATTTTTATTATAAGTCTATACGTGAGGACTTGTAATTGGCTTTCTGGTGACTATGGTTTCTTCTTTTTGTTTGTTTTTATTAGCTGTAAGTCTTCCATGTACTAAATAAATAAATAAATAAATAATGTACTCTACCTTAAAATAACCATAATAACTATAAAACTTAAAACCAGAACTCTTCATTTACTTTTAAACGTCAATTTACAGCACAAACACAAAAGGTATTTTTGCTAAATTATACACCGTCAAACATCAATTGAAATGTCAAATCAACCTTTTGTCCAATATTTCTCAGTTGTCTTGGAAAATTTACAATCGAATCATAAGATAAATTAGCCGTGAAACAAAAGCCGTTTTTGTTCCGTTCAGCCGAATTTGAATACGTAATGCTTCGTTCACGACCTCACATAACGCGACTTCCTTTGAAGCGACCGACAATCGAATTTTACGTTTAACTCCTTCCCGTGAGCACCATCGCGTCGCAACTTGCATCGCGACGCAAGTTGCGACGCGATGTTTGAATGTGGAAAAATATTTAGAGTTAGCCACTAGTCACAGCGACTAATACCTATATTATAATATAAATGATTAGGTCCTAGTAATATCTCGTAAGATATCATGCCCTACACACCTTGTTAGTCTGCTCACTTCAAGAGTTACTATACTAGTAATAGTGTAGTGGGTTTGGTGTTGTGAAGTAGTTAGTTTAAACTAGTAATAGTACCAAAAGAGTGTGAAGCATCAACATAGGAAATGCCACACCTCTCTTGTGGGTCAACCACAATTAATTGCAGGACTTGAATGAGGCAAACGACAGAGCTGTCCAGGACGCTCCATATTGGTCGGACAAAATGTGAGTCATCGAGACGCTAAAAACATAAAAATGCATTTTCTTTTCATTCCGCCGTCGCTATTACAAAATGCACGTAGCTTGAACGCATAGTTTGTGGCCAAGTAGTAAAAGGTAAGGTAAATATTTGGAATTTTCTCAAGGATCTAAAATGGGAGACAGAAGTAATTGTTCAAGGGAGAGCAAACAATGATGGCTCGGAATACGGGTTAATAACAATGAACGAATTATTTGTTTAATTTAATGAAATTATTTTTGTACCTTCTCTTATTTGCTTTTTTGACAACTATATATAGCTTTGTGCAAAAACAATTGAATTTCGTGGGACGGGTCACTTGTTTCAACTTTCTAACTGTCCGATTCCAGAACAATTCAATAGTGCGCCCTTCTTTTTGTCTTTTGTGTTGATGATATTTCTTACCCAATGGTTTGTGGTCGGGTAAGTGGCCTTTTAATTTTATTCAGCAATGTAAAAGGTTTATTTAAATGTTTATGTGATGGCTGTAAATTCAGTAAGACAGTCTTACCAGTTATCGTATTACCCAGTGCTACCTGGGTTGTAGTAGTCAAATAGGCTGTCAGTCAATATAAAAGTCTGGTATTCAGCTGCGTCCGGTTAGACTGTAAATAGGTGTCTATGATGAGATAACAATTTATAAAACAAGATAACTATGGAAGAAGAGGTTGGGTCAGGGATTTGGGTCGGTGAAGCCTTCCCTCATTCGCCAAAACTGGGCAGGAGAATGATACATAATTTTAATTTTAACTGTCAAAATTATCCTAAAACACTTTTCTACTCGCCTATACAGTCCGCCACACAGGTTGTTCAGTAGCACAAAGCGTTCGTCTACACGCTCCGTCAGAATCAACACGACCTACAGTCACCGACAAACACCAACAAGCGTTACAAGAGTTTGCGACGAAAGTTCTTCACAACTTGTAGCCGTATTGGAACTCATTTTTCAAATGCACAATATTTTACGTCTCACGGAATAGGATTATTGTACTAAAGATTTGTATTTCGTGAAAATTCTTGTTACTGGCCAGTTTTCTTAGAAATCGTTGTGAGGTTTTGGAATATGTTTTTCTGTTGATATTGCACTTATGGTCGTGTGTTATTCGTTATTATTATTATTAGCCTGTACTGTCCCACTGCAGGGCAAAGGCCTCCCTTCCCTCCTTTTACTTTTCGCGATCTAGTGCGATGATAGGCCAATCCTTTGAGAAGGAATCCAGCTTATCCCGCCATCTCCTTCTGGGCCTGCCGCGTTGTCGTTTCCTGCTGGTTGGTGTCAACTGAGTGGTAATTTTTGCCCATTGCTCCTCCGACATGCGGCAGATGTGACAAGCCCAGTTCCATTTCAACCCAGCAGCTGTATTGCCAGCATCGGCTATTTGAGTTTTCGAGCGAAGTATAGTGTTTCTGATGCGGTCCTTGAGTTTGACACCCAGTATACTTCGCTCCATAGCTCGTTGGCAGACCCCAAGATTCATAATGGAAATATCATGGGATTGAGTTATAATACTGAGGTGTTTTACATTTCATTTTTCATCAAAAATTTCTCAGTAGTCAGCCACGGAGTCTGGATTCGTGCCCGACTAATAGCAATAGGCTCACTCACTATAACATGGCACTTAAAACTGTCGAAATGTTGGTGTGCTATACGGTACTCCTGTCCTTAGGCACAGGAGTACCAGTAGTAAGGCATTACAGGTGTGATGTTATGTTATCTAGTTATCTACCTTTCGCCTTTGCCGACTTAAAACGGACGGCACGGTTGCTGCGCTACGTGTCGCGGGTTTGATCCCCGCACGCAAATATTTGTATGGCCTTCAGATAGTTGTTTTGGGTCGGGAAATTTCTGTATTCTGTATAATGTTATACAGGAGAAATTCCTAGTGTGGCGAAAAGTTAAAAAAATAATACTTTAGGTTTACAGTTTAGTTTTTTCATGAATCGGCTGTCGTGATCATGGTACTAGCAACAGTGCCTAAAATATCGGAAACTTGAAACAAATAGTAAACATAGTAAATATCCTGTTACAAGTGTTTGTAATAACCGGGGCTGCGGGTTGTTCGAAAGAAATACTTACCGCGGCTCCGGACACAAAGGGCTAAGAAGGAATACTTACCGCGGCTCCTGACACAAAGGGCTAAGAAGAAATACTTACCGCGGCTCCTGACACAAAGGGCTAAGAAGGAATACTTACCGCGGCTCCTGACACAAAGGGCTAAGAAGGAATATAGATGATCTTTTGTCAGTAAAAGTCTGACTCTCCAATCCAATCACCAATTGACTCCTTCCACTCTGGGTGGAGCATAAGGAGTCGATTGATGATTTTGCACCCTCCAGAAAAAAAGTGTTAATAATAATACGATATCTCTTAGTAACGCTGACTTTACAAACGATGTTTTTATGTACTTACTCCATTTACTTTGATCAACAAGTGGCGATAACCGAGTCTGCTAGAGAATAATGAGCAGATGTCAGATACAAGACACGTACAAGCAAATATTGGGAGATTTCAGCGACAAATATAACAGAGATACACACTGAAATGTAACGCTGTGTCTTGTTAATCTTGAAGTAAGCTTATAATGTGGTTGTGGCAACGATGCCAAAATACTTTCTGTTTTTTTTGGAGTATGTGGAATTATCAAATGACTTCTTCTACTCTGGGCCGAGCGGAAGAAAGTGTCAGACTTCTACTGACTAAAAACCACCCATGTTCCTTCTTAGCTCTTTGTGCCGGGGCCAAGGTATCTCTTTCAAACAACCCGTAGCCCAACGGCGTATTTTCAATTCTTCATACCGCAACGCAAATAACAACTTAATAAAATCTGAAAACCTTACAGTAACAAATGGGAACAGTTGACGTCACAATTACTGGCACAATCTGCGGTTGAAGTTTGATCACCAATATTACTTAAAAGTATCGTGTTAGTAGGTACCAACTTATTTCTCGACAACTTTAAAGTTCGTATGGCAAAGTCAAACTCAACTCAAACTCAAAGCATTTATTTCAATTAAGCCATTACAGGTACTTTTGAATGTCAGAAGAACAATTCACAAAACAAAAAAAGAAACTATGAGTGCAATACGTCATTCCGAAAGCCACCACGCCGAACCACACTCCGCCGAATGCCCGCAACAACGAACACTGCGAGCATGAAAGCACGCAGCGACGCACACCGCAACAACGAATGCACGAGCCCCGAATCTCAGAACAACGAATGCACGCCGCAATGTGCAACCGCCGCCCCGCGATCCGGAGCCCCGCGCAACCGCCGCCACGGCACGCACCGCCGCGCGCCCCCACACCCACAGCACTCGCCGCCGGTAGCATCCGGCGCCGCGCAGCCTGACGCAGCAACTCCCGAAACGACGCATTGCACTCCTAAGCTACAGTCACCGTCACAAGGCATAATAACTTGTGAAAGTACTGCAGTTGACAGTTGGCTTAATATTATTGAAAGAAATGCTTTGAGTTCCAGTCGGATTCCACAGAGTTGTGGAGTTCAGTTATGTACCAGTGGAGGTAGTCAGTGGCCGAAAAGTCTGACAGCCATTCTAACCAAAGGGTATCGTATTACCAAGCACTAACTGGGCTGTGAAGGTTGTCTGATAGACAATCGCTTCATGGGAAATACTGGTACTCAGCTGCATACGGTTAGTAGACTAGTCTGACCCCAACATAGATGGGAGAAGGCTTGATCAATAATGATGACGAGTAACACTGCCGCCTTAAACTAAAAAGAGCACAACTGCGGAAACAATGTTTAGAAAAATAAGCCTAAAAGGTGAATTTAATAAGAATTATTTTTCAGCATTACGTTTTCTCAGATGTAACCTTTTTTCTACGATCACGACGGCAGACAGACGTTTATACTCTCCTGTACCAAAAGATCAACTTCCAAACTGTCCAAAAGCCGAAAGATTCTCCCAAACTTCGTCCAATATCTACGTGTGATACGGGGAATTAAACCGAGGTTGCGATAACCAGCCCATTAACCATTCTGGGACCGCCGTTTAATTTATATTGTTTGGAAGTGCCAACCCTAGTCGCAGCCGCAGGGCCATAGATTAAATAACAAGAGATATATATAGGCATATATGTATATATATTTCTACTTGTATATGTATATATTGTGCCTTCAAGTGCTGGAAGGTTTCTTCTAAGTAATTAAGTTCGCGAGGCTGTGTTAAGGCGAAGGCTTGTTGGTTTTCTCTGTGGTAAGTAATGTTATTAGTTTTATGTTTAGTGTTAGGTTTAGGAGCTTATTAGAGCGTGTGGAACGTTTAGTTTATTTTCGTGATACGGTTTGAGGAGATTTTCATTAAGAGACAGGGTGAGAGAAGAAAATTGTGCGTCGTTATTTTATATATTCAACCACTCCTTCTCTAAATCTTCTTGACTCAAAATATATGGTACATACATAAACTCACGGCTTTTTCTCACGGGGGTAGAAAGAAATGACGGATCGACCACCTGCTACGATCCTTACATAGTCCTTTTGCCTTGTCTACCTTCATACATCTGGTTGAAAACACGGGTTATTTGTATTATTCGGGTTATTCGCACACCGGTTTCGAATAATGTGCACCTGTCTTTTCTGACGATCCTCGCCAGTAAGGTCAGTGTATGTCTTCACACATCTGCCTTGTAAATATCTTTTGTCAATCGACTTTCACTCATCCTCTCCACATGACCAAACCATCTCAGTATTCTCTTTTAAGTTTTTGTCACTACATCTAAATTATAAATAGTATTATAAAAAAATCGTCTACGCCGTAGCAAGGGCCACAGCATAGCGGCTTGCTACGCTGTGGCCCAAGAGAATACTGAGATGGTTTGGTCATAACTGTGGAGAGGATGAGTGAAAGTCGAGCGTAGCGGCTTGCTACGCTGTGGCCCTTGCTACGGCGTAGCTGTCATAGTGCTACGATATTGTAGCAAAATATGTGCATTTGAAATATCTTGTGGTTATCTTTAAATTGTGAATTCGAGTTACTCACAGTGCGATAGAGTTTTGGGTTATTAATCGAAAAAAGTAAAAGGTTCTCAATTAAATTAAGAACCTTTAACTTTTTGTTTCTTTGCACATTTTTATTTTTATTCGATCAAAAATTGCCCCCTGTTGACGGCAAAAGGGAAATATTTTTCCTCTCTTATGAATAACTTACAGAATATGGATGTACAGACTTGTATATAAGCCTAAGCCTTCATGGAAATACAGAGGTAACGTCTATTTATCTCATTTCTCATTCGTAACGAGTAATTTTAATATGGGAGAACCTGAAATAAATGGATTTTATATTTATTTATTTTAATAGTTCTGTTTACGTATCGGCTACGCTAATGAATGAAATAAATACATTCCCCTTAACCCTCCTACCTAATTGTGTGGCTTTCTTTAACTTAGTGATGCTGAAGCAGAGAACTTCGAGTCGTATTACTTACACCTGAGGATACACACTTACATTCTAGTACTGAGTATCTGTTTAGTGTTGTGGAAACTTCTGTCTTTGATTTATTTGAGATAATCCAAGTTCCCATATTATCCTATCCTACTAATATTACAAACATGAAAGTTTGTAAGTATGGATTGATGGATGGATGGAGGTTTGTCGTCTTTCACACAAAAACTACTGAACGGATTTGGATAAAATTTGGTACACAGATAGTTCATATTCTTGATTACCACATAGGATAGTTTTTATCCCGGTTTTATCTTCCCGTGGGATAATTTTCGAGTTGTAGCGGGCGAAGCCGCTGGTGGTCTATAATGTGACTTAAGTTTCTGTAAGTCTTATTATTTTATTTAATAACCGATTATGAAAGAACTTTAAAGCAGAGGTGAGTCATCTAGAGTAAAAGTCAGCTACTGATGTCAGTTGCAATGATCTTGTTGATGTGAAAGTGCCTCCACATTTAGTCTGTTATGTTTAAGTCCCATGTAATAGGTGGCAAGCCTTTTGCCACCATCATCATCATCATCATATCAGCCCGGAATCACCCACTGCTGGGTATAGGCCTCCCCTCTCTTCCGCCACCCTTCCCCGGGCACAAATCCAGACTCCATGGCTGCTACTGTTGTACTAAAATGTGTGTTAAACTACGTTCATAAAAATTATTTTCTTCTTTTTTTGAAGTATGAGAAATCACTCACCGAGACTCAGAAGTTCCGCCTTGGAGTATGCCAAAGGGGGGGCATTTTGGGTGTCAAAAGGCAAGACAGGATACGAAACACCACGCTGCGCTCCAAAACGGGTACGGGTATAGTGGACGTGGGCAAGAAGGCTGCTAAGTTAAAGTGGGATTGGGCGGGTCACATCAGCCGCATGCAATATGGCGGCTGGGCAAAAGCCTCAACACGATGGATGCCGGAAGACGGACGGCGCCGCCGAGGCCGACCTAGAAAGAGGTAGCGTGACGATTTAGACGCGTACCATGAAGGCTGGTTCGAAGCGGCACAAGATAAGAGCTCTTGGAAGGAGTTGGGGGAGGCCTTTGCCCAGCAGTGGGACAGTGTAGGCTTAATAAACAAAAAAAAAAAAACTAAAGACTCCTCCCGCTCTGGGCGGACCAGAATGGTAATAGGCCTATTACTGCAGGGACACAGGCCTCCTCTCTTTGAGAGGGAATGGGCTATAATCTACGACGCCCAGTGCGAATTGGTAGATGTCACCATGTCTTCGAATGTTTTGGTTCTAAGACATGCTGGTTTCCTTACTATGTTTTCCTTCACCATTTTGAGAGCAGCGGTGATGAAATAAATTACTCAAAGTAATGTGCCTGCCTGGGTTCGAACCCACTACCTACTGTTCATAAGTCGGGCCGCCACCACTGGGCCACCGCTGCTCCACCGCCGCGGTAACCGTTTTCCAACAAATTCTACAACCCTAGCAAAATCTATTTTCGCCATCAAATCTCAGTTAAATGAGTGTATGCATATTGTAACCGCTTGTTTTCCTATTTCAGTTTCAACGATCGGTAAACAGTATACAGTACAGTACTACCAAATTGGCAATCATAACAAACAACATTGACAACTCCCCATTCTATTACTGGAATTCATTTATTTTGATACTAGCTGTTACCGGCGACCTTCATCCGCGCGAAATTATTATAAAAATATTACTTTCACACCACCTGCTCCAAAATGTCAAATTATAATGTCAAGCAACCTTAACCTAAAGTGAGTCATTAGTGACCGGGGGAACAGCCGGTCAATAATGTTGTACTGAATTTCATTATGAACCGCTGGTCAATAATGTGATTTGAATTTGGAATCTCACATGCTCAGCTAAATTGGCAGTATAGTACTAACAAACACAAAAGAGATTGAAGTAAAGAGCAAGCCCATTTAAAAAAAAACCGGCCAAGAGCGTGTCGGGCCACGCTCAGTGTAGGGTTCCGTAGTAATAATTCTTTTTTTGTTTGAAATACGGGCCAATGAAACTTGACCTCTGGATTGTATAGGCGCTCATACGATTCAGGGACCAAATTATATTGGTTAACTGCAGTTTCCATCTGTTGTTTCCATCCAAGTTCAAAATAATTTTCCTAGAAAGTCCTTATAAAGTTCTACTTTTCAGATTTTTTTCGTATTTTCTAAACTTATGGTTCAAAAGTTAGAGGGGGGGGGACGCTTTGTTTTTTACTTTTGGAGCGATTATTTCCGAAATTATTGACATTATCAAAAAATGATTTTAGTAAACCCCTATTCATTTTTAAATACCTTTCCAACAATATATCACACGTTAGGGTTAAAATTAAAAAAAAAATCACTTCCCACTTTACATATAGGGGGGCTACCCTAATAAAACAATTTTTTCCAATTTTTATTTTAGCACTTTGTCGGCGTGATTGATACACATATTGGTACCAAATTTCAGCTTTCTAGTGCTAACGGTCACAGAGATTAAGCGAGGACGGACAGACGGACAGACAGACAGACAGACATGGCGAAACTATAAGGGTTCCTAGTTGACTACGGAACCCTAAAAACACCCTTTGGTGCCAGAAAGAGGAAAGCTATTCTCGACACCCTTACTACGCGTGGATGATATTCTCGATACAAAATCATAACGACTGCTTCTTCATATCGTTGCCATGTTTTCGAAGACATAATAATTGTATGAATAAAAAAAAAAACCACATCAACATCTATAAACGTACCAAATAAAAACTTAACTTTATCCTGGACTAATGTCTCAAATGTTACCATTAACTTCAATTAATATGTAAGTGCATATAACTAACTAGTTCTTAATATGTTATTCTTACTGTTTGTTTATTTAATAAATACTTTGTTTTTCGTACTACGGCTATTATTTTCTCACAGTAGGTGTAAAAAGTAGAGTATCCTCCTCTGGGCTAAAGGTGTCTTTGCCTTGGGCTAGCTTGACTCCCTCGCTGCATTCAGGATTCTTGTATTAACTCCCTCGCTTCGCTCTTGAGTTAAACCCTTAACTCCCTCCCTGCGCTCGGGAGTTAAATCCCGAATCCTTCATTGCGCTCGAGATTCAATACGACGCCCGTGACATAAGACACAACTTTAGCCCCTCGGTGCATAATCTACTATTTTTACCCTATTTATATCAGATTTAGTTAACAGTTGAAAAATAAATTAAAGTTACTTAGAACATCAGTCATCAGCCAGTAAAAGTTTTGTCAAAATCGGTCCAGCCGTTTCGTCGCTTAGCCGGAATAAATATTTTTATTTGTAATAAGTTACTTTCATTTACATTTTGTTAAAAGTTATTATTTTGAAAATACAAACAATCGCTTAAATTGTATTTACTTGTATAGATTTCTAACATCAGCATGTTTTTGATAGCACAGTGCAGCAACGTTTCAATCGATTCTAGAATTACGCTAATAAAACTGAACGTGATCCTAACACAATTATTGTACTTCTTTTTTTTTTGGTGGGTTGAAAATCATCGAATAGCCCCCCCCCCCCCCCCCCTACCCACCGCTCTTGGGCAGAGCGAAGGGGAGTGTCAGACTTCTACTGACTAAAAACCAAACCCATGTTCCTTCTTTGCCCTTTTGTCGGAGCCGCGTTATCCTTTCGATAATCCACAGCCCCGACGGGATTATTGTACCTCTGATTTGGCTTTTTTGTTGACATCACTGTTATCTTTATTTTTATTTCAATAAAGTTGCTATTTGATTACTGCCATTTTCCAACTATGTTCAGGTCAACTTCCAGTCTTACCAGATGTAGCATAATAAAAGTATTTTACTTGGAGCGATTTCTCTGACCTCCACAACCCAGTTATTATTGGATTTTTACGATATCCTGGTTGATGTACTGGTTGTCAGACTATCGTGACGCTGTCAAAGATCTAAATGACAACCGGGACCATTAACTTAACGTGATTGCCTATCTGAGCTGTCAACTTTTCCGAATACCGACAAAAAAGTCAGTAGACAATTCTTTCGAGACGACCGAACAAAATTTAACCACGTTTTTGATAGGTCGATTTTATCAATTGACACCTTATTTCCCCCTGCAACGATTGAAACCACTAACTTAATCAAAGGTAAAAGATAAAGAATAAAAGTTTATCCGAGCCCAGCTTTTAAACGTGAAATCCTTTCACTGGCTCCACATGAATTATTAATAGGAGTCCTCAATACACTTAGACCGGCAATTGAATTAAATGCCTTCTTTTAAAATGGAAAGGCTAAATGTGAATCGTATTTTATGCCAAAAGGAGTGGGAATTCTTGTGGCATTTTGGAAGCAGGAAATGAATGTAGTTACTGGTTTGCGGTTTGTTTTGTTTACGGTAATTTCTCCATGAAATGCCTTTTTTTTTGTTTTGGTGGGTGGTAGTTCATCAAATGATCCCCCCCCCCCCCGCTCTTGGGCAGAGCGAAGGGGAGTGTCAGACTTCTACTGACTAAAAACCGAACCCATGTTCCTTCTTTGCCCTTGCGCCGAGGCCACGTCATCTATTATAGTACTAAAATCCGCGGCACCGACGGGCTCCAATGAAATGCCTTGAAGACTCATTGCTGAACCTGTTGAGGATCTAGGTGTGCGGTGTAACAGAACATAGCATCACGCCTTAATCCCCGAACGGTTAGTCAGAGGCGTACCTAAGGGTACACCTACGTTGCGCCAGTTATGTTTAAGTCCTACTGAGAATTTCCTAATGGAAAATTCCAATTACACTATGCCCGACACAGAAAACAAACGGAGAACATCTGTATGAGGCTGGCAGAGGACAGTGGGGAATGCTACTATAGTCAGCGGAGAATGATGAGAATGATGTGGATGAAAATGGGAAAATGAAATGGGTCACATCAATATGACTATCATTATCATCACTATCACTATCATCACTATCACTATCATCACTATCACTATCATCACTATCACTATCATCACTACCACTATCATCACTATCACTATCATCACTGTCACTATCATCACTATCACTATCATCACTATCACTATCATCACTATCACTACATCATGACTGTATTACGTTACTCCGAAGTTCAAAATATCGAAGTACGGTATACAGAATGTTTGTGAGTCCGAATTACGTTAGTCAGAATGTACGCTATGATGAAGTACGGTATTCAGAATGTTCGTTACTCCGATGTACGTTACCCCAAAAGTTTGCTACTACGAAGTACTGTCACTACAAGTATGAAACAAAGTCACTTCCCGCTGTCTGTCCCTATGTATGCTTAAATTTCTAAAACTACGCAACGGATTTTGATGCGGGTTTTTTTTAATAGATAGAGTGATTCAATAAGAAGGTTTTAATACATTTTTTGCACCCGTGTGAAGCCGGGGCTGGTCACTAGGTGGAAATATTACATTGATACAGAGTGTCAACAAACCCTTCAGAAAGCCAACAGCAATATGTTCATCAAACTAAGTGCCCTAAGGTAAAAATTATTGCTGTGAAACAAACTTTTTTTTTGGGGTGAAAAATCACATTTTAGGGTAAATTCAAAACTCAATGTAGCACTCTTAAAACATTGTGCTAGAGGATGCTTTGAATGGTAAACGGGTCATGGAAGTAATTTAAGTAAAGTTCATCATCTGCCTAGCCTTTTCCCAACTATATTGGGGTCGGCTTCCAGCCTAACCGGATGCAGCTGAATACCAGTATTTTACATGGAGCAACTGCCTATCTGACCCCCACAACCCAGTTAATACTAGGTAATACGACTTACCCTTTGGTAAGACTGAATGTCAGAATTTCAGGTCACTGACTACCTGTAACGACTGCCAAAGATCTATATAATATATGGCAGCCGGGACCAACAGCTTAACGTGCTTTCCAAGGCACGGAGAAAACTCGGTATGTCGGGCGGTCACCCATCCACAGACCGACCCAGGCAAGCACAGCTTTACCTAAAGATCGACCTGAGTGGCATTTCTTATTTATAACCTGTAAAACTAGTATTCAATCAAAACAGCTGTGTTCAATTTGGAGCTTTGACCCCAATATCTTCGATGTTACCAGGCATATGATAGTCCAGAACAAAAAAAATATCGCAGTGACGGGGAGAACAAGTGGCTTATGGCTTCGTTTGGGGTACTTTTACACTCTTTATTTATTTAAACTTCTTGCAGAAAAGTGGTACATAGGCGAACTTGTATCTTCCTACTCCTCCGCTATTCTTTTCTGATTAATTTCGTTGCGGGATCCAAGACAGTTAAATCATTTCTCTGGGACTTCGTCGAGCTTCATTGTCTCGGCGCTTTTCTTGTGGTCGTCACTGTTGATTCTGGCTAACAGGAGTTACAGTGGTTTGGGAATAGTGTGGCATGCTACATAGGCGAACTTAGTGCCACAAGGCATTCTCTACCAATTAACCTTAGGGTCAAATAGGACAGCATTGTGCTCGAGTACAAAAATAAATAATTAGGAGAATATTATTTATACTTGATCAGGCTAAAACCCACCTGTGACTAAAAACCACAGATGTGGATGAGGTTTGTCATCATCTAAACTTTGTCAAATCCCCAATATGGCTCAAAACTTCGTGCGTAGGTGTATGCAACAATATTATGTATCCTATCAAATTTTGGTGGAAGTTTGAACAGGATTTCCTATTAATCGGATAAGCCGGCTTAGTGTCAACCCGTAATACATGAACAAACAAAACTTTCCATTTACACTAACGAAGTGTACAGAGTACCTACTGGGTATAACATATTCATTACGAAGCAAATATGTGGATAAATCAGGTGAAAGGAACACTTTCTTTAACAATGGACTCGTAAATGAATGAATGATTCTAGACCTAACAGCGATGAAATTTTCATGAGTATGTAAAAAGACTGCTGAGCTTGAGGTGCTTTGTTTGATTTGCAGATCGGGCAAATAGGGGATCGGACAAAAAAAAAACTAATTTTAGTCCGTCAGATAGATTTCCAAAAAATATCGACCACATATTTTTTCTTTTTTCACGTAAACAAAAAATGAAGACTATACAATACTTCGAAAACCCGTGTGACGTCATATTATGATAGTACATTTTGTACCTTCAAGTGACGTTTCAAGCCCCACTCTGTGATCTTTGACGCGCTTTATCTTCGTAAATTTTTATTGATTTGATAAAACAAAAAACACGTATCCAATATTTTTCGATAATCTAACTGACGGACTAAACAGAATTCTATTTTTTTGAGTTAGTCCGATCCCCTATTGTTATTGTAGTTTTACATTCAAAACTGTTTATAATAATAATTAACGCCTTATATAATTATCTATAGAGATAAAAATATTGTTATTCCTTAGATTCAGAACTGACTGTCGCACTCAGAGAGCTTTAAGGATACCCAGGCTATCACTAAGTAAGGGTTTGACAGTTTTTGTATGACAACTACATATTAATATAAAATAACTTATGATAAGTAGCTATTTATAATATTAATTTATTAAAACACGTAGCAGATTTGTGGCAACGTGAATTACACAGAACATTATTTTTCTTACAGGCTCATTTACGCAAACAGGAAGTGGACTTATTTTTTATCATTTCACTGAATCAATTTAGGGATTTGTTCAAATACTAGATTTGTTTAGGGAAATGATAAAATCGTGTTGTTATTTTAACATCCTCCGTGATTTGATCAAATCCCTTAGGGAATTGACCAAATCCCTGTTTTTATCATATCCCTGCGACATATAATATAACTGTCAAAACATTTACTAGGTGATGGCCTAAGTAATCATTAGAGCTCTCTGAGTATGGCAGTATACTATGTATTTAGTTTTGATGCTCATAATAATATAATATTTTATATTAAATTTCCATATTTTTCGAAGGGTTATCTAATTAACGAAATACACACTAACATTCACCAGTAAGCAATCATTTGTGACTGATAATGGCGTAAAATTTTGGGTTTGGTTTACCAATCATTCGGGCTCTTTCACGACCCTAAAAAAATGGTAATTCGTAGGTACCGAAACTAAAATTCTACTAACGGGTCCCGAAGCGTTTCTCTCCGTCTCCGAACTTCCGTCGTTCTCTCAAAAAGAGATCCTTATCGCAAACGATAATGATCCGTAAAGGCTACCCATTGGAGCGATATTTTGTCCAAATGAAAAAATATTATTTGAACTCGCCTCGTTACTAGTTTTGAAGTTGGACGGTTCACGACTTTATGGCACTTTGTTATTCTGTTTCTGTACCCATCTGCAGTGCTGCGTTTGAATGTGATTTGTGTACTAGTAAGTGCATATTTATGACCAGATACTTACATTTTTTTTTATATTTCTGTAATCATGCATCACATAACACTATACGTGTACCGAACGCACAGTATTTAATGCGTTAAGTCTGACTAGACTAAACGCATGATAATGACGGTTTTTTAACCTATTTTATCCCACAGCTGGCCTACGACTTCTCTCTGTGAGGTTTTTTCCGGCCAAGATAAAGCAAAAAAGTCACGGAAATAAAATGACGACAGACCACATTATTATTAAGTCGACGATAGACGCCAGCGATCTTGAGCGAAGCGCAACACACATTTATTTCTTTTACTCTAAAATCACATCGTATTTGAAAAATTCAAAACAGTATGATGCTAGTAAATAACCTGTAGTATTTTTAAAATCACTTTTCATGATTCTAGACTTGATAAATTAAGAGAATTACTGGTTAAGGCCACTTTAATCAGTTTGATTTTTCAAATTTGATGTGTTTTAGAGTAAAAGAAATAAATGTGTGTTGCGCTTCGCTCAAGGTCGCTGGCGTCTATCGTCGCCATAAAATATAACCAGCTTTCATCAATCAAACTCTGTCACTGCTGTATTACGTTCAAGTAAAAGTTTCAAAACATATTATCGATGCCTTAGTTCACAATTGTACTAACTACGAAATTGTAATTTTTGAGGAGAGAGCTTTAAAGTTTTTTAAAGTTTAGACAAGAACAGTACAAAAACCAAGTAAAATAGCAAAACAAATATGCATCTATTCATAAGACTAGTCCTTTACCTCCATCATATCTCAATATTGTAATATTAGGATTAACGTAACCTTTTTCAAAATAGCAAAATAAAAATAAAACCCCCCATTTAATACATTTGTGCACTAAGATTGATTATGTTGACCGGCATTAAGTGAAAAACTCAAAAATATTTACAGCATAACCTTGAACCTGCAGCCTGCTGGTTCAACGCTGCGAATTCAAAGTTTTTTTCTAATCCCTTCAGATCATAGAATTCCCCGTGTTTCATAAGAATAACATCATAGGGTTTCGGCTTGACTCTAGCAGACCCTATCACCAATGCATATTTACGAAAAGTGAAAATGCCTTTATGCTTTTGCGCTCTTTTTATACACGCATGAATTGAATCCACTAAATACGAATGCCCGATCCCATGAATTTCAAATCGATCGTATCTAAATGAGGCAAGTTATTGACAGCACACAATGCCGCTAGAG
Organism: Diarsia mendica; assembly: GCA_949316265.1. Classification (NCBI taxonomy): domain Eukaryota; kingdom Metazoa; phylum Arthropoda; class Insecta; order Lepidoptera; family Noctuidae; genus Diarsia; species Diarsia mendica. The sequence goes on along the minus strand of OX438909.1, from coordinate 18,424,340 downwards.
TAACCTATTATAAATTGCGGTTCTGAGCACCACAAGTGTCAGAAAATGATGCGACATGAGTAACAGTTTCGGATAGACTACAAAGATATTTTAACAATACTGATCCGATTTCAATGGAACCTTATTTGCCATTAGATTCGTCCCATAAATAGCAGTAGCCAGTATTATTAGGACAATCAGTATAGTAAAATTGTACATCGATAATTTGGGTGTACGACTAAACGTCGACAGACACTACACCGACAGACTGAACACCGACAAGCAAGACCTTACTTCGACGGAACTTTTCGCCGCCAAGAGACTTCGCCGACAGGACTCTTCGCCGACAGGGCTCATCATCGACGCAAGTTATTTCCGATAAATCAGATCAGGTACCACCAATGACAACATCACTCCTTTAATTCCCGAAGGGTTAGGCAGAGGCCCCGTCGGGGCTGCGGGTTGTTCAAAGAGAAACCGTGGCCTCGGCACAAAGGGATAAATAAATAAAATAAAATAAAATAAAAAATAAAATCCATTTATTTCAGGTTTCCCCATATTCAAATTACACGTTACAACTTACAAGACACGAGATAAATATAAATAAATTGAACAAAAAATTAAAATAAAAACAATAATGAAAATAAATACAATGTCAACAAATCAGAAATACAATGTCAATAAAATTTTAATTATCGTCAAAGTCACATAAAATAATCGAAAATTTAATTGAATTTATAAACAAGAATAATAATATTAAAAAGGAACATGGGTGGTGTTTAGTTAGTAGAAGTCTGTCACTCCTTTCCGCCCTTTCAAGCAAGTCACTATACTTTGACGGGACGGGACACTACTTCCACAAATCCCTGATGGACAAACCCAATAACACTTGGGGTATTCCCTCAGGAATTTCTCAGTAGCAGCCACGGAGTCTGGTTTTGTGCCTGGTTTATTGCAAAAGGCTCACAACCTATTACATGGGACTAAAACATGGCTGCACTTAAAACATACCGGTCTGCCCAGAGTGGGAGCTCCTCCTACTCTGAGCAGAGTGAAGGAGCGGTATGTAAATCATCAAATGACTCCTCATTTGATGATTTACATATAACCCAACAAAAATAAAAAAGTTTCAGGCAGAGGTGTACCGAATAGTACACTCACATTTCACCAGTTATGTTTTAGTCCTCTTTCGAACAACCTGCAGACCCAATGGGGCGTCTGGCTAACCCTTCGGGGATTACAGGCGTGATGTTACGTTATGTTGTCATTGGTGGCGTCCACTGAGTGTATCTGATCTGATTATCGGAGATAACTTGCGTCGCTAATGAGCCCTGTCGGCGAAGTGGATGGCGAAAAGTCCCGTCGAAGTAGTCTTGTCGGTGTTCAGTCTGTCGGCGTAGTGTCTGTCGGCGTAGTGTCTGTCGGCGTAGTGTCTGTCGGCGTTTAGCACTCACTCGCACAAATACATTAAATCAGCTAAAAGTTGCCAAACCCCTTCAAGTAAAAGTACTTTATACACTTGTACAATATTCAGACTATATCTTAAAACGATATAGTACATTTTTGGACTTTAAAAATTGCCACACCCCTTCAAGTAAAAGTACTTAACACACTTGTACATTAAACTTTCTTGATCCTTTTGTACTATCAACACATAATACACTCCAAAAGCACTGCTAACAAGTATGACCAGATATTCCAAATGTATTTAATATGTTTGTGTTTTGAAACTTTCTCCAGTTGAGAAACTTAAAATCAGTTAAAGTATATTATCTAGATTGGATTTACAAAAATAAAGGTCATTAGTATAATACAACATTCATGAAACATTAATGGAACATAGTTAGTACAACTGTTACCTACGTTTTTGGTAGAAAGAGACGGAATATCGGTATTTCGATACGCGGAAACGAAAGAGCACGAGATTTAGTATACTTGGCATTCAAAAAGTGAAAATTGAAAATTTTGTAGTTAGTACAATTGTGAACTAAGGCATCGTTATGATCATCTCTTCTGGCATTTTGTAAGCCAGTAAACTCGCCACTGGCTTGTTGTAAACAGAGCATCAGCCCCTAACGATAATGTTACACGTTTTACCTGAGGGAAATATTCTGCTTAATATTTTTTTTATTTCATCACATTCCATTTCCACGCAAGTTTGTTTAGGTTAGTTGTATTTATATACAGACGTTACATAGTATTAGGGTATGTTATAGCTGATGTTAGGGTTTCATTATCCCTCAGGTGGAGGTGTGGAGAATTAATGGTGATCGCTCTAAGTACTACTGGTATATTACTTGTTTCTGGAAGAATTTGAAACCGATCCTAGCATAGTAAATAAGTTAAAGTCTATATTCACGATTTTGATCAGTAACAAAAGCATGACATGCTGGTAATACATATGCATACATAAACTTACGCTCTTTTCCTATGAGGGTAGGCAGTAACCACGCTGCTGGTATTTAAAAAAAAATGCTTAAATTAATTATGAGCCCGCATTTGAGATGTGAACCTACAGGTACTTAATTGTCTTTTAAGCTAGTTCTATATTCCAGATGAATTGGCATAAATAAACAACACCTTTTAAAAAACTTCTATAAAGTAAGAACATAGTTAAGTGTAACACACTAAGAAAAGACCTACTTACTCAAATGTACAATGTCTTGTACAATTGTGCCCCAATATTTAAAACCAAACTGCCACAGTACGTAATACTTTAGCCAAGACGGACTTACTAACCCGACTCCCTACCAAGTCTATCCTCCATAGTGACCCACTTCTTTGACTTAAGTTCTTCAAAGCGGGGACCAGCTGCCACATGCTATGTTTTTAAATAAGTTCGAAACAACTATCTTGTAACAAGTGGATTTAAGTTTTATGTAGATGGATTTAAAGGTGTAATTGCAGTTTGTTGTGGATCGTGATATTAGTACGAAGTAGATTCATCAAGAGAGAGGGAGAGCAGTGGTGGCCCAGTGGTGGCGGCCCCGACTTACGAACAGTTGGTCGTGGGTTCGAACCCAGGCAGGCGCGTTACTTTGTGTTATTTATTTCATCACCACTGCTCTCAAAACGGTGAAGGAAAACATCGTGAGGAAACCGGCATGTCTTAGAACCAAAAATTCGAAGATATGCGACATCTACCAATCCGCACTGGGCCCGCGTGGTGGATTATAGCCCATCCCTCTCCTAAAGAGGAGGCCTGAGTCCCTGCAGTGGGAACAATTATAGGCTGATGATGATGATGAGATTCATCAATTTTGAACCATCAATATTATTGCTTCCGACCGTTTTCAGCAGTCACGTTGGGTAATCACGGAGATAAGCCATCGGCGCGGGAGATACATAAACACATAATAATTATCACGCCTGTAATCCCCAAAGGGTTAGGCACAGGTGTACCTACCTAATAGGTACACCCACATTTCGCCAGTTACGTTTTAAGTCCCATGTAATAGGAGGCGAGCCTATTGCCATCAACCAGGCACAAATCCAAACACATAATAATTATCACGCCTGTAATCCCCGAAGGGTTAGGCACAGGTGTACCTAATAGGTACACCCACATTTCGCCAGTTATGTTTTAAGTCCCATGTAATAGGAGGCGAGCCTATTGCCATCAACCAGGCACAAATCCAAACACATAATAATTATCACGCCTGTAATCCCCGAAGGGTTAGGCACAGGTGTACCTAATAGGTACACCCACATTTCGCCAGTTATGTTTTAAGTCCCATGTAATAGGAGGCGAGCCTATTGCCATCAACCAGGCACAAATCCAAACACATAATAATTATCACGCCTGTAATCCCCTAAGGGTTAGGCACAGGTGTACCTAATAGGTACACCCACATTTCGCCAGTTATGTTTTAAGTCCCATGTAATAGGAGGCGAGCCTATTGCCATCAACCAGGCACAAATCCAAACACATAATAATTATCACGCCTGTAATCCCCGAAGGGTTAGGCACAGGTGTACCTAATAGGTACACCCACATTTCGCCAGTTATGTTTTAAGTCCCATGTAATAGGAGGCGAGCCTATTGCCATCAACCAGGCACAAATCCAAACACATAATAATTATCACGCCTGTAATCCCCGAAGGGTTAGGCACAGGTGTACCTAATAGGTACACCCACATTTCGCCAGTTATGTTTTAAGTCCCATGTAATAGGAGGCGAGCCTATTGCCATCAACCAGGCACAAATCCAAACACATAATAATTATCACGCCTGTAATCCCCTAAGGGTTAGGCACAGGTGTACCTAATAGGTACACCCACATTTCGCCAGTTATGTTTTAAGTCCCATGTAATAGGAGGCGAGCCTATTGCCATCAACCAGGCACAAATCCAAACACATAATAATTATCACGCCTGTAATCCCCGAAGGGTTAGGCACAGGTGTACCTAATAGGTACACCCACATTTCGCCAGTTATGTTTTAAGTCCCATGTAATAGGAGGCGAGCCTATTGCCATCAACCAGGCACAAATCCAAACACATAATAATTATCACGCCTGTAATCCCCGAAGGGTTAGGCACAGGTGTACCTAATAGGTACACCCACATTTCGCCAGTTATGTTTTAAGTCCCATGTAATAGGAGGCGAGCCTATTGCCATCAACCAGGCACAAATCCAAACACATAATAATTATCACGCCTGTAATCCCCGAAGGGTTAGGCACAGGTGTACCTAATAGGTACACCCACATTTCGCCAGTTATGTTTTAAGTCCCATGTAATAGGAGGCGAGCCTATTGCCATCAACCAGGCACAAATCCAAACACATAATAATTATCACGCCTGTAATCCCCGAAGGGTTAGGCACAGGTGTACCTAATAGGTACACCCACATTTCGCCAGTTATGTTTTAAGTCCCATGTAATAGGGGGCGAGCCTATTGCCATCAACCAGGCACAAATCCAGACTCCGTGGCTGTGGAGTTATTATAGTGCAAAAGTGTATAAGCAGGAACTTTGTGACCTTTTCTTCTGTCATCTCTTTTTTTTCATAGTCCGACACATCCGGAGAAAAATCAGGTATGGGACCAACGAGGACCGGGACTATCATCACTAAGTTCCATAGTCCGGGACCCTACTGAAGAATCTCTAATCTAAAAACCAAATAGCACTTTTGCTCGACCCAGTCATATACTTAGATACAGGTCAAACACCTCACCTTCCTTTTACGACCGCAGTCGGCTAAAACGAAACCAAATGGATACCTTATTACACCTGGCCCCAGAAATCAATTAACAGAAATCCCGATTGTCCTCCCCTGTCCACTTAATCTTCTCCTGGAAAAGCCAATAATGCTCATTTCGACTTATAAATCGAGAGCCGCAAACACCGTTAGTTAACATAGTGGGGCGACCCTTGAAACTCCACTATCAATACATGTTAACGACAAACAGACAATAGGATCTTTTTGGAGGGTGGGAAATCATCAATTGAATCCTCCCGCTCTGGGCAGAGCGGTAGGATTCTGTTAAGTACGTCCGAATCAAACAGCGAGTTGCTTAGCACTGACAGTTTTAATAATAAAAAGAAGTAACATGACATGAGGTTGTAACTACATAGACTACCTTCTTACATATATACATAACACCCCTCCCTTACAAATAATAACGTTAAACTAAAAAAACTGTTTATAATCTACATGAGGACGATTACGTTTCGCCCTGCCCTGTGCGGCAGTTGGTGGTATATCAAATCCCAGTACTCGACTTTCTGTTGACGTCCCAGCATCGTCTGTGGCAGTCGTAGCTCCAGCCTCAGAAACCACTGCAGACGATTCTTCGCTGTGAGTCTCCGTCTCCTCCTCCCCAGCCCTAGTAAGCTGAGCGGTGGTAGTTTGACAGTCAGGTTCCGACTGTGATGTGATTTCCGGAACAGTTTCAATTTCAGTCGTGTCAGAAACACTGTCGGTATCCCATGTTGATGTCGGGTGCTCACATTGGTCACTAATATTATATTTTCTTATCTGATTCTTGTGTCTTGTTACATGGGAGTTTAATTCAGGAATAAAAACTCTATATACCACCCTACCAATCTTTTCTACTATTGTTGCTCGTATCCAAAAATGTTTTTTCTTATTCACATATTTTTTAATCAAAACTTCTTCTCTTATGTTAAAGTCTTTAGTCTTCTTACCGCCATAGTATTTACTTTGTAATGATTGTTTACATTTTACTGCTGCGGAGAGCTCCGGCGAGGAAGGCAATGGAGTCGGTTTTAATAAGTCTAATCTACACCTGAGTGAGCGGCCATATAACAACTGAGCTGGTGATTTATTTGTCGAGCTATGTGTTGAGTTCCTATAATCAAATAAAAACTTGTTTATTCTATTGTCTAAGTTTTTCCTATCTTGGCATGCCAATAATATACTTTTGATACCTTTTTTTACAATTTTGACGGAACTTTCGACTTGGCCGTTACTGCTGGGATGATATACGGCCGAAAAAAGTTGACGTATACCATTCAACTTACAAAACTCACTGAACCTTTGCGACGTGAACGATGTACCGTTATCACTCACTATAATTGCCGGTACTCCCGTCCTAGACATCAACTCATATAAACGCTCAATTACCGCATCCGACGTGATGGTGGACCTCATTGAAAAACATTCAACCCATTTTGAATAAGCATCAACAACTATAAGATACATGCGATCATTTAAGGCGCAGTTAACGGGGGAACCGTAAAAACGACCTGTTTTTCGTCGCAGAGTTAGCCGTATTGCTACTTATTACAATTCCAAAAAAAATACAGTGTATAGTCAAATGTATAGGTAAAAGACTTATGCAAAAATATTTTCTAAAAGTAATCAAGAACCTCGAAAAAAAAAATCACAAAATCACAAAAAAAACACACGAAAAAACTTTTTCGTCTCGAAATGCTCAATATTTTGAGTGACAACTTTTATTTATTTTTTTACTATCAGAAAGGAAATTTAACCAACTAAAGACATATGTAAAAATATTTTAACATTACAGCGTATTTTTTTTTTTAATAAATTAAATCTGCGAACTATCGTTCATTTTGGCAGTCACGAGCATCAAACGCATCGCCATTTTCAACCTTATTTGTTTAGGCGATGAGTTAAACGCGCGCTCAAGGTCGCGGGCAGCTAATGTCGCCTTAACGGACCTAAGAAGTCAATGTGTATCCTATAGAAAGCATGTGGTGGGAACGGCCAAGGAGCGAGCGGGGCGCGCGGCGGAGCCGGTCGCAACTGAGCGCACACAGCGCAGGCGCGCGCCGCGTTCTCGATCGCTGCGTCGATTCCTGGGAACCACAGCCGCGCACGCGCTTCTGACTTCATTTTAACAACACCTAAGTGCGAACTATGTAACTCCTTAATCACCTTGCCATGTAATTCTGCTGGAATTACAATTTTATGCCCTTTCATTAAACACCCATCCTCTACTGATAGCTGCGTCTTGCAAAGAAAATAAGGTTTTAAATCCGAGTCCGTAACTTTTCGCGGCCAGCCGTGCTGTGTGTACCTCACTACCTTTTGCAATACTAAATCACGGTCGGTAAGCACACGAAGTTGATCCAGAGTAACCGGTAAATCTCCCTCAACAATGAAATAGACGTATGCCGACCGATCCTCACATTCGTTCACCTCTTCACGCAATCCCAGGCCCGTACTCAGTTCATCTGTGCTTGCAATAGAACGTGACAGGAAATCTGCTATATTGTCAGCGCTGCGGACGTAGGTTATTTTAAAATTATAAGCTGCTAAAAATATCGCGTAACGCTGTAATCTATTAGCTGTCACTTCTGGAATCCCCTTGTGCGACCCGAAAATCGATAGAAGTGGTTTATGATCAGTGCGTAATATAAACGCATGCTCCCTACCATATAAATATTGGTGAAATCGTTTTACACCGAATATAATTGCGGTCGCTTCTTTTTGAATTTGAGAATACCTCTTCTCAGCTGGAATTAACGAGCGAGACGCATACGACACTGGCCTTTCAAGTCCGTCCCTGTCAACCTGCGACAACACCGCCCCGAGTCCATACGGTGACGCATCTACTGTCAAAATAATAGTTGCATTCTGATTGAAATGTGCTAATACATTATCTGAGATTAAATGTCTTTTAATTTCACTAAATGCTTGTTGGTGTATGTCTGTCCATAACCATTTACTATTTTTGTTCAATAATTGACACAAAGGACTAAGAATTGTCGACGCCCTGGGAACAAAATTCCTATAATAATTAATTAATCCTAAGAAAGATTGCAACTCGGTTACATTTGTTGGTATCGGAGCGTCACGAATAGCTTTTATTTTCTCTGGAGATTTACGTACACCATTCTTGTCAATTATATGTCCTAAATAATTAACTTCGTTTTGAAAGAAAACACACTTATCCCTCCTTAAAGTTAACCCAGCTTCTGCTAACCTCGCTAACACTGTTTTAAGCCTCTCTAGGTGCTCCAATCTGTTCCTACCCGTCACTAAAATGTCATCCATCAGACAGAGAACTCCATCTAAACCCGAAACAATACCTTGCATTGCCTTTTGGAAAATGGCGGGAGCACTAGCTAAACCAAAAACTAACCGCGTATACTTAAAAAGCCCTCTATGCGTGTTAATACATGTTATTAATTGTGTATCATCATCATCCGCTAGTAATAATTGATTGTAAGCACTCGACAAATCTAATTTGGTGAACTGCTCACCGCCGTGTAACTTTGCGAAGAGGTCATCGACCGTAGGCAACGGATATTTTTCGATTATGAGTTGTTTATTTATAGTTGCCGAGTAATCTGCACATATTCTGATTTCCCCATTCTTTTTAAGAACTGGAACTATCGGCGATGCGTGATCGGAATACTGCACTTCCGATATTATGCCTAATGACAATAAACGATTTAACTCGTCATCTATTTTACTACGGAGAGCGTAAGCTACCGGTCTAGCCTTTCGAAAAACCGGTTTGGCGTCAGGTGTTAACGATAATCTTATTTTATATTTAGTGAAACAACCTATTTTCTCTGAAAACACCGTTGGGTAGTCGTTAATGAGATTGTCTAACAGAGAATTGTCTTTTTCCATGGCACAATATTTAATAGGGGATATTTCTAATCTAAATAGCCTACTAAAATCTCTCCCCAACAACGGGGGTCCACCATCGCGCACCACGTAAACATTAAGCGTGTGAGTGACACCTTGGTACGTCACCGGCACTGGCATAACGCCTAAGGTAATAATCCTACCTCCACCATAACCTTTTAAGGTTTTAGCTGTGGGCGATAACGGAATGTTAGAAAAATATTTGTAATAAGTATTATTAGAAATAGCTGAAACGGCCGCTCCACTGTCGATTTCAAATTGTAAAAACAATCCGTTAATAAGAATGCGCTCAGACATTGGCTTCGACTCTGACTCACACCGAATATTACTTATGCATTTGACTTTACCTGTCTTGCCTTCCCCTCCGGAATTCTCCTCAACGTATTTCACTAAAGTAGTTGTTTTTTCTGAACACATACGCCGTAAATGACCCTTTAGGCCACACTTCCGACATGTAAAATTTTTGAAACGACAATCTGTCGATTTGTGATTTTTAAAACCACACACTTTACATTTAGTCACCTCGTTCACGTTCCTATCCACAATTTTGAACACCGCACTAGACGCCGACGCTGCCGCTGGAACCACGGGAACAGAAGCGGCGGCTGCGCGCGCACAGCGCACGCTTTCCGCCAACTCCACCGCCTTCGCCAACGTCAGCTCCTTCACATCCTTCGAGAACAGCTTGTCGCGCTCGGGTCCGCTCATCATACCCATGACGAAGCGGTCTAGCAACGACTCCTCTAAGTTCCCGAAGCTACAGTGTGCCGCTAGCCCTCTTAAACGAGCTGCCCATTGTGCGTGACCTTCTTCTGCCTTCTGAGACGCCACGTAAAACTTTGAACGCTCGGCGAATCCATGCCGCTTTGGAGTAAAATGGTTATCTAACACGTCCAAAATGTTCTCGAACTGTTCATCCTCCAATTTCCTTGGCAGCACGAGGTCGCTTGTGAGTTTGTACGTGGTCTCACTGAGTGTTGTAAGCAAAATCGCTTTTCGTTTTAGACCCGATTTGTCAGATATCACAAGATCGTTTGCGATATACCATTGCTGGAGACGATGTTTGAATGGTTCCCAATCTTGTGATAAATGGTCGAACGTATTTAAAATACCAAAATAATTGGCAGCCATTTTGCACGCTTTGAATTATTTTTTGCCTCGTCGCCACTGTTATGTACGTCCGAATCAAACAGCGAGTTGCTTAGCACTGACAGTTTTAATAATAAAAAGAAGTAACATGACATGAGGTTGTAACTACATAGACTACCTTCTTACATATATACATAACAGATTCAATCGTATATCAGACTTCTACTGACTAAAAACCAGCCATTTTCCTTCTTAGCCCTTGTGCCGAGTCCGCATATCTCTTTCGAACAACCCTCAGCCCCGACGGGAATAGGATCACCCCTTTTTTTTTTGGTGGGTGGAAAATCATCAAATGACCCCGCTCTTGGGCAGAGCGAAGGGGAGTGTCAGACTTCTACTGACTAAAAACCGAACCCATGTTCCTTCTTTGCCCTTGTGCCGAGGCCACGTCATCTAGTACTATAATCCGCGGCCCCGACGGGCGTCGGTCCTTGCGGGCCCCTCCTTGCTGACATCTCTTTGAGGCGCGCGTGGAACACGAACGCACCGCCGACACGGTCTGTAAGTTGCCGTCATGACGACGGCTGGACGGCGAGCTAGCCCATTACTCACCGTCCATAGGCCCGCGTCTACGGTGGCCGGAAGCCATCACGTGGCCCCCGATGCCCGGAGCGCCTTCCGCGGCGGCTGGGACGTTGAGAGGTTCTCTCCCTCTCTCGTTCCGCCACCTCCTTCGCTAGCATCACTGCTTCGCAGAAGGAGGCGACGGCGTCCCATTCCTCCTCGCCCCGGACCATGGCTTGCACCAGGGCCGGACGCGAGAGGTCGCCGCCCCCGATCGCCGCTACGAGAACACGGCGGGGCCCGCCCAAGCAGGGCACACCTCCACAGTGTGCTCCACCGTGTCCTCCGGTCGACAGTGGAAGCATAGGATCACCCCTTAACTTTTAATACTGATCTTTAACATTCTTCATACCTACACTACCTGGATGATAAAGCATTGCTCGGTTATTTTTTTTTATCTATAAAAATCGCGTTTGTTGTATCGGAGCCCACCTCAAATATTTTTTTTTATTTTGGTTTAGTATTATTTTGTTGTTATAGCGGCAACAGAAATAATTAGATATTTGTAAAAAAACAACTGTCTTGCTAAGGCTAGCTTTTAAGATACAGCCTGTGACCGACAGACGGACGGACAGACGTCTTAGTAATATAGTCCCGTTTTTACCCTTTTTGTACGGAATTCTATAAATAAATGTCCGTCCCATGCATTGCGTTTGTATATTTTTAAGTATGCTAATTATTTATGGTAAGGTAGTTTTCCCTGTACACCTTCGGGCACAAACATCATAGAACCATAAAAAGACTTGTTATCCTCACTATATATTTTCCTCAAGAGACTCCAAACACGCTTACCATGCATCATTGATCCAACTTTCTACTGCATGAGATATTTTACCTTGTTAGTATTCGCGATTACTGTAGAAACATAGGAAAAAGCGGAAAACCCTCTTTTTTCCTGCACGGATATCGGAGACGAATACACTGAAATTCAAATGAGAGCACGTTTCACGTTATTTTAGAATGTTTGACTTGATCTCTGACGATTTTTACATCATCCAACTTTAAACCTTATTCTTAAGAGATAAAATTCTTTTCCAGTTATTTCGTAATATTTTTATTTCAGGAGTTAAATTATCTTAGGGTTGTAATTCACAATCTTTCTCGGCCCTGTACAGCGGATAAGTTTTGAATTTCGAATAAAAAAAGTTAAGGCTTATGGCTGGAGAATATTTCTTTTGGTCTCTAGTGTTGAATATTTCTAAGGCGAATTTTATTTTGGGGGATTCCTTTTTTTTAACCGACTTCCAAAAAGGAGTAGGTTCTCTATTCGTGTATATGAATTTTTTTAATGTACGTTCACCGATATCTCCGTCAATTGAACCCAATTTAGTGGTGGCTACTGAAAAACACCTGATATAACTACCTAATACTTTGCCAGTTCCGGGAATCAAAACCAGAACCTCATGGTCAGTAGTAACGCATCTGCGACCACTCGACCAACGAGGCAATGTCACACATACATCAAATAAATAAAGAGAAAAAAAAAAAAAAAAACATCATTTCCGCGCCAACGAAATTCTGAGCAACTACCTACAAGTTTTACTAAAAATCACTTTTGATATTTTCTCTTCCAGATTCCATCGTATAATTATTATTATCTTCTGTCGTCAATTAGATCGATCTTAATCTCATTGAAAAACTGGCCAAGTGCACATGAAGGGTTCCGTACCATAGGGCACGCCACGATAGTGGCGGTAAGTCCCCTCTTTGAGGAGTGGCTGGAGAGGCGCCACGGCGCCCTCACCTACCGTCTGACGCAGGTCCTCACCGGACACGGGTGTTTCGGGAGGTACCTGCACCGAATCAGGCGGGAGGAAACGCCCGGATGCTTCCACTGCGAGGATCGACCGGAGGACACGGTGGAGCACACTGTGGAGGTGTGCCCTGCTTGGGCGGAGCCCCGCCGTGTTCTCGTAGCGGCGATCGGCAGCGGCGACCTCTCGCGCCCGGCCCTGGTGCAAGCCATGGTCCGGGGCGAGGAGGAATGGGACGCCGTCGCCTCCTTCTGCGAAGCAGTGATGCTAGCGAAGGAGGTGGCGGAACGAGAGAGGGAGAGAACCTCTCAACGTCCCAGCCGCCGCGGAAGGCGCTCCGGGCGTCGGAGGTCACGCGATGACCTCCGGCCACCGTAGACGCGGGCCTGTGGACGGTGAGTAACGGGCTAGCTCGCCGTCCGGCCGTCGTCATGACGGCAACAGACCGTGTCGGCGGCGCGTACGTGTTCCACGCGCGCCTCAAAGAGATGTCAGCAAGGAGGGGCCCGCAAGGGCCGACGCCCGTCGGGGCTGCGGATATCGAAAAGTTACCGCGGCTCCGACACAAGGGCGAAGAAGAAGGAACATGGATTGGTTTTTAGTCAGTAGAAGTCTGACACTCCCCTTCGCTCTGCCCAAGAGCGGGGGGGGTTATTCGATGATTTTCCACCCACCAAAAAAAAAAAAAAAGGGTTCCGTACCATTGTAGTAAATGTTGAGAGATTTTCCATGTTATTTTAGCACCATAGACTTCTTATAGGTTTTGCTGTAATCTTTAAGTGTTGAACTAATTTATTTTCTAATTATAGGCTCAGTAGTTTCGGAGCTAAGGGGGGAGGAATGGTCGGACAGACAGACAGACATATGAGTGATCCTATAAGTTTTTCGTTTTTTTTCCTTTTAAAGTGCGGAACCCTAAAAAAGAAAACCGAAAATGATACATGGTCTACTTTCACGTTACCTAACAGAGGGTGGTCTGAATATGTAGGGGACACTGCAACAGGAACAAAACATGTACTCGTCCAGCCTACCAATGCGTGAAACGGATAGGTTAACTGTCTCGTACAGATGGGTACTTGGATAGCTTGCGTACGATTTTTTGGGATGAATTCATCGATTACGACAATGTATGAAAGTAGGATTAATACGGTGGAAATGCGTTCCTTGCGAAGCATTTGTGGTGTTACTCTGAATGATAAAATGAGGACCGAGGTTAGACGAGAACGTTGCGGTTTAAAAGAAGATTTATAGTGACCAAAATTGAAAAGAGTATGCTTAAGTGGTTTAGTCACGTATAGAGAGAGGATGAGTGAAAGTCGATAAATGAAATGTATTTATAAGGCAGATGTAAGTATACAAGGGGCCCGCCCGCAAGGGCCGACGCCCGTCGGGGCTGCGTATTAGCGTAAAGGCATAACGCGGCCTCGGCACAAGGGCGAAGAAGGAACATGGGTTTGGTTTTTAGTCAGTAGAAGCCTGACACTCCCCTTCGCTCTGCCCAAGAGCGGGGGGGGTTATTCGATGATTTTCCAAACACCAAAAAAAAAGGCAGATGTAAGTGGCAACGCCCCGGGGCGTTGCCACTTACATCTGCCTTTTTTTTTGAGGGGACGCCCTAGAAAGACATACACTGACCTTATTGGTGATGTTCTTCAGAAAGGACAGGTGCGTAGTATTCGCATTCGGCTTGCGTTTGTGACAAGATGCATGAACGAACGTGGACGAGGCAAAAGGAGTATGCATGGATCGTAGCAAGTGGTGTTCTGTGGTTTCTGCCTACGCCCATGAGAAATAGGAGTGAGTTTTTGTATTTATATTAGGTCCCATTAAATTAGGTGGACAAATTTTAACACAGCGTTCAGTAGGTCTAACCAAAGATAATTATCTAAACAGAAAAAACATCAAATAAAGTGTTTTTGTTTTACTTAAAATAATTAATTGCGCCGGCAATTAATTATTTTAACTCTAGAACAAACTCAGCCTTTAGGAGTAGGTACTTAAGGCGCTGACAAGAGCCAAATAGGCTTGTATTGAACAATTTTTTAGCCAAATCTATACAGTTTGACACGGCGGAAAAAATATATGTTAATCTTGAACATATTTCTGATAATTTCGTTGTATTCAAAACGCGTTTTTGAAAAGTTTTCTCGATACAAAAAAATGGTAAACTAACCTCTTATAATGATCTTCCAACAAAAATATCTGTATTATTGATCAACGTACGTTGGTAAAATTTATAACAATAACGTATCATATTTAAATACAAAATTTCGTTGTTTTTAATTTTTGATTATGTAATAAATTATTTATAAGTAATTAATCATTATATGGTTTTTAAGAAGTTCGAGCGTTGCGTCATCGCGCTCTCTTTCTTACGTATGCAATCCGACAGTGAGCGCTTAGGCGCGGTGCTAGACGGACGTATGTCACTTTGCGCTCCACTGACAGCTATCCGTTCATCTATAAATTATTATTGACCGCGTCACAATGTTAGTCCAGGATAAACGGAACATTTTTTCACTTGATTATTATCAAGCTAATTATCCGTGAGCAGCTGCATTTTGATGAGACGCCAACATTACCCTATACGAAAACTCTCGATTGTGGTAGGTAATAGGGGCAGCAGGGATAAAATATATATTGATTATAAATATATATTGATTATAAGTAGATTTATTTGATGATTTTCAAAAATCTATTACTAACAATTTTTTTTTGTTAAATCTGATGATCATTATCTAAATCTAAATCCAACATGTATTGATAACGAGCTCATCAAAAATTATTACAAACCAGCTGTTTTTTAGGGGTCCGTAGCCGAATGGCAAAAAACGGAACCCTTATAGATTCGTCATGTCTGTTTGTCCGTCTGTCCACCCGTATGTCACAGCCACTTCATTCGGAAACTATTGAGACTACACAGTTGAAACTCGGTCTGTATTCTGTGAACTGCTTTACGATTTTTATACAAAAATAAAAAAAAAGGATTTATGGGGTCATAAATGGAACTGAAACTATTTTTTTTTTCAACAAACCTATACCTACGCGTGGGGTGTCTATAGACATAGACAGGTCTTTAAAAATGACATTGAGGTTCCACAAACAATTTTTTCTCAAAGCCAATCGTTTGAAAGACAGACACTTCAAAATTGGTAAAATGGCGACCGGCCTCGCGGTCGCTTGCCTTCGGTATTGCCAACAATGACCAGCTTTTCAAGGCTGCTATCTCCTCTTTGCATTATGTGGCCGAAATAAGACAAAATACGCTGTAGGCAAACTGTTGACAATCGAGTCTTGATATCGAGTTGGTAAAGGATAGACACATTTCTGCGTTTGGCCGTCCATGGAATTCGGAGAATCCGCCTAAAACACCACATTTCGAATGCATCTATCCTCTGTCTTACTCTTGTTTGGATTGTTGTGAGGAAAATCAGGAAAACTAGTGGTCTGACCAAACGGGCCTTCGTTTTAAAACTTACACCAGGTTTTTCCCAGATGTTCTGGGGGCGTAATATAGCATCTTTAGCCATAGCTATCCGCCGTTTTATTTCTGGGACGCAGCTACCTTCATTACTTATATTGGAGCCCAGTTAATCGAAGCTGTCCACAGTATAGATGCCTTAGATGTTATAGGCGCCCGATAGCTTTCCCGCACGATCTACCACCATAAGCTTGGTTTTCTGCCTATTTATTGCAAACCTTACTTTGCCACTTTCTACTTCCAATCTGTGCAGTATCTCTTTCATGTTGCTAAAAGTTGTAGCAAGGAGAACGGTGTCGTCAGTGTACCTCAGATTGGAAATCCACTTTCCACCAACAGTAAGCCCCTTGTCCCAGCCCTCAAGAGTCTTGAATGATATTACTCTTCATACACATTGAAGAGCAGAGGTGAGAGGATGCATCCCTGCCTAACACATTTGAGCAGTCGGTGTCGATTTTGACGAAAGAGCGGTTGTTGATGTAGAGGCATCGGACTAGGTCAATAAGATGTTGAGGCGTTCCCATTGCCTTTAAGAACCCCCCACAGCTTGCCCCACTCCACGCAATCAAATGCTTTGGTATAATGTATGAAACATATCAATACAGGGCTGTTAAATTCCCGGCTTTTCTCTATAATTTGGCGAACGTTCAGGATTTGTTCCCGCGTGCCTTTGCCTTTAACAAAACCTGCTTGCACTTCTGGAATTTGTGGCTCCAGAAAGTGTATTAGCCTGTTGTTTATGATGTACAGGAGTATTGATGGTGCGTGGAGTAAGTGCCAAACACTTATTATAATTTTAGGAATTTTGTAGGTAACTTGTAAAGAGTGGGTTTAATAGAAAATATCCAATCCCCAAAACCCAGTTAGTAATCATTTTTAATGACTTCGTTATCGATACATATTGGAAGGAAGGAAGGGGACTCTTCGATCAAACCATACCTACATTTTGTAGGACAAATATTTTTTCAAATAATTTAGATAATTATCATCAGATTTATCAAAAAAAAACCCAGCTGATGATTCTCAAAAGTGTTTGTACTAACACTTTTGAGAATCCTCAAACCAACATATTTTATCCCTGCTACCCCTATTACTTACCACAATCGAGAATTCGAGAGTTTTCGTGCAGGAAATTCTTAGGCGTCTCGCCGTCTCATCAAAATTAGCTTGATAGTAATCAAGTGCAAAAATGGACCGCGGATCCTGGACTATTTGTTTCTTACTTGGTAGTATGGCGCTAGGGTATCGGAAAAATTGTGGGCGTGACCAAAAATACTGAAACATCAGAAGTCAATAGCTATTGTCATCGTCTTAAATGCGTTTTTTTTATTATTATTTTTTACCATCGTCCTTATTTTGGTGGTCTGAATGATCTCTGAAATATTGTCCACCTATTTTAATGGGACCTTATATATATGATGAACGTGGTTACATTTACTTTTTAGTTAAATCATCCCGTAAAGTTAATGAAACCCATTTAAAAAATAAAACTCCTATGTATTATTTTAGAGCAAGTGATTTAACAAGTGTGTTGTTATAATGAACTTAAGATTTTTGTATAGTAAAGAGACTGACTCCGTGATATTTATAAACGATTCTAATATAAAACCCAGTAGGCCTTAGCAAACTTCAATTAAGGAGGTCAAATCTTCCAAAGAAAATAAACTGTCTAAAGATATCAGAACATCAATCATCGAACCATTTTTTCCTCGTTCCGATATGAACTTGGAAAATTAAATAATGAAAACCAACAGTTTCATCAAAATCGGGAAACCTATCAAGAAATACTTAACAGAATGTCAGTGACTGAGCAATCAGTGCTATAAAAATGTTGGTTTTAAGTTTTCCATTTTTGGTCACAATTGTGGTTTATTCGCACTGTTGTCGCACTGTTCAGTACCTAGCTGTACTGAACACTTTAACAGCAGTACTGAATGGAAACCATTCAATACTTGCAAGGTGGGTTTTAAAATACTCTGGGACTGTCAGGTCAGAGTTGGATATTATTGGGTACGTTGGATTTTCACAGGCATTTTTTGTTGTTGTTTTGGTTGGGTGGGAAATCATCAAATTACTCCTCCTGCTCTGGGCAAAACGGTAGGGAGTGTCAGACTTCTACTGACTAAAAACTACCATGTTCCTTCTTAGCTCTTTGAGTCGAGGCCGCGGTATCTCTTTCGAACAACCCACAGCCAAGACAGGCATCGGCCCTTGCGGGCCACTTCAATATCGCTGACATCTCTTTGTGGCGAGCATGGAACACGAACGCGCCGTCGACACTGCCTGTCTCATCATAAGACGGACGGACAGTGAGAAAGCCCATTACTCACCGTCCACAGGCCCGTGCCTAAGGCGACCGGAAGCCATCAAGTGACCCCGACGCCCGGAGCGTCTTCCGCGGCAGCTGGGACGAGAGGTTCTTCCCTTTTAATGTTCTCTCCCTCTCTATCACAGATATCTCAGACACTGCCAACTGCAAACAATTGGAACGACTTTTTACGCGTTGTCAAATTAAAAAAAATCATATTCAAATTATCTTTATTTGTGAACACAGGTATTGAAATAAAGGTGTTATACATACATTCAAAAAAAAAACAAAATGTTGTGCTAAATCGATTCAATTCTTTGCGGTCCTGGTGATCCACGCTCGATACCTCTGGTGAATATAGTGATCCAATTTTAGAGACTCTCGTTGACCACCAATAACGGACAGTGATCCAACTTAATAATATTATTTCAGTTTTGCGTTTAGTTTCCGCGCGTATTCCTTACTCTTTGACCTAGAAGTGGCCCCCGTCCCTAATTCTTCCGGGACATTTAACTTGGTCCCCCTACCGTCAGCCCCTACAGATTTATGATGCACGTCCGTGTTATTACAACCCATGAAAATGCTATTTATAGCTCGACTAGGAAAGAAATGATGGGGAAAGTTAATAAGAGTCGTAACTAGTTTATACTGAGTATGAGAAAGATTACCGGATTGCATAGTCTTTGCATCCATTCATTTTGTGTTAGTAGATTTACTGACACAAACAGTTCAAGTTATTATAAAAATGTGAAAATAAGTACTCAAACTTACGAATAATCACCACGCACACACACACGCAAAACCACCAAAGACATGATAGATGAATTGTGAGAATGTGATATGGCTAGAAAGGAGGTAAATACTGTGTTACATTTGACTGATAAAGACAAAAATGAAAGAAAAATGTATTACCAGGGCCTGCAGTCTCTACACTAATAACAGCGCTACGAATGTCTCTACGTCGTATCGATGTCAAATTTCTATAATAGATTTTCAACCTTATTTCAACAGCATAAGATTGAAAACCTAATAACGAAAAATTCGATTTTTCGACCTAACGACATTCGTAGCGTCGTTGTTAGTGTAGAGACTGCTGGCCCAGAGATGAAAAATTAAGACATTTCTAACGATACCTCATAATAATATGTCGAGTTCCGATATGTAGATTATGAGCTATGAGGGAACAGATAAAGATACTCGCATGCATACAAACATACATATTACATGAAACATACATACATAGCCAGTCAAAATCATAACCCTCCTTTGGCTTTGTCGTAGTCGGGTAAAAAGTAAGGCTTAAAAAATAAAAATGGAGATAAATACGCCGTGTTTGGTATCATTTGAAAGGGCCTCACTTGTACATTTCCAAAATATTGTTCAAATTTAAAATCACGCCCTCTAGCGGACAAAAAATCATGAGTAAAAAAAAAATTGACACCAAAATTTTTAAATAAAAAAAAAAGAAACTAAAACCCGACTACGACAAAAAAAAAACAAGATTTTTAGGATAGAACAAAAAGAAAAGCCGTAGTCACACGTTATAGGTACCAACCTAAAAAACTTTAATACCGTGTGACTAGGTACTGCTAGTATATTAAGTCTGGCATACCTCGTGTTACCATCTTGGCATTATACTGAGCAGGGGCCCTTTTGACATTATTCGTTTTGTTTGTTTAGGTAATTTTTAAGGAATTTTCTTTTTAATGGCAAATGAAGACACTTTTCTTTCCTTCTTTCCCTTTCACGTATAGGTAGTAGGTAAATGATTTAATAGTTTAAAATAGCTGCAACTCCTCAACATCGCTTATGTAGGACCTGTACAACGTACCGTCGAACAAGCTAATAAGTATACAGGGTAGAGATCTTCATAATTCTATAACACTGAAAATATTGATTGTAATTTTGTTTTATCAAGTGTTTCGCATTGAGCGACTAATGTCAAACGCTGTATCGTTTGACATCAGTCTCTAAATGAATCTGTATAATCTTAAATGTAAATACAAGTTAGCTGACTGTATACTTATTAGCTTGTTCGACTGTATCTGACATACATAATAATAATAATTATGCAAATCATGACAAGAAACAACCATTCTGTCATCCTACTAATATTATAAACGCGAAAGTTTGTAAGTAAATATGTATTATCAAAGACTATATGTATTATGGATGGATGTTTGTTACTCTTTCACGCAAAAACTACTGGACGGATGTGGATGAAATTTAGAACATATATAGTTTATAGTCTGTATTAATACATAGGATACTTCTTATCCCGGGTAGTGTGATCCCGTGGGACAATTATCGAACTCCAAGGGGCGAAGCCGCTGGCACATGCTAGTACATAATTAATTATTTAAAAAAAAATTGTCAATGTAGAATTTATTTTTACGTGGAGTGTTAGCAGGATATGTGAGGTGTTGGTTAGATAATTTTTCCAACTCCAGCAATACAAAATGACAAGCGGTAAACATGGGTATGTCACTTTACAAAATTATCATTCGTTTTAGCTGTTCCCATGTAATTTGTATGCAAAGCTGTGTGGGCATTTTTCAAAATGTTTTTACTAACTCTTTTTTTACCCTTTGTACAAAATTATGCCAACTGGTTGAGTATAATTTGCCACGTGGGACAATTTTTTATGTAGTAGGATAAAAATATTATAGAGTTATCTAGAAAATATTTCAACACTGTCCTAAAAATAACCTTTGATAATGACTAGATAAAACGTTGTACGTATAACATAGATCGGTGTAAAATAATTTAGAAGTTTTAAATCCGCTTTAAGTTACGCTAAAGCCGCCTGTTCTAAGATGTATAGTCTAGATAGTGAAATATTGCTGTTTCGAGCTGCAGGCGGCTAACAGCTTGCGTGTCTATCGTTATATACAAGCACCTTAGTAGCTTGTTTCCTTTCGTTTCCGAAAACTTAATCAGCTAGCCATTTTATTATGCTAGGTACTTTATTTTATTTTTAGAACATTTTTGGTATTTAGTCATGGTTATTAATTTGCAAAATTTGACTGGCCTGTTGGTCTAGTGGTTAGTGACCCTAACTGCTATGCCGGAGGTCGTGGGTTCGATTCCCACCCAGGACAAATGTTTGTGTGATGAGCACGATCATTTGTTCTGTGTCTGGGTGTAATTTATCTATAATATGTATGTATTTAGAAATATATAAGTATGTTTATCAGTTGTCTAGTACCCATAACACAAGCTCTGCTTAGCTTGGGACTAGATGGCGTTGTGTGATAGTTGTTTAATATTATTATTTATTATTATTATTAAAAGTACCTATTGCTATCAGGTCTAGTTGTCACAACTGTGACTGCGATTCGATTCCCGGGTGGGGCAAATTTTGCAGCGGTGGAGTCTGGATTTGTCCCCGGTTAATGGCAATAGGCTCGCCCCCAATTACATGGAGCGTAAACATAACTGACGAAAAGAGTGTGTGTGGCGACTAGCGACATCTATCGCAACACCTGCGTACTAACAAACGATCGACAGAAATTCCTACATCGCGCTATCAACATTATCCGCGACATAAGCCTATATAGGAGTTCCCGACTTACATGTCGGGGCAGTTAGCCCGCCGGACACAACACCCGTCCGGTCGGAGGATCCTCCCTTTTCAACGGGGGATGAGGAACTTTACACCCTGTTCCTCATATCCCCCCCAAATGTGTTTAGGTATACCACAACTCTACTTTAACCCTTTAGGGATTATGTGTTATGTTATAAACTTTACCGTTTAATTCATATGCAAAGAAAAACATTGTTCTGTACCAGCCTAAATGTTAAAACAACATACTGATAACAGAGACAAATCACAAACTATTTCACAACAGGAATTCTGTCACTAAAACTAAAAGCCACATTGTCGCTGCCAATTAGCGACACAGCCAGGCTTCAACCTAAGCGCTTATGACGTAACACTGATTAGGCTGTCTGCTGGGACCACAGATATAGATAGACCTAGATCTATAATATACTTCGCGTGCCACTTTTCGTGCCTAGCTTACGTACAAAAATCGTACGTGGCGACTTTCTCACTCAGTTTGCAAAAGGCGGGAGTTGAGGCGAAGGAGGCGCCATACGCGGCGGCGTCAATGAATTGATTTGATTTTCCGATTTATAGTCCAGTGACGTCATAATAGGTAGTCAAGCAATAGCACGCTTGGTTTTCATACAGATTGTGATACATGCGTTGTTGCATTCAAGCGGGCGAAGCCGCTGGCAAAAGCTAGTCTGATATAAACAAGTTTGTTACCGGGTTATATAAAACCCCTTATAAAGACTGTAAGAAGAGTATTAACACCACACCACGCCTGTAATCCCCGAAGGGTTCGGCAGAGGTGTATTTTGCCAGATATGTTTAAATCCCATGTAATAGAGGCGAGGCAATAGGGGATCGGACTGACTCAAAAAAATATAATTCTGTTTAGTCCGACAGTTAGATTACCGAAAAATATTGGATATGTGTTTTTTGTTTTTTCAAATCAATAAAAATTGACGAAGATAAAGCGCGTCAAAGATCATGGAGTGGGGCTTGAAACGTCACTTGAAGGTACAAAATGTACTATCATATGACGTCATACGAGTTTTCGAAGCACTGTATCGTCTTCATTTTTTGTTTACGTGAAAAAAGAAAAAAATATGTGGTCAATATTTTTTGGAAATCTATCTGACGGACTAATTTTTTTTTTGTCCGATCCCCTATTGCTATAACTCGGGCACAAATTCAGACTCCGTGGCAGATACTGAGACATCCTTGATGAAAAAACTCTCTAACACTTTGGCCGACATGGAAATCAAAACCAGGACCTGATGCTTCCCGTCAGGGCTGCGGGTTGTTCGAAAGAGATACCGCGGCCTGGGCATAAGGGCTAAGAAGGAACATGGGTGGTTTTAGTCAGTAGAAATCTGACACTCCCTATCACTCTACCCAGAGCTGGAGGAGTCATTTGATGATTTCCCACACCAAAACCTGATGCTCAGCTGTCACACTCTCGATCACTGGACCACTGAGGAGATCAACCAATTATTTATCATCTTTTTTGTACTACAAAAAAGTGTTTAACATTAAGGTGAATCCTCCAACCAGCCCGCGAAATTCAAATTTTCTTAAATTTTTTGCAATTTGCAGGCCAGTGATAGGTGGTATATTGATGAACATTTGATTCGCGGCTGTAAGACGTATATAGTTACAGAATTATAATAATCAAAACCATTAATACAACCCTCCGAGCTCATAAAGGTTTAAAAATGACTTTTTACAAGGTCAAAGCCATTCCGGAACCTTTACATACAACCATACAACCTATCACTGGCCTAGGTCTATCTATATCTGTGGCTGGGACAGTTGAACCTTCGCGTTATGAGAATACTGGCTAATTTGTTTTTGGAGCTGGACAGTTTTTGGGGGTCGTACTCGTAAATGTTTAAGGTTGATGTTCCAGGGTAGCCCGCGAAATTCAAATTTTCTTACGTTTTTTACAATTTGCAGGCCAGTGATAGGTTGTATGGTTGTATGTAAAGGTTCCGGAATGGCTTTGACCTTGTAAAAAGTCATTTTTAAACCTTTATGAGCTCGGAGGGTTGTATTAATGGTTTTGATTATTATAATTCTGTAACTATATACGTCTTACAGCCGCGAATCAAATGTTCATCAATATACCACCTATCACTGGCCTGCAAATTGCAAAAAATTTAAGAAAATTTGAATTTCGCGGGCTGGTTGGAGGATTCACCTTAATGTTAAACACTTTTTTGTAGTACAAAAAAGATGATAAATAATTGGTTGATCTCCTCAGTGGTCCAGTGATCGAGAGTGTGACAGCTGAGCATCAGGTTTTGGTGTGGGAAATCATCAAATGACTCCTCCAGCTCTGGGTAGAGTGATAGGGAGTGTCAGATTTCTACTGACTAAAACCACCCATGTTCCTTCTTAGCCCTTATGCCCAGGCCGCGGTATCTCTTTCGAACAACCCGCAGCCCTGACGGGAAGCATCAGGTCCTGGTTTTGATTTCCATGTCGGCCAAAGTGTTAGAGAGTTTTTTCATCAAGGATGTCTCAGTATCTGCCACGGAGTCTGAATTTGTGCCCGAGTTATAGCAATAGGGGATCGGACAAAAAAAAAATTAGTCCGTCAGATAGATTTCCAAAAAATATTGACCACATATTTTTTTCTTTTTTCACGTAAACAAAAAATGAAGACGATACAGTGCTTCGAAAACTCGTATGACGTCATATGATAGTACATTTTGTACCTTCAAGTGACGTTTCAAGCCCCACTCCATGATCTTTGACGCGCTTTATCTTCGTCAATTTTTATTGATTTGAAAAAACAAAAAACACATATCCAATATTTTTCGGTAATCTAACTGTCGGACTAAACAGAATTATATTTTTTTGAGTCAGTCCGATCCCCTATTGCCTCGCCTCTATTACATGGGATTTAAACATATCTGGCAAAATACACCTCTGCCGAACCCTTCGGGGATTACAGGCGTGGTGTGGTGTTAATACTCTTCTTACAGTCTTTATAAGGGGTTTTATATAACCCGGTAACAAACTTGTTTATATCAGACTAGCTTTTGCCAGCGGCTTCGCCCGCTTGAATATGACGATTTTCCATATAAACTTTCATCCCCTATTTAACTCCCTTAGGGGTTGAATTTCGAAAAATCCTTCCTTTTTCCTTGTCTACATTATAAACGGAAAATTTCAGCTTTCTAGGTCCAAGGGTTTGGGCTGGGCGTTGATGAGTCAGTCAGTCAGTCAGTTAGGACTTCTCTTTTTATTAAAAACCTCTTTCTCTTAAAACTCGAAACATGTCACATCACAAAATTATTCCCGGAAACCTAAACACGTGGCTGAACCTGTCAATCAAACCCAGAAGCCCACGCTCAGCAGTTTGCAGACACGAGACCGATGACGTAGTTGGGGCTCGGAGAACTATTGTGCTAAAAATATACTAAAACTTTTACACTCATATTTATAGTCCCGATTAGTCTTACCTTAGATGGTTTGGTCACGTAGAGAGGATGAGTGTAAGTAGATTAACGAAAGGTATTTACAAGGCAGATGGAGTGGCAACGCCGGGAGGGGACGGCCCTAGAAAGACATACACTGACCTTATTGGTGATGTTCTTCAGAAAGGACAGGTGCGTAGTACTCGCAACCGGCGTGCGTGTATGACCAGATGTATGAATGTGGACGAGGCAAAAGGGGTATGTAAGAATCGTAGCAGGTGGCGTTCTGTGGTTTCTACCTACCTCCATGGGAAAAGGGCGTGAGTTTATGTATGTATTAGTCTTACCAAAGGTTATCGTATTAACCAGTACTGAGTACTGGAGGTTAGATAGACAGTCGCTCCATGTAAAATACTGGTATTCAGATGTATCTCGTTAGACTGGAAGCTGACCCATAGTTGGAAAAAGGTTAGGCAGATGATGATTTATATAGTATCGACTCAAGTCCATTTCTGAATTTGGGTCGACTGTCGTTGTCATAACAGAGAGATTTTTTCTACCAAATCAATCCTAGAATTTCTAGGCCGCAATAGGGGATCGGACAAAAAAAACTAATTAGTCCGTCAGATAGATTTCCAAAAAATATTGACCACATATTTTTTCTTTTTTCACGTAAACAAAAAATGAAGACGATACAGTGTTTCGAAAACTGGTGTGACGTCATAATATTATTAGGAATCAGAAGTGAAATACGTGAACAAAATAAACAATGTTTAATATCTTTTGAATTACACTTTTACAAAAATATCAAGACAAACATTTTAAACAATAATCAAATAGAAATAGCACTAGCAAATGGAATCATCAGTACACGATCAAAAACATAAACCAAAATTAGCGAAGCACACGATAATAGTCGGGTAGCAAGTCCTTTCCGAGCGCCGTCCAAGCAAAAAGTGACCGTTGCACCGCCGCTCGCCTCGTTTTATGAACTTCTGTCGGTTGCCGCACGTCGACCGGACGCTAACCGCACGGTTACTGGCTGATGTCGTGACTTTGAGCCAACACGGCCTCTCCTGACGCTCTGACGTCCTCGTCAGCTTCCAACAAGGCGGCTGAGTCTTCGCTGTCTCCTTGATAGCGTGTCTCACAACGCCAGTGGGGCGTGCTGGCACGGGGGAGTGCCACGCACAACTACGCCTGTAGGGCGCGCTGGCACCGTGGAGTGCCGCACACAACTGCGCCTGTGGGGCGCGCTGGCACCGTGGAGTGCCGCACACAACTGCGCCTGTGGGGCGCGCTGGCACTGTGGAGTGCCGCACACAACTGCGCCTGTGGGGCGCGCTGGCACTGTGGAGTGCCGCACACAACTGCGCCTGTGGGGCGCGCTGGCACCGTGGAGTGCCGCGCTTAACACGTCAGTAGCGCGCTGGCAGCCTGGAGCTACGCGCTTAACACGACAGTAGCGCGCTGGCAGCCCGGAGCCACGCGCTGTACACGCCAGTAGGGCGCGCAGTCGGCCTGCAGCGACGCGCTCGGCCTGCAGCGAGGCGCTGGGCTTCAGCGAGGCGCTCGGCCTGCAGCGAGGCGCTCGGCCTGCAGCGAGGCGCTCGGCCTGCAGCGAGGCGCTCGGCCTGCAGCGAGGCGCTCAGCAACGTCAGAAGGCGCGCAGTCGCCTTGCAGCGACGCGCTCAGCAACGCCAGAAGGGCGCGCAGTCGCCTTGCAGCGACGCGCTCAGCAACGCCAGAAGGGCGCGCAGTCGCCTTGCAGCGACGCGCTCAGCAACGCCAGTAAGGCGCGCTGGCACCCTGCAGTGACGTGCACGTTCACGGCGTCATTGTGGCAAAGCCCTGGCAACCACTGCTAAGGCCAAGCAGCGTTGCGTTGCGTCCATCCTTGTGTAATGGTTACTCTGCAAACAAAAACAAACAAGTTTACAACAGAATTTTGTTCCGCTCGATCAGTCCTGACCAAACTTTAGTTCCATTGGGTGGCACCAAATTCGACTCTCATTAATTAAATCAAATGTACTGGAAATTATCGAAAATACAACACTACTTTGACTCAACTACCTTGAGTCATATACCATAGTCGTTCACACCAACCTTAAAAATTCTATTGCAACAAAAACTGCTGAAATCATCGAGTAAAACCTTTAACACCAAGGCTCTCTAACCGAGTAGTACAACAAGAGAGTAATCTCATTCATTAAGGAACATTCAAGCCGAGAATCAAATTCAAAGAAACATTCACCAAACAAAACTTGTCAAACAAGAATACCAATAGGCACATAGGGATGTATAAGCACATTGTTAGTATATCACACAGACTTCTTCCACAACACTGTAGGCATAGGCTCCAAGTTTGCATACCCCTCAGTGGCTGTTGACATCACAGACTTCCACACACACTGTAGGCATAGGCTCCAAGTTTGCATACCCCTCAGTGGCTGTTGACATAGGCACATTGTTAGCATATCACACAGACTTCCACACACACTGTAGGCATAGGCTCCAAGTTTGCATACCCCTCAGTGGCTGTTGACATAGGCACATTGTTAGCGTATCACACAGACGTTCACACACGCAGCTGAGGTCACGCGCTTGACCAAACCACACGTTCATAAGTAATGGTTACTATGCAAAGAGACAAAACCTGACCAAACATCTACGACAGAACCTGACCAAACATCCATTAGGTCCTACTCTCGTTGATAAAATCAAACGCGGCTAAACTGGAAATTATCGAAAATACAACAATCAACCACCCTGGGTCATGTACCTACCATTGTCGTTCAGTCTTAAAAACATTATTGCGTCAAAAAAATGCCAGGTTCACAAAAATCATCGAGTAAAACCACAGATCACTAACTGACTAGTAAACAAGTCTATCTCCCGTGTGTATCACTATTTGACTTAACACTACGGTCTTTCCAGACCCTGACCTCAACCAGAGCTAAACGCACAACGCACAACATACAACAAACACACCCACTGTCTACTCGAGTTTCCTCAAAAACCTTCAATTTTAATCGGACTACGACTACACAATAATTACTGGTACTGTCTAACACAATACAGCCGATTGAATCTCTTGGCTTGCAACCACAACTTTACTTCATCAAAATCCTTATAAACATCAACTGATACGTAACTCATTGGCATCTTTCTTAGCCTATCATGTGTAATAAAAAGCAACTTCTATAATAAAGCAAAACTTATCAGACTTTACAGTGCACCTGTATACGGCCTACGTCTTCACACGAAAACAAGTCAACTGATCATATTGCGTAGGGGTTTGCATTTACGCAGACCATGATTATTCGAGTTTGATGTGCCAACAACTGCACTTTTTGGTTTCAAATATACGGAAAACGACTTTTGACTGTATTTTGTTTTGTTCATAATTGCGGCTTTTATTTGAGCATCAGATATCACAAAATATCACAACGTTGCCCCTCACCAGGAATTTCTCCTGTATCGTGGGTACCTTCACAAATATTTAAACTAACATACACAAGTACCCGACTTAAAAAAAAACTATCTGTAGGTCATACAGATACTTGTATTCATAACGTCATTATATCACAGTGACCATATCGACTTCACGCGGACACAATGACCGAAATTCGTGTTTAAAATGAGTCCACGTGCTGTTATTGGTCAACCAATCGTTAAGCGACGTATTAGCACCACCATGTAAATAACCACCAATGCGTCCGAGGCATTGCCAATCACCCCAGTGACCTTATAAACACACACATAACATCACGCCTGCAATCCCCGAAGGGTTAGGCAGAGGTACCCAGTATACCCACATTTCGCCAGTTATGTTAAGACATAAGCTTAACCATGTAATAGGGGTGAGCCCATTGTCACCAACAGGGCACAAATCCAGAAAATAACACTTTGCCCGACCCGGGAATCGAACCCAGAACCTTCATGCTCATAGTCGCGTTTACGACTACTAAACCAACGAAATATTTGTAATGTTGGGGTTCCTAATGGGTGTTATTAAGGAAACAACCACATCGGTTAAGTACTATTTAATGAATGCGTTGGTAATGCTCTAAAATAATGCATATAAGGTATAGTGCAAACTCAGCATACATACGGTTATAAAGTAGCGTACTTACTTACTAAACTAAAGGAGCATACATATTATTCTCACACTTCACCTCCCGGGGACATAGAAAAAAAAAAAAGAATGATATCTTTTTTTTTTTTTTACATAATTATTACTAGACATTTACTTGAAGTATCTTCTTTGAAAATAATAGTGTTTAATAGACATATAGTTACTTAATATTACACATTAAATGGTATATAAATTTATCCTTATCATTATACATTGCAATGTTATCTAAAATTAAGTCTTACATTCAAATCTATTGACAGAAAGGCCTAGTCCTATTCTTATGTACTAATTCAATTTTATTATTTTTAATTATTTTTACGTTACAACCTAAATCTTCCATAACTGTATATGTACCTTTAAATATAGCATCTAATTTACTACGTGCTTCATTTTTTACTAAAACCAAATCATCTTTCTCATATTTTGCAGAATTGACAGACTTATCATATATTTCTTTCCGTTTATGTTTATTAATCATCAAATTTTTCTTTGCATCTTCATGAGCTAATTGTAACCTGTATTTTAATTGTAATGGATAATTATCTACATTATACAATGGTTCTATGGTATTACTTATGCTATCTGGTATTTGACAAAGTTTTCCAAATACAAGTTCATATGGCGTGTACTTTGTTTCTGAATGGATTGTGTTGTTAAAACTGAAACACCAAAATGGTAACCAATAACTCCATGTATCCGTATGATTGTCACACTGTATCCTTAAAAATGCACCCAAAGTTTTGTGAGCATTTTCAAGAGCTCCAATCGACTGATGGTGATAGGCTGTAGAAGATAATTTTTCGATATTAAGTATTTTACAAACCTGTTCCATGGTTGCTGAAATAAATTCTGTTCCACGATCCGTAGCTATTGTCGCCGGAATACCAAATCTTAATATGAACTGTCTCACAAATGCATCTGCAATGGACACTGTTTCTTTGTTTTGCAAAGGAATAGCTTGTACAAATTTTGTTAACTCGCATTGCATAGTCAATATAAAACAATAACCATTTTCGTCTCTATCTAAAGGACCCACTACATCTAAGTATATCTTTTCAAAAGCCGAGGAAGCTGTTGTGGTAATTTCCATCGGTTCTTTTATGTTACGAAAATATTTGTGTTTCTGACATTTAGTACATTTTTTAACAAATTCCTGGACATCCTTTTCGATACTTGGCCAATAGTATCGACTTTTTATAGTATTTATCATTCTGCGCACTCCAGCATGACCGCTGGATGGCAGTAAATGAAAGTCATTCATAATAAGTGTCTTTTCGTTGTCGTCGTCTATTCTTTTTACGCCTCGTAATATGCATATTCGCGGTCCGGACCAATTAGTAAGTGTTGTTATTTCATCACAAACACTTTTGATAAATTCTATATTATCATTATTTTTAATTATACACACTTCATTGATACGTATCTTTTCACAAAAATAGCTCAATTTCTGCACAAATTCGGCTCGCGAGAAATGCGCCTTGAAATCAAGATTAGTGTATAATGTCTTTTTTCCCTCTATAAATGCAAAACATTCAAATTCTTCAGTTATCATATCATTATCTCTAAATCGTTTTAATTTGTTGCCTTCCATCAAACACAATTCTACCGAATCACACGGTTTTCTTAATATATCCACAACTCTTGGTTGATCAGTCCAATTGTTACTGGATGTATTAAGATCCTTCTTTTCATCGTCATTCTTACTCTTACTTGGGTCATTCAGCTTTTTCTTTTGCGCTCTGGTCATAACAGCCATTACTTGTTCATTCATACCTTTAAGTTCATCAGACGTTATACAAACTCTCGACAAAGCATCTGCCACAACATTGTCTCTTCCTTTCACATAGACTATTTTAAAGTTATATTCTTCTAATGTTAATCGAAATTTAAGTAATCTACTTGACGGATCTTTCATACCAAAAAGATATATTAATGGTTTGTGATCTGTCATTATGGTGAATTTGTTTCCATACAAGTATGGTCTGAAATACTTAACGGACCACACTATTGCCAAAAGTTCTTTTTGAATAGTTGGATAGTTTCTTTCTGCTTTATTCAAGGGTCTGCTGGCATATGCAACTGGTCTAAGATCTTTATTACATAACACAGAACCAATAGCAGTACCCGAAGCGTCTGTTTGTAAAATAAATTCATGATTTACGGAAAAATCGGGATACTGTAAAATCGGTGACGATATTAAAGCATTTCTTAAAAATTCAAAAGCCTGTTGACATTCATCAGACCAAATAAATGGTTCATTTTTCCTACTTAACTTATTCAAAGGTATTGCAATATCCGAAAAATTTCTTATGAATTTACGATAATAGTTGCAGAATGCTACAAACCGTTTTACTTCATCTGCATTTTTGGGAGTAGGATATTTTCGTAATACTTTTGTTTTTTCTGGATCTGGTAAAACGCCTTTGTCTGTGACTAAATGTCCTAGATAAAGAATTTCTTTCTTTAAAAATTCACATTTCTGAGGGTTGAGTTTTAAATTAACTTTTCTCAATCTCTCCATGACAGTTATTAGATTTTTGTTATGGGAAGACAGATTTCTTCCAAATACAATGAGATCGTCCTGATATACTAGACATTTATCGTGAGTTAAACCAGACATCGCTACAGACATCATACGACTAAAAGCATTTGGACTGATCTTTAAACCCATTGGTAATCGTTTCATGCAATATTGACCAGTATTTGTAGTGAAAGCTGTTAATTTACGACTACTCGGCTCTAAA
Source organism: Diarsia mendica (assembly GCA_949316265.1). Taxonomy (NCBI): domain Eukaryota; kingdom Metazoa; phylum Arthropoda; class Insecta; order Lepidoptera; family Noctuidae; genus Diarsia; species Diarsia mendica. The sequence goes on along the minus strand of OX438909.1, from coordinate 18,392,152 downwards.
CTTACCTGATAGTAACCTTGGTGAAGGTCAAGATGAGTAAAATAAATGGCTCCAGTAAGCGTATCTAAAATTTCATTAATATTTGGTAGAGGAAATTTGTCGTCACAAATAACCTCGTTCAATTTTCTGTAATCTACAACTAAACGCCATTTTTTCTCATTACCTTTGCTACTTTTCTTAGGTACTAATAAAATTGGACTGGACCATTCACTATTTGACTCTTCGATTATATCATTTTCTAACATATTATTAACTTGCTTAGTTATTTCTGGTTTTAGTGCCTGTGGTAACCTATACGGCTTGACGTAAACTGGAGTAGAGTTTGGTTTTAAAACTATAGATTGCTTATAAATATTAGTTGTGTTTAACTTATCTCCCTCTAAATGAAAAACGTCAGAATATTTTGCACAAATTGCTTCAATTGATTGTTTCTCTTCTCCATCTAAATAATTTAAATTTAATTCAGATAGCAAAGTTTTAACCCTAGTAACGTCAGTATTGGTCTTATTAAATTGACAAATATTATAATCGTCCAAACTTTTCAAATCTGGTGTGAAAGATGGTAAGTTTACATCCTTGTCACTAACATTAAGTATTTTAACTGGAATTCTATTATTACTAACTGTGGTTATTGCGTTTGCTATAAACACATCGTTCGCTAACTCTTTACTACATACTACAACTTCTCCATTTACATTCTCATTCACAATAATAAAATGAATTGATTCTGAGCGTGCCGGAATAATCATAGAATTTTTTATCCTATCATGTTCATCAACAAAATGTAGATAATGTTGTTTATTACTATTAAAAAGTGTTAAATTATTTGAACATATATCAATATTCGCACTAAATTTTTCTAAAAAGTCTAACCCTATGATTCCGTCAGCTTTTAGTGGTAGCGAATTAAAAACAAGAAAATTATGCTGAAACGTGGCATTATCGTATTTTAATATTAAATTTACAGAACCTTTAGAGCGTCGCTGACCACCTATTCCATTTATTATAGTATTATCTCTATTAACAACGATATCTTTTGGTAATACTTCATTTTTAATAATTGACAATGTTGCACCCGTATCAATAAGCCAATAGTATTTAATATTTTTAATATAAAAAGTAACATATTTCGCATCACCTTGTAATGATAATATAAAATGCTTAGGAACGAAAAAACTGATTCGATGTACCTGCATTGTCGTCTTTATCGCATTGACGAGTTTCATCTACTTTCTCTACTGGAAATGTGTTTTGACCTCGTCCACGGTTCCTAACATATCTAGACCCTCTATTTCCTCGCTGATTATTGTATGAAGGCCGATAATTTGCTCTATAATTTCCTCTAGAACCATGTCCTTGATAGTGGTTATAAAATTGATGACCACGATGGTAATTGTTACCATATTGACTACGGTAAATACCTCTTTGACCTTGAGAACGCCTAATATTGTGTGCCATTCGTCCATTTTTAGAAGCATACAGAATGTTACCTGGTGGTTGGAAAGACGTGCACTCCTCGTCTTTCGCTGCTTGTATGGCATCTTTCAAGCTGCTGAAGCCGCGTGCTGAGATGATGGTGCTCATTTTTGCGCTACGCAGGCCATCTGGGCTGTCCAGCATGTCAGCATACATCTCCGCTGAGTCTATTAACCGCTTAGTGGGTGGCCTCTACACCGTCCATTACTGGAATCAAACTACACGCCACCTTTATGTCAAAATCCATTTTGCCTAAATCTAAATCTACTGTAACGGGAAAAGTACACAATTTCTCTATTTCTTCGTACTTTTGTTTTATTTTTTGATAAAGATCTATTGCCGATTTCAAATGAATATCTTTACTTTTGTCAATAAGTAAATATATTTTACAACAATTTTCATATGTGCTTTTTGCTAGATCTAACTTAGTTGAAATAACATTACCCTTATATCTAGTTTGTCCCTTTTTTACTAAATAATTGCGTATTTCTACTAACAAGGCATAATTTTGTTCCAAAATATCAATCATAATATTCTTAATCTAATAATAGAATTGCATAAATGTAACACATTTTACATAAATGCGAAGAAGCGGTAAAAAAAAAAAGTCCGACGTTGCATTTTGTTTCCGTTCGGTGTCTTATTGCTGAATGTCCGCGCCCGGTTTTAGCACCTTTAGAATTATAGCGTTATGAAATATGATACCGCGTAACTAGCTCACTCACTGATATTAATTTTATTTTTTACGAAAAATTATTAATCCACATCACTTTTATTTTTCACTTTCATTTCACTTCTAATTACTGGTTCTCGTTACCTTCTGTGCGCCCTCTGATGGAAGATCTTATTCTCTGCATGGTAGTCATCCCCATCTCCTGCTGGATCCATGCACGGTGGCAGCTCCTGTACATCCGCAGGCCCACATACACAGCAACGAGTCCAATAATGGCCAAAACAATATAGGTCACAATGCTAAGCCGCTCCACGTGGCCTCCGATTTCTTTCAACGTGGCGTCATTGTTGCCTCCAGCCGCGTTTTGGCTGAGGAAAACCTCTTCTTTCTCCACAGTTGACCGACACATTATTTACACTATTTGCGTAGTTATGTTAACTATACTAAAACTAACAATCCCCTTGGCAGAGTCCCGTGGCAGGGTCGCCATGTAATGTTGGGGTTCCTAATGGGTGTTATTAAGGAAACAACCACATCGGTTAAGTACTATTTAATGAATGCGTTGGTAATGCTCTAAAATAATGCATATAAGGTATAGTGCAAACTCAGCATACATACGGTTATAAAGTAGCGTACTTACTTACTAAACTAAAGGAGCATACATATTATTCTCACACTTCATATTAAAATGGTTCGATCTTACTTGTATCAGGAACGAAAGTAAACCAATCCTGTCCGGAGCGTCGCCTCAACCGCGAGAGCGGTTACACAGGACTTCGCGTCCTCACGCGGCTCCTACGACGACGATCTCGTTCGCGCTTGGAACGGCGATCGGATCCCGAAACTTGCTATACGTGACCTTCCACTCCACTTATGGTGGCTACGAGATCGCTTAGAACGCAAGGCACTAGTTTTTGAACGCGAACAACTCAATCTATCCATTGCTAACTACTACCCGCTTTTATCTAAAATTAAAAGCCTGAAAACTAGTTTTTAACTTGTGGGCGAAAAGAATCCACTATCCCACTTCTGATATTAGGAATCAGAAGTGAAATACGTGAACAAAATAAACAATGTTTAATATCTTTTGAATTACACTTTTACAACAAAAATATCAAGACAAACATTTTAAACAATAATCAAATAGAAATAGCACTAGCAAATGGAATCATCAGTACACGATCAAAAACATAAACCAAAATTAGCGAAGCACACGATAATAGTCGGGTAGCAAGTCCTTTCCGAGCGCCGTCCAAGCAAAAAGTGACCGTTGCACCGCCGCTCGCCTCGTTTTATGAACTTCTGTCGGTTGCCGCACGTCGACCGGACGCTAACCGCACGGTTACTGGCTGATGTCGTGACTTTGAGCCAACAATATATAATAATAATAATAATAATTTATTTATTTCAGATAACAATGATCCATTATGGTTAGTAACAAACGGAACTTATAAACTATGTTAGTAGGCAATAATAATTTAGAAAACAAGACTGACAGCGTTAGTAACAATGTTCTTACAAACTATGTTAGTAACACACTTACACTCGCGATATCACTGCTGCAAGGTGACAGGCCCAGCTGAGACCTTGCAGCAGTGGTTCACAAACACACAATCTAGCCTGGTGGCTATCATAGAGAGGATGCTGTTGGGGCTGCTCCGCACCCTACGAACCAAGGACGCGCATCGCTTACGCATCACGGCGTAGAAACAATCTACGTGAGCTTCAGCAAACATCCCTGATGCGCTGCAGTATCGGGGCAACCCCATCAGCACCCTAAATGCATTATTGTATTGGACGCGAAGGGCGCCGTATGATTTTTGAGTAAAATGAGCCCACAGACTGCAAGTGTAAAAAGACGTGCAGTAAGCACTAAAAATTGTACACTTTACCTCTTTAGAGGCACGCCTGAATCTGCAGGCAATCATGTTAGCTCTCACACACAGCGCCCTCCGCTCCCTATCAATGTCCTCATCGTCCTTGAGGCCAGTGGTCAATAAGTGACCCAGATATTTAAATCGGTCTACCCTTACAAGGGGTATACCGTTCAGCCTAACTGAAGGTACAGCTTCTGGGTAATTACCCCTGGCACCAAAGACCATGACCACACTCTTTTTGACATTATACACCAGACCATGTTGTCTGGCATATAGCTCACAAGTGGCTACGAGTGCCCTTAGTCCGCAGACTGACGCACTCAGCAGCACCATGTCGTCGGCGTAGCTAATGTTATTACAACATACACCATCAATGTGACATCCGACACGCATGCTGCTAAGTGCGCCAATCAGATCATTCACGTATAGGTTGAAAAGCGTAGGCGAGCACAACCCCCCCTGCCTCACCCCGCACTCCAACCCATACGGCCTAGACAAGGCACCAGCCCACCTTACACTATTGACTTGGTTTCCATACCAGTATTTCAGAGTATTTGTCACCTCTGGTGGCAAATTTACCTCTTCCATCTTCCTCCATAAAATGTCGTAGGAAACCAAGTCAAAAGCCCTGCTCAAATCCAGGAAGCAAGCGTACACTGGAGTGTGGCGATCCGTGTAGTACTTCACAGTGTGCTTCACACTCAAAATAGCACTGTCAGTAGATAATCCGGAACTGAAGCCAAATTGGTTATCGTGAACACGTATATGACTGCTAAGTTGAGCGTTAAGCACACTGTCAAACACTTTTGACATGACTGTGGCAAGAGATATTGGCCTGTAATTGTTCCTATCACCCATGTCACCAGTCTTATTTTTGACAATAGGCACCACAGTTGTTTTAATCATGTCGCTCGGCAAATAGGCATGACCCAGACAAAAAGTATAAAGCATAGCCAACACTCTCGGCAAATGCGGACCAGCAAATCGGAGATGCTCAATGCTGAGACCATCATGACCAGGAGATTTTCCTCGACGCATCGCGTTAATTATATTAACGAGCATTTTAGCAGTTATTTTAACTCCTAGGTCTTTCCGTGGCTCAACATTGAGCGCCAACCTAGATGGGCCTAATGGTGATTGCACACTAAAATGATCAACAAAAAGGTCAGCTATTTGTCTAGCATCGCTCACACCATCGACGCAAACAGGGAGGCCAGGCTTGCCTTTCAGTCTATTCGTATGCTTCCAAAAAGATCGAAAATCGTTCTTTGAATGCTGTGAAGCTAGAATATCCATTTTAATTTGAGTCTCGTGATCTTGACACCACTTCAATCGAGACTTAAATATCTTTCTAGCTTCACGCATTTCTTCAAAAATACGTCCCGATGTGGGCATACTATTATTCAACCAGCATAAAAATTTACACCTAGCCTCCCTATGCGCGCCGCTCACATGCATGTTCCAGCCCACGACTGCTCCCCTCTTTCTAGGACATCCCCCAAAAGCTATTGTCTCAGTAGCCGACTCACACAATGCACTAACAATGTTACTGTACATAGCATCTATTACATTAAAGTGGCGAGGGTCATTACAAGTCTGACCACCACACTCTCTAAAGTCATCTGGGAAGTCAATAAGTCGCAACTTTTCATGACATTTCATGCTATAAGCACGGATCTGTTCTTGACTTCTTTCTCCCCAGATAACCCTATTCACTTCAATGTTAACATTTGGTTGCTGAATCTGAACAAAATTAAGGTCACACGTAATAAACAATGGAAAGTGATCAGACCACTGCACGTCATATTTTACACAAGAATGCATAACAGTAGGCACAGCCGCCTTTGTGACTAAACAATGATCAAGCCACCTTTGCGATCCATGAGCATCACTAATAAAAGTGTGGGTATCTGAACCAAGACCCAACAACTCAGTGTCAATACATGTCCATTGTTGTTCAACACAAAAACTTGACAGTTCCGTATAAAATAATTCCGTTGGGTGCGAATTGAAATCACCTAAGACATAACAACATTCTAAGTTACAACTGTCAATAATTGCACTCACCGAACCAAGACAGTCAGCAAACTCCGCCAGATTAGAAGCGTCATCGGTTGGCATGTACACACTCACTACTAGTATTGATTTATTACTTAACGCAATCTTCACAGCACAAACGCGTGGATTATGACACTCGATAACCGACACATTGCTGAACATTACTTTTCGCCATAGAATAGCCACACCACCGTAGGGCCTCCCACGTATTAGTTTTGACGCTGAATCCATGCCAGACGTACCCGTCGAACTGAACTCACAGCTAATGGTGTCCAAATATGACAGCTCCTCAGTCAGCAACCAGGTTTCTTGAAGTGCAATTATGTCCGCGTTGGTGCACAATTCTCGGATGTAATCCGACGAGCGTTTTACATTTTTACAATTAAATGTGACCAACTTGCATGTCGTGCTATCCATTAACTACCGATTATTGAGCCGCTTCCTGTACAACTAGGTTGTGCTGTTGACTTCGGTTTGAAGTGTACAAATTTCCGAAATATTATGCCCTGAGGCCACAACTTATCATCAAGGAATGTTTGTACCTTCGATTGTACCACAAAGAACTTGTAGGCATTGTGATCAGACTGTCATTTGGCGTTTATCTTCTCTAATTTAACAGATACTTGCGTTTTCCTCATAATATAATTAACTATATCAGCCTCTGTCGCACTTTTGTGCACGTTCGTTATAAAAATGGGAACATTCCTATCCGCAGCTCGAAAGCTTTCTACAGAATCATTTGCGACTCCCAGCATTCCCGTTAAACGGTTTTTCGAATTGTAACGTTTTTTCTTTGTAACTTCCGTCCATCCTTCATTATCAACGCGATTTTCCTCGAAACTCAGCTTAACAACATCAGCCGCAGTTTGTTTACGCGGCTGCTCACTTAGCAGCTGACCGGCAAACCGGTTTGCTATTTCGCTAGGAACGAAAGACGTCGACACCGAGCGCGGACTGCGTTTACTACTATGAGTCACTGTTGCCGCTTCGTGCAATATGTTGCCGCTATTATTGACATCAGCTGACAAATCGGTAACTTTATTCGTGCTTGAGATACTACTCGTATTTGATAATTCCGAGACTATCAAGTTCTCACAACGCTGAGTTCCAGATTGAGAAAAGTCACTTTCATTCAACGTGCATGCACCTCTTCTTTCATCTACGTTATGTTGGGTGGTCGAAGATTGCGACTTAGACTCCAACACACTTTTAAGGTCATCTAATTGACTCACTGTGACGCAATTACTTTTTAAGTTCTTCACGTCCTCTTGAAGCAACACTATCTTTTTTAATAGATCACTAACGTCCAGGTGGTCAAAAGTTATTGGAGGTAGTTTCTCCAGATTCCGAGCCACAAATATCGGCATCATATCACTGTCCATGACCTTAAACACACTAATTATATCGTACATAGTACGACCTTCTTTGCCTTGCCCCTTACGAGTAGGTTTACGTTTTAAATCACTTGGAATCGATTCAAATAATAACGATTTTGACTTTTTGATTTGTTCACTGTCAAACGTCGCCATACATATTTTCACTAAACTTTCCTCATCGACGAGCGATAGCTTATTTTGTACGTAAGCCAACAACTCGTCAATCACTATGTTACATGAGACACATTTTAATGTATCCGTCATTTTTCTTTGTTTGCGGAACACTCACTGCCCGGCAATCGAAAGCACGTACGTCACCCAGAAGGCTTAGCCAAGTTGACAATCTACAAGCGTAAACGTTAGTAGAAAACGACTCAAATGTATGGGAGTGACGTCATCGCAACGCTAAGTCACGTGGTCAGAACAAACGAACATTAAATACGTAGCCATGTTGACAACTTATCGTATCGTTCAAAATGATAGAATGAAATCTGATCCTTTCTATAACGTTGATCGCTACATCCCATAAAAATGCTAGCCAAGTCACACTTTTGACAAGCGCAAACGAAACGTTGGTGTAGTATTTCAACGAAAGTGTAGCGTATGCCGAGACCCTGGAGATAACGCTACAAAATGGCGTCTTTATACGATCCAGCTGTCTTGAAACCGAGAAGTGTTTTGTTTATTTATCCTAATTTTGGATTCTATGTGTCATTTAGCATTTAAAATCTATAATTTATAATATTATAAGTATGTATTGTGGTGCGATAAGGGTCAAACACAATAATTGTTTTGTTTATTTCGAAAGAAGTACCTAGTATTAGTTCAAGCCGCTTAAACACGTCATTGTTTATGTTGTAAAGTTTCAAGTTCCCAATTATATTAGATTTTAACAAAGGAAGGTCACGAAATAACTAATAATGCACGTACCTTCCCATGAATTCCAATAAAGCTGCGAACTGTTCTGGGTCTGCTCGAGATCTCGATTCCATTTTATAAAAGTTATCACTTCATTTAAGTATCTTTCATCCAAATGCAGAATATCATATTATTTCTGGACACAGTATTATTTAAAATTACATTACGCGCTGTGATATTATAATACACCAATTATAAGAAGAACTTGTCCTTTATTTCACTTATTTTTTTAACTTTTAAAACAATTTATTCCTTTCTTAACAATTCAAAACAAAACTTCAACCCGCGCATAATGTAAACAACTGTGTCTTTGACGTTAGTTTGACGTTAGTAGATACGCTCACCATAGACTAAAGTGTAGGTTTTGTCTACATTTGCTAGAGAATGAGCGATCGACTCAGTTGTGTGAAGTTGGCTACCAACTTAGCGCTTTCTACAAAGCGCTTGCGCCGAAGCGTTCATTATTATAGAAAGAGAATAGATACGAAGCGGTTGTAACTTGTCTAGGCCCTCAGGGATGCGCGCGCGCGACTCCATAGTGCGACTCCATATAATAGTACATTTTGTACCTTCAAGTGACGTTTCATGCCCCACTCCATGATCTTTGACGCCCTTTAGCTTCGTCAATTTTTAATTGATTTAATTTTGATAAAACAAAAATCAAGTATCCAATATTTTTCGATAATCTAACTGATGGACTTAACAGAATTCTATTTTATTGAGTCAGTCCGATCCCTATTTGCGGATATTTAAAAAATACACTTCCTCCGTGTATTATTCTTTACCTCCTACACCAGCCATCTTTGTCAAACCTATAGTTGCATTCTGCTTTATTAAATGCTAAAGATGTCATAATGTTAAAGATCTCTACAATGGCATTCTCTATTGAAAAGTGGATGTTTATGTAAAATTATAAACAAACTGTAGCTGGGTGAAGTCCAAAATATTGACGCACATGTCACAATAGTGTCACAAAATGTTGTGCGATAGTGACTCAAAAGTCGCACAGAAATTTTGGCTACAGTAACACAATAGTGGCACAAAACGGTAGCAAAAAACTATAAAGTTGAGGTTACATTAAGTGTTGTATAAACATAAAGTTCATAAAAATAGAAAAATAGATAATCTAATATTTTGGCAAAATTAAGTACGCTTAGATGAAATTAAAACAACATTATAATCTTGAGCAAGTTTAATTCAGTCTCCAAAATTTACAGTACCTATGTAAGTATTTGGTTTTAAGATAAAAAAACCGGCCAAGTGCGAGTCGGACTCGCGCACCGAGGGTTCCGTAAAAAAAATATATTATGTGATGTAACTAAAAATTTATGGTTTTCGTAATTATTCCTTTATCTATGCTATAAGACGTTGCTTCGTACCAAATTTCAAGATTCTGAGTTCACGGGAAGTACCCTGTAGGTTTTGATTCCCTTGCGAGTGTCGAAAATTTGCGGCATAAACGGGAGTATCTTGATGTAACTAAAAATTTATGGTTTTCGTAATTATTCCTTTATCTATGCTATAAGACGTTGCTTCGTACCAAATTTCAAGATTCTGAGTTCACGGGAAGTACCCTGTAGGTTTTGATTCCCTTGCGAGTGTCGAAAATTTGCGGCATAAACGGGAGTATCTTTTGATCGCGTTGACTTAGAAGTTTGATTTTTTCACAGCTCCAAGAGACCATAGACTTGAGTATTTGATATGAATTTCAGCTTGATACCTCCACGCGTTCCTGAGAAAAAAGGTCTTGACAGACAGACAGACAGACAGACGGACAACAAAGTGATCCTATAAGGGTTCCGTTTTTTCCTTTTGAGGTACGGAACCCTAAAAACAACAAAAAATACTTGAAAATTCAATACTTCTTAGAACTTATTAATTTTTTAACAAAAAATAAAATCAGTATAAAATAGACAACAATTAGGAACTTTTATAGCAAAATCAGTCACGCTACTATGACGTATTAATAATCATAATCATTTATAATTATATGAGCAAGTTTTACTAAGTGCTCTAAAACGTAACGTAATAAAAAAGTGGAATTTACAGCAACATAAAATTATAGAAAATTCAACAATATGATCTCTTCATTATATACGGCCGCGGAGTGTAGGTAGTTAGGTACGCACCGAAGACGACGCGGACGCACGCAGCGTACGCGTAGGTAACTAACACGTGGCGCTAATACCGGTTTAATTCATTTTGCGAATATTGCGATTAAAACGATCAAAAGTAACTTTCCCAATACCTATTCAATTATTGATTGCATTCTCAAATGCTAAACAACTAAAGTACTAAGTGTATCCCAACCTTATAATGGTAGTACAGTTGTGGTGACACAGAAATTGTTCAACTGGTGTTACAAAAGTAATACAAAAGTGTCACAATTGTGAGGTAGCACAGTAACTAAATATTGATTACTCCGAAACTACACTGTGAATCGTATTGAAGTGAACATTGCACATAAGCCTATGCTTTTTTTACATAGAGCACTATTAAATAATAATTAAAACACAAAACTTAGCGTAAAAATCGTCGAAAAACCTGTCGAAAAATTTCTGACCACGCTAAATCACTTTGAGTTTGGCATTGCAAATAAGTCATTAAGGCCGTTAAGCTCTAGCTGTCATAGACAATTACGCGCAGTATTGCCAGTCCTCCAAAATGAAATCCTACCTTGTTTCAAGTCTATAGAAACTGCCAATGAAAACGGTTGCACAAGATAAGTAGCACAATTGTTTAAAATCGCACATAAATAAAAAGAAACAGTAAATAAGCATAATATTGCGGTTAGTTCCTTACAGTCTATGTGAAAAGGGTTGCCGATTATACGCTTTTGCTTTAGAATTCAATATTCAGCCTTTATGTTACTTTGAACTTATTCAGAAATATCCTCAAAGTTCACCCTCCAAAATTATTAAACCGTTTTGTACACAATTTGTTCCCGTTAGTGGAGAAATTATTTAATTTACTCTGCTATTGAGTATTATTCTATAACTTTGAGTATTTGGCGTGCTGGACCAATAGCCATTTAATTTAGTATTAATTGTCATAAAATTCTATCAGACATAGTTTTCAAGAAAAATGGTTGGGAAATTTTTATTCGGGCAAATGCGTCAAAATTTTGGTCTTTACCCAGCTATCAAAATGTCTCATAGGACGGAATGTAGGCGTGTCAAGCCCGACTCAAGTTCAGTCCACGACTAACAATACCAGTGTTAGATACCCACACATGGCAAGTTACAGCGAAATGAAACAATCTAACTAATTTTATTGTTCACTAAAAGTATTTTAACAGTAACTAACTAAGGTAACTCGGTTTTAATGTAAATTAAATTGCACTACAACTCAACTGTGGTACTTGTCTAGTTTAAAGCTCCTCTCTGCGGAATTGAGTGAAGAGATGTTTTGTAGAGATGCTGGGTAAATATTAGTGGGGACTTTGGTAAGCTATTGCTAATGTATGTATTAACATGAGCATTTTTCTTTTTTCTCGCAGAAGTCAATTAAAAAAGTTAGTTTCGTGCAAAACAATTAAAACTCTTTATAAACCCGACCAAAATTCGTAAGAGTGTAAATAAGTAAGCGGGGGGGTTATTCGATGATTTCCCACCCACCAAAAAAAAAAAAAAGGGGCAAGGAAGGAACGAAGGTAATCACTGTACTGGTTAAAAATAAAAATCCTTACTGCTAATTTAAGAAACATAATTTAGTACCTACTACTTATTTATCTTATCAATTCGTTAGAGCTAGTCTTATTAACTCTCTGTAATACGATTATTGCGTCACATACATACTCGGTCGGAGTTTGCGGCACTTGTTGAATGTCCCCCGAGATTTTCCTGTTAAATAACTTTAGTGCCAGAAGTTTTTCCTCCACCCATGGTCCTCTTTTTTGCAGACTGAGAAACAGACTTTCATCAAAATGACTCCCGCTCTGGGCGAAGTGGATGGAAGTGTCAGAATTCTAAAGACTAAGAACCACCCATGTTCCTCCTTGGCCCTTTGTTCTTTGCCCTTTGCTTGCCTATTACCGTCCACAGCCGAGTTGGATTCGACGATTGAGCTCTTCCTCGAAGTTAGACCTTCCCAACTGGACCGTTTGTCCCAGGAAGACATAATCGTCCACAACTTCGAGTGTAGAGACTCCGATCTTGATAGGGGTGGGTGTTACATGAACATTCAAAATAACCTTGGTTTTGTCCATGTTCATTTTAAGACCCACTCTCTCGGAAGCTCCACTGAGGTCATCAAGCATTGTTCTGAGGTCCTCCATGGGCTCAGCCATGACCACTATATCGTCGGCAAACTGAAGGTGAGTGATGTACTCGCCATGGACGTTGATGCCAAGTCCTCTCCAATCCTGAACCTTGAAGGCATCCTCCAGTGCAGCGGTAAACAATTTCGGAGATATAACGTCTCCTTGTCTCACACCGCGCTGCAGAAGGATAGGTTCCGAGGTCTAGTCCTGAAGTCGGACTGACATGGAGGCGTTCGTACAAACACTTTAACACCTCGATGTACCAGGTAGACACTTTCTTTGATGAAGGAAAACATTGTGAGTAAACCAGCATGGAGAGATATTTCTCGATTGCATGTAAAATCCGAGTCCGAGACCCATGAGATGGGTGGCGTAAAAGCACTGACACCAGTTTATGCACTAAAAATACGAAATGAAGAAAACTAAAAAAAAACAAACCAATATAAAACTCTCACACAACACAATATGTTACCCCCGTAGCACCAAACCAACTCCAAAACGTCACAAGTATAAAAATAATACTAGTATTGACTTAAACTTCCTCCTACGTGGTTTCTCAAGAAAACACCCTGTACGGGAAAGGGCAAACGCTTAAAGAAAAATAGCGACGTGGATAAAGAAAATCGTTTTCCCTGTGTAAGGTGTTAGACCCAAATAGATTATCCCAATCATGGGCTTGACCACGAAGGTTTTAAGACACAAGATCGTATCAATCTGGAAGTCATTTTGATCAGCTTTCCTTTGAGTGTATTGTTAAGGAGATGTTGCTACCCACGGGTATATGAGTAGATGAAGACCAAAAACTTTTTAACAAAAAATAAAACCGACATAAAAAAAACAACACAAAAAAGTGAAAAATAAACTTTAGAAGAAAAATCAGTTTCTGAAGTCGGTGACTTTTGTGTGTTTGATTTAATTTTTTTGCCACCGACTTCAGAAACAGATTTTTCTTCTAAAGTTTATTTTTCACTTTTTTGTGTTGTTTTTTTTTGAAGTCGGTTTTATTTTTTGTAAAAAGTTTTTATTTTTCACTTTCTAGTGGTTCACATAATTATTCATGGGTCATAGTGTGGACAATGTAGTTTTTTGTTGATTTTTCAAAAACAACTTGTCCGATTTCGTTAAAAAAAAAATAGGTAAAAAAACTTTTTAAGTTAAACGGTTTTATGTTAAACATACATTGCAATGTTTAAGATAAATGTACTAAAAACCAAAAAATAATAAAATAGATACAGTCGTGGGAAAAAACCGTGGGGCACGTCAATTGTAATTTCCGCAGCACGACAGTTCCGAATTGACGTGCCCCACGGTTTTTTCCCACGACTGTATCTATTTTATTATTTTTTGGTTTTTAGTACATTTATCTTAAACATTGCAATGTATGTTTAACATAAAACCGTTTAACTTAAAAAGTTTTTTTACCTATTTTTTTTTTAACGAAATCGGACAAGTTGTTTTTGAAAAATCAACAAAAAACTACATTGTCCACACTATGACCCATGACCCATCCGTTTAACTTAAAAAGTTTTTTTACCTATTTTTATTTTCTAGTTTTTAGCCGCCATCTTGGATTTTAATTTTATATAGTATATTGTATTCTGCTTGTTGAGCCCTTTCATTTGATACCCATATTGATGGGATTAATAAAACATAAATTATCCGCCATTTTGTAGCGGCGGCCATCTTGAATTTATAATGATAATGAATAAACATAATTGTATTGTCACCAAAATACAAAGTGTATACAAAATTTCAGATCAATCGGTTGACAGGAAGAGGGTGAAATTTGAATTACTAAATTTGATCCAAGAATAAAACAAACGGGGTGAGCTAAATAAAACCGTTTAAAAATAAAACCGTTTAAAAATATGGGACCATTTCGGAAGTATACAAAAAAACAAACAAAGATACAACAAAAAAAGATTTTTTTGAATCGGTTAGCAAGTGACGGAGTTATGCCCGAACAAACATAAAAAAAAATATATACATAAACATCCGAATTGAGAACCTCCTTCTTTTTTTAGAAGTCGGTTAAAAATAAACTATGGATGAACTGTTTAAAGAATGATATGGCAAGAACCACCTCCTGTCTGATGAGATGAAGATTAATAGAGAAGTATGGGAGAAGATGACATGATCTGCCGACCACAAATGAGTATGGATAAGGGCAAGAAAATGAAGATGAAGTTGCTACCCACGTTTCTGGTCCTGTAGTTATCCGATAACCAGATTCCACTACAGATTTTGAGCAACCCTGTTTTGTTTCTGGAAAAATAATTCGTTACACTTTTGTGTCAATGGACTGCCGCGTTGCGTGTCGCGGGTTCGATCCCCGCACGGAACAAATATTTGTAAGACCTACAGATAGTTGTTCCGGGTCTGGGTATTTGTGTATGTGAGTTTAAATGTTTGTGAACGCACCCACGATACAGGAGAAATTCCTAGTGTGGGGCAACGTTTTTATTAAAAAAAATAAAAAAAAACTTGTCCAAAATAGGGCTTTTAATTTGGTACTTTTTTGTTTTGTAACAAATACTGATTTAAAAGAGTGTCCATGGAGTTTCTTGCCCGTTCTTCTTCATGAGATCTACGTTAGGGAACTGGCAACTGCAGTACTTTCACAAGTTATTATGCCTTGTGATTGTGACTGTAGCGTAGGAGTGCAATGCGTCGTTTCGGGAGTTGCTGCGTCGGGCTGCGCGGCGCCGGATGTTACCGGCGGCGATTGCTGTGGGTGCGGGTGCGCGCGGCGGCGCGTGCCGTGGCGGCGGGTGTGCGGGGCGGCGGTTGCACGTTGCGTCGTGCATTCGTTGTTCCGTGTTTCGGGGTCTCGAGCATTCGTTGTTGCGGTTTGCGTCGCTGCGTGCTTTCGTGCTCGCAGTGTTCGTTGTTGCGGGCATTCGGTGGCGTGTGGTTCGGCGTGGTGGCTTTCGGAATGACGTATTGCACTCGTAGTTTCGTTTTTCTTCCGTCCTTCTGACATTCAAAAGTGCCTGTAATGGCTTAATTGAAATAAAATATTTGAGTTTGAGTTTGGTAGTATCGAATAACAAGACACGCCACAATCACTTTATTAACTAATTATTTCATTTAATTTCGATTTTTTTTTTTGCTCCTACTTTGGGCGGAGCGAGTGAGGGTATCAATCTTGTATTGACCCCTGCTCTTTCTTAGCCCTTTGTGTGCAGGTGCCGCGGTATCTCTTTCGAACTCTCCACAGCCCCGGCAGGCGTCGGTCCTTGCGGATCCCTTCCAATTTGCAGACATCTCTTTGAGGCGCGCGTGGAACACGAACGCGCCATCGCCGGCCTGTCATCATTATATTAAGGGGAAGGACGGTAAGCTAGATCGTTGCTCACCATCAGCATGCTCGCAGCAAAGCAAAGCAGCTGGTTTATAAATCAGGTGACTTCAAACATTGACGTATTTAAATTTACTATGTTACGTTTGGTGAGCAGTGGTGGCCCAGTGGTGGCGGCCCCGACTTACGAACAGTGAGTCGTGGGTTCGAATCCCAGTCAGACACATTACTTTGTGTAATTTATTTCATCACCACTGCTCTCAAAACGGTGAAGGAAAACATCGTGAGAAAACCAGCATGCCTTAGAACCAAACAATTCGAAGACATATGACATCTACCAATCCGCACTGGGCCCGCGTGGTGGATTATAGCTCATCCCTCTCCTAGAGAGGAGGCCTGAGTCACTGCAGTGAGAACAATATAGGCTGATGATTATGTTACGTTAACCTACACCGCACGCTCACGCTCGGTCCTAAATTCTAAAAAGAGACGCTTACTAAGGAAAACGATCCGTTACCAGTCTTTTTACTTGGTTAATCAATTTCAATTCCGTGGGCAGGTCCTTTTAACACAATTTCATATTAAACAAAGATCTATGACGTCATCTTTCAGTGTACAAGTGATTACTTTGCGCCTCCGCCCACATGTTAAAGATTGATAACATACGACACCGACATTGATTGATTTGAGACCAAAATTATGTTTACGATACACATAATCTTTTTGTTAACATTATATAACATCACGCCTGTAACCCTTGCAGGGTAAAGCAGAGATGTATCTAATAGTACACCCATATTTCGCCAGTTATCTTAAAGCCCCATGTTATAGAGCGAGCCTATTGCCATCAGGCGAGCACAAATCCAGACTCCGTGGTTGCTACTGAGAAATTCCTGATGGAAAAACCCAATAACACTTTGCCCGACCCGGGGATCTAACCCAGGACCTCATGCTCAGCAGTCGCGCTTGCGACCACTGTACCAGGCAGTCTCTTTCTTTTACGTTTGTGCTAAAAATAAATAAAAAAATAAATATAACATACAATACACACACACACTACAGTCGGTGACTTGTTTGTTTCAAGTTTTTTATATCGCCACATTTTCTCAGATTTCTTAAAACATCAAAATTGTGCTTATAAAAACTCTTCACTTTCCCCCAAGCAAGGATTTTCCTTTTATTCCTTAAATTTTAAGTGTGAACAAAAATATCCCTTTTTCGGTAAAACATCCCCAGTTCGTTACGTCTTCGAACCTAAATAAACAGCGGAACCGATTTTGATTAGATTTTGCTGAAAGGTAACTTGAAATCAGGAAAAAGGTTATACCTACGGTTGTTTTTGTTTCAAATATAAAACAAACAGACATTTTTGTTTTTTATTTTTTGTTTGTTTTTGCATTATACTTAGTCATTATAAATACGAGCTGAAAAGTTCTAGAGTAGGTGCAAGTTGGTAGTCGACGAAAGTTCTGGAGTAGCGACCGCGAACCGGAAGACGTTGCGTTGGAAGGCCTCCCACTGGGTGGACCGATGACCTGGTGAAGGTTGCGGGGATCCGCTGGATGCGAGACGCACGGTACCGGTCAATGTGGCGACACTTAGGGGAGGCCAATGTCCAGCAGTGGACGTCTTTCGGCTGAAATGTTGATGATGATGGTAGCCGACTGCACGCAGCAGTAGCAGCCGACATGTCGCAGCGACACTACTGGTTTCTACGTATTTCTATGAAATTCCCTCCGTAGTTAGCGACATGAAGCTAGCGACGCGTGTCGTCGAGTGGCAGACGGTAGTGTCGTCCGACCGCAGATCAGTAGTGCCCATAGATAACATAAACAACAGGAGATATGCCCTTTAGTGAAACGACATGACGCAACGACGTGTCATGACGACATGAAGCGACGACATGTCGTCTGCTGCTGCTGCGTGCAGTCGGCTTGTACCTTTACGCGAACAAGAAGACGTTGCGTTGGAAGGCCTCCCACTAGGTGGACCGATGACCTGGTGAAGGTAACGGGGATTCACTGGATGCGAGACGCTCAGGACCGGTCAATGTGACGGGTCAAATCTATGGTGTTCGTGCAGTTTCTTGGATGACTTGAAAGTCGTAATAAATGTAAACCTGCTTGTTGATAAATAGTTAAGTTTCTCTATAAGTGAACTGCAATTTTATTCTTTAAGAAAATAAATGCATATAAGTTAGTGCATCAGATCCTCATGCGGGCTTTGTGACTGACGAACCTAAGTACTTGTATTTGTGTTTATAATAATGAGTTCGTATTCCTTTTGTGCTTAAGGCCCTGATCTCTGATCAAGATCATTTAGTATTTATTTATTTACAGACACCAGCTTATCAGGCTACCTAAAACTGTCAAAATTTTCCAATTAACCTTGAACGAAATGCCTTAGCAATAAAGTTAAAAATCTAATAAAGAAGGCAGATTAATAAAAACTTAAAACTCCGAAAATGTTTTTTACACGAAAAATATCTGCAACAATTAGTATGCTTTGCATGTATAATAATTAATAATACGTATAATTATTAATATGTTTTTTTTTGTATGCACGTGTCCTTGCGATAAATAAAATTAATATAATAATTGTTATCTTCATTTCTTTTCTGTAATAATAATTATTGTGTCACTGCCGGGCAAAGGCCCTCCCACAGTTCGACCTTGTGATAAAAATCTGCATGAGTAACAGTTGCATGCTCGATTTCAAGTTCACTACTTCCGTTACAAAATCGAGATAAAACATAATAATAATTATGCCGCCGCTCCATTGTTTCTGACTTATTCAATTTTATCTTTGAGGGAGATAAAAAACTCTTCAGTATGGTTTACGGCTATTTTTTTAGGGTTTCGTAGACGGATACTAAAACGGAATCATTAGTAGTTTCATTCATATTTACACGGGGATTTTGTCGATGATTTTGTGTACCTTTCTCGTAATCATGGAATTATTAGACAGTGGTGTAGTAGATAAAATCCAGAAAAATTATAATAAAGTCACCATCCATTTTTCATTTCTTCCAATAAACCAATGCACTTGCGTTTTAGTTGTAAGTTGTGTTTACTGCTTTTTTATTGTATCATAATTCTGCGGCAATAAATATTTTTTCTTTCTTTCTTTTCTTTCTTTCACTTATGTTTTAAAGTGTCTGTTCTTGTCAAATCGGATACTTTAAAACTATCTGAGAGACATAATAAGTTTATGAGCTACGGAATTAATTAGGTATAGCAAGAATAACTCGGTTGTATATTTTTCGAATACTATGAAATATAAACTTAAATTCCAACAAGAGATATTTACGAGGCAGACGTGAGAGAGAACGCCCTTATTAATGAGATTCTTTAGAAACGACCGGTGGGTAATACTGACAACGTCAACAAATCAGCAGATGTATGAAAATGTAAATAATGTGTCAGCAAATGTATGTATAAACTTATTTTTGTAGCCCCTAGAATTAGTATTGTGCATGGATATTAATATTATACAATCCGAAAAGAACCTTCCACTGTACGTCAACAAACGCACACTTTTCAAATTCTGTTTTAATTCCATTGCTTATTCACACGCAATATACTTTTATATTCCCTTGGGTTTTATCGTTCAATCATTAATTCATTCAATCTCACTTCCTATTGGTTTTAGATTTAATATTACCTTTGTACTCTTATTCGTTTTTGTCTTTTTCCTTCTAACTGAGATTTTTGAGGGTGAATTGAAATGTCGATTTTCATTAAAACACTTTCATCTGTAATAACCAGGGATTGAAATTAAATAGATTGGTTTATGGTCATTGAGCTCGTGGCTTAATAAACAGCCACTCGGGCCGATCTTCAGGTAAAACCGTACATACCTAGGTTGTCTGTGATGACTGACCCATTAATACCAAGATTCCTTTTTAACTCGGAAAGCACGTTAAGCCCGTTAGTCGACCCAAAAGTCTAACAACAAGTCTTACCAAAGTGTATCGTAAACCTCAGTAGGTTAGAGGCAGTCGCTATAAGTAAGGCCTCAGCCTCGAATTTTGCGGGCAGCGGGGCGGCGGCGGCGGCGGCGCGGCTTGTATGGAGTGCACCGCTCGTTGCCCGCTCCCACGCCGCTGTTTTCCGAGAACTGGACTCCATTTGATTGTACGCAAAAGATCCTGCCGCTCCCGCGCCGCCGCCGCCGCCCCGCTGCCCGCAAAATTCGAGGCTGAGGCCTAACGCTCTATGTAGCTGGTATTCAGCTGCATTTGGTAAGACTGGAAGTCAAAACAAACATTGCTAAGAAAAGCTTAGGTAGTTGACGATATTTTATAAAGAAGCAGCCTTTCGTGAGATTAGCATTCTCTATTATGTAGCGATCCCTGAATAAACAATAACAGAAAAAAACATAGTACCTATTCCTGCTACAAATTCAATCCTTCTCACAAGTGTGTGCAACTAACCCACTCACACTGGCGCACTCCATTCCCTCAATCAGCATTACGTTCATTCATTCAATCGATTTAGTTTACGCGCGAACATCTATTTCTGTGTCACCAGTGCGGTGAAAGGTTTCGCACGTAAAAGTCCCGAATGTGCGAGAATGCTCAGTTGGTTTTACTCTCTCCTTATTTATTTCAGGCTAGTATTTCTAAACACTATGTTTTGAAATCGAAAACTTTATCATTTTTACATTGTATAAAACAAAGTTGCTCCCGCTGTTTGTACTCTTAGATCTTTTAGACTACGCAACGGATTTTAATGCAGTTTTCAGCAATATAATTATAGAGTAATTCAAGAGGAAGAGTTTAAATGTAAGAAATAAATGCTTCAGTGGAAAGCCGGAGTAGGGTCCACACACGACAAATACTAAAAATCACGCTTAAAATCCCCGAAAGGCTGTGGTGTTTCTAATAGTAGACCCACATTTCACCAGTTATGTTTAAGTTCCATGTAATAGGAGGCCAATGGCTAATAATATAAATATAATAATAAAAAATAATATACTGAATATTATAATTATTTTATTTACCTATATTCCATAATGGCTACTCCCATCAACCGGGCACAAATTCAGACTCTGTAATGGAAAAATCAAATAACAAATGGTTCGAATTAGGAATTGAACTCAGCAGTCGCGTTTGCAACCACCTAACAAACGACGCATTGTAACTATTTAAACATTTCGTCAAATGGTTGAATTAGGAATAATTCCTAATTATTGAACGCATATGATTATTGAACACCGTTAATTAGCTCCAATACAAAAGAGATAAAATACATATCAAATATTAACACATTAACGGAACTCGTCAGAAAAAAATAGCAAAGAGTACTCATTTTATAATGGCCCCAATCCTACCTACACGACTAATAAATGAGCAACGACTTCCACTCTTATTACCCCTCCATTACTGTTTTTGTTCCTATATAAATATGTAAGCATTCATTAAAGCAGCAATGGTGGCTATCCTCAAGATTTACAGTTGCTTATTTTTATTGGAAACATTATCTGAGGTATCTTTTCATTCGCAATTAGGCATTTTGTGTTGTTTATTACGAACGTTATTTTCTTCGTATAATAATTACGTTCCATGATTGTCATTGTGGAATTGATATCATAATACCAATGTTTTTGTGGGCTTTCACATTTATAAAACCTTTCGTAAATTCATTGGGTTAATTTCGCAGAACCTTTTCCTAGTCGACTTTTGCTGGAGTATAATATTTTCTGTTTTCATTTTGTACCGGTCGTAATGAATTAATATAAATAGCCTTTATGTTTCAGTGTTTTATTTATTCTTTTTTTACAGTGTGTTCATTCATGAAAGTTTTGTCAATGATTTGATAATGATGATGACGAGGGTTGATATTATTATTGACAGCGTTTTTTTTTGTTCGGCCTCTTATTCAGAATTGAGCCTTTAGTGGGTGCGTCTGCGTTTACTAACATTTTAACTCGCATACACCAACCAACTGCCAGACCAGCACCCCTACTTGGAGCCCATACAAATATTTGTTCTGTGCGGTGACCGAACCCGCGACACGTAAAAGAAGTTGACATTATAAGAAGTGGACGTTTTGCGATCGGTTGTCATTTTGCGAAGTGGACGTTATGAGCTGATACGGTAAATGGTAGTACATAATCATAGGACAAGTTGCCTAATAAAGGCAAGCCCTTTGCAACAGAGCACAAATGCAAAGTGGCTTTGTGGTATCCTAATAAACAAAAAAAAACCCGTAATCATCTGTCGAGCCTTTTCCACAGTTTTCTTTCTTTTTTTATGTTGGGGGCGGCTTCCAGTCAAACCGGATGCAGCTGAATATGAATATTTTACATGGAGCGACTGCCTATCTGACTTCCCCAACCCAGTTACTACTGGTAATACGATACCCTCTTGTAAGACTGGTTGTCAGACTTTCAGGTCACTGACTACCTGTAAAGACTGCCATAGATCTATATATGGCAGCCGGGACTAACAGCTTAACGTGCTTTCCGAGGCACAGAGGAAACTCGATTTGTAATAAGTAGTCACCCATCTAAAGACCGACCTAGGCAAGCGCGGTTTTTAACCTAAAAATCGACGCGAATGGCATTTTATACAAAAAAAAAAAATTCATCGTCATCAGCCATAAGACGTCCACTGCTGGACAAAGGCCTCCCCCATAGAACGCCATATAAAAAAAAACTAATCACGAATATAAATAAAAAAATAACAAAGCATAAAACAAACCCAGTTGTTTCAAAATCAGTTCCTGATTCCTCACACCGTGCAACATCTCACAGAGATTAAAAATAAATAAAAAATTCCCTCTCTTCCCTCAAGATAAAACATTAGTACCTACGTTCTTTCCACTACATTAAGGATTAGGCTCGTCTATTCTCGCTCGGCATTCAGAAATCTTCGCAACAGATTAGCAGGATTTAGTCAAATACAAGGAAAATACAGTTGGTTTCGGTTACTGTTGAAAAGCGAGATTGATGCCACAAATGGGAATATTTTATGTGTAAATTCTGTGGATTGAATCATGGAAAGAAAGATTCATTAATCTAACACAGGACCAAATAAAATGATTTTTATTTACAATTAAACAAAAGATATAAAAAGTAAACAAAATAAAAGTTTAACAATAAGACATGTATAAATTGTCATTCTCATTTGTTCAGTTATACTAGATGACGTTAACTAGAGGGCATGGACAGAGTAGCATTATGTCAGTGTTAATTAATAATGATAGAAAAGTGGATTGTGGAGGTCAGATAGGCAGTCGCTCCATGTAAAATGCTGGTAATCAGCTGAATCCAGTTTGACTAGAAACCAACCCTGAGATAGTTAGAAAACAGCTAGGCAGATGACTATTCGACATTATTAATGAATTTTCTAAACGATGTTAAACATAGTGATCCTTATCACACAGACAGACAAAACAGAATTTAATTTATGATCCGAACAAAGACAAAGTAAGTAAGAACAAGAAAATAAGACGCAAGATCTGTAAATAGAGTTGAAAATACACAGACAAACGAAACAAAATAACGTCACCTCCAAACCAACTGAAACGGATAAGACAATTTATACAGAACACACTACGATCAATATCCCAAAGCAAATGTTCAGCAAATACAAGCCAAATTCGACTTTAACGTAATAGATTCGTTTACAAGTGAGATGGTACCATTTTGTGATTAAATGCAAATTCCTAGTTAAAGGTTTGTAGAGAGAACGTCTCGAACATGTTACAGCTGTTTAACAAATTGCCTAGTGTATAAAGTGTTTTGAGTTCTCGTCTTGAACGAGTTAGGAGCAATTTTGTTTGAATGTGTGGTTTAAATTTTAAGGTACCTACCTCACTACATAACAACAAGCCTGTAATCCCAGTAGGGCTTGGCAGAGGTATACTAAACTCAAAACTCAAAAGCTAGATTTACTCAAAGTAAAATAGTGTTTTATAGAGATGTACTGAAAAGCAGTAAATTAATCCTACCTCCTCATCATAATCTTCCTGCCGTTAGGGAACTGGCAACTACAGTACTTTCACAAGTTATTATGCCTTGTGATTGTGACTGTAGCTTAGGAGTGCAATGCGTCGTTTCGGGAGTTGCTGCGTCGGGCTGCGCGGCGCCGGATGTTACCGGCGGCGAGTGCTGTGGGTGCGGGGGCGCACGGCGGCGCGTGCCGTGGTGGCGGGTGCGCGGGGCTCCGGGTCGCGGGGCGGCGGTTGCGCGTTGCGGCGTGCATTCGTTGTTCCGTGATTCGGGGACTCGTGCATTCGTTGTTGCGGTGGGCGTCGCTGCGTGCTTTTGTGCTCGCAGTGTTCGTTGTTGCGGGCATTCGGTGGCGTGTGGTTCGGCGTGGTGGCTTTCGGAATGACGTATTGCACTCGTAGTTTCGTTCGTCTTTTTTTCTGACATTCAAAAGTGCCTGTAATGGCTTAATGAAATAAATGCTTTGAGTTTGAGTTTGCCCTTGGCTGATTATTACTGGTCGGCGCAAAACGTTTTTTCTTCTATTCTCCCCTGTCAGACGTCACGGCGTCATTTACCTCTCTCTCTTTTATATCATTATCATCTTTTATTTTGTCTTCCTCTACCTCTCCATCCAATGGTACCTAATATTGTCCATCCCTTCCTGCTATCACATTTTTAATCCACAAAAAACAATTGGAAAATTCGAAGGTAAATTAAAGATTACAAAGAACGACAGCATTGTTTCACGAAAACCTTCCTATTCTATACGTGACCTTATAAAAATGTAAAAGAGAACCTGATGTAGCTAAGAAAGAAACAGATACCTTAAGAATTCTGTACCTATTCTGTAAGTGGCTCTAAAATCTTTTATAATTGCTCTGCGACGTCTCCAAGGGGCTTATGGAATTCCTTTTAAATTTATTTTATTTCTGTTATTTCGTTCGAATTGCAGACTTTTTTTTGCTAGAATAGGGAGATTTATTTACAATGGCATTTAGTTCTGAGCTACGGGTTTACGCCTACAACAGAATTTTTTGGATAGGGAGAACAATCTTTTGGGCTTAAATTTTTTCGTTACGGTTGTACATTTTTTGAAATGCAATTACGCCGAAAATCTTTCTTTTCTACCTGTAAAATACCTTGTTGGTTTAATTCCTGGATCGGGAAAATAAATTGTTTTTGCGTTTTTCCATCAAAAATTTCTCAGAAGCAGCCAGTCAGAATTTATGCCCGGTTGATGGCAATAGGCTCGCCCCCTATTACATGGGACTTTAACATCCTGTCGAAATGTGGGTACGCCTCCGGCTAACCCTTCGCCGCGTCATGCGTCATGGCGTCATGTTGTTTTTTTTTTTAAATTTATTTATTTTGTTTTGTTATGTTTGCAGGAACCCGCTGGATGAGAGACGCACGGGACCGGTCAATGTGGCTCCCCCAGGCGTCGCGACGCCTGGGGGAGGCCTATGCCCAGCAGTGGACGTCTTTTGGCTGAAATGATGTTATGTTTGTATACCTATTTTATGAAATGCAAGTATTACGAATATCTCCCTTCTAAAATCTGTTTCTGGTCATGTCTCGGTATACTAAAGCCGATTTCATTCCTATGAGCTCACTTGTGGTTTGTAAAATTGCAAGCACGACTATAAGAATGGCAACGTGGGTGTATCACGTGTTCCTTGAAGTAGATACGACTTAAATTTTATCTGGTGGGAGGCTACTTTGTATGCCAATATAAGATGTCAACCTTTTATAATTATTAAAAATGTCAAAGGTACTGCAGCATTTTAGTTTGAGCTAATTACGATACAGATTTCTCTAAGAATAATGTGGAGGCGCAGCTTCAAAGGTGCTTTTGTCTATCAGTGTACTGCAATAATGCGTTACTTTAAAAAAAATTGAACACTCTGTAGTCAATAGAGATACTTCCTGACTAAAAGAATATGAGTCTGTTTAGTCTGTCTGTTAGATTATAGAAAAATATTGGATACGTGTTTTTTGTTTCATCAAATTAATAAAAATTTAAGAAGTTAAAACGTGACAGAGGTCATGAGTCCCCGGCTTTTGACGTCACCTTCTGGTAAAATATGTACCAAACTGTGATGTCACACGACTTTTCTAAGCACTTTTTCATCTTATTTATTTATTTAAACTTTATGCACAATTATAGTGATACATAGGCGGACTGGCGGACTTAATGCCACAAGGCATTCTCTACCAGTCAACCTTAGGGTTAAATAAGACAACATTGTGGTAGGGTACAAAATATCTAAAAAACAACATTAGCTTTAAAAAAAAACGAAAGTATATACATAATATATTATCATATTATTCATCTTCATTTTGTTTACGTGAAAAAAAAAATGTGTCTAATTTTTATTGTCAACTACCCTATTCTTCTTCATCATTCGTCATCATCCAAGTTGACAGCAATATTCAAGCAACAGTCTAAATTCACCCACTGCTGGATAAAGGCCTCTCTTTTCTTTTGTCTAATTCTTTTTGACACTTTCTGAAAATTAATGATTGTTACCTACCGTTTTCTCCACTGTTTTCAGATCGACTAGTTACATAGAGCAAAAGACTGCCCATTTGACCTCCACAAACCAGATACTTGCATAACTGGGCATGAAGATACCCCCTTTTTATTTTAGAGGTCACGAAATCATCAAATGACTCCTCCCGAATTTGACGGCGCGATAGGGAATATCAGACTTCTACTGACTAAAACCACCCACGTTCCTTCCTAGCCCTTGGTGTCCAAGGCCGCAGTATCTTCGAACAGCCCAGTCGGCCCTTGCGGG
Source organism: Diarsia mendica (assembly GCA_949316265.1). Classification (NCBI taxonomy): domain Eukaryota; kingdom Metazoa; phylum Arthropoda; class Insecta; order Lepidoptera; family Noctuidae; genus Diarsia; species Diarsia mendica. The sequence continues at coordinate 18,365,470 of OX438909.1, read as the reverse complement.
CCCCTTCAATGTTGCTGACATTTCTTTGAGGCGCGCGTGGAACACGAACGCGGGTGAGCTAGCCTATTACTCACCGTCCACAGACTCGCGCCTACGGTGGCCGGACTCCATCCCCCCGACATGAAGATACCCCTTGGGAAAACTTGTATCAGATTTACGAAATATTATATTGCAATTTATGAACGTCAAAGATCTATGAACAACAGTCAAGACCAAAAGCTTGGATTCAATTTCAATTATGTTTCCATTTCAGTGTAGATAACCGGTTGGATATTATACTGGAGTACATAATAAACCACCAAGGTCTGTATATTAATTATACGCAGGCTTTAACACCCAAACCCTCTAGTTATTAGATTTAGAACCAGTCACAGCTTCTAAGGATGTGGATTGTAGAATAATTTATGATGTGGTAAGTCCCGAATAACGGTTCTGAACTAAGAGCAGAACACGTTTCTCACAGAAGTTCACTGATAATATGTGTATGCATTTTTTTGTGATCTTGTAGTTAGGCCAGCATCGGTCCCTGAAAACTTCTAATTACGGTGGATGGGAGACAATCCAGGTGTAGGTGTCAAACTCGAGTTTTATCTTTCCCAGTGGTGGGTGGCTCGAATATTCACGGAATTAAATCATATTACATCACATACCGGAGAGCAACCGCGGTGGCCCAGTCGTGGGTTCGAACCCGGGCAGGCACATTACTTTGTGTAATTTATTTCATCACCACTGTTCTCAAAACGGTGAAGGAAAACATCGTGAGGAAACTGGCATGTCTTAAAACCAAAAAAGTCGAAGTCATAATGACATCACCACACCACATTCTCAGTAATATTCCTGATGCTATTGGTAAAGTTATGCCACTCCATTTATCCGACCACGATACAGCACAAATGTTGAGCTTCCCAGTGAGACATAATACACAAAATCAAGCAACGTACTATGCCTACAAAAGAGTTTTCAGCTCAAATAACATTAAGAAGTTTAAAGAATGCTTAAAAAATTTGTCTTGGTCCGAAACTTACGCAGAGAAGGACATAAACAAAGCATTTGGTACTTTCCATGACACACTGTGCCTGTTCTTTAATTTATGCTTCCCAAAAATAAAAGTTAAGCTAAACACCAAAAATAAGAAAAAACAGAACTGGATAAGTAAAGGACTTAAAAAAAGTTGTAAAACAAAACGGTTCTTACGTTATCAATATTATAAAAATAAAAATATAGAAAATAAAAATTATTATAATCAATACTCAAAACTTTTACAGAAATGCATTTATAGTTCAAAGAAGAACGCAAATATCAAGTTTATTAACAAAAGTGAAAACAAATGCAAAGCGGTATGGAATGTAATTAAAGATGAAATTATGGGCAATAACTATAAGAACGACATAGAAAATATCCTAATTGACAATAAAGTACTCACAGACCCCGTAGAAATAGCAACTGCGTTTAATAACCACTATATTGATACGGCACATTCCTCTAGCACAAGTACAAAGCCGAACTGTGACGAAAGTTCACAAGTTCATTCGATGTTTCTAAAACCTGTGTCTGAAAAAGAAGTCAGAGCGGTGATGACATCTTTAAGAAACACAAGCTCGGTAGGTTATGACGAAATTAATACGAAGATTATAAAAGCATGCACTGATGAACTTGTTAATATAATGACATATTTAATAAATCTATCATTTATACTTGGCACTTTTCCGGAATCATTGAAAGTCTCAATAGTTAAGCCACTTTTTAAAAAAGGTGATAAATCTGACATTAATAATTATCGACCAATAACTTTAATACCTATTATATCTAAAATTTTCGAGAAGTGTATGTGTAAGAGATTGATTGACTACTGTGATAAATTTAACATTATTAAAAAAGATCAATTTGGCTTCCAAAAAAATAAATCCACTACACTAGCTATCTTCACTCTTGTAAAAACCATATTGACTAGTATTAACCAAAACCACCTAACTACAGGTTTGTTTTTTGACTTATCCAAAGCCTTTGATCGAGTATCTCACGATCTGTTACTACAGAAATTGGAGGCAATTGGCATTAGAGGCATTGCACTTCAATGGATATCGACATACCTGAGTAACAGACAACAGCGTGTTATAATTACAAAAGTGAATGGAGATAACGACTTGACACCTCACTCTTCGGAACTCAAATGTAACAAATATGGCGTCCCACAAGGAAGTGTTTTAGGCCCAATTTTATTCATTCTTTATATTAATTTTATTACTAATATTACTAATCATAGATGTATATTATTTGCTGATGACATTTCCATTATTGTGACATCTGATAAAAAGAATAATACAATTGACGATCATGAAACTGACATTAATAACACAATTGACATACTAATTGAATGGCTAAATAAAAATAATTTATCATTAAATCTTGCAAAATCTGTGTTTATTCAATTTCACCGTTCAAATAATTCTAAATATAATAACAAAATGAATGTAAATAAGATTAGTGAAGTAACGCAAACTAAGTTTCTAGGTGTTACTTTGGATCAAGACATGAACTGGAAATCCCATGTCGATAATGTCTCAAAACGAATAAATCGGTTCGTATACGCGCTAAAAAAAATTAGGAATATAACAAACGTCCATACGGCAATAACTTCATACCATGCTTATGTCGAATCGGTGTTACGATATGGATTGATTATGTGGGGCAATAGCACCGATCAAAATAGAGCATTTGTTGCACAAAAAAAATGCATTCGAGCAATCTACGGGCTTCAATCCGATGATACTTGTCGGCCTGTATTTAAAAAACTTGGTCTGTTACCGTTACCGTCTCTTTATATATATGAGATATGTATGTTTGTGTGGAGGCATAAGGAATTATTCACAAAAGCAGACGATGTACATCCTCGAAACCGGCGCGACCCTCACAGGCTCGTACTGGATGTCATGCCAAGGCTAGCTAAATATAATAAAAGCTGTTTGTATATGTGTGTAGAAATATTTAATAAGATACCGAACGACCTAAAAATTCTAAATACAAGATTATTTAAAAGAAAATTGTATGATTGGCTGTCCACTAATAGTTTTTATAGTATTAAAGAATTTTTTGACAAGAAATTTAAGTGACTGTGAATGTAATGTTTTATTTAATTAAATTTAATGAATGCACGAAAATTTGCACGCTTATAATGTTAAGCAAAAACATGTATGCTCTGTATCTAATTTTTTGTACCATCTTTTATACCATGTTTTTATGCAATTAAATATAAATATATTCTATTCTATCAACCAATCCGCACTGGGCCCGCGTGGTTTATTATTATAGCTCATCCCCCTCCTAGGGTTTAGGCCTGAGTCCCTGCAGTGGGAACATTACAGCCTGATGATGATGATGCTGACATCACATAATGGATAGATTATTTCCTAAGACATATCTGTGTGCACACTACTTTCGTAGTCTAAATACGCCTTAAGGCCTCTGCCTCAAATTTTGCGGGCAGCGGGGCGGCGGCGGCGGCGGCGCGGGATCGGCAGGATCTTATGCGTAAAATCAAATGGACCGGTTCTCGAAAACAGCGGCGCGAGGGCGGGCAACGAGCGGTGCACTCCAGTCAAGCCGCGCCGCCGCCGCCGCCGCCCCGCTGCCCGCAAATTCGAGGCAGAGGCCTAAGAGTTAGTACATTGGTTTTGAAAGTTCTATTAACACACAAAGACCCGTTTGCGGCTACTCTTTCATCAACCAGTAATAGGAAACCAGAGTGTTTCGATAACCTATTATATCTTGTGGTTACTAAACTGGCATTGTTATTTTACAAAGTAATCTGGATTTAGTATAAAGATTCAAAATGTTATTACCTGTGGCGATAATCTCTCTTAAAATCACCATACATGTATTGTAGGCACGCACCTGCCGAATATTAGACCATGTTCTCAACAACGACTTTGTTGGTCCTGTGCAGGGATGGCGAACCAATGGCACGCGTACCATTGATGGCACGTTGCACAATATTTTAGGCACACCACCGAATGCTTAAAACCATATTAATTTCATCTCTGCTTGAGTAATTTTTTTCAAAGATGAATAACATAAGACTCGATTAGAAACCTTTTGGTGGAGGCGCCCAGTTTAACACGCAATCTACTAAAAGTAACCTAAGTACCTAACCAAGTTTTTTCGTTTTGTTAGTAAATAGGTCAGTTTTTAGTTGAAAATATTTAGTTAATTATCGGCAGAAAACTAAGCAATATTATGGGACGGCACGTGCAAGATCACAAAACATTGCTTTAGAAAAAATGGCACGTTGATCCATAAAGGTTCGCCATCCCTGGTCTAGTGTTTGTTTGCAAGATCGACTGCCGCTTATGACGTCCTAGGTTCCATTTTCAAGTCGGGCAAGTTTTTCCATCGCGAATTTCTCAGTAGCGGCCACGGAGTTGGAGTCTGTTACTTTGTGTCCGGTAGATTGCAATAGGCTCGTGTCCTATTGCATGGAAATCTATCTAGATACCTATCTATATAAATAAAAAGAGAAGTCCTGACTGACTGACTGACTCATCAACGCCCAGCCCAAACCCTTGGACCTAGAAAGCTGAAATTTTGCACAGAGGTTCCCTTTAAAATGTAGACAAGTAATAAGAAAGGATTTTTCGAAATTCAACCGCTTAGGGATTTAAATAGGGGATGAAAGTTTGTATGGAAAATCGTCATTTACACGCGAGCGAAGCCGCTGGCAAAAGCTAGTGAAACATAACTGGCGAAATGAACATCATTCTCATCACACATTTCGGACAGAACATATTATTGGCCTGGGTTATAGTACTCACCACTGGCGTGCGTGTATGACTAGATGGATGCACGTGGATGAGGCAAAAAGTGTAAGAATCATTTAATGGTCAGTCAGTCCTTCTGTTTTTCCCTAGTCCTAAGGGAAAAAAGCATAATTTTATAAGCTTTGGAAAACAATCCTTTTGAAGGTTGTAGAAAAACGAAACGCTTAACGGGGTGGGTCCTCTGAATAAGTTTCAGAATTCCAGGATAACTATAAAAAGTTCATAAAAAACGATTATAATACAGTATCAATAGATAATTTATAGACCACTCTACTTGATACCTGATGTTGAATAAATTCTCAGGCCATAAAGTGTTCACTTTGAGAGATTATTTTAATTTACTGCTAACAAAAAGTTTTATGTTCTTTTTTATTAGCTGCCGTAGAATTTGAAAGCTTATTCCAGTGGCATAAAGATGAAATTCGTGGTGAAGATGGAGTAAATTAAATGGTTCAGTTAAGATTTTATTGGTAGCCGTCAGCGCTTTGATCGCATCGTTTCAGTCTGAGTCTAGGTTGTCTGTTAATGTGTTTATAGACCTAGTTAAAGGTTATTAAAGACTTTTTTTGAATGAATTGATTGGGCCGACTCTTGACCTCAATCTTGTCTTGAGGGCAGAGAGGAGGTCGATGATGGAACGAACTAAACCAAAAGAAGCCTCTTAACTCGCAACATTAATAGATTGGGCTCGTATGAGTTTGGGAATACCGACGCAGACCACAAATTCCACTCCTTGGCCATGCGCATAATGAAAGATGTAGCAAGTGCTTTATGCAAATGTGTTTCTCTCTTTCAATTTAAAATACGTTGTTCCACGCTAGGTTAGGCTAGGTTAGGCTCCTGTGTCGTGGGTGCGTTTACAATCATTAATTTAAACTCACATACACAAACAAACACCCAGACCCGAAACAACTACTTCACAACTACAACTACTTCTATTTAAGTCACGAGTAAACAGGCTTTTTTTGGGTAAGCTCGTTCCATCTTCGACATCATCTCTGCCCTTAGGGCAGTCGGATAAAAATAAAAACTATCTGTAGGCCATACACATATTATTATTTGTTCCGTGCGGGGATCGATTCCGCGACACGCAGCGCAGCAGTCGAATCGTTCCGCCACTGAGCCAAGCGTATCGTACCTACAGAACGTCTGACTCCCGATGGAAGAAGGGAGATGGTGGAATGAGCTCGTGAAGTGCCTGGGCACACACTACGAAGTACAGTTTGCAGAAGACCGACAGAAATGCAACAGACTTCGAAGGACAATTTTTTTTGTTAGCCTTCCTAGTGTCTCTCTGCCAGACTAAAGCGGAGATCTCTGACCTGCAGACTAGGAACACCTAATATTTGTTTTCCCAATCCTATCTACCATGTCTGGTCATCCTCATTTGCTTACCCTTATCCCAATTTATTTGGGGTAGGCACAGCATTACTCACTCTTCCACACTTCTACTTAGAAACTTCTTCTTCTTCTTAGAAATGCCCATTTAATAGAATAAAATTATTTATTTACTACCTACTACCCTCATCCGTGTGTCACTGCGGGGGGCCTACTGAAAACCAGCGCTGAGTGTTTTACACCCAGCATAAGCTGAGTTGGTTACCCTTTCGTTATGGGCATGCTCAGCGCAGTTGAGCTGTTTAATTAATTGTTAAGCTGTTTGTTGTTATTTGTTTATGTATGTGCTGCTTTTTTGTGTTGCTGCTGTCCTTTAACGAATAAATACAATCATATTCTATTCTATTCTACTTCTCTGTTTTTCGCCATCTCATGAGACACCTCCTATCTTACCATAGCATTCTTATCACAATCGATACGTTGTTTCTTTAGTCTTCCTCTATTCTTATACCCGTCCATTCATACTCAAAACCTGTGATCTCTGGTCGTGTTTGCAAAAAACAAAATCACTTCACACCATCTTCGCTGCGGTCTACTTTGACGGCGATTTGCAATTTAAAGCATCCAGCGAGTGAGTATATTTGCCCCTAGCTTTTGCCAGCGGCTTCGCCCGCGTGAAAATGACGATTTTCCAAACAAACTTTTATCCCCTATTTAACTCCCTTAGGGGTTGAATTTCGGAAAATCCTTCCTTATTCCTTATTAAGGAAACCTCTACGCAAAATTTCAGCTTGAAAACGCATGGGCATGGGTATGGTATTGGTATTCATATCGAGGGGAAAGAAGAAAGAAAAACTATTACCCTCTTTTTAAGCATCACTGCTATCGGATAAACTGTAAAGATTTTTTTTTTCTTAAACATAAAATAACATCACGCCTGCGATAACGGAAATGTTAGGCAAAAGTGTTCGTAATGTATACCTCCACATTTCGTTGAATTCCAGCCTGCCACAAATACAGAATCCGTACTGAAAAATTCCTGATAAGAAAACCCAAACGCAGCCAGCTTTTTTTGTCCATAAAATGACCCAAATGACAAGTCAACCTTACTATCCTACCAACTAAACTCGACTTCACTATTAATATTGGGCGAGCAACCAATAACCAATTTCATTTATTAGACATCGTATTTCTTTGAATAAAACCTTTGCGCTATCGGAACAACATGGGAATAATATAGGACCTAACCTTAACATTTTGCTGGCAATAAAGTAGACCTTATAAAGGTGTGTCCTTACCGAGCTTTCTAAGTTATTCGAAAGCGAATGTGCTCAGAGACATAATTATTCTTACTTAACTAGCTTTTGCCCACGACTTCGTTCGCGTGGAATAGTGACTTCCGGCAGATTTTTGGTTTATCTCGCGAAAAAAAAAAAACTATCCTATGTCCTTTCTCAAGTTCCAAACTATGTCTGTACCAAATTTCACACAAATCGGTTCAGTAGTTTAGGCGTGAAGCAAAGACAGACAGACAGAGTTACTTTCGCATTTATAATATTAGTTAGGATTAGGATAGGGTATTTCACCAATAAAAATCTAATTAGTCCGTCAGAGCAGCGGTGGTCCAGTGGAGGCGGCCCGACTTACCATCAGTAAGTCGTGGGTTTGAACCTAGGTAGGCGATACTTTGTGTTATTTATTTCATCACCACTGCTCTCAAAACGGTGAAGGAAAACATCGTGAAGAAACCGGCATGTCTTAGAAACAACAAATTCGAAGACATGTGTGACATCTAACAAACCGCACTGGACCCGCGTGGTGGATTATAGCCCATCCCTCTCCTAGAGAGGAGGCCTCTCCTGAGTCCCTGCAGTGGGAACATTATAGGCTGATGATGCTGACACCGATCCCGCGACTCAAATGTTCGAAGCCGAATACTCATGCATGATTTACGCCAACTCGCAATATGGATGCACCCTTACACAAATTGAACCATCGGGTCGACCATATTACCAAATAATTTAGCATAAACCGTCCAGCTACTTTCATATTTCTATGTAAATTGGAAATGAAAAAAATAAATCTGACCTCAGTACTAATAGGGGTAAATGGGTTTTCGGGAAATTGGCCTGGAGGTAGACCCCTAACTAGGTTTATTACACTGAAATTATTAACCACCGGATTTTGTGTTTTATTTATTTAAACTTCATGTACAATAGTGGTACATAGGCGGACTTAATGCCACAAGGCTCTCTCTACCAGTAAACCTCAGGGTCAAATAAGACAGCACTGTGGTAGAGTACAAAAAAAATAGTAATAATAATAGTAAGGAGAAAACTATTTTGTTATATAAATTGATATACATAAATAGGTACATACTAATACATATTATTATAGATACAGACAGAATATAATAAACTAATATATATTATAATAAGTACATACAAAACAGTCTAAGAGATTTGATTATTAGCACAATTTAGTCCGATTTTAAGAAGTACTTCCGAACTGCTCTTTTGAAAGCCATTTTGCTTTCGGCCTTTTCAATCCCAAGCGGTAGCGCGTTCCAAAGCTTTATAGTTGAGACAGCGTATGAAGAGGACATAAAGCCAGTTTTACATGGAGTTCAGAAGCTTTAATTTTCAGGAGTTTGCAGTGGTTGTTGGTCGCGCCTCAAAGAGATGTCAGCAATATGGAAGGGGCCTGCAAGGGCGAAGAAGGAACATGGGTTTGGTTTTTAGTCAGTAGAAGTCTGACACTCCCCTTCGCTCTGCCCAAGAGCGGGGGGGGGGGGGGGGGGGGTTATTCGATGATTTTCCACCCACCAAAAAAAAAGGGTTATGAGTTTGACCTGTATTTATCCGACTGCGGCAAAGCCCAAAAGGAAGGTTATGAGTTTGACCTGTATGTACCTTATGTACGTCTGTTTCTTTGTACCCTCATAACTCATAAACGGATGAGCGGATATGGATAAAATAAACTTAAAAAAAAATTGTTTTTTTGTTTTGTTTTGTTTGCAAAAGAAATATTGTAGATTTTGAGAACCATAACGTAGAGTTGAAAAATATTTTTTCTTTCATTCTAAATAAAGGGTTTTAAATGGAGGTGATAGGGCAAGATGAAAGGTGGATGAATGGTGGTGTTGTTGTCTGTGGGATGAGAGATCAAAACTTTTTGTAATTCAAATTCTCGCATGGTCGATTCACACCGTGCGTGGTCCGAAACAACTTATTCTTAAGAGCTCTTCGGCGTTTTACAGAAACACCCCAATAAGCGCAGCCCGAAGAACAAATAATGACAAAACAATTCGTACCTATTCCAAAAACAAAACAGATGTCAGTTTTAATAACTTCCTATTTACATTCATTAGATATCCTCTAGCCTACGGACCGATCAAGAGTCTAAATGCGGAAAACGGAGTCCCTACTCTACTCTACTATGCTCTAGCCTAAAACCAGCGCAAAAACCGGCGCAAATAAAACCGAGTTCCCTTTTTACCGGCGGCACGTGGGGCCGTGAGTCCAACTTCGGATTGATTCGGCCTAATTCGGCTTTACGGGTCCGAGCAACAAAATTTACAGGCACTCCCGACGATTTGCAACGTGATCTAGTTTCGTCTGGTTATAGAATTTCCGACATATTGAAATGCTTCTGGCTGTTTTACGATGTTTCTGTGCGGTTCCGAAATCAAATGTTTTGTGGTTTGTTTTTACGGTTCCGTCTGCGTAGGGTGACCAATCTATCTATCTATCTATATAAATAAAAAGAGAAGTCCTGACTGACTGACTCATCAAACCCTTGCACATGGACCTAGAAAGCTGAAATTTTGCACAAAGGTTCCCTTTATAATGTAGACAAGGACTAAGGATTTTTTTTGTCATTTATTTCATCACCACTGCTATCAAAACGGTAAAGGAAAACATCGTGAGGAAACCGATATGTCTTAGAACCAAAAAATTCGAAGATATGTGAGATCTACCAACCCGCACTGGGCCCGTGTGGTGAATAATAGCCCATCCCTCTTCTAGGCAGGAGGCCTGAGTCCCTGCAGTGGGAACATTATAGGCTGTGATGATGAGGTGGCTGGTGGTTTTTATCACGGCAAAGAATAAGACAACAGTAAAGTATAGTAGATTTCATGGTACGGAAACCTTAGCGTGCAAGTGCACATTTGCCGTTTCTAATACACTTTTCAAGGCCAATTTTATTGATTAGTGGCGTTAGGTAGGCTCAATTTTAGAGTGGTTTCCAAAAGTAGTCTCTAAATTGATAGGAATATTTTCGTTCACAAAGTCGGTATTTGTTTTAGTGAAAGTGTATTTTCGTTCAATTGTAACATGTTAAGGCGCGTCCCCCAGCAAAACGTAGCTCTAGCCGTTTTTTATGCAGTTTTCTGGAGCTTATAACTCTTAAAAAAAAAGATATATCAACCAACAAAAAATACATTAAATTTCTACATACTCTTACCTTCAAAATGGTGCGTTTTGTTTTTTTCTTTTTTAAGTAAAATATTTAATTAATCCCCTCACAACGAAACCACAGATATGAGAAATAATTATTGAAAACATGCTACTTCTCCAAAACTAACAATTGTTTTTATTTTGTTTTTACACTAATGGATAAGCAATTTCATAATGAACATTATGGTACGATTTTTTTTTTCAAAAACCCAAAATTTGATTTTATAAAGATTTTTATGCAAAATTCTGAGCGTATTCGCAACCGTATCTATTGACATTCAGTATGCCGCCAGGCCTCGAAGGGGGAACCCGTATCGCTCGTCACCGCGCCGCGTCGGCTCATGCGCTCGCTCGCTTACGTCACATTATCAACAGATCTAAGAAGTAATTTCAAGTAATAGATATGGCATTCAATGAAATATTTTTTTATGAAATATTTATTGGTGCGTCCAAATACTTTTGGTCATTATGAATTCAGTTATTATACTCACGTCGATAAATAGGTAGGTACTTTCAACTTTTACTGTGATACAAAATAATATTGGCACGATTACGAAAATGAGCTCGAAATTAAAATCCAAGATGGCGGCTAGGAAAATTTTAGGTTTTTCCGTCATGGGTGTCGTTTTCATGGTTTTTGGGGTCGCTGATTACGAAAATGAGGTCAAAATGAAAATCCAAGATGGCGCCGACGAAAAATTTTGGTTTTTCCGTCATGGGTGTCGTTTTCATGGTTTTTATGGTCGCTGATTACGAAAATGAGGTCAAAATGAAAATCCAAGATGGCGCCGACGAAGATTTTTGGTTTTTCCGTCATGGGTGTCGTTTTCATGGTTTTTGGGGACGCTGATTACGAAAATGAGGTCAAAATGAAAATCCAAGATGGCGGCTAGGAAAATTTTAGGTTTTTCCGTCATGGGTGTCGTTTTCATGGTTTTTGGGGTCGCTGATTACGAAAATGAGGTCAAAATGAAAATCCAAGATGGCGGTAAAGATTTTTTAGGTTTTTCCGTCATGGGTGTCGTTTTCATGGTTTTTGGGATCGCTGATTACGAAAATGAGATCAAAATGAAAATCCAAGATGGCGCCGACGAAAATTTTTGGATTGTCCGTCATGGGTGTCGTTTTCATGGTTTTTGGGGTCGCTGATTACGAAAATGAGGTCAAAATGAAAATCCAAGATGGCGCCGACGAAAATTTTTGGATTTTCCGTCATGGGTGTCGTTTTCATGGTTTTTGGGGTCGCTGATTACGAAAATGAGGCCAAAATGAAAATCCAAGATGGCGGCTAGGAAAATTTTAGGTTTTTCCGTCATGGGTGTCGTTTTCATGGTTTTTAGGGTCGCTGATTACGAAAAGAGGTCAAAATGAAAACCCTAGGTGGCGGTCAGGAAAATGTTTGGTTTTTCTTTCACGGGTGTCGTTTTCATGGTTTTTGAGGTCAAAATGAAAATCCAAGATGGCGGCCAGGTAAATTTTTGATTTTTCCGTTATGGCTGTCGTTTTATATATATATATAGTCGAAAAACCAAAATTTTCGTCGGCGCCATCTTGGATTTTGATTTTGAGCTTATTTTCGTAATCAGCGACCCCAAAAACTATGAAAACGACACCCATGACGGAAAAACCAAAAATTTTCGTCGGCGCCATCTTTGATTTTTATTTTGACCTCATTTTCGTAATCAGCGACCCCAAAAACCATGGAAACGACACCCATGACGGAAAAAAAAAAATCTTCGTCGGCGCCATCTTGGATTTTCATTTTGATCTCATTTTCGTAATCAGCGACCCCAAAAACCATGAAAACGACACCCATGACGGAAAAATCAAAAATCTTCGTCGGCGCCATCTTGGATTTTCATTTTGACCTCATTTTCGTAATCAGCGACCATAAAAACCATGAAAACGACACCCATGACGGAAAAACCAAAATTTTTCGTCGGCGCCATCTTGGATTTTCATTTTGACCTCATTTTCGTAATCACCGACCCCAAAAACCATGAAAACGACACCCATGACGGAATATCCAAAAACCGTCGGCGCCATCTTGGATTTTCATTTTGACCTCATTTTCGTAATCAGCGACCATAAAAACCATGAAAACGACACCCATGACGGAAAAACCAAAATTTTTCGTCGGCACCATCTTGGATTTTCATTTTGACCTCATTTTCGTAATCAGCGACCCCGAAAACCATGAAAACGACACCCATGACGAAAAAACCAAAAATTTTCGTCGGCGCCATCTTGGATTTTAATTTTGAGCTCATTTTCGTAATCGTAATATTTGTATCACTGTAAAAGTTGAAAGTACCTACCTATTTATCGACGTGAGTATAGTAACTGAATTCATAATAACATTTCATAAAAAAAATATTTCTTTGAATGCCATATCTATTACTTCTTAGATCTGTGAATTTTACTTGTATTCGTATGAAGTTCGCCAGGTGGCGCAAGTAATAGTTTACGAAGTATTGTAGAGGTGGGGTGCGGCAAAGAGGGAGCAAATGCTCAAAAATCTTCGTCGGCGCCATCTTGGATTTTCATTTTGACCTCATTTTCGTAATCAGCGACCATAAAAACCATGAAAACGACACCCATGACGGAAAAACCAAAATTTTTCGTCGGCGCCATCTTGGATTTTCATTTTGACCTCATTTTCGTAATCACCGACCCCAAAAACCATGAAAACGACACCCATGACGGAATATCCAAAAACCGTCGGCGCCATCTTGGATTTTCATTTTGACCTCATTTTCGTAATCAGCGACCATAAAAACCATGAAAACGACACCCATGACGGAAAAACCAAAATTTTTCGTCGGCACCATCTTGGATTTTCATTTTGACCTCATTTTCGTAATCAGCGACCCCGAAAACCATGAAAACGACACCCATGACGAAAAAACCAAAAATTTTCGTCGGCGCCATCTTGGATTTTAATTTTGAGCTCATTTTCGTAATCGTAATATTTGTATCACTGTAAAAGTTGAAAGTACCTACCTATTTATCGACGTGAGTATAGTAACTGAATTCATAATAACATTTCATAAAAAAAATATTTCTTTGAATGCCATATCTATTACTTCTTAGATCTGTGAATTTTACTTGTATTCGTATGAAGTTCGCCAGGTGGCGCAAGTAATAGTTTACGAAGTATTGTAGAGGTGGGGTGCGGCAAAGAGGGAGCAAATGCTCAAGGTTATTTGCTCAGGGTACCACCTTAAATATCGTCTCTGTGAATGAGAATGCTTTAGTAGGCATTTGCAGTGAAGTCTATACGCCTCGGCCTTGGTCTCGTACGAGGCTAATTTTTTTATTTTAATGTATGAGTACCCTGCTCTCACATTTTTAAAGGTAACTAAAAAGCCATCTACGGGTAAACGTCACGCGTAGGTACGTCGACCCCAAAAGGTGCCTACGCTGCTTCTGTCATTAATGGCAAATCGGATGCGTCGCCACATAAGCGACAAACCAACATTGGGGGAAAAGAGAGCACTCAACCTGCCCCGCCTGCGGCCAGTAACAGCATGCCAAGTACGGACCAGGTTGATGACGAGGGCTTCACTAAGGTGGTGAAGAAGAAGAAGAAGAAGAAGAAGCCCTGTTCCCGAAACTTGTGCGGTACCGCACCGACTGGGCCCAACATGCTGCTGCGCCCTGCTGTGCCTACGACGCAGCTGTACATTTCGCGTCTGCATCACTCCACAAAGATTGAGGAAGTGGTGCAGTACCTCAAAGTGAAGACCAACTGGACTCTGAGGGTCGAAAGGTTGGAATCGCGCCACAACATCAACTTCAAGTCATTTGTGGTGCGTGTTCCAACCCAACATCTCCAGACCTGTTTGCAGGAAGACTTTTGGCCGAAAGGTGTCGTTTTCCGTCGTTTCCGAGGACGGCTACGCGACACCTCGCAGCGAAACATGACGCCGACGTTGCGTGTTTAGTTAAAAATTTTAGTTATGGTTTTACTGTTTTATATGTATTAGTTTGTTATTATTGTTTTAAATTATTGTGTGTATTTCATGTATGGGCCTTATAGATGCCTGAAATAAAATGATTATTATTATTATCTCCTTTATTCATTTTCTTACATATAGATTGCATTTTTAAATATTTCATACAAAATTTATAAAAAAACATTTAAAAATGTAAAAAATAGTGGTCCACCGATAGCGGGAGCAGGGTCCAAGCTACCGGTAGTTAGGGCTCCAGAGACAGGAACCTCCTCACAATGCGGGCCGTATCGAGGAGTACTGCCTTCTGAATCAGGCCCTTGATCCAACCACCAAGTGAGAGTTTGGACAGGTGGTCGTCCAGACTCTTCGCTATAAGACCATTGGCCGTTACGACTATCGGCACAATGATAGCCGAGCTCACATGCCACATATCGACAACCTCGTGTGCTAAATCCAGATATTTTATTTGTTTCTCTTTTTCAGCTTTCACGAGGTTCTCGTCATGTGGAATGGTAACATCGATTATCATTGCGCGGCGCGCTGATCGGTCTATCACCACTATGTCAGGCTTATTGGCAACAATAGTCCTATCAGTGATGATAGACTGATCCCAGTACAACGTAACATGGTCTTTTTCGAGAACTGGGTCGGGCACATACTTGTAGTACGGTAACTCAGACTCCACAAGTTTATATTTCAAAGCAAGTTGCTGGTGAATAATCCTGGCTACTTGATTGTGCCTGTGCAAGTACTCGCCGTTAGCCAGACGAGAACAACCAGAAATAATATGTCTGATGGACTCACCCGGACGGTGGCATGCCCGACACACGTCAACCGTCCCATCCTTCATAATATATTTCCGGTAGTTATTCGTCAACATAACTTCGTCCATAATTGCACAGACAAAACCTTCGGTTTCCCCAAAGAGGTCGCCGAAACGTAGCCAGGACATTATTATTATTATTATTATAGGCTGTTGATGATGATGATGACTACAAAGTCTACTTATTACCACACGACTATTTTAGAAGACTGCTATTTACAAATAAATAATAATATGTTTCAAAAACCTCTGCTTCAATTTCCCGTGTATCTTTTGTAATAACTCCACGAACAGTCCTTGTATTTTGCTTACGGCTACATTTTATGAACAAAACCAACTCTAGCTCAAAGGCAATTATTTAATTATTTTAAAACAAGGAGCCAATTGTAAATATCTCTGAAAAGGCCGACTGAATTCATGAATTCTCTTTGAACTAAAATAAAACAAAGCGACGGTGAAGGTATTGATTTTTTAAAAGTCATTTATCATTATTGAAGCGACTGGGTTTTCATTTGTTTCTCGTCTCGGCGAGTGACGTCACTAGGTTGTCATTTTTTTATTAAAAATAGAATATAAATTACTAGCTTTTGCCCGCGACTTCGTTCGCGTGGAATAGTGACTTCCGGCAGATTTTTGGTTTATCTCGCGAAAAAAAAAAACTATCCTATGTCCTTTCTCAAGTTCCAAACTATGTCTGTACCAAATTTCACACAAATCGGTTCAGTAGTTTAGGCGTGAAGCAAAGACAGACAGACAGACAGACAGAGTTACTTTCGCATTTATAATATTAGTTAGGATTATTTTCCCTCGTTGAATAGTAAACAAACTAAGTGTAGGTGTTATAATTTCGGTGATGAACTGATTACCTATCCGTTTCTTTGTCTAAAATGAGTATTAACTTATCACTATGATTGATTACTGAGCTTAAAGTTCGTATAAATGTCTATCTAATTACCTCCTCAAGTTTAAAGCGTAGCTAGTTATGTAGTACTATATTAATTCTGTGGTGTAGGTAATTAGATTTTATCTGTATGTAACTTCGATCAATAATAGTACTAGATTAATCATCAGGAACAAAACTAAGTCGCTCAAGTGGCCACGTTTGCACACACGTAAACATCTACATAACATCTTAGAAAAAAGTTCAATATTATTAACAACTTCAGATGATTATAAACCTTAACACTTAAACATAACGTTTGATTATCATTGTAAAGTATATTTATTTAAGCTCTTTCATCGGAGAAAGATTAGAAGCAAAACATTTTAAATGTCGCTCCAAGGTAAAAAGTCACCAGTACAAAAATATTCATTCTAAAATGAAACTTAAGCTCTAAGCAATACGGTTAAAAGCATTTTGTGTACAATGTCGTGCTTATTCTATTGCGGAACTAGCGTTCCCTGTTCAAGAACATGATACAATAGTTGGTGCGTTGTAGCAAACATTGGCCAAACAATTATAATATTCGCTGATTTAATTATATTTACAGTTTAATTATGTTTAAATATTATGAAAAAGCACATAATGATATTAAATTACCAAAAAAAAGATATTCCTTCCAAAACCTTGGTGTTACGGTGGTTATTTACGCAGTTTTTGAACGCATACTGCGGTATTTTGACGTCTTAATGTTGGCTATGATTGGACCATACTAATTTGAAATAAGACCACAAACACGTTTGTGGTCCTGTTTTTGAAGCGCTTATCGGGAATCTAGTACATTATTGATCGAAGGTATTTTTTATTTTTTTTATTTATTTATTTACCAACTTACATTTACCATTACAGGGTAACCCCCAATGCGATAAATGCGCCTTAATTACTTATTTCTACCTTAATTGTTACTTATAACTAATACCTATAACTAATAACAAATAGAGCATTCCTTGTGAATTCACTCAGAGAACAACAGAATAAGTCAGTCTGGCTCGCTATGAGGTTGAGCGTTCGGAGTGCACGCGTCAGCGGCGCCTCCCGTAAAAGGTTGGTCCGAGAACGCGGTTCCACTAGCAGTCGTGGTTGTCGTCGTCGCCACACGTACCTGTCCGGAACACACAGACTCACTTGGCTTAGAATAGCAGCATTATGCACCTTTCCTCTCAATAATTTAAATATATATGATGCGAGTGCAAGATCCCTCCTAACCCTAAGCTCATTATATCCTACCATACCTAAAATAAATAAGGTGGGATACATCAACGGGTAAAAGGGATATACCCCATAATAACGTTTATATAAATATCTTATAAATTTATTTTGTACTCTCTCCAGCATGAGACTATATTTAGCTTCATGCGGAGCCCAGATGACTGCATTACATTCTAACTGGCTCCTCACCAATGCATTGTATAGTCGACCAAGAAATTGGTTTACCACTTTTGATGACATCTCCCAGTAACATAATTATTCGCTAAGGATGACAGATTGACAGATTCTGACGTGAAAATAGCACTTGATGTTTTGTACGTGCAAATGATATTCAACCTTAGAGTGGTAAACCAATTTCTTGATCGACTATACAATGCTACAATAGCTTTCACATTCGTGAATCCTCGCACCGTACGAAGCATGAAACCTAAATTTCTATAAGCTTTTTTACAGCTACGCATGATGTGATCCCGAAAAGTCAAAACGGTGTTAAATTCCACTCCCAGATCTTTGACTTCCGTGACCCGTTCCATAGGCAACCCGTCAATAAAGTAGGTATGTAAGATGGGATTGTGTGCGCGAGAAAAAGTGATGGTCACGCACTTGGAGCTATTAAATTGCAAAAGATTTTCCTTGCTCCATCTTACTACCCTATCAATGTCATTTTGTAGTCTGACACAGTCATCGCTACTCTTTATATCGAGGGACAATTTGAGGTCGTCGGCAAACAGCAGGCAAGAAGCATCCTGGACTACTTCTGGTAGGTCGTTAACCACCAAAAGAAAGCCCAAAGGGCCAAGGTTACTACCTTGACTTACTCCGGACCGCGTGAAATATGGATCCGACACGTGTCCCGCATACTCCACATACTGCTGCCTATCCTTCAAATAACTGGCAAAAAACTGAAGAGAGTGAGGGGTGAAACCAACACTTGCAAACTTTTTAAGCAACAAGTCATTATCGACTAGGTCGAATGCTTTTCTGAAGTCAAAGTAAGCAGCATCAGTTTGTCCCCCACTATCCACCGTTGGCACCAGATTAGCCATGTGGCAGAGAAGATTACTGGTGGTACTTCTTCCCGGACGAAACCCATGCTGAGCGTCTGACAGCTGCGCGCTAACCTGAAGGTATATGCTTTTGTGTATAGCAGTCTCCAATACCTTTGCCGGCGTCGACAATACCGCAACTGGTCTGTACCCATCCACCGATTCAATGTATGTAACGTAACAGTCAGTTGAATAAAAAATCGTATACAAATCAGATCAATAGTTTTGGCGTAATGTGATTCTAGACAGAGTTTTAATGTTTGTAGATAGGTAGCTGTGTATAGGTTCCTGTGGGAATGACATATTTTCCCGAAGTAAAAAGTAGTCTGAATTTTGGTACCTTCCTACCCTATAAGTTAAGTAGTGTGATGGAATGCCGCTAAGTTTCGATCCAAGTAAAACTGTTAAATAAAAAGACAGTTGCTTCAAAATTTTTTCATAAAAATTCCCTAAATTATGGCGCCTACCGACCCTCTAAGTTAGAAAAGTGATCAAATACTAACTTGAAGTCTTAGTAACACTCAGTTAAAAAAAAAAACATCAAAATCATTTCAGTAGCTATGGCGTCATGCGCTTCTTGACACGATCACGCTAGATTTCCGCGGGAATGAGGTATTTTCCCGCCGTAAAAAGTAGCCTGTGTCCGTGCCTAGGATCCTATCTTTATATTAACCAAGTCTTATAAAAATCCGTTCAGACATTAAGGCGTGAATGAGGTAAACTTTTAAAACAAACGATTAAAAATCACTAACTTAATTAGTTTTCTGCCTACTGCCTACGCCTTAAGTACGATAGCATGAATATTAATAGCCCCTTTCCTTTTCTAGGTTACTATCTATCACCTAACTAAATTTCATCAAAATCCGTTCAGCCGTTTAGGCATGATAGAGCAAAACTCCCAGCAAAAACCATAAAAAATTACTAACTCAATTCAGTTTTCTGCCTACTTCCTAACCATCTATTACCTTACTAAATTTCATCAAAATCTGTTCAGCCGTTTAGACGTGAAAGAGCAAAAGTCCCAACAAAAACGACTAAAAATCACTAACTCAATTTAGTTATCTGCCTACTGCCTACCCCCTAAGAACGATGGCGTGATTATTTATAGCCTATGACCATTTCTAGGTTATCATCTATCACCATACCAAATTTCATCAAAATCCGTTCAGCCGTTTAGGCGTGAAAGAGCAAAAGTCCCAACAAAAACGACTAAAAATCACTAACTCAATTTAGTTATCTGCCTACTGCCTACCGCCTAAGAACGATGGCGTGATTATTTATAGCCTATGACCATTTCTAGGTTATCATCTATCACCATACCAAATTTCATCAAAATCCGTTCAGCCGTTTAGGCGTGAAAGAGTAACAGACAGACAGACAGAGTTTTGAAGTAAATTTTATAGTTTTTTTGTGATTGTGTGAAATAGAATATTGATGGTATTTTTGTAAATCAGATAAAAAACTATAATAAATAGGCCTGAAAAACTTAACGGTGTTTAAATAAAATTTGTGCTTATTCATCACCGTCATCCATAGCCCGAATCAACCCATTGCTTTATTCGCCCACTGGTGCCTCTTCCAGGTTTTTCTCCCAATGGCAACTGTCTGACCGTCTCGCCGCTGGACGACCCACATTTCTTTTCCCCATTCTTGGACGCAATTTGGTGACAGCCTTAATACGTCTGTCATCACTCTGCCTTGCTAGGTGTCTTGCCCATCTCCATTTGAGTTCCGTAACACGATTTCCAATATTGGTAATGTACGTCTTCAGATTTCAACGTTAGGAAGTCGATCTGCCAGCTTTATTTAAAATACAATAACCTCACCACTACACCCACGAAAAATTCTTTAATAATATTATTTTTAAGACTACTGCCTATTTGTAGCTTCCCGTGGAAAATTAATTTTAGATTTTCCTCATTACCACAAATGCTACAAATTATCGTAACAGCCAGCAAGTAAAACGCAAACGAAGGAGTTACAATAATAAGACGGAACAAAGATAAATACTGTCCCCGTAGAAAGCGAGCCGTTTCGAACAACCAATTAAATTAATTTAGTTTTCAAAACGTCTCTGTTTCTCCTAATAGTACAGCTTGCATTTCTTAGTACTTGATCGTATTACAAAGTTCTGAAGGCTGCTTGTGCAATGGAGTGGAGAAGTAAAGAGCTAGGAAAACACTCGCTAAAATAATTACACTAAAATGTGCATAAAAATACTGTACCCGACTGTACATTGGAAAGCAGGTTGTATTACGCCTTTTATTTTTTCACCAGCTTTTACCAGCGGCTTCGCCCGCGTGAAAAAAAACGACTTTCCATACAAACTTTCATCCCCTATGTAACTCCCTTAGGGGTTGAATTTCAAAAAATGTTCCTTATTCCTTGTCTACATTATAAAGGGAACATCTGTGCAAAATTTCGGCTTTCTAGGTCCAAATTTCGGCTTTCTAGGATGTAGATGGCGCTGTCGCCACGCAAACATCGGCTCCGCGTAAATAAAATAAATTAAAATAGTTTTATGATTAGTTTTGTGAATTAAACCTTATAAAAGTTATTATCTAGAAGCAGTGACCCAGTACAAGTGTAGTCAATAATTACTTTTAACTATTTACCATATTTTTCAACAAAAACAGTTTCTGAGTGTTATGTGAACGTAAACAAACATTTAAATAACAGTTTGACTTAAACCACCACCAAACATTCATCTCAAACATACAAACTATTCAAATACTAATAACCAAGTGAACTTTCTGTGTTCTATAACCAAATCAAGTGTAAATAACAATAGTGCAAGCCATTTCAAACAGTGCGCTCGTTAGTTCCCGTTTTTTAAAAACAAGCGTCCTAACGAACTTTTAATTTACTTACAATAACCAAAAGCTCTATTTCACTCCAATTGTCGTAACTAGAATGGCTTGTTTTGTGTATGCTCTACATGACAAAGCCGACGTTGCGAGTTCAAATCTCAAATCCTATATTTCTTTTTGTGAGATAATAATTTTTGTTTTCTTTAATTTTAATCTTAAATAATTGAATTAGTTTAATAAAAGTTCTTAAAGTGAAAAATTAAATAAAATAAACTCATTTTGGTCTGTCTAAGTGTTATCGTTGCTTGAACGAGCTTGTGAAAGGAAAACATAGTGAGAAAAAACAGTTGAACAGTAAAAAAGTATAACAAAACACAACACATTATTTTTATGTGAATAAATTATGTTGCGCGTCATTTAATAATTAGTGCAAATAAATAAATAAGTTTTCAAATACGTAAATGCCAAACAGTTGGCGTCATAACGAACTTTTTTGGAAAAGACAACGAATTGAACTAAAAATACGAGCAGATTACCGTTAACTACTTTAGTGCAACATAAAAATAAATCACATTACTTACAGTGATTTTTGATGTATAAAATACTTTTTTGGTGATTCGTACATTCGTTGTAGCTTACTGCAACGCCATCTGTGTTCGATACACATCAAACACAATAAAATCAATAAACCTAAAAGTACATTTTAATTCCGAGTCAATTACGACTTATGCCAATAGAGGGCGCCTTCAATAAAAATGTCACAAAAAGCTACGATGGAGTCACTATGCGCAGGATGCCTTCAAGAATTACCAATTAAAGAAAAGCTTACCTGTAAACTATGTAAAAAAGCATATGACTTACAATGTGCAAATGTTACTGCAACATTATTCAATAAAACAATGACACTAGCGCAAAAGAAGTCATGGAATTGTCAAGCATGCAATTGTAAAATCCCAAAAACCGGGAATTTAAATACACCTATACGTGCACCAATCGGCTCACAGCCTAAGAGTTCACCCTCTGAAGAAAATAATATCACTCTTAGAAAAAGGGCAACTAACTCCAACCCCGACATATCTTTTACACAAGACCTGAGTCTATTAGGTGATACGCAATACCCGGAAAATAAAGAAACACCATTAAATACAATTATGCAAGAAGAACTATTAAAGAACTTGAGCGAAATGATAATTCTTCGTTTACGAGAAAATAATCAGTCAATTATAGCGGAGCTACAGAACACTATTCAAATAGAAATAAATAAGGCAATTACTAAAGTGAGAGAAGACATTGAAATAAAAACAGACTCACTTTTTAAAGAAAACGAGCAGAGACAAGAAGACATAGAAATAATAAACAAAAAAATAGAAAAACTAAACATAGAAAATGAGAAATTGAAGAATGAGATTAAAGACCTAGTAAAAGAAAAAACGGAAAAAAACCAGAAATGTACTGGAAACAACAGCAAGAAAATTGTACTCTATGGTTTTCCTGAATATTATAAAGAGCCAGATTATGATCAACAATGTCGATTAATTGATCTTTGTTATGAAAAACTGAATATCGACCTTACAGGGTATATAGAAGAAACATATAGAGTAGGCAGAAACTATAATCAAAACCGACCCCTAGTAATTGAACTCATTAGCAAGAGAATGGCTAAATACATTGTCGAAAATAAACACTGTCTCCAAGGAACCAGATTGTTCTTATCTGAATTTTTAGACGAAAACGCAAGATTAGAAAGAAAGAACATGCGAGAAGAAATGTTGAAAGCAAGGAAAAAAGGTTTATATGCAATAATAAAAAACAATCAGTTGTTTATAGAAGGTAAAAGAACAGCCGTACCGAAGGATCAAACCGAAATATACAATGATAATAGACAGATAAATAACGAACAGAGCGTAACTCAAGTAAATATAAACGAAGATATAGATGATCGTAACTTTCGTACATTCCGAAACCCCAGACCAACAAACTACAACGAACAACAACGAAACTTTCGTACATTTCGAAACCCCAGACCAACATTTTAAAATTCTATTCCAGAATATTCAAAGCATGTATAACAAACAACACCTTATAGAGGCTTTCATTAATGATCAACCCACATTCAAAGCAATATCATTGTGCGAGACCTGGCTCACCAAAGATAAATTAGAAACTGTGCAATTTAGTGGATTTAAAACTGCAGCATCGTATTGTCGCCGCTCTCGAAGTGGTGGCGGCGTCTGTATTATTTTAGACGATAGTGTAGAATATATAGAATGTTGTGATATTAGAGATATGACTATTGAATATTGTATAGAACTATGTGCCTGTAAGCTACCAAAGCAAAATTTGTTAATAGTTACCATGTACTGGAATAGAAGAGAGGAAGTAATTTTTATTAGTCAATTATTTAAAATAATGCAATATATAAACAATAAATACCAAAAATTTAACGTCATAATAGGAGGAGATTTTAATATAAATACCTTAGAAAATAGTGTAAAATCAAACCAGTTGATCGATCTCATGCTAGAATTTAAATTTTTACAACACATAAAAGAACCTACGCGTATATCACAAACTACGTCAACATGCTTAGATTTGATATTTACTAATTTTAACGACAGTAAAATGTACACGACCGTAGAAGAATTAGGCTTTTCGGACCACTGCGGAACAATAATGCATATGATACAGGAACAGCAAAGTAAACAGTCCATCTGGTTTGCCAATAAAAGACTATTTAATACAACTAATATTCAAAAATTCAAATCCAAACTAAAGACACTAAACTGGAATGATATTATACAGCCGAATAGAAATGTCGATGAGAACTACCAATCGTTTCACAATAGTCTGATAGACATCCTAGATGAATGTATCCCTAAACGCAGAATTAAACTAAAAACAAAACGAAATAATCACTGGCTAACCGTGGGTATTAAACAATCTTGTAAAAACAAAAGGCTACTAAAAATTCTTTCTTCAAAAATGAATAATTCAATATTTACGACCTACTATAAAAAATATGAAAAAATCCTAAAAAAATCAGTAACAACGGCAAAAAAATTACATTACATATGTAAAATGAATAAATCATCAAATAAAGTTAAAACCATGTGGAACATTGTTAAAGAACGGACAAATAAAAAAAGAAAAAAAGAAAAAGACAATATAACATTACAAACAACAAACCTAATTAGTGAACCAAAACAAGTAGCTAATGTTTTTAATACCTTTTTTGCGTCAATTGGAGAGAGTACCACCCAAACATCTGGCAGTACACAGACAAAAACATCAGTGATGAACCCCACTGAAAACACCATGTTTCTTACCCCTGTTGACGGATATGAAGTAAACCAGATATTAAAAAACCTTAAAAATAAAAATAGCCACGGCATAGACGAACTCCCTCCTACTCTATTCAGACAGTGCGCTGACGAACTAACCCTACCTTTCTTTAAATTAATAAACCAATCCTTCGAAGAAGGCACTTTCCCTCATCAATTAAAACAAGCTTTAATAAAACCCATTCATAAAAAGAACGCAAAAACAGACCCAAGTAATTATAGACCAATTTCCCTTCTTCCAACAGCATCCAAAGTCTTCGAACGCGCAATGTGTGATCGTGTATATTCTTTTTGTGAAAAATATAAGATTTTCCATGACTGCCAAAATGGTTTTCGAAAAAACAGATCTACCACGCTAGCTGTTTATAAATACATCCAAGAAGCATTAAATATTGTAAATAATAAACAATATGCAATAGGGATATTGCTCGATATGACAAAGGCCTATGACAAAGTTCAATTTAAAATACTATTAAATAAGCTAAATGGAATAGGAATACGCGGGAAAGCCCATGACTGGTTCGCATCATTTTTAGAGGATAGAAAGCAATTAGTCGAGATAGAATATTATAATAAAAAATCAAAAGAAGTACAGCTAATTAGATCTGATGTAAAAACAGTACACGCTTCAATTCCCCAGGGAAGTGTAATAGGTTGCCTCCTTTTCCTAATATATATAAACGACCTCCCCAAAACCATAGACGGCCCTTGTGTTCTTTTTGCGGATGATATCTCAATCCTTACCTCATGCCAAACAAATGCTAATTTACATGAAAAACTTACAACTATTCTCGAGAAAACTATAAACTGGATGCATGACCATAATCTTAAAATAAATTTTACTAAAACAAAATTAATAACATTTCACCCCTGGCAGAAAAACCAAATAAATGTAAATTTTACTTTTAACCAACAAAAAATAGAAACAGTTAGTAATTTCACTCTCCTAGGTTTAACTATAGACACAAACATAAACTGGAAAACACACATACAGACAGTTAAATCAAAAATCTCAAAGTTTTCATATGCCCTCCGCGAAATTAAAAAGACAACAAACCTACAAACCGCTTTAACCACATACTACGCGTATGCCCACGCTTGGTTAAACTATGGCATAATCTTATGGGGAAACAGCACAGACGCCCCCTCACTATTTACCCTCCAAAAAAAGTTAATTAGAATAATTACAAATATAGAATCAACAGACAGTTGCAAACCTTACTTCCAGAAACACAAGATTCTCACGTTAGTTAGTATATATGTATTGGAATTATGTAAACTAGTCCGCAAATATCCGGATTCTTACAGCACACGGGGAGACGTACAAACTAATTATTCGTTGCGACATAAAAATAGACTGAATTTGCCACCTTCCCGTCTTAAACTACACCAATCTAGTCCATATTCCATGTCCATAAAAATATATAATAAATTACCAGAAAACATAAAGCAACAAAAGAAAACAAATATATTTGTAAATAAATTAAAGCAATACTTAATTAAAAAAAGCTACTATACAATACACGAATATTTAACAGATAAATCCGATGATAATACATAATTAAAACGTTTAACTAGGTAAGTACTAATAAAATTAAAACAAAATTTTTGAAACCAAGTAGATAAACAAATAAGTAATTTAATAATAACTAACTTAATAATTAAAGAATAGATAGACTGCTATAATATTAATAAGTAGAATAAGTAAATAAATATAGATATATAGATTATTAGATATAAGATAGGTATAGAAATAATACCAACTTTAATATTAAATAAAAGAAGCAAAGCGCTCTTCCTCTCTCTAATTATTTTCTAATTACTCTAATTATTTTAATTATTTTATATAGAAAATTGCTGTGCCCGACAGGGTCCATAATTGTGTCTAAAATTATTTTATACCACCTGTAAAAATGTACATTATGGATTGCAATAAACAATTTGAATTTGAATTTGAAGGTTTTGGGCTGGGCGTTGATGAGTCAGTCAGTGAGTCAGGACTTCTCTTTTTATTATTTACTAGTGACCCGCCCCGGCTTTGCACGGGTGCAAAAAAGGTATTAAAACCTTTCTCTTGAATCACTCTATCTATTAAAAAAAACCGCATCAAAATCCGTTGCGTAGTTTTAAAGATTTAA
Source organism: Diarsia mendica (assembly GCA_949316265.1). NCBI lineage: Eukaryota > Metazoa > Arthropoda > Insecta > Lepidoptera > Noctuidae > Diarsia > Diarsia mendica. Next base: position 18,338,592 of record OX438909.1, on the reverse strand, counting down.
GCATACAAAGGGACATAGGGACAGAGAAAGCGACTTTGTTTTATACTATGTAGTGATGATAGATATAGATAGATAGATGTCCGAGCAATAACTTTGGCGTAGGGTTACTTAGTTTGATGTACGCTTGGGCGATGATTTCGTGAATGGTCCGTATAAAAAAAAAAAAAATTACGTATCTAGTTAAAATTTGAATGTGTTTTGTTTTGTACCGGACATTTCAAAACATTGAAACGGTTACTGGTAGTTGCAAAGTATTATTCTCAGATTTAGAGTACTTGTTTGTGTGTGGTTAGGAAATTCTCAGTAGTAGCACGGAGTTTGGAAGTTGACGATATGATACCCCCGTGCCTGGGAAAGCACGTTAAGCTGTTGGTTCTGCGCCTGATCTCTCTCCGGTCGGATTGCCGTCCCGGGGACGGACTATGAGAGAAAAGGAACAGAGAGCACACTTGTGCCTGCGCACACACCTTGTGCTCTATAATATCTTCAGCAGCGATGGCTAATCTGCGCTAAGTCCTCTAAGACTTGATTCCAAGATTGAACGTCTGAAGTTAATTATACCAACTATTTTTAGGAGCTCATAGCTCTCCTTTTAGGCCAAAGTCGGGTAATATACAGTTGAAATGATTACTTGCCGAATCGGGACAGAATGTATGAAGACCAAGTTAGTTATGAAAAAGCACTATTCTCTGTTTTCTGTTAAGTTGGCGAATCAAGAAAGTTATTTTAGTTAAAGTAGTCCTGTCTGTTACTTTCCTTCTCTTCAATGGAAAGGTTGGCTTATTATTTCAGTCGTTTATAGAAACTAACTAACAGAATAAATTTTCCATTGGATACTTCTTTGAAATTTATTATGCCTTGTTTTTGTTATTATATGACTTGCAGAATTTGCTATGGAAATTAGAAAATGTATAAATGATATCAATATAATGTGAGACGTTTTATCTTATTTATATTTACACAGTTGTTTATATAAATAAGTATCTACAAGGCAGGTGCAAGTGGCAATGCGGGAGGGGATGCCCTAGAAAGACTGACCTTACTAGTGAGGTCCAAGCCGCAAAAAACTAAACCTTTTGTTAATCAATAAAACTTAACAGAGTCAACCCACAGTCCAGTAAATCGTGAAGTACCGAGACCCTCAATAGATGGATCAACGAACAACCACTCAAAATGATGAACCGTCAAATAATCAAGTCGAATATTGATTATAATCAGAGCGCACCCTGTTTACACTCGCTAATGGATGAAAGTTATCGCGCCGAATTGAGTCGGTGCCGATTTAATGTGATTTCACGGTGATTGAGGACTTTTTGTATGGGAATAAAATCAGGAGTCAATTTTGTAGGTTAAGCAACGATGGCTGAGGTTGGTTTTTGGATGGGTGGGTATTCCTCGCTAATAAATTAACTCCATCTATTTTATCGACGACTTGCTATGTGTAATTTTTGTGGGTGAAAATCATCAGATTTACAAACTTCTACTGACTAAAACCTACCTTTCTTAGTCCTGTGTGTTCCAAAGCCGCGGTATCTGTTTTGAACAGTCCTGCATCCCCGCCAGCCGACCCTTGCTTTTTTTTCATCATCATCATCATCATTTCAGCCAAAAGACGTCCACTGCTGGACATAGGCCTCCCCCAGGCGTCGCCACATTGACCGGTCCCGTGCGTCTCTCATCCAGCGGGTTCCTGCAACCTTGACCAGGTCATCGGTTTTTTTTAATAATTATGTTTATTCAAAATCTTTACAATATAGTACCATACACAAAGTCTGCCAAACTGCAAAACAGTTTGTCGGCAGTCGTCCTCGTTTCACAATCTAATTCTTACAAAATAATATTTTGATTTTAAAAAATAACTTACAACTAAGGAAGGTGATTTCACAAAATGAAATTATACCTAACTAGCGGACGTCCCGTGGTTTTACCCGCGTAGTTCTCGTTTCCGTGGGAATACAGGGATAAAAAGAAGCCAATGTTACTCGTGGATAAAGTAGCTTTCGCATGGTGAAAGAATTTTTAAAACGGTCCAGTAGTTTTAAGCCTATTCATTACAACCAAACAAACAAAGTTTTCCTCTTTATAATATTAGTGTAGATAAGTGTCTAACATAATGTCTCCATGACTAAAATAGCTGATGTTGGAGAAGAAACAGCTAGACTGAAGTGGGAGTGGGCAGGCCACGTAGCACGGATGCACCCGGAGAGATGGGCAAAGATCGTCACTCACTGGACGCCTGAGGAAGGACAGCGCCGTCGAGGTCGACCGCGGCGAAGGTGGCGTGACGATCTGATCATGTTTGCGGGGCTAACATGGCCAGAGATCGCCCATGATAGAGACATATGGAAGGAGAAAGGGGAGGCCTTTGCTCAGCAGTGGGACACAAAGTAGGCTAATAAAAAATATAAAAAAAAGTGTCTTATCGTTGACATAATTGCTTAAACAAAATAATAACTGTTATTAATATATCTTCAAGCACATGGCCTGTCTTCATTAAGAAGGACTAGCTATCCCATTACTCACCGTCCACAGGCCCGCTTGCTATGTGTCTTGTATCAAACATCTGGAAACCGGCATTGTGTTGATACTTACGTATCATAACCAAAAAACTACAATACAAATTCCTACAAACATGATAAAAAAACGTTAGAATACCATACGCACCGCGATCCTTTGTTTTCGCCGTCGACTTATTACATCTGTCACGAATAACGCGAGTTACCTCTCACGTAGGAACGTTATATTTTTGTGGCATCACCACAGATATAGATAGACCTAGATAACGTTAGTATCTGTATGAAAATCAAGCGTGACATTTTTTGACTACCTATTATGACGTCTCCATCAATATAAATCGGAAAATCAAATCGGTTCAAAGATGTCGCCGCGTGCGGCGCCTCCTTCGCCCCAACCCCTGCCTTTTGCACCAACGCGGCAGCGCCGACGTCCGACTAGCGCTATACACCGATGCAAACTGAGCGTGAAAGTGACCACTTACGATTTTTGTACGTAAGCTAAGCACGAAAAGAGCCACGCGAAGTACCTAGTTGCTCTTATTGCGTTATCTAGATCTATTTATATCTGTGGGCGTCACTGACAACCATCTGAAAGAAAATGGTGTAATTTTTCATGATTTATTTTCCGTTTTTGCGGGTTTCGTAAAATATCAGGTGTCTTGTGTGTTGTGCGATGATTATAGAGGGGTAGAATAACGATAAAAAGTTGGCGTCTTGAGTAAATAGTAATAATTATGTTAGAGTGAGATTGAAATTCAAGATAGGTACATACTGTACCTAAAAAAATAAAACTTTTTAACAAAATTAAAACCGACTTCAAAAAAAAAACACAAAAAGTGAAAAATAAACTTTAGAAGAAAAATCAGTTTCTGAAGTGGTGACTTTTGTTTGTTTGATTTCATTTTTGCCACTGACTTCAGAAACTGATTTTTAATCGGTAAGCAAGTGACGGAGTTATGCTCGAACAAACATAAAGAAAAACATCCGAATTGAGAACCTCCTTCTTTTTTTAGAAGTCGCTTAAAAAAAAATAAGACTGTTTATGTTTATTCCTCCAGGGGGTCTAAAACGGCCACTTTGGCAGATCTTATTATGAATTGCGTTAAAAAGCGTAAAATGGACCTTTCATTATAATAACTGCGTCTGTAACAATTTAGTAAAATACATCATATTAAGAAAATAATATGAATTGCGTTAACATTCGTAAAATAGTCACAGACGCAGTTTTTATTATGAAAGGTCCATTTTACGCTTTTAAACGCAATTCACATTATGATCTGCAAAAGTGGCCATTTTAGACCCCCTGGTTTCTGAAACAAAATATCATATTATGTCCAACATTTTCCAAACTATAGGAGCGGTCGCACTACGTCCGATACGAACCAGATCCGAACTCGTGAAAATACGGCCCGGAGTAGTCCTAGAACTATTTCTATGGTAGTTTACGCACTAGATCCGGCTTCTGTCATACGATTTCATTCTGTTCTAGTGCGTAAATTCTCTTACATAAAATTAACAATTTCGTCGAACGTTGCTTCAGATCCAAGAATACAATTTGAACTACTTAAACTGCTATTAAAACTAAAGTTGATCGAACTGCATTGAGGAGACAGTTCGAACTAGAACTCAAACTTTCTTCTGATGTCTTCAATACAGAAATTGATCGTGCACTGAAACTGGAACTTTTGACACAATAAGTAGGAGGAACAATTCTCTCAACGAAGCAACGGATACTTGTTGCTTGGAAATAAAATGAAGAATTAAGCTGAAAATTCTTTTACTAATAAATTTAGTCCATTGAAATTTTAGAGGAAGCAGTTTTATTTTTAAGATGTCAAGGGGGGGCCATAACTCTTTTATTTTTAGTTCCACGACTAAGTCCCCAAACAAAAGTTGTAGATAATTTAGTTGCAACAAAACTTGCAATCTCACTTTTGTTGTGAGACCCACAGTTCGTCAGATAAACCAAAAAACCATTTCAACCACCCCCTTTTCCAAGATGGCCGTGGGTTGTAACCTCACAAACTTGGATTTTATTTTTTACCCTTGATATCTAAACAATAAAACAGGGTCCAACAAATGCGCGCTAAATGTAACATTTTAATGGACTATTATAATAAATTAACTATTTGTGTTATGGAAAGGTAGTCTTTAAGACACAGACTCCACTGTCATCCCTGGATACGAAATAGAATAAGCATCTCCTGTACCTGGACAGAGGCATTTACGAAAGGTGACCGGGACCATCACTAGTCTCAACTCACTGAAATAAACTTTTTTTTATGTCTAATGTCGTTTTTGTCGTAAAGACGTCCACTACTGGACATAGACTGGTCCCGTGCATCTCGCATCCAGCGAATTCCCGCAACCTTCACCAGGTCATTGATACATTTAGTGGGAGGCCTTCCAACGAAACGTCGTTTTTGTAACCATTTGATTTTTTCATAATATCTCCGACTCTCAATATTCTAACCTATCCTTTTTAAGGTTCACTTATATATAAGCACCCTTCATTCTATTAATTACTCCACAGCTCAGCAAACGAATCCTAGCAATTAATTGCAATATTAATTTCAGACCTAAAACAATCTACGCTGCTTAATATTAAATTAAATTTTAATTGAAACTAGATGAGGCGGTTCGATTCAATGGTAATTAATTATTATGGTACTAATGTTTAATCGTTATTTTGCGTAGGTAGGACTAAAGGAGTGTACCCACTACACTGTAACATACTAAGACTGTGCTATGAAGCATGGAAATATAAACGTGCGTGCCATGTTTTTTTCATGCTTCATATCTACTGTTAGTGTTAGTATTTTAACTTTTCTTTTATTTTTTCTATTATTTGTTTGTATAATTTTGTTATACAAACTTCATTCATGTTATAGGGTAATCCTAGTACGAGTGCCAAAGCACTTCTTTGACACATAAGTGCACATTAATTTTAGCCAAATTAGTTTCTAAGGAGTTTTATTGTACCTATTTACTAGCAATAAAGATTTTTATTTATTTATTTATATAATGTGCCCACTAGAATGTATCAACGGTATTGGTATAATATTTATACTCAGAATAAAGTACGAACACTGTATTAAGCTTTTACGAGTTTCATAAGATATTCCATAACTGACAGAATGAGTTTAGTTATAGACAAGTAAACTTAAGCTGTCACTTACGGGATATGTTCTGTGATTTCCTTCTTCGCGATCTATTCTGCGATCTTATACCTAAATTGCTGCGTATAAATTGATATTCACGGAAACTCTTCCCCAAGTGACAGTATTTAAGTTTTGTCACAATAAATTATTGGCGACTAGCTTTTGCCAGCGGCTTCGTCCGCGTGAAACTTACAATTTTCCAATCAAACTTTCATCCCCTATTTAACTCCCTTAGGGGTTGAATTTCGAGAAATTCTTCCTTATTACTTGTCTATGTTATAAAAGGAACCTCTGTGCAAAATTTCAGCTTTCTAGGTCCAAGGGTTAGGGCTGGGAGTTGATGAGTCAGTCAGTTAGTCAGTCAGGACTTCTCTTTTTATTTATTGACGATTAGTGCCTGACACGCTAAGGTGTTGGTCAATGATGGAATGGTATAGTGGGCACCAGTCTCATACTTTTCAACACTAGGAATACTCTTTTGCCTTTTTTTTAAAGATGGGAAATCATCAAATGACTCCTCCCACTCTAGGCAGAGCGGTAGGGAGTGTCAGATTTCTACTGACTAAAAATCACACATGTTCCTTCTTAGCCCTTTGTGTCGAGGCCGTGGTATTTCTTTCGAACGACCCGCAGCGTCGGCGGGGTATTCTTGTGCTTGACACATTCTTAGCACGGACATGATATAATACGGTTTAGTGGGCAGCATCTATCTATCTATATAAATAAAAAGAGAAGTCCTGACTGACTGACTGACTCATCAACGCCCAGCCCAAACCCTTGGACCTAGAAAGCTGAAATTTTGCACAGAGGTTCCCTTTATAACGTAGACAAGGAATAAGGATTTAAATAGGGGATGAAAGTTTGTTTGGAAAATCGACATTTCCACGCGGGCGAAGCCGCTGGCAAAAGCTAGTTGACGATATGTAAGTACTCATTATTCTATGAATATGAAAGTGCAACACTTGTGGCTATCCTGTCACCGAATATAAACATTTATAATAAAAGTTATCGTATTTTGAAATCGTTTCACGTTACGTGTTCGCAAGAGAACCTCAAAATTATTGTAACCGTGGTATCATAATAATAATTATAGTGACTCAATGTGCTGCAAAAAAAAAAACTATCATTCATTTTTTAACAGAATAAAAACCATACGAGTTACACAACAGTGATTCCATTTATATGCATTTTTTATTTTATTCACATGAATGAGCATTGTACAGTTGCCACCACTTTAGATTGCAGTTTTCTTGTAGAAAAACTATTGCAATTTTTATTTGTCATAACACCTATTTTATGATAATATGGCTAAATAATAACAATAATAACTTGATGAACCGGATGTATTAGAATTAAAAAAATCGAAAACATGTGACATAGGATCTACCAACCCGCACTGGGCACGCGTGGTGGATTATAGCCCATCCCTGTCCTAGAGAGGAGACCTGAGTCCCTGCAGTGGGAACAATATAGGCTGATGATGATGATCAATTCAGCAGAAGGCAAATCACCTTTAAAAGTTGTTTAGCATTCGAGTAAGGCTTAACTAAAGATACGGACGATTTTCACTTTTAACCCGTATGCGCTCAAAAATATGGTTAAAAGTTTTGTAATTGGTGTTTGTGATTGTACAGTCGAAAACAAAAAACTGTTGAACCACAAGCCGCAGGTAAGTAAGTCAGTCGTGAATTTGACTGATTAACCTCAGTGCAGTATTGGTTTCACTATTTATTGGTATGTGTACTTTTTTGTAAATGGCTGCGAGCTTGTAAAAAACAAACAATCAGTCGTCAATGCAGGTCATATTTGTAAGTATTCGGTAATATTTCAATTTAAAATTGGCTTTTTTTGGCCAATATGCCCCTTGACTTTCCGCTCTTCCCTCTGTGCCGTTTTCTCTCACAAACGCCTCTATGCCGTCACACCCGCCTTTCGCCAGTCATGTTTAATTCCCTGTAATAGGGGACGAGCCTATTGCCTTCAACCGTGCAAAAATCTTGACTCCAAGTCAAAAAATTCTTTATGGAAAACTCAATAACAATTTGCCCGACCCTGGAACCGAAGCCTTTACCTCAGCAGTCGCGATTGCCAATTCTATTTCAACCTAGCATATTGCTCATGTCAGCGATTAAAGTTTAGAAGTTAAAAATAACTATCAAAAGAGCTCTGACGCACAGAAACTTACTTATAATCGCTAACAGGTGTACCAAACTTCGTGATAATAAAAATATTTTAACAACATTTTTGATCATACTATTCAATGAACACACAAATACCCAAATTCTTAGTATCGACTTGATTTTTCAAATCATAAACTAAACTTTAAGAAGGTACCTACCAAAAAGGTCTAGCACATTGACCTCTACCTGGCAGTTGACATTTAAAAAGATAATATTTTTCAAATAAACATGGCCCAAAACATTGTTTTCATAATCACATCAGTAGGTCCCGACCTGTTGAATGTTTCGAACTCGTGTAAAGGTCAAAAATTTGAATGTGGGTTGCGAATAGGGTTAACATTTCGATATTTGAAAGGACCTGACAAAACCGCTCTTATGCTCGTTTAAGTAAACCATATTAATGGCTTTATTAGATGTGACTGAAGCCCGGGCAAGTGGCCATAACGTCAGCATCTTTTTACAAATCAGGACGCGTGAAAAACCCATTTGTGAAGCTATTCTGATATTCTAAATATCAATAAGTTTGGCACTGATATTCGAAATATGCCATCATGTTATGTCAAAATAGCTGTTAACACTCGTCTCATACGGACAGGAGATGGTCTTGTTTAAACTAGCGGAGATGGGAAGCGACTTGAGCTGTGTGCGGTGAGTGGTATGTTGGTGGCGTTCGGTGAGCGGTGTACATCGTTTTACTTATTATGATTAGTCTTATTTATTACTAGCTTTTGCCCGCGACTTCGTTCGCGTGGAATAGTGACTTCCGGCAGATTTTTGGTTTATCTCGCGAAAAAAAAAAACTATCATAATATATATTATGTCCTTTCTCAAGTTCCAAACTATGTCCTATTTGGTGTCGGTTAAATTATATACTTAAACTTTCCTCGAGAACCACTATCTATTGGTGAAAACAGCATGAAAATCGGTGCAGTAGTTTTTGAGTTTATCGCGACCAGACAGACAGACGCGGCGGAGGATTTTTTTTTATAATAATTATGTAGTGATATTGTTCCGAAATAAAAAAAAATATCTCCATTCTCCACTCTGGTTAAGTCTGGGCCTTAGTGGCCTTAATGTTACAGTCAATTACAGTAACAGTAAAAATATTTGTATATTTCCTACTTCCTGAAAAGTTCAACACCTTGCTTTGCAACAGAGCGGTAGAAAATGACAGACTTCTACTGACTAAAAACCACCCAATCATGTTCTTTCTTAATTAACCCTTGTGCCGAGGCCGTGGTATCCCTTTCGAACCCGCAGCCCCAACGGGATCCACAGTCCCGACGGGAAAGTTCAACACCTTGCCTTGCAACAAAAGTCCTTCACCTCGGATTCCGTACAGTCAGCAACAAACTAGTTATATCTTACAAGGGAAACAATTGCCGAGTTCTCCCATCTGTCAATAAACCTTAGCAGACAGTACCTACAGTACAGTCAGCAACAAAGTTTGTGAACTGCATTGCAAGACCTGACAATTTATAGAGTTATCTTTTAAATTGACTTGGTCGTAACTTGTTGATCTTGTTTTGCTGACCGTGTGTGAGATTTATTGGCGTTTCAAAATCAAGAACCTGTGAAGTATTTTAAATTTTACTTTATGGATTTCAATATCATCATCAGCCTAGCCCAAGATTGATCCGAGCGGCTGTTATTATAGCCACGAACAAAAAGTAAACATAGCAATAGTTTAAAAATAAGACGTTCATTTTTTTTTTTTCTTTAAATATCATGCTACTTGTTACACTATTTTTGCTTGCATACTTTTTCAGGTGTGTGTTTTTGCGGGTTGTGTCGTGCGTCGATGTGTAAGGATTCAGAATTCCGGATACCGATAAAACATTATTTGAATTGGTTCATCACATCGTATTGAAGTAACAACTAACTATGATTCATTATGTAAATGGACACCAACGTATGCGCGTGTGACCTTCTGACCTTTAGTTAGTGTCTGGTTTTGTTTGATAAGTTATTGAAAATATATAAAGCAATGAACTTAACAAAATTATAATGAAAGTAATAATTAGGTAAAGGATTTTTTTGGGCTCAGTTTTGCATTTTATTTGCTTGTGGCAAAACCCCTAATACCCCAATCTAGTTATGTCTATCTACCAATCCGCACTGGGCCCGTGTGGTAGATTATATAGCCCACCCCTCTCCTAGAGAGGAGGCCTGAGTCCCTGCTGTGGGGACATTATAGGCTGATGATGATGATGATGATTTAAGTCGCGAGTAAATAGGCTTCTCCTGGGTAAGCTCATTCCATCGTCGATCTCTGCCCTTTTTTTTTTTGTGGGTGGAACATCATCAAATGACCCCTCCCCCGCCCTTGGGCAGAGCGAAGGGGAGTGTCAGACTTCTACTGACTAAAAACCAACCCATGTTCCTTCTTCGCCCTTGTGCCGAGGCCACGTCATCTCTTTCGATAATCTGCAGCCCCTCTGCCCTTTTTTTTTTTTTTGGTGGGTGGAAAATCATCGAATAACCCCCCCCGCTCTTGGGCAGAGCGAAGGGGAGTGTCAGACTTCTACTGACTAAAAACCAACCCATGTTCCCTCTTCTTCGCCCTTGTGTCGGAGCCGCGGTAACCTTTCGATATCCACAGCCCCGACGGGCGTCGGCCCTTGCGGGCCCCTCCTTGCTGACATCTCTTTGAGGCGCGCGTGGAACACGTACGCGCCGCCGACACGGTCTGTTGCCGTCATGACGACGGCCGGACGGCGAGCTAGCCCGTTACTCACCGTCCACAGGCCCGCGTCTACGGTGGCCGGAGGTCATCGCGTGACCCCCGACGCCCGGAGCGCCTTCCGCGGCGGCTGGGACGTTGAGAGGTTCTCTCCCTCTCTCGTTCCGCCACCTCCTTCGCTAGCATCACTACTTCGCAGAAGGAGGCGACGGCGTCCCATTCCTCCTCGCTCCGGACCATGGCTTGCACCAGGGCCAGACGCGAGAGGTCACCGCCGCCGATCGCCGCTACGAGAACACGGCGGGGCTCCGCCCAAGCAGGGCACACCTCCACAGTGTGCTCCACCGTGTCCTCCGGTCGATCCTCGCAGTGGAAGCATCCGGGCGTTTCCTCCCGCCTGATTCGGTGCAGGTACCTCCCGAAACACCCGTGTCCGGTGAGGACCTGCGTCAGACGGTAGGTGAGGGCGCCGTGGCGCCTCTCCAGCCACTCCTCAAAGAGGGGACTTACCGCCACTATCGTGGCGTGCCCTGCGCTGGGTTGCGACAGTCGCTGTCTCCATGCCGCCATGAGATTGCACCGGAGGTCTGTCCGCCGCGCAGCAATGTGCCGCGGCAGCAGAGTGACCCCCCGGTGTAGCGCCTCCGCGCGCCACTCATGTAGGCGCGCGAGGACTATCGCCTCCAGATCCCACGGCGGCAATCCGGCAAGGAGAAAGCCCCTCTGCCCTTAGGGCAAGATTGAAGGCAAGAGCAAGCCCATTTATAATAAAAAATATGACAGTCATAAATAAAAAATATGACAGTCGCTCGTATCGATCCTCAGGTTAAGCACAGCAAATATCTGTTTGTAATCTCCACTCGCCTGATTTTACTCAAATGGTTAGTTTGGGACGAGCCAATTACCAAACAACCAGGCACGAATTTAGACTCGAGACTCATCATCATCATCCTATAATGTTCCAACTGCAGGGACTCAGGCCTTCTCTGTAGGAGAGGGATGGGTTATAATACACCACGCGAGCCCAGTGCGGATTGGCACATGCCGGTTTCCTCACGATGTTTTCCTTCACCGTTTTGAGAGCAGCGGTGATGAAATAAATTACACAAAGTAATGCGCCTGCCTGGATTCGAACCAACGACCTACTGTTCGTAAGTCGGGGTCAACACCACTGGGCCACCGCTGCTCTGACTGCGCGCTGCGATTTGAGACTGTTACTTAGAAATTACTGATGGGAAAACCCTGGACCTGATCATTCTCTTGCTTGCCCTAATTCCAATTAATTGAGGGTCGACGCAGCATGACTTCTTCTATCTTCTATATAAATAAAAAGAGAAGTCCTGACTGACTGACTCATCATCGCCCAGCCCAAACCCTTGGACCTAGAAAGCTGAAATTTTGCACAGAGGTTCCCTTTATAATGTAGATAAGAAATAAGGAAGGATTTTTCGAAATTCAACCCCTAAGAGAGTTAAATAGGGGATGAAAGTTTGTCGTCAATTTCACGCGGGCGAAGCCGCTGGCAAAAGCTAGTCTTTCATATTTTTCTATTACTCGACATCACGTCATCATTGTTGCTATATCACGCTTTATACAATCTTTTCATCGTTTCTTTGGCCTTTCTCTATTCCTATACTCAAAACTTTCCTCACGATGACCTCATGCTCATAATCAAGGAACATTAATTCATCATCATCATCATCATCAGCCTATAATGTTCCCACTGCAGGGACTCAGGCCTCCTCTCTAGGAGAGGGATGGGCTATAATCCACCACGCAGGCCCAGTGCGGGTTGGTATATAGATGTCACATGTCATCGAATTTTCTGGTTCTAAGACATGCCGGTTTCCTCACGATGTTTTCCTTCACCGTTTTGAGAGCAGCGGTGACAACATTAATTACTGCTTCATAATGTATTATTTACTATTTACTTTAAAAGAACTGTTCATTGCATCAATTGCCTAAAGAAAAACAGAATTTCTACGAAACGGGTCGGAAAAAGTAGATACATTCAAACGAAAACGAACGACGTCACACGAATTTTCAAGATAAAAAGTATTCTTACAATAAAACAAAAGGCAAAAAGTAGATAGGCAAGTCACAATGCATTTGTAATTGAAAGCACAGGTAAGAGCGAAACACTAAAAATAAAGCATTTGGCGATTCTGCCAGGTCCCTTTGCGCACGCGTAAAGAAACCGACGATGTTCAGTGGCGGCAAGTGAGTGTCGAGCATTGCGCGCGTCGCATCACTGACTCAAATAATCCCGCGAACGGAATAAAACTTTTTGTAACAGAAAACAATAAGAGATTTAAAAGTCGAACGCAAGTGTGTTTTTTTTTTCAGTGAGTGAGGAATACAGTTTTGTTTTTTTTTTGCGAGTGTGTTCTTTTTATGAAAATTTGTTTTTGAAGTGAAGTGATTGGTTTTGTTTTGTGAGTTTAAAGATTGCTGTCTCTGTAAAGGTTAGTCATTTATTTATTTATTAGTGTTCTATATTTGTAAACTATTAAACGTGTGCGAGTTATAATAATTAGGTATCTGACGGTATTTTAATTAACTAACAAACAAACGTATTTAAAAAAATAAAATAATATTTGAATATTATTTTTAAGTATTTTTCAATTGTATTTAGATAATAAATGGCATTTTTTATAATTAATGAGTAAATGACCTATATTACAAATTATTAATACTAGAAATTATACTAGGTTTTATATCTAAACTTAATTAAATTAACCTGAAAACTCTTGAAAAATAATAATTTACCCTTATCAACTTTATTAAAAAGTTAACGACTTTCAACTAGACAATAGCAGTTTAACGTTATTTCGCCTATAAAGCTACAAGTGGCGTCTAATTAAAACGAGTCGTAATTTTAGGGAGTTTCAATTAATTGTTCAGACATTTTTACTGCTTTGCTCAATTAAAGGAAAATGACTAGCTATTATGAAAAACAAGCGTGCCATATTTTTTAAGCATCTGGTTTTTTAAAACGTGATTTAACATTTTTTTTCAAGTCGCTTCTGGCTCAGAAATGTTTTTTTAATAAAAAAAAAATACACAAGTGACAATAAACGTACAAAGACGTTATGTCTTTGTACGTTTGTACGTTGTGACAATAAACGTACAAAGACGTTATGTCTTTGTACGTTTATTGTCACTTGTGTATAAATTCATCTTCATCTTCCTGCCCATATCCCAAACTATTTGGGGTCAGCGCTACATGTTTTCTTCTTCCAATCTCCTATGTCAGACGTCACTAGTGCATGAAATACCGATTAAAATATAATTTGCATAGTAATTGATAACCTAGTCTTGAGAAGGTTATCAAATCATCAATGATTCTAACATCCGTATTTATAGTCAAGTTAAAGTAATTACTTGATTACTTAGGCATAATTTTTTATGCAATGGACATTTGGACAAGAGTTTAAGCGAAGTTAGAACCGTCAATGAAAGTAAAACTAAGAATTCTAACGTTTGATAGTACTAACATCAAGGAATTACTAAACTACAGAGAAAAAATCGTACCTATCTTAAACAATGACATTTACTCAAGTAGGTAATAGTAATGACTTGTTTATAAATACGGGTGTTAATGCATTAGAACTTGTAATTATTCACAAGTATTAACCGACTTGTACTCATCGTAAACTACCTATCTTAAACACGTCATACTTCCCTTATCTCAATTTAATTATATTGGTGCAGCATGTCCGATCTGATCTTTGTCAGTCGTTACAGGTAGTCAGTGACCTGAAAGTCTGACAACCAGTCTTACCAAAAGGTATTGTATTACCTGGGTTGTGGAGGTCAGATAGGCAGTCACTCCATGTAAACACTGGTATTTAGCTGTATCCGGTTAGAGTGCAAGCCGACCCCCACAAAGTTGGAAATATTATAGCTGGCTAGGCAGATGATGATTATGGTGCAGTATGTCTGTTTCTTTCAGACTTTTCTGTTACTAGCCATCACAGCAAACACTACCCTTTCTATCTATAATTATCTTTTTACTCGACTTATGCAAAGCCAAAGGAGGGTTATGATTTTGACTGGCTATGTATGTATGTATGTGAGTATCTTCAGCTGTTCCCTCATAGCTTCTAATCTACTTATCGGAACTCGACATATAAGACATCGTTAGGACCGTCTTAATTTTCCGCTGAACATAGGCTACGTGGCGTGTCACACTAAGCGATTTGGCGCCCTCTAGCGGGCAAAAAGAAAGGCTTCAAAAATAAAAATGGAGATAAATACGGCGTGTTTGGTACCTATCATTTGAAAGGGCCTCACTTGCACATTTCCAAAATATTGCACAAATTTAAAATCACGCCCTCTAGCGGACAAACAGTCAAGAGTAAAAAAAAAATATTTAACACCAAAATTGTTTAAATAAAAAAAAAGTAAAAAACTAAAACCCGACTATGACAAAGAACGACGCTGAAAAAGTATGAAACAAGATTTTCAGGATAGAACAAAAAGAAAAGCCGTAGTTACACGTTATAGGTACCAACCTAAACACTTTAATACCGTGTGACTTCGGCTTTTCTTTTTGTTCTATCCTGAAAATCTTATTTCATACTTTTTCAGCGACGTTTTTTCACTAGTCTGATTACCTCACGATAATTATTTACTTTACCGAAGCCAGTAATGATTTTGCAAAGCGTACCTACATGAATCACGGCTTATTCATACTTAAAACTTTTCTCATGAAATTTTACTTTGTTTAAAAAAAAGCTAAATTATTATTTTAACGAGAGCGAAAAAAAATGTTCCTTCCGTAGCAATATTAAGAAAAATCGTACGATTATTATTAATACAAAATAATGAACGCGCCCATTTATTTCAATAAATTATTGTCATTAATAATGTCACTGGCCGGAATTTGAACGCATTATAAACACTTTAGCGTGCGGAATTTAAAATGTTTGAGTTATGAGATTTTCCTTTTGTAACAGAATACTGTTAACATAGACACTTTATAGGTTGTTCAAACATTGAAATAATAAATTAGGTTGGTAATAATAATTGCTAACTTCTTGAAGCTTTGTTTTTAATTTTATGCATTTTTTCTTTACCATTTTTTGGTTACCACGTAGGTTTTATTCGTACCTTATTTTTAGATAATCGATTTTTAGTTTTATAAAACTACAAAAACATATTTTTCAGGTAAATATGTTATTATCGAAGAAGAAAAGAAAAACGTAAACATTAAAATTCATTCATTACTCAAACCCACACAAATATATTTGCCTACTTTAAACTATCACGACATGTTCAACTTAATCCTTCATTTAAAAAGTTTTGCAGTAGAATAATAACGAATCTAGACAAAAATCAAATCTTTTAAAATAGAAAATTTCAATAAATAGTAATACAACACCCAAAGTAAAAGATAAAGTTTCACAAATATATTTTATATGTATAAAAAAAACTGTTAGTACAACTTACATGAAAATAAAGAATACTACCTTATAGGTAAAACCATAAAAATCTAATGAGTCACAGAACAAGACTGGCTTATAATTATGTTTAATTAAAGCATTGCCATGTTTTTATTCGTATAATGGCAGGGCAGGGCACGCTTAATTACCTACTATCTACTCGTAATTCAACACTAAGGTCGGTATAGTACAGTCGAACATGCTAATAATAATAATAATTCAATTATTTATTCAAGTAATAAAAACTCATAGTGTTAGTAATAAATTGACTTATATCTATGTTAGTAAACTAAATTAAACACAAAAGAAAAACAAACAACACGAAACAAAAAATTTACACAACAAAGGGACACATCTACGTTACAGGTCCAGCAGAAATCCTACAGCACCGGTTAACGATCGCGCAATCCAGTCGGCCAGAGATCATTTTTAGGATGCTGTTGGAGCTGCCCCGCACCCTGCATACCAGGGATGCGCATCTTTCTTCGCTTTCCGCATTACTGTATAAAAACAATCTACGCGGGCTTCCGCAAACATCCCTGAAGCACTACAGAAACGTGGCAATCCCATCAGCACCCTAAACGCGTTATTATACTGGACTCGAAGGGCGCTGTACGCCTTCAGCGTAAAATGAGCCCACGGACTGCACGCATAGAATGAAGTACAATACGCCCGAAATAAAGCTACTTTGACTTCACTCGAACAGCGTGCAAACCTGCGAGCTATCATGTTAGCACGTACAGACAGCGCCCTTCGCTCCCGTTCAATGTCATTATCATCCTTGAGGTCGGCAGTCAGATTGTGCCCTAACCATAACTACACTCAAACCAACATAACTAACTCAACTCACAACACTCACTACACTCACTCACTTCACTCATAACTATACTAGACCATAACTTCACTCTTCTTCACATTGTACACAAGTCCATGCTGTAAAGCATACGCTTCACAAATCCCCAACAGCTTGCTGAGGCCACAGGGTGACGCACTCAGCAGCACCATGTCGTCCGCATAGCTTATATTATTCAAACACACACCATCTATATAGCAGCCAACCCTGGTGCTGCTGAGCTCCTCAATCAGTTCCTTCACATACAGGTTGAAGAGCATGGGCGATGTCAACCCCCCTTGCCGCACCCCGCACTCCAACCCATATGCGTCAGATCTGACTCCTGCCCACCTGACACTATTGACCTGGTTTCCATACCAGAACTTGATGATGTTAATAAGTTCCCTGGGTAATTTAGCATCATCTAGCTTTTTCCACAGTAAATCATATGAAACCAGGTCAAAAGCTTTCGAGAGGTCGAGAAAACCAGCGTATATGGGCGTTCTCCGATCCGTATAATACACTTCTGGACACATCTATTGGCCCACCTTCGAGTTTAGGTTTCGATGGCCCCTACCGAAATATGATTGCTAGATTGAACAAAAACTGTTGATGCAGTTTTAAACCTGATACATTTTACCATCTTTTTCGATCGTATTGTTTTAAATTTGAATTCAGAATACCATACGACATGGAGCTACGCCTAACAAGTCGGATATGCGCCTTGTTAAAGGCAATTGATTTTTGAATAAAAAACATGTTTTATCAAATAAAGGTTTAATTTAATAACGCGTGTTGCCTCCATGGGCATCTACCACAGCTCTCATACGATCAGGCATAGAGTTTATCAACCGCTCTATGAAATTTTGAGGGATTATCTCCCATTCCTCTTCTATGGCAGTTTTCAACTCCTGCATCGTCTGGGCAACTGGCTGACGAGCCCTAACACGTCTTTTTAGCTCGTCCCACATGTGCTCAATGGGGTTCATGTCTGGGCTTCTGGCTGGCCAGTCCATAACTGTGATGTTCACATCCCGAAGATATTCCCTGACGATGCCGGCCGCATGGGCTCTTGCATTATCATGCATAAAAAGGAAATTTGGGCCCACATAGTCCGCGTATGGTATCACGTGAGGTTCTAAGCACTCACGAATGTACCTTTCAGCATTTAATGTTGGCAGCCGTGGTCCTGTAACAACCTCAAGTTGAATTTTGCCGCTCGCGGATATACTGCCCCAGACAGTCCATGAGCCACCGCCATAAGCAACCCTCTCTTCAAAGCAGCATTGTGCGAAACGCTCACCCTTACGACGGTAGACCTTCTTCCTTCCATCATTGCCATGTAACACTAGTCATGAGTCTAAAATTAGACTCATCAGAAAAGAGTACACGGCTCCAATCTTGCTGTGTCCAATTTAAATGACTGCGTGCGAAATGAAGGCGCGCTTTTCGGTGGGCTCGCGTTAGTTTGGGCCCATTAGCTGGCTTGTGTGGTACCATATCGCGTTCTTTTAACCTTCTCCGAACAGTTCGAGCGCTCACAGATACTCCGTGGAAGTCGCGAAGTTGGTTTTGTATCTCAATGGAGGTAAGGTGACGATTTCTCAAGCTGGTCGTCACGATGAATCGATCCTGCCTTTCAGTTGTGACCCGAGATCGTGGCCTTCCTTGGCGACGAATAAAGCCGCCAGTCTCTAGGTACCTCCGATAAACATTTCGGACCGCAGATCGACTTAAATTAAGTTGAGCACTCACGTTTCTTTGGCTGTGTCCGGCCTGAATAAGTGCCACAGCTTGGGCAGCGACTTCAGGTGAAGTATCCATAGATTATTGATAGAACCTCACCTTAATGTTAAGAATAAGTAATGTTTGTTGCAAAACCAAAGATATCAATCACTTTTTCAAGAATTAAATCCAAGTAAACCAATAAAACCAAGTTTTCATAATATTCGATTGTTTGATATCAACAAACAGGCTCCAAATTGTCTTTTGTTTCTTTATATTCTGTGTTCGAAATTCAAAAAAAGACTATTGAATGAAATTGTGAATGTGCCAGGTTCAAAACTGCATAAACACTTTTTGCTCGACCTAATATAAAATTTTAGCTAGGACCAAACGAAACTGAAAATACAAGGTGGGCCAATAGATGTGTCCAGAAGTGTATTTGACAGTATGCTTAAGACACAAAATAGCACTATCTGTCGACAATCCCGACCTAAACCCGAATTGGTTGTCATGTGGTGCTATATATTTATTTAGTAATAAGTATACAGCCGGCTAACTTGCATTTAGTTTTAAGATTATTCAGATACATTTACTACCGCACTCAGAGATCTTACTGATTACTTAGGCCATCACTTAGTAAAGGTATTCGACAGTTTTGTCATACAAAAGTATATCAAATCTTTACTAAGTGACGATCATTAAATATCTGTACCGCAGTTACAGACTCAAAGGAAACGGCAAAACAAAATTGCAATGAATATTTTCAGTGTACTAGAATTATAAAGATTTCTGCCTGTATACTTATTAGCTTGTTCGACTGTACTTACATACCGTTTTAATAAATATTACGGTTTCGTTTCTGAGAAATAATTTCCAATGAAACAAACGATAATATTAGCAAAGGTTACTTTAGTTAAGTAATTGCGGGAGTAATAAGTCAGAAGCCGATGAGTCTGACAACCAGTCTTTTATAGGGGTATCGTATTAGCAAGTTACAGATAGGCAGTCGTTCTATGTCATCATCATCGTCAGCCTATAATGTTTCCACTGCAGGAACTCAGGCCTCCTCTCTTGGAGTCGGATGGGCTATAATCCACCACGCCAGCACAGTGCTGGGCCGGCAGTCTCGACAGAGATAACGACAAAATCGCTAACTTTCAATCCTTAATTACTAACGAATAAATTCGGTTGCCATAATGATGCTTGCAAGTAAAGCACGTCTCTACATCCAAGATGCGTTTCTCGCAAGCATCATTATTGCAACCGAATAATTATATACACACTGCGCTCCAGAACTCAAATTGCCGACGTAGCTTATAAAGCTGCGAGACTGAAATGGGACTGGGCAGGCCATGTCAGCCGGATGCCGCCGCAGCTGTGGGCCCGAATATCGCAGGACTGGAGCCCTGACACAGCTAGACGGGGTCGCGGTAGACCGAGGAGAAGATGGCGGGACGCCTTGGATGTCTTTCTGACCAACTGGCGAGAAGAAGCACACCATCGGAAGAAGTGGAAAGAATGGGGGGAGGCCTTTGCTCAGGAGTGGGACAATAACGGCTAAATAAAAAAAAAAAAAAAAAAAAATTATATTCGTTGGATTCGCAATCGAAAGTTAGCGATTTTGTCGTTATCTCTGTTACCTATGTTATGTTGAGACCATTTACATAACAACTTTGTAAGTACCGTATCCTACGAATAAATGTCTTTGTCTTTGAGACTCGCCCTGGTTAGTAGATGTCACACGTCTTCGATTTTTTTGGTTTTAAGACATTTCTAAGAGTTTTCCTAAAGGGCCTTATCACACTAGCGGTTTGGAAGCGGTTTGCGGGGCGGAGCGGACGCGCAGCGAATGCGTTGCGAACACGCCGCGGCTGCGCAGCGAAGACGTCACCGACGCGTGGCAAATACGTTATGTTTTCGTCGCGTTTTTGTAGCAAATTATCGCCGTACAATACACTCAGTAACAAAATGGATTCCGACGAGGAAACACTCCTGTTGGCTTTATTACTTCGATGACGCTGGAGGCGAAAACGAAAGCGAATTTGGGAAGATCCATTATGGATGAATGAATTCGCTGCGCATTCGCGGCGTGTTCGTTGTGTGTCTGTAACGAATTCGTTCCGCACCCGCTCCGCTTTGAGGCCTCTGCCTCGAATCAGCAGCGGCAGCGGGGCGGCGGCGGCGGCGGCGGCGGCGCGGCTTGACTGGAGTGCATCGCTCGTTGCCCGCCCCCGCGCCGCTGTTTTTGAGAACCGGTCTATTTGATTTAACGCATAAGATCCTGCCGCCCCGCTGCCCGCAAAATTCGAGGCAGAGGCCTGAGGACGTTCGCAATCCGCTAGTATGATAAGGCCCTAAGACAGTTAAGAGTTGGTTCTAAAAGCTTTCCTCACGATGTTTTCCTTCACCGTTATAAAAGTCGTTTTATGTAAAATACTGTTATTTTGCTGTATCCGGTAGGGCTGAAAACTGACCTTAAGAAAGTAGGAAGAATCCAGGCTAACTAAATGATCATCATCATTATATCGTCTCGCTTTTAATACTCGAAGGGTGAGGCAGAGATGTGCTTGCTAGCAAGCTGGGGCCCGCTGCTTCCCTCGCTTAGATGTCGGTCAAATAACATACTAAAACCTTCCTCAAGAACCACTATCCATTGGAGAAAACAGTATGAAAACTGGTGCAGTAGTTTTTAAGTTTATCGAGAACTTACAGACAGACAGACCTGGCGGAGGACTTTGTTTTATAATATGACTAGATTTGGCCAGCGGCTTCGCCCGCGTGAAAATGACGATTTTCCATACAAACTTTCATCCCCTATTTAACTCCCTTAGGGGTAGAATTTCGAGAAATCCTTCCTTATTGCTTGTCTACAATATAAAGGGAACCTATGTGCAAAATTTCAGCTTTCTTGGTCCAAGGGTTTGGGCTGGGCGTTGATGAGTCAGTCAGTCAGGACTTCTCTTTTTATTTATATAGTATAACAAGGCCGTGTAACGAAACGCATACCATGGAACATTCTAGAGCGCTACCCGTTTCCGCGCGCCCCCCCCGCGATGTTAGACTCCCGGTGCGTTTCTGTTAGTCGTTGCTAGGAGACGCGAATAACATTGTGTAAAGAATTGTAGAGAAAATATTATAAACCGATTGTGATTCTTTTGACTTTACTTTTCCTTCGCCGAACCCTCACACCAAACTCTTGTTAAATTGGCTGCCCAACGAGTGGGCGAAGGAACTGTGTCACGTGTGATCGTGAATGTAATACCTACAAATCCCACAATGCCACGTCCTACGACTCGTAATGGACGTCGTCAGACGGATTTCTTGGATGTGGAAGCTGAAGAAGTAACAGCAACGCCAAGGTCAGCACGACGCAGCGTTCCCGGTACCGAGGCGACAGCGTCAATTACGGCAAGCGACCTGACCGCCATGATGGCGTCATTACAGCAGTCGCAGGCCGATAATTTCGAGCGAATACTTACGAGGGTCCTCGAAACACGCCCGCCATCCTTTTCACCCGCGCAGGCACCAGCCGCGCTGGGCACAGCCACACCCACGTCGACGTCCTCTACGCTACCTGCACCTGGCAACTTCGCTACGTGTAAGGCTCGATACAGTGGAGCGACCGAAGAATCTCTGGACGGTTTCATCGACGCGGTGGAAGCCTTCAAAGACTGCGCAAACGTCAGCGAGTCGAACGCGCTGCGCGGTCTCTCGATGCTGCTAACACACGACGCCGCTACTTGGTGGCAAGGTGTGAAGGCCACGGTGACTACGTGGTCCGACGCCCTACAAAACTTGCGCAGCGCCTTCGGAGACAGCCGCCCTCCTCATGGTATCTACATAGAGCTGTTCTCGAAGCCTCAAACCCTCCACGAAAAGACGGAGCTGTTCGTGGCCAAGGCGCGCGCCCAGTTAGCGCACCTACCTTCCGGCGATCTTAGCGAAAAGGTCCAATTGGATATGATCTATGGACTACTAAACCAAAAGGTCCGTAAGAGATTGAGAAGAGATGAGTTCTCCAACTTCAATCAATTACTTCAGAAGGCAAGATGCATAGAAGAAGCGTGTGCGCCCTCATCCGCAGCAGCGGCACCATCTAAAGGCACCGCTGGCGCTGTCACACGCGTACGAGGCTCGAAGTCCCCGGGTGCCGCCGACAACGGCGCCGGTGCGTCGTCAACTTCGACAACGCACAATACTCCGCTACCCATCGGGTCCAAGCCATCGAGTTCAACCGAAAAACATCGTTACTGTGTGTATTGTAAAAAACATGGACATACACGGGCCCAATGTAATAAAATAAATAAAAGTGATTCGCGTAATAGTGTTAAAAATGTAAACACAAATAGTGTATCATGTTACGGTTGTGGCGAGAGCGGAGTCATACGTTCAAATTGCACCAAGTGTAATTCGCATTTTAGCGCGATCGATTTCTTACAAATACAAGACGGTAAGCCGATCACGCAGGTGAGTACATTTCCTTCACTTAGTGCTGGGGTTGGGACTGACCAGAGTTCTATTTCATGTAACAAAATAGCTAATACATTCCCCATACAAAGTGTTAGTAACGATCATACATCTCCCTGTAGTCATCGTAATAACTCATTGTTTACATCTCGTCCTATTAGTCGTGTAAAGTCGTATAACTGCACACAGGTACCTAGTGAATTTGAGTCAGTACCTCCTAGGGAACCTAATAAACAGTGTGTCGTAAATAACATAACCCCATATAATTATTCTTATTCGTTATGTTGTAAACTAGGTCGTAATCATTGTGATGACAGCGATAGGAATTGCGCTGCGAGTCAGTGTCCGTCACGAAGTAAGGTGACCATGAATTTTTCGGGACAAAGACCGGGAATTTGCGACTCGAGTAAGGCGACCATGATTTTTTCAGGACAGAGACCCGGAATACAGGGTAGTGAGTTTAGTAAACCAGAATTTAAAAAGTTTGCTTGTTCTTCAATAGGTCATGAGCACAGTGGTGTGCCACGGCGTCCTATTTTGGGAATCGAAGTTCTAGGAATCAGAGGAAGGGGTTTGATCGACACAGCGGCTAAAGGTTCTATCGCCGGCTCCTCCCTTTACGCATTACTGCGAGAGCGTAATCAAGACTTCAAATCCAGTTCCATGCGTGTCAAGCTTGCTGACGGATCAGCACCGACATGCCAGATGCTGTCAACGACTTTGGAAGTGAAGATACAAGGTAAGTGTATCCATGTAGATTTATTTGTGTTTCCGGAATCTACTGATTGTGATACATTGTTAGGTATAGATTTTTTAACAGCAGCTGGGTTGGAAATTAATTTTGCTACTTCCACATGGCACTTCCACGGTTCTACCGAAGTGTACCCATTGGAGTATGAGTACCCCAGTAACCTCGCATCGTGTTCTGCTGCTGAGTTGCTGAGAGAGGACGAGGGGACGATGCTAACCCCTCCCGAGCGTGAAGCTCTAGCCTCCCTCCTACAGCGCAACGAGGATGTCTTCGGACTAGGGGGAGAACCAACACCATATGCTGAACACCACATAGACACTGGAGATCATGCGCCAATTTCAGTCCCACCGTATCGCCTCACGCCTGCGAAGAAGCAGTTAATGAAAACCGAGCTGGATAATATGCTCAGAGATGGTATCATTGAAGAGTGCAAATCCGCCTGAACTTCTCCAGCTGTTTTGGTCCCTAAAAAGGACAATAGCATCCGTTTTTGCGTAGATTACCGCAAATTGAACGCTATAACGAAAACAGATAGTTACCCTCTTCCGCTCATTGATGAGCTCCTCCAGTTGACAAAATGTCATTCTTTCATGTCCTCAATTGATTTGAAAACTGGTTACTGGCAGGTACAGGTACATCCTGCTGATCGTGATAAAACTGCTTTCGTTACGCCGTTTGGAACATATCGCTTCACGCGCATGCCGTTCGGTTTGAAGAACGCGCCATCTACTTTCCAACGGCTGATTGATCGTTTTCGTTCAGGAGCAAGTTTACAAGGAGTCGTTCTAATAGCGTATTTAGACGATTTACTTATCATTTCAGAGGATTATCACAGCCATCTAGAAGATCTTTAAAAGGTATTCGACAGGCTGCGTCTATTTAGTTTGCGAGCCAATAGGGTTAAATGTTTTTTTGATCGCCCTGAGATTAAATATCTTGGACATATAATCACCCCGGATGGGATCAAGCCAGATTCCTCGAAGATAGATGCAGTTCTGCAGATGGCCACCCCTAAGGATCTAAAACATTTGAAATCTTTCGTACAGACTTGTTCCTGGTTCAGGAAGTTTGTTCCTAATTTTTCCCAGATAGCACAACCCTTAACGATTCTGACTCGTAAGAATGAGCCGTGGAGATGGGACAGTCAACAACAGGAAGAATTCCAGTGCCTGAAGAATAAGCTGACTTCAGCACCCATTTTAGTTCAAGCTGACTATAGTAAAGCATTCGTGTTGCGTACTGACGCTAGTAATATTGCCTTAGGAGCTGTTTTATTGCAGGGAGAAGGTCATGAAGAGAAACCTATCGAATATGCCAGTCGTTTGTTGACCTCCGCGGAGAAAAATTATTCCACGACCGAAAGGGAAGCTTTAGCGGTTGTCTGGGCTACAGATAAGTTTCGTGGGTATCTGGATGGTCATACAGTGGTAATAAAAAGTGACCATCAGCCGCTTAAATGGCTCTTAACCCTCAAAACGCCTAACGGGCGTCTTATTAGATGGGCTATGAAATTACAGGCTTTTGATATTCGTTTTGAATACACTCCTGGTAAAGCAAATGTTGTGGCTGATGCTTTAAGCCGCCCACAGTGTGACGATACCAACATTAAAAGTTGTGATGTCTGTAGTGTTGTCGTTGACTTGCCTCGAGTAAGTTCTGTTGAAATTCGAAAAGAACAGCTCGATGACCCTGAGGTTGCCAAGATTATCAATAACTTCGAAGACACAGGACCAGTCGACACTCAGTGGTTGGATAGAGGCTACGTAATGAACCAAGGTGTTTTATATCGTTATATTCCAGATTCAGACAGTGAACAGCCACAACTCGTCGTGCCCCTCACTATGCGTGATAAGATTTTAAAAGAATTCCATGACGCTCCCACAGCTGGCCACCAAGGGGTTGAACGAACTTACAACCGGATCAGCCAAAATTATTATTTCGTTGGGATGCGTAAGTATATTTCAGAGTACCTTAAAAATTGTGAAGAGTGCCAGCGCTACAAGGCGTCTAACCAGAAACCCGCTGGACTCCTACAGACACCCGTTCTCAATCAAAGAGGAGAAGTACTCGCCATAGATTTGTTTGGACCCTTACCAGAAGGTGAACATGGTGAGAAGTAGATACTTCTAGTTGAGGATACAGCCACTAGGTGGGTTGAATTATTTGCTTTGACAGAAGCCACCGCCGAGATATGTGCGCCCGTGCTCATCAACGAATATTTCCTGAGATATGGTTTCCCACGGCGTATCATATCGGATAACGGCGTTCAGTTTATTTCAGCCACCATGCAGCAATACATGTATATTCTAGGTATTAAGCAAAACCACATACCTTTGTATCACCCCGAAGCAAACCCTGCAGAAAGAAAGAATCGGGATCTACGTACACAGCTCTCCATTTTAGTGAAGAATGAACACCGTATGTGGCCTAAGTTCTTGTCTTCAGTTCGTTTCTCCATGAATAGTGCTACGTGTTCTACCACGGGAGTGACTCCCGCGCAGGTAATGTTTGCTAGAGAGATGCGTTCTCCATTCGACGCACAGTGTGATTTGAGGTCCATCCTAGACAAAGAGAATTTCCTTCCTCAGGTTACACCGTATCTCCGCCGGTTTCTAGATAACTGGAACGCTATACGTGACAGGGCTGAACATCATCAAGATGATAGGAAAGATATTAATAATAATAACATTTATTTCTCCCACAAAGTACAAAATACAATATAGAGGTGTAACAATATTATTGGAGGTACAGAGGATTGTGGGAGTCAGGAACCCAAACTAGGATACCCTGTGCTATGGACTCCTGGCCCCCCTCGCCGAGACTGACTTATCATTATTATATTGCAGATGAAAAACGGCAGACTACTTACTTTCAGACTGGTGATTTAGTGTTTCTAACCACCCACTTACTCAGTGATGCATCTAAACGGGCTCGGCTCGTCGGGACGGACCGGATCCGGCTCGAAGGACCAAATGGTTCGTATAGTTCGACGTTCGATTTGATATTACTGGTCAAAACTATACGTTGCGGTTTGCCTCAAATGGAGGGGCGCTGAGTCGAAATATATTCCAGAAATTACAATAGCCTGACGGTGAACAGTTAGAAAAACCTATAGACACTCAGGAAGGCTTACCTTGCTGTCCACGTCTGCGATCAGCTCCAGAGGGACTGCTTCAACTGCACTCAAGTTCACTACACACACCAAAGTTTATAGTTCGAAAATGTTAGTCCAGATGCGGTGGGCCAATGGACCCGCGGGTTTTATTTATGGCGAAGATCTCAGCAATAATTTAGCTGTAGATGCGATGACGCGGCACACAGAAGATCAGAGAAAGATCTTTTCCGAAGAGTTGTCAACGGACCGCACACTAGGCGAATATTCACGGAGTCGCCATCTTGGTTTTTTTTTTCTTCTACCTTTCTCATGACATGAACATAGTCACGAGATGCGCAGCGACCAGTGGAACTTCATACTGGTTGAGTTTCCTTAGCCGCGACAGGTGCTAAGTCCAAGAAGCGATTGCTGGACATTTTCAACACGGCAAAGCCAACCTGGCGTCCTAGTCAGTTCAAATGTCCAACGTCAAGCATTATATTTATTTATTACACGCCAACACCGTGTTGGCGTAACCATCTTCCCCGGTTTGAAAGATCCTACTTTCGAAACACACAAGAAAGCGTCATTATAATAATAATTGCATATCGTAGCGAAAACTCTACCTCTAGGGAGGAAACCTAACAAAAAAATTAAATTGAATTATAAAAAGAAAGAAAATTTAGCTATACCTATTATTAACTTGACCTAACCCTAACCTAAAATACGATAAGCTGATTAATGCTTACTGAGTAGGGAGAGGGCACAACTTAACAATCGGCCTGCTCTGAAGCATTCCACCTTGTACCTTCACTGATGCGACTCTGCAGATCCCTTTTTTGTCCGGAAAGATTTTAGTAATTAAACCTAACGGCCAGTGCAAGGGCATGATATTATCTTGCATTGAAACAACGACCATACCAACCCGGACTGGGTTAGAGGGAGTGTTCCATTTTTGCCTTGTTTGGAGGGTGTGCAGATATTCATTGCGCCACCGCTTCCAAAAAGACTGAACGAGTTGATCAGTTAACTCGTATCGTGAAATAAGGTGTAAACGCGTTTCAGTAATTTCGCGAGCGGGTAAAAACACAAGCGGTTTCGTATTAAGGAAATGTGCAGGTGTTAGAGCGGTAGGTTCTGACGGATCTGAGCTAAGTGCATAGAGTGGTCGAGAGTTTAACAAAGCTTCGACTTAAGCTAACATAGTGTTAAGCTCATCAAAAGTGAGTATTTGTTGACCGACGACCTTCAGAAGATGCGTTTTTACGCTCTTTACCTCACTTTCCCAGCATCCACCAAAATGTGGAGCTCTACATGGGATAGTTTTAAGAGTTATTTTATGCTCTGCCAGTTCCAATTCCCAATAGGGGCGATATTCTTGCGACAAGAATTGGTAGAGATCGCGAAGATAAGAACGAGCACCAATGAAATTGGTGCCGTTGTCCGTATACAGACACTCAATGGGACCACGGCGAGAAATAAAACGTTTTAGTGCTGACAAGAAGCTCGCGGTGCTGAGATCCGAGGCAACTTCTAGATGCAAAGCACGCGTTGTCAAGCACGTAAAAAGACATATGTAAGCCTTACGACTCTTTTGGCCTCTGCCGCGCACAGATGTTATCATGAGCGGACCAGCATAATCACACCCAGTGTGTGAAAATGCTTTAGGAGCGATTTCAACACGTGACTGCGGCAGGTCAGCCATGATTGGAAAAACCGGTCGTGGCTTAGCGCGAAAGCAAATATTGCAGTTAAAAGTTATATGACGAACAATACGCCGTGCGGACAGAATCCAATACCTCTGTCTCAAAAGAGACAGAAGCAAGTTCGGACCTGTATGAAAGTTCTTCATATGATAGTAGGAAACTAAAAGTTCCACTACGTGGTCCTGTCGAGGAAGAAAAATTTGGTGACGCGAATCAAAGTCTAACTCAGAGTTGGCTAAGCGTCCACCAACGCGAATAAGTCCATTATGCAGAAACGGACTAAGTTTCTGTAATGGCTTTGAACATAATTGTTTGCGGTTTATGCGATCGAGATCTGATTCGAAATGGATCCGCTGAACAGAGCGCCACACTACTAATTCAGCGAACTCCAAGTCCGATGCGGTAACGGGTCCCTTCGGGAGACGTTTGAGAAATTTATAAACAAAACAAATGGTTTTTAGATATTTCATCCAAGAGGA
This sequence comes from Diarsia mendica, assembly GCA_949316265.1. Taxonomy (NCBI): domain Eukaryota; kingdom Metazoa; phylum Arthropoda; class Insecta; order Lepidoptera; family Noctuidae; genus Diarsia; species Diarsia mendica. The sequence continues at coordinate 18,309,551 of OX438909.1, read as the reverse complement.
AAACCTACTAGAACGATGGTACAGAATGTCTTCAGTTAGAGAACTGGTATCTGTATCAGAAGAGTCTGCTTTCGTAACAGAGGGTAGAGCCACAGGCTTCATCTCTGGCAGCTCTTGCACCTCACCGGATACAAATGGCTTCACGGGCCATTCGTGTCGGGGTGTTTTAAGCCATGGCGGTCCACTCATCCACAGTGGATGATGAACTAGCTGGGCCGGTGTTAAGCCACGAGAAAGACAGTCACTTGGGTTCTCAGATCCCTTGACATGGAAGAAGTGCTCCGACGATAAGTTTTCTTGGATTTTAGAGATGCGATTGGCCACATAAGTGTGCCAGCGATGTGGAGAAGAATGAATCCAACTTAAAGTTACAGTCGAATCTGAGAACGCCACGACAGCCTCAATGGCGTATCGGGCGGAGTAGAGAACGAAAACTCGTTTGATCAGAATTGATAAAAGGAGTGCGGCGCATAGCTCCAAACGAGCTAGCGAAATAACCTTAAGAGGTGCTACTTTGGACTTTGCACATACCAGTGAGATGACGATGTCACCGTCTGGCTTGACTACGTGGGCATAGACAGCACCGCCGTAAGCCTTCTCACTGGCATCCGCAAAGCCAACTATGGATAGCTTACAATTTTCAATAACGCCAATATGACGTGCGAATTTTAGCTGAGAAACTTCAGGTAACTCAGCTTGAAATTGTTCCCAAAGGCGAACAATGCGGTTCGGTGGGACCTCATCCCATCCTATTTTAACAAGCCACAAATCCTTGATCAGTACCTTAGCGTACAAAATCATGGGCGCGACTAATCCCAATACATCAAAGAGACGAGCGATAGACGACAAGATATTCCTTTTTGTACAAGGACGAACATCAGGGTTGACCTGGAATGCGAAATAGTCATGGTCGGGAAACCAGCGTAGCCCAAGAATTTTCAGGGTCGGATCCTTACTTAGATCGACACTGTGCGAGAGTCGCAATGACTCGGGAATAGCCTGAAGGACTTCAGCGCTATTACTTGACCATTTGGTCAACTCAAAATCACCAAGTGAAAATATTTTAATCAATTGGTGAGATGACTCTATTGCTTGCTCTACATTAAAGGTAGAGCTTGCTATATCATCCATATAAATGTCTCGGCTCAGTACCTCACTGGCCAGAGGAAATTGGTGCCCTTCGTCCTTACACAATTGTTGAATGGTGCGAATCGCGACAAAAGGAGAACACTTCAGACCGAAAGGTAGAACTGAAAATTGAAACATTTTTAAATTTTCATCTTCGTGAAAGCGGTAGAGTATTCGCTGAAGCGGACCGGACCGGGCTTACCTTGCTGTCCACGTCTGCGATCAGCTCCAGAGGGACTGCTTCAACTGCACTCAAGTTCACTACACACACCAAAGTTTATAGTTCGAAAATGTTAGTCCAGATGCGGTGGGCCAATGGACCCGCGGGTTTTATTTATGGCGAAGATCTCAGCAATAATTTAGCTGTAGATGCGATGACGCGGCACACAGAAGATCAGAGAAAGATCTTTTCCGAAGAGTTGTCAACGGACCGCACACTAGGCGAATATTCACGGAGTCGCCATCTTGGTTTTATTTTTCTTCTACCTTTCTCATGACATGAACATAGTCACGAGATGCGCAGCGACCAGTGGAACTTCATACTGGTTGAGTTTCCTTAGCCGCGACAGGTGCTAAGTCCAAGAAGCGATTGCTGGACATTTTCAACACGGCAAAGCCAACCTGGCGTCCCAGTCAGTTCAAATGTCCAACGTCAAGCATTATATTTATTTATTACACGCCAACACCGTGTTGGCGTAACCAGGTAGGTCTCGTAAATTCATGCCAAAACGTGATGGACCCTATCGTATTTCTAAAATAGTTAGTCCCACTACCTATGAGGTCACTGACTTAAATTCAAAACTTTTAGGAAAGTTTCACGTTTCTGATTTGAAACCATACTATAGTAGGTCTGGTCAGCCCTCAGCTCCAGTACAGCCTCGGCGCCTGCGTGGACGGCCCCGTCAGTCTGTTCGTGCCGAGCCACCATCGGGGCGCTGTAGTGACTCGGAGGGGGAGGATATAACAAGGCCGTGTAACGAAACGCATACCATGGAACATTCTAGAGCGCTACCCGTTTCCGCGCGCCCCCCCCGCGATGTTAGACTCCCGGTGCGTTTCTGTTAGTCGTTGCTAGGAGACGCGAATAACATTGTGTAAAGAATTGTAGAGAAAATATTATAAACCGATTGTGATTCTTTTGACTTTACTTTTCCTTCGCCGAACCCTCACACCAAACTCTTGTTAAAATAGATATTATAGTGATGATAGATATTGCCATCCATAAATATTACCAAAATGCTTCTAAATAAATCATACTATTATAAACAGTTACTAACGTAATGTAGACATTATGTTACTATCACTATAAATGCATTATGATTAAATAAACACTAGTACAATAAATGGTTGACGTAATGTCAAACATTTGCGATAATACGTAAGTGATTCTAGCCATAAATTATAATACTGAACTAGTTTTGGCTCGCTGTTTCTCCCTCACCCCTGGGTGAGGGAGAAACAGCGGGTGGTTCGAAAGAGATACAGCGGCCTCAAACACAAAGGGCTAAGGAGTAACAAGGGTGGTTTTTAGTCAGTAGAAATCTGACACTCCCTACCGCTCAGCCCAGAGCGGGAGGACATTTAATGATGTCCCACCCTAAAAAAAAAGCTTTTCCGTAATAGAAGTCTAAAGTGTTGTCACAGGAATGCGCTGTTGTTATACAATAGCTATTTATTCACCAAGGGGAGTAAGGCACAGATTACTAATCGAGTGTGCATTTGAGGCCCGACGCGAAGCGGAGGGCCGTGAACCACACGAGTTTAGTAATCTGAACACTGCTTGTTTTTCACTTTTCCACTGCAAAAACAAAAAAAAAACATAAAACTGCCAAAAAAAAACAAAACGCGTTAGTAATGAACGCATTACTACCCTGATTTTCAGGGCAGTAATGAACTGCTCATTTAGTGGGGTAGTATTGGTACACTTACTAAGCAAGTGTAGTATAAAGTATTACGTGAGATGTTTAACATCGATCCATTCTGTCGTAAATTATGAAAAAGTGGCCATGTGCAAAATCATTCACTCATTAAAATTGAGTTAATAATATCTTTTTGATTACTGATACTATAATGACTATGTTTTTCATCTTTCAGTCACCCTAATTGAAAGACTCCGTTCGCTTTGTTTTCAGTAATTGTCTCACGGGGTCGATCCAGGTTATAAAGTCAGTCAGGTTATCGAGTCGAAAGCTCAAACTGCGGCAAAAAAGCTGGGTATCCTAAACAAGGTCAAGCGGTACTTCAAGCCTGGACAGATTTCAATATTGTATAAAGCTCAAGTCCGCTCCGGCATGGAGTACTGCTGTCACCTTTGGGATGGCTCAGCCAAATACCAACTTGCCACACTCGACTCAGTAGAGCGTAGAGCCAGGAGGCTAATTGGTGACGCTAAGCTGGTTGCCAAACTACATAGCCTAGCCCACCGCCGCAAAGTTGCATGTCTGTCGGTCTTCTACAGACTGTACTTCGGAGAGTGTGCGCAAGAGCTCCACGAGCTTATTCCACCATCGCCCTTTTTCCATAGAGAGACTAGACGTACTGCGGGTTATCACCCATACCTTATCGATGTTCCACACATTCGTACGAAGCGTTCTGCTAAGTCTTTCATTATTCGTACAGCCAAAGAGTGGAACACCCTGCTGCGTCAGTTTTCCCGAGTTCATATAACCACAATCTATTTAAGTCGCGAGTAAATAGGCTTCTTCTGGGTAAGCTCGTTCCATCGTCGACCTCATCTCTGCCCTTAGGGCAAGATTGAGATCAAGGATCAAGGTAAGCCCATTTAAAAAAAAAATTAAAAAAAAAACTATCTGTGTACTAAATTTCATTCAAATCTGGTCAGTACTTTTTGCGTGAGAATAACAAATAATCAGACGCGATACGGAATACCCAAACTTACGGATATGGATGTACTCAAACTTCATCCCAAACTGCATTTTCAATATTAGTAGAATATTTTGTGACATGTGTTCTCACCGAACTAAAACGCGGTGAATTGAAAATGTTAAGATTAACCTTGTACAAATATATCTCACATACAGTGACAGATATAATTTTCAGTACGAGAGCGAATCAATACTATTCAGAAATACGAACGTAATAAAAACCTATCCATTATTGATGGGGAAAAGCGAATCTAACAATTTCGGTCCCGAAAAAACCGGCCCAATTTTGCTCCATATTATAAATAAATAGAATTGAAGGATCTGTTTGTAATATCAAAATAACAGCTATATTTACTGAATGTATTATGTATAAAACACTTAAACAAATACACATGTTTGTAAGTACCTGTGTTTGTTCCGTCTAATCTCCTAAATGGCTGCACTGAATTTGACGGGACTTTTACGGACATTTAGTTGACGTCTAACTTAGGTTTACATACTATTCATTTTAAAAAGTGCTCTGTGTAAAAAACCCTTTAAAATAGTAACGAAATTCGATTAAAACAAAAAGTTTTTTTTAAAATATTTTACGCGAAAGAAGGTCGCGTGCAACAATTAGTACCTACTCGTATCGTATTATAACTAATAGAAAATAACTCATTATATAAATAAAGCTTAATCTGTATATAAATTTCAAGTTATAGCTTCCTAGTACTGAGAGTATTTGAACTATACTGCGGACAGACAGACAGACGGACGAACACGGCGAACGGCGAACCCTTGTAGGTTCGCCGTTCGCCGTGTTCCTTGTTGACTACGGAACCCTAAAAACTTACATAAACATCCAAATATAAACCTAAAAACTATATACTGGCATCTTTAACGCGAACCCTTTTGCCGGCAATGATGTTCAGTGACGCATTTCCTTTAATTTCCTCTCACAAGACGGGCTATGATAAGTAGACGTATTCTATATGTACGTTTAGTGTTTATAAATATACTAGCGGACGTCCCGCGGTTTCACCCGCGTAGATCCCGTTCCCGTGGGAATACAGGGATAAAAATAGCCTATGACACTCAACAATAATGTGGCTTTCTATTGGTAAACGAATTTTTAAAATCAGTTCAGGAGATCCCGAGATTAACCCTTACAATTTAACAAATACACAAACTTTACCTCTTTATAATATTAGTATAGAAGTATAGATTAGTACAGATAACAACTCTGCTTGTAAATACGCAACTTCACGCCTGTAACTTCGAAGTGAAAATAAATACAGAAAACGTTTACTTGCTCTGGGTAGAGCAGTAGGGAGTGGCAGACTTCGACTGACTAAAAACCATCCATGTTCTATCTTAGCCCTTTGTGTCGAGGCCGTGGTACCTATCTCTTTCGAACAACTAGTAGCCTCGAAGGGCTTTGGCCCTTGCGAACCCCTTCAATTTTACTGATATGGCTATGAGGCGCGCGTGGAACACGAACGCGCATCTTCCACGTTTCGACAGTTATGTTTAAGTCCAATGTCAACCCTAAATGAATTGGGATAAGGGCAAGAGGATTATGGTGTTATAGGAGGAGAGCTTATTCCTATAACTCCAGTTTTGCGTGGATGCTACTGAGATTTTTTTATTTGAAATTAAAATAAAAAAAAAATTGTCGGAAAAACCCAATAACACATTGCCGTACCTCAGAATCAAACCCAGGACCTTATGCCCGGCAGTAGTGCTTACGACCACTAGATCAACGAGGCAGTAGTATTTATTATATTTATAACTAGTTTTTGCCAGCGGCTTCGCCCGCGTGGATGTCGGAAAATTTCAAAAATGACGATTTTTCATACAAACTTTCATCCCCTATTTAACTCCCATAAGGGTTGAATTTCGAAAAATCCTTCCTTATTCCTTGTCTACATTATAAAAGGAACCTCTGTGCAAAATTTCAGCTTTCTAAGTCCAAGGGTTTGGGCTGGGAGTTGATGAATCAGTCAGTCAATCAGTCAGTCAGGACTTCTCTCTTTATTTATATATAATAACGTTTGTTTGTAATAGGGTAGACGACTGACTAAAAAAAATATGATTCTGTTTAGTCCGTCAGTTAGATTATCGGAAAATATTGGATACGTGTTTTTTGTTTTATCAAAATAATAAAAATTGACGAAAATAAAGCTTGTCAAAGATCATGGAGAGGGGGCTTTTGACGTCATAGTCTCGTAAAATTGTACCAAGCTGTGACGTTGCACGACTTTTCAAAGCGCTGTATCGTCTTCATTTTTTGTTTACGTGAAAAAAGAAAAAATACGTGTTCAATATTTTTTGGAAATCTATCTGACGGACTAATTAGATTTTTTTAGTCGTCTACCCTATTGACCTACTAAGGGTAAAGGCCTTATCTCATAAAAATAATGAAAGAGCATTCATGACTATGCTCGTTGAGTTATTCACTATGTTTGTATATATCACTTAAAAGTTAAAGTACATTTATTTGTAACTATCTTTTGCCCGCGGCTTCGCCCGTGTGAACATATCGATTTTCCATACAAGCTTTGCCCTCCTTTTACACCTCTTTGGGGGTTGAATTTTGAAAAATCCTTCCTAAATTTTAAGTTTGTAGCCCTAGGTTCGGTCAGTCAGTCAGCTTAATAGTGTAAATTACTCAAAGTAATGCGCCTGTCTGGGTTCGAACCCACAACCTACTGTTCGTAAGTCGGGGCCGACACCACTGGGGCTCCGTCACTGGGCCATCGTTGGCCGCCGCATTTGAGTATTTAGCGGGATTTAACATATCGAAGACCTTCGTACGTCCCCCCGTATTTAAATGTTGCTTAGGTACCTACAGCAAACTACAGAAATAATGCACCCATGAATCTGCAGCACATATGACGTTAATTCATGACGTAAATACAGACGTTTATACATGTGGAAGCTTGTAATTAGCAAATGAAACTACATCAGCATGATATTTATAATTATTATTAGTCTGTAAGCTTTCTTTAAAATTAGATAAATAAATAATAGAAATTCCGTTGCTATAATAAGATTCGAAAAAAGTACGTTATTGAACTTACCCTTATTTTCATGAATGCTGTACAACATTCATGAAAATACTACTAATAACGGGCTCTATTGAATTCAGCTTTAAGCCGCTCCACGCGTCTTTATAGCTCAATATTGCTCAATTACATATGACTGAAAACCAGAACGGATTGTTTAACCAGTTGTAAGCACTGACCGAGATCAATGAGACCAACTCGAGTAGTCTGGAATTCTCACGATGAAGTTTTATACTACAAAGAATTATTATTCCCGTTGCCCAAGTTGCGTTGAGGGCTGAGTCTCGATTTGTGGTAGCAATAGGCGAGCCCCTATGTACAGTCAAACAAGCTAATAAGTACAAAATTAGAAATCTTTATAATTCTAGTACTTACACGGAAAATATTGACTGCAATTTGGTTTTCTAAAGCGTTTCGCATATAATATTGAGCGACTGATGTCAAACGCTGTTCCATTTGACATCAGTCTCTCAATGTATCTGTATAAACTTATGTAAATGCAAGTTAGCTTACTGTACACTCATTAGCTTGTTCGACTGTATAGTCGCAAGCAAATAGTAGGTAATCTTAGCAAAATTTTTAAGCGATGTTCTTGAGGAATTACTGTTTCTACTTCGAGATTTCACCAATTCCGTATTAGTATGGCTTCCAAAAATGTAGGTGAAATGTTTAACGTAAAACGTTTTCAACACAGTAGGAGAAAAACATTTATAAAAGTTGTTGAGTGTATACCATATTGGTCGTCTATTAAGTACATCTCTGCCTTACCCTTCTGGGATAACAGATGTATATATGTTGAGATCCAAGGTACAATAAAGTTTAATTAGGTTTTTGTCACAACTGTGTTCAATCCAGCTAAAACTTCGATAAAGGGATGGATCAGTCTACCAATTTCAGGAATGTTAGGATTACTAATACACGAATAAATTTTGTTTCGGAATTATTTTGGAATTAAATTGCGGAGTTTTCGGAATGTCCTTTTTTGTTTATCGTTTTAGAACTTACCTGGATGTCCCTGTGGATTTTATTTGGTGGATAATTTAGTGACTAGCCCTATTTATAGTCTGTACTTTGAGTACTTCATTTTGGTTACCACTGTTCTCAAAAGGAAAAATCGGAACCACGATCACTCGTGTGTCTGTCTGTCTGTCCGAACATTCCGCCTACCCTCTTATCTTCGAAACTCCTGAGCCTAAAATTTTGAAATAAATACAGAAATTAGTTCATCACTAATAGATTACAGGAAAACCTATGAGAAGTATATGGTGCTAAAAAACATGGAAGATCTCTCAATATCTACTACAACGTACACTTGGCCAGTTTTTTTGTCTCGACGTTAACTGATAACCTCAATCCAAAACTACTATCACAGAAATATAACAGTGAATCCGGAAGTAATTTTTAACAACAACAACCTTTGTAAAATACATTTAAAACCAATAATAACGACGAGCCAACATAACAGCATTATATTTACCTTCAATTTCCATTAGCAACGGAATTTACAGAAATTAATATCAGATAGCTATTGTCAATTAAAAAAACTCGATAGCAAAACGTCACTTGGAGGGTTTCCGAACGGCAGCCAATTTCAATTTGCATGCCTAATGCCTTCGTCATCGTGCGACAGATTATTTCATTTTATTCCTGAACGAACGGGGATAGAATGCTTTTTGTTGTTTTTGTCATAGATCATTTTTGAATTTGTTTTTCATTGATATTATTAAATATGAAAATGAAAATAGAGGTTAGGTGCCATATTCATATCAGGGGCCCTACTATGACGTCTTAAAACAGTCCTAACTTATTCTTAATCCAGTGTGGAAAAGAGATGGCGCTAGACACCCTGTATAGTTCTGTCACGTTTCCACAATGGATTAAGAGTAAGTTAGGAATGTTTTAAGACGTCATAGTAGGGGCCCTGAACGCAGGATTAAGCGTGTTTCACGATATTTGTTCTTTCTTGAGATTATGTCATTGAAGGTCAAATACTTTTACTACATTTCTTCAGAAATAATATAATAAAAATCCTACTAATATTATAAATGCGAAAGTTTGTAAGGATGTATGGATGGATGGATGTTTGTTATTACTCTTTCACGCAAAAACTACTGAACGGATGTGGATGAAATATAGAACACAGATAGTTTATAACCTGAATTAACACATTGGACAATTTTTATCCCGGTAATTATGATCCCGTGGGACAATTATCGAACTCCACGCGGGCAAAGCCGCTGGCACAAGCTAGTGAATGATACTTTTTCATGAAAAAAATATATGAGAGACTTCTTCGAAAAGGTTTTGCGATTATCACAATTTTTGTAAACTACACAATCCCAATTGGCCGTGGACGGAGTTTCTACGAAACTTTAACTTTACCATAATTTAGTTTATATTTCCAGATGGCCATGGTAATGATTTGTGGCTTTACTCATTTTGTAGGTCATTATAATATCGTGAACGGAGTAATGAACTAATAACAACTGTGGTATTTTTAGATTTTCATTGATTTTAGGTTTTGTGGGACGTTAAAGTTTTACTGTAATGAATGGAAAATAAATACGTATTTGTACGATATCCATAGCTTTATCCTGTACAGGTAGTCCCACATTTGTATTGGTTTTCTTAACTTCTTTTGCAATAGGTGTATTGGTAATGCTACTACTTATTGAGATTCCTCCGTTTTTCGTCAAGCCGTTGCTTGGTCCCGGCTGTCATTTAGACCTTAGGCATTCGATAAAGGTCATCAGTGATCTGAAAGTCTGACAACCAGTCTTGCCAAGGGGTATCGTTTTTCCACTACTAACTGGGTTGTGGAGGTCAGATAGGCAGGCTGTCGCTTCATATAAAATACTGGTAGGTATTCAGCCACATCTGGATAGACCGGAAGCCGACCTCAACGTAGTTGGTAAAAGGTTAGGCAGATGATGATGTTTGTGTAACGCTTATACCACGTAGGCAGTGGAACTTCTGCACTGCCCAGAGGTGGGTCATACAGGGCAAAATACTTCGGTTATCCAGGTACTCTCCGGGAAATTACCAGCGATACCAAGAAGCTTTGAAGGAGGAATTCAGGAGGAGGAGTAGAACGTACCTAAGCGATAGGGCAACGTATTATCAATAGAATCCGCCATCTCCTTTTAACCTAACCTGTCGGAGTCAGAGACTCGGGGTGCCCCAAGTCCCAAGCTCGCTTCACTCGCTCTTGCAATCAATTCAAATCAAATATTAACTTTTATCTATATATATTATAAAAGGAGAACTGACTGACTGAAATATCAACGTACAGCCGAAACTACTGGGGCTAGGAATGTAAAACTTTGCACACGGCTTCCTATTATAATGTAGGGGAGAGGCCAGTTTCCCCCTAACCCACTAAGAAGGGGTTTTTGGAAATTTAACCTTTAAGTGCTTGACCAGACTGCAAACGCGGGCGCGGGGCGGGCGCGGCGCGACAAACTTAAACGTATGGAACTTCATTTGAGTATCCGTAGTGGGCACGCGGGCGCGGGAAGCGGCGCGGGCTACTTTCTGCGGGGAGCGCGCGGGCAACTCGTGCCATAGCTCGTTCATACAAGTGGCCGCAGTGAGTGCGTGGGGCGGCAAGCGATAAACCGCGCGGGAGCGGCGTATCTCAAACTTTAGTCTGCGCCAGATAACCAGATAAATTGGATTTATTTATTTAGCTTTAACTTTTATAAGTTAAAGCTTAAGAAATTCGGCGAAAGTTGTTTTTTTTTATAATATAATTTTCTAAATTTTGCAATATGTAGTCAAACGTATCCATTGACATTCTTGTATATTCAAAAAACTTTTGAGGTTGCTCTCGCAATCTTTCATACAGTGTGTAAAATTCTCCTTCATTTTCTCTGGTTAAATTAATTTTATTTACTCCATTTTTCTCTTTTAGCATTTGCCATTTAAAGTGAGAATTTTCCAATAAAAACAAGTCTTCGTCATCCATATTATATTTTGACAAACACTGGACGAACAGTTGAACGCGACAACGCTCGGAACGAAATCGCGGTCCACTGCGGACAGGCAAATCGCGCGCGTTCCCGCACCCGCGCCGCTCCCCGCACCGCGCTGCCGAATGGAAAATCGTCACTATTGTAGTTGAACCGACATCCACGCGGGCGAAGCTGTGGGCAAAAGCTAGTAATCAATAAAACCGGAACATGTCGAAGTGAAATTTAATTTATGTCCATCTAAATACTAGCATAGGTTACCGAATTGACTGTAAAATATTTAGTGTGTTTAGTTATAGGTAGGTAATGTTTAGCGGTAAATGTATCCGGTCAATGCATCGCTGTAGGTATTATTATTTATGTGTAGTGTCTGTATCTTGTTATTGATGGAAAATTACTTACGAGTAGTTTCAGAAAAACAAAAATTGTGTATGGGAGCGATATCCATGCCAACTAACTGCTTTACAGTTTGACAGATTAAACATATTTTATAATACAGTTTGAATTTTTATTGACTTAAAATTTAGTGACATTTGAAAGTACAATCATTAGTTATTTCTCTTTGTTTTAATTCTTACCTTTACACCGAAATGTTTTATGAAAGCCTCAAAAATTGTTTAAAGTGACCAATTACCTTTCTGCAAATCAGCAGAACTCCATTTTGTGGGAACGATCCGTAACTTCGGTGAGCGACTGTCCTTACCTTTCCTAAAAATGGAAATAGCTTTAATTGACCCGTTGTATATCAACCTTACGTTTGTCGGAGATAGAGTTTATTTTCCTGCGGCACAGATTCCAATTCTCAGGACGGAATTTGGTCGAATTTGTTGTGACCGTAAACGGTAACGCGTTTATGTTTTAAAACGTTTTCGTGCCCTTGAGGTCTTGTACTAAAAGGTTTACAATGAGTCCACATTCCTTTTCGTTCGAATTGAATCAAGAAGTTTTTATTGCCGAGCGTAATATTGTTATTGTTCTAGGCGGTCTTATCGAATCTTCTTCAATAATTTTATTGTCAAAGTAAGTATTTACAAATTTTCATGACTGCCATTAACTGCTAGAATTTTCGTTATTATTTACTTAACTGCAACTGTGACCTGCTTTATCTTAATAAAAAAATATTTTTATATTTTTTTTTTATTACTAGCCATCTGTGTCCCACTTCAGGGCAAATGCCTCCCTTCCCTCTTTCCACTTATCCCTATCCAATGATGTTATTTGCCAATCCCTGCGAAAAGAGTCGAGTTCATCCCGCCATCTTCTTCTGGGCCTGCCGCGTTGTTGTTTGCTGCTGTTTGGGACCCATTGTGTAATAAAAAATTGATTACCAAAAAATACTTACTACAATAGTCTAAAATGAGTTCACTTTTGGAAGTTGGAGACTATGTTTCTTTGACTTTTTTGCCGCCGTCTTCCGAAAGTTAAGTCATTAGTTCAGTATTTATGGGAGTCAAATAGGATGTTCAGTATTTATGGGATGTATGGGAGTCATATTGGATTTAGAATGACGTTACTAAGCTAACTACGTATTGTCATCCAAACTAAACATGTACGTAAAACTTCAGCTAAATGGGTAACCGGAAAGTGGGTCAAAATTAACGTTTAACATTTTTTACAGTTAAATACACGTGGAGCTAATAGAAGCCTGTCACAAAGGGATTTATTGATAGCGTTATGTATGACAGGCTAGAATTGAGGTAAATTCGTGTTACGCTGACCCCAAGTAACGTCGGAAAGGCATTAAAATGAGGTAACTTTGGACATGTTAAAGAACATAGACTTCTTTCGAACTAGATAGATTAAAATACTCCCACACGAATTCTTGAATCTATTTTAGTGGATACTGAACTGGGCCTTTCAAGTTTCTAGAAAGTTCCAACTCATTTAATGACGTCACCAATCGTCCTATTGGTAGGGATACTTCCCAATCGAACACAACGACTGTTAGATAAGCATCCTTTTATGTATCTCTTTTATTTCCGATCTACGTTCAAGTACGTACTTACCATTTTCGTCCTACGTCTTAGGCATTAACACTTTTTCTGAGCTAGATCTTTTGATGTAAGCGTGTGAGCAGACGAGCGACTATCATCTTAGTGTCCTTTTCCAGAAGCTTTCATTTCTCTATCTTAACCCAGTCATTAAATTTCAAAAATAGTTGCCCACCGGTATTGGTAACAGCTACTAGGGTTCCAGAGAATAGAACCTCCTAAAAATACGAGCCGTGTCTAGAAGTGTCGCATTCTGAATCCCTTGATCCTACTGCCTAACGAGAGCCTCCTCATGTGTTGATCGAGGCTTTTGAAAATTAAGCCATGGGCTGAAACGACTATCGGCACAATGATCGCTGTGTTCTTAGATCCCACATGTCGACAACCTCGCGAGCCAAGTCAACGTGAGGTACGTTTTATTATTTGAACAACCTTTTTTGCCTTGTTGATAAAATATGCGAAAGAACTTCACAACGGTTTACAGTACGGACAATAAACTTTGAATAAGTGTTCAATTTTGATACATTATACACATATTTGTATGGCCTGCAGATAGTTCTTTCGGGTCTGGGTATTTGTGTATGTGAGTTTCTATGTTTGTGAACACATCCACGATACAGGAGAAATTCCTTGTGTGGGGCAACGATTAAAAAAAAAACAAAAAAAATGTAACACGTTTTTTCGTCTACTGCCCCTGCCAACCGTCGAGCACTCACTCACTCCTTTGACTTGTTTTCTTTCACATCATTCTACCTATCTATACATCTCCTTAGAACCGTCTTTTGTTTTTTTGTGACTGTTCAACATTTTCCTCAGAAGGTATTCCTTCGACAAAGTCCTCTACATTTCGGATCTAGCCGATTTGCATAACGATTGCGACTGCAGCTTTGCATGTAGATTGAAACTGACAGGAATCAGAGGCAAATAGGTGGCCGATTTACCGATTGTCTACACCAGCCCTCCTTTGCTCGGGCGATTTATTATTGAGCACTACATTTTCAACTCTCGGTAGTAAGTCGAACATTGAGAATACAACGGAGCGCATTCTAGCTCATCATACTCACATTTTATAACTCTTAATGCTTAGTACATAACATAACATTACGCCTGTAGTCCTTGAAGGGCTAGACACAGGTGCAGCTCATAATACTGAGGAATACGTGGCTAGCCCATTGCCATCAAATGATCACAAAATTCAGACTCCGTGGCTACTACTGACAAAATTCATAATGGGAACACACAATAACACTTTTCCTGAACCGGGAATTGAACCCAGGACCTCGCGCTCAGCAGTCGAGCTAGCAACCACCAAGGCAACTAATGCACCTTTGTATAATTATGTATGTGCGTTGCGTTGAAAATCCAGTAAACGATAAAAAATCGCCAATGCCTACAACTGTTTACTCCCACACTCCTACTACGATAGTAATAGGCATCATTTGACGTCCTTAGATGTCAAATAAAATGGTTTTGGATTACCATTGCATAGACGTGACGAGGTTAGAAAGGACATAAAGGGGCTTAAAATGGCGGGAATAGTACTTCAAACGGCTATGGATATTGTTACTGTTCTGTTTTGGCGGTAAACAGCCATTTTGATTCCGATAAAGACTTTATTTGGTGGGGAGGCGTGACGTCATGACTTTACCGTAAAGGTTACCTTAGGCCTAAAACATATCTGACACTCCCCTTCGCTCTGCCCAAGATCGGGGGGGGTCATTCGATGATTTTCCACCCACCAAAAAAAAAAAAAAAAAAAAGGCCTAAAACATACACAAGCGACGCAAGGCAGCAGGCGCGGAACAGACGCGGCGCAGGCGTGCGCCGCTTCAAAACGATTTCATACAAAATGTATGCAGGCGACGTTTTTGAATTATACTGAAGCGACGCGGCGCAGACACGCCGTTTCGTTGCCTGCGCCGCATCGCTTGCAGTCAGGCACATCGCTTGTGATACGGTATGCTCAGTATTTACCAATCTGTAATCGCATCTGAACGTTTCTTGCCTGTTCCACGCCTCTTCTGATATAATTCAAATCGCGTCTGCGCCGTATCTGTCCCACGCCTGCGCCGCGCCTGCCCCTCGCCTTCGCCTTACGTCGCTTGTGTGTGTTTTAGGCCTTATGCAGTATTAATAAAACAGATGAACAGCTGGAAAGGTTACTAAGTGAATCAGTAAGATACCAACAAAAACAAAAAATTGTATCTTATTTATAGCGTCTTTTAGGAGCTGAAAGAGGTTTTGCCTATTTTTTCTTTCAAAACTGCGACAATACATAAATTGATAGATGGTATCAATATAAAACAAGTTTTGCATCAGACAAAATGTCACGTTTTTGTGATATACACATACATACATAAACTCACGCCCTTTTCCCATGGGGGTAGGCAGAACTCAAAGAACGCCACCTGCTACAATCCTTACATACTCCTTTTGCCTCGTCCACATTCATACATCTGGTCATACACGTACGCCGGTTATGAGCACTATGTACTCTATCCTTTATTTTTCTCCTTTTCAATATTCAACACAATACGAATCTTGTCATTCACACCTGCGTGACCAATTTAATTACGATCCCTTCAGTGATACACCATGTCGCGCTGTAAGAACCAGACGAACGTACCTATCTACCAAAAAATCGAAAATCGTTTTTTTCCCACAAATGGATCTTAAAAGTGATCCTACACGATGTGCCAAAACAACGTACCCGTAAATTCAATATTTCACTAAATCAATAATAATGTATAGTCGACCAAGAAATTGGTTTACCACTCTAAGGTTGAATATCATTTGCACGTACAAAACATCAAGTGCTATTTTCACGTCAGAATCTGTCAATCTGTCATCCTTAGCGAATAATTATGTTACTGGGAGATGTCATCAAAAGTGGTAAACCAATTTCTTGGTCGACTATACGTCAACCAATTTTTGAAAAAATATAAATATTTCTTGTAATAAGTGCAATTATATTTTTTTTATATACTTATGAACTCTCTAATAGTATGTGAGAATTTCTGTATACTTCTTTCACTAGTGCAATTTATATTATCGTCTATATAACACTTCAAAGAAGGAAAATAAACATAGTTTTTTAGCTCTCCTAAGGAGACCCCTACGTTTCTTCGAAACACTATTCTTCAAAAATTGTTTCACCTAGAACTATTCATCGAAGCCTTGATACTACGACGTTATGTTTGATCTACCCCTTTTTTGTTCGATGTTACTTTACACCGACAACCTTACATCAACTTTTGTTTCACTAACGTTTGTTTGTTCTCTGTAACGTTACTTCGAAAATATTTAGCCAACACAATAATCTGGTTCTTACACCGCGATGTGGACCCCCACCTACTTAAGCCCCATTCTTGTAATAATAGCTATTATTTTCTTTCTGCGTCCATGCTGTAAGATTGCGGTAGTCCTTTCAGCCTAGCATTAGAGACTTTTTTTTTTGTGGGTGGGAAAACACAAATAACCCCTCCCGCTCTGGGTCAAGCGAAAGGGAGTGTCAGACTTCTACTGACTAAAAACCACCCATGTTCCTTTTTATCCCTTGTGCCGAGGCCGCGGTATCTCTTTCAAACAACCCGCAGCCCAACATTAGAAACTTAAAAGCATTTTGAATTTCATAAACAGATTACAAGAGCATTTTCTTTCCTTTCAATAGGTAGTGAATATTTAAATATTACATTACAATGACATAATCATTTGTTTATATAATATAATATGTATTATGTATTTAGAAATATTTATGTATGTTTATCAGTTGTCTAGTACCCATAACACAAGCTCTGCTTAGCTATTATATTGTGTGATAGTTGTGGAATATTATTATTATTATTCCCTTTTTCTATTATTATTATTATTAATATTTCAGCGTCCTGTATTCTTGGTTATGTACTCATATATTTTAATATTTCGGTTAAGACATTCATACTTTCTTCCTGTACTTTACTTTCTACATTTCTTTTTCCTGTCGCAAGCCTGTAGAATGAAATTTACTTTTCGTAAGTCGTGACCGCCACCACTGGGCCACCGCTCCTCACTGATGCTGCTGCTCAATTTCATTAAACGAAATTCATTACATAACCACTCGTGATAGTCACAGTCCATTCATATCATAAGCTACTTCCATGCCATAAGTCTACGCATGGTCCAGTGTACTCGCAACGTCTCCAACCGGCAGAAATGGAAGCACATCGCTGAAAGAGCAATCCTCGGGGAAGTCAATGACCCAACAATCATCTCGCCGTGTACCTCGTCTGCGCAACCACGACCACTCTGACAAGAGTGTATCAACTAAGAAGAAGAAGACTTCCATGCCTCGGAAAGCACACTTAGCCATTGATTCCGGCTGCCATAGTCAGTGGTCTGACAACCAGGCTTACTAAGGGGTATCGTATTACACCGTACCAATAGGGGATCGGACAAAGAAAAAGTAATTAGTCCGTCAGATAGATTTCCAAAAATTATTGGACACGTATTTTTTCTTGTTTCACGTAAACTTAAAATGAAGACGATACAGTGCTTCGAAAACTCGTGTGACGTCATATGATAGTACATTTTGAAGACACAAGTGACGTTTCAAGCCCCACTCCAAGATCTTTGACGCGTTTTATCTTCGTCATTTTTTATTGATTTGCTAAAACAAAAAAACACGTATTCAATATTTTTCTATAATCTTACTTACGGAGTAAACAGAATCATATTATTTTGACCCAGTCCGATCCCCTATTGGGTTGTGGAGGTTGGATAGGCCTTCGGTTATACTGGACCTACCCCAACATGGTTGGGAAATGGCTAGGCAGGTAATGAAGCCCCTCTAAAATCGTGTCTGATAACAGTATAATCTTTGACACCACACATGGAAGAACAAGCAATAAAATCACCCAAAACTTTATTACGGTTCACAGCCTAATATAGTCGCTAATGTTTTCATTACAATAAACCTGTGCCTCTGTACTTTAAGCTAATGTATTCATTTAGACATTGTACGTATTAATGATATGCATTCTGATTCAGATTGATAACTGTGGTTGTAATGCTAATGTTTTTGTTTATGAGGCAGTTATTGTTTAATTATGCTGAGTTAGGATTATAATATTTTATAAGGGCTAGTGTATCCGACTTAAGGTTCGGATTTATCGATATGGATTGAGGGTGAATCGGCAACGCCCGTCGGGGCTGTGAATTATCGAAAGGTTAACGCGGCTCCGACACAAGGGCGAAGAAGGAACATGGGTTTGGTTTTTAGTCAGTAGAATGTAGAAGTCTGACACTCCCCTTCGCTCTGCCCAAGAGCGGGGGGGAGGGGGTTATTCGATGATTTTCCACCCACCAACAAAAAAAAAAAGAGGTGAATCGGCAGTGGATATGGTACATTGTCAGATACTTTGGTATACAAGGTGGAAAGGACACTAACACGAAAACTGTTGTCACGAATACGTGAATACAGCACATCATCCTTTTCTTTTTCTGGAGGGTTTGAAATCATCAAATGATCTTCCCGCTCTGGGCAGAGCGGTACGGCGTGTCAGACTTCTAACTGACTTCCATAGTTTTCGAGCTGCTTGATACATTTTAATCGCTTAGCTTTTGATTTTTGTAGGAATCAGCTTATTTATATTTTCAATAACCGATAATGTGTACGAGCTACCCTAGGTACTAACTTGTAAAAAGGATATAGAATTAGCACTAGGTAGAATCTACGTAGTTTTTAAACGTCGTTATAAAAAATGTCAAATGAACCGAGTAAAAATAATATACTAGTATTGAACAATATTCGGCAGCCCAATGTTCAGTTTTTATAGGTCCCGATACGCTGCTGACCTATCCACTATCCCAATCCCAACGATGACACAAACTAAACTAATTACTCAATTATTTAGTTAAATAACCCATCCAATCACGTATATTGCTAACCACACCAATATCGCTTAAAGCTATATTAACTTAAACTATCGCTTAACTAACTTACGAACCCGGCTTAACAATCGTAATTATTGCGATGAGATTAGCAGTTGATACCCCCGTGTTGGGTAAACATTACTGTCAGGCCTTCGAAGTTTAGGGTAATGTCGTTTAGGGTATTTTATTAATGTACACACAAGAGAGAACAAGAGCTGCGGTAGCCCAATGGTGGCGGCCTCGACTTACGAACAGTAAGTCGTGGCTTCGAACCAAGGCAGGTGAAGAAAAACATCGTGAGCATGTCTGAGAAACAAAAAATTCGAAGACATTTGACATCTACCAACCCACACGGGGCCCGCGTGGTGGATATAGCCCATCCATCTCCTAGGGAGGAGGCCTGAGTCCCTGCAGTGGGAACATTGTAGGCTTATGATGATGAATAAATTAAAATTCATTAAGGTTTGTGAATGTTTTACTATCCGCATTACATACCGTTTTATCTTCGTGCCTCGGAAAGTATGTTAAGTGGTTGGCAAAAACCCAACATCAGGACTTTCTCAGTAGCAGCCATGGAGCAGGAACCTTTGCTCGGTTGATGGCAATAGGCTCACCCCCCTGTTCATCATCATCATCATCATCAGCCATTAGACGTCCACTGCTGGACAAAAACCTCCCCCATAGAACGTCATAAAGATCGGCAGCCTGCCGTTTGCATCCACCGGTTGCCCGCGACTCTCACAATGTCGTCGGTCCACCTGGTGGGAGGCCTGCCAACGCTGCGTCTTCCGGTTCGTGGTCGCCACTCGAGAACCTTTCTTCCCCATCGGTTGTCTGTTCTTCGAGCGATGTGGCCTGCCCATTGCCACTTCAACTAGCATATTCTGCGAGCTATGTCGGTGACCCTGGTTCTTCGGCGAATTTCCTCATTCCGGATGTTTATGTGTGTATTATACCCCCCTGTTACATTATTATTAGGTATTATGAGCCTATGTTGTCCCACTGCAGGGCAAAGGCCTCCCTTCCCTCTTTCCAATTTCGCGATCCAGTGCGATGGTAGACCAATCCCTTGAGAAAGAGTCCAGCTCATCCCGCCATCTCCTTCTGGGCCTGCCGCGTTGTCGTTCCCTGCTGGTTGGTGTCCACTGAGTGGTAATTTTTGCCCATTGCTCCTCCGACATGCGGCATACATAGGTTACATAGGAGTTTTATATGACTGACCAAATATAGATGAAATGTTATGTACACTTCTCTATGTATGTATGTGTGTTACAACATGATTATCACATGTTGACTCACAGCTCAACTACATAGTTTAATACCTACCTAACGCTATTACAGCCTCAGTGATACGGGTGCAAGTGTAATTTCCGTCCGGAACTAATATTTGTAAGGTCCACAGATAGTTTCGTGGGTTTCGTGCGAGTCTCAATGAGATATAGGTATGTGTGCTCGTAACCTCACCAAATATATAGTTGTGGGTAGTGTGGTTTACTATACGGTTAAATAGATAGGTTAACCACAGAGATAGATATCCTAACTAATATTATAAATGCGAAAGTAACTCTGTCTGTCTGTCTGTCTTTGCTTCACGCCTAAGCTACTGAACCGATTTGTGTGAAATTTGGTACAGACATAGCTCGGAACTTGAGAAAGGACATAGGATAGTTTTTTTTTTTTCGCGAGGTAAACCAAAAATCTGCCGGAAGTCACTATTCCACGCGAACGAAGTCGCGGGCAAAAGCTAGTAATTAGATAACGCAAGTATTATGATTTGTGTGATAACCAAGTGTGCCATTTTTGGACTACCTACTATGACGTCATAAGCACTTTTTAGTTACTGTACAAAAAAAACAACCTTTGTTGTTCTTTATAATTATGTCTAGAATTAAGTTCTTGAGTTGTAAAGGTGTAATGTTATTGTTTTAAGTTAGTGTAGGTATGTTTGTTAAGAAATATAAAGAACTACCTGATGCCCGCGACTTCGTCCGCGTTGATTTTAGATAGCGCAACCCATGTCGGTTATAAAGTTCAATAAAAACCAGTCTAATATGTATGTATTTTCTCAAGTTCTAGTTCTAGACTATCTGTGAACCAAATTTCATTTAAGTAATTGTTTTTTTTTAAACATAAATTGTAAAGATTGTAAATAAAAATTCTGCTTATTCGCTAAGTTTACATGCTTTGTTTTTAAGCAAAACATTTACCTAATGATCTTATTTGCGATAATAACAACTATGTTTTGCGCAAATAAATAAAGTATCTTATCTTATCTTAAACAAATTAACTAACCGGGTACGCGAAGTAGGTGCCCTTGTGTTATCTACGTAATGTAAACTATATCTGTGATATAAACATAGATTGTTTATAATTTGTCTAAAAACCTTTCATCGCCTGATTTACTACAACCCATCCACCAGACATTTATTATGAAATACAGTACCTACCGCTGAAAAAATAAACAACAAAATACTTTAGCACGTGCTAATCTTAACACTTCTCTCGTAGAGAATAGAATATTAAACAACTGCCGAAGAAGTAGACAAAGTCATAGCTCTGTAATCGTTTAGACAAAATTCATGTAATCGCGAAAAAAATTAAAACTATACTTACCGCTTCGCTTTCCATAACAGCCGGATCCAAAACAACTAGGTACTTGCAGGCTGATGCTTGCGGTAATCGAACTCACGGTATGCAGTGCAGCAGTCGATCGCTCAGAGTCAGTCTATTCTGCTTTACATACAAAAAATCACACCTCTGGGTGGTTTCTTTATTTAACTAACTGTTATTGGTTTTTTTTATATTTTTGATAAATTTTAGATCGATCGAGATACACACACTTTGGAAGCAAAATCATAATGAGCCAGTTAAAAATAAAAATCTACCAGAGATCGCACAGGATATATAATGATATGGAAGAAGAAAGGGGGGCCTTTACTCAGCAGTGGAACACCATGTAGACTTGCAAAAAAAACGTCTATGGAGTAATTAAGAGCTCTTACGCCTTATTATAGACACAATTAAAAAGCCATTGTTATAAATCTCCTGGAGATTTATAAGCGGACGGGAGGTTATGCAAATATGAACCTTATGGATAGCATGTATGAAATTCGATGAAGTAAATGAGCAACTGAAATATTTCGAAAACCTAAAAAGAAGTGGCTATCAGCTAGTAAAGTAAATTCATATTCAACAAACAGATTCGTAAACAAAACCCCATAGGTACCTAAATTACCTAAATTACACAAAAAGCACTTAAGTTCATGTCACTAAATAATTAAAAAGGTGTGAAGAGACAGCCTAGTTTATATTATCACGGCCTAGGCTTTGTGAATGCGTGATTTAATTTACTTAATTACTTTCATATTTTTGTCAGACTAGTGGGAAATGTTTAATTATAACTTCTAATTAAATATTAATCTTCAATTAAGTGGGGTATAAAACTGGGAGTAGATAGGAACAATGAAAAGCGTGCCAGGGGGCCTACGCAAAGTGACTATCGTGTTACAATGGTTTCCTATTTCTGAGTCTTTCAATAATTTACATAAGCTTTTTGTCAATACAATAATTATATTTTTGTCGAAGCCTCAAAAATGTGTTAGCAGCTATTATACTCTAGCAGATAAGTGGCTCCTACAGTGATATGAGTGGGACGTATAATTAGTGCGCAATCTGCTGTGAATGCGCGCCACATACTTAACAGATGAGCGCTTTGTCGCTTGGAGTAACAATTATTATACGTTCCACTCATAATCACTCAAGAATTTACTTTCCTGCTGGATTAACTTACACGAGCACTGTCTATAACACAAAGAACCAGTATTGAAATTATAAATGGCGCTGTTAAAGCTAAGAGTAG
The DNA here is from genome assembly GCA_949316265.1 of Diarsia mendica. Classification (NCBI taxonomy): domain Eukaryota; kingdom Metazoa; phylum Arthropoda; class Insecta; order Lepidoptera; family Noctuidae; genus Diarsia; species Diarsia mendica. The sequence continues at coordinate 18,286,757 of OX438909.1, read as the reverse complement.
GTATCATAGAAAAACCCAACAATAAATATCGGGCCCCACTCAACACAACTGTACAACACTCGTCTTGTTGGAGGATCGTCCCTTTTTCTATGAAGAATGAAGAACTTTACGCCCTGATCTTCATACCCTTATATAGCCGGTATCGCTATCACTTAAAGAACGTCACTTTTTCTTTAATAGAATAGAATCGAAGCTGGCATAACAATGAAATGTCAACTTGTATCAAAAATTCGATTTCTCTGTGCCTTGAAAAGCGCGCTATGCTGTTTGTCCTAGTTGTTGTATAATGTAGATCTATGACAGTCGTTACAGATAGTAATAGGCCTCAAAGTCTAACAAGCATTCTTACCAAGGGTTACCGCATAATAACCCAGCTAACTGGGTTGTGGAGGTCAGATAGGCAGTCGCTCAAATATATTTAGCTACAAACAGCAGACTGGAAATCGACCCCAACATAGTTGCCCGAAACAGCTAGGTAGATGAATCAGTCTCGCATATTATTAATGCGCAAAGGCGTCGTTATGATTGTGGCATAATATAATAATATCCTCATAAAAATAAGAGAGACAATAAATTGTTATATCATTCATCATAAAACGATCCTAAGTAATTGGTCTATTCTTTCAAACCGAGGTCTGGCGTTGATTTCATTAAGCTGATTGCTGGCTTGTTTAATGAATAGAGATATTCTGGAACCTTCGATCTATTAATACCAGGGCGGTAATGTTTGCCTCTAAATGAACCTCGGAAGAGAATTGAAAGGCATTCAATGTAAAATGCGATGGAATTCATTGAGCTGGGTTTTGGCCCATTGATAGGTAATCATTAAATCAATTTGGTTGATTTTAGTGTGAATTCAGATACTTACTGATTGTGTAATATAGGCTCTATTGTAGAAAATCACTAAGTACAATTTCTGTAAATCAAGGTGTGTCAAAATCAAAATCAAAGCATTTATTTCTTTTGAATTGTCAAAACAAATACAACAATTAATTATGTAGCTGCAGTCCCAGTAATAACCTGGTAAAGGTTGCGGGGATCTTCTGGATGCGAGACGCACGGGAACGGTCAATGTGGTGACACTTGCCTCCATATGTCCAGCAGTGGACGTCTTTCGGTTGAAATATAATGAATTATGACAGTTTCAGTCACAAGGCATAAAAAGTGCTAAAGTTCCGTTGATGACCATTCCAAAGCATAGATCTCTATTTTAGGAAGAAGAACACAAACATATTATGTAGAAGATGTTTTGATCATAGGTAGAATCAGGTACAAAAGGCACAAGTGAGTGAAAACCTCGGAACCCGACAACCTTGAAGGACATAAGGACATAAGTGACCTCATTGGTGATCTTCCGAAAAGTCAGGTGGTATTCACAAACGGCATGCTAATGTGACCTCAAGTGAATTGTGTATCTGGATATAATTATAAAACGTAACTTTAAAAAGAAAGAAAGCATAATATTTATTTGGCACATGCTACAAGTGCACACAACAACATAAAAAATACATAATAATAATTAAAAAAAACTAAGAACTAAACACGAAAAAGTGTGTGTATCTCACGGCTGCGCCAAATAGGACCAGTTCAGCAAAGTGCCGAGCAACTAGTGCCCGACGCTGGTTTTCAAATAGACCTGAGATGGTGATGGTGAAAAAAAACAAAGATATATTGACTTTCAGACAGTAGCTTTTTGTGGGTCTTGCCTATTCCTACCGAAAAAAGGTGAGTTTATAAGAGTAACATAACGTAGAAATTAGCCTAACTAACAGCTAATACCATAATATAACTGCTGCGTCCCGGTTTCCATGCTTCTTATTAACCTTGAAATCCGGAAAAGGGAATAGGCCACTTTTATACATAATAATATAAAATACACATGTGACATGCCTCTCCCCTTAATGAGGTCGTACCCTGGCTGATGAGCGCACAATCAGTTCATTTACGCGTATCTAACGCTGGCAACGTGCCATAAAATTATATGGGATGCGAACCCCTTTCAAAGGTAGATGAATAAATAAAATAAATATTGTATTTCTCGATTGAGTTGTACAATAGAAAGTATGTAATATATTATTGGATATATAAACCCTAATTTTACAGGTGAATGGTTCAGTAATCTTTCTTTTATTTGGATTTGAGAATTGTGTTTTTCTGAAATTGGAGGATTCTGACTGCCACATGGGTCGAGTGGTCATAAATGCGACCAGAGTTTGATTCCCAGTCGATTTTTCCAGTAGGAATTTCTCAGTAACAGCTACAGGGCCTGGACTCGTGCCCGGTTGATGACAATCGACTCGCCTCTTATTTCATGGTATGCAATTAGTCCAGGGTATCACATTAACCCTTGGTATGACTGATTGTCAAACTTTTGCCCCACTGACTACCTTTAGCGATTGTCTGAGATTTACAGCAAAGACCAACAGCTTAACATGCTAGCCGATAGGTATACGGAGCAAAGTCGGTATGTACTGAGTGGTCGCCCATTCACGGACAAACCGGGCAAATGCGGCTGAACCTAAAGATCGACTCGAGTTGCTTCTATTACTTTAAACTTTATACCTCCTCTATCGAGACGGTCGATGTAAGGTTCAAATATTTTAAGGTTAGGTGGTAATTTAAGGGCAGGTGTATAATACTGGCAACCAGCGTGCCTCAACCAGGATGAATGAATGTGGACGAGGCAAAAAGAGTATGTAAGGATCGTAGCAGGTCCCGTCGCGGCTGCGGTTTGTTCACAAGAGAAACCGCGGTCTCGACATAAAGGGCTACACGGGAGGTTTTAGTCAGTAGAAGTCTGACACTCCCTTTCATTCTGCCCAAGATCGGGAGGGGTTATTTGACAATTTGCAACCACAAAAAAAATCGTTGCAGGTGGCGTTCTATGGTTTTTGTCTTCGTGCGTGAGTTTATGTATGTATGTTTGTATTTTAAGGTTCAAAGCAGAGCACCCAAACTTTACCCCATTTTAAGTTCACAGAACAATCTCAAGAAACTAAGACAGATTTTAAGAATGCATGGTAACTGCTTATTGTCGTCATCAAAAGTTTCGCGCAGAGTGAAGAGTTTCGAAGTTGGCATATTAAAACTTGTGCATTTTGTATATAAGTGAATTTGTTTAAGCTATTATGAGACTTAAATTAAATAAAATAAGTAGGTGATTTCATTGGACAGTTTTTCATCAATTGCGTTTTTTTCGGATTGTTGTGGTCGGGTTTTTATGATATACATGGGATCTGGAACTAGATTCGAAACAACTGAATATATCGGTTTTAAAAATGTTTCGTATGACTACAACGACCTTCTGGCAGTTGACATCGATGTTTCTGTTTTTTTTTTTAAATTATAAATGGGCTTGCTCTTGACTTCAATCTTGCCCTAAGGGCAGAGATGATGTCAACGATGGAACGAGCTTACCCAGCGGCTTTCAGGAGTTGCAGTGATTGGGGAATAGTCTGGAGGGGTTTAGATCCCGTAGTAAAACCCGATAAGAACCAGTTTTACTATCGGTCTGAAACCCGGTTCCGCGTGCTTATTTACTGATACTTTTTTTGAAAATGTTTAACTATCGCATCATCGTTATCGCTAATAGAATAATATAACTTTATGTTAACTACAGTAAGTATTAAGTAAGACTATTTTAAGTTAAAGTGATGTTATGATATGGTACCATACCTTTCCTATGTGGTAGAAATCTGAAATAATAGATCACACCGCGGTGGTGATAAAGCCAGGCCGCCAGGCAGTCATTCTTGCCGATTGGTTAATAATTTCACCTCGACATTTTTGTGACAGAATTGAACATAGGCGGTTCTGATATTTAGGGTGACATGTCAGCACATACGTCACAGTGACCCAAAGTAACCGATCCCGCGTCAACGTGGAGTTATATGTGAGAGTAATAATGGGGATGTTATCAAGAATATTCTCGAAGTTATTTATGTCATAGTAGGTGTTACCAGTGGCTTCGCCGGCTGCAACTCGAAAATTATCCCACGGGAAGATAAAATCGGGATAAAAATGTGTTAATCCAGGTTATAAACTATCTGTGTACCAAATTTTATCCAAATCCATTGAGTAGCTTTTGCAGGAAAGAGTAACAAACATCCATCCATCCATACATATACTTACAAACTTTCACGTTTATAATATTAGTAGGATAGGAAGTAGAAAGAAAGGAAAGGCCTATGATTCTGATGCCATATAAAAGAAAGAAAGAAAGAAAATGCATTTATTTGGCACAGGCCACAAATACACACAATGTAAAACAAAAATAATATAAAAAAAGAACATAAAACTAAACAAATCGTCCCACTGTGTGCCTCACGGCTGCGCCAAAAAGGCCCAGTTCAGCAAAATGCCGGGCAACTAGTGCCCGACGCTGGTTTTCAACTAAACCTAAATTAGAGTGGTATATCTTTGCGTCACACCTTAAAGTGTAGACAGAATACAATGCACAAGGTATTAGTTCGCGTTTGTACAATATACAGTTATTGTAATCAGCTGTGCATAAAGTTTTAATAAATATTGTGTTCACGAATTACTTTGCCAAGTGTAACCAACATTACTTTTGGTCCACGTCCAACACTTTACATCTCAATACAAAACACATTTTCAGTTTTACGACTTCTGAAAACATAAGCAAATGTTTCACTGGTTTCAATCAAACAGTACATTTAATATTTTTACGATTTATTTACTACATTTACGATGCGTGGGGTTATCGTGTGAGGTGAATGACCGCTGATACAGAGGTTGTGCGAATAACGTGAGAAATCATTGATAAGCAACAAATGAATCGTGTAATTGTTTTGTTTTTCTGTATAAAATATAAGTAACCTTTTTAGATTTTATTGTTATTGTGGTTTGTGTCAATGAAAATAGCATCATATAAGTTTTAACTGACATGGTCACGAAAAATGTGGGTGTACCAATGGGTGCACCTCTTTAAGTGCATGTTTACGTACAGGCGGGGCGTAGCGCGGCGCGTGCAGCGTTTTTATTTCAAACACACATGGCAATGTATGAAAAAGTTAACGATTTCAAAACTTGATTTTACGAGAAGCGATTTTTCGCTCGTTTGTATATTAAAATGCAGCGTTTGTGTCGGTAGACTCGTCTCTCAGTAAATTAATAAAAAAGCACGAAAAGCGCATTATACTGCACGCGCCGCGCAACGCCCGCGTCTCCGTAAACGAGCCCTAAGGGTTTACAGGATTACTAATGTTGCAAATCTAAATCCCAGAGACGATTATGCTAAGACCACTTAGGCGGGTTGTTCGAAAGAGATACCGTGGCCTCGGCAAAAAGGCACTCTCCAAAAAAAAAAACAAGCTGCCTAACAACAGTTTTCTATTCGTAATAATATATGTTCAAATGCTTGACTTGACTGAAAAACAAATGCAGATAGGGTGTAAAAAATTAAAAACCCTGAAGCTTACAAGTTGCCAGTTTACATAATTATGCAGATTGACATGTAAATAAATAAATGCATTTTCTTTCTTTCTTAAATAAACGGAAAAAGTACACGTCACGGTTGGTGCAAAGGCTGAGCGATTAGATGTACGCACGGAACAAATATTTTTTGACCTACAGGTACTTGTTCAGGGTCTGGCTGTTTGTGTATTTGAGTCTACTTCTTAGCGTGTCGATGACAATTTATTTGAGTTTAAATATTTGTTATCGCACCCAGAACCCAGGCGAAATTCCTAGTGTGGGGTAAAGTATAAAAAAGGATATGCAAGCTTACATTAACCTTTTTTTTTTTTTTTTTGGTGGGTGGAAAATCATCGCATAACCCCCCCCGCTCTTGGGCAGAGCGAAGGGGAGTGTCAGACTTCTACTGACTAAAAACCAACCCATGTTCCTTCTTCCTCGCCCTTGTGTCGGAGCCGCGGTAACTTTTCGATATCCGCAGCCCCGACGGGCGTCGGCCCTTGCGGGCCCCTCCTTGCTGACATCTCTTTGAGGCGCGCGTGGAACACGTACGCGCCGCCGACACGGTCTGTTGCCGTCATGACGACGGCCGGACGGCGAGCTAGCCCGTTACTCACCGTCCACAGGCCAGCGTCTACGGTGGCCGGAGGTCATCGCGTGACCCCCGACGCCCGGAGCGCCTTCCGCGGCGGCTGGGACGTTGAGAGGTTCTCTCCCTCTCTCGTTCCGCCACCTCCTTCGCTAGCATCACTGCTTCGCAGAAGGAGGCGACGGCGTCCCATTCCTCCTCGCTCCGGACCATGGCTTGCACCAGGGCCGGACGCGAGAGGTCACCGCCGCCGATCGCCGCTACGAGAACACGGCGGGGCTCCGCCCAAGCAGGGCACACCTCCACAGTGTGCTCCACCGTGTCCTCCGGTCGATCCTCGCAGTGGAAGCATCCGGGCGTTTCCTCCCGCCTGATTCGGTGCAGGTACCTCCCGAAACACCCGTGTCCGGTGAGGACCTGCGTCAGGCGGTAGGTGAGGGCGCCGTGGCGCCTCTCCAGCCACTCCTCAAAGAGGGGACTTACCGCCACTATCGTGGCGTGCCCTGCGCTGGGTTGCGACAGTCGCTGTCTCCATGCCGCCATGAGATCGCACCGGAGGTCTGTCCGCCGCGCAGCAATGTGCCGCGGCAGCAGAGTGACCCCCCGGTGTAGCGCCTCCGCGCGCCACTCATGTAGGCGCGCGAGGACTATCGCCTCCAGATCCCACGGCGGCAATCCGGCAAGGAGAATCGCCGCCTCGCGGGAGATCGTGCGGTACCCGCGGACAAGCCTTACGGCCATGACCTTTTGGGGCGCGTTCAGGTAGTGGACGGCCCGCTTCCTCACGGCACGCGCCCACACCGGGGCCCCGTAAAGGGCCATGGACCGCACGATCCCCGCATACAGCCTACGGCAGGAGGCGTTTGGCCCCCCCAGATTGGGCAAGAGCCACCTAAAGGCAGCCGCAGCCCGCTCCAGTCTGGGAGCCAAACGTCGGAAATGCTCCACGAAGTTCCACCGGCTGTCGAGGACGAGTTCTAGGTACTTCAAAGTACACTCGACGCCGATGGGAACCCCTCCCACCATTAGCTGGGATCCCGACGGTAGCACATTCCCACGTCCATGGAAGCCCATGGCCTCCGACTTGTGAAGTGCCACCTCGAGACCCAGCTGCCGGATCCTCTCAACGACTATCGCAACCCCGCGTGTCATGTTCGCGGCCGCCGCCTCGTGCGACTCCCCCCGTGCCAGCACCAGCGTATCGTCCGCGTAGCAGACGACGCTGACGCCGTCAGGGAGGTCGGCACGCAGCACCCAGTCGTAACCGATGTTCCACAGGGGCGGCCCCAGAACCGAACCCTGCGGAACACCGCACGACATCTCTCGCCGGTTCCACTGTCCGTCTTGACCAGGGTAGATGACAGCCCTGTCTGTCAGATAGTCCCCGACTACACGACGAAGGTAGGCCGGCACCCGGTGATACCGGAGTGCCTCCCTGATGCAGCTCCAGGGCATGGTGTTGAAGGCGTTGGCGATGTCGAGAGACACCGCCAGGACCACACCGCCCCGAGAGACCGCATCCCCCGTCGTGAGGGCTCTCACGCGCATGATGGCGTCCACCGTCGAGCGCCTCTTGCGGAAACCGAACTGGTGTTCCGCAAGATCCGGACCCATTCCCTCAAGGTGCTCGGCGAGGCGGTTTGCAATTACTCTTTCAAAGAGCTTGCCCACCTCGTCGAGCAGCACAATGGGCCGGTATGCGGACGGCGAGTCCGCAGGGCGCCCGGGCTTCTGAATGAGGACCAGCTTCCCCGTCTTCCAACGACGCGGGAACTGGCCTCTCTCCATGCACGCGCTGAAGAACCCCTCCATTTGGGGCCCAAGAGCCTCTGAGGCCAGGGCCCAGGCTTTGCCAGGCAAGCCATCGGGCCCCGGGGCGGTATTTTTGGCCTTAAGCCTCCGTACCGCCACTCTCAGGTCTACCCCAGTCACCTCCGGAATCTCGTCATCAGATCCTGATTGGTCCGCTTCCGGCACCGCAGGTGGCGGAGCCATTGGCGGGGGACGATGCTCCCCTCGCGAAGGGAACAGAACGCTCACCACGTCCTCCACGAGCTCAGGCCGGAGACTCTGCGTCAGCGGGGGGCCCCGGGTGCGGAGTTGATTCCGCACCACCTTATAAGGGCGCCCCCACGGATCTCTGTTGAGAGTCTCCAGCATCTCCTCGCGGGCCTGATCCTTGGCCCGCCGACGAGCCTCGGAGAGGGCGGTCTTCGCCGCTCTGTACCCTTCATACAGCTCCGCCTCCACGGCTTCCGCATTCGGAGGACGAATGCGGCGCCTGCGGTGCCTGGTGTACCGGCGCCGCGCCACCACACACTGCTGACGCAGGTGCGACAGCTCTTGCGACCACCAGTACACATGACGCCGGGCGCTTCCTGGCCGGACTCGGGGCATTGCCATGTCGCATATCTTGGACATGGCCTCCTGGAACCAAGCCGCCTCGGTGTTGACGTCGGCGGGCCTGGCTGGGGATGACCCCCAGGACCACACGATCGCGGCCTCCAGGAGGAGCTTCCGGTCCAGCTGCTTCAGCGCCCAACGCGGACCACTCGGGGTCTGCGGGACCGGCGCGCTTGGGGACTGGGCAGAGACCTCAAACCGGATATACCGGTGGTCGGAGTAGGTCTCCACCCCCTCCATGACGCGCCAGTCAGCGACACGCTGCGACAGAGCGGGGCTGGCGAACGAGATGTCCACCACCGACTCGCCCCGCATCCGCACACACGTGGCCACAGAACCCCGGTTCAGGATGTCCAGGCCTGTTTCCAGAGCCCAGCACTCGACCATCCTACCCCGCACATCCGTGTAACGGGAACCCCAAGCCAAGTTCTTGGCATTGAAGTCCCCGAGCACAAGTACGGGAAGGGAATAGCCTCCGATGACGACACTCAACTCCCTGAGGGAGTTTTGGAACTCGGCGAGAGTTCGGCTCGGAGAGAAGTAGACTCCCGCCACTACTATCTCCCCGAACCGTGCTGCTACGCACCCCTGACCCTTCCTGACCATCTCAAGGGCCGGGGTGCCGGCGGCGGCCGACGCAATGATGGTCACTGAGCCACTGAGGTCCTCCACCCAGTCTGGCCTGGGCGGGACGAAATAGGGCTCAGCGACCACGGCGATGTTGATCGACCACTGCGCCATGCTCTGGAGCAACAGATCCTGAGCGCAGGCGCAGTGGTTGATATTCGCCTGGAGGAGGCTTAATGGGGCCATTAATGGCAGTCCATTTCAGCCCCCTCCGGGGTCTCCACAGGCTTGGCGGCAGCGGCTTTGGCAGCAGCGGCGGCTTTAGCGGCAGCGGCTTTGGCGGCAGCGGCTTTGGCGGTAGCGGCGGCGGCGGTGGCAGCAGCAGCGGCGGCGGCGGCAGCGGCGGCGGCGGAAGCGGCCGCGGCGTTGGCGTTGGCGACGGTGGGGGTGGTGGCGGAGGGCCTCCCTTTTCCCCTGGCCTTGGCGGGTGGAGCGCAGGCCTTGCTCCCTGCCCGGTGCTCGGCCGGCTTCCCAGCCGCCGCACATGCGTCGCAGTGCGGCGTGGCCTGGCAAGCCGCAGCCCAGTGACCGGGCTGACCGCAGCGGAAGCATAGTTCGCTGCGATCCACCTCCGAGGTGCAACGGCACCCTACGTGCTGCCCCACGTGGCAGCGAAAGCACCTCAGAGGTCTGGGCTCCAGGAGCTTGACCTGCGCCCTAGACCAGCCCACCTTGAGGGTGCGACCCTCCGCAATCTTCTTCGCCACCGTCACAGGGCAGCTGACCGTTACAGTCAGCATGCCTTCGCGGTCCGGGCGCAGGGTGCCCGCCTTGATCTGCTCGGCAGAGCACCCCCCAGCCGCGGTGACGGCGGCCAACACCTCCTCCTCGGAGACCGAGTCGTCCAGACCCACGATGCGCAGGCTTGCGCACTTGATGGGCCTGGACACCCGGACCTCGTCCGCATTTAGGAACGCCCTGAACTTTTCAGCCAGAGCGTCCGCCGACGAGGCGCTTGAACCATCGGGGAGCTCCAACAATCGAGCCCCTGTAGCGGTGGGTCGAACTCGGAGGCCCCCGATGATCCCGAGCTCTTCGAGGTTCACCTTCGCCTTCAGCCCATCGAGAACGCTTCCGTACTCCATGCCCTTACTGACCGCGTTTGGCTGCAGCGTTACCACTACAGCCACGTTTTTCGGGGCACGGAGCCTCGCCGCAGCGCTCCGCTTTTTCTGCCGGCGCTTGCGTTCCCTCCGCCTGGCTTTCTGGGCCGCCTTTTGCTCCCGCCGCTTTTCCCCAGCCACCTCCCAACCTGACTCGCCCTCGGAAGGCTCAGGGGGTGGAGGGGGTGCCTTGCCCTTCTTCTTCTTCTGGGCCGCCTTGCACTTTGGAGGGGTAGGCTCCTTGTCCTTCTTCGGTGCGGACGCCTTACCCTTCGCCGGGGCAGGCACCTTGCCCTTCGGAGCGGGTCCCGCCTTGCCCTTCTGAGGGGCAGCCGTCTTACGCGGTGGCGCTGGGGCCGGCTTCCCACCTGGCTGAGCCCCGCCTTCAGGCTGGCTGGGTGGCCCTGCCTTAGGGTTACCGGCTGCCGCGTCCGCATAGGACTTCGCCCCCAGGGAGGGCCGAAGAACAATGCCCTCCAAAAGGGAGTGCCCCCTCTCCAGGTCAGCCAGCCTCTGCAGAACCAGGTTCAGGTCCCGGTCCCCGGCAGCCAGGGGCTGGCTTTGCCCGCGCCCGTCTTGAGGCACCTCTTCAGGGCAGGCTCCTCGGAGCTTGGCCAGGTTCGCCTGGAGCCTCGCGTTCTCCTTCTGGAGACGCTCTATGGCGACTGCCTGGCGCGTGACCTCCGCCCGCAGAACGGACACCTCGTCCGACGGAGGTCCACCACACAGCGCCTCCGCTGCCGCCACAATGGAGGCCGAGGCCGCGGCGATCGCGGCCTTCTTTGATTCATTCGTCCTCTTTAAAGAGACGCCATGTATTGCAGCCACCACGATCTCCGCAAACCCGGCCAGGCGCTCACCAACGGAGCCGCCGCCGGTGACCTGGTCTCCACCAGTGTTGACCTCAACACCGGTCTCTGGCCCACCAGGCTCACCGCGCTCTCCACCGGTCTCCGTCTCGCCACCAGAAGACGACGACGATATGACCTTTCGGCCGAGATGGAGCCCTTCTCCGGCGTCCCCCTTGGCTCGCCGGGCAGCCTCCAGGGAAGCGACACGCCTTCCCCGAGGGATTTTTCGGGCCGAGGTCAGTCGGTCCGATCCGCCGGACGACGACTCCTCGGCTCTGGCTCCGCCTCTGGGCCGCTTAAGGAAACGCTCTGCGTTTTCCTTAGCAGCCCCCAAAACCTCGCGTCCGGAGCCCGCCAAGCTAGCGCCCGACCCGGAGTCAGAATCCGACCCCGAATCTCGTCGCCGCTCAAGCGAGCTCCCCTGCCAGAGTTTGCCGGGAGACTTCTCCCGGCACTCGCCCGACACCTTGTCAGGCACATCTTCAAATACGTCACTACCGGTCTCAGGACTTCCAGACCGGGAGCCTCCTCGGCTCTTGTTGCCACTGGCAATCGGCGAAGAACGATTGTTGCCCCCCCCAGAATACGAGGGGCTTGACGGTCCGCTAGGGACTGTGGCGGATTCTCCAGCTGCTGCGCAGCTGGTACCACCCTGGGGTAATTCTATTTCAATAGTTCTTTCCATGGTTTTTGTTCCTTTTAGAAGGTGCGGTCCCTATCTCCTCCTACTTCCTTTCTCCCTCCGCCTACTCACTGCTCTCACAGTCACGTCTGATGAGCAGACGCGAACCAGAGAGCAGCAAGTAGGTTTCCTCCTGCGACAGGCACACCGCCCGAGGACCCGAACACTGTTCACGTCTCCGGGCGGTGCGCCCCCCGCGTGTCCCTCTTTGTCTGGTCTCTCGCCTTGGACCTTTCAGGCATGAGTATATCTACCGGCAGAGCCCCAAGGGTCATTGAGACACGCAAGCCCCACCACGACGGCAACGTGGGAACACTCCGGTGGGGAGCTTACATTAACCTTACCTTACAATACATTCATACATAAACTCACGCCCTTTTCCTATAAGAGTTGGCAGACACCATGAAATAAAGAAAGACATTGTTTAACGTAACGATATTGTAAACGGCCATAAATAAAGGAGTTACTCACATACGATTGTAGTCTAGACTTCTAGATTAAATAGATTATCTGTGTGCTAATGTTTCCCACGCCGGCCATCTTGTCTAGATGTCAATCTTCATTGTAAAGCAGTCGGCGTCGGTGAAAATTGGTCTCGTCAATTATTTTTAATGCTTTGAAAAGGATTGGAGACATGGTTTCGGATTATTTCGTTTCATGTTTAGTAGTAGAGCAGTAGTGGCCCAGAGGTTGCGGCCCCGACTTACGAAAAGTAAGTAGTGGGTTCGCAGGCAGTCGCATTACTTTGTGTAATTTATTTCATCACCACTGCTCTCAAAACGGTGAAGGAAAACATCGTGAGGAAACCGGCATGTCTTAGAACCAATAAATTCGACGACATTTGTGACATATTGTGACATCTACCGACCCGCAATAGGCACGCGTGGTGGATTATAGCCCATCACTCTCCTAGAGAGGAGGCCTGAGTTCCTGCAGTGGGAACATTAGAGGCTGATGATGATGCACTCGGGTCGATCTTTGGGTTAAGCCGTTGGTCCGTGGATGGGTGACCGACACATACTAAGTTTTCTCCGTGCTTTGGAAAGCACATGAAGCCATTGGTCCCGACTGTAATCTAAACATCTTTGATAGTCGTTACAGGTACTCAATGTCCCAAAAATGCGGCAACCTGCCTCAACCGAGGCGTCTCGTAGTACCCAGTACTAACTGGGTTTTAGAGGTCAGCAAGGCAGGTGGTCCTATTCACCATCATCATCATTTCAGCCAAAAGACGTCCACTGCTGGACATAGACCTCCCCCAGGTGTCGCCACATTGACCGGTCCAGTGCGTCTTTCATCCAGCGGGTCCCAGCAACCTTGACCAGGTCGTCGGTCTACCTAGTGGGAGGCCTTCCAACGCAACGTCTTCCGGTTCGCGGTCGCCATCCAGAACTTTTCGGCTCCATCGGCCATCCGTTCTGCGAGCAATGTACCCTGCCCATTACCACTCACCTTGGTTCTCAAGCGATGATGATGAAGGCAGGTGGTCCTATTCACTGAACTAATGAAAAACTGGTATTCAGCTGCATCTCGCTTGACTGGAAGCCGACCCCAACATAGTTGGGAAAACGCTACATAGATCGTAACGACTGTAAAACGTCCACTAATGAGAGCCAGTTAAAACACCAGTTTCACACGCTAAGCCACAGAAAGATACTCAAAAACAATTGACACCCAACCAGAACTGTAGAACTCATATTCCAATATCCTCCTTGTTACCCAACGATTTTATACCCGTAATCCGACACGTACCACCTTTGTTACGAACTACGAGGACTTAAACGAAATTTTGCACGGATAACTTCAGAAGTGTTGGTCTCGACTCTTCGACTTACATAGCAAGTCGGTCTTTAACTAGTGCCTAAAAAGACTAACCACCGTATCATATCATATCATAGTCAAGTTAAAGTAATTACTTGAACTTAAGTAATTACTTATACAAACATTACTAAACTAAACTACAGAGAAAATATCGCATCTTAAACAATTACTTTTACTCAAGTAATCACTATGACTTGTTTATAGATACCGGTGTAAATGCAAACTGCCTCGTTGGTCTAGTAGTCGCAAGCGCGCCTGCTGAGTTAAAGGTCCTCGACTCCTGGCTAAGTCTTAATGGTTTTTTCCATCAGATAATTCTTAAACCCGTCGAGGCTGCGGGTTTTACGAAAGAGATACCGCGGCCTCGGCACAAAGCATCACTCTGCCCAGAGCGGGAGGAGTCATTTGATGAATTCACACCCCCAAAAGAAAATAAAAAACTGGCCAAGTGCGAGTCGGACTCGCACATGAAGGGTTCCGTACCAAAACGGTATGCTATAATTTTATACAATTTCTTCTACGGGCCAATGAAACTTGATCTCTGGATTGTATAGGCGCTCATACGATTCAGGGACCAAATTATATTGGTTAATTGCTGTTTCCATCTGTTGTTTCCATCCAAGTTCAAAATGATTTTCCTAGAAAGTCCTTATAAAGTTCTACTTTTCAGATTTTTTTCATATTTTCTAATCTTATGGTTCAAAAGTTAGAGGGGGGGGGACACATTGTTTTTTACTTTTGGATCGATTATTTCCGAAATTATTGACATTATCAAAAAATGATTTAAGTAAACCCCTATTCATTTTTAAATACCTTTCCAACAATATAACACACATTAGGGTTGAAATTAAAAAAAAATCACTTCCCACTTTACATATAGGGGGGCTACCTTAATAAAACATTTTTTTCCAATTTTTATTTTACCACTTTGTCGGCGTGATTAATACACATATTGGTACCAAATTTCAGCTTTCTAGTGCTAACGGTCACAGAGATTAAGCGAGGACGGACAGACAGACATGGCGAAACTATAAGGGTTCCTAGTTGACTACGGAACCCTAAAAACGTATATCTTAAAGCCACAGAGTCTGGATTTGTATCCGGATTTTTGGCAATAGGCTCGCCCCTAGTACATGGGACTTAAACATAACTAACAAAATATGAGTGTACCTGTTACTAGTAGTACCTATACGTCTGCCGAACCCTTCGGGGATCAGGCGTGCTGTTATGTTATCGTGAAATTTCCCATTATTATCCCGGAGCTTAGAAGTTGGTGGTAAAATACCCCCGTGCCTCGGAAAGCACGTTAAGCCGTTGGTCCTGCGCCTGATCTCCCTCCGGTCGTGTCGGATTGCCGTCCCATCGGACTATGAGAGAAAAGGGAACAGAGAGTGCACCTGTGCCTGCGCATACACTTGTGCACTATAATATCTCCCGCGCAGATGGCTAATCTCCGCTGGGATTGACCGCCGTGGCCGAAAAACGGTCAGGAGGACTAATAGTATTATGTTATCGTAGCTCTTCGTGTATGTGGAGTTGTACTTGTTACTGAAACAACGTATTTATTGAATTCTTGAATTAATTATTTAGTTACCTTATTGATTGTCCTTGAATTACGAGTTTATAAGGTGCGTAGTTCTCGTAGCTCGTGCGTGTGTGGCCTTATTTTTGTGAACGTACACAAAAACTTTTTGTGCTGAGGAAAATGCCTGGGTGCATACCTTAGCGTACGGGCGTACTATGTTTACGTTTTGCTTTCTTTTACGTGATCTGTGACGCGCCGCGATGTGGGTGCTACTTTCATAGTATTTTCGATTGAAACCAGTTTAGTTGAAGTGCTACGCATAACGTCGTAACATAGAGAATCCACATAACTCACTGAACTCAATTTTGTTTTTTGTGAGCTCCACTGAACTCAATTTTGTTTTTTGTAAAACAGAAAATTTGTTGTAAATGTCAATAATAATAATATAATTGAAGTTCTTGCATGAAGGTGATGTTCTATAGTTTCTGCCTATTCCCTTGTATGTACAAAACTCTTTCGATGTTTATTTGAAGGAACATTCCATTGTGTATCACGGTCTTTCAGGACTTTCAATTTTAATTTTCAAACGACATTATAAAGTCTCAAAACCAAAATAAAATGAGACCATAACACACATCATTGATAACGACCGATAGGAACCATCGTAAATTTTCACCCGAAAAAAAGCGTTGTTTTTTTATTTTCCGATGTGATACAGCGCTCAAACGCTGGGTCCACAGTTAACAACGAATATTATGAGTTGGGTTACATTTTATACGTCATTAGCAGAGCACCTGTGTCACTAGGAGGAAGTCCAACTCAATGACGACACGATTCGCACAGTGGCTTACCTAGTGATTGACATCTACGCTGCGAGTCGCGGGAACAAAATATTGGTTTGGCCTACAGATACTGTTGTTCCGGGCCTAGGTGTTGGTTTGTGTATTATTATGTGAGTTTAAATGTTTTTAAACGCAACCCGATATAGGAAAAATCCCTAGCGTGGGCGAACGTTTATCACAAAAATGCATTTAGTTTAAGGCGGGGTTGCAGTAATTTTAAGATTTTTGAAGCTATAAAAATCGTACTAAATACGAGTTTTTTAATAAATAAAAATCATTACATAAAAATTGAACATACTCTCTATTAAATCGTAAAGATAGAAACGCGATTTAGAATGATCGGCTCGATACTTTTTTTTATCAAACATGACTCTAAATCACAATTTCAAACGTGTACTGCTAAAACATTTCATCATGAATTTATATGAAAGTTATATCAGTAGATAGAACTTTTTATTTTGAAGTAAATGGTGAAAACAGATTGTATAATCTCTTTATAGTTTTTCTCCAAGAAGCAAAAAACAGTCAAAATTTAGGCATTATATCGCTCGCGCGGCTGGGCGGGGGGCGAGGACGTGCGTACATAAAAACAAAGTACTGCAACCTCGCCTTAAGTTCACAATTTACAAGCACTCTAGTTGTAAGGAAAGTGAGTTAGAAAAGAAAGAGAATAAAAGCTAGTTCCCGTTTCGAAATGTTGAAGGAGAAGAACGGCTACAAACTTCATAATACTAAATATTTCGCCAAGAAAAAGAAAGAAACTAGCTTTCCAAGACCTACTACTATTCGTTTCCATACATTTTCGATTTTAGATTTTCTCACACTTATCATAACACATAGTCCCCGCAGATTTTTACCTTATCTACCCACATTTTGCCCGTTATGTTTTTAGTCCCATGTAATAGTGGGTGAACCTGTTGTACCGGGTACAAATTCAGACTTCATGTCTGCTTCTGAGAAATTTTTGCCAAAAAAGCTTTTTCAAAATAGGTGCCTATGAATTTTGAGGGTTGCCCTAGATTTCTCTGGGATGCCATCATCATCAAGTTAACATAATAGCCTGAAAGAATGCAACTTTCGGTCTATAAGTACGCATCATTTTGAAAGTATTTTCTTTCAACTCCTAACCGTTGAAGAGTTGTATATTCCATCATCAGCGCATCCACATGAAATTATGATTATAAGACGCAAATACATGAACAACTTTATAAAATATATGGAAAGCGTAAGAAGTGCCTATAAGATTTGAGAGTTGGCCTCGATTTCCCTGGGATCCCATCATCAGATCCTAGCTTGGTAACAATGGGACCACTTCGGGAGTATACTCTTTTGAATACAAGAAGAATTTTGAAAATCGGTGCTTTAATGACGGAGATATCCGATAACAAACATACAAAAAAAGTCCTTTTGAAAGTCGGTTAAAATCCCAAACTTAGCTCAATCCAGGTATAAACGTGCTCAGACTGCAATGACTAACTGATTAGCCAAGTGGGTACCTAGTGAAGTGATAATGTGGGTAGTCGATAGTGGCCGCCTGAAAGTTTGAAAAGTTCAGTGCGAAGGCCAGCACTTTCCGATTCTATTTTTAGATGGGGACTGTTATCGGAATATTCATGGTCGGAATAGACAGATATGGTAATGTCCATTCTAGGCGTTACTGAAGTGACGTTTACGGCGGTGGTCCGTTGTTGGGGAGTGTGTTTGTTTCGTCACTTCTTTTCTCCAGCGAAAAGCACTTCGAAGTGGTGTATGGTGGATTTTTGGAGTATCTACTGAATTTTGTAAAAAATGAAAATATCTTGTCAAAAATAAGTCAAATAAAAAAATACCTAAATATTTCAATGTTGCATATTTTTCTAGATATGTGGCATATTTCAAATATTTTTTTTTTCAGCAAGATTTAAAAAAAAAAATTGGACAAAACATTTTTTCTTTATTCACGTAAACAAAAAATTAAGTCGATACAGTGCTTCGAAAACTCGTCACTTCACATTTCATTAGGTACATTTTGTAACTAAAAGTGACGTCACAAGCCTCCACTCATGCTCACCCCATCATCTTTGAAGCGTTTTATCTTCTTAAAATGTATTAATTTGATAAAACTAAAAACATGTATCCAATATTTTCGATAATCTAACAGAAGGTCGAAGGACTAAACAGGATCATATTTTTTTAGTCAGGTAACATCCCTGTTCTCGACATAAACTGTATACCTTCACCATTGTGGGTACCTCGCGTATAAAATATCAGATTACAGTGGTTCGAAAATGGACCTTTACATAAGTAATCGCAAACGCAATAGGGTGCGCCATGAACCTACATAGTTGGTGACTTTATTTTATTAATTAAATATTTTATGTTGACAAGTTGCGTGGTCTTATTTATATAACCTGCGCCACGCAAACCCTTATCGTCACATTGGTCAGGTTCGAAAATGGACCTTTACTTAGGTAATCATAAACAGAAGTGATCTTCTGAAGGATTCCTTTACATCATAACCTTGTTAAGTATATGATCGGAAATGCCAAACATGGTTTTAAACATACATATTTTTGCAAGAAGCAAGAATGTATCACCAGGTATATCTATAAGAAAATTAGTCTGTCTATTTGTTATGGCTAATCTTTAAAACGGCTGTGCCTATTTCGACGGAACTTTTACTGGGAGATAGATAAGGTGAAGCTTAGGCTAGGTTTATTTTAGAAAAACAAAATAGGGTACCGTGCAAAAATAATAAAACCCTTGAAATTTTTAACTGATTCTACCAAAGTTCGACTCAATTAGGAAAGTAACATTTTTACAAAAATTTCACGCGAACGAGAGTCGCGAGGCACAGATATTTTTGTATAAATTATTATGCATGGAAGTTTTAATTGCGATGCCGGCCTGAATAGAAATAATCGATGGAAATGAATGTGGATTGGGTGATTGGATCAATGGGTGGGTGTAAATATCGGTAATGTAGGTCGAACTGTGCATAATTTCAATTTTGTTTTTATTAGCCTACCAACATCAGTATAATATACTAAGAACAAAATAAAGAAAGAAAGAAAAATATTTATTTGTCGCAGATATTTATCGTGCATACAAAATGACAATAAAAAAAGATAAATGTTCTTTGCAGAATAAATTTCAAAATTATAAATTAAATAAATACTCTGAACTGAAGTGTGATTACAAAGTGTCATTGTTAATTTTTTAACTGGCAATGTTAACGCCAATTATTACTAAGCCGGTTCTACTACTATTATAAGTGCGTTTGAATGATGGATGAATGGATTTTTGTTACTCTTTCTCGCAAAAACCACTGAACGGATTTAAGAAAGAAAGAAAGAAAACTAATTTATTTGACACATACCACAAATTGATTTGGATAAAATACAGTCACAGATAGTTTTTAACCTGAAGAGCGTATGCTACCTCAGATTAGCAACCCTATTTGTGGTGGTTCAAACTTCGCTTGAAATACTGTTAGAATAAAGTTCTAATCAGCTTGCACTACAAAGCGGTTGTTACGTCTTTCGCTGCGGCCGAATAGTGCGAAATTTGTGGTATTTTGCGATTTACAAAAAAACTATTGATTGGACTAAAAAAGTAAAACACTATGACTTTAGTTTGTTGCTTGTTTGTTTATTTGGCAAAAAATCAGAACGATGACATGTATTTTAGTATGGTTTTTACTCGTTAAAAGAAATTTTTAGAGGTATCTTCGTGATTTTTTTCTAACGAGCAAAGTTAGTTGTATTATGTTTTCACAACACTATGGCACTAGCATATATCCTAAAGAATATCATATATTTTTCTGATGTTGATTACTGCAGTGAATCATCTACTTTTTAACCGACTTCTAAAAAAGAAGGAGGTTCTCAATTCGGATGTTTGTATTTTTTTTTTTTTTATGTTTGTTCGGGCATAACTCCGTCACTTGCTAACCGATTTGAAAAATTCTTTCTTTGTTGGAAAGGGTATACTTCCGAAATGGTCCCATAATTTTTTTTTCGAAATCGGACAAGCGGTTTTTGAAAAATCAACAAAACTCAAAAAAAAACTACATTGTCCACATTGACTCATGAACATGTGAACCACTAAAAAGTGAAAAATAAAAACGTTTTAACAAAAAATAAAACCGACTTCAAAAAAAAAGTGAAAAATAAACTTTAGAAGAAAAACCAGTCTCTGAAGTCGGTGGCAAAAAAATTAAATCAAACAAACAAAAGTCACCGACTTCAGAGACTGGTTTTTCTTCTCAAGTTTATTTTTCACTTTTTTTTGAAGTCGGTTTTATTTTTTGTTAAAAAGTTTTTATACGCATTATAAAACTCGCGTTTGAGGTACCATACGCTCTGATGTTTTTTATCCCGGTAACTTACAAACCCGCAAGATAATAGGGATGTTTCCTGACAAAAAAAATATGATTCTGATTAGTCCGTCAGTTAGATTATCGAAAAATATTTGGATAGGTACCTACGTGTTTTTTGTTTTATCAAATTAATAAAAATTGACGAAAATAAAACGTGTCAAAGATCATGAGTGCGAGCTTGTGACTAGTTGTGACGTTACATGACTTTTCGAAGCACAAAGTGTCGTCTTAATTTCTTGTTTGCGTGAATAAATAAAAAATATGTGTCCAATAATTTACAAAATCTATCCGACAAACTAATTAGATTTTTTTCTGTCAACTACCCTATTACCTAACTCCACACAAGCAAAGCCGTGGCCATAAGGTAGTTACTTAAGCTTGCGTAACGGTTCCAATGTGTGAATAGTGACTCAGTGATTATTATAGAACATTTTGATTTCCAGCTCAAGGCAGGTCAAAGACAGGTTATGCTGTTTGCATTGGATATGCGGGTGAATTGAAAATTGCCCTCATTGGCCATGCTCATAAATGTGCTTGAGGCGCAGTTATTATCGTAATTCTAGCCCAAAGATTTCTGCTTCAGGAAAAGACTGGAGAAAGAAAGAAAGTTTTCAGTATAAAAGCGGATAGATGAACTGTGAACAAGATGATAATAATATGGCCAAAAAGTAGGTGAATGCTGATAATTATGATGAGTAATAAAGAAGTATGGAAGAAGAAGACATACTGCACCAAAACCAAATAAATTAGAGCAGTAGAATTATGATGATGTAATTTAGGTAAATGAACTGAAGCATCTGTCCGCGCATCGTCTATGTGCGGCCAACCGCGGGGAAGGCGAGGGGCGCGGCGTACCGGGCGCGGGCCCCCGATCGCCCGCCGCCGCGCGCGCTCCCCTCACTCAGCTCACGGACTCAGGCCAATACGGGCATTGCTTTGTACTTGATTTGATATTGTTCTTTATGGTATTAAACCTATTGTTATACAGTCCACTACTCTTATCATTTAACGCCCAATTTATTTATTTTTTGTTCAAATTCAATTTATTTGCTAAAAGTATTGGTACAGTTTCGGTCGTAACATAAATAATTTAGATCCATAATAATTACTTAGTCATAATAATGTGACATGCAAACATTTGGGTTTCATAATTGTATTAAAGTCATAGGTAATTCATTAAAATTAAATTGAGTAATAATGTCATTAGATACATTTCCATAATAATAGCGGGTAAATGATAATCGTCTTGATACATTCTTATTATGCGTGCAAATTATTTACAAGCTTACATTTTCAATCATAATTTATGTCGTTATTACCGTGCAATTACCATTATTAAATCGAGTCTATTCATTGGTCCTTCGAGCCGGATGCATCTGTAAATGTATAATGTCCACATTGTCCACAATTAGTTCACAATCTAACCAATTTGTACGATAAATGTCAACTCAAATGAAGTTTTTGATTAAAACATTTTTAATTGCAATGCAACATCGATATTTAACACAAATTACAGTGCTACCAACATACTATTATGGTGTTTCATTCATCGATGCGTTTAAAAACATCGTCGCTTCACGATTGAATAATACATTGACTGGCCTGTTGGTCTAGTGGTTAGTGACCCTAACTGCTATGCCGGAGGTCGTGGGTTCGATTCCCACCCAGGACAAATGTTTGTGTGATGAGCACGATCATTTGTTCTGTGTCTGGGTGTAATTTATCTATAACTAGCTTTTGCCCGCGACTTCGTTCGCGTGGAATAGTGACTTCCGGCAGATTTTTGGTTTATCTCGCGAAAAAAAAAAACTATCCTATGTCCTTTCTCAAGTTCCAAACTATGTCTGTACCAAATTTCATCAAAAGCCGTTCAGCCGTTTAGGCATGATAGAGCAAAACTTCCGTTTTCTGCCTACTTCCTACCCCCTAAGTACGATGACGTGATCATTTTGATCTTATATCCGTTTTTAGGTAACCATCTATTACCATAATAAATTTCATCAAAATCTGTTCAGCCGTTTAGACGTGAAAGAGCAAAAGTCCCAACAAAAACGACTAAAAGTCACTAACTCAATTTAGTTATCTGCCTACTGCCTACCCCCTAAGAACGATGGCGTGATTATTTATAGCCTATGACCATTTCTAGGATATCATCTATCACCATACCAAATTTCATCAAAATCCGTTCAGCCGTTTAGGCGTGAAAGAGCAAAAGTCCCAACAAAAACGACTAAAAATCACTAACTCAATTTAGTTATCTGCCTACTGCCTACCCCCTCAGAACGATGGCGTGATTATTTTTAGCCTATGACCATTTCTAGGTTATCATCTATCACCATACCAAATTTCATCAAAATCCGTTCAGCCGTTTAGGCGTGAAAGAGCAAAAGTCCCAACAAAAACGACTAAAAATCACTAACTCAATTTAGTTATCTGCCTACTGCCTACCCCCTAAGAACGATGGCGTGATTATTTATAGCCTATGACCATTTCTAGGTTATCATCTATCACCATACCAAATTTCATCAAAATCCGTTTAGCCGTTTAGGCGTGAAAGAGCAAAAGTCCCAACAAAAACGACTAAAAATCACTAACTCAATTTAGTTATCTGCCTACTGCCTACCCCCTAAGAAAGATGGCGTGATTATTTATAGCCTATGACCATTTCTAGGTTATCATCTATCACCATACCAAATTTCATCAAAATCCGTTCAGCCGTTTATGCGTGAATGAGCAAAAGTCCCAACAAAAACGACTAAAAATCACTAACTCAATTTAGTTATCTGCCTACTGCCTACCCCCTAAGAACGATGGCGTGATTATTTATAGCATATGACCATTTCTAGGTTATCATCTATCACCATACCAAATTTCATCAAAATCCGTTCAGCCGTTTAGGCGTGAAAGAGCAAAAGTCCCAACAAAAACGACTAAAAATCACTAACTCAATTTAGTTATCTGCCTACTGCCTACCCCCTAAGAATGATGGCGTGATTATTTATAGCCTATGACCATTTCTAGGTTATCATCTATCACCATACCAAATTTCATCAAAATCCGTTCAGCCGTTTAGGCGTGAAAGAGTAACAGACAGACAGACAGACAGACAGACAGAGTTACTTTCGCATTTATAATATTAGTATGGATGGATATGTATGTATTTAGAAATATATAAGTATGTTTATCAGTTGTCTAGTACCCATAACACAAGCTCTGCTTAGCTTGGGACTAGATGGCGTTGTGTGATAGTTGTGGAATATTATTATTTATTATTATATTATTCGATGGACAGCCAA
The DNA here is from genome assembly GCA_949316265.1 of Diarsia mendica. Taxonomy (NCBI): domain Eukaryota; kingdom Metazoa; phylum Arthropoda; class Insecta; order Lepidoptera; family Noctuidae; genus Diarsia; species Diarsia mendica. Next base: position 18,263,222 of record OX438909.1, on the reverse strand, counting down.
GTCAATGTACATTATGTAGGTACATTGTACAGTCGAACAAGCTAATATTATATTATATAAAGCTAAATTTAAGTATACAGCCAGCTAACTTGTATATACTTTTAATATTATACAGATACATTATTTTAGAGACTGATATTAAACGATACGGGCGTTCGACATCAGTCGCTTAATGCGAAACACTTTATAAAACAAAACTACAATCAATATTTTCAGTGTTCCAGAATTATAAAGAAGACTTGTATACTTATTAACTTGTTCGTCTGTACTATAACTTCACTATTCATTCTGTGCTCTTATTCCGGTTATGTGTGTCGTGAATTTTAGCCTACTACATAACATAAACTTACGCTCTTTTCCCATGTTGGTAGGCAGAAACTACAGAACGCCACCTAATACGATCCTCACATATGCACACCTTATGCCTTTTTTTTGGGGGGCTAGAAAATCATCAAATGACTCCTCCCGCTCTGGGCAGAGCGGTAGGGATTGTCAGACTTCTACTGACTAAAAACCACCCATGTTCCTTCTTGTGTCGAGGCCGCGGTATCTCTTTCGAACAAACCGCAGCCTCGACGGGCAATCTTGTGCCCTTGTTCCGGTTTTGTGTGTCGTTTATTTTAATCAACTAAATAACATAAAGTCACGATCTTTTCCCATGTTGGTAGACAGAAAGAAACCACAGAACTCCACCTAATACGATCCTTACATAAGTACCCATATTATGCCTCTTCCACATTCTCTGGTGATTCACGCACGCCGGTTGCGAGTACTATGCACCTGTCCTTTCTGAAGAATATCACCAACCAGGTCAGTGTATAACCTGGTCTTTCTAGGGCGTCCCCTCCCGAGGACGCCGCGTCGTTGTTTTCAATACTAAATTAATATAATTTCAGTCAATTTTATAAATAACACCAGTTCCGGATAATACATACCTTAGTCATATCCCGGACGAGATAATCTATACTAATATTATAAAGCTGAAGAGTTTGTTTGTTTGTTTGAACGCGATAAACTCTGGAACTACTGGTTGGATTTGAAAAAATCTTTTTGTGTTGGATAGTTCACTTATCGAGGAAGGTTATAGGCTATATAACATCACGCTACTGCCAATAGGAGCGGAGCATAATCGAGAAATGTTGCTAAAACGGGAAAAGAAAATTCTTTTCTGAGATCTTCCGTTGCGTGCGCTGCGAAAACGGTTTAAGTTACGAGAAAATCATGTATGAAGTAATTATTCCTCTTTAAAAGTTCTAAAAAAAAGTCCGCGACAGCATATGTCTATCTTTTAAGATTGACTCACTGTAACCATTTTTCACTATTAAAATGTTAGGTTAAAAAGAATTATTTTTTGCGAAGCTTATTTAACCCATATGGTATTAATCTATATCTAAATAAACGTGTTCGTGAGAACGGAAATTTAATATAGAATATTTGAGTCCTTTACTCTATACAGTTTATACAAATATCTTAGAAGATATCGCAATGTAAAAATACCCGCGCGGAAAAATAATTACGCGGGTTGCGTCATTGAGGTATAATGTACTACGCACGGTTGCGTCGCAATGTAGGTACGGGGGATTCTGGCTGGCCTCCGGGAAATTCAAATTCAAAATATTTACTGCACTATAATGTTTACAAGTACAGGGTGTTATCGACATCGTATATTTAACTGTAACAGATATCTATAGTAATTCTCATTTTAGTATAATCTAAACTAATATTTTAGAGAGGAAAGGTAATTTTTTTTGTTTGTTACGATTTAACTTAATAATTTTGGTTGGATAGTTGATTTATCGAGGAAAGTTATAAGTTATACGAGTATATAGAGACGCAGACAAAGTTGCGTGGGTCAGCTAGTGTTCTATAATTAAAACATCAAAAGATTGAACTCCGTTACCGATGAGTTTATAAGTACGCAGGGCGACTAATCAACCTATCCTATCTTAACCTAATCTATAAGTGCTGAACTAATTACTGTATTTTTTTCAAAATTTAAGGCTCAGTAGTTTCGGAGATAAGGGGGGGGGGGGGCAGAATACATAACCTTCTACTTAAAACTAGGAGGTTATGTATTCTGCTGGCATTGCCGATAACTCTGTGATTACTGGTCCGATTTACGTGATTGTTCTACCAAATGATATGAATTTCATTAATTTTGCTTCGGTAGTTTGTGAGTTCTCTTTTATTATACGTATTTTTACCGTTGCTTAATATTTATGTTAGAATGTTGTCTGAGTTGTTGGTCTAAACATAATAAGTCGTATAATAATAATAATAATGTAAGTGCACTGTATAGGCAATCTCTGACCACTCTCCCGAGCCACGGAGGCGTGGTATTATGCTGTACTTATTTAAGGCGAGGTTGCAGTATTGTGTTTTTATGAACGCACCACCTCACCCCCCGCACTTCCCGGCGAGCGATATAATGCCTTTGACTATATTTTCTTCTTGGAGAAAAATGATAAAGAAATTATACAATATGTTTTCAACATTTACTTCAGAATAAAAAGTTCTATCTACTGATAAAACTTTCATATAAATTCATGATGAAATGTCTCAGCAGTACACGTTTGAAATTGTGATTGTAGCAGATAAATTACATAAGCTGCTACTAGTTTTTTCAACAGAACAAATAACATAGGTCAACAACATTTTGAGGTTATTTTAACAATGACACCTATGAATCCAAAATACAACAGAGAACGAATAACCAACATCGCAAATGAGACGGTTAGGTGTTACATAGCTCAAAACAATATTTACTTCGAATTGATAGACTGTAAATACACAGAAATCATATAAACACCAACCAATGTCGGCAATATTGGCATGCAGATTATTCGTTGTCTACGGCACGGATTCGAGATTTAAAACCATCTTTGGAATCCTCATAAATCATACAATCCAAATATAACAATAGTTATAGGATTAATTAAAACATTTGTTTAACAACAAAAACAATTATTTTATAGAGGAATGTGCGTTTCATTCCACGTAGCTGTCATAGACAAACGACTCACGCGCAGCAATTGTCTGGTCGCACTTCAAAAATTAATAACTTTATCAAAAGTAAACAAAAACAAATAATTAAGTCATGGTTGTGTATGGGATACGGTAACGTATTAATTATGATGTACCACCTTAAATTTAGAATTAATAAATTATGTAATTCATTTTTTGTATCACCATTTCAAGTGGAACGGATTGTCAAACCGACAGATCTGCGATCTGCGGACTCGATTTGTCAGTCTGGGAATTTCCACCATGCGCGCATAACGCGTACCCAGATTCACGGCTCCGGCTAGTTTTTTTTCGTTTTTTTAAATTTCAAAATGGTGGAGTAAAAGTTACACGCGCTATGTACGCGCGATTTTTCCTTTTTTTATAATAACGCTATCGAGCGATGGATTGCGGTCCGTAGTCACCATGGGTTCGATCTAGCTAGCCTCGTGGTCCAATAAACATAGTGTTTCGGACATGGGACCGCGATAAACTTGCACGTGGCGTCATCAATGGCGTCGTTTCCGCCGTGATGCTGGGAGGACTTTGGAGTTGCGATAGTTTCGCTCAGTTCAGCTCATCAGCAAGCCAACGCCATTGAGGGGCGTCCCATCCGTAGGGCTCCGCGACTGCGTGAGTGCCTGCCACCGTTCCCATGTGGTAGACGATCTCAAGGACTACACGTCGTGCCTGCTCCGCTTCCCGCACCTGTCTTCTGTGCCAGGCTTCCGCGCGCCCGAGCGCGAGGCCACGAGGATCGCTATCGAGCACGTGTTCTAGCGATCGCCTGATTCACCAGCTCCGTGGAGAACCGCGTCCGCTTCGGTGACAATTTACGGCGTAGGGAGTGCGATCATGGTACCATGAGTAAGTCAATCTTTTTTTTTTTACATAATCTGGCCAGAGAAAGTTAGAATCAGTGCGCGTTCGGTTTCAGAGGCCCGCTGCCCTGGTTTTCTATTTCAGACAATTTAGCTTTAAGGTGTAAACAGCCTTGTTCAACATTTCATGTAAAGTGTTTTTTATACAATATACCACTGTTAATGTTCTAGTTGAATTTTCAATGTTTTATTCCAAACAAACTCCTCATAATTTTTCCACAGCAAGAGGTCCTTGAACCAATGGTTCAATGTCCACTCCGCGAGCTTGAAGAGCCTTCTTTTTCTTTCATAAACAAACTCATCGTGTGTCTTACCTTTGAATTAACTTTCACCTTTTCAACCCCTTAACAAAAAATCTTTTATTTTTTTTTTGTCCCTGTTCGGGCGCCATTGTCGTGTGTGAAAAAAAAAATAAAAAAAAAAGATTTGTTTTTGTTTTTAGAGTCATGTTTGATAAAAAAAATTAACGAGCTGATCATTCTACATTGCCTTTCTATCTTAACGATTTACTTGAAAGTATGTTCAATTTGTATGTAATGATTTTTATTTATTAAAAAACTGATATTTAGTTCGATTTTCAAAGGTTCAAAAATCTTAAAAAGTACTGCAACCTCACCTTAACAACACACACACACATAACATAAAACGTCACGCCTGTAATCGCCGAAGAGTTAGGCAGAGGTGTACCTAATAGTAGGTACACCCACATTTTTTACCAGTTATGTATACCCAAGTGCCATGTAAAAGGGGCGAGGTTATTGCCATCAACCTCGCATACATCTACACGTCGTGGTTGCTGTGTTCCTGATGGAAAAAGCCCCAATAACACTTTCTCCCGAACCAGGAAGCTATCCTAGGACCTCACGCCCAGCAGTGGCACTTGCGCCCACTAATCCCACGAGACAGTACATTAGTATTTAACAACACAGTGAATTTAAAATATCTCTAGTTTTAGTAATTCTTAGAACTACTTACGTAGAAGCTTGGTAGATGAATCCATATTAATTGATTCATAACATGGGTTTCCGTCTCACTTTTCTTTGATCTATTTAACACATTACAAATGGACAGTTTTAACTTCAAGAGAATAGTTCTCGGAGAAGTACTGAGAAACTACTTAGAAAACCAAATAAACAAAAAACTGGTATCTTAATTGTAAGTGGTCGGAGTGTACAGATGTTTTGCATTCAGTGGAAAACATTTAGTTATAGTCGTTTTCACTAAAACTATCAAAAAGTTGATAATCCAATGCGATAAATTCATCAATATTTTAACAGATTTAGATTGTTTATTAAATTATTAACATTTATCTTAACTGGAACTGTACTTCAGCAAATCTTACAATAATATTTGAAAAAGTATTTATTAGTCTCGTATAGGACACAAAAAATGGCTAAATTAACTATAGAACAAAATTGTATGAAAAGTAACCAAGAAATTTGGCCGTAATTAGTGGTGTATTTGCTAGATGAAATTCTTCATAAACTTTAGAAGAAAAATCAGTTTCTGAAGTCGGTGACTTTTGTTTGTTTGATTTAATTTTTTTGTCACCGACTTCAGAAACGTTTTTATTTTTCACTTTTTAGTGGTTCACATGTTCATGGGTCAATGTGGACAATGTAGTTTTTTTTTGAGTTTTGTTGATTTTTCTAAAACCGCTTGTCCGATTCCGATAAAAAAATATGGGGCCATTTCGGAAGTATACCCTTTCCAACAAAAAAAGAATTTTTCAAATCGGTTAGCAAGTGACGGAGTTATGCCCGAACAAACATTAAAAAAAAATACAAACATCCGAATTGAGAACCTCCTTCTTTTTTTTTAGAAGTTGGTTAAAAAAGGACCCTAGGTGTAAGTTTTTAAACTGACATGGTCACTAACTTACACTATTCTGTTAATACGTGATCATGGTGCTTGTAACAGCGACGATATATCGGGAACTCGAAACAAAAAGTAAAAATGGTAATTGGTTATACCCGTTTTCAGTATTAACAATAACCCTAGGTGTGCTTCTAAATCTAAAGTTGCTATGTAGATACTACTAATATCATAAATGCGAAAGTTTGTGAGGAAGTATGGATGGATGGATGGATGTTTGTTTGTTATTCTTTCACGCAAAACCTACTGAACGGATGTGAATGATATTTAGAACACAGATAGTTTATAACCTGGATTAACACTAGGATACTTTTTATTCCGGGAATATGATCCTGTAGGACCATTATCAAACACCATGGAGGCGAAGCCGCGGGCATAAGCTAGTTAATAATAACCCTAAGTGTGTTTCTAAATCTAAAGCTGCTATGTAGATATAAAATACAGCATTTATGTAAAGTTCAAACCACCAACAAAGTACACGTGACCAGCTCAAAACTATTAAAGTTATTTTTAAAGCCTTCACCGTACCTAGTTTACTTCAAACAGTATAATGGGGTGCAATCAATTCATATCACGCTACGTTCCCCTGTAGGGTAGGTAGGTAAATGCAAGCAGTCGACCCTGACCGATGAAATGGGAAGTCTGGCAGTCACGGTTGAAAAGCTTCCACTGAAGGTCTCGGGTTTACCTTAATGTCAAGCTGTGGAGTTAGGTAATGTTGTTTCTAGTTTTAGAATTAATCGATATTTTAACTTACCTATAAACATAGTCGGAGCAGCGGTGGCTCAGTGGTGGCGGCCCCGACTTACGAACATCAGGTCGTGGGTTCGAACCCAGGCAGGCACATTACTTTGTGTAATTTATTTCATCACCGCTGCTCTCAAAACGGTGAAGGAAAACATTGTGAGGAAACCCGCATGTCTTAGAACCAACAATTCAAAGACATGTGACATCTACCAATCCGCACTGGGCCCGCGTGGTAGATTATAGCCCATTTCCTCTCTAAGAGAGGAGGCCTGTGTCCCAGCAGTGGGAACATTAATAGGCTGTTGATGATGAAACATACGCCTGTAATCCTTAAAGGGTAGGAGGAGTATGGCTGGTATGTTTAAGTCTTATGTTATAGGAGGTGAACCTACTGCAATTCCTGCTAACAGGGTTGCACGACCTGGGAATTGAGCCCATGAACTCATGTTCACCAGTCGCGCTTGCGACCACTAGACCATGGAGATATTATTGTACTTAAACTAGGTATGCTTCCACCATTATAATATTACATTATCTCTGAGGACGGACGGGACAGGCCGTTAGCTTCCAATAAAACGCCGACAACTTCCGATAAGACTTCAAAAGCAAAATATTTTTCCGAATTTCCAACTAGGTCAATTTATAACTGTTAAACATTGCTCTCAGTAGAAACTTTATGGAGCAAGTAGTTTCGAAGAACAGCACCTTTGACGGACAGACGGACAACGACGTGGTTCCATGAACATTTTGTTTGTATAAATGTTGGCATGAAGTACCTAAATAATTCAACGTTCTTCATAAATAAACAGGCTCAGAAATAAATTTGAAAACGTTTCTTAGAACGCACCAAATATGACACAAAAACGTGTTTATTTATTTGTGAATGACATGTAAACAGAACCTACTAATCTCATTCAGTTCCACTTTCCATTCATTCAACTACTTGACTGCTTCGCTGGTCTAGTCGTCGCTAGTGCGAATCTTCTTCTTAGCGTGTCGATGACAATTTAAATTGAGTTAGCCCAATATTTAGCGACGAGTTTGGCATTTTCAGTTCCAATCATTAGCTCTTGTGATGTGCAAGAAGCTGGACAGGCAGGACACGATGTCAAGTGTATCATCGTCTGTGGGGTAACACCACATTTGCAGTCCAGGGCAGAGTCATCTATGAATTTCCACTTGAACAGGTTTTCCTTGCTTCGACCGACCTGAGTCCGGAGTCTTTTTAAGGACTTGCTAGTGCGAATGTTTTGCATGAACTCCTGGGTACGATTCAGGTCAGACAAAGTAGACATTTATTAGATTTTTCCATCAGCCCGGTGGATGATAATAGGCTCGCCTCATCTTACTTGCGACTTAAACATAACCGGCACAATGTGGGACTATTAGGCACACCTCTGCCTAACCCTTTAGAGATTACAGGCGTGATATATCTATCTATATAAATAAAGAGAGAAGTCCTGACTGACTGACTGACTGACTCATCAACGCCCAGCCCAAACCCTTGGACCAAGAAAGCTGAAATTTTGCACAGAGGTTACCTTTATAATGTAGACAAGGAGTAAGGAAGGATTTTTCGAAATTCAACCATTAGGGGAGTTAAATAGGGGATGAAAGTTTGTATGGAAAATCGTTATTTTCACGCGGGCGAAGCCGCTGGCAAAAGCTGTTATATAAACAAGCTACTTATCTCATTCACTCCAACTTTTCATTCATTCAATCAGACACTTATCGAACTTCTGTCGTCCCTCACTTCCACCACTGCTTAAACCCGACGGGTCACTGGCCCACTCCGCTGAAGATAAGGCAAATTTATTTGCCACTCTTTTTGCGGAATCTTCACGTCTTGACAGCGGCGACGCCAGCCCCTCGGCCTCTCCTGCTGGATGCGATACGAGTATGTCGGACATTCGCATCCATCAGAAGGACGTCTGTAGGGTGCTGCGTAATCTTGACGTGAACAAAGCTAGTGGCCCTGACGGAATACCGGCAATTGTACTGAAGACGTGTGCGCCTGAATTGTCTCCGATCTTGACGCGCCTGTTTCGCCTCTCGTTTGAGACTGGTAAAGTACCGAAAGCTTGGAAGCAGGCTAACGTGCAACCCGTGCCCAAAAAGGGCAGTCGAGCTGATCCGGCCAACTACAGGCCTATTTCAGTCACGTCCGTACTCTGTAAGACTATGGAGCGTGTACTGAATAGAAAGCTCCTGGCATACCTAGAAGCCAATGATATCCTCAGTGACCGACAGTATGGCTTTCGCCAAAACAGGTCTACTGGGGATCTTCTAGCGTATGCCATTCACATCTGGAGTGAGGCCATTGAGAAACACGGAGAAGCGCTTGCCGTTTCCCTCGATATCTCAAAGGCTTTCGACAGGGTGTGGCATGAAAGCCTTATTGCAAAGCTTCCTTCTTTCGGTCTACCTGCAGGACTTTGTGCTTGGATTGCAGACTTCCTGAGGGATCGGTCTATTCGAGTGGTCATTGATGGCTGCTCGTCTGACCAATTGGCTATCAATGCCGGGGTGCCTCAGGGGTCGGTTCTCTCAGCAACTTTATTCTTGCTGCATATTAATAGTCTGCTAGTGCCCGGCACCTTTGGGTATGCAGACGACAGCACTGTTGCTGAGAGGTACACGTCCAACGCGCGGGCTAGTGGGTCTCAGATCCGGTCTCTACGTGAGGCCATGGTGGAGCGGTTGAACTTGTCCTTGAAGGCTGTCTCCGAATGGGGCGACGCCAACCTGGTCAAGTTCAATGCTGCTAAAACCCAGGCGTGTCTCTTTTCCGCAAAAAGGAGCGATTTCCAACAGTCTCCTACTTTCCGTGGTGTGACCGTGCCGTTAACCGATCACATTGAGCTTCTTGGCGTTACGTTGACGTCAACCCTCAATTTCGGTCCGTTCATCGAGGCTAAGGCTAAACTGGCTGCCAAGAAGCTGGGAATCCTAGCAAAGGTGAGACAGTATTTCACACCGAAACAGCTGCTCAACTTATATCAAGCGCAAGTCCGATCGTGTGTGGAGTACTGCTCTCATCTATGGGATGGATCCGCTAAATACCAGCTTGATGCGCTAGAGTCAATTGAGAAACGAGCCAAGAGGCTCATCGGCAATGACGCGCTTGTCAAGTCAAAGCTCCAGAGCCTTGAACATCGTCGACGAGTAGCTAGCCTTTCGGTTTTCTATCGGTTACATTTCGGAGAGTGTGCGAGGGAATTGCACGATCTAATTCCGCCAAGCCCGTTCCATCATCGGACTACAAGACGTACGGCGATGCGCCACCGTTATATGGTGGACATCCCACCCATACGCACTAAACGGTTTGGGAATACTTTCATTGTGCGTACAGCTAAGGAGTGGAATTCCCTGCCAGAGTCTGTATTTCCTGATAGCTATAACCTAGGGGTCTTTAAGTCAAGAGTGAATAGGTTACTTCTAGGTAAGCGTGCTCCATCGTAGACCGCATCATCACTTTCCATCAGGTGAGATAGTGGTCAAACGCGAACCTATCAATAATAAAAAAAAAAAAAAAAAAACACACGTAGGTATATCGATATCGTGTCCTACTATCACAACACACACCTATACTTTCCATCTGCTTATCATTACATTGTCCGATCTGTTCTGAATGCAAACTATCTGTAGGACGCGCTGAGGATTTACCTCGGACCACAGAGTACAAAGTGAAATGGACACCTCAAAGCATTTCATGATTTATTAATGATGTTTGTGGAGCAAGACTATTGATATTGCCATTGAAATTGAAATCAAAATATTTGAAAAGTCGACAAAAGGTACACGGTTCGGTTCGTCGATTGCGAGTGCATTGCCATTAGCATATTTAATTTTAGCTTGTGAAGAGGTAGCTAGTTAAATTGCTTGCAGAAATATGAATGAAGAATCGATATTTATCGTCAGATGGGAACAAAATAACACAACTTTTTTGACACATTGTTTTCCTCGACACAATTATGTCTTCCTAATACATGTTTCTAGATTGTTAGGTTAATTTTAATGAACATAACCTCAGCGTTGTCGTTTGCGAGGAAATTTTGATGAGTATGTGTGAAAAAAATTGTAGCTTATTTATTTATTTATTTATGCACACACAAAATACAAAAAAGGATAAAAACATAACAAATAGAAGAGCACAAAGGTACTGCTTATTTCAAAAGAAATTTCTTCCAGCAGACCTGCGAGAGGATAGTTGGATAAGAAATGTAGACACAGTGTGTAGACAAGACTAACAATATTATCATGGCTTATGTTCTATTTCCAGACGATATTTTTACCCTTATGCCTAATTTTATCCATTAATCAATTTGTTCAGTTTAACTGTACTATAGATACATGATAAGTAAGTCAAATGGTACTTAAATGAGCCACTCGGTGAAGTGAAGAGCTGCCACAGCACAAGTTTCTAAACTGATATGGTCATTATCACTATCATTAATACTGAAAACGGGAACCCTCGAAACGGGAAAATCCCGTTGTACTGTACGTGCGCTGAATGTGCATAAACAGGAGCTCCATTTATTCACTCCTCCATGTCGCATTCACTGGAGTGCTATTTGTGGTGGGATCTCTCGGTATTAGAGCGTTTGGCAGATTCGTGTGGTCAAATTATAAGGGTGCTGCGTTCGCACTTCCAATGTACTTAATTGTCTTTCGGAATTGGTAGACTGGTCTCGGTGACTTGATTTCAATGGAATTTGGCATAGATTTCGGGGAATGTATATTCAACTAGTGAATTTAAAATAGTGGGAAATGCTTTGGGGATTCTTGTTTCGGTTCTGTGTAATTCTTCTTACTTATCATGACTATTGAGGAGAGAGGATTTTAAACACTGCGGCACAGGTAAATAACCAAGTAAGTGGTCATGCGTGTTGCTCGAAAGAGATACCGCGGCCCCGGACACAAAGGGCTAAGAAGGAACATGGGTTTTTAGTCAGTAGAAGTCTGACACTCCCTTCCGCTCTGCCCAGAGCGGGAGGAGTTGTTTGATGATTTACCACTCGCCCATAACAAAAATTGTTCATCAAAATAAATTAATTAAAAAATAGGACTCACCAGATACCAAGGTGCCACATTGGTCATAAATTGTAAGTTCAAAAATTAAAAAATTATCTGGTAAGCTCTGGTATATTTAATCCCACTGTTGGGCAAAGGCCTTCACCGAGGTCATGGTGAAGGCCTTTGCCTTTTTTTTTTGAACGATGAAAACTGATCACAAAAACTACAGGCTACTGAAATTCGAAGTCTAGATCCGTCAAAAGTATTACTCTAGAAACAGCACTTAAACTTAAAAATACACAGTAAAAGACTGCGGAAGTCAAAGCCACGCCACTGCAAGTAGGCTAAGCGTGACACGAACTTTGCAAATGTCCTAAAATCACTTACTGTTGCCATGCACACGGCCATACGGTCTGCAACGAGTAACGTGCCGCCATTTGCATTGCAAAGCAGCCACGTTTGCGCTTCGCAGTTTCTTACTTAAGCTCGTTATAGTCGTGTGTGGTAAGTTGTGAATATCAGTCTTAAGAGACCTTTTTGGAATTTCCGTGTGAACATAACGTAACATCACGCCTCTAATCACAGTAGTTAGACACCCATATTTCGCTACATAATATGTGTAAGTCCGAAGAAATATAAGCCTAAAGCCATCAACCGAGCACAAATTCAGACTCCGTGGCATTTTGGATGTCTTCTTTTTATTTATGATCTAGCCACTTTAAATACTGAAACTCAAAGCATTTATTTCAATAGGGTAGTTGACAAAAAAAACGAATTAGTCCGTCAAATAGATTTCCAAAAAATATTGAACATTATTTATTTTTTCTTTTTTCACGTTAACAAAAAATGAAGACGATACAGTGCTTCGAAAAGTCGTGCAACGTCACAGGTTAGTCCAATTTTACCAGACTATGACGTCAAAAGCCCCCTCTCCATGATCTTTGACAAGCTTTATTTTCGTCAATTTTTATTAATTTGATAAAACAAAAAACACGTATCCAATATTTTCCGATAATTTAACTGACGGACTAAACAGAATCATGTTTTTTTTAGTCAGTCAACTACCATACAGACCATTACTTTTGTAGACAACAAACACAAAGAAAAGTGATCTTACAGTCACAGCGCCTAGTAACTTATGAAAGTACTATAATTGCCCATTCTAAAGCATAGATCTCCTTGGTTACTTCCTTTAGAATTATGAAAAATATTATTACCCATTATTTATCATCTAAGTTTTTTATTGATGACACACATAAACTGGCCCCTATTTATAGGTCGCAAATTTTTTTGTAAAAGTAGACGTAAAGAAGAAAGAGAAAAAACATTCACAGAAAAATTCTCTACCCTGCATCAAAACGCGTCTAATTTATATCACCCATTCTTAATTAAGGTTCGCCATAATTTCTACCCATTTCCTACTATTTCCAGCTTCTATGGAACCACATCACTCCCTTATCAAACCGCGTACGTACCCTACCTATCTACCCATATAAATAACACTGAAATTGTCAGCTTGTTCGTACGGTTGCGTGTTCGCTAATCTCAGGAACCACTGAACCGTTTGATGGGGTTTCCTTGCCGAGATGTTCACGAAAGCGTTTTGTAAATAGTTGCTAGCAGATCTATGACAAATCAAGGAATTAAGTAGACAATACTTATTACTGGCCTGTTGGTCTAGTGGTTAGTGACCCTAACTGCTATGCCGGAGGTCGTGGGTTCGATTCCCACCCAGGACAAATGTTTGTGTGATGAGCACGATCATTTGTTCTGTGTCTGGGTGTAATTTATCTATAATATGTATGTATTTAGAAATATATAAGTATGTTTATCAGTTGTCTAGTACCCATAACACAAGCTCTGCTTAGCTTGGGACTAGATGGCGTTGTGTGATAGTTGTGAAATATTATTATTATTATTATTTGTTTTTTTTTTTTACATGAAAAAAAAACAGACCACACACACTGATTTCCCTTTTTTGTTTTTTTGGGAAGTGGGTAATCATCAAATGACTCCTCCCGCTCTGGGCAGAGCGGTAGGGAGTGTCAGACTTCTACTGACTAAAAACCACCTATGTTCCTTCTCCTTAATCCTTTGCGTCGAGGCCGCGGTATCTCTTTCGAACAATCCGCAACCCACACTAATTTCTCTTAAAGATACTGCGGAGGAGTAGACAGTAAACCCACATTACGCCAGTCATCTAAAAGTCTCATGTAATTATAGGGGACTAGTCTATTTCATCAACGTAACATCACGCCTGCAATGAAGAGTTAGGCAGACGTGTACCTACATTTCACAAGTGTTTAAGTCTTATGTAATAGAGGGCTAGCCGATTGCCGTCAACCGGTCAATCAAACAGTCGAACCCGAGAATCAAAGCCCAAAACCTCATGTTAGCAGCTCTCGAAAGATAGGCAGTTGCTGCATGTAAAATACTGGTACTCAACTGGAAGTCGACACCAACACCAACATAGTTTGTGAAAGAGTATACACACATGATGATGACGCATACTTAGACCGCATACAGAAAGAAAGCTGGCAGCCTACCAGCGCTTATAGGAACCGGTCCATGCAGGTAACCGGTGCAGGCATTTTGAATGAACAAGCCGATAAGCGCCGAACGTCGCCGATAAGTTCCGAAAATATTTGATACATCATCAGCCGGTTGCACGCGCCGGTCAGCGCTGGCGAAATATCATTAATCATCGTCCCATGATTATGACATTTTGCTCGCTCTACTACTACAATCTGCTTGTTTTATGTAACTGTTACGAGAATGGACCCACGCCCATAAGCGCTGGTAGATCGGGCCTGCTATCAGGTTTCTTTCTGTATATGGCCTTACAGCAAGATATAATAATAGTCCTCCTGACCGTTTTTCGGCCACGGCGGCCAATCCCAGCGGAGATTAGCCATCTGCGCGGGAGATATTATAGTGCACAAGTGTGCGCGCAGGCACAAGTGCACTCTCTGTTCCCTTTTCTCTCATAGTCCGATGGGACGGCAACCCGACACGACCGGAGAGAGATCAGGCGCAGGACCAACGGCTTAATGTGCTTTTCGAGGTACGGGGGTATTATACCGCCAACTTCCAAACTCCGGGCTACTACTGGGAAATTTCTAACGAAAAACCCAATAGCACTTTTTGGCCGACCCGGGAATCGATGACCCGGGGGATCGGGGATCGGCAAGATATCACACACATACTGAACATCATCACTCCCAGCCTAGATCAGGCTTTCATTTACACCTTCGGACGCCTCCCGATCATTACCATAAACGACTGGTATCTATTACGGTCCGGTCGTTCTGTGCAGACTCCTGTAATTGACGTCATTTGTTCCGACCATCGGTAGATAGGTACGTACAGTCAATGCCCAGCTTTATCTGACCCCTCTTCTAACACCACTTCTTTTATATGCGAAGGTCAGGTAATACTTGGCACTGAGTGTACAAAGATAGGCCTGGAGGAGATAAAAATATTGAAGAGTGAGGTTATGGTTCTTGCAATTCTGGGGGTATTATGTAGTTGCATTAAATCTTAGAGATGCATAGTTCTTTTTATTATAAGCTTTTATTTAACTATATAAATTTCTGTTTGTTTGGTCAAATTTTGCAACTGAATTATGAAACCATTAACCCGAAACGATTGAGCTTGGACATACTTCTAATTTGGATGACAATAAATGGTTAGCTAAATAATGTCATTCTACCTCCAATAATGTGGACTCGTTATTTTTCATCACAGTTTAATTTAAAGTGATTTTTACTTCTCTAGCCCTCAAAAATTTGCGAATAAATTGACAAAATAAGCTCCATAACAATATTTTAATAATTTATTTTTGACCAGCAATCACAATAACGACGATGTGATAAAATATCTATTAAATTTAATAATTTTTATTAATGAGCGAATAAACTTTTTATTTGTTTTGTAATTTAAAGTCACAACATTTTATTTCATTTGTGTTTTGTATAAGAAATTTTATACTTTTCTAAGTGTTTTTTTTTTATGTCTTCTATGGCGGCAGCTTAAAATTACTATCATGCCTTGTATTACTATTTGTCCTACACACTCATCTAAGTATATTATGTTGTAACTAGCAATTTATCAAACAGACCGTTACATTGATATCAATAACTACTCAACGCACACTCGCGCAAATAATATGATACGGGTGACACATTGTGTTTAATATTGATATACTAATCTCAAGGGTTTTCCTATAACGTAAATGGAGTATGAATTCCATGTATTCGTCATATAGATATGGTATTAACGTCACAAAATACCCTGCGGACTAACCAAAGCGATTGTCCAGAGATCTGGCAATTATCCGACGTTCATGTTATTCGGTGAACAGTGAACACGGACGCGTGATCGCGTAATCTGTGGGCGCCATAACCCGCTTCCTGTATAATGCGGTCACGCGTATCCTTATATTTTCATATTAATTACATGTCACTCATTTAATTTTGTTCCAAAGACAGTAAATTGTCCGTTGACCTCGCGTTACGATAATTTTGGTTAGTACACGGCGGAACACTTGCCTATGCTTAAAAACCTCTTCACCATAAAATACGTTACAAAAGGATTCTTCATCCCACCATCATCTTTCTACCACGGGATTAGCAGACGTACTGCGGTGTACCATCCAGTCTTGGTTGACATCCCGACGAGTCATGCTCAGCGCTTCTACTCCACGTTTATTATGCGCACAGTAAAGTTTGAAATTCTCTATCGGTATCTGTGTTCCCTCCCACAATTAACCGATACGCTCGTTCCATCATAGATCTCATTTATCTATTTGCATTAGCCTTTTGCATTTAAATTTAATTTAAATTTAATTTATTAACCTCTGGATGGTGACGTTAGTCAACATAATTGGCATATAATTTTCCTACTACTGGGATATAACCCTCTTTTCGATGAGAGGAAACGGTCCATAATCCACCAGGTGGACCCAAGGGGTTGGTAGATGTCACATTTATACCTATTCGAACTTTTCGTTTTAGGACATGTTGGTTCCCTCACGATGTTTTCCTTCACCATTTTGAAAGCAGTGGTGATGAAATAAATTACACATAATAATCCGCCAACCTGCACCCACGACTTTCTTCAGGCATTAGGCAGAGTTCAATACAATAAGATGCCAACTAATGCTGGTTTCTATACCACTGATGCCTACCGTATATAAGTTGAACAGAATCCCCACAAGCATTAGCCAACCGTTTTAATTAAACACGTATCGAACATGCTAATCAAATCAGCGTCTCAATGATCGAAACTGCACTTAAGATGGCGCCTAACACGGAGTAAGAGCACTTGTTCACAAGATGGATTCCTCCGGTGGTAATATAGCTAGCTTCGTCGAAAGCTAATGTATAATACACATGGTATCACCCTACATATTACTTCTACGCCCACACCATCATCCAACCTCTCCTTAAAAATATATTTTTTTTTCAATGTGTCCTTTTTTTTTCTCTCTCTTCAAAATCAATCATTGTCTTATTTATGAGGGATTTGGTTTTCGCACTTATTTATACGTGCAATTAGTCATTGCATGTTATAAAGGTATGTCATGCTAGTCGGAATGTATTAACTGCCTAAGTACACTTTCACCGCCTCGAAATAAGTTCGATTTCAAAGTACAGATGCCATCAAAAACTACCCGAAGCTGTCAAATTTTCCCAATCAACCTTGAACCCACAATAGTTCAGCCATAAAGTTGAAAATCTATTTCAGAAAGACAGATTACAGTAGCATGATATAAATACAAGCTATAAGTCCCGTAGTACTCTACATTGCAGTAGGAAGGAACCGTCTCATGAACAGTTGAACACGTCGCCTAATGATAGGGTGAGAGCAGACTGCGGTAATCCGAGCTAAGCAATGATTCAGTGGCACGTGTCACGATGATAAATGAGGTACTTAGATGCATTTGTGACCACCGTCGGGGGTTCATTCTAGGGTTGAGTAGGAGTTACTAAGGAAGTAGTTGTAGAGTGATACAGGCTACCTTATTACATCACATAATGTTGTTATATTATGTTTACGCATATAATCCCCGAGGGGTTAGACTGAGGTACACACGGCTACACATCAAGCTATACATTTCCAGTATAAGCTGGTCTCGCATTGTATAGGATTTCCGTACAATGCGAGATCAGCGTAAACTGGAAATGTATAGCTTGATGTGTAGCCGTGTGTACACTGTAGATTGACGCCAGTTAACGATAAGGCGACAATAAATGCTAGCGACCTTGAGCGAGTGGGTGGAGCTTGCGTCATTCCCTGCGACCGCGAAACGCATCCACGCAATGCACGCTCGTAATTTCGTAGGGTAACTATACGTTTCAAATAGTAAGGACTGTCTAGCCCGATTTTTATAACCATACTTAACTTATGTTTGGGAATAATTTATGCATGTGTATTATATGTTTATAATCTATTTATGTAACTATTTGTATATTATATATTTTATAAATCATTAGGTATGATAATATTTGAATGTTATTTTTTTTTTACCATTGTTCCTATCAAAAAGAGCACCTGCCATCTAATCTCTACACCACCCTTGGTTGACTGGTAGAGAATGCCTAAGGCATTAAGTCCGCCTTTGTACCTTTTTTTTGTGTGCGAGAAGTTCAAATAAATAAATAAATAAATAAGAATATGCGTAACTTTAGTATGTTGCTTGTAAAATTATTTGCCAAAACACATGTATTTTAGTATGGTTTTTACTCGTTAAAAGAAATTTTTAGAGGTATCTTCGCGATTTTTTTCTATCGAGTAAAATTAGTTGTATAAATGTTTTCAACACACTGGGCCACTAGCGTATATCATGATGAATATCATATATTTTTCTGATTTTGTTTTCTGCAGTGGATCATAATTATACTTTAACGCTTTATAAAACTCGCGTTTAGCTCCTAGGAGCGAGATTTCCATAAACCTTCAACTTTTTTAACCGTCTTCAAAAAAGGAGGTTACTATGTTCGTGTGTATGTATTTTTTTTTTATGTATGTTACCTGATTTCTCCCCCATTAGTGGACCGATTCTCATTTTTTTTTTATTTGAAAGAGTATACTCCTGAGGTGGTCCCATTTTAATTTGGTGAAGATCTGGTGCTGATCTTCGGAGATACACAATGGAACTCTTCAAAAATAGACGGCAAATCTGTCGTAATTGCTGAAATCGCTTGGATGTTTATTGAATATACATTATCATGACGTAACATCACGCCTGTATGCTCTGAGGGGGTATGCAGATATGTACAATACACATTTTTTTAGTTGATAAATATGAAAAATATAGACACATACTTACGTGTTGCGTGCTTTTTCTGACGCTATTCAAGTATTCGCATCTAGCAGTCATCACTTGTCTTCATGTTGATGAGCTGATAATGGAAGGTACTAGGTACCTACTCCTCAACGGTTACGAGTTGAAAGCAAAAATAGGGGAAGGAAGGTTAAGGGTTAGGTTTCTTGGTTGAATTATAGGTACTTATTACAACTAAAAATGAAAAAATAAAAAAACTTTTTTGCAAAAAAAACAACCGACTTCAAAAACACCAAAAAGAGAAAAATCAACTTCAGAAAAAAAATCAGCTTCTGAAGTCGGTGGCAAAAAAATAAAATCAAACAAACAAATGTCACCGACTTCAGAAGCTGATTTTTCTTCTGAAGTTTATTTTTCTCTTTTTTTACAAATCAAGACTCCGTGGTTGCTGCTGAGACATTCCAGACGGAAAAATCCAACAAACGAGTCAAAACCCAAGAAACAAACCAAAACTGAGTTTAATATAATTTCACCAACGAATCATGGCTAATTTATATAAATAAAGAGAGAAGTCCTGACTGACTGACTCATCAACGCCCAGCCCAAACCCTTAGACCTAGAAAGCTGAAATTTTGCACAGAGGTTTCCTTTATAATGTAGACAAGGAATAAGGAAGGATTTTTCGAAATTCAACCCCTAAGGGAGTTAAATAGGGGATGAAAGTTTGTATGGAAAATCGTCATTTTCACGCGGGCGAAGCCGCTGACAAAAGTATCTGATAAAAGTTCAATCACAGAAGAATATCAAAAAGCTATAATAGGCCATTGTGTACCTTGTCGCACATTCACAAAGTGTTCCTAACAAACGTTTAATCTTATGTCACATGAACAAACGTGTAACAATAAAATGGCCTGTTCGACTCCCCGTTTGGCTAGATTTATTGGTAGTAAACTGGAGCCAACAATAGCCTATTAAACGATGGGCGATTTGTTCAGCTTTGAATATTTAATGTTGTTTAAATAAGAAAGTACTGTCGTATGGATCTTTGTGTCTTTTCTTTGTTGAATTGGCCTGATTTAAAGCTAAGGCCCGCATAAAATGGAACCTAACTAGCGAGGTAATGTACTGAGATTCAGTAATGAAGGCCTTAATTAAAATGATAAATGATGTTGGTTAGTTTAAGTTACCTTTTTTCTTCAATATTTTAAGCTCAATAGAGTGTGCTTACATCTTTTAACTTTCATTTATCAGACTTTTCTTCTCTCACAATAATTCAAATTTATTTATTTTCTCTTCACAAACATAACGTAACTTATCACGTATAAATAGAGCTTAAAATTACATGACGCAGATTAAGTTTGTGAGAGACTGGTGTCTGCACTAGGAAAACCTGTATAGCAAAATATCACCAATCATCTGCCTAGCCCAACTATGTTGGGGTCGAGAATTCGAGATCACTTAAAACATTCTAGTAGGTAATCATTTTTACTTATCCACATTATTTACTACCGAAAATATTGGTGAACTGAAACATTATTTATATACCTCTCATAAACTCACATTCGGTTATACCGCGCACTTTTCACTTCAATCCACAAAGCCGAGGCCACTCAAAGTCTGCATAACTGTCAGAAAAACTGTTGTTGATCCCGTGCGGAAATAAAGCGAAGCTGTATTTTATAATACCGTTTATAAGCAGGTGTGTGTTGATAATTTAAATAATATAATTGGGTTAGAGCAGCGGTGGCCCAGTGGTTTCGGCCCCGACTTACGAAAAGTAGTCGTGGGTTCCAACCCAGGCAGGCGCATTACTTTGTGTAATTTATTTCATCACCGCTGCTCTCAAAACGGTGATGGAAAACATCGTGAGGAAACCGGCATGTCTTAGAACAAAAATTCGAAGACTTGTGACATCTACCAATCCGCACTGGACCCGCGTGGTGGATTATAGCACATCCCCTCTCCTAGAGAGGCCGCCTGAGTCCCTGCAGTGGGAACATTATGAACTGATGAAGTTGATGAATTTATGGGTTATGTTGCCATAAGTAGGTACAGACAAATGGATTGGTTCAAGGTTAAATTACGGTTGTCGAGGTCAGCCCGTAGATGGGAGACTATTCAACTGACTTCTCCATGTCTCGAAAAATTTAAAATTGGGGGCGACTGCCTTTCTAACCTCCATAACCCAGTACTGACTGAACCTGGTTGCCAGACCTTCGGGCCACTGAATACCTGCAACAACTGCAAAAGATCTACTAACGACATCCGGAAAACCGATTTATCGTGCTTTCTTAAGCACGGTGGGAATTTGGTAAGTAATGGTGATCCATCCAAGAACGAACCTAGGCAAGTGTTGCGTTATTTTTTTTTTTACTTTATATGGGCTTACTCTTGACCTTAATGAGGTCAACGATGGAACAAGCTTACCCAGAAGAAACCTATTTACTCGTGACTTAAATAGATTGGGGTTATATGAACTCGGGAAAACCGTCGCAGGCAGGGAGTTCCACTTTTTGGTTGTGCGCAAGGATGCAGGATGCAATAAAGGATTTATCAAAGCGCTTCGTTCAAATGTGTGGAACATCCACTAGGTATGGGTGATAACCTGCAGTACGTCTAGTCTCCTGATGGAAGAAAAGAGCCGGTGGAATCAGCCAGTGGAGCTCCCTGCGCACACTCTCCGAAGAACATTCTGTAGAAGACCGCCAGACATGCGACTTTGCGGTGGTGGGCCAGGCTATGTAGCTTGGTAACCAGCTTATTGTTCTTACCTTCGAACTGGTTTTGGAAATCAAATAGGATTATCTTGGCAGAAAATCATGGTTCCTAATTTCAACATTTGGGACACTGCTCTTCTAAAACCTACGGCTGAGTACAATCGTCCTATATACATTTCGCATATGCAAGTTTCATCCAGGACTTCCCTACTATCTTTTATCGTTCACTCAAGTCTGCATATATCACAAGCAACAAACATTTTAGCACCGTATCCACCATTAAATAGTTTCGCTGGCATCGACACAGAATATTGTGTTGATACAGCAACCTGTTGAGTTTATCGACGACAGCTAATCTCAACGGCACTGAAAAGCGACGCAACATAACAGTTTACATGAAAACTTGCAGGTATATTTAAACGTCTATCGTCGTTGAAGTTCTAAAGCTATGTTAGTCAATTTATGTCACTTTGACATTTTGATTTTGATGCCATTGATTAGAGAATCGGAAGAAACGTTATTTCAGCCAATTACAGTTCAGAAATCACCAACGACTCTATTTAATTTGAAGTGTGCACAAATTATAAATTAGTATCGTACCTGCAATGGGTATAATCATGCATTTTTTTCCCCGTTAAGATGCTATTTTGACGTACGTGGTGTAAACAAAAAAATACTTATTTCCATACCCAACAGATTTGTGACACTTGCAAAAAATCTCCCACCCACCTGAACACTAATTGCCATTGCTGACCTGAAAGTCTTTGAATAAACTGCCATAGCTCACTTACAGTGCTCCACTGTATGGACTAAGTGCGGAAATGGATAGAATAGAACAGTAGAAACAATTTAACTGTCTTTTTTATCAACGAAATTAATCAGAAAATTATAGCGCAGGAGTAACATAATTTAACAAGACAATAAAAAAACAAGTTTTAACAATAGACCAGTTCCGGGTTAAAGCGTTACCATTGATGAGCGGCCTTTTATACCTGAAAGCAAAGCAATTAGATGACCTGATATTATTTGAATTCAAACCAATCATAATTATGAAACTTTCCAATAAAAAGATAATCTACCCAAATCGTACCTACCAAAACTTCTTTCAAATGCCATTAAATATAATCTTACATAAGATTTATTAACCTCAAATATTCCTTATTCTATATAATTAATTCGCCAAAAGAAACTTTCATATAATAGCAGAAAAAACAACGATGAAATAAAAATTATCTAAGCCCTCTCTTCGCGGCCGGAAAAAAAAAACACTTTGTTAGGTTTTTTGCACAAATTAACGGTACAGTTTATCATGTGGGTCGTTAAGCTGTCACAGGGAAAATAATGAGCCTTAAATATACACCGAGCTACCAACTGGACTTATTTTTGTATTATATCTTTGGGGATTTTGGTATAACCTTGGGTCTTGAAGTCTTGGACGTAACCATACTGGTAATGCTAAATAAGTTACAGATAGGGTAAAACTGAACGAAAACTTATGAAAAGTAATTAGTGGTTGAACATGTCTGGGCTCGATTTCGGGCATCGGGCAAAGTGATTGAGTTTTTCCATCAAAACTCAGTAGCAGGCATGGAAACCCGTACCCCCCGTCGGGGCTTAAAGGGCTAAGAAGGAACATGGTTAGTTTTTAGTCAGTTGAAGTCTGACACTCTCTTCCGCTCTGCCTAGAGCGAAATGAGTCATTTGATGATTTCCCACACCCAAAAAAAAAAAGGATTGTAGCAGGTGGCATTCTGTGGTTTCTGCCTACCCCCATGGGGAAAGGTCGTGAGTAGTAATGTATGTATTTGAGTTTATCAATGTACAGATACATTATTCATGTATAATACGGCATACACTCATACACAAACTGCATACCACTCGTGCATACAGTAATTAAATAACATGTCTTTACGAGGTATCGTAAAACGTGTCGGTACATAAACAACAAATAAAATCCGTTAACACAACTATTACGAGTATTGTCTACATTAACGATGTAAAATTATATACAGTGCAACAATAATAGCAGTTTTGCTATTAACTGAACTATAGAGTTAGTGCTGATTTCACCGTTCGATTCTTGTTTTCTTCCGAAAGTTATTACATCAATATTGCATCATCTTCATCATCATCAGCTTATGATGTTCCCACTGCAGGGACTCGGGTTTCCTCTCTAAGAGAGATGGGCTATAATTCACTACTTAGAATTTTTTCGGGGTCAAAAAACGAATCAGCTTATACCGGAACTACAGTTCTGCAGATCAACTGGAAACTGGTACAGACAGTCTAGCTGCTTCGTAGGCTGGGTCTCAGCCACGGAGTCTGAATTTGTGATGGCAATAGGCTAACCCCCTGCTGATACATGCGACTTAAACATAACTGCGAAATGTTGATGTACGAGTATTTTGAGCATAAGATACACCTCTACCAACACCTTTGGGAATAGCAACCGTGATGTTGTTTATGTATGTATTGTCTACATTAACGAGGTGATCTTACATACCGTGCAACAATAGTTTCACCTCTACAGTTCAGCAGATAACCAAGTTATAGTCTGGTGTAGTGCATGATATAATTAAATGCTAACTACACAGTTAAGACTACGTTAAGCCCTCGGCTTCGCCCAGCTAACTCAAAAAAATATGGTTCTGTTTATTCCGTCAGTTAGATTATAAATTATTGAAAAATACATATTAGATACGTGTTTTTTGTTTTATCAAATTAATAAAAATTGGCGAAGATAAAACGCGTCAAAGATCATGAGTGAGGACTTGATGCGTCACTTCTTGTAAGTTAAAAATGTACTTACATGTGACGTCATTCGAGTTTTCAAAGCACTGTATCGTCTTCATTTTTGTTTAGGTGAAAAAAAATGTGTTTGTTTTTGAAAATCTATCTGACGGAGTCATCATCATCATCAGCCTATTGCAATCCACTGCTGGATATAGGCCTCTTTAATCTTACGCCACTCAACTCGATTTTTGGCAATTCTCATCCAGTTGTTACCAGCCACTCTGCGAAGATCATCGCTCCACCGAGCCTGCGGGCGTCCCACCTTACGCTTGCCGATTCGCGGCCTGACGGAGTAATTAGTTATTTTTAGTCCAATCCCCTATTGTCCCACGGGATCGTACTACCCGAATAAATAGTATCCTATGTATTAATCCAGGTTATGAATGATGTCGATATCATATAAAATAATATTTATACTCACACTTAAACTTTACTAAACGAATTTGAATTTGAATTTGAACTTATGTATGTAGGAAGAGACTCCAGGATGTCTGATAAAATCTGGGACCTCAAATGACTCAATTTCCTGTGTGTAGGACTTTCATTTCTAACCGTATTCTGAACGTCACGAAATAATCAAATAAAGGCTATGGTGGAAAGGAAAAAACAGCTCCATACATTTTGACCGAGTTTCGTTGGAAACAGCATATTTTTTTTGATGAAAGCGTTGAAAAGTTTCCGATTCTCATTTTGTCACGTGTTCGGTACCTAACACGAAACGTGGTAACCCATTGTGCGTCTGTGTAGTATGATTTTCCTGGTTGGTATAATTTTAAAGTTAATAGAGTATCTATCATATTATTAAATGTAGAATATGAAATATTTACCCACGGTAAACGTAGCATTCTACAACTTTTCAACCGTTCGCAAATATTTCCCAACCCAACCAAATATTTTTATGTAACCTTTTTGCGTTAAAGTACTAAATTGAAAAGTCCACAAGTACCAATAAAATATTCATAAATTCAGCCAAACATTCAACCACTTCATGTAACCTTTTTGCGTGAAAACGAATATATCACGCGATTGGACACTATTAATAGTGACCCAACATCCATCACTATTTCTATATTTATGACCGCTGCACTATGGTCACGGATTTGATCACACTGGGTAAACACAATTTGTTGGGTGGAGTAGTTTGTCGGTGACCGATTTTATGTTGGTGGAAGCTGGAATGTTGCTCAATGGATTAGCATAACATTAGCTTATTTATGTTATTTTTCAGGGAAACAGGCCTACTCTCAAATCTCAATATTTATTATTGTTTATCTTGTCGAGTATTTTGTGCCTAACCTGGGTGTCAGATATTTGTGGTTGGCTCACGATATTTTTCCCCAGCTAAGGAAGTAACATTACTATTACACACATTAATCCGAAAAATCAGATCAGTGCGTTTCTTGCTTTTGAATTCCTGACCTGGAACTAACTATTCCACGAAGAAGGGATCACTTCAGATCCACCCAGTTCAGTTAACACTATCAAGTATAGTTAGGGGACCCCTGGTACCTCTGGTAGGTATACCTTAAATAACTAACGATACACACTACCAGAAATACTTACAAATTGTATTTCATTCAAACTGCTTACTAGAAAACCTGAGGTAACCTAAGTATCTACATCTCCTTAATAAAAATACCATTCTGATTAAAAACAACCCACACTAAAGTTTCATCGTCACAGTCGGTAAAAAACTCGCTATGACCTCAGCAGCCACAGACGCGTCCGTCCCTACTCCTATTTCGCACTTGAATGATTTTTATATGGCGTCTCGTGATAATGATAAATCTCTACGAAGCCGCCATGATGCGGTCTGAAACTCGGACGGACGGCGGTTTCATATTTTCAAAGGGCTCGCTGCTCTTTCATCTTTTATGGGCTTAATTTCATTTAATTTCATTTTGAGGGCTCCCTACTTTCGCTTTGAGTGGGTCACCCATGTTCAGATGAGTTCAGCATAACGTTATTATGTTTCCTTCTCATACTTCTGTGTTGCTCGTCATCCCAGCAGTCACCTCCTTTCTAGGCACTAAGCCTTAACACAGTCCATCTATCGTTTCTTTGTCGTCTTCAACTCTTATAGCCATCTACATTCATACTTAACCCGCGGGTGCTCGCGCATGGGTCGAAAAGACCCAGTACTCTAGTTTTTGTGCCATAACTGTTTTTGTATTAGATCATTCGTGTCGTCGCTCTATGTACCTTCAAGTAGCCTCACAGGCTATCTGCACACCCCACCTCAGCCAGTCCCCGTGCGGCATTTGGAAATTACGGATGTTTAAAGTGAGTATGGGTCGTTTCGACCCTTGTGCGACGTAATGCGTTAGTGTATTTTTTATTACAAAAATATTATTTTGATTTTATTTCTTCGTTGATATGTCGTCAAATCGTTTGAATTACAAGAGAATAGCAGATATATTAGAAGGGGGAGATTTTGAACGTGTAATTTCGGCAGAAATTGAAGAAAATTTGGATATTGATAAATTTTCAGGCTCAGAAACTTCATTGTCCTCAACGAGTTTATCTTCAACATTCTGACAGTCTGAATTGTTGCACTATTGAGAAGATTGTTGATATTTATGATAATTAAAATGATTTTTTTAATGTTTTAGATTAAATAAAAAAAGTTAAAGTTGTTTTTTAGTTCATACATCGTAAAAAGTTAGATTTAGCAGTGATCTCTTGAATTTGGTGATTTATATTATTGTTTTTCTCTAAATAATGAACATTTATTATTTTTAAGTTTGTTTTGTTACCCTCTTTCTAAATAATTAACAAATAATTCCGAAATTTAATTAAGTTATTAAAAACAATACATTCAAAATCTGGGTCTTTTCGACCCTCGCGCGACTGTTCATGAAATAAAAGGAGACGCGAGTACCGGCGGGTTAACGTTTTTCTCACTACATTTTTCTTGATCCTTTCCATCATATTTATGTCCATATTGCGATAATCATAACGAGTTGTGTCGTCACTTTTTCTCCCCAGTTCCCTAGGTTGTTAGAATGAGAGCGTTTTGTGGGAGTACGAGTATCTTACGTAGTTTTGACTAAGTGCATGTTTACGTACGCGCGGCGCGGCGCGCGGCGCGGCCGGCGACGCGATCCGCACTAAATTCAAACGTATGGCGGTGTATGAGTGCGTTCACGGAGAAGCGAATTTATACGCGATTGCTTGAATTTGAGGCGGCGGCCGCGGCGGCGAACGCGGCGGCGGCCGCGGCGACGGACGCGGCGGCGGCCGCGGCGACGGACGCGGCGATGCACGCGGCGGTTTATTCTCGACTAGCTTTTGCCCGCGACTTCGTTCGCGTGGAATAGTGACTTCCGGCAGATTTTTGGTTTATCTCGCGAAAAAAAAAAAAAAAACTATCCTATGTCCTTTCTCAAGTTCCAATCTATGTCTGTACCAAATTTCACACAAATCGGTTCAGTAGTTTAGGCGTGAAGCAAAGACAGACAGACAGACAGACAGAAAGACAGACAGACAGACAGAGTTACTTTCGCATTTATAATATTAGTTAGGATGAAGCGATGCCCGCGACGGAACTTGGCCTTGAAAATTCGCGGCGGCCGCCGCCGCGGCCGCCGCGCCGCGTCTCTATGAACACCGTCGTACATTGCCATACGTTTGTGTTTGCGCGAACGATGATATCTGCCGCTGCACGCATCGCCTGTCCGTGAACACAAAATTCGCTCGACGCGTCGCCGGCCGCGCCGCACGCCGCGCCGCGCGTACGTAAACATGCACTTAGCCATCGTAAATGCGAAATAGAGGTATCGATTGATAATCGTATATGTGTGGTAACTGGCTTATATAGAACCCTTTATTATTTTACTGCCAAATCAAAATAATGTCCCTACTACCCAAAAAAGGTCAAGTAGTCAATTGGCTTGAACCTAATAGGCCTTTTGGCAACAAAATCAAAGCATTTATTTAAAGTAAGTCAGTTACAGGCACTTTTGAATTGTCAAAATAGAAAACGACAACACCCAGTCACAAGACTTTAATAACCCATGAAAGTGTCCATTTTAAAGCTTAAGTCTATATGAAGGAAAATAGGTAAGAAACATAATAACCAGGACCAAATCCAGAATCCAGTAACGAAATCCAGCTGGAGCATAGACCAACAAGACATTTGTAAAGTTCAGTCAGATATTTAAAACTATGTTTTACTTAATTTCTTCGCTCATCACTTCCACCATAATATCTGTTAGACAGTTTTTTAGCGAAATGAGCATTGGTAAACGGCACGTGCGAAGAATTTTAAATACGTTTACAGTTAAAAATACACATCATCATTCATTTTGACACGTATCAATAACAATGCGTAATTAGACAATGAATACGCAATGGGATATCTAGTAGTAGTAGGTCGTGGTTTACCTAATCATAACACATACCTACGCAGTCATAGTCAAGGCCCATAATTTAATAGGTAGTTGACTGACTCAAAACAAATATGATTATGTTTAGTCCGTCTGTTAGACTATCGAAAAAAAATGGATACGTGTTTTTAGTTTTATCAAATTAATACGAAAATAAAACGTGTCAAAGACTTTTCGAAGCACTGTATCGTCTTCATTTATTGTTTACGTGAAAAAAGAAAAAATACGTGTCCAAAATTTTTTGGAAATCTACCTGACGGACTAATTCGTTTTTTTGTCAACCCTATTATAATAGAAGGCATGCCTATTGCTATCAACCGGGTACAAATCCAAAATACGTGGCTGCTACTCATTCAAGTACTGGAGGGTGCAATTAATTGTCTACAATGGGCATGAAAGGAAGTGTGGCGTATCCTGAATTGGGTTTCCACACTCGCCTTGTGTCCGAGATCGGTCGATTAAGCCCCAACCAGCCAAAGGAAAATCTTACAAAATCCTACTTGATATTATAAATGCGAAAGTTTGTGAGGATGTTTGGTACTCTTTCACGCAAAAACAACTGAACGAATTTGGATAAAATTTGGATCACAGATAGTTCATAAGTTTTTATCCAAATTTTATCTTCCCATGGGATAATTTTTGAGTTGTAGCGGGCGAAGCCGCTGGCAACAGCAAGTAGAATTTAAAATAGACACGTCACTTCACTTATCAAAACCAAGCTACCGAAAGCCGGAATCCCACTGCATCCACAAAATGCATAAATATGAATGTTGAGGTCCAATTCGTGGTACAATACATTACTACATCAGCATAAAATATGCATGTAACATTTTACCATATTCAGCGGACTGTTATCGTGCCCTTAAAGCGAAAACCAACTAAAGTCACTTATGGGCAAAAATGAGTTACAAATACCGTTAGAATCTCCTTTTCAAGATCTACATACTGGTAAAACCCGTTTTCCGAGGTGACGCTCCGTTCTGGATTTAGCTTTTAGCTAAGGTAGCTTATCAGGAGATTTTTTAAATAAAGAACAGACAAAACCCAGTAAGTGTCGGTTAAAGCAATGTTTTTGCACTGTGTGACAGATAAGGTTTACGTGGCGCAGGTTATATAAAATAAGACCACGAAACTTGTCAACATAAAATATATAATTAATAAAATAAAGTCACCGACTATGGGTGTGGGTAGGTTCATGGCGCACCCTATTGCGTTTCACTTGTGAGGTGCACGTTACTGCCCTGATAGCTGGCGTGGCGATGTCCGCAGCGAGGTGCCACGCTGGATGCCAGGGGTGCAGGCCGATAGGTGGTCGCGTCGACCCGGTGAGATGCTCGGCGAGGCCCACGTGGCAAATATGGCCAACGTGGGAAGTCCGCGCCGAACTTAATGGCGCGCACGTCTGAGCCAAAACGGGCTCGTGCTGTGCAGGCGCGCAGTGAGTTGGTGGCCGTTGTTCCAACTCGAACTTTGAAGATGTTGAGGTGTTCCTCCAGTAGGAACCTGGGACCCTGGAACGTGACGTCCAGCGTGTCAAGAGGTGGACAAAAGGTCGCCTCCGCTGATTGCGACACCAAGCTAAGCAAAGCGAGCAACAGTGCGATAATGAAGGTGTTGGTGGGATGTCACAATCAGACGGAGTTTACAAGAAAAGAGATGAGTGGAAAAGGCATGACAGCACATTTTGATGTGTCATCGAAACACAATCGAAATGTATTGAGCTGAAGGCAACATAAACTAGCGTAGCATAAAGTCGGAGAATATAGGGCTGCATGCTTAGATAACCTGCAAGGCTAGAAAACACAAAAATACACACATGTTTATGCTGTTCAAACTTACCCAGTATTGGGGTTATGTAGTCACTGATTTTAACGCCCGATGGCGGACAAAATACTTGGGACGAATGTACTAACATTACGCTTGAATGGTGGCGAGAGGTAGCCACGTGTGACGGACGCGAGCGCCCACCCGCTAGGGGCGAAGCGCCCGCGCCGAACTACGAATTACGAAAAGGAGCGTGCCAACGACGCGACGCCGTATTTAACCTCACTGTGGGGAACGAACTACTATTGGTAGTTCACTCACAAGTAGTGAGGCGCGTGATGACATATTGCGTATGAAACGGAAGATATTCTCGCACACTCGCAGATCATAGAGATGCGCGAGTGCAACATATGTAATTTAGTAACCTTACTAAACCACAGCACTACAAGATGTTATCTGTGGTATTGTGACGTCTGCGGTTCTGTCATTGACAGTTGAATGTAAACAAATAGTGATATTACTGTTTTAATTGTTGAATTAAAGTTTGTATGTTTTAATTAGTTAAAAAGGTAACGTACAACGTTACAACTGTAAGCAATTTTTCTCGCCAGGAAAAACATTCTATCTGCATTTAAGTGGTTTTGTCATGATTCACGTTAAATTAACAATAACAATAACTGAGACTAAATATTTCTACTTAGTATTAGCAATTACCCATTAGGTGAACATAAATATTTCGTTTAATTAAATTCATAAAAACTGCTGTCTAAACTCTATTCTTCAAAACATATGAAAACATTGCGACTACAGGAAAAACCACTAATCTGTAGCATTTATCAAGCCAATCCTTCATTTTTCCTACTTGTTTGAGAATTAAGCTATTTTTCCTTCACCACCCGAATAATGAATACAATAAGAAATCAAAATACACGTATTCGCCTCTTTATCAAGTATTTTAATAAAAAAATTACGATTCGAACCTTTAAACACGATTTTCTCGAAACTACATTTTGTGCAGTTAGTTGGGTTTTGAAGTAAGGGCACGTTATGTTTGTTGCAAATCTAAACGTAGTCATTTATATTTGTGTAGAAGTGACATGGATGTGGACGTGAGGGTTTGTTCAGTCTCTTTGGGGCTAAGGGTTGTTCGCAAGAGATACCGCAGCTTCGGCACAAGGGCAAAGAAGGAACATGGGTGGTTTTTAGTCAGTAGAAGTCTGACACTCCCTTCCGGTCTGCCCAAGAGCGGGAGGAGTTATTTGATGATTTCCCACCCCACAAAAAAAGGTTGCAATTAATTGTACACAATGGGTATAAAAGGAAATGTGGCATATCCTGAATTGGAGTTCCACGCTCACATTGTATCCAAGATTGGTCGATTATGCCCCAAGCAGCCAAAGGAAAATCTTACAAATAGAATTTAAATAAAATAGACCCGTCACTTCACTTACCAAGCTACCGACAGCCGGAATTCCACTTTTTTTTGGGTTTTGGGAAATCATCAAATGACTCCTCCCGCTCTGACTGAGTACCACTTAAATTGACTAAAAACCACCCATGTTCCTTCTTAGCCCTTGCTGAGGCCGCGGTACCTCTTACTTAACATTCCATATTCAGTGGACGGTTGTTTGTTGCAAATCTAAACGTACTCATTTATAATTATTTATATCGAAGTGACGTGGATGTGGACGTGAGGGTTGATTCAGTGACGTTAATAGGCGTTCGGATGTCGCGTTGAAAACAAACCTTGAGAAAGTTTTCCTTTACTTTATTGTGTGACTTCGTCCCCTGGGAGTTCGGTAATTGTCCTACAGGATTGTGTACGATTGAGATATTACTTGCCTAGCCATTTTCCAACAATATTGGCTTCTAATCTAACCAGCCATGCTCTCAAAACGGTGAAGGAAAACATCGTGAGGAAACCGGCATGTCTTAGAACCAAAAAATTCGAAGACATGTGACATCTGCCAATCCGCACTGGGCCCGCGTGGTGAATTATAGCCCATCCCTCTCCTAGAGAGGAGGCCTGAGTCCCTGCAGTGGGAACATTATAGGCTGATAATGATGATGATGATCTAACCAGATGCAGCTGAATACCAGTGTTTTACATGGAGCGACTGCCTGCATAACCTCCACAATCCAGCTAGTACTGGCTAATAAGATACACCACGGCAAGACTGGTTGTCAGAATTTCAACCTACTGACTGTAACGAGTGTCAATAATCTAAAAATGATAGCCGGGTCGGCTTAACGTGCTTTATAAACTAATTATAATAATAGTTTATTTTAAAAAAAAAACATACCAATCGAATTAAAAACCTCCTCCTTTTTGGAAAGTCGCTTAAAAAACTTAGTACTTTTTTACAATGGAAATGTGGCAATAACTGGGTATGCAACGTGTGGTCTCTCACTCACAGACCGACCTAGGCTAGCATACCTTAAGGTTGATGTTCCAGGGTAGCCCGCGAAATTCAAATCTGGCCTGCAAATTGCAAAAAACTTAAGAAAATTTGAATTTCGCGGGCTGGTTGGAGGATTCACCTTAACCTAAATTTTGTTCCGAGTGGCTCTTATTATTTAGACAAATAATTCCTTCTGCACCTTATCTCAACTAAATCAATATATCTCGTCGTATATCTCAAATAAACCCGTCTCCCATCCCGTACGTTCATTAGAGTCAGATTGTCATTTCCAGATATTCCGCCGTCGCCTTCCCAACCTACTTTAGCCAATACTAAAATGTTCAATCTTGTATAGAATCTGTGTCACTGATGTAGAACACGATTTCATTCTGACAGCATTGATTTCGACGATTGGATCTGGACTGGGCTATTGTAGGTAGGTATTTTCTTTTATAAAGAAAAAGTCTATCCTATTGGCTCTATTTGTAACTTCGGCTTTCACATTCATGGAATTGGTTCTCATTCACTGATTTTGATTACCTAGAAAACGTAAGAGCACCTACTTCGCGTGCCGCTTAGCTTATGTATTTGATACTTCAAAATCAAAATCAAAGCACTTATTTCAAGTAGGCCAGTTACAGGCACTTTTGACTAGTCGAATTAAACTAACTGCGGCACTCAGATATCCAACGATTACTCAAGCCGCCACGCAGCAAAGGCCTGACATACTTTCGTATGACAAAACTGCCCAAAACCTTTACCAAGCGATGGCCCAAGCAACCATGAAGCTCTCCGAGTGCGGCAGTAAACTACTAAACTAATGAAGCTAAATAAACTAAGCTATAGTCCCAGTCACAAGGCATAATAACACGTGAGTGTACTGTAGTTGCCATTCCAGAGCGTTGGTCTCATGAGAAGAATGGCAAGAAACTTAACGAAGTTACTGTCGCAGTTAGCTAATTTATTTTAAACAACAGCGATACACCGGTTACAACTCCAGAACTTAATTCAAATAATATAAAGAACAAGGACGTCGTGTATATTGTATAGACATGTAAATAAATAGTGCTATGACGTCTTAGTAGGCAGTCAAAATATAGTACGTTTGATTTTCACACGGATCGTGACACATGCGTTATCTAGATATGTTTATATCGGTGCTATCATCAGTTTTTCCAATACTAGCTGATGCCCGTGGCTTCTCCCTCGTTAAATTATATATTTTAACCTTCCTCGAGAACCATTCTGTCCATTGGTGAAAACAACATAAAATTCGGTGCAGTACTTTTTGAATTTACCGCGAACAGAGAGACAGACGTGGCGGAGGACTTTGTTTAAATATGTAGAGATTACCTTTATTATTGTTGAAGCTAGAAAAATACTGAAGGTGCATTCAAACAAACATGGTAACAAGAAAATTATTTAAAAAAAAAGACTACAAACTGTATACTTCATTTTATTTCCTTGAGAACGAACAACGTAACATTAAAACTTCATTTAAACAAATAATGCAACAAAGAAGCACCTTTTACAACGAGTAGGTA
The DNA here is from genome assembly GCA_949316265.1 of Diarsia mendica. Classification (NCBI taxonomy): domain Eukaryota; kingdom Metazoa; phylum Arthropoda; class Insecta; order Lepidoptera; family Noctuidae; genus Diarsia; species Diarsia mendica. The sequence goes on along the minus strand of OX438909.1, from coordinate 18,228,804 downwards.
CAATGTTTTTATTATGACCAAAACCCACGCCTACATTTTCTTTTAAAGACATAACATCACTCGTTTTAAGTGGGTGAGCATTTTGCCATCAAACGGGCACAAATCTAGACTGCGTAGCTGGTACTGCGAAAATCTGGTAGAAAAAGTCAATAACAATTGGGCCTGATCCGGGAACCGAACTTAGGACCTCATGCTCTCCACTGCGAGGATCGACCTCCACTGCGAGGATCGACCGGAGGACACGGTGGAGCACACTGTGGAGGTGTGCCCTGCTTGGGCGGAGCCCCGCCGTGTTCTCGTAGCGGCGATCGGCGGCGGCGACGTCTCGCGTCCGGCCCTGGTGCAAGTCATGGTCCGGGGCGAAGAGGAATGGGACGCCGTCGCCTCCTTCTGCGAAGCAGTGATGCTAGCGAAGGAGGTGGCGGAACGAGAGAGGGAGCGAACCTCTCAACGTCCCAGCCGCCGCGGAAGGCGCGGAAGGCGCTCCGGGCGTCGGGGGCCACGTGATGGCTTCCAGCCACAGTATATTATCGAAAGGATAACGTGGCTCCAATACAAGGGCGAAGAAGGAACATGGGTTTGGTTTTTAGTCAGTAGAAGTCTGACACTCCCCTTCGCTCTGCCCAAGAGCGGGGGGGAGGGGTTATTCGATGATTTTCCACCCACCAAAATAAAAAAAATAATGAACCAAATCAAAACAAAAAACTAGATTTTACTTTTGCTTCTAGCATTACCCGTAACATTATTTTAAACAAAAGAAAAAGTAGATGCCAAAACTGTTACTGTCAACATTAGAAACAGCTGTTAAATTAGGTACTTCTTTTATTTCTTGAACACTTCGACAGGATAAAGACTTTATATTCCGAGCAAGACTTTGATTTTATTTCTGTGGTCTTGATTTGATTGCGGATTTGATGACAGAAACCGGGATACTAAGGTAGAAACTATGTTGGTTGGTACTTAGTGTTGAATTTGTATTTAAAAAAACAGGTCGAAGCTTAAAACTTTTGAAACCCTACATTTGTTTATAACGCTTTTTGTTTATTATATAAGACACATAGCCAAAACTGCTAGGCATATTTACACAAAATATCATTACTGATAGGTATACAAATAACTGAACAATGAAGGGAAATTAGAACATAATACGTTTCCTAACAATTATTTCGTCGTGAGCTATGTTCATAAAAACGAATTTCCGACGATTTTTTATCAAAATTATTGAAGCTCGATTACATGGTCTGCGTATAATACAATGGGCTTATTATCCAATCCAATTATAATTTTATTCGTGACTAGCTGACCCGGCAGACTTCGTACTGCCTAATTAAATAGCAATAAAGTCCTGTCAAAAATATTTGTAATCAGACATTTTATTATTCCTACATATTTTATAGTCGGGGCAAAAAAAAATCTCCTGAACAGAACCGCCACCCTGGTGATAGGGCGTTGTGAACACCATGTGAGAAACATGGGTTTTCCAGATTAATACCACAAACACTTAATGATTGCCCCTGGGACTTGTTTATGGTCATAGCAAAAGCAAGCCGAACTGGAAACTGTAGTCGTTTAAAGTCAAACTGCACATCAGTCGGAATCATTGGGATGCGCGGTAAAAGAACGTCTTCTCCTACTTTCCTTTCAGTATAGTTGCTTCTATCACATTGTTTAGTAATTTTTTTATAGCTAACCGTGTGACGTTGCAAAGACGCGGTTGGTTGATATTTCGCAACATAATAACTACCGATCCAACCTTTAATTGAAGATTGTGAGGTGGCAATCCTGGCAAATCCAGCGAGTTTAAAAATTCTGGTGGATAGTTCACTACATCATCTTGGTTAGTAGCCGAATCAACTGATTTATATATCCTCGATTCGCCTGTTATTTTTTCTTGAATTTTATAATTTAATTCGTTTACATCTTTGTTTTTTGCAGCCAATATAGCTCTTTCGCTCCACCAATCATGGTTTCTGTAATTTTGAGAAACATCTGGAAACACCTTAATAAGTGAGTTAACTGACAAAAACTTTGATGAAAGTTAATGCAGCCAGTCAACATGTCTATATAGGAGCCGTTACCAATGTCAATGAGTTGTTTAGAGAATATGTTTCCAGATTGGTCATTTTGCAACTCGACACGCATATTCTTGCTTAAATGAAGTACTTTGACATGTTTCCACAAATTGGAGGACTTTAGACATGCATTGAGTTCATCAGCTGGCGTTGATCGTGGAATCACTGGCAATGTTTGTCGAAAATCTCCTGCTAATAAAATCTTCGCACCACCAAATAGGTTATGATTGCTCCGTAGATCTTTTAATGTTCTGTCTAAAGCCTCCAAAGATTTTTTTATGTGCCATCGTGCATTCATCCCAAATAATTAATTTACATTGCTGCAAGACCTTTGCCATTGCAGAGTTCTTCGAAATGTTGCATGTCGGAGTTTCATTGCTTTGATTTAATGGCAATTTTAATGCTGAATGGGCTGTTCGACCACCTTCAAGCAAAGTTGCTGCGATTCCCGACGAAGCGAGTGCAAGTGCAATTTTATTTTGTGAGCGAATCGTTGCTAATATTAATGAAATCAAAAAAGTTTTTCCTGTACCACCACGTGCATCTAAGAAGTTCATCATTTGTTACTTTCATAAGTGTATCAAATACATACTTCTGTTCTTCATTCAACATTGGAAGATTTGTTTGAATTAATTCTTTCAAAGTGTTGGTATCATACAGTTTTTCTCGATTCAACTCTTTGTTAAAAGCATCATGCATTAGACGATTGGGCGCTGCCAGGCCTAATTGAATTAATAGTTTGTTTGACATCATCAAGCACATTTCCTCAATTGAAATCAATGCTTCGTTGTAAATTTCTTCACTTATTTGTATATTTTGATTTCCCATTCTATTTCGTATTTGATACAAAATATCATCACACATAATATACTTAATCTTTGTACTTGATCCACAAATCAATTGGGTTTGATGGGAAGCATGTAGATATGATTATAGATAACAATGTTCGTATTTGATTAGCGTGTGATGATATTACAGCATCATTGAGAGTTTGATCCCAATGAGCGTCATTTTCTAGTACTTACAAACGTTGACGGGCTTCTCTGTAAGATCCACACAATTCACCATCAACAGTTCGTAAATGTTGGAATGATGTTGGGCCACGTACATTGACTAATAGCAGTCGTAAATAAAAGCATTCATCATTGCTTGGATGTACTGAATAAATTCGACCAATGGCATCGGTGGAATAAACATCTGGGCTGGGTTTCCTGGAACATGACTCTTTGTCCATTTTCTAAATTCACAGAGTGAACAACAGAAGGGTGTCAAGGTGAAGATTTTTTTTTATTTTTTTTTTCATTTTCGTGCTTTGAAGGTGTTTGATAAAATCTGTGAATATGGAACAAAAATAGTAAAAAATAATAAAAATAATAAACAACAATAGTATGTACCGAAAATCCAACAAATACAACACTGACATTGTTTGTATTTTTTTTTACTTTTTTTTTAATTTGATATGACTTGGAGTCAAAACATTAAATCCTCCAACGATGTATTCTGTGCTTCAACGCACACTGTTTTGATAGATATGATTGAATTTGAACTTTGTACAGCTGTAATAAACTGCAAATTGACTCCATGACGTTAGGAACATACCTACATTGTTTAAACAACAGTGAATGCTTGTAATTTAATATGAACTTTATACAAAAGCAATAAAACTCAAATTGACTCTACGTTTTATTTAGAAAACGTTTGTATGGGAAAAAGAAAATGGCTTTTTTTAGGGTTTTTCCGTCAATTATTCGATTTTTTCTCGCTGTAAAAACCATCTTTGAACTTCAACGAAGATTTAAAAAAAAGAATTGGCCAAATTGGTCCAGGCGTTGTTGAGTTATGCGCTTACCAACACATTTTGCGATTCATTTTTATATTATAGATTTAGTTTTAGATAATACAAGAATTGGAGCCCAGCCACTTGCTATTGAAAGCTCAATTGGTATTCTTATTTCGATAATGCGTATATTATATATATAATTATATAACCTTGTATTATCTAAACCCATATTTTTCCAGTAATGTTTAAGTCCCATGTAATAGGGGGCGAGCCTATTACCATCAACATGACACAGATCGAGAGACCGTGGCTGCTACTGGGAAATTCCTGATAGAAAAACCAAATAGTACTTTGCCTAACCCGGGAACCAAACCGAGGAACTCATGCTCAGCAGACAAGATCACACCTACTAAACCAATCAGCAGTCATAATGCGAATGTAGAATATCTACTTAATTACAGTCAAAACCCGACTCAATGAACCCCAGACTAACCCTATAACAACCAACTGTTCTAACACTTCCGTAATAAATAAAGAGCACACACACACACACACAACTGCTGCTAAGTGGTCCCCAACTTAAAACAATAGTTCCTTAGAACCACCGCAACGGACTCCGAGACTTAAGACTTTGGTACAAACGCTTTGTTATATACCTAATAGCTGTGTTTCAAGAAACTTTCTGTGGTTATAATCCTCTAAGGGCCCTAGCGCAGGGTGTATTTTAAACGCGACGGGCGTTTTAAGAACACGCGTCGTCGGCGCCGTAGATGCCAATATTTTGAGGAGTTCTCTATTCGTGATGGTTTTTTTTGTAGATTCAAACGCGCGTAAAACACAATACAAACGCGCGTGTGTTCGAAACTCGTTTGAAGCGCGTACAAAGGGTCGGTTTGGGATCGTTGTATCTGCGCGTATATGCGCCGAGGAAGCGCGTTTCACGATCGCCCCGTCTGCTTAGGTTACAAGGTTGCGTTCAAATCTCATTTGAAGCGCGTACAAGCGCGTCATCATCGCGTTGTCTGCGCGTTTAAAATACGCCGTGTGCTAGGGGCCTAAGAAAGTTTCGCGGAACCAAGTGGGCAACGGAATTTATCGTTCTTTTCCTCGGGAAACTCCGATGGGTTCAACATTATTACTTTTATTCTTCAAGTTGAGTTTGAGCCGTTTTTCAAAAAAAATGTAAGATGTATTATTGCGAAAGTTTGTGAAGATGAATGAATGAACGAATGAATGCTTGTTACTCTTTCACACAAGAACTACTGGCCAGATTTCAATAAAATTTTGCACAAAGATAGTTGACCTAGATTAACACATAGGATAGTTTTTATACCGGTAAGGTAATACGATTCCCTATAATATAATAATAATAGGCCAAGACTCACAATCTAAATGTTTATTCCAGGTTTAGGACAAACCAAAATATTTACAGAATTGAATATAAAAAAAGGATTTTGCTCGAGGTGAACGCTAAGTGACGAAAGGAAAAAAATCCAGCCTGAAGCGCTGAAAGGGTTTCACTTTAGCCGTATTTTAGTAAAAATAACATTTTGTGGGAAAACAATAATAATTCTGTTACAGAAATAGAAAGTGCTATTTAATGTGATGGTTAGGTATGTTATTTTCGTCCAGAGTTGCGGAATTTGTTCGATAGAGTCACCGCAGCCCTGGAACGTATAGGGCACTAGGAGGAACTTGGATGGGTTTTTAACCGACTTCTAAAAAGGAGGAGGTTCTCTATTCGCGTGTACGTATGTTTTTTTTTTAATAATAATAATAATAATCAATTTATTTTCAGGCATCTATGGCCCATAGATAAATACCTTACAGACTAACATACCTAAATATAATAAATAAAATAAATTTTAGAAAATATTTTTTTTTTTTTTTAATACATATAATAAATTTTTAGTTACCTACCAAGAGTCTGACACTCCCTTCTGCTACGCCCAGTGGGAAGTATTACCTATGTGATGATAACCCTTAAAAAAAGGTTCCATAAGTTACCATAGAGTAATTTTTAAAAGTTTGTACAAATGATTAACTTTAACATCCTATTTTTGTCCTCAGGTAATGCGATTTGCGTCAAGCGGCTGACGTATGCTTCAGTAGTCTCCGTCGTGTGAGTGGCGTCGGGTCTCCCGTCGTGTCTCATTTGACAGGTGGCATTTTCTGAATATTTTTTTCGTGTTTCGTGTGTTAACGGTAATCGCGAATTGATGGAATGGTTTCGGTAATAAGCGAATTGCTTGAGATATAATGGCAACTAAAATAGTTTTGGGTATTGAACCAAGACACAGTATACTAGTAGCCGTAGCCTATGAGTATTTAATGGCACTTAAACATAACTGGGAGAATGTGAATCTTTGGGAGATGTGTACCTGTACCTCTGCCTTCCTTCGGAGATTATAGGCGTGATGTTATATGTTACTTTAGTTTTGTGGTCAGAGGATCCCGTTATAAGTACTAAAAACATTTTTAGAAGTAGAAGTGCTACCCATCCAAATCGTCACCGCACCAAAAACCACTTCACCCCACACCAAAATGCCCTTTGACCTTACCCCAAAAAAAGAACATCAATGCAAAATAAACCCTCACGAGAGAGTGAAAATGAAAGGCCCTTTACTCGTGTATCAAAAGCTTACCATTTCGCGTGATTCGCCTCAGGGCGTGTGGCTAACTTAATTATCGGGGGCTTGCAACTCGGTGGGAAGGTAATTATCTTGTATTTGTGTCATAATAATACTTTTAGAAGGTTCGAGAAAGGAGGCTGGAGTTATTTGGTTTCATTAAGGAGGTTTTTGGAATAGAATGGTTGATTTTTGTGTTTTGAACTACGAAAATAGTGATGGTTTTCTACACTGCAGGGTGGCAGCGTCAGATTCGCTTTATCAAGGGCCGTTTAGGATACTTTCTAATAATAAATCATTATACCGCCAGGGTAGTCCGCGAAATTTTCTTATGTTATGTACGACTAGCTTTTGCCAGCGGCTTCGCCCGCGTGAAAATGACGATTTTCCATACAAAGTTTCATCCCCTATTTAACTCCCTTAGGGGTTGATTTTCGAAAAATCCTTCCTTATTCCTTGTCTACATTATAAAGGGAACCTCTGTGCAAAATTTCAGCTTTCCAAGTCCAAGGGTTTGGGCTGGGCGTTGATGAGTCAGTCAGTCAGTCAGTCAGTCAGTCAGGACTTCTCTCTTTATTTTTTTTTTATTTTATTTTTTTATAATAATATTCCACAACTATCACACAACGCCATCTAGTCCCAAGCTAAGCAGAGCTTGTGTTATGGGTACTAGACAACTGATAAACATACTTATATATTTCTAAATACATACATATTATAGATAAATTACACCCAGACACAGAACAAATGATCGTGCTCATCACACAAACATTTGTCCTGGGTGGGAATCGAACCCACGACCTCCGGCATAGCAGTTAGGGTCACTAACCACTAGACCAACAGGCCAGTCTAAACCTTGATCAATAGACCTCTTGGAAAGACTGGTACAATACAGTGAACTGCGCTTTCACTTGACATCGAGAAATGTACGATGCTGTTCTATTGAGCAATAAACTTTTGAATTTTTCTAATCTAAAAACTGAACACCGAACCTAACTGTTATTTTTTTTTAAATTACGGGACATAAAATCGCGCCCGGGCGAAAGTAGAAATTACTAAACTCTCAACTGGTTCTTCTAAAATATATGCTATGACCACTTTCATACTCACACTCAATGCGCGTACCTTTCTGACGAAACAGAAACCATATTTCATAATATCTTTATTATCAACAAACTCCACTTTAGACATTTCGAAAGTACAATATCTAGATCTTACTAGAATTGTCTCGTATTTTCCGGTAGCCCAATAAAATGAAGATTCATTTCATCGGCTATAAAATGTTGCTTGAGAAATTGAAACAATCGAACCGTGAATTGAGTTACTCCAACACGTAAAGAGACAACTAGTATCTGCTATCGAAGATAGTCTTGAGATACTCTCAGCGGATTGTAAAGTAGTTAATATTTGAAACTGTTCTCGCGACATTTTATCTCGGTGAAGATATTTTGAATTCGAAGTTTTGTTTTGTCTTAGCTATGTCTTCTAGGCTGTCTTATTTGTTCTTATTATGAATCCTATTAATATTATAAACGCGATAGTTTGTAAGTATGTATGTATGGATGGATGGATGTTGGTTACTCTTTCACGCAAAAACTACTAAACGAATTTGGATAAAATTTGGTACACAGATAGTTTATAACCTGGATTAACACATAGGGTAGTTTATCCAGATTTTATCTTCCCGTGGGATAATTTTCGAGTTGTAGCGGGTGAAGCCGCTGGCAACACCAAGTGAATTATAATTTATCAGATTGTGGGTTTACAGTTATGGAAATAGCAGTTAAAATTAACCAGTAATATTAAGTAAAAATCTTTCATGTGATCTTAGTCATCGATCTTAAACACAAACGTAAAATCCCCTCTTCAATCGTCACCACAACACAATTAAATGCCTCATTAATCGACGAATGAGCCAAAAGTAAATGCCCGTGATGCTTGACAGCTGAACTGTTCAACTTAATATCCAAAACTGATACTTACGGAATATCTTTTTTTGGGAAATCATTAAATGGGAGTCATCCCGCTCTGGGCAGATTGGTAGGGACAGTAGTGTCAAACTTCTACTGGCTAAAAACTGAAGGGTTAGGGTAAATTAAACACATATAAACCAGTAACTTAATATATTTTAAGATGTTTTGATGACAACAATGCGGTGCGTGCTAGCGGCGCGACACAACAACCAAACTTAGAAAACACATAGTTAGATGGCACTGCTCGCTTACTTCGCAATACCTTAACACCTCCCCTCGAAGTCGGGAGCAGATCCTCGACATCTACATACATTCATCCATCATCCCTAAATTATGCAGACATACATGATGCTTTGTTCCACTCAGACCTTTGGTCAAAACATCAGCAGGCATTCGATCAGTACACAAATATCTAAGATCAATTACACCTTGTTCGCACTTATCGCGAATAAAGTGGTGCCATACATCAATGTGTTTTGTTCGTGAATGGTAGTTCTTACTTTGGGCAAGTTTAATCGCACCCTGGTTATCATTGAATAGTATCACACACTCACACTTAACCTCAATGCTATTCAAAACATCACGTAAATACATGGCTTCTTTAGTACATTCGGATATAGCCATGTATTCGGCTTCGGTGCTGGATAAAGCAACGGTTCGTTGCTTTCGCGCTTCCCAGCTGACGGGAGCACCTGCAAAAATAAATGCGAAACCGGAATAGGACCTACGATCTACTGCATTCCCTGCCCAGTCGGCATCAACCACACCAAAAAGAGGCAAGCCGGTTCTTTCATACACTAGTCCGTAATCTGATGTACCTCGCAAATATCTTAACACACGTTTAGCAGCCTTCCAATGTGCAATGTCGTAATTTGTGTTGAACTGACTTAAGAAATTAACGGCATACGCGATATCTGGTCTGGTTGACACTGCTAAGTGCATTAAGGCGCCAATCAAACTCTGATACGGATATTGTTCCATTACATCATTTCTTACACACTCAGGCTTCTCTAGTTTTACATTTACATCTATAGGCGTGATAGCAGGTTTACACTCACTCATACCGAAGCGTTCCAACACTTTATCAATATATGATTTTTGACTTAAGTAAACTCTATTTTCATCATCACGACTAAATTCAATTCCTAAACAAGTAGATATTTTCCCCATATCTTTCATTTCAAATTCACTTCCTAACTGTTTCTTCACATTTTGCATCCATATCTTATCATTTGTCGCTAGAATTATATCATCGACATATATACCTATCAACATTAGTCGTTCACCCTTTCTCGCAACAAATACACAAGGTTCCTGTGGCAATGATTCAAAACCAATATCATTCAACATTCTTGCTAACCGTTTATACCACTGCAAACCTGATTGTCGCAAGCCATATAAAGATTTTTTCAACAAACACACACTATCCACACATTCATCAAGAGTTTCATGCCAGCGTTTAGCTGTCTGTAGTATGTCCTTGTCTGTTATTATATATTCATGCCTAAACGCTGTCTCATTCATAAACTTCACGTCACGAGTAATGATAATCTTTCTTGTTGCAGGATCATGTATCCTATATGCTTTAGATTGAATATCATAGCCCATAAATATTCCTAGCTGTGAACGTGACTCTAACTTTCTTTTTGGTTTTCCCTTATCTTTATAGTAAGCCTTCGAGCCAAACACATGCATGTATATGACTGTAGGTTTCTTTCCTTTCCACAGTGTAAAAGGTATTTGACCATTTAAGGCTGTTGTTGGACAACGGTTTCTTATATAATTAGCCGTATTTACAGCTTCAGCCCAAAATGAAGGAGGACTTCCGGCTTGATGCATCATACATCGTGCCATTTCGACCAATGTCCTGTTCTTCCTTTCGGCAATTCCGTTCTGTTGAGGCGTATATGGCGCCGTCAATCTTCTTCTAATTCCTGCCTTCTTCAAATAATCATCAAACTCATTATTCACATATTCTCCACCGTTATCAGATTGAAGATTCTTTATTTTCTTCCCAGTTAAATTCTCTGCATAGGCTTTGTAAGTTTTGAACACGCTTAAGACTTCACTTTTCCTTGCAATGAAGTAGATTTCACACCATCTAGATTTATCATCAACGAAAGTGACAAAATATTTTTTACCGCCACACGACTGATGATTCATGGGGCCACAAACATCACTATGCACTATTTCTAGTAATTCAGTGGTACTATCTTCTCTTTTCTTTGGAAAAGGTGTGCATGTCTGTTTTTCACTAATGCAAATCTCACATTGGGACAACTTTTCGTCGCCCTTGAATGTTAGCCCGTGTACTAAACTATTGTTCGCCATAGCTTTCAGGTCGCGTTCGTTGAGATGTCCGAGTCGTTGGTGCCACATGTCTATTGAATTCTTAACTGCTTCAATATTATTAACAGAATTCTTACCCATTCGAACATGATATAGATTTCCAACTCTTTCTGCACGCATATGAATTTTATCATTATCATCAATCACAATCGCATCATTCTTCCTAAAGTGAACCTCGAACCCGCGATCTGTCATCTTAGCTACTGATAATAGGTTTGTTCGTAAGTCAGATACGTAGAACACTTTTTCTATACTAATCTGGCGTTCTTCACTGCCCGTGTCTACATAAATCTTGACATTACCAGTACCAGTAATTTGTGTTCTGTCGCTATTAGCTAAATTTAGCTCTGAATCTAGCCGCGTAAAATCCTCGATCATTTGCTTCTCATTGCACATATGACCTGTGCATCCACTGTCAATGCACCAAATAGGATTTACTTTCTCACCTTGCATAACCTCTTCGGTAGTACTCAATAACATTGTTGTCTTTTGCTCTTTGTCGTCTTTTTTTTCCAAACTCTGTGCACTTTGTTTATGCTTGTTGATATGCTTAGTTCTGCAGTCTCTTGCTAAATGCCCACGACGACCACAACGATGACATTCGAAATTATTTTTAGAACCGTGGTTGTCGTTGTCATGATTCTTCTTCAGATTGGCATTTTTATTTTTATTGATACGTTTGACGAACATAGCCCCTTGATCAACTGTTTTGGATTTACGAGCTTCATAATCCTCGATAATCTTCACTTTTAATGTTTCCGTTGATGGTAAGTCATCGCGTGATTCCATTGCTGTTCTAAACATGGCGAATGAATCCGGTAAACTGTACAATAATAATATGGCTAATAGTTCGTCTATAACAATCAAACCGATTTCTTTCAATTTCTTAACTGCGTCAAAAAAATCAGAGATGTGTTTCTTCAAATCATCATCTTCTTGCATACGATTCAGTACCAGTTTCTTCAACAAAGAGGCTTTTCTAGCAGGACCGCTGGACTGATACATAGATTTCAGCTTTTCCCAAATAGCCTTGGAACTTTCCAAACCATCCAATGCGGCCAATTCACTTGGACTTACCGCTAACAGTATGTCGGCTTCGGCTTTTCTGTCCATTTTCAACCATTCAGCATATTTTGGATCACTTAACTGCGGTTTGGGAAATAATCCCGAAACAAAGTCCCATAAGTCATTTTTAATTAATATAGCTCGCATGTGAATCTTCCATGTATCGTAATTATCACCAGTAAGTCGATCAATCTTTATAGATGTAGCCATAATGAAGTTTCTTCAACTCCAAAACAAAACAATAACAATGAATAAAAGTCTTCGTAACAAACGTGTAGTAAACAAACGGCGTCGGCGAACGTAAACGTAAACTTGCAAGTCCGCGTTACACTAATTAGCCTTCACTTAACTTCACGCGTTTATAACTTTTATTACGACGAACTGTTTTAGTTCAAATCACTGTAATTGTTCACTAATATGTCCTGTTTTCACTCACTGACTGTCCCTGGGCCCATAACCTGAAGGGTTAGGGTAAATTAAACACATATAAACCAGTAACTTAATATATTTTAAGATGTTTTGATGACAACAATGCGGTGCGTGCTAGCGGCGCGACACAACAACCAAACTTAGAAAACACATAGTTAGATGGCACTGCTCGCTTACTTCGCAATACCTTAACAAAAACCACCCATGTTCCTTCTTAGCCCTTTGTTTCGAGGCCGCGGTATCTCTTTCGAACAACCAGCAGCCCCGACGGGATTTACAGAATATCTTCCGTGATTCCCCGTATTTCAACGCTGTTTCAAGCGGATTATCTCAACGGATGAATTTACGTAACTGACAGTATTTGTATTCAGTAGTTGAATAATGTGAACCGTGAAAGCTTAAAACAGTGTTTGTTGATCATAATCTGTCATTTCAGGAACACTGTCCACCCTCTTATGGGCTCGTTTACGGAGGCGCGGGGCGTCCGCGTCGCGCGGCGCGTTCAGAAGGCTCGTCTCGTGTATTTTTATTAATTTACTGAGAGACGGGTCCACCGCAACAAACGCTGCATTTTAAACAAACGAGCGAAAAATCACTTCTCGTAAAATCGACGTTTGAAATCGTTAACTTTTTCACGCGCCGCGCTACTCCCCGCCTGTACGTAAACATGCACTAACCCTATCTCCTAGTTTCCTAGCACACCCACATACTAGGAAGTGGTGACCTAGACTTTGCCGAGAACCGGATAAAACTAAACCCGCGTAATCAAGGATGTGGTCGCCTACACTTTGGTGGGAACCGCGCTGAACTGATAGCATAAATACGTTATCAGAAGTCTAAAACGGAACAGATAGCCGTGTTACTGGGAAACTTCTTGTTTCCAGATAAAACTATATGAAGTCATGAAGGTTAGGCGTTTTGGCTGCGGGTTGCTCGAAATAGAAACCGCGGCTTCGGCACAAATGGCTAAGAAAGCACATGTGTGGTTTTTAGTCAGTAGAAGTCTGACACTCCCTACCGCTGTGCCCAGAGTGGGAGGAGTCATTTGATGATTTCCCATATCCCAAAAAAAAAAATGTATTTTGTTATGGATCGTGTTTTGTTACTTTTGTTTAAAAAAGTGCTGTCTCTTTATCATCATTTCAGCCAAAAGACGTCCACTGCTGGACATAATCTCTGTCAAGTCATGTCTCTTAAGACTAATTTATAAAAAAAACATCATCTTCTGCCTAGCCAGTTCCCTCTAAGTTGGGTCTAGTCTAACTGGATGCACCTGTATACTAGTATTTTACATTTGTAACGACTGCCTATCTGACGTCCACAACCATTTATGTATTATTAATTATTGTAGTAATGGGTACAAGGAGTGGAATTCCCTGCCTGCATCGGTTTTTCCGAGTTCATATAACCCTAATCTGTTTAAGTCGCGAGTAAACAGGCTTCTACTGGGTAAGCTCGTTCCATCGTCGACATCATCTCTGCCCTTAGGGCAAGATTGAAGTCAAGAGCAAGCCCATTTATAATAAAAAAAAAACAACGTTATCTTGGATCCTTGGATCCAGACTTTCGGGACCTGACTACCAGTCAATGACTAACAGAGATCTACGAATGACAGCCTACAGAATGATGCTGTATACGTGACATATTTATCCACCTATGAGAAAACACATAACTATCTTTCAATATCCCGTTTTCTTCTCAGTAATATTCTTCCAATTATTATTATTCCCGAGTACCAAAAACATGTTTAAAACCACTTGTAAGCAACATAAAATAATCCTTGAGGAAAATTAAGTTTATTTTGCGAAGTTGACAAGACTTAAAACGGGGTATAACTTGTCCAAATTTATCAGATTAGTGTCAAAAATGTCTTAATTAAGCAGACAGTGATTCTCTTTGTACAAAATTAGTTAAATTGTTTTTAGAAAAATTTGAATAAGATTTTGTTAGACGATATAAAAGCTCGGTGGTAATTATTTTCTTTTAGTTTTCTAAAGTAATATTAGCCAGGGTTTAAGATTTGCTAAGTTAATTAAGTTTTAAAAATACGATTGAGAAGAAAATCTCTTTTTGTAGTTCAGAATTGCTTAGGAAAAAGTCTGAAAAGATTTTTAGTTTGAATAATGTTTCAGACATAGAATCAGGCGTTACTTAGCGGAAATTTAATTAATTCTCGAAATTAAACTAAACGTTTCAAAATGTGAAATAATTAACTGCGGAGTCTGGGCTTATGCTCAGTTGTTGGCAATGGGCTCGCCTGCTACTAAATGGGACTTATACATGACTGGTGAAATATAGGTATCTAATTTGTTACCCCTCTGCCTAACCCTTCAGGTACTACAGGCGTGACGTAAGGATAAAAAAAAACCTTTCCCTGATATTCATTATCATCACTACATATTATAAAACAAAGTCCTCCACCGCGTCTCATCATCATCATCATTTCAGCCAAAAGACGTCCACTGCTGCTGACGCTGGGATAGGCCTCCCCCAGGTGCCGCCACATTGACCGGTCCCGTGCGTCTCTCATCCAGCGGGTTCCCGCAACCTTGACCAGGTCATCGGTCCACCTAGTGGGAGGCCTTCCAACGCAACGTCTTCCGGTTCGCGGTCGCCATTCCAGAACTTTTCGGCCCCATCGGCCATCCGTTCTGCGAGCAATGTGCCCTGCCCATTGCCACTTAAGTCTGGCGATTCTTCACCACCGCGTCTGTTCGCGATAAACTCTAAATCTACTGCACCGATTTTCATGCTATTTTTACCTATGGATAGAATGGTTTTCGAGGAAGGAACGTAGTATAGTGATTCTTGAGGGTTTTAGTATATTATTTGACCGACATCCACGCATGCGAAGCCGCGGGCATCAGCTAGTTACACCTAAAAATCAATCAATGTGGAGATTTATTTATTTATTTAAACTTCATGCACAAATGTGGTACATAGGCGGACTTAATGCCACAAGGCATTCTCTACCAGTCAACCTTAGGATCAAACAGGACATCATTGTGGTAGAGTACAAATTGATTAAATTGATTAGATTGTGTACCTTCCCTACAAAGTTTACAGTAATTATTTACTGTTTCAAAAAACAAACGAAGAGCGGGAAAGAGCTCTTAGAATGAGTGTGTCATGCCTGTTTCCATATATAGCCTTGCCAAGACAGTTCAAATCTAGAAACCATTACATCGAATCAAAGGAACATTACCAGATAGGTAAATAGTATCAACTAGATAAATGAATGACTAATAGTACAGATTGTTTTTGGTATCTTAATGTACTATTAGGAGAACAAATTTTAATTGTGTATTGTATTGAATTGCTCAGTAATTTGGTATCAATTGTAATGCATGTTCCAAGGTCGAGTAGTTTTGGCATGTAATATAATGGGATCTCGTATTTGGGCAGCGATTACATACAAAATGTTATACTTACATAGAGGACCATATAGATAAATAATAGCAGCCGCTCAGTTCGATCTTTAGGTTAAGCCGTGGTTGGTCTGTTGATCAAAATAAAGACTCCTTTCGCTCTGGGCAGAGTGGTAGGGAGTGTCAGACTTCTACTGACTAAAAACCACTCATGTTACTTCTTAGCCCATTTATGTCGAGGCCGCGGTATCTCTTTCGAACATCCTGCAGCGCCGACGGCCGTGGAACACGAACGCACCGTCGACATAAGACGAACGCGCCGTCGATATAAAACAAACTAACGGCGAGCTGTGGGCTACGATACTTTATGTTTTAACTAGCTTTAAGTCATTGGAAACTAATCTGTAGCATAAAAAGCCTTTCCCCTCACCTAGGCTGTGGTCTGTTTGTGATGTGTGACCTCCGGAAATCGTGAATGGCGCACTATATCTCACGACCCTCGGTGCAAGTATGGGAAGGGAACACCGGAATGAATTTTTAGTTAATTAGATTCTGACAAAAGAAGTTAGAGGTTTGAAGGAGGCTCTCGCTTGGCAGGTGCATCAGTGGTTTGATTCAGAAAGCAGTATTTCTGGACACGTCGCGTATTGTTCCTGTCTCAAGAGCCCTGACCACCCGTAGCTCGGACCCTATTCCCGAGTCCAATGGGCAGTGGGCTACTACTTCAACAAAATTATTTGTAAAATGTAAATACTATATGAGGAAAATGAATAAAGTGTAACAATTTTTGTTCACTATCTTTTTGGGAACAGCAAGTCTGATTTATAATCAGACTAGCGACCCGCCCCGGCTTCGCACGGGTGCAATGCTGATTTATATTATACATATAAACCTTCCTCTTGAATCACTCTATCTATTAAAAAAACCGCATCAAAATCCGTTGCGTAGTTTTAAAGATTTAAGCATACAAAGGGACATAGGGACAGAGAAAGTGACTTTGTTTTATACTATGTAGTGATAGTGATAACGCGTTCTTCGAAACGGCAAATAAAAAGTTTCAGCTGTTAGAGCTTTCTCCGCGCAACGTAAACAAAGCACTTGTCACAGTAAAACAGTCATCCAAAACTAAAGTGCGTTTTATCTTTGCCGAAATAGAGTCCATATTCATTACGGATTACAGTATCAGTTACAGATAGCGGCCAAATAGCTTGAATATTCTGTCTTAGTTTGTAGATGTTAGGGTTCATTTTGATTAACTAGCTTTTGCCAGCGGTTTTGCCCGCGTGAAAATGACGATTTTCCATACAAACTTTCATCCTCTATTTAACTCGCTTAGGGGTTGAATTTCGAAAAATCCTTCCTTATTCCTTGTCTACATTATAAAGGGAACCTCTGTGCAACAGCTTTCTAGGTCCAAGGATTTGGGCTGGGCGTTGATGAGTCAAGTCAGTCAGTTAGTTAGTCAGTCAGTCAGGACTTCTCTTTTTACTTATATAGATTGTTAATGTTTATTTTCTGTACTAAAAAAATACTATACTCTATCTTATAGCTATTCTTTTTTCAAGAGTAACTAAAACATCATTGCACTTTAAACTTAAATACACATCAAACGAACAATAAAACATTCAAAATCCGCCGCGCATATTTCAGCCAAGGTCAAGAACAGGCCAGATCTTCAAGTGTCTACTCAGTAGCCAAACAGCTAAGCATGATAACACAAATTGAAGCACTACAGAAACTATTCTGGGTAATCTAGCTAGGAACTGCGTATTGTGACGTCAAGTTTATATGAATAACAGTAACTCCCTCCTAGGTCGATTGGTTTAGGCGTTTGCCTTGTGACCCGGTGGTCGTGGGTTCGATTCCCACGGGAAGCATATATTGTAAAGTTGTTTCCAGTTGGGCTAGGACATTGCAGGCTTGAATCACCTGATTGTCTGATAAAAAGATGATTCCGTGCTTCGGAAGGCACGTATAAGCCGGTGGTCAAATGGCGGTCGTCACACACTAGAAAGAAGATAATGACAACCTGGCTTTATTCTCTTAAAAGATCTATCTGACATCCACTCCTACAAAGGAATCGGTATTACCCAATACTAACTTCCTTCCATCCCTTTCAAATCATAGCTCATAGTCATGATTGTCTACATAAAAACGAAACAGACTGCAACTGCGCGCCCATAGAGCAAGTCCAATATCATACCTACCTGGGACTAATAATTGATAACCGATTCAATTGGAGTTATCAAGTGGAAGCGGTTTGCGGAAGGTTACGTGCGATTCTCTCCAAATTTTCCATAATAAAACGCAATATACCGTACAGAACCCTGCTCCAAATGTACACAGCTCTTGCCGAGTCGATAATCTCCTATGGGCTTACCAGCTATGGACGCACATTTAAAACTTACCTAGATAAAATTCATAATTTACAAACACGTTTACTGAAACTTGTAGTACCTAACTACGTAAAAAATAAATATAAAGATAATTATATAGGGTTATTCAAACACTGCAAAGTACTACCTGTTCTAGCGCGTGCTGAGTATCTGTTCCTCTTAGACCATTTTGACAACAGCGATATTCAGATTCCAGTCCGGTATGACGTGAATACGCGACAAGCTAAATCGAAGTCATTTCAAGTGCCACATAAAAATAACTTTTATGGCAGGCGTACCGCTTCCTTTACAATACCGAACTTACTAAACCGAATACCTGTAGATATCAGAGACTCAATGAATAATAAGAATGTTAAGCTTAAGCTGAAAGAATATTACATAAATTCTATTTTGACTTGAACCTAACTGTTAATAGCGCGTTGATCAAATCTCAGGTCATGGCATGCTAGGACAGACCCCAGAGGTCTATTTGTGTGCCTTGTTCAAATATAAGAAACTTGTATTTTTTAAATAAATAAATAAAAAAAAAAAAAAAAAAACTGGGTTGTGCAGGTGAGGTAGTCAATGGATCCATGTAAAATAATGGTATTTATCTGCCAAACAAATTGCCAGTGTGGAGCCCCTCTGCAGGATATACACCACCTCATATCCTACACATCCTGCACGATCACTTGCACCTTTCAAGATTTCATCACCATCATCATCAGCCTATAATTTTCCCACTGCAGGGACTCTGGCCTCCTCTCTGAGGGATGGGCTATAATCCACCACGCGGGTTGCGGATTGGCAGATGTCACATGTCTTCGAATTTTTTGGTTCTAAGACATGCCGGTTTCCTCACGATGTTTTCCTTCATCGTTTTGAGAGCAGCGGTGATGAAATAAATTACACAAAGTAATGCGCCTGCCTGGGTTCGAACCCACGACCTACTATTCGTAAGTCGGGGCCGACACTACTGGGCCACCGCTGCTCCCTTTTGTTTTTTTTTTCTTCCTTTCAAGATTTGCTCGAAGCAATTCATTTTTAGACATCGTCGTCGGAACCTCAACTCTAGAATTATATAGTAATGAAGGAGCATTAACGTACCCGATGATCCCTCCGGTGGATGCAAACGGCAGGCTGTTTTTCTGTATGGCGTTCTATGGGGGAGGCCTTTGTCGAGCAGTGGACGTCTTATTTCTGATGATTATTGTTAGAGCTGTCGCAGGTGGCTACATACTGGTCTAACACAATTTGAGTTCATTAGCACATTAAGAAGAAGTGGTTGCACCCAGTTATACTGGACAAGCAAAGTACATAGTTACATCAGGAGTTACCTTCTTTTCAGCCATAATTTATAAGAATATCTATTATTATATCTATATAAATAAAGACAGAAGTCCTGAGTGACTGTCTGACTGACTGACGGACTGACTGACTCATCAACGCCCAAAGCCTTGAACCTAGATAGCTGAAATTTTGCACAGAGGTTCCCTTTATAATGTAGACAAGGAATAAGGAAGGATTTTCCGAAATCCAACCCCTAAGGGAGTTAAATAGGGGGATGAAAGTTTGTACGGAAAATCGACATTTTCAAAATCGACATTTTCACGCGGGCGAAGCCGCTGGCAAAAGCTAGTACAATATATTTCTTTGTCTGTAAAACTTGACGGCGTCCCATCCTCCAAAAAAAAAAGATATCGTAGCCCAAAAAAACTGTAAGCTCACTTAAATAAATTGGCAACCTACTCCTAAACATAAGCATCATCAAATCCCGTAACACTATCGTAATACCTTAGATATTTCCACTCAAGACGTGCCACGCAAACCATCCCTTATTTTATACATTTTTTACGCGTGAAAGAAAAACAGAGGGTGCCAAAAACCGTCGCCTAACTCGATCTCGGATATATTAAATTACCCAAGAGGAATAAGATTTTTGTGTTCGCAGACAGGCTCGTTATTGATTTACTAGTTTGCTCTTAGCAAGTTGACGTTGTCTCTTTTAAAAGTTTGAACTGACAGGATGGTTTTTAGAATTCTGTTGCAAAGTTATGCTAACATAGCCGTATTACTAAGGTGTCGTTATCTGTCACTGTCTGTGAATCTGCCATTACTTTATCAGTAAAAGACCGAGGAGAAGATAACAGTACTTTTTGGAAGACTTTCTCGCCATTTTGCAAGAAAAAGCACACCATTGTGAAGAGTGGAAGGAATACGGATACCGATACACCGATACCTAGTTGACATTCCACACATTCGAACGAAGCGCTTTGCTGGGTCCTTTGGTGCGGCACAGCCAAGGAGTGGAATTCCCTGCCTGCGTCGCGTCGGTTTTTCCGAGTTCATATAACCCTAATCTGTTTAAGTCGCGAGTAAACAGACCTCTACTGGGTAAGCTCGTTCCATCGTCGACATCATCTCTGCCCTTAGGGCAAGATTGAAGTCAAGAGCAAGCCCATTTATAATAATTAAAAAAAAATACGGGCTAAAAAAAAGACACTTGTACAGAATAATTATATTATTATGTGGGTGGGTGGGCATAGTGATGGGGTTGACTGATGCAGATGCGCTATCAATTTTTTTGTTTATTATTTATTTGTTTCAAAAAATTTAAAGTAAGAGAGTAAATGAATACAGGAAAATAATAAAAAGTTAAAGAGGACATACAAAAACGTATTTCACATTAGTTTTTCATTCCATTTTAATAGTTACACAGAAGCCTTCGTGTGCGAGTCCGATTCGGACTTGGCAGGTTCTTCTATGTGTGAGTAATTTTATAGTGTGTAGGTAGGTATTTTTTTTAGTGTGTGTGTGTGTGTGTGTGTGACAAGCTTCAGGGAATTGAGATAAAGGTTACGATGGTAATGTTCGCGGTTTGTTGTTCTTTCTTAAGTGGTTTGAGTTTCGGTGGTGAGGGATTTGAGAAACATAAATGATGACTGTTTTACGAGTTCCGAAACGCGAATAATTTCATGTTTTGGGCCTTCTTTTTTGTTCGTTATCTTGTGTATATTATATATCGTGTGTATATTGTATATTGGTGTCGAGAGTTTTTTTATTTCGCTCATGAGCCTCTGAATTGGCTAAAGTTAGTTTCAGGTACACAGGAGGTTTGAGAGCGAGAGATAGTAGATACTGGTCCACTGTGTTTTTCTCAATCCTTCAATCTGTTGGTATGGAAATACCTAAGGAAGATATCGGTAGCAGTGTGAACAGCTCAAGATGCTTTCGGAGCTCCTCCCAGAGCGGGAGGCATTCGGTCATTTGACGATTTCCCACTCCTCAAAAAAAAGGGTTGATAGATTACTTTTGCTCGCGATAATCGCCATCCACGCGGTCGAAGCCGCGGGCATTAGCTGGTATTATTATGATTAACAGCTTTTTTCAGCGGCTTCGCCCGCGTGAAAATGACGATTTTCCATACAAACTTTCATCCCCTATTTAACACCCTTAGGGGTTGAATTTTGAAAAATCCTTCCTTATTCCTTGTCTACATTATAAAGGGAACCTCTGTGCAAAATTTCAGCTTTCTAGGACCAAGGGTTTGGGCTGGGCGTTGATGAGTCAGTCAGGACTTCTCTTTTTATTTATATACTAGCTGACCCGCGCAACTTCGTCTGCGTCACATAATATAGATTATTCCTACCTACTACCCTACCTACCCTACCTACCCTACCTACCCTACCTACCCTACCTACCCTACCTACCCTACCTACCCTACCTACCCTACCTACCCTACCTACCCTACCTACCCTACCTACCCTACCTACCCTACCTACCCTACCTACCCTACCTACCCTACCTACCCTACCTACCCTACCTACCCTACCTACCCTACCTACCCTACCTACCCTACCTACCCTACCTACCCTACCTACCCTACCTACCCTACCTACCCTACCTACCCTACCTACCCTACCTACCCTACCTACCCTACCTACCCTACCTACCCTACCTACCCTACCTACCCTACCTACCCTACCTACCCTACCTACCCTACCTACCCTACCTACCCTACCTACCCTACCTACCCTACCTACCCTACCTACCCTACCTACCCTACCTACCCTACCTACCCTACCTACCCTACCTACCCTACCTACCCTACCTACCCTACCTACCCTACCTACCCTACCTACCCTACCTACCCTACCTACCCTACCTACCCTACCTACCCTACCTACCCTACCTACCCTACCTACCCTACCTACCCTACCTACCCTACCTACCCTACCTACCCTACCTACCCTACCTACCCTACCTACCCTACCTACCCTACCTACCCTACCTACCCTACCTACCCTACCTACCCTACCTACCCTACCTACCCTACCTACCCTACCTACCCTACCTACCCTACCTACCCTACCTACCCTACCTACCCTACCTACCCTACCTACCCTACCTACCCTACCTACTACCCTACCTAAAAAAAAAAAAAAAAAAAAGTATCCTATGTCCTTCTCCTGGTTCTTAGCTACCTCCCTACCAATTTTCATCTAAATCCGGCCAGCCGTTCTTGAGTTATAAATGGTGTAACTAACACGACTTTCTTTTATATATATAGATAAGATAGATAGTTAAAAACAAAAGATAAACTGAAAATTTCTAGAACCTATAATATAAAGTCACCTTGAACACCCATCTCAAATTTTTTACACTGTCCTAATCTACCACAACGATTATAAATCAATCAAACTGTCCCCTGTACATTTTCCCGTCAACAAAAAAACCCTAGCGTGTTTTATCAGACCCTCCCCTAAATCAGTGGTGTTATTATTACCGTGATATCAACATAAAGGCGCCGTCAATGGGCCTTCCGATTACGTAATAACGGAGATAAAGAAGAACCGCTTACAACGACCGCTGATAAGGAAATGGCTGGCGATACCGGCTAGAACTGTTTTTAAACGGAAAAAGAATAAGTGGGGTAAAAGAAAAGCCGATCGAAAAAGCCACCAAGAAGTTAAGTAATAACATTTTTTTAACTGGAATACAAAGTTTGGGTAAACGTCTCAATACTAATAATAATCACCATTGTATAATAGAGTGGTTCTCGAAGAAGGTTTTAGTATATAATTTCAACGACATCCATGCGGGCGAAGCCGCGGGCATCCGCTAGTATAATTTTATTTCGTTTCTCTGGCACGTATACTAAACACCATTAATCCTTCATTTGTATCTCTTCCTTTATATGTTACTACATATTATTGTAAGCCTACAAACCTTCTGAACACATCCATAACAAGCTCCCGATCACTGGCACACGCTATCTGACGTCACACCCCACTGATTTCGTGACGTCATCGCACGTAATTAGCGCCTGCTTCGAAGGACGTGCCTGTATTATTATACAGATAAAGAATCAGCCTTAATATATAGAACATTGTGGATGAATTATTGCTTGTATTCGGTAGACTGAAATATGCTTTAATTGGTTGTGCTTAGGTATGGTAGTAAAAAATATGGATTTTGAGTAAGACGGATTGGTTTTTGATAAGGGGACCATTTTGTTCTCAGTCTGGTGAATTATTATTGGTTCAAATACTTAGAAGCGAGTTTTACCAGGGGCTTCTTAAGATGGATCATTGTGTGAGGAATGGAATGAAGGAAAACCAGCCAAGTGTGAGTCGAAGTCGCGCATGTAGGGTTCCGTAACATCGTGGTAGGGAGCCCCCTTTAATGTTGCCTTCTTTTTTTGTAATGACTTAAAGATCTATGACAAAAGTAACAACCGGGCACGGAGACACGGAGTGAACTCAGTGTGTAATAGGTGGTCACCCATCCACAGACCAACCTAGGCAAATGCAGTTTAACCTGAAGATTAACCCAAGTGGCCGTTGTTATTTAGCCACACACTTCTAGGAATGAAAACGTTATTATCTTCAAATTAAGGTTCAAAATTAAGAATGTATCTAATGGTATTTTTTCCTTGTTACAGGAAATAGTGCATTGATGGTGTGACACAGTTTGTGTTCACCACAAACCTTCAGGAATAGAAGTTTCAACTATATTCAGGTAAAAACAAAATCAGAATCATTTTAACAAGAACGATTTAAAAGTATAACACTATCATAAACCATTTAGCAGAGAACTAGAGTTGTCAACATAGCTCACATAATAAGTAAGCTGAAGTGGCAATGGGCCGCCAATATTAGCCGCAAATCTGATGACTGTTGGGGTTCGCGGACAGTGAGGACGCGTTCTTTAATGGACATCGCAAATCAGCCAGTGCGAGTGTAAGGTGGAACAATCTCTGGTTCCGTGGAGCAACGATCTTTGCATGGTGGTTGGTAGTAACTGGATGAGAGTTGCCAAGAATCGAGTAGAATAAGCTACAAAGCCTGGCCCACCGACGCAAAGTTGCATGTGTGTCGGTCTTCTACAGACTGTACTTCGGAGAGTGTGCGCAAGAGCTCCACGAGCTTATTCCACCATCTCCCTTCTTCCATCGAGAGACTAGATGTACTGCAGGGTATCACCCATACCTTGTCGATGTTCCACACATTCGTACGAAGCGTTTTGCCAAATCTTTCATTATTCGTACAGCCAAGGAGTGGAACAACCCGCAGCCCCTACTAATTGTTTTTTTTTTTTTTAATCTTTATTGAAAAATAGAGGATTTGATCATGCATGATCATGCCATCCCCATAGTTACAGACAAATTAACTTAAATATTCACTTACTTATTTATCTACGTTTTAAGGCACAATCAACCATTTTACATATATATGTATATCGCTTCCTCTGATAAGGGGATAGCAAGAATACTATTACATAATTATACCGATGTCGTGTAAGCGAATGCCGTAAGCAAACCCAAAAAAAATCCTCTCCGCCTCATTCCGAACACATTCCACTAAAATATGAAAAACATCTTCAATCAAATCACACTCAGTACACTTTTTAGACATTACTTTACCCATTAGGTATGCAAAACTATTCAGTGGGATGTGTCCGGAAAGTAGCCTCATAGCGGTTACTATGGTATGCCTAGGTAAATCGGTATTAATAAACCAGGGAGCACGTGACAAATTATTTTGGATTGTTTTATACCATATGCCCTTTACTAGTGAACGCTCATCAAAGTATTACTAATTGTTGCTTCAATAAGCAAAATATCTGAATATTTAATGAAAACATTTTCCTACAATACATGTTTATCTCCTACTTAGATAATTATAATTCCAGCCTCAAGTTTACTTACTTATTCTAAACATCAAAACATATTTATTATCTTGTATTAAGTATATTTCCATGATAAAATATTAATATTTTCCTACTCCAACAATACATCATAGCGGCGTGAATATTCATTATTTTGACTACGAAAATCCATTTGCTTGTGTAACATTATATTAAAAAGTTTCCATCATGAGTCTGGTCATGTGTGCCTTGATAATAATACTGGTTACTCAGTAGGCTACGGGTAGTAAAAATATAACAATATATCATAATGCCTGTAATGCCCGAAGGTTTAGGCAGGGGTGTATTCATTAGAACACCCCCATTTCACCAGTTATGTTGTCCCTACATGGATCTTCATCCCCTATGATTTTCATGGACTTAACCAAAACTGATGAACGGATGGCCGATGGGGCCGAAAAGTTCTGGAATGGCGACCGCGAACCGGAAGACGTTGCGCTGGAAGGCCTCCCACTAGGTGGACCGATGACCTGGTCAAGGTTGCAGGAAACCGCTGGATGAGAGACGCACGGGACCGGTCAATGTGGCGACGCCTGGGGGAGGCCTATGTTCAGCAGTGGACGTCTTTTGGCTGAAATGATGATGATGATGATGAACCAAAACTGGCGAAATGTGGGTTTTTGACAGACCTTCGGAAAGTACAGGCATCATGCAAATCAGGCAATTATGTGACTAATAAAATAACAGAATTACAACCTCTGCAAGTTTTTGACGAGTTTAAAAAACTATGAACTCTGTACAAAAACTTTGGTTGCAGACAACATTTTAAAAAGATATGGTTTATATAGTGTGACCAGACGTATGAACGTAGGCAAAGCGCAAAGAGTATGCAAAAAAGAGAATGTGGCACTCAGAGACTGCCGCGGTAAAGCTATTGCATAGCATTTTTTATCAATTATTTAATTTGACAACCTCAGTTGACAACCTTGTTATTTTCCGTAACCATAGCAACCTGGTTGAAAATTTTCGTTACGGAATTTCTGGATTCGCTCTCCACGCTCAAGGCCCGCGATAGAAGCTATGCAATAGCTTAAAATTATATCAGGTGTCGTTCTAAAGTTTCTGCTTAATCCATAGGCTAGGCAACTGGGCTTATCCCAGTTGTATACGTCCCTGTGTGCCTATTAGCCTTGTTCTGTTCTGTCTCCTGCTGATATGGAGGGAAGTGGATATTATGTTTTTTCCTACTCCTCCGCTATTCTTTTCTGATAAATTTCGTTGCGGGATCCAAGACAGTTAAATCGACAATACACTTGACACTTTATATTCAAAACAACACACATACCTACATCAAACCGCAGACTTTCGCTTAGTTAAGAAGCCACAGACTGCCAAGAAATGCCGGGCGATGGGCCAGCCATCTCGAAATCGCTGAATTTCAGGCGTGGCCGCAGACGATAACACTTTATATGCATGGAGTGACTGCCTTTCTGGCCTCCACAACCTAAACCGACATTGGAACAATTTCCTATAATTACTAATTTCGTGCCAAAGAAAATCAAAGGGATTATTTACACAGATAAGGATGTTTCCTAACAAAAAAAATAAAAACCAGTTTAGTCCGTCCGTTAGATTAATCGAAAAATATTGGATAAGTGTTTATTGTTTTATAAAATTAATAAAAACTGACGAAGATAAAACGCGTCAAAGATCATGAGGGGCTTTTGACGTCACTGCCCGGTATAAATAAACTGCAATGTGACGAAAAAAAAAAGAAAAAAAAAAAAAAAATGAATGAAAAATGAAAATAAAATGAATGTGTGTGATTAAAATGAAGAAAATGCAGTCTTAATTTTTTTTTGTTTACGTGAATAAAGAAAAAATATATGTCCAATATTTTTTTGGAAATCTATCTGACGGAATAATTAGATTTTGTTTGGCAACTACCCTATTCAGATATACCCACATTTTCTTCAGACTTTCGAGTACAGGTCAAGATTTGTTTTACTAAAAGGAATTATTAGTCTTCCGCTCGACTAGTTAATACGACCCGTGATGTCCCAAGTTCGATATGTTGGTATAGGACGGTTTCTTACACTTAGATTAAAATGTGTAAGTTTAATTTTGTTTCCATCTACATATATTATAGCTTTGAAATGAGCCTTGTACATCGTCGGTATAAAATAATGTTTTCGTTCTGAACCATACCTTCAACAACCTTCTTGTAATTGAGATGGAACTTTGACCGCCAGTGGGTCAAAGTTCCAACATAAATATTTACAAGTTTCATTTAAACACAAGTTTTTAATATTAAACTCTACTTTAAATCCCTCTACGACCCCCGTACTATTCAATGCATCCATCATCACAATGTTTTGAGTACGTTAAATTAGGTCCTGCTGTAAAAATAGGTATTAAAACCCAAAAAAAAATCGTTTCCACGCAATAATTTTTGCATAGAGTTAGGTACTTAGTTTTATGTACATAATCCTTGGTTGACGGCTTCGTCAAAAGTCCGTATACACCTTGTATAATTGCGAAAAACTAGGCAAATAATGACAACGACTCATTTAGTTCTTCTTAAACAATTATAGCGATAAACAGCAAAGATTCAAATATCTTTTCGCGGTAAGTCTCATAGTTTAGAACCGACTTCCCAACTCCATCACCCACTCTTAATCTGAGCATTGTATTACCAATTTACCACTTTACGCCCACAACACCGCTTAAAGTAATTCAGCGATAACAGCAAAGATTCAAATATCTTTTCGCGGTAAGTCTCATAGTTTAAAACCGACTTCCCAACTCCAACACCCACTCTTAATCTGAGCATTGTATTACCACTTTACGCCCGCAACACCGCTTAAAGTGTACAAACCACTTTAACTAGAACAATTCCTATAGTAATTTGTGCCACAGCCAACTATTCGCAACCGTACGCCAAATTAACTCTATCTATCCAACCTGAACTATACCCTAATCTTTAACAGTATAGAGTTTCTAATTGAAGTGCTTGGTGAACCATCAAAATGTCACCACCTTTGTGATTGACGGGTATTCGAATCTGTCCGTGTACTGACAGCAATAAGTGTCAGAATCCTATGGCATGTAACATACGTTATTTGTGTGAAAGCAACCTGTGAGGTAATTAATTGTATAGAATCACTTTCTGTGCGTTCATTTGGAGACTAATGTGTGTAATTTATTATATTATTATTTGTCTACGTCTTGCTATAAGTTATTTATTATGAGACATTAATTAATTGTAATTAACTTGTATAATTAATATAATATTAGGTCTTCATAAGGTTGGAAGTAATTATACCTTCCTGTCAATGTATTATTTCATGAAAGTTATAACCATTGCGTCAACATTTCTTTCGAGTTATAATTTGTAATGTACAAACCTTCTTATATAGCTTGACATAACATCACGCATATAATCCCTGTTGGGTTAGTCAGAGGTGTAGGTACCCAATAGTACCCCTACATTTTGCCAGTTATGTTTAAGTCCCATGTAATAGGGGGCGAGCCTATTGCCATCAACCGGGCACAAATCCAGACTCCGTGGCTGTTACTGATAATTTCCTGATGGAAAAAGCCAATAACACTTTGCCCGACCCGGGAATCGAACCCAGGACCTCATGCTCAGCAGTCGCGCTTGTGACCACTAGACCAACGAGGCAGTATCCTCAGTATAGTCCTTTTTTAAGTCGGTTAAAAATAAATACAACTGCCAATTGACCTTAACAATGAGGCAGCTCTGGTTAATTCATTCTTATTACGATGATATCGGACTACAATATATAATTAAAGCGCTAGATTAAATCTTTAATGACTGGTTTGCATTGAGACAGTAGCTCTACCTCTGGTCATAAAGTAAGA
This sequence comes from Diarsia mendica, assembly GCA_949316265.1. Taxonomy (NCBI): domain Eukaryota; kingdom Metazoa; phylum Arthropoda; class Insecta; order Lepidoptera; family Noctuidae; genus Diarsia; species Diarsia mendica. The sequence continues at coordinate 18,199,729 of OX438909.1, read as the reverse complement.
AAACACTTTAGTCTAATTACAGAAAACGAAACCAAGTTTTGCCTAACCTTTTCCAAACCTATGTTTGCGTCGACTACCAATCTATAATCGTCAAATTTAGGCACAGTACAATAACTTGTACGGGATTGACAAGTTATAATTAGTACTTAATATATATTTACTAACTTGAATATATATTTTAGTTAGGTTACTTAAGTAACCTAACTAAAATATATATTCAAGAGTAATACAAGAAATGGTAATTTTTACTACAAAGTTTTGTATAGAGACCTAATGAATTAATGATCGTTCATAACCCGTTGTGTTCCGGGGCCGTAGTATCTTCTTCAAACAGTCCTGCAGCCCACGGAGCGATTGCCTATCTAACCTCCACTACCCAATTAGAACTGGGAAATACGATAACCCTTGGTAAGACTGGTTGTCAGACTTTTTGGGCCACTGACTACCTGTAACGACTGTCAACAAATGATAACCCGTACAAATGACCTCCTAGGTACGGAGGAAGCTCTGTATGTAATGGGTGATCACTTAAGGCGACATTAGCTGCCCGCGACCTTGAGTGCGCGTTTAACTCACCGCCTAAACAAATAAGGTTGAAAATGGCGATGCGTTTGATGCTCGTGACTGCCAAAATGAACGATAGTTCGCAGATTTAATTTATTAAAAAAAAAAATGCGCTGTAATGTTAAAATATTTTTACATAATATGTCTTTAGTTGGTTAAATTTCCTTTCTGATAGTAAAAAAAAAAATAACAGTTGTCACTCAAAATATTGAGCATTTCGAGACGAAAAAGTTTTTTCGTGTGATTTTTTTGTGATTTTGTGATTTTTTTTTTTCGAGGTTCTTGATTACTTTTAGAAAATATTTTTGCATAAGTCTTTTACCTATACATTTGACTATACACTGTTTTTTTTTTTTGGAATTGTAATAAGTAGCAATACGGCTAACTCTGCGACGAAAAACAGGTCGTTTTTACGGTGCCCCTTTGACTGCGCCTTAAGCAAACACGAATTAATTTTATTCATCTGATTGCACCGACGTAGCCCGAAGAATCGCCAGATTTAAGTGGCAACGGGCAGGGCACATTGCTCGCAGAACGGATGGCCGATGGGGCCGAAAAGTTCTGGAATGGCGACCGCGAACCGGAAGACGTTGCGTTGGAAGGCCTCCCACTAGGTGGACCGATGACCTGGTCAGGGTTGCAGGAACCCGCTGGATGAGAGACGCATGGGACCGGTCAATGTGGCGACGCCTGGGGGAGGCCTATGTCCAGCAGTGGACGTCTTTTGGCTGAAATGATGATGATGATGATCTGATTGCAAACACATGTCATGTGACAGTTACTTTGTTAAATAAATCGACTACTTTTAATTTTTGGGTGGTGGGAAATCGTCAAAATATGACTCCTCCCCCTCTGGGCAGAGTGGAAGGGAGTCTCAGACTTCTACTGACTAAAAACTAACCATGTTTCTTCTTAGCCCTTTGTGTCGAGGCCGCGGTATCTCTTCGAATGGATGGTACGGAACCCTTTATGAGCAAGTCCGACATGCACATGGCAAGTTTTTCCAACCCCTAGCTTCGGGCCGATAAAATTGCTTGTCGTAGCCTGCACTTTGCTTATTATTTTGTTTGTAATGGAGCTATTTCTATGCAAAATTTAAGCATCACTGCAGCCGATGGAATCGTAATATCGCGTGATGTTGAACCACTAGAGTGCAGGCCGTTATTTCGAATAATCGGTGAGGGTATGCAATAATCTTGTTTTAGTTTTGTTCAGTTAAAATAGGGGATCGGACTGATTAAAAAAAATATGATTCTGTTTAGTCCGTCAGTCAATAATATTATTGAAAAATATTGGATAAAAATTTACGAAGATAAAGCGCGTCAAATATTATAGAGTGGGGCTTGAAACGTCAATTGAAGGTACAAAATATACTATCATATGACGTCACACGAGTTTTCGAAGCACTGTATCGTCTTCATTTTTTGTTTACGTGAAAAAAGAAAGCTAAAGCTTTATAATTGTAATTTTTGTTTATATTTGTTATTTTATGTGTGCAATAAAGAATAAGAATAAGAAATAGAAAAAATACGTGGTTAATATTTTTTGGAAATCTGTCTGACGGACTAATTAGTTTTTTTTGTCCGATCCCCTATTCCTGGATTGATCGAATTGCATTCTAAGTGTTGTAGAGAAATTGTGTGTCGTGATGAATTCTGGGCACTAGGCCTGCATGGTGGATTGTAGCCTATTCCCTCTCATAAAGAGGAGGCCGGTGTCCCAGCAGTGAGAAGATTATAGGCAGATTTCAGAGATTAAATGTATTATGTGATTGATTCGACGATAATTATGTTTATTTTTTGTGTAACTGCGTCGGTTTTTCCGAGTTCATATAACCCTATTATAATCTATTTAAGTCGCGAGTAAACAGGCTTCTTCCTCGTTCCATCGTTGACATCATCTCTGCTCTTAGGGCAAGATTGAGGTCAAGGACAAGCCCAATTATAATTAAAAAAAAAAAAACATCACCACTGTTCTCATAAACGGCGAAGGAAAACATCTTGAGGAAACTGAGGGTCCGGAAACCAAAAATTTTAAGACTTGTGACAGATCTGCCAACAGTGGTAACATTTATAGGCTGATGATGATGATGAATTATGTTTATGGCTGTTTTCACGAAGACTAAACGACACCTCTATATTATCGTATTATACTGGGTGGCGCAAAAGTAATAACCCTATTTGGTTCAGCTATAATTTTTTTTCTAAATTAGAAAACTAGTTTTAGGTTTGTTTATATGTATATTTGTGCCATTAAATTTCGTACCATTAGGATTTTAAGATGATGTCTTTTAAATGGTGACCTCCTGAGTTGAAGCACATTTGAGCTCTATTTATGACATTTTGCATAACTTGCCGTAACACTTCCTGCGATATGTTCCTTATTTCTTGATGAATGTTTTCTTTTAGAGCTGCAAGAGTCTGTGGCTTGTTCACATACACCCGAGATTTCAAAAAACCCCAAAGAAAGAAGTCTGGACTGGTCAGATCAGATGGAAATGCGCTTCGTCACTCATAACCAATTTTGAAGAAAAATCATCCTCTTCAAGGTTGAGGTGTATGACGCGCTGGCTGTATTCTAGACGAGCACGGTGGTCAGTAGGCAGCAGCTGATGAGTGATTTGAGTTTTATACGGGAACATCTTCAAGTCTTTCACCAAAATACGCTGCAGGGTTCGTCTGGAAATGCCCAATTGCGTGGCACGTCGCCTCGTTGATGTTTCTGCACACTCTTCCACATCTTCGCGCACAGCATCGATATTTTCGGCTGAACGGCCTGTTCTTGGTCTCTCAGACTTAGGTCTATCCAATGTTGAGCCAGTTGCTTCGAGGCGTGTGGCAAAGCGTCGAATTGTGCGACTAATCGGTGCCGGACGGTGGGGAAATCGTCGACGAAATTCACGTTGTGTTTTTATCACTGATGAATTTTTCCGTAAGAACATTGACACGATTATTCCACGTTCTTGGGAAGTAAAACGATCCATGTTTATTTTCAGTGTATTTTACATTTGTTAACTACACAATTTTCAACAACAGAATGACAGGAAATGTCATATAAAAAAAATATAAGTATTTTCTATGGGGTCATTACTTTTGCGCCACCCAGTACATACAGTGAGTCGAGTGCCTCGATGATCTAGAATTCTCAATCACAAGCGAGAGTGCTGTGCATGAGGTCCTGAGTTCAATTCCCAGGTCAGGCAAAGTGTGATTGAGTTTTCCCCATCGGGAATTTCTCAGTAGCAACCACGGAGTTTGAATTAGTGCCCGGTTTATAGTAATAGCCTCGCCCCCTATTAGATGAAGAAGAGGCAAAATGTGGTACTAATTGGTACCCCTCTGCCTAATCCTTCCGGAATTACAGGCGTGATGTTATGTTATGTACAGTCAATGGTATACGTCTGTTGCAAGCTTTTATAATTATTTAGCTGATATCTTTCAAAATTAACTGTTCCATATAATTATGTAGGTTAACTTCTTTTCTTATGCAGAGTACATTAAAATGTAAGTATCTCCAACTGTTACTGTAGGAGCTATTTTTGTACACCCCAATGCTGACTAAAACGGCACACAACATAACCACAATACAATACTTGAACACTATTAAACAAGGACAAGACAATACTTAAACTACGAGAGAACCTTATAAGTCTTTCATTCAAAACAAAAACTGGCCAAGTGCAAGTCGGACTGGTACATAAAGGGTTTCGTACCATTGTAGTAGATAATTATATAGAGAATTTCCATGTTATTTTTTACCCACGACGGAACGGAGACACTTGCGTTTGGGGTGAGAGGTTGTTTGTTTGTTTGAGTGTTTGTGCAAATACAACATGTTGCCATTTTTTCTCCAAAACTACTATTCCGATTTTGATGCAGTTATCAGTTATGGGTTCGGGTTTGATTGGTGCATGTTCTTAGATAGGTGTTACGGTGACAACTCACCAGGGGGCGCTGCAGCAAAAATTTTTTGTGCAAATCAAAGTTGCCATTTTTCTCCAAAACTACAAGTCCGATTTTGATGCAGTTTTCAGTTATGGGTTTAGGTTTGATTGGTGCATGTTCTTAGATAAAAAAATTAAAGTAAAAAGTTTAAAATAAAAATTTTGAAAAAACCCACGACGGTTAAAAACTATTTGAAAAAAGGATAAAATAACATAAAACACCCGCCTTAAAAAAAACCAAGAATGTCCGTCGGGGGCTGCCATTAAATGAACTGGTTTTGCAATGTTCAGCTTCCGACGGACATTCTTGAGTTTTTTTCGTCGTGGGTTTTTTTTAGCACCATAGACTTCTTTTATGTTTTCCTGTAATCTATAAGTGTTGAACTAATTTCTGTATTTTCTTCAATATTTTAGGCTCAGTAGTTTCGGAGATAAGAGGTGGGAATAGTCGGACAGACATACAGACAGACACACGAGTGATCCTATAAGGGTTCCGTTTTTTTCCTTTGAGGCACGGAACCCTAAAAAACGTGAAAGTCACATTCAAACACCCTGGTGTGACCCCACAATTCACCCACACGAGTTCACTGTCTTATATTCCTGCCATTTATTATGGCATCCTAATACGGGCTGAGGTCAAGGACCCCTGTGTCCGTCAGGCGTCATTTAGGCAGTCTTTATGTGGGCCTGTGTGCGATAAAATGGTTAGTAACTTGACCGTTAGGTATTATGATACTTTATCAGCTTAGTATTCTCGTTGGTTATTATATTTTATATTATGTTCGTACTAAAATGTAGCTGCGTACGAGAATTTAGGGTCATGTTAAATTATTATGACATAGAAAAACATTTTTTCAAACATTTCGATACCCATTATGTTTTTTTTTTTTTGAAGTGAAAACTTCTTTAGCGGCGTTGAGCACTTTGGGAAATTGTTCTGTGATGGGTATAAAATCTTAAACTCGCGTCAGGACACGTGACCACGTGACCCTGATCGAAAAAGCGTAAGACGGATGGAGAGTAGACAGGATTTATTCCTAACCTGACCCGAAATCCTAACCCGGTAGAAGGTTAGGTTAGGAACTCGAAAAAAAAAAGAATTTTATTCCTAACCTAACCCTATTCCTAACCTGACCCGATACCCGTATTTTGGATTATTCCTAACCTGACCCGAAATCGTAACCCGGTCGCTAGTTAGGTTAGGAACTCGAAAAAATAAGTAATTCCTAACCTGACCCGATGTATCGTTTCTACCAATCTAAAACGAAAATCATCAAATAACCCTCCGCTCTTGGGCAGAGCGGAAGGGTGTGTCAGACTTCTACTGACTAAAAACCATCCATGTTCCATATTAGCCCTCGGTGCCCTAGGCCGGATCATTCCCACTAGTTCTTCTGCACAGTCCTACGATAGAACTAGTGGTAACTTTTTTATTTTTTTTCCCACTAGTTCTACGATTCAAGGTGGTAGAACTAATGGGAACGAAAAGTCAATGGATTTTTTCGTTCCCACTAGTTCTACGTTAAAGAGTGTTACATAATCTCAAAACCAGCGGGACTCAAGTTTCTCATTCGTTCTATCACACAGTTTAGGGTACAATTACGGCATAAACTACCAGGAGAATAGAAGTAGGCAGGAGGTAATGAAAACTTTTTTTTGGAGAAGAAAAAAAATATAGGTACGGTAGTAAAGTCCCACAAACTATCAGGAGGAATTCAGGACGATGGAACGAGTTTACCCAGAAGAAGCCTATTAACTCGCGACTTAAATAGATTGGGGTTCATGGACCAAGTAGATGAACTCGGGAAAACCGATCTGTTCCACAAACTACCAGGAATAGAAGTAGGCAGGAGGTATTAAAACCTTTTTTTTAGTGATGATACAAAAGGATAAAACTTTAAAAGCAAATAATATTATAATGGAATAATTTTTTATGAATAAATGAATAATGAATAATCTAATAAATAAAGAGAGAAGTCCTGACTGACTGACTGACTGACTCATCAACGCCCAGCCCAAACCGTTGGACCTAGAAAGCTGAAATTTTGCACAGAGGTTCCCTTTATGATGTAGACAAGGAATAAGGAAGGATTTTTCGAAATTCAACCCCTAAGGGAGTTAAATAGGGGATGAAAGTTTGTATGGAAAATCGTCATTTTCACGCGGGCGAAGCCGCTGGCAAAAGCTAGTTTAATATATATTCGCTCACAATGGGCCTCATCAGAAAGCTCAAAGTGACCCAAAGGGCAATGGAGAGGGCTATGCTCGGAGTTTCCTTGCGTGATTGAATCAGAAATGAGGGCATCCGCATGAGAACCAAGGTTACCGACGTAGCCCGAAGAATCGCCAGACTTAAGTGGCAATGGGCAGGGCACATTGCTCGCAGAACGGATGGCCGATGGGGCCGAAAAGTTCTGGAATGGCGACCGCGAACCGGAAGACGTTGCGTTGGAAGGCCTCCCACTAGGTGGACCGATGACCTGGTCAAGGTTGCAGGAACCCGCTGGATGAGAGACGCACGGGACCGGTCAATGTGGCGACGCCTGGGGGAGGCCTAAGTCCAGCAGTGGACGTCTTTTGGCTGAAATGATGATGATGATGAATAATTTAGATTTGATTTAAAGATTCCAATACCTTCTTCCTACTTCTGTTCTCCTGGTAGTTTGTGGGACTTAACTACCTATCCTTTTTTTTGCATATCCAAAAAAAATGTTTTCAATACCTCCTACCTACTTCTGTTCTCCTGGTAGTTTGTGGGACTTTACTACCTATCCTTTTTTCCCGGGAAACCTACCATTTCGCAATTCGGGTTAGGTTAGGAACGATACATCGGGTCAGGTTAGGAATAGGGTTAGGTTAGGAATAAAATTCTTTTTTTTTTCGAGTTCCTAACCTAACCCACTACCGGGTTAGGATTTCGGGTCAGGTTAGGAATAAACCGTAGACAGCTATCCCCTCTCTACGGCGCGGCGAAAATGTATGCCTGGGCCTACTGTTTCGTTTAGGCAGCGCAGGGCGCTTAATAATAAAATAATTATTATTAATAATAATATAATTAATAATAATAATAAAATTATTAATAATAATAATATAATTAATAATAATAATATATATCGCTCTTGTCGCTGTCAGTAACGTCGTCAAACAACTCCGTAAGAAAAAATTCTGAAAAACCGTTTTTGTCCCATTTTATACCCATAATTACAATAATTTGATTGCTGGAATTAATAAATAACAAAAGTACCTATTATCATAATAAAATTCAAACATAAAATGTGTAAAATAAAAGCTCCGAAAAATGACAAACCTGCACTCCATGACAGATGTCATGGAGATTTTCCGAAAAAGCAAAATTAAATATGAAACACGAAACATTGAAATGAAAAATTACGACGACGACGGTCTACTATGATTACAAGAGCAGCAGCTCGACGTGCACGCCCACCATCCCCGGACTCGTCGCTCAGCTCCGCCTCGCTGCCGCCGGAACCCAGCCTCATCGTGAGTGCTGTGACACCGGCCGCGGCAGTTGCGTCGAGCTCGAGCGACGAGTACTTCTCTCCGTCCCCGACGCCAACACCAGTTCGCCGACGAAGAGGACGCCGGCCGCCGGACGGCTTAGGACCTCGAGGTCCTAAGCCGTCCGGCGGCCGGCGTCCTCGAGGCCCACCGGCTTCTGATAGGGTCCCAGCTCCCGGCGGAAGTGTGCAGCGCATGCGATGGACGCAATCCATCAACGAAAACGTCATGCGCTCATACTATGGGGCTACAGAGGGAGGAAACAACCTGACTGCGTACCGTGTTCGGATGCTCTCTCTGTTTCAGGTACTTGAACCGGCTGTCAACGTATCGGCACAACGACTGTCGGATCAGGTGCGAGTCATCCAACGTAATCGTATGTTGGATGACACCGTACTTGATCGCTTGCGGACTGAAACGCAGAGTAGCCATGTCATTGCTGCGTCGTCACAGGCTGTGGTACCACCACAGTCTACCACAATACTTATGAGTGAAAACGACGTGAGTAGTGACATGGTTGCTAACGTAAGTACACAGTGCAGTGAGGAGATGAGGAGTACTTTGGAGGGTGCGATCCGAGAATATCGTTTCATGTCGCCCGAACTTAGACCACGATTACCTCGTTTGCCCATGCATAACAGAAATAGGGCGCTGGTGGCTGTTCTGGATTCGCAGTTGTCAAGCTATTTTGATAACTGCGAAAACCTCACCGATGCTCATTCGATCCTGTATTGCGCGGCTGTAGCGGCATGTCGTGTAGCTCATGTCAAATTTCCGGATGACAGAGCTACTCGACCGAAACCAGCCGTTCCGGCTTGGCAGTGCAGGATTGAGCGACGCATTGCTGGGGCCAGAACGTTCATCGGCAAACTATCCTGCTTCCGGGAGGGCAACAATCGCCCTCGAGTGATGCGCTTTGTGAGGCGGGCATTTGCGGGGACCGATATCAGTCGTCGAGACTACATGTCCCGTATCACAGAGCGCATCGACTTCTGGAAGCAGAAAGTGTATGCATGGGCAAACCGTATTCGTAGGTATAAACGTCGGGTGGAACGGTACACTCTAAATCGCACCTTCCAAAGTGATGAAAGGTGGGTATACAGAGCATGGGAGCGACCGGACCAAGGTGTGACTGACACGTGCCTACCGGATGACAACGCCATGTGTTCATTTTGGCGCAACATCTGGTCGGTACCTGTCAGTCATTCCGAGGGTGAATGGACTCGGGAGGTCGAGCGAGCGTGCGATCCAATAACAGAAATGGGGGCAATAACGATCAGCCCCCAAGATGTAAGTTGTGCAGTTCGTCCGTTGCCTAATTGGAAATCACCAGGGCTGGACGGACTGCACAACTTCTGGATTAAATGGTTTACGAGATCGCATGCTTGCTTGGCAGCCCTATTCCAGTCAGCCCTAGAGTCAGGGTCGCTACCAGAGTTCCTGACAACTGGAATAACCCACCTGCTCCATAAATCGGGTAGTACTACGGAACCCAAAAATTATAGACCGATTACTTGTCTTCCAACGGTCTATAAAGTTCTTACCTCCATTTTGAGAGCTAAAATTAATAAACATATTAACGAAAATTCTGTTATGTCTGCCTCTCAAAATGGATGTAGGAACGGGTCCCGTGGTACTAAGGAGCTACTCCTCATTGATATGGCCATTAGCCAACAGGTTCGCCGTTTCCGAAAGGATCTTTCGACATGCTGGATAGACTATAAGAAGGCCTATGACTCGGTGCCACATACATGGCTCATGAGGGTGCTAGAGTTGTATAAAATTGATGCAACCCTACGCACCTTCCTGATGTCGTGTATGGGGCAATGGAGGACAGTCCTTCGCTATCCAGGGTGTCGGCAGATCCAGAGGAATAGCGAGCCGATAAGGATAGAGCGAGGTATATTTCAGGGCGACAGTTTGAGTCCACTTTGGTTCTGCCTAGCCTTGAATCCTCTTAGCACGCTGCTGGAGGGTTCAGGTCTGGGCTATCGGTTGAAGAGAGGTGGTCAGATTATATCTCACCTTCTTTACATGGATGACCTTAAACTTTTTGCCACTAATGATTTGCACCTGATGGAGCTACTGAAGGTCACTGAAGCTTTCAGTGGCGCCATCAGGATGGAATTCGGAGTGGACAAATGTGCGGTCATGCATGTAAAGCGAGGGGGGATTGTGGAGTCTGTGGGAACCCAGCTCACGGATTCCATAAATCTTAGATCCCTCTCAGCAACCGAAACCTATAAGTATTTGGGTATGTCGGAAGCGCTGGGCATCAACGTTGCCGACATGAAGCAATCGCTGAGGGAGCGCTTCTTTGGCCGCCTGAAGAAAGTATTTAATAGTCTTTTGTCAGGCGGAAATAAGGTGCGTGCCTTCAACGGTTGGGTCATGCCGGTTTTGATGTACTCTTTCGGCATACTCAAATGGACTCAAACAGAGCTAGACGCCCTGGATAGGCGGGTCCGTACATTGTTGACGACGTATCGAATGCATCACCCACGTTCTTCGGTTATGAGACTGTATATCCCACGGAAGTGTGGAGGTCGAGGCTTTTTGAATGCTAAGACTCTCCATAATCGTGAGATATGCAGTCTCAGGGAATATTTCCTGGAAGCCGACGTGGGGATGCATCGAGATGTTGTCGCGGTGGACAAGGGCCTTACCCCGCTCTCCTTGGCTAAAGAGAACTGGCGCAAACCTGTAGTGCTTGACACTGACGACCGCTTGGAGGTATGGCAGAGTAAGGAGCTTCACGGACGCTTTTTCCGGGCCCTACATGGGCCCGATGTAGACTTCTTAGCGTCCGTGGCCTGGCTACGTTTCGGGGAACTCTTCGGAGAAACCGAAGGTTTTGTCTGTGCAATTATGGACGAAGTTATGATGACGAATAACTACCGGAGATTTATTGTGAAGGATGGTACGGTTGACATATGTCGGGCATGCCACCGTCCGGGCGAATCAATCCGTCACATTATCTCCGGATGTTCTCGTTTGGCTAACGGAGAATACTTGCATAGACACAACCTTGTAGCCAGAATTATCCATCAGCAACTTGCTCTGAAATACAACCTTGTGGAATCGGAAGTACCGTACTACAGGTATGTGCCCGACCCAGTTCTCGAAAATGACCATATCACACTGTACTGGGATCAATCCATCATCACTGACAGGACTATTATAGCTAATAAACCTGATATAGTGGTGGTGGATCGATCAGAGCGGCGCGCAATGATTGTTGACATAACATCACTCATGTGCGAACACTCATACGCACAGTACGCGCCACATAAAAAAATAGATCGCCAACCTTTTCACATTTTGGTTGAGTTCATACTTTGTTATTTTGCCTGCTTTACTTGTACCTACACATTTTGAAAATGCAAAACTGCGCAGTCTGTAATATGCAGTTCAACGACGGTGTCCAGTGTGGTAGCTGCAGGAAACACCTGGATTTTGGATGTGCAAACATCTCCGAAACCGGATGGAGGAAGCTGGGTGCTACTCGGATGGCACAGTGGAAATGCCCGACTTGCAAAACCTCATCACCAGCTGTGTCAACCCCTGAGCCTGCGTCGCTGGATACCATTTTAAATGAGATCCGTGACATGAAACGGCAGCTCCTTAACTTGCCGACCTTGGTGGATGACATTCGCGTCATCAAGAACGAGTTGGCTGAGCTTAAGTTGACATGTGAGGGGACTGGTGGGAGACTCGACGAGTTCGACACAAGACTCGTGGAAGTTGAAGCAAAGGTGTCTGAATTTGAAAAGCTTCAGGAATCAGTGAATGGTTTGCAGACTGACTTGGCGAGCATCAAATATCAACTTTCGACTTATGAACAGAGGTCCAGGTCAAACAATGTCGAAATAAAGGGAGTGCCTGTTAAGAAGGAAGAGAACCTTTATTCAATCATCGACGCTATTGGCCGCAAAGTTAATTACAGCTGTCCCAAAGCCCAGGTGAATTATATTTCAAGGGTCCCTATTTTTGGTTCCAATGAAAAGCTGATCATAGTGAGTTTTTTAAACCGGTATGTAAAGGAAGATTTTATTGCGGCGGCACGTGCCAAGAAGGACTTATCTGCTTGTGACATCGGGTTCCAAGGCTCATCTCAGCGTGTGTATGTCAACGATCACCTAAGCGTCGAGTACAAAAAGCTTTTATCCAAAGTGAAAATCATTGCCAAGGATAAACATTACGAGTACGTATGGGTTAAGCATGGTAAAATTCACATACTTAAAAATAACCATTCGAAAGTTTTTATTATAAGGAAGGAGTCAGATTTAAACAAGATTGTCTAATATGTTTCTTAATTGTTATCCGTACTTTCCTGTTTTGCTATTTTATTTTACATCAATGGTTTCAAGTATTTAATACCGTTTGTGTCACAATAACTTTTAGCAAAATGTTTAACACCTCTGCCGCACTCATGATTTCGACACATCTCTTTTGTTTAGCTACTGGTATCCTTTGTATTCGTTATCGCGCTGTTTACTTTAAAGCTTTGCCGCACTATAATATGTTTTACTCTCTCGCACTTGCACGCACCACGCACTATTGCTCGCTTTTTCGCACAGTTGTTTACTACTTAGCATCGTATGATTCTTGCGCTCGCACAAATATTATTGACTTTTACCTTCATAATAGTTATTTTATTATATTATACTTACCCCATTTTACAATATTATTTAATGAAATGCTTTATTTTAATGAATTAGTTATACAGATTTATACACTATTATTAGTTTTAGTTTTTGATGGCTCATAAATTAAATATATTTTATCAAAACGTTCGCGGGCTTAGAACTAAAAGTGATTCTTTCTATCGTCAAATGTTACTTAACTCGTATGATATTATTGTTCTTACAGAGACGTGGTTATTAGATGGAGTTTTGGATTCGGAATTCTTTGACGAACGGTACATTGTGTGGCGTCGTGATCGAGATTATGTTTTGACCGGGCAGTCGCGTGGTGGGGGTGTGCTTATTGCTACACGTAGGGAACTTTCAGTTATATGCCAACCTACCTTCCAGTCTACAGCAGAGGATTTATGGCTCAGCATACGACTGAAAAATTCGAATACACGTAAATATATTACCTTACATATTTGTGTTGTTTATTTATGTCAGCAAAACTTAGGTCTTTCTTTTTCTTTACAACTACGCAATTACCTTACACAATTAAACCGTATAGTTATGAGTAATTCCTCTGACACCTTTCTCATCATTGGTGACTTTAACATGAGCGGTATTAACTGGGTCCTATCTGACAATCTATCGCTCGTCCCAACGATCCCGAACAGTTCTGATGAAGTTTTACTTACTGACGAATTATGTACTCTAGATTTTGGTCAATACAATGGTGTTCTAAATAGGTATGGTAAAATTTTAGATTTGGTACTTTCAAACAAATTAGTTAGTGTGGTTGAATGTTCAAATCCACTGGTTCCCATTGACGCCTATCATCCAGCACTATTAATTAATATGGATTTCGTTGAGGCTCCTCTATTAGAGTGCGCGCCACGGACGCAATTTCTGTTCGACAAAGGCGACTATGAGTCTATCAACAAAGACATTTCCGCGGCTGACTGGGAGTCCGAGTTTGCGACACGATCAATTGATGAATCAGTTCACTTTTTCAATAATTTCATTCACAACTTACACACTAAATATGTTCCACAAAAATTACAACGTCACAAAAAGTATCCCACTTGGTACAATTCGGCATTAATAAAAACAATTAAAGAAAAATACAAATATTTCAAAAAATTTAAGACCTATGGCAATATAGCCGATGAGTCAACATTTAGGCTACTCCGTGAAAGGGTAAAGATATTAGAATCACAATGTTATGTAGACTACTTGAAGTTAACTGAAAAATCTATTAAGGAAAACCCAAAATATTTTTGGACGTTTGTTAAAAAACGGCACAATTCAAATGCAGTTCCGAGCACTTTAAACTACAATAGTGAAGCGTTGCGTACCGGAGAAACAATGTGCGAAGCGTTTTCTACGTACTTTCATTCTACATTTCTAGATACCAACCCTAGTCGTGGAATTTCTTCACCCCCTCTTTTTACTGAATCTACCTGCCTATCTGATATATGTAGCATTGAAGTGAACGTTGAAGAGGTTTCTAACTTACTTCGCAAGTTGGATACCTCTAAAGCGGCTGGCCCGGATAATATTTCGTCTAAATTTCTTGTTCGGTGTTCGACTTCGATTGCCCAACCTATCTCGCTTCTCTTCAGAAAATCCTTGGACAACTGTGTTGTACCTAAACTATGGAAATCAGCTTTCATAACGCCTATTCACAAAAAAGGAGTCAAAACCGAAATAATTAACTACAGGCCGATATCCAAGCTCTGCATTGTGGCTAAAATCTTTGAAAGGATCATCTATAACCAGTTGTATAGTGCTCTTAAAAACTCGTTTAGTTCCTTCCAACATGGGTTTCTGAAGGGTAAGTCTACAGTCACTAACTTAATTCTGCTGAATGATTTTATTACTGACGCCATGGATAACGGTGGGCAGGTTGATGTCGTTTATACGGATTATAGTAAGGCTTTTGATCGGATCGATCATGAGATCTTACTATCAAAGTTAAATAATATGGGAATACGAGGCGATTTACTGCGATGGTTTACTTCTTATCTGGAGAACAGGTCCCAAGCTGTAGTATTAAGCAATTATATGTCTAGTTGGGTGCCTGTCCCCAGTGGAGTCCCCCAGGGATCTTTACTCGGGCCATTACTTTTTATTATGTATATAAATGACATCAACTCTTGCTTGATCTCATCCAAACTGTTATGTTTTGCTGACGATATGAAAATCTATGCCAAAATATCGTCACATGCTGACGTTATTGCACTTCAGGATGATTTAGATCGTCTGGAGGCTTATTGTCGTGGTAGTAAGCTTGATCTCAACCCTGCTAAATGTTCGGTTATGACATACTCTCGAAAGCGCTCAATTATACCTTCATCATATAGCTTGGGTAATCAGATACTTCCTAAAACAAACTGCATCCGAGATCTGGGAGTATATCACGATTCTAAGCTTACGTTTGAACCTCATGTCGATGCCATAGTCGCTAAAGCTTCTAAAGCACTAGGTTTTATAATGCGGCTCTCCAAGTGCTTCAGTCAAGCCAAAACTTTAAAAATTCTTTACTGTACTTTTGTTAGAAGTCACTTGGAATACGCGTCTGAAATCTGGAATCCTTGTTATCACAAGTACATTGATCGTATAGAGAGAATCCAGAAAAGATTCATCAAGTATTTGTGTTATCATCAGAAAGTGCCCTACCGGTCTGAAGATTACCTCAACCTCTGTAAGAAGTATCATATATTACCCTTAGTTAATCGACGAGCAATTTGCGATTGTACTTCATTATTTAAAATATTCAATCATTCTTTTAATAACTCCGAAATCCTATCCAAATTTTACTATAACGTTCCCGGAAGGTCAAAGCGATGGAACGTGCCGTTGCGTGTTCCATTTACCTCTACAAATTATAGGCAAAATTCATTTATAGTGCGTGCAAGTAGAAACTTTAATAACATGTGTAAGCAGCATGATTTTGACACTTTCACAACGAGTGTGTCCTCGGCCAGAAAGTGCATGAGCCGTAGCTTTTTTAATTGAAATTTTGTTTGTTCAGGTTTTTATTATTGTAGGTAGGTACTGAATGTGACTTATAAAATGTGTATTTAGTTTAAGCTTGAATGTTTATCTGTATTCTTTTTCTGTGGCTGTATTGTGTTGTTCACACTCTTTCTTACTATTCTGTATTTAGAAGTGAGGACTTTTAATTGGCTGTCAGTCTCACATACTATTTACTAATCTATTTGTCTTAGCTGTAAGTCTTCCATAGTAAATAAATAAATAAATAAATAAATAAATAAATAACCGTCCCGCATGACGAGAACCTCGTGAAAGCCGAGAAAGACAAGCAAATCAAGTATCTTGACTTGGCTCGCGAGGTTGTCGACATGTGGAGTGTGGACTCAGCGATCATTGTGCCGATAGTCGTTACAGCCAATGGCTTAATTGCCAAGAGCCTCGACCAACACCTGAGGAGGCTCTCGTTAGGCAGCTGGATCAAGGGCTTGATGCAGAAAGCGGTACTCCTGGACACGGCTCGTATTGTTAGGAGGTTCCTTTCTCTGGAGCCCTGACTGCCGGTAGCTTGGACCCTGTTCCCGATACCGGTGGGCTACAATTTTTTATATTTTTAAATGTTTTTTTTTTTTTGTAAGGAATATTTAAAAATGTATCAAATTTGTTAAAAACTTAATAAAGGGAAAAATAATAATAATTAATAATTAATAATAATTAATAATAATAATAATTAATAATAATAATAATAATAATGATGACAGCTGTCAAAATTGAAACAGCTATATCTCGGAAACTATCGACCTTAGACTAGTTGTGTGTAGGGACAATTGATAGGTCTCAATGAGATCTACATTTCGGATGACAGCTGTCAAAATTGAAACGGCTATATCTCGGAAACTATCGACCTTAGACTAGTTGTGTGTAGGGACAAGTGATAGGTCTCAATGAGATCTACATTTCAGATGACAGCTGTCAAAATTGAAACAGCTATATCTCGGAAACTATCGACCTTAGACTAGTTGTGTGTAGGGACAAGTGATAGGTCTCAATGAGATCTACATTTCGGATGACAGCTGTCAAAATTGAAACGGCTATATCTCGGAAACTATCGACCTAAGACTAGTTGTGTGTAGGGACAAGTGATAGGTCTCAATGAGATCTACATTTCGGATGACAGCTGTCAAAATTGAAACGGCTATATCTCGGAAACTATCGACCTTAGACTAGTTGTGTGTAGGGACAAGTGATAGGTCTCAATGAGATCTACATTTCAGATGACAGCTGTCAAAATTGAAACGGCTATATCTCGGAAACTATCGACCTTAGACTAGTTGTGTGTAGGGACAAGTGATAGGTCTCAATGAGATCTACATTTCGGATGACAGCTGTCAAAATTGAAACAGCTATATCTCGGAAACTATCGACCTTAGACTAGTTGTGTGTAGGGACAAGTGATAGATCTCAATGAGATCTACATTTCGGATGACAGCTGTCAAAATTGAAACGGCTATATCTCGGAAACTATCGATCTTAGACTAGTCGTGTGGGAGTTGGACATTTTGACCCTGAACGTTAACGATGTCGACTGTACAGTCAATAAAATACAAAAATAATTTATTTTGAACTAGACTGTACAATGTTTTTATGATGCTTAATCGGAGGCATGGGAAAAAATATTCCCGCTCCTCCTACCAATCGGAGTTCCGATCGGAGGACAGGGAAAGACAAAATAAATGGGTTAGCATAGTTATGGCGGAATAATTGAATTTTTAAATAATGAATTTGGTTTAACTATGTCGAATGATCGCAATCTTAGCACAACGAAATACAAAACTACTATTGATGCGGTCTTTATTAGACATTTAAATAGGTTCGAATCAAAACTGTTCGTTTCTTACTTCAGCTACCATAAACCTATCGTATCAGTTTTAGAGATTGGCGATGATAGTTCTGGTAATGATGATGGTGAAAAAGTCGTTGAAATTATGGATGAAAGTTGATTTTTCGGAGAGATAAACTTTTTAATGTAAAATAATTGTAATAGTTTTAAAGTGTTAAATTTTTAATGTAATATAAATTGTCATGTTTGTGTACGATAGCGCAATAAATCAATATTGTATTCTACCACATAAATGATAGTACTTTTATACTGTTAAAGCAATTGGTGCAAAATTATTCCCTAACCATTCCAAAATATCAAACATGCTCAACGTTAATAATCAAGTTTTCACTTCTGCCGGCACTCCCGGAGTGCAACCCGTCTTTTTTTTTTATAATGGTACAGGCCCGCTACTCTATTCCCAAACCACCGTAACTCCTGAAAGCCAGAATGTGAACAGTGGCAATCACCAGAAAAACGCCGAGACATTACTCTTTTCCTTTGACAGTATTTTGTCAGTTTTATGCAAATCCAAAAATTAGACACAAAGTAGTCAATAATTAATTTCATCATCTTTCTCGAAGATAATGGTCGTGTTATTCTGGTGTCTCTTACTGACATTTAACATTTATTATTCGAAAACTTTTCTCCATTTAAAACCCTTCGAATTATGTAGATTATCAAACATGCACTACATTTACCTCCCTCGTCCTTTCGCCATAGACCTCATTACAAGACAACAATGGTCTCCGCGGGGCATTATGCAGTCTTTCTATTTTGTCCATTTGCAATAAAACGCTACCTTTTACGTATTCTGAGGTATTAAGTCGACTATCCAGTGTCCAGTGATACGCTTTTGTCGCCACTGCTTTCTTTTGAAGGAAAACATAGTAAGGAAAATGGTGCAGTGGTGGCGGCCCCGACTGACGAACAGTGAGTTGTGGGTTCGAGCCAAAAAATTCGAAGACATGTGATGTGACCAACCCGCATTGGGCCCGCGTGGTGGATCTCTCTCCTAGAGAGGGAGGTCTGAGTCCCTGCAGTGAGAACATTATTGGATGACGATGATCATAGGTAGGAAAACTGCGTGTTCAAGACCCGAGAAGCCGAAGACATGTGGCATCCAGTTCAATCTAGGATTACAATACTCTACAGGGTTCACACGTTGTTCGTAAGAATATTTCAATATTTAATTCCTGGGTTGGAAACATAGGTGAGAACAAAACTCCTATCCTGTTATTATGTAAACCATGAACAGTTTGTCATTTACAACGTAGCTGTGTACTTAGCTTTATCGTGTCCTGCTGTGAAGCACCGTCTTTATTTAAATCCTTGGTGATACAAAAGGCGGGCTTGTAACCAAACAGGGATCGGTCGAGTGTGAACACCTTTTATAATGGAGGGTTCCGTACAAAAGATTATACGCTTCATTTACTTTGAAGGGAGTAGATAATTAGATACGTTTGCGTTTTATGTTGGGGCGTTCCTTGAAATAAAGTCATTTTAGAAGAGTGCATAATAGACTATTGTTTAGATAAATTTTGATATTTTGTTCCATTCTTAGTAAGAATTTGAATCAAACAATAATGACTTCGCCAATTAATAAAAGCGTCCCATTTCTTAATTTGGGAAATATTGTCATTATTTGTCTTTTGTTAATTTTGTTTTGGTCCTTTCCTTACTTGCCACTACTTATCGAATACATATTTTTTAAGTTCTATAGGGGGCGAGCCTATTGCCATCACAATCAACAGTGATGTGAAACTATAGCATTTGAAAAGGAACGCAAAAGTTTGAAGGATTATAAACGTGTAAGTAAGACCTAAGTACCTATTCCGTATAAATCCTGTAAATTCGTACTGTTTTAGTAAAACTAAAACCATTGCCATTTTGGTTAATGAGACATCACTTTCAGTCTCCATACTTCCTTATTTAACTACACAGGTTCAACTAGATTATAACTCAATTATATAAAACAATTTTCAAGGCCGAACAGATGGGCGAAGATAGTAACACAGTGGGTACCTGAAGACGGTCGACGTAACCGAGGCAGGCCCAAAAAACGCTGGCGTGAGGATCTCAACTCATTCTCAACGGATTGGACGGAGAAGGCAAATTGAAAGAAAACTTGGAAAGCCATGGAGCCAGCAGTGGGACAGTGTAGGCTAAGGAAAAAACAAAAACAGTACATAACAAAACATCACGCCTATAATTCCCGAAGGGTTATGCAGATGTGTAACCAACTATATAGTACACCCACATTGCGCCAGTAATGATTGAAGTTGCTACTGAGATATTCCTGATGGAAAAAATCCTATAAGTTGTGGCGACTAGCGACATCTATCGCAACACCTGCGTACTAACAACGATCGACAGAAATCCTACATCGCGCTATCAACATTATCCGCGACATAAGCCTAAAGGAGTTCAAGACTTACAACTGTCGGGCAGTTAGCCCACCGGACACAACACCCGTCCGGTCGGAGGATCCTCCCTTTTCAACGGGGGATGAGGAACTTTACACCCTGTTCCTCATACCCAATTTGGCCCCCGCCCGCTGTCGCTTTCAGATCGAGCCGAGCACGACGCGGGACGAGGACCGTAGGTGTGTGTGTGTGAGCGGCAATGTGTCTGTGTGACACCTCTCATGTATACGATCAAACGGCGAGCTAGTGCCGCACGTTCGTCGTGTGTGTTCCTTCGTATGTAGAGTTCGTGTGTGAGTGAGCCGAGGCGCGCTATGACTATATTAACTTAGCACATAGCGCGCTACGCGTGAATGTTAGTGAGTGTGGAGTTGTATTGTTTGGGTAAGTCGCGTGTAGGTGTAACGACATTACCCGGTGTGCGTCGAAACCGGTGGGGCTAGCCATCGTCTGCAGGTAGGAGGTCACGTGGATAGGGCCTCGCGTCAGGTGGCCGCGCATGCCATGGCGCTATGTCCTTGACCTGGGGCCAGGCAGAAGCGTCGGCACGCGCGAACATGTTGGACGCGAGGCGGCGGCAGAAGTCGTCCAGGCTCTCGATATCTAGGTCCCGCTGGATGGTGGCGTTCCTCACATAGCGAGGTGCACCGACGATGCCGCGCAACGCGATGTTTTGTTGCGCGCGGAGGGTTCTTTTGTTCGTCTCGCTAGTGAGGGCGAACCAGGCTGGGGCGGCGTACGTGAGTAGCGGGCGTAGGTACGTTTTGTACACCGCCAGCTTAGCACGCAGCGGGAGGCGAGATCGGAGCACTGGATACAGCTGGCATCTCGCTGTTCGGCACTTGGTGACTACCTGTTGGACGTGGCTGCCCATTGTGAGCCGGCGGTCAATGGTGACCCCTAGGTACTTTACCTGGGGCGACCACGAAACGTCGGCTCCCTGTAGCTTCAAGGGTGGCGGCATTTTGTAGCCGCCTACGGCGATTGCCTGTGTCTTACCTACATTCACCGACAACCTCCATTTGGCGAGCCATTCGGGCAGGAGATCAAGCGCGCGCTGCATCTTCACCGCCGCGTGGTTGACGTTGAGCGACGTCGCTATGTACGCGGCGTCGTCGGCGTACAGCGCGAGCGTGGTGCCAGGTGTGGTGGGGATGTCATCGGTGTAGCAGGAGTAGGCGCCCGGAGAGACACAGCTGCCCTGCGGCACGCCGGCCGCCACTGGGCGGGCGTCCGAGAGCGCGCCGTCTACCGCCACCCTGAAAGATCTGTTATTTAGGAAGGAGGAGACCACCTGTATCGAGCGACGGGGCGCGTCTGACAGTGACATCTTGTATATCAGACCGGCGTGCCACACGCGATCAAAGGCCTTTTCCATGTCTAGGAATACTGCTACCGCGCGCTCCTTCTTGTTTACGGCGCCTGCGAGGAATGCCCAGTCCCGCACTGCGCTCGCCTTTATAAGCACTTTGCTACTGGTGGGGCGTCGACAGTGGGGCGCGCCGCATGACTCGCTCGTGACGTTTCGTTGCACGTGCGCTCTGCGCGTTGTTGATGTGCTGTGGTTGTATTATTCGCGCCGACACGGCCATTCTGACAATATGTGCGTCCCTGCACCGACATCTCATAGCAATCTGCAAAAATAACTTCATTAGTTTTTAAATACAAGTGCGTTGATTGCCAATCATCCTCATAGCCTCAGCGCTAATTTTGGATCGATTCGCGAATCATGAACATGGACCTCAAAGCCTCAGCGCTTATTTTGGTCACAGGTTAGTAAAACCTCAAAGCCTCAGCGCTTATTTTGGTCCCGACCTCAAAGCCTCAGCGCTTATTTTGGCCAAATGTTAGTGCAACCTCAAAGCCTCAGCGCTTATTTTGGTCACATGTTAGTAAAACCTCGAAGCCTCAGCGCTTATTTTGGTCACGACCTCAAAGCCTCAGCGCTTATTTTGGTCACACGTTAGTAAAAACCTCAAAGCCTCAACGCTTATATTGGTCACAGGTTAGAACCTCAAAGCCTCAACGCTTATTTTGGTCCAGTCTCAACTCGTCCTTTACTTTACCTTCATGTGGTTATAATTCTGTACTAACAACGTTAACTTGGTTTAAGTACCATTGTTCTCGTCAGATGTCTCGTTTTCACTCAAAGCACTATTTATTGCCGATACAGCCACGTTACCTTGAACTCCAAAGTGTGAAGCTTTTCTTAAATATTCGTGGAAAACCTTTCTGCGTTGACCACGATCATGGTACAAGCTTGACCACGATCATGATACAAGCTTGCCACATTATTTTCAAACCACTGCAACACCTGAAAATCAGAATCAACAGTGGCAAACAATCAAAAAGCACCGACACAATGAAGCTCGACGAAGTCCCACAGAAACAGTGTAACTGTCCCGAGTGTCGTGAATTCCACAAGGAAATTAATCAGAAAAGAATAGTGGAGAAAAACATAATTTCCACTTCTCTCCATATCAGCAGGAGACATTACAGAACAAGGCCAATAGGCACAAATGAACGAATACAATTGGCCCAGTTGCCTAGCACCACGGATAATATTATCATCAATATTAGTGGGTTCTAAGTTGTGAGCTGTTTGTATTTGATTCCAAAAATAGGGACCTATGACAAAAACACTTGAACGCACGGTTTGTTCTTGTTTCTACAAGTTTCGTTTAGTAAATAACACTATCCAACAAAGTACTGCGTTCATTCGGCAAAAAGTACACTCCTATAAAATGTGATCTGCAGATGGTTCACATTCGCAGTCAGGTGTAGAACAACTACAACAACAAAGAGGCGAGGTAACAAGTTTCAAGGAAAATAATTAAATCTTAAAGTTACCATGACCGAGAAATTGGGAAACACAGTAATCCACCTCCAGCCATGGCCTGGCTAGCTGCTTACGAACGGATGGAAAGAACTCCTAGACGGCCTTTCATGGAATTATCCCACCTACATTACCATTCAGACAAAAGTTCCTCCCTGACGTCAGTCTGTGGTTATATTATTATTAATCTAGAGATTTGAGGACAGACACGTTGCTTTAGAAACTCTGCGTTCGCGGTCTTTCGAGCGTTATAAGATAGTGAAGACTCGAAGGGCTGGGAAGGGAGGTACGCCCATCAGAACACCCAAGTTTTGCCCGTTATGATTAAGTGCCAGGCAATAAGAGGTGACCCCACTGGGCACAAATTCAGACCACGTGGTCGTCACTGATTCTGAATGGAAAACCCAACAACAACTTAGCACCCGCGACCACTAGAACAACGACGCAGTCAACAACGGTACAACCATTATTTCGAAGAACACACACACACATTAGTTTCAAACACACTATCACTGTAGTTTCACACACACTGTCACTGTAGTTTTTGTAATGTGAATAATTCCGTCATCGCCATCAACAATGTTCGCTTCATGAACGGTCTTCTGCAGCATGAAACATTTTCATCATTGAAGTAAGAGCCAGATGATTATCTTGAGACATCATCATTTCACATATTGAATGTAATAACCAGGATTGCCATCACTGCTGTGTTTGCAAGAGCAGATTGTTGGCGTCGATTCATCCCCTCTTCTGATGTAAGAGGAGAGGTGTCTCACAAATAAAACACATCAAACTTGAACTCTAACTGAAAGCATTTATTTGCACAAAGCTACAGCTACAGTCACAAGGCATAATAACTTGTGAAAATACTGTAGTTGCCCATTCCCTAGCGTAGATCCTATGGAGAAGAACGGGCAAGAAACTCCATGGACACTCTTTTAAGTCAGAATATTACAAATCCTTTTTTATACAATTGAACTCAATAATTATAATATTTAAACAATAAAATCATGAAATCACTTTCTAAATAACAACTCAAGATTAAATAGTATTATTCACTCCTAAAACGTCCGACTGGCTTGGCTGCCAACGATCGAATGCCCAGTCCCGCACTGCGCTCGCCTTTATAAGCACTTTGCTACTGGTGGGGCGTCGACAGTGGGGCGCGCCGCATGACTCGCTCGTGACGTTTCGTTGCACGTGCGCTCTGCGCGTTGTTGATGTGCTGTGGTTGTATTATTCGCGCCGACATAATTATAAGGTCCCATTAAAATAGGTGGACCAAATTTCAGAAATCATTCAGACCACCAAAATAAGGACGATCGTAAAAAATAATAAGAAAAACGCATTTAAGTACCTACTCCTAAAGGATGAGTTTGTTTTAGAGTGCCGGCAATTAATTATTTTATGAAAAAAAAAACACTTTATTTGATGTTTTTTTTTGTTTAGATATCTTTGGTTAGACGTACTGAACGCTGTGTTAAAATTTGTCCACCTATTTTAATGGGACCTTATATATAGGACTACTTCGTAGTTTCTGCAAATGCGAGTCACTGGTAATATATTGTCAATCAATTTCACAGTATTTGTGCGTCGTCAGAATTTGTGCCCAGTTGATGGCAATAGACTCTGCTCTAATAAATGAGACTTTTTTTTTATTTAGTCCGTATTGTACAGTCGAACAAGCTAATAAGTATACAGCCAGCTAACTTATATACACTTCTAAGATTATACAGATACATTTAGAGACTGATGTCAAACGATACAGTGTTTGACATCAGTCGCTTAATGCGAAACACTTGATAAAACAAAATTACAATCAGTATTTTCAGTGTTATAAAATTATAAAGATCTCTACCCTGTATACTTTTTAGCTTGTTCGACTGTACCACACCTGAGCAAAGGCCTCCCTCCATTCCTTCCACTTCTTACGATGGCGTGCTTCTTCTCGCCAGTTGGTCAGAAAGCCATTCAAGGCGTCCCGCCATCTTCTCCTCGGTCTACCGCAACCCCGTCTAGCTGTGTCAGGGCTCCAGTCTTGCGATATTCGGGCCCACAGGGACATATTCAGAATAATAATAGCACTATTTATATATATATAGGTACACTTCTGCCTAACCGCCAATCACCCGGGGAATATAGACGTGACATAATAAAAATATTTTATCAGCAAAAAGCCCGAAAAGGTCACAATTTACTGATCAAGATTAAATTACCATCTTCCTTAGTCCAAAGGAAATAAGCAATATCGATTCCAACGTAAAAGTCCTTTAGGCATTGGAAAAATCGGATGAGACAATTTACATGACAAGGCGTATAGAAGCAAAGGTGACTATCTCCACTTTTGCTAAGAATGTGATTAAAAGTGCCATGTAGTAGCACTGATTCAAAGCTTGTGGCCTGTCTAAATATCATATCCAAATACGGCTTTTGGACGTTAAAGCGACCAATACAAACATAAATATGTCAAACTTTCAAACATTGAAATCGAATTAACTTTTATTTTTCAAAAGAAAATGGAGCTAAGTGGTTTCTTAATTTGTATCCCCAATAAATGAATAAAAAAATGGGAACAATCTGCCTTTATATCTTTATTCAACTCGTAGTCTACTGAATAGCCAAACATATAGTAAAAAATAACTTTACAAAGATTGGTTTTGTCGTTTGTAACAAAATCAGGAAAAGTGGAGATAGTCACCTTTCTTCTATTACCACTCGTGTCTCCTTTCGAGAATAACTGAAAGGGAAACAATATTGACGTCACAACTAATTAACCTTAAATATTCTTATAGCGGACTAAAGAAGGACTGATATGTCATCGGAGCGCGTTCATCATCATCATCATCAGCCTATAATGGTCCCACTGCAGGGACTCAGGCCTCCTCTCTATTAGGAGAGGGATGGGCTATAATCCACCACGCGGGCCCAGTGCGGATTGATCGGAGCGCGTTAGAATTTTATAATAGTTTTATTTCTAGCTAGTGGGCTGTTTGGTAAGGAAGGACCAAACGGCTGCTTCAGGTTAAGCCACGCTTGTCTAGGTTGGATGGGTGACCACATATTACATACTTACTGAGTATCCCCCATAATCTCGGAAGGCACCGTGATCGGCCGCCAAGCATAAATAGAACTGATTTGGTTACATCTTTCGCATGCCGGAGGAGCTTTGGGCTAACATAACCCACAAACAGCAGTAAACGGCAACGTGCCAGGCCAAGAAGGAGATGGTGGAATGAACTCGACTCTTTTCTCAAAGATTGGTTAATATTTGCCTTTGTTTACACATACACACACAGACATGCACACACAGTACTCACATAAACACACACTTATGCAATTGATTGTATTTTGTCACATTTATTTTCTTTTTTTCTTTTAAATTTTTTTATTTGCTTATTTGTATCAATATTATGAAAGGGTAGAGCGGAGCCTTCAACTACATGCATTTTCTAAGCCTAAATGAAGACTCCTCGGTAAACAATTAGAGCCAAAATGATAGGTAGGTACGTAATAAACATATCTATAATATATTTTTTCATATTAGCTGTTGATAGAAATAACAGAGAAGCGGGACCTTTGCCCTTCAGTGGGACACAAATGGCTGATAAATAAATTCAATTAACTAATTTATTTTGATGGTACCTACTAAATTCCTGTAAAGATCAAAGCATTTCTTCTGAAGTATTTTCTTTTAACTAACCTTTAAAAATACCCCTTCAAAATACCTTTAACCTTTTATACACGTAACTAGGTACCTGTAGACGCATTATACTACTACGCTAATATGTTGGAAACGCACTGATTAATCACTGCACGCTCCAAATTAACCGTAATACCTAATTGTTCTCAACACATTTAGCGTGATTAACTGATCATACACCGGAACAATTGGATGATCATTCCAATTATTGTGTCTTGAATTGTAGATTACACACCCATGAGTATTATACATACAAGAAATATTTTAACGTTTTTAATTAATGAAAAGTCGAAATGTGTTCAAGATGTAAAAAAAAAGAATTCTTTAACAATGTCCAAAATGTTTTGTTGTAGCACAGCTACCAGAAATCTTATTATTAGGAATCTTGTTGAACGCCGTATCGTTTCAAAAGTATACAACGGATTAAAAGCGATTACCTTTTGTCTAGCCCGCAGTCACATGAACGAGAAAATATTAAACCACTAGATGATGCCTGCGGCTTCGTCCGCATGGATGTCGGTTATCGCGACCAAAAGTAATCTTTTCATCCCTCCCTTTCAACCCTTTTTCGTGTTAAAAAGTAGTTTATGTCCTTTAAAGAAAAAGAAGAAAGACAGACAGACAGATACATAATATTAGTGAGGATTTGCCAAAGAACTTTTCGTTTACAAGGCCTCCACGAAGATGACCCGCAAAAACAAGAACATTACATAAGTATTTAATGTAATCAAAGACGTGTAGAATCTGAGTAGTCTCCGGAAAAAGAAAGTTAGAAAAACAAACTGGAATCACGTTTCACGAAATTACCAAAGTGTGAGTCTCTGAATGTATAAGATATCTCTTAAAGTAGCAGTTCTCTCACTTATTGCTAAAACATATTTTATTGTTTAGTGTTTGCAAAGGCTACAGCTCAGTAGGAGGTCCAGAGTTCAGGACGGGTCGGGCAGTGTTAATGTGTATTCCAATAGGCACTCTCACTGTGAGTATACTATGGTATATATCTACCACACGTCTCTACCTATAACAGATGTTTGTCACTGATGTCTATTTTACAGCGGGATTGTCTTTTTGTTGACTGCCTGTCAATTTCTATAAGGCAGCCGGGACCAACAGCTTAACGTCCTTTCTAAGGCATGGAGGAAACTCGGTATATAATAGGCGGTCACCCATCCACAGACCAACGTAGGCAAGTGCGGCTTAACCTTAAGATCGACCCAAGTAGCAGTTATTATTAAGACACAAGCTCCTCAGCTCCTTTTAGATAAAAGTTACAATAATAATAATAATAATATTCCACAACTATCACACAACGCTATCTAGTCCCAAGCTAAGCAGAGCTTGTGTTATGGGTACTAGACAACTGATAAATTTCTAAATACATACATATTATAGATAAATTACACACAGACACAGAACAAATGATCGTGCTCATCACACAAACATTTGTCCTGGGTGGGAATCGAACCCACGACCTCCGGCATAGCAGTTAGGGTCACTAACCACTAGACCAACAGGCCAGTCAGTCAACAATGTTTTGAAAATACTGTTAAGAAAACCGCAACTTTACTAAACCACTGAAACCTTAATGTTTACGTTAATTATTATGTTAATCCGATTGCCTTTAATATTAAATTAACGCAGCGCTGCTTTCACGCGTTCGTAATTTTAACACCTCACATAATAAGTGAGATACACACAAGTACACTGTAAAATAACCAGTAGACCAACTTAGCGGTTTTTTTTAGGATTCTGTGCCTTTTATTTTTTTGTACCTTTTATTTGGCCTTTGGGGCCAACGGGACCCAATCTTACTAAGGCTCCACAGCCCGTATATTTAGAACCGTGAGGCCGGGTTTCCACCAAAGCTGAGAAGGGCGGAGACGAGAGGAAATGTGCGGAAACCGGCTAATCACATTAGTTACATTAGTGACATTGTGTAATTAATTAGATTTTCTTTTTGCCCGGTTTATGGTTTTTTGATATTATTTTATTTGGTTGAGAATGTGTGTATAATTGTAATGATAAATCTTGCTTGCTCGAATTTGATACATCACAGTCAACTGCGCATTCACTTGACACCTATTATGAATGCAATATTATGTACCGTGTTGAGCAATAAATATTTGAATTTGAATTTAAAAATTACATCTGGTCTATCGCCCTTCCTATGATTGGTCGATTTTGGCATATCTCCTCTTCACTCTACGCGTGTCCGCTTTGGTAAAAACCAGGCCTTATAGGTAGACACTAGGAGAGTTATGATTTTGATTGGTTTGTAATTTCATCTGTTCCCTCATAGCTACATGTCATAATTTGCCAAAATACAGGAGACGAGGTTTTCTCGGCATTTTTAGGGTTACGTACCTCAAAAGGTAAAAACGGAACCCTTACAGTATCACTCGTGTGTCTGTCTGTCCGACCCTTCCCCCCTTATCTCCGAAACTACAGAGCCTGACATTTTGAAAAAAAAAACAGAAATTAGTTCAACACTTATTGATTACAGGAAAACCTATAAGAAGTCTATGGTGCTAAAATTACATGGAAATTTTCTCAATATCCACTACAATGGTAACGAACCCATCATATGCTAGTCCGACTTGCACTTGGCCAGTTTTTTTTTATTGTAGTGTTATGTTAAAATATTATACGGTGGTAGGGAACACTGCTTGGCCGGTTTTCGATCTGTCGATCGACCTTTTACCTGAAGCACACATAACATTCGAGTAAGCTTCTTGCACGTGTGTTAGTTGAATTCTGATTGTTTGTTCCTAGTTGAAATACTGTATGTTGATACTAATGTCTACTGTGAC
This sequence comes from Diarsia mendica, assembly GCA_949316265.1. Lineage (NCBI taxonomy): Eukaryota > Metazoa > Arthropoda > Insecta > Lepidoptera > Noctuidae > Diarsia > Diarsia mendica. The sequence continues at coordinate 18,170,427 of OX438909.1, read as the reverse complement.
AAGGCATTCATTAATTATTATACAACGCGTTTTCAGGATATTATTATCACTTTCGCGACTTTGTAATTAAATGTAAATTATTTGAGGGCAACAGTCTTATGTAGGAAGGAAAGTCTTAACTGAGGTACAAAAGAAAAGTTCTAAATTTTGTTGTATTAAGAGGAAATGCGGGGTTCTCTCCATACAAACGCTCTTGCCTATTTTTTTTCCGAAATAAATAAAGTTCTTACAGTAAAAAATAATAAATGTCCTTATGTTTTCCATTTTGATGATACATGATCTTTAAGTGCAGACTTTACAAACGTCAAGTGTTTATTTCTTTGTATAAAAAAATATTATTTCATCAATAAATCGTCTTCATTTGCCTAGCCTTTTCCCAACTCGATTTCATTGTAGAATACAGGTATTCAGCTGTATACAGTTGGTTGAGCGACTGCCTATCTGATCTCCAGAACCCTATTAGTTTTGGTTAGACTGGTTGTCAGACTGTCTGGCCAAGTACATATTACGTACAGTAAAATATCCTGCTACATAATGTTATTACCATATTTTTAATCCCGAAAACTGATGATGATCACGGTTGTGAAAACTTTTAAAATCCAAAGTTCGGGCCACGGTCAAAAAGAAAACATCAATAAATTGACAACACAACACTTGAAAAGATTAATGGATACGTGTGAAAATCAAACATATTAAATTGCCCTGTAAAGTAGTTTCGATCGCTGACTGAAAGTATATACACAAACTTATATTGGTTGGGTTGTATTGTCCCTGTAGTTCATGAAATATTAATGTCTGTACTACTACTAATTTTGTTTGTTGTTATACTTTCTCAATTTTATTTATTTATTTAAACTTCATGCACAAACGGGTGTTTCGTCGTTTCGCACCACGAGTGGTTCGGACCGCGGTGTGAAACGCCGAAGAGCTCTGCGGAATAGGATGTTTCGGACCGCGGTGTGAATCGACCATAGAAGAATTTGAATGGGTTTATTCGATCTGCGAATGAAACAAAAAGTGTCTCAGTAATAATGCTTAAAGTACAGCCAGGCATAAAATAAAGGCCGCGGATTTTTGTACTAGATGACGTGGCCTCGGCGCAAGGGCAAAGAAGGAACATGGGTTCGGTTTTTAGTCAGTAGAAATCTGACACTCCCGGGGGGTCATTTGATGATTTTCCACCCACAAAAAAAAAAATGCACAAAATAAAACAGCGATATAAGTTCTACGATATAAGGGTGTTACAAATTCGTAAAACCAGCGGGACTCAAGTTTCTCATTCGTTATATCACACAGTTTAGGGTACAACTACGGCACAAACTACTTACCAGGAGAATAGAAGTAAGGCGGACTTAATGCCACAAGTCATTCTCTACCAGTCAACCTTAGGGCCAAATAGGACATCATTGTCATCATTTTATTTATTTATGAGGTTTTTTGATCATTAGTGTTCGTATAAGTAAAGTGATTAAAGTTTTAAAGTTGCGTGGTGGTTACTTGGTATGAACACGTTCTGAGGAGGGACTGCCCCGTCAGGGCTGCGGGTTGTTGCCGTCGCCGTCGGGTTCTTCGCAAGACGCGGCCTCGACTATAACTATACTCTAACTATCTACGGGTTTAGTTTACAGCCATAGATAACTTCTATAGCACTAACGTCACGCGCACAATTGACGCCTATGATCCTATGATGATAATACTTAATAGACAGTAACTTCTGATCAAAACTAGACTATAACTGAGCATAGCCTAATCCTACTAATATTATAAACGTGAAAGTTAGTATGGATGGATGGATGGATGTTTGTTACTCTATCACGTAAAAACTACTGAACGTATTTGGATAAAATTTGGTGCACAGATAGTTTATAACATGGATTAACACATCGGATAGTGTTATCCCAATTTTATCTTCCCATGGGATAATTTTCGAGTTGTAGCGGAGTTGAGTTGGGCGAAGCCGCTGGCATCAGCAAGTTTTAAATTAAAAAAAGTCTAGTCAAAATCAATAATAATCACTAGTCGTTAAAAAAAATGGTGGGCCATTAGAAGGTCATCCACGAACGATCAAATCTATTCGCATCATAATGTAGACTAACAGCTAGACCTGCCTCTGGGCGGTAATTTGGAATCCAATTCGTGGAAGTGGCTACAAATTAGCCCGATTGATCGCTGGGGGATAGCCACAGTGTCTGTACTTACAGTGCTATCAGCTCTTGGAACATTCAAATGACAAATGTCATGTCAAAACATGAGTAATTTCAGATTATTGATCAATGGCACAATAATTACTGTTTCACCATCGAAAACGGTAGAAGTGTAACGAATAGTATACGCATTTTTCACCAGTTATTTTAAAATAACATGATAAAAAAAAAACATAGAAACTCAAAGTCAAATGGGAAGACTGCACAATACTGCACATGAGTATTGTGCAGTCTTCCCATTTTGACTTTCAGATGCCTGTGAGGCCTGTGATATTCACCAAGTTTTCATTTTAAATCGAGCTCCAGTCATTCAAAAAACATTCAGTCAGTCAGTTTAAAACATATACCAGCCTTGGTCTTTGACAATCATTTAAAAACCCAAACTCAAGGTCTACGAAAATGCTTCCATTTTACCACTGTAAGGAGTTACACTGTGGTATGACTGACCGATAGGGTAGGTGATATCTCCGACGCGTTAATTCGAGTCTCCGATTAATGCGTGTAGTTCCTACGAATGGTTTCTATTGACTAACGATTTTTTATCGTGTTAGATGTAGTCTGTCAACTGCTTCGTTGGTCTGGTGATCGCGACCGCTGAGCATAAGGCCCTGCGTTAAATTCCCGGGTAGGGAAGGGTTTTCCGGGGGTTCAACGTGTTACTGAGTTTTTCCATCAAAAATTTCATAATTAATTAGCCGCTATGGAGACTGTATTTGTGCCCGGTTGACGACAATTAGGCTCGCTCCCTATTGCATGGGGCTTTATAACTAGTGAAAGGTGGGTGTCCAATAGGCACAACTCTGGTAAAACCTTTAGGATTACAGGTGTAAGGCCTCAGACTCGAATTTTGCGGGCAGCGGGGCGGCGGCGGCGGCGGCGCGGCTTGTATGGAGTGCACCGCTCGTTGCCCGCCCCCGCGCCGCTGTATTCCGAAAACCGGTCCATTTGATTGTACGCATAAGATCCTGCCGCGCCCGCGCCGCCGCCGCCGCCGCCGCCGCCGCCCCGCTGCCCGCAAAATTTGAGGCTGAGGCCTGAGAGTCGTATTTTCACATATTCACTTTGGCGGACGCCTAGTTCTATTTAATCTTTTTCTCATTCTTATCTGTTTCATCATTACCATCTTCCAAACCCTTGTCCCATTCTATTTGAGGTCGGTGGAACACGTTTTTTTCTTTCCAACTTTAGTTTTATTTACTGTTATTTTACAAATGACCATAGAGGTCTCCCATTAGCCAGATGGTTATTACACTTTTATTTGTTCACTTTAGTTTATTGATGTGTCATTATTTGTATTCGAAGAGGACTTTGCCCCTATGACATTAATTTACAGGTCGAAAACAACACTACACAAATGATAAATTCTGATATCTCGTAACACAGCGACGAGCCAATTCAAATAAAGTGCCAATCATTAGTAAAAGTCAAACGCACTGGAACTTTATCACTATTCCCAGCAAGCCTTAACGTGCTCTTAAAGTGTCTAGACAAGACTACCAGCCACATTATCACAGTATTATGAAGATAATTATGAACTTTAAAGCACATCACACACAAAATAAACAGGAATATTAACTATTATCTTGCAGTCTGGTCTGGGACAGATCATTAACAATCACAACTCAGTCCACCCTACAAGTAATAACAGGCGTGATGTTATGTTTACTCTGTTAGTCACTGGTCATTAGATCTCCTTTGCACAAATGTCTTATATCCCTAGTGGTGTACGCCTGAAACGCGCACGCTCACGTTCTGTGTGAGCCCATCAACAGTGCGTCCCCCGCGACGGGCCCGACCCGACACACGCTCGACCCGCGCCCTCTTTTTGTGTGGTTTGGGCCTAAGATGGCTGTACACTCTCAGTCCGAGACTGCTAGCCGACACAGGGCGAGTGCAAGTGTGTGCAGTCAGCAGCACCAATATGTAAACACTTACCAACGTTTAGAAGCAATTTTTGCGTACTTCATTGATTTCATGTAAGTGTTACGTAACGAAAATAATATTTTGGAATTCATATTTATCATAAGTAGGTCATATCTCAAAGTTACACTCGTTATTTCACGAGAAATTCACGTTATAACTTAGTCAAGTGTAAAGTGTGTGTGTTGTGTGTGTGTGTCTCGTGCTTGCATACTCGTAGAAGCGATCGTTCATCCTTGGTGTTTCACTTTTGCCTATACAGACTCTAGCATTTACATTGCATCGAAGTGTACAGGCTACCTTTATCATGCCAGCTATCCACTCAAGCTTTAGTTACGAGTAAATAAACTGACAAGAAAATCTAGCACTATTTATAAACAGGCTTTTTAATAGAAAACTTGTGTACAGAGAGCTAGGCAAAAAGGGTAATAAAGAAGGAAATTGTTTGGAAAGATAAAATTAGTTTTTGCTTCGTCGTTTGTATCAATCGAACTTTAATACATTAATAAAAAATTGCAAATTGGAATATGGCTTATTACAAAAGTTTCACATTTATTTTGAACCAAAAGTTAATAAGTAATAAGGTTTATTTTTCAAAGTTGCGAAAGTTGGTCTCGAAAGAAAAACATTTGACTTTTGCAAACTTTTGCAAAATTAATTGCTTCTCGCCGTGGTGTTCTGAGACGATGAATCGACTTTGAGGAAACAAATTCGCTGGAGAAAAGCTGAATCATGGTATTTATTTTTATTCTTAAATCCATTTAGAAGTGCAATAACTGCGCGGTCAAAATGAAATGAAACTGAATTTTCTTTTTCGGTGGATGTGTGGTGTGACAAGAATGGATAAAGTAGTAGAAGTTTGAAAATTGCACCAGTTACGGAAAAGTTTAAAGGGACTGTCGTGTTGTGATCTAAAGGGTCGGATCGCATGCGACTGAAAGAGTGATAAATATAAACGTTGTTGGACGGAGAGGGTGGGGAAGACCGTAGAAAAAAATGAATGGATCGTATGAGGAATGTCGGAACAAACGGTCCAGTTGGGTAGATCTAACTTCGAGAAAGAGGTCAATCGTCGAATCCGCCTCGGTTGGGCAGCGTTCGGGAAGTTGCGCGGTATCTTGAAAGAAAGAAAGAAATCATTTATTTGCTAAAATGTAGGTATACATGATAAGATCGCATATTTTTGAATTGTCCCGATACATTTTTACCTTCCGGCGTGCAAAATATTACATTTGAATTTAATTACACACAACATTTATATTATAATCATTACCACAGCACAAGTCATAATTTAGTTGGCAGAAACAGATCAGTCTCACAAAAATATGAAAAAAATAATAATGAATCATAAATGTCTCGCGTATCATTCAGTAAATCTTCTCGTCCAACTTACCCCAGTGTCTCAAGACGAAAGTCTATGACCAGTGTGTGTTGCCAGTGATTACATACGGGATAGAACGTGGTCGCTTACAATGGGCCTCATCAGAAAGCTCAAAGTCACCCAAAAGGCAATGGAGAGGGCTATGCTCGGAGTTTCCTTGCGTGATCGATTCAGAAATGAGGACATCCGCATGAGAACCAAGGTTACCGACGTAGCCCGAAGAATCGCCAGACTTAAGTGGCAATGGGCAGGGCACATTGCTCGCAGAACGGATGGCCGATGGGGCCGAAAAGTTCTGGAATGGCGACCGCGAACCGGAAGACGTTGCGTTGGAAAACGCCTCCCACTAGGTGGACTGATGACCTGGTCAAGGTTGCAGGAACCCGCTGGATGAGAGACGCACGGGACCGGTCAATGTGGCGACGCCTGGGGGAGGCCTAATGTCCAGCAGTGGACGTCTTTTGGCTGAAATGATGATGAGGAATGATATGAAGGAAAAAAGGAGCAAATGATGACGAGTGTGACAGTTGAAAAGGGAGAATAGAAAAAGAAACAGTGGCGTACAGTGATGCCTTAATTATCCGGACACTTTTTCAAAGAAGTGCTCATAAAAGTGATACAAAAAGTAATATCACATGCTCACGAAGCCTCACCTCTTCTCCGTCATAAGGTGAGTCAAGATATAAAGTTCGCTATATTAATCGCCCAGCTAATCCACTGGAGTGCAAACTTTATTACATTTTTACGACACCACCTTTATGAGCTGTATAGCTCGAAGAAAGTCCATAATTATGAGGTAAAAAAAAAGTATATTAAAAGCATTGTCTGCTAGAGTAATAGACTTTTAACTGTATTACTATGTAGTTAAAGCTTCTATGAGTTTGTTAAGTTGTTGTGGGTGTTTCTTCTTTCTATTTTAACGTCAAAAGGTAAGTCATAATCCTGCACTTGAATATTCTGGTTTTATGGGATTCTGGACAGCATTTTCGTCTTTCACATCATCCTTCATCATCAGCCTATAATGTTCCCAATGCTGGGACGCAGGCCTCCTCTCTATGAGATCGGCCTCCTCGCTATAATCCACCACGCGTGGTCGATGTCACATGACGTCTTTAACTTTTTGGTTCTAGGATATGCCAGTTTCCTCACGATGTTTTTCTTCATCGTTTTTGAGAGCAGCGTTCGGAATAAATTACACAAAGTAACGCGCCTGGATGGGTTCGATCCCACGACTTATTGCTCGTAAGTCGGGGCCGCCACCACTGGGCCACCACTGCTTTCCACATAAAGCCGCAATTACATCTACCCCGCCCCGCGTGTCGCAATGCGTGGGGTAGCTATCGGTTACATACATTACGCCACGACGACCGAGCGATTTCGATCGGCGTGGGGTCGGTGGTGGGGGTTGTGACGCGTCAGCTCAGTCGGGTCTAGTGTAATCGGCGCGTGGGCACGCGCAGACAGCCGAGTGGCGACGTAGAACGAACGACACAGTACTGACTGAGACGATTTTTCGTGAGGCGGCGTGGCGACACGACACGTAAATGTAATCACCCGCACGTTGCGTCAGGCAGCGCGGCGACACGCGGGGCGGGGTAAATTTAATTGCGGCTTAATCCTTGGCCTTATCCAGTTCCAACTATTTTAGAGTCAGCTACCAGTCTATTCACGACTGGCTATCTGATCTCTAAAATACAATTTAGAGGGAACAAGGCCTGTAAGGTCGATATTTGAAGAAACTATTGTAGTCGTGCTGCGTCAAGCCTGTCCTCTGAGAGTGTTATAGTGACAGCTGCAGCTAAAACCGACTATACTATTAGTTTTGTTACGAGATCTAACTTTAGTATATTTTTCTATTCGCAAACTTTACCATGGAACAAACATCATCATTATCAGCCTATAATGTTCTCACTGCAGGGACTCAGGCCTCCTCTCTCGTAGAGGGATGGGATATCAGTACGGGGTTGTAGATGTCACATGTCTTCGAATATTTTGGTTCTAAGACAAAAAAAAATTTTCCCACGCTTTGAAAAATTAATGTAAATTATACTGACCTTCTACTGACCTGCTACTGACCTTCTGTACTTTCAGATGTTATGCAAAGAGTTGAACACTCGTTAGTCGTTCGTAAAAGGACAATGATTTCAGCTGGTTTTATTTGCTCTGATCATGTTACGAAACGATACGATGTCATGTCATGATACGATGCTGTAAAGTTTTTAGGAAAACTAAACTGAATATATCTTAAGGCGAGGTTGCAGTACTTTGTTTTTATGTACGCACGACCTCGCCCCCCGCCCTGCCGCGCAAGCGATATAATGCCTAAATTTTGACTGTTTTTTGCTTCTTGGAGAAAAACTATAAAGAAATTATACAATCTGTTTTCACCATTTACTTCAGAATAAAAAGTTCTATCTACTGATATAACTTTCATATAAATTCATGATGAAATGTCTTAGCAGTACACGTTTGAAATTGTGATTTAGAGTCATGTTTGATAAAAAAAAGTATCGAGCCGATCATTCTAAATCGCGTTTCTATCTTTACGATTTACTAGAGAGTATGATCAATTTTTATGTAATGATTTTTATTTATTAAAAAACTCGTATTTAGTTCGACTTTTATAGGTTCAAAAATCTTAAAATTACTGCAACCCCGCCATCGTTTAGAATTGAACATTTCCTGTGTATGATATTTATTTCGATATAGGTTTTTACAAACACTTTATTACGTAACTAGCTGATGGCCGTGGCTTCGCGTGGATGTCGGTCAAATTATATACTAAAACCTTCCTCAAAAACGATTTTATTCATTGGTGAAAGCAGTATGAAAATCAGTGCAGTAGTTTTTGGAGTTTTTCGCGAACAGACAGACAGACAGACAGACGCGGCGGAGGACTGAAGGATTTATTAGGTTTCCAGAACTTGTTGACTATACTATAATAATAATGAGATATCGTTTCCTACTGAAGTCGGTGACCTTTGTTTGTTTGATTTCTTTGCCGCCGACTTCAGAAGCTGATTTTTCTTCTGAAGTTTATTTTCCCCCTTTTTTTTGAAGTCGGTTTTTAATTTTTTTGAGAATCTCCTCCTTTTTGAAGTCGCTTAAAAATAGCCTTTTATGTAATTTAACCACTCGTGTACATTCATATTTTCCTTACTTCCTTTCCTCAGACGATTTTAAAAACGAAAAAGGATAAGGAAAAGTTTAATAAGTTGTAAAGGAAAAGTCTGGAGTGTAATTCCTAGAGCTAGACAATCAGTTTCAAAAGTTAGAACTGAAGTAGACAATACGATTTATCTTCGTGACAGTCATAATCCTTGACTCATTGCATCCTCAAGAGACAAAGGGTAACCCACTAGTCACGTAGCTACTTCTAACTAAACTAATACTCCTTATTCTCATATAAATATCCTTATTCTTCTTATTCTCCTCTAACGAACATATTCAAATTGACAAAAATAACGTTAGCGACATCTATGACACCAAATTCATCATCATCTACCTATTCCGAACTGTGTTGGGGTCTGCTTCCAGTCTAACCGGATGCAGCTGAATACCAGTATTTTACATGGAGCGGCTGCTCTGACCTCCACAACCCAGTTAATACTGGGTAATATGATAGCCGTTTTATTCGTGGGTACGTACACGAGTAAAAAGCAAAACTACTCAAAACCGAAGCAATGAAACTCAAAAGATACCCCTGAATCTACGGAGCATGTATCCAGTTAAGGTAAGAAGGTAATAAAAATAAGGTACAGAAGGTTGGTAAATATATAAAATTGCTCTCTTATTCTGCCTTTAATTTCGGCGTGCAAATATAAAAGTAACACATTATTATTGTATTTAAATTAATTAATATAGATCATAATCATGCAGTAATAAAGCAGATAATTACATTAATATTGTATTATTGTGTAAATGTCTAAATAATCATAAAAAATAATAAAAGTAATAATCAAAATGTCGACAATATTAGAAATCAGAAATCATTTATTTTGCCAAGAATATGTGTACAAAATATTAAGATGGTAACATTGTAAAACAGTTTCAACACATTCTACCTTACGGCATGCAAAAAGTAAAGAAAGTAGGTATATATACTCTAACAACAAGACTAAACAATCAAATTTTAATAACAAAGAGATAAAATGAAATCGTGCATTAAAATACAGACACATATCGCTCACGTTCTCTACAACTAATTTCAATAATTTCAAAAAATAAATTACAATGAGAAGCACATTGAATACCTGTATTTAACATAAAGTGAGTACCTATCTGACCTCCACAACCCAGTTAGTACTGGGAAACACGGTAACCCTAGGTAAGACTGGTTGTCAGATTTTCGGGCCACTGACAACTTATTACGACAGAGTCGGGAACAACGGCTTAACGTGCTATCCGAGGCAGAGAGGAACCTAGGTGTGTAATAGGTGAACGGCAAGCGCGGCTTAACCTAAAGATTGATCCGAGCGGCTGTTATTATTTATCAGAATTGCTTCCCACGTACAAACTACATGATTCTCCACGATACCACAACATTAAGACCGCGAATAAAAAACTCTTCGTGTCTTATAAAATGTTTCCTTTTCATTATAAAAGATACTGAACATAATTAAAAGAAAATAAATTACAAGTACTTGACAAAAGCTTGGCTAGAGGCGTCGCAAACTAATTTATGTTTTCTTCGTAATATTCGCTGAGAAAATTATTTAGTTCCGAGTGTCTTTCCTGTTTTATAATATTTTGTTTCAGAAATAAAAATTATTGTCATAATTTAACGTCACGCGTGAAATCCCCGAAGGTATAGGCAGAGATGTAACTAAGAGTACACCACCCCAAATTCATCAATTATGTTTAAGTCTGACTTTTTTCGTAATTAAAACTTTCCACATCAGCAAAGAACTTTGGGAAATTAACATAGGTATCTTTATTTTGTAAACAACTTGTTTATCAAGGTGTTTTGTTACAGAGAAGTTCCATTTATTCTTTGATGTTCAAATTTCCTATTTTTGATCGCATAAATAAGTACCTAGCATAAGGGCCAATTTCCCACAGACAACCCACGCAATAAACCCTATCCTTCAAAATATCGCCTGTAATTTACAAAATACACTCGCAAACAAAAATATAAATACACATTTTATTCGTCAAATTAACCCTCAAACAAGCGTCCCAAAGAGGCGTCAAAACAGAAAACAACATGTTTTGTTTTCTGACAAAATTGTTTAATTAAATAAATGTTTCATATTAATTCGTTTAGGGGGCGCAGCTGTGCGCTGGTTAACGAACTGGTTAATCCAGAATCGGGTCAAGCACGACCCGGCTGAGATACTGGGGCTTATTTCCGTACCGTCTTAATATGCTGGTCGTATACCTTCCGTTTGTGATGCAAGTTTGGAGCTGACAGCATTATCGAAGAAAGGATATTCATTTGTTTAATAATAGTAAAACGTGTTTTTCTGCTAATAGAATCCATAGAGCAAATAGTAAATAACAGAATAGTTAACCCACAGATACAAAACTCAACGAAATACAATAATTCAATTAAAAGCATAAAACATTTACAAAATATCATCACACAATAGAAATGAAGATAAATAATAATATTATAAAAGAGAAAATTCACAGGCTACCTTCCATGAAAATGCATCTATGATTGTACAAACCCCAGTAAATCATGCTACACGAAATTTAAATTTTTCCCAAACTACATTTCACTATCAAGCTGATAAAGTCAATCTCTCAAAGATATTTCATATATTGTAGTAACTTGAAGTGCTGGCGTCTGAACCTAGATACTACTGTAATTCTAGAATGGATTAGTGAGATCTTAAATATACAACCATGATGAAATGCTAGTATAGAAAATTTTCATCCATAAAAGCAGAGATCTTTGATGATTCTAATAAAACTGTAGCAATAATTCTTAAAGCTTTAAACAAATGTAATCTCTTACTTCTTGAATACCTACATTTCGTTTTTACATTTTTTTTTAAACGTTGCCCCACACTAGAAATTTCTCCTGTATCGTAGGTGCGTTCACAAACATTTTAACTCACATACACAAATACCCGGACCCGAAACAACTATCTGTAGGCCATAAAAATATTTGTTGCGTGCGGGGATCGAACCCGCGACACATAGCGCAGCAGTCAACTGCTTGAGCCACTGCGCTGACCATGTCGTCGACTTGATGGTCTGATAATATTCGTGGGGCAACAGTGGCCAGAAATTGCACTTAACAGAGTGATTCGGAAGAAAAAAGGGGAGAACTTTAAAAAAAAACTCTATTCTTTCAAATACCATTGTCATTTTAGCATTTTTCAATTATTTGATAATTATAAACATTTTAAAAAGTTTAAACGTAACGTCTTACAACCCGCTATACACCCAACCCTTTCACCGTTTCTTAACCCTCACACAGCGACCATTTGGCCCCAACGTGGAGCAAGTCACGGGTTAAAATTTGGGACGAAAAAGGTCCCCACTAACGCATGACCGGAGTAAGGATGATTTGCAAGCCAAAGTTTTATGATTTCGAAGTTGCCAACGTCAATTTAAGATTACAAAGGTTTTTGGGGTCGAGTTTTAATACCAGTGGTGAAATCGGAGGGGTTTTTATGAAAGCCTTTTTCAAGATTTTTTTCTTGAGGGCAACACTTTTAATAAAAATGTTATTAGATTTCAGAACACTGTGTAAATATTTTGAAGTGAGTATTGAATAAGTGATTTTTCTTTTGCAGTTGACTCTTTAATATTTGTATAACTTAAAGTATATTTAGATGAAAAATCAAATCAAGCTAAAAAAACGGCGTGTTTGTTTTTCTTTTTATTAATAAACATAAAATGTTATTTATCTCGTTATTGTTCTAGTGGTCGCAAGCGTGACTGCTGTGCTTGAAGATCTGGGTTAGATACCTAGGTTGCCGTAAGTTTTATTGGGTTTTTCCGCAGCCATGGAGTTACTTGTATTTGTGCCCGGTTGATGGCAATAGGCTCGCCCCCTATTACATGGGACTTAAACAAAACTGGCGAAATGTGGGTGTACTATTAGGTACACTTCTGCCTAATCCTTCGGGGAATATAGGCGTTATAATTTTTCACAAAAATCTACAAAAATAAATGACAAAAATAGCATCGTCCACGTTGAATACAAAATGGGCCAGCCCATTTCATGTATTAGGTAGGGTCGTAATGGTGGTGTCTTATTACGAACAAAACAAGGCATATAACGAGGGTCGTCCGAATACATCACGATCAACAGACTGAGCCTAAGTGTGGACGATGTATTTGTGTATTAGGCGACGTTTAACTATAAAAACACATCATCAACATCTGCCTAGCCTTTTCCCAACTATATTGGGGTCGGCTTCCAGTCTAACCGGATTCAGCTGCACCAGTATTTTACATGGAGCGACTGCCTATCTGACCCCCACAACCCAGTTAATACTAGGTAGGTAATACGATACCCTTTGGTAAGACTTGTATTCAGACTTTCAGTTCACTGACTACCTGTAACGACTGTCAAAGATCTATATACATCAGCCGGGACCAACAGCTTAACGTGCTTTCCGAGGCACTGAGGAAACTTGGTATGTAATGGGCGGTCACCCATCCACAAACCAACCTAGGCAAGCGCGGCTTAACCTATAGATCGACCCGAGTGGCAGTTATTATTAAAGTACGAGCTCCTCATTAACCCTATATATTACACAATAAAAACACAATCGATGTAAAACTATCAGTTGTTCCACCTAACATTTAAGGGCCCTTGACAGTTTTATTATTTTGCCTAAAAATAATCTGTGTGTAACTATGGTACAGTCGAACAAGCTAATAAGTATACAGGTAGAGATCTTTATAATTCTATAACACTGAAAATATGTAATTTTGTTTTATAAAGTGTTTCGTATTAAGCGACTGAGGTCAATCGCTGTATCGTTTGACATCAGTCTCTAAATGTATCTGTATAATTTTAAAAGTAAATATAAGTTAGATGGCTGTATACTTATTAGCTTGTTCGACTGTACATAAAAAAACATGCTACTAATATTTTATACACGAAAGTTTATAAGGATTCATATTTATTACTCTCACGCAAAAAGTACTGAACGTATAAACAAAACTTAAGGATAAAACTTAACGTAAGGATAAAACTTGATACACAGATAGTTTATAACCTGGATTAACACATAGGATAGTTTTATCCCGATTTTATCTTCCCGTGGGATAATTTTCGAGTTGTAGGCGAAGCCGCTGGCAACACCTAGTCTATCTATCTATATATATAAACTAGTATTTGCGTGGGTGCGCGAGCTGCGCGCAGCTCGCGGGGCGTGAAGAGGGGGATAGGGGGCGCTTTGAAAAATGATTTCGACTAACGCATTGCACCTCTCAATGAATTCGAAAAAAAAAAAAAAACAATGCAGCTCGCGGTACTACCTACCTACACCTACCTACACCTACCTACACCTACCTACACCTACCTACACCTACCTACACCTACCTACACCTACCTACACCTACCTACACCTACCTACACCTACCTACACCTACCTACACCTACCTACACCTACCTACACCTACCTACACCTACCTACACCTACCTACACCTACCTACACCTACCTACACCTACCTACACCTACCTACACCTACCTACACCTACCTACACCTACCTACACCTACCTACACCTACCTACACCTACCTACACCTACCTACACCTACCTACACCTACCTACACCTACCTACACCTACCTACACCTACCTACACCTACCTACACCTACCTACACCTACCTACACCTACCTACACCTACCTACACCTACCTACACCTACCTACACCTACCTACACCTACCTACACCTACCTACACCTACCTACACCTACCTACACCTACCTACACCTACCTACACCTACCTACACCTACCTACACCTACCTACACCTACCTACACCTACCTACACCTACCTACACCTACCTACACCTACCTACACCTACCTACACCTACCTACACCTACCTACACCTACCTACACCTACCTACACCTACCTACACCTACCTACACCTACCTACACCTACCTACACCTACCTACACCTACCTACACCTACCTACACCTACCTACACCTACCTACACCTACCTACACCTACCTACACCTACCTACACCTACCTACACCTACCTACACCTACCTACACCTACCTACACCTACCTACACCTACCTACACCTACCTACACCTACCTACACCTACCTACACCTACCTACACCTACCTACACCTACCTACACCTACCTACACCTACCTACACCTACCTACACCTACCTACACCTACCTACACCTACCTACACCTACCTACACCTACCTACACCTACCTACACCTACCTACACCTACCTACACCTACCTACACCTACCTACACCTACCTACACCTACCTACACCTACCTACACCTACCTACACCTACCTACACCTACCTACACCTACCTACACCTACCTACACCTACCTACACCTACCTACACCTACCTACACCTACCTACACCTACCTACACCTACCTACACCTACCTACACCTACCTACACCTACCTACACCTACCTACACCTACCTACACCTACCTACACCTACCTACACCTACCTACACCTACCTACACCTACCTACACCTACCTACACCTACCTACTACCTACCTACACCTACCTACACCTACCTACTACCTACCTACACATACCTACTACCTACCACCTACCTACACATACCTACTACCTACCACCTACCTACTACCTCCTACTACCACTAAAAGAACATTACCCTAAAGTTTGCTTGTCGTCGCCCCTGAGTTACGCTTCACCCACTCAACCTTCGTTACGCTAAGGAGGTCGCCGGCTACCTACCTACCACCGGAAAGCTATCATGACATTATCCCTACGCTACGGGGGTCGCCGGCTCGCTTCGCTCGCCCGCTCCCCCCTTCGCTTTGCCGCTGTACCACCACCGGACAGGTTTCAACGCCCCTCAATAGTTTTATGTAAGAAAAAAAAAAAAAAAGGTGAAAAAGGGGGGGGGGGTTGAAGGGGGGGTGAGGGGGGGAGTCTCGAAAAATGATTTCGATTAACGCAAAGGCCCCTCTAAATGAATTTGAAAAAAAAATCGTTCCAAGTCTCTTAACTTTCGAGATTCGCCTAAAGGGGGGGAGAAGGGGGGCAAGGGGGGCCACTTTGAAAAATGATTTTTACTTTACCGAGCCTCCTCTATACGAATCCCTAAAAAAAAACACTTCAAGTCTCTTTGTTTCCGAGATACGATAGGGAGGGGGGAGAAGGGGGGGGAAAAAGGGGGGTTTGGGACTTTTCCCATAGGTTTGAGAGTTGATTGTTTACGAATCTGTAAAAATATACCCACCTCCCCATCCACCATGTGGGAGATCAATTCTGTCAGTCAGTCAGTGAGTCAGTGGTAGTTTAGCTTTATATTAGTACTAGTATTTGCGTGGGTGCGCGAGCTGCGCGCAGCTCGCGGGGCGTGAAGAGGGGGAGAGGGGGCGCTTTGAAAAATGATTTCGACTAACGCATTGCACCTCTCAATGAATCTGAAAAAAAAAAATTTCAATGCAGCTCGCGGTACTACCTACCTACACCTACCTACTACCTACCTACACCTACCTACTACCTACCTACACCTACCTACACCTACCTACACCTACCTACACCTACCTACACCTACCTACACCTACCTACACCTACCTACACCTACCTACACCTACCTACACCTACCTACACCTACCTACACCTACCTACACCTACCTACACCTACCTACACCTACCTACACCTACCTACACATACCTACTACCTGGCACCTACCTACTACCTACCTACTACCTCCTACTACCACTAAAAAAACATTACCCTAAAGTTTGCTTGTCGTCGCCCCTGAGTAACGCTTCACCCACTCAACCTTCGTTACGCTAAGGAGGTCGCCGGCTCGCTTCGCTCCACTCGGTCTCGCAGGTTCGCTCCACTCATACCTACCTACCACCGGAAAGCTATCATGACATTATCCCTACGCTACGGGGGTCGCCGGCTCGCTTCGCTCGCCCGCTCCCCCCTTCCCTCTACCGGTACCACCATTTTACTTCCCCGAGCCTCCTATCCTATACGAATCTGTAAACAAAACAGAAAAAAGGGGTGAAGAGGGGGGGGGGAGGGAGAGGGGGGGAGTTTCTAAAAATGATTTCGACTAACGCAATGCCCCTCTATATGAATCTGAAAAAAAAAATGTTCCAAGTCTCTTAACTTCCGAGATCCGAAAGGGGGGGGTGGAGGGGGGCAAGGGGGTCAAATTTTCAAAATAGTTTTTACTTCCCCAAGCCTCCTCTATACGAATCCCTAAAAAAAAACTTGTAAATTCTCTTTATTTCCGAGATTCGCCTAAAGGGGGGGGAGAAGGGGGGCAAGGGGGGCCACTTTGAAAAATGATTTTTACTTTACCAAGCCTCCTCTATACGAATCCGTAAAAAAAAAAAATACGGGTCTTTTAGTTTCCGAGATACGATAGGGAGGGGGGAGAAGAGGGGGGAAAAGGGGGGGTTTCGGACTTTTCCCATACTCACCAGAGTTACTTGTTTACGAATCTGTCAAAATATACCCACCTCCCCATCCACCATCTGGGAGAACAATTCTGTCAGTCAGTGAGTCAGTCAGTGGTAGTTTAGCTTTAATATAGTATAAAGCTTTATATAGTATAACTAGTATTTGCGTGGGTGCGCGAGCTGCGCGCAGCTCGCGAGGCGTGAAGGGGGGGAGAGGGGGAGCTTTGAAAAGTGATTTCGACTAACGCATTGCACCTCTCAATGAATCTGAAAAAAAAAAATGTTCCAATACTACCTACCTACAACTACCTACTACCTACCTACACCTACCTACCTACACCTACCTACACCTACCTACACCTACCTACACCTACCTACACCTACCTACACCTACCTACACCTACCTACTACCTACCTACACCTACCTACACCTACCTACCTACCCCTACCTACACCTACCTACACATACCTACTACCTACCACCTACCTACTACCTCCTACTACCACTAAAAGAACATTACCCTAAAGTTTGCTTGTCGTCGCCCCTGAGTTACGCTTCACCCACTCAACCTTCGTTACGCTAAGGAGGTCGCCGGCTCGCTTCGCTCGCCACCTCCCCCCTTCGCTCCACTCGGTCTCGCAGGTTCGCTCCACTCAGGACCTACCTACCACCGGAAAGCTATCATGACATTATCCCTACGCTACGGGGGTCGCCGGCTCGCTTCGCTCGCCCGCTCCCCCCTTCGCTGTGCCGCTGTATCACCACTGGACAGGTTTCAACGCCCCTCAATAGTTTCATGTAAAAAAAAAAAAAAAAAGGTGAAAAAGGGGGGGGGGGGTTGAAGGGGGGTGAGGGTGGGAGTCTCGAAAAATGATTTCGATTAACGCAAAGGCCCCTCTAAATGAATCTGAAAAAAAAATCGTTCCAAGTCTCTTAACTTCCGAGATCCGAAAGGGGGGGGTGGAGGGGGGCAAGGGGGTCAAATTTTCAAAATAGTTTTTACTTCCCCAAGCCTCCTCTATACGAATCCCTAAAAAAAAACACTTCAAGTCTCTTTGTTTCCGAGATACGATAGGGAGGGGGGAGAAGGGGGGGGAAAAGGGGGGGTTTGGGACTTTTCCCATAGGTTTGAGAGTTGATTGTTTACGAATCTGTCAAAATATACCCACCTCCCCATCCACCATCTGGGAGAACAATTCTGTCAATAAGTGAGTGAGTCAGTGGTAATTAAGCTTTATATAGTATAACTAGTATTTGCGTGGGTGCGCGAGCTGCGCGCAGCTCGCGAGGCGTGAAGGGGGGGAGAGGGGGAGCTTTGAAAAGTGATTTCGACTAACGCATTGCACCTCTCAATGAATCTGAAAAAAAAAAAAAAGCATGCACCTACCTACACCTACCTACACCTACCTACTACCTACCTACACCTACCTACACCTACCTACACCTACCTACTACCTACCTACACCTACCTACTACCTACCTACACCTACCTACTACCTACCTACACCTACCTACTACCTACCTACACCTACCTACACCTACCTACACCTACCAACTACCTACCTACCTACACCTACCTACTACCTACCTACTACCTCCTACTACCACTAAAAAAACATTACCCTAAAGTTTGCTTGTCGTCGCCCCTGAGTTACGCTTCACCCACTCAACCTTCGTTACGCTAAGGAGGTCGCCGGCTCGCTTCGCTCGCCACCTCCCCCCTTCGCTCCACTCGGTCTCGCAGGTTCGCTCCACTCAGGACCTACCTACCACCGGAAAGCTATCATGACTTTATCTCTACGCTACGGGGGTCGCCGGCTCGCTTCGCTCGCCCGCTCCCCCCTTCGCTTTACCGGTACCACAATTTTACTTCCCCGAGCCTTCTCTATACGAATCCGTAAACAAAACAGAAAAAAGGGGTGAAGAGGGGGGGGTGAAGAGGGGGGGGTGAAGGGGGGGGAGAGGGGGGGGAGTTTCTAAAAATGATTTCGACTAACGCAATGCCCCTCTATATGAATCTGAAAAAAAAAATGTTCCAAGTCTCTTAACTTCCGAGATCCGAAAGGGGGGGGTGGAGGGGGGCAAGGGGGTCAAATTTTCAAAATAGTTTTTACTTCCCCAAGCCTCCTCTATACGAATCCCTAAAAAAAAACACGAAAATTCTCTTTATTTTCGAGATTCGCCTAAAGGGGGGGAGAAGGGGGGCAAGGGGGGCCACTTTGAAAAATGATTTTTACTTTACCGAGCCTCCTCTATACGAATCCCTAAAAAAAAACACTTCAAGTCTCTTTGTTTCCGAGATACGATAGGGAGGGGGGAGAAGGGGGGGGAAAAGGGGGGGTTTGGGACTTTTCCCATAGGATTGAGAGTTAGTTGTTTACGAATCTGTCAAAATATACCCACCTCCCCATCCACCATCTGGGAGATCAATTCTGTCAATAGATCAGTCAGTGAGTGGTAGTTTAGCTTTATATAGTATAACTAGTATTTGCGTGGGTGCGCGAGCTGCGCGCAGCTCGCGAGGCGTGAAGAGGGGGATAGGGGGCGCTTTGAAAAATGATTTTGACTAACGCATTGCCCCTTTCAATGAATCTGATATACCTACCTATATACACCTACCTACTACCTACCTACACCTACCTACACCTACCTACACCTACCTACACCTACCTACACCTACCTACACCTACCTACACCTACCTACACCTACCTACACCTACCTACACCTACCTACACCTACCTACTACCTACCTACACCTACCTACACCTACCTACACCTACCTACACCTACCTACACCTACCTACACCTACCTACACCTACCTACACCTACCTACACCTACCTACACCTACCTACACCTACCTACACCTACCTACACCTACCTACACCTACCTACACCTACCTACTCAACCTTCGTTACGCTTCACCCACTCAACCTTCGTTACGCTAAGGAGGTCGCCGGCTCGCTTCGCTCGCCACCTCCCCCCTTCGCTCCACTCGGTCTCGCAGGTTCGCTCCACTCAGGACCTACCTACCACCGGAAAGCTATCATGGCATTATCCCTACGCTACGGGGGTCGCCGGCTCGCTTCGCTCGCCCGCTCCCCCCTTCGCTTTACCGGTACCACCATTTTACTTCCCCGAGCCTCCTATCCTATACGAATCTGTAAACAAAACAGAAAAAAGGGGTGAAGAGGGGGGGGGGGTGAAGGGGGGGAGAGGGGGGAGTTACCACCTACCTACAGCTACCTACACCTACCTACACATACCTACTACCTACCACCTACCTACCTACTACCTCCTACTACCACTAAAAGAACATTACCCTAAAGTTTGCTTGTCGTCGCCCCTGAGTTACGCTTCACTCACTTCAGGGGGGGAAAGGGGGGGAGAGGGGGGGGAGAGGGGGGAGAGGGGGGGAGTTTCTAAAAATGGTTTCGACTAACGCAATGCCCCTCTATATGAATCTGAAAAAAAATTCGTTCCAAGTCTCTTAACTTCCGAGATCCGAAAGGGGGGGGGTGGAGGGGGGCAAGGGGGTCAAATTTTCAAAATGGTTTTTTCTTCCCCAAGCCTCCTCTATACGAATCCCTAAAAAAAAACTTGTAAATTCTCTTGTTTCCGAGATCCGCCTAAAGGGGGGGGAGAAGGGGGGCAAGGGGGGGCACTTTGAAAAATGATTTTTACTTTACCGAGCATCCTCTATACGAATCCGTAAAAAAAAAAAAATACGGGTCTTTTAGTTTCCGAGATACGATAGGGAGGGGGGAGAAGGGGGGAGAAAAGGGGGGGTTTCGGACTTTTCCCATACTCACCAGAGTTACTTGTTTACGAATCTGTCAAAATATACCCACCTCCCCATCCACCATCTGGGAGAACAATTATGTCAATAGATCAGTCAGTCAGTGAGTGGTAGTTTAGCTTTATATAGTATAATAACTAGTATTTGCGTGGCTGCGCTCGCTGCGCGCAGCTCGCGGGTCTGCCTACCTACACCTACCCACTACCTACCTACACCTACCTACTGCCTACCTACTACCTACCTACTACCTACCTACTACCTACCTACTACCTACCTACTACCTACCTACTACCTACCTACTACCTACCTACTACCTACCTACTACCTACCTACTACCTACCTACTACCTACCTACTACCTACCTACTACCTACCTACTACCTACCTACTACCTACCTACTACCTACCTACTACCTACCTACTACCTACCTACACCTACCTACACCTACCTACACCTACCTACTACCTACCTACACCTACCTACTACCTACCTACACCTACCTACTACCTACCTACACCTACCTACCTACACCTACCTACTACCTACCTACCTACACCTACCTACCTACTACCTCCTACTACCACGAAAAAAACATTACCCTAAAGTTTGCTTGTCGTCGCCCCTGAGTTTTGCTTCACCCACTCAACCTTCGTTACGCTAAGGAGGTCGCCGGCTCGCTTCGCTCGCCACCTCCCCCCTTCGCTCCACTCGGTCTCGCAGGTTCGCTCCACTCAGGACCTACCTACCACCGGAAAGCTATCATGACATTATCCCTACGCTACGGGGGTCGCCGGCTCGCTTCGCTCGCCCGCTCCCCCCTTCGCTTTACCGGTACCACCATTTTACTTCCCCGAGCCTCCCATCCTATACGAATCTGTAAACAAAAGAGAAAAAAAAGGGGTGAAGAGGGGGGGGGGGGTGAGGGGGGGGGGGGGGAGAGGGGGGGAGTTTTTAGATTTCGACTAACGCAATGCCCCTCTATATGAATCTGAAAAAAAATTCGTTCCAAGTCTCTTAACTTCCGAGATCCGAAAGGGGGGGGTGGAGGGGGGCAAGGGGGTCAAATTTTCAAAATGGTTTTTTCTTCCCCAAGCCTCCTCTATACGAATCCCTAAAAAAAACTTGTAAATTCTCTTTATTTCCGAGATCCGCCTAAAGGGGGGGGAGAAGGGGGGCAAGGGGGGCCACTTTAAAAAATGATTTTTACTTTACCGAGCCTCCTCTATACGAATCCCTAAAAAAAAACACTTCAAGTCTCTTTGTTTCCGAGATACGATAGGGAGGGGGGAGAAGGGGGGGGAAAAGGGGGGGTTTCGGACTTTTCCCATACTCACGAGAGTGACTTGTTTACGAATCTGTCAAAATATACCCACCTCCCCATCCACCATCTTGGAGATCAATTCTGTCAATGAGTCAGTCAGTGGTAATTAAGCTTTATATAATATGACTAGTATTTGCGTGGGTGCGCGAGCTGCGCGCAGCTCGCGAGGCGTGAAGAGGGGGAGAGGGGCAGCTTAGAAAAATGATTTCGACTGACGCATTGCACCTCTCAATGAATCTGAAAAAAAAAAAATTCAATGCAGCTCGCGGTACTACCTACCTACACCTACCTACTACCTACCTATACCTACCTACACCTACCTACACCTACCTACACCTACCTACACCAACCTACACCTACCTACTACCTACCTACACCTACCTACTACCTACCTACACCTACCTACACCTACCTACCTACTACCTCCTACTACCACTAAAAGAACATTACCCTAAAGTTTGCTTGTCGTCGCCCCTGAGTTACGCTTCACCCACTCAACCTTCGTTACGCTAAGGAAGTCGCCGGCTCGCTTCGCTC
Organism: Diarsia mendica; assembly: GCA_949316265.1. Taxonomy (NCBI): domain Eukaryota; kingdom Metazoa; phylum Arthropoda; class Insecta; order Lepidoptera; family Noctuidae; genus Diarsia; species Diarsia mendica. The sequence continues at coordinate 18,147,681 of OX438909.1, read as the reverse complement.
GCCACCTCCCCCCTTCGCTCCACTCGGTCTCGCAGGTTCGCTCCACTCAGGACCTACCTACCACCGGAAAGCTATCATGACTTTATCCCTAGGCTACGGGGGTCGCCGGCTCGCTTCGCTCGCCCGCTCCCCCCTTCGCTTTACTGGTACCACCACAGGATAGGCCCCTTTCAATGAATCTGAAAAAAAAAATGTTCCAAGTCTCTTAACTACCGAGATCCGAAAGGGGGGGTGAAGGGGTGCAAGGGGGTCAAATATGAAAAATGGTTTTAACTTTCCCGAGCCTCCTCTATACGAATCCGTAAACAAAACAGAAAAAAAGAGGTAAAAGGGGGGGGGGGGGTTGAAGGGGGGTGAGGGGGGGAGTTTCGAAAAATGATTTCGATTAACGCAAAGGCCCCTCTAAATGAATCTGAAAAAAATAATCTTCCAAGTCTCTTAACTTCCGAGATCCGAAAGGGGGGGGTGGAGGGGGGCAAGGGGGTCAAATTTTCAAAATAGTTTTTACTTCCCCAAGCCTCCTCTATACGAATCCCTAAAAAAAAACACGAAAATTCTCTTTATTTTCGAGATTCGCCTAAAGGGGGGGAGAAGGGGGAAAAGGGGGGCCACTTTGAAAAATGATTTTTACTTTACCGAGCCTCCTCTATACGAATCCCTAAAAAAAAACACTTCAAGTCTCTTTGTTTCCGAGATACGATAGGGAGGGGGGAGAAGGGGGGGGAAAAGGGGGGGTTTCGGACTTTTCCCATAGGATTGAGAGTTCATTGTTTACGAATCTGTCAAAATATACCCACCTCCCCATCCACCATCTGGGAGAACAATTCTGTCAGTCAGTCAGTGAGTCAGTGGTAGTTTAGCTTTATATAGTATAACTAGTATTTGCGTGGGTGCGCGAGCTGCGCGCAGCTCGCGAGGCGTGAAGAGGGGGAGAGGGGGAGCTTTGAAAAATGATTTCGACTAACGCATTGCACCTCTCAATGAATCTGAAAAAAAAAAAAAATTCAATGCAGCTCGCGGTACTACCTACCTACCTACACCTACCTACTACCTACCTACACCTACCTACTACCTACCTACACCTACCTACTACCAACCTACACCTACCTACCTACTACCTACCTATCACCTACCTACTACCCCCTACTACCTCTAAAAAAACATTCCCTAAAGTTTGCTTGTCGTCGCCCCTGAGTTACGCTTCACCCACTCAACCTTCGTTACGCTGAGGAGGTCGCCGGCTCGCTTCGCTCGCCACCTCCCCCCTTCGCTCCACTCGGTCTCGCAGGTTCGCTCCACTCAGGACCTACCTACCACCGGAAAGCTATCATGACCTTATCCCTACGCTGCGGGGGTCGCCGGCTCGCTTCGCTCGCCCGCTCCCCCCTTCGCTTTACCGGTACCACCATTTTACTTCCCCGAGCCTCCTATCCTATACGAATCTGTAAACAAAAGAAAAAAATAAAGGGGTGAAGAGGGGGGGGGAAGGGGGGGGGAGAGGGGGGTAGTTTCTAAAAATGATTTCGACTAACGCAATGCCCCTCTCAATGAATCTGAAAAAAAAAATGTTCCAAGTCTCTTAACTTCCGAGATCCGAAAGGGGGGGATGGAGGGGGGCAAGGGGGTAAAATTTTCAAAATGGTTTTTACTTCCTCAAGCCTCCTCTATACGAATCCCTAAAAAAAAAACACGTAATTCTCTTTATTTCCGAGATCCGCCTAAAGGGGGGGGAGAAGGGGGGCAAGGGGGGCCACTTTGAAAAATGATTTTTACTTAACCGAGCCTCCTCTATACGAATCCCTAAAAAAAAACACTTCAAGTCTCTTTGTTTCCGAGATACGATAGGGAGGGGGGAGAAGGGGGGGGAAAAGGGGGGGTTTCGGACTTTTCCCATAGGATTGAGAGTTGATTGTTTACGAATCTGTCAAAATATACCCACCTCCCCATCCACCATCTGGGAGAACAATTCTGTCAGTCAGTCAGTGAGTGAGTGGTAGTTTAGCTTTATATAGTATAACTAGTATTTGCGTGGGTGCGCGAGCTGCGCGCAGCTCGCGAGGCGTGAAGAGGGGGAGAGGGGGAGCTTTGAAAAGTGATTTCGACTAACGCATTGCACCTCTCAATGAATCTGAAAAAAAAAATGTTCCAATACTACCTACCTACAACTACCTATAACTACCTACCTACACCTACCTACACCTACCTACACCTACCTACACCTACCTACACCTACCTACACCTACCTACTACCTACCTACTACCTACCTACACCTACCTACTACTACCTACCTACTACCTCCTACTACCACTAAAAGAACATTACCCTAAAGTTTGCTTGTCGTCGCCCCTGAGTTACGCTTCACCCACTCAACCTTCGTTACGCTAAGGAGGTCGCCGGCTCGCTTCGCTCGCCACCTCCCCCCTTCGCTCCACTCGGTCTCGCAGGTTCGCTCCACTCAGGACCTACCTACCACCGGAAAGCTATCATGACATTATCCCTACGCTACGGGGGTCGCCGGCTCGCTTCGCTCGCCCGCTCCCCCCTTCGCTTTACCGGTACCACCATTTTACTAACCCGAGCCTCCTATCCTATACGAATCTGTAAACAAAACAGAAAAAAAGGGGTGAAGAGAGGGGGGGGGTGAAGGGGGGAGAGGGGGGGAGTTTCTTAAAATGATTTCGACTAACGCAATGCCCCTCTATATGAATCTGAAAAAAAATTCGTTCCAAGTCTCTTAACTTCCGAGATCCGAAAGGGGGGGTGGAGGGGGGCAAGGGGGTCAAATTTTCAAAACGGTTTTTACTTCCCCAAGCCTCCTCTATACGAATCCCTAAAAAAAAACACGTAAATTCTCTTTATTTCCGAGATCCGCCTAAAGGGGGGGAAAAGGGGGGCAAGGGGGGCCACTTTGAAAAATGATTTTTACTTAACCGAGCCTCCTCTATACGAATCCGTAATAACAAGAAAATACGGGTCTTTTAGTTTCCGAGATACGATAGGGAGGGGGAAGAAGGGGGGGGAAAAGGGGGGGTTTCGGACTTTTCCCATACTCACCAGAGTTACTTGTTTACGAATCTGTCAAAATATACCCACCTCCCCATCCACCATCTGGGAGAACAATTATGTCAGTCAGTCAGTCAGTGAGTGAGTCAGTGGTAATTTAGCTTTATATAGTATAACTAGTATTTGCGTGGCTGCGCTCGCTGCGCGCAGCTCGCGGGTCTGCCTACCTGCACCTACCCACTACCTACCTACACCTACCTACTACCTACCTACTACCTACCTACACCTACCTACACCTACCTACTACCTACCTACTACCTACCTACACCTACCTACACCTACCTACACCTACCTACACCTACCTACACCTACCTACACCTACCTACACCTACCTATACCTACCTACACCAACCTACACCTACCTACTACCTACCTACACCTACCTACACCTACCTACACCTACCTACACCTACCTACACCTACCTACACCTACCTACACCTACCTACACCTACCTACACCTACCTACACCTACCTACACCTACCTACACCTACCTACACCTACCTACACCTACCTACACCTACCTACACCTACCTACACCTACCTACACCTACCTACACCTACCTACACCTACCTACACCTACCTACTACCTACCACCTACCTACCTACTACCTCCTACTACCACTAAAAGAACATTACCCTAAAGTTTGATTGTCGTCGCCCCTGAGTTACGCTTCACCCACTCAACCTTCGTTACGCTAAGGAGGTCGCCGGCTCGCTTCGCTCGCCACCTCCCCCCTTCGCTCCACTCGGTCTCGCAGGTTCGCTCCACTCAGGACCTACCTACCACCGGAAAGCTATCATGACATTATCCCTACGCTACGGGGGTCGCCGGCTCGCTTCGCTCGCCCGCTCCCCCCTTCGCTTTACCGGTACCACCATTTTACTTCCCCGAGCCTCCTATCCTATACGAATCTGTAAACAAAACAGAAAAAAGGGGTGAAGAGGGGGGGGGGGGTGAAGGGGGGGAGGGGGGGGGAGTTTCTAAAAATGATTTCGACTACCGCAATGCCCCTCTATATGAATCTGAAAAAAAAATCGTTCCAAGTCTCTTAACTTCCGAGATCCGAAAGGGGGGGGATGGAGGGGGGCAAGGGGGTCAAATTTTCAAAATGTTTTTTTACTTCCTCAAGCCTCCTCTATACGAATCCCTAAAAAAAAAACACGTAATTCTCTTTATTTCCGAGATCCGCCTAAAGGGGGGGAGAAGGGGGGCAAGGGGGGCCACTTTGAAAAATGATTTTTACTTTACCGAACCTCCTCTATACGAATCCGTAAAAAAAAAAAAATACGGGTCTCTTAGTTTCCGAGATACGATAGGGAGGGGGGAGAAGGGGGGGGAAAAGGGGGGGTTTCGGACTTTTCCCATACTCACCAGAGTTACTTGTTTACGAATCTGTCAAAATATACCCACCTCCCCATCCACCATCTGGGAGAACAATTATGTCAGTCAGTCAGTCAGTGAGTGAGTCAGTGGTAATTTAGCTTTATATAGTATATAATATAATAAAAAGAGAAGTCCTGACTGACTGACTGACTGATTGACTGACTGACTCATCAACGCCCAGCCCAAACCCTTGGACCTAGAAAGCTGAAATTTTGCACAGAGGTTCCATTTATAATGTAGACAAGGAATAAGGAAGGATTTTTCGAAATTCAACCCCTAAGGAAGTTAAATAGGGGATGAAAGTTTGTATGGAAAATCGTCATTTTCACGCGGGCGAAGCCGCTGGCAAAAGCTAGTATTTTCATACTACTACGGCAAACTTCAACGAATAAACTGTAAATGTATGAATATTATGCTAAAAACTCATAAATTAAACACTGCTTCCAAAAACAATGTTTTAAGCAAACAAATTAAAATTTATCACACACTGTGATAAACTTTTCATTCATTAAATCAGCGTAAGTAATTAAAATAACCACTCAAATGGAAATCATTTTACGTTCCATTACCGTATAACGGAACTCAAATGCATGGCATGTAATGAATGCGGTCAAGCGTGGGCGGCTATTTTGGAGTCGTGTTCCGTACAAATAAAGCTGCGATTTTCTTCTATAATTCCGCAAGGTTTTAGTTTTTCGCACAATCTATTAATTATTTTTTCGTGCTGTTTACCAAGGTAAATTTAATCATCATTCACCTACTCGCCTGTCGAGTTATTCGAGGGGAGTGCAGCCTGTCTTGTCCATTACTCGTCACCTAAACAGTAACCTTCTTTTTAACTAGGTATTTTATTATATTTATATTACATTTTTTTTTTTATCTTTGTTATTATTTTTTTTGTATTTATCTATGGGCCAAAGTAGCCTAAAAAAAAAAAAAAAAAAATTATTATTATCTATATCGTCCTTCTCAGGTAAGGATATAGTTTTGTAGTAGAAGTAGTTAAATTGATTACACAGCGTAATCAGCCTATAATGATCCCATTGCTGGAACACAGGCCTCCTCTCTGTAAGAGAAAATCGGCTACATATTCCACCACGAGGGCCAAGTACAGGTTGGCAGTTATCATAATTGTCTTCAAATTCTTGGTTCAAAGATATGCCAGTTTCCTGACAATATTTTCCTTCATCGTTTTGAGAGCAGTGGTGATGAAATAAATTACACATAGTAATGCACGTCCCTGGTTCAAACCTGCGATATACTGGTTGTTGGTTTGGGCCACCGCTGCTCTTTTGAATTATAAATATTTAACATCAATAAATAACTATTTATCTTTACACGTACGACATTATGACAAAATATTTTTCAACACACTTGCTCATAAAGTGGCTAAAATTTCACCGCAATTAGGCACATAATGACACCTATAATCAAACTGTGAATTTTTCATTACTATTATTCACTAGTGAGTTATAGGTTTTTTTTTTAAATTTAATTGGTTGAGTTGCTATGTTCTTAAAAAAGTTTCGATACAAAAAAGATCGTGTTCAATAGTAAAAATTAATTAATGTACCTAGTGCTTGCTCATTTCATGAAACTTTGTATTTAAATAGATAATTTAAACTTAGTACGTTTTTAATAAATAAAACTTTCACTCAAATATAATTTTTGTTTTCTGTGATAAATAAAAAATTGAATTCCCCATTTTGTACGTGGCTCCAAACACTATCCACGACAAGCAAAAAAAAAAACCTCTTTTAGTCTATGGCTGATCGCTTATAAAAAAAAACATAATATTTTCCCGCTACTGCGAAAAAAATACACAACTCGTTTTCACTGTTATTATAGTTATTTTATTAGTTAAAATGTCTAGTTTTGAAGAAAATGATTCATGTTGTACACCGCCCGATGTAAGATTTGAAGCCCTTAGCGTTATGGAAAATTTGCTACCCGAAAACTCCAACGAGAAATGTCTATTAGCGTACCAAAATTTCAAGCAGTGGCAAAACACCAAGAAATCGCAGTCATTTTCTGAAAATGTGTTCTTGGCGTACTTTATAGAATTATCTTCTAAGTACAAACCTAGCTCTTTGTGGTGTATATACTCAATGTTAAAAAGTACAGTCCGAACGAAGAATGGAGTGGACTTAAAAACATACTCTAATTTGTCAGCTTATCTAAAAAGACTGTCAGATGGATTTAGAAGCAAGAAATCAAAGGTTTTATCGTCTAACGATGTTGAAAAATTTATAAAAGATGCTCCAGATAACCAATATCTGGTTACTAAGGTTAGTTAAACTAAAATATCTATCTACGTGACTTCAGCTTCAGCGTGTTAAACTTAATAATTATTTTTTTCTTTTTTCAGGTTGCTTTATTTGGTGTAACTGGTGCATGTAGGATACAAGAATTAACAAATATAACTGTAAAAGACATACAGAACCATGGCCAGATGCTTTCGGTGAAGATACCTATCTAGAAGAATAAAATACCAAGGATTCAATCTAAAATAACATGAAAGTATTTCAGTAAATAATCTATCTGAAGAGACCGCTACGCCATCAAAAACAATTAATTATAATTTTACTAACTGCACATTTATTGTTTCTCTAAATAAACTTTTTATCTACTAAATAAAATGTTTTTTGTTGTATTATTAAGCTATTGCATAGCTTCTATCGTGGGCCTTGAGCGTGGAGAGCGAATCCAGAAATTCCGTAATGAAAATATTTCAACCACGTTGCTATGGTTACGGAAAATAACAAGGTTGTCAACTGAGGTTGTCAAATTAAATAATTGATAAAAAATGCTATGCAATAGCTTTACCGCGGCAGTCTCCGAGTGCCACACGTTTTTTTTTATTCGCAAGTGTGTTGAAAAACGTCGTATGATACACGTGTGTATTGATGATTACCGTCCTCGGCTTTTTTAAGACCCTCACCTGACGGCTCGGGTCTCAATGCCGCCTCAGCGGTAATCACCAACGTTACACACTTATACCATAATGTACTATTATGCAACGAATTCTGATCCTACTCGTGGATACAGCTTCCGCCCTTGTACCTGCTAACATAATTAACATTTACTTTTAAGTCATCCGTGTAACATTACACGAGTAACATTAGCCAGGAGAAGATCACAGTTAATGACATTAATTTTCTTTATTTCAGGTAAATGAAAGCTTATATTAATCGAGACTACACGCTGTAAGTAACAATAATTTATCCTTAAGGAAAATCGTGTTTTAATTTGGTTAACGATTATCCGGGCTCAGAAAAAGAAACCTTTTGTGTTTTTATTTTTTCTGGAACCTGAATTTTTGAACAAGACAAACAATATTTTAGCCTTAGGGTGTAAGGAGCTGAACTTCGCAAATTCAACTCCTTATTCTGAATCATACTTATTTAACCGGATTTTTTTCTTCGTGATTTTTTCAGCTATTTTTCTTTTACTTCAATGTAAAATTACTTTCTCTCTACGCAGCGCTCCACTTATGGCCACCAATGGATGTTGAAATACCTACTTTAACAAACGACGAGTGAAATCAGCTGTTTTATAGCTACAGAGTTGATCGAACTCGGCGTCGCGCTTGACGTTCGGTCCGTGCATTTTGCCACGGTACCGATACATTGCTTATGAGGAAATAAAACAAATTAAATTTATTGCATCCCCATAACGCTCCTGAAACGACGTCTTGTACCTACAGGTAATTTTAGTATGATACACTGAATTCACCCTAATTCATCAGTTTACGGAGGACCCTTGTATTAAATTCAAAACACTTTGTCTTACGGAACCCTAAACTAATCTTGTCCTTTAGCAGTAAATTATGCAAGGTGGAAAATTGGAAATTCACTAAAAGATCGTCGGGGATAAATAGAACAGTCAATGTTGTTGGAAATAGGACCCTCTGTTGATAATCACAACATCCAACTGATTTGGATTATAGGAGTGAATAAAGATGTTTAACTTTTAAGTATGAATTAGACTTACTTTAGAGTACTACTGTTTTGGTTTAGTGGTCGTTATCGCGTAGGTCTGCAGAGCATGAAGTTCTGGGTTCGATTACCGGGTCGGACAAAAATGTAGCAGCCGCGTAGTCTAGATTTATGCTCTGTTAATGACAATAGGCTTGCCGCCTATTACATGGGACTTGCCATTGCTGGGAATTAGGTACTATTAAAAACACCTTTGCCTAAGCCTTCTGTGATTAAAAACAATAAGTTATGTTTAGAGCCACAGAGAATTACATTTTCTGCTTCTTTCAAAGAAACTTGGGATTTTCGACAATCGATCAACCACTATACAATCTCCAGTAAACATGACTTTCTGAACCTGTGCAAACAACAACACCTTTGCCATTGATATCGACAGACAGATTGACATAATTCTGACACGAGTTAGTTTATGTTTAGTAAAGCTTCGTTGTTCAAGATTATAATTTGCCATTACCTACAATGACTTAAATCGTGTCCAGCCTGTCCTGTTGCTGAGCCAAACGTGTCACCAAATATTGGGGTTTCTCAAATTAAATTGTCATCGGCATGCTAAGAAGAAGAATGACAGAAATTCTAATTATTTCATCCGATACTTTCTACTCGAATAAATAGATTTTCTCAGACACCTCGTCTCATTCATACCTCGAGGCAATTGAAATTTGAACACCATCTCAGTTTACGACTTCAGATTAAGTGCTGATCAGTATAAAATGGTTTTCTTGATAATATTATTGAGCAGGACGTCTTATTGGATCATCCTGTACGTGAGCCAATGGCGAAGCGTGACGTAATGAATACAATTTTATAGCAACCTGTAGACATTGCATTGCAGGCGGCAGTTGATGAAAGATTTTATGAATTCTTCGTAATATTGTAAATGAGGATGGAACTTATTCTGTTTGACTGTATTTCTGTTAAGGCTTCAGATATATCATTATCATGATCATCTGCCTAGCCTTTTCCCAACTATATTGGGGTCGGCTTCCAGTCTAACCGGATGCAACTGAATACCAGTATTTTACATGGAGCGACTGCCTATCTGACCTCCACAACCCAGTTAATACGATACCCTTTGGTAAGACTGGATGTCAGAATTTCAGGTCACTGACTACCAGTAACGACTGCCAAAGATCTATATATATGGCAGCCGGGACCAACAGCTTAACGTGCTTTCCGAGGCACGGAGGAAACTCGGTATATGTCGGGCGGTCACCCATCCACAGGCCGACCTAGGCAAGGACAGCTTTACCTAAAGATCGACCCGAGTGGCAGTTCTTATTAAGCCACGAGCTCCTCCTCCTCAGATATGTCATTATCATTATTTATATATCATTTATTCGATTTGGCTCAGAGATAAGCAATGACCATAACCTGGATGTGATATAAGTTTTATTGCGGTAGTAGGATACCTTGACTGCCTCGTTAGTGTAGTGGTAGCGCGACTGCTGAGGTCATGGGTTCGTTTCCTGCGTCGAGCAAAGTGTTATTAGGTTTCTCTATTAGGAATTTCTCAGTAGCAGCCATTGAGTCTGGATTTGAGCTCGGTTATAGGATTAGAAACATAACTGGCGAAATTTGAGTGTACTATTTGGTACACCTCTCTGCCTCACCTTTCGGGGATTACAAGCGTGATATTATGTTACGTTATGATATTATTATACACCCGTGGCATAATATCCGAATTCCGACCTCCACTGCACGATACCGTAGTAATGTATAGTAGGAATTCCTCGATACACGTGTAGAGCGTAAGAGCGTTTTCTAATGAATTGAACTTAATTATAATCTTGTAGTACAGTTTTATTGCTTTATAAGTGCGTTCTAGGGATATTAATTGTTAGGTTATCGAAACCTTATATCAACTGTGTTATACTTATGTTTAACTGTGGTACCAGAGATATTTAATAATTACTTAAACCGTCACTTAATAAAGATTTGTCATACTTTTGTATGACCAAACTGGCACAGGCACAGGCACTTTTGAATGTCAGAAGGACGGAAGAAGAACGAAACTACGAAAACAAAACCTTTACTAGGTGATGGCCTAAGTAATCATTAAGTGCTGACTTTGCTGAAAGTCTATTAAAGAACTTGGGTCGACTGTCGCTGTAATAACAACAGGGAGACATCGCCCACCAAATCAATCCTAGAATTTCTTGGCCGGAATTGGTGGATCTTTGAATAAGGTACTTCTTATGTCCCGTCGGGGCTGCGGGTTGTTCGAAAGAGATACTGCGGTCTCGGCAACAAGGGCTAAGCAGGAACATGGTTGGATTTTAGTCAGTAGAAGTCTGACACTCCCAGACCCCTCTGCCCAGAGCGCAATAAAAAAAAGATACTACTTATGTTCGTTGCCTCCTACATCAGCCATCCTTGTCAAACCCAGAGTTGCATTCTGTTTTAATGAGTGTTAAAGATGTCATATGTCACTTTAATCAATGTTAAATATTAATCTATTACTAGCTGATGCCCGCGGCTTCGCCCACGTGGATACTGTAAAAACAATCCTTGATGCGGATTATATATCATTCTGAACTTTTTGAGTTTTTGAAGCGTACACAAACCAACATAACATTTTTATATGTATAGATAGATAGAATATAATTATATTATAGATAATGTCATTCTGTATTGAAAAGTGGGTGTTGTAAACATACCCGAGCTATCAATCAATAGATATATGTATAATGGGGTGGAATGTAGGCAGTGTCAAGTCCGACTTGTCAGACTTCTACTGACTAAAAATCACCCATATCCCTTCTCAGCCCTTTGTGTCGAGACCGCGGTATATCTTTGGAACAACCCGTCGCCCCGACGGGTGATAAGTCCAACTCAAGTTCAGTATAATAATAATTATGATGAACGATAGCAGCGTTAGTCATTCCACGTGACTGACAAAGAATTACAGTTGTGGGTTGCTGTTGTGGATTCAATACGGACTACCTACTCGACCGGATACTCAGGGAATTGAACACTTACGATTTATATTTATGTCTACGCCGAAATATTTTCTGTGATAACAATCCGATGACGCAGGGTCTACGAGTTCGTAGTATTTTGCTACGCCGTAGCTCCGTGGTGACGTAGTAAGGTGCGCTACGGGTATTTATGAATTTAAGTTTAGCTTCATGCACTACTGTCGTCGAACATTTGGACGACTGCAGTGCTGTGTGTGTGTGTGTTTAGTGTGTATGCTGTGTGTGTAAATCCTCTCAACAGACGAGATCCTTTTATGTTAGGATTAAATGATTTGCCAAGATTTACAAAATATAATAAAAACTGCTTAGCAATGTGTGTACGTATTTATAACAAGATACCACTTCAAAATAATAAATTCAAGATTAGAAAGAAGAAATTTTGCATGCTATATATTATATCTTAAATAAACACGTTCGAACCATTTTTTTTATTTTTTTTTTCACCATTGTATACTATGTTTTTATGCAAATAAATATTAATGTGATTGCTGCGTATGTGTGTAGTATGTGTAGTGTGTGTGCTGTGTGTATGCGGTGTGTGTGCTGTGTATGTGCTGTGTGTCTGGTGGTGTGTGCTTTGTTAGACGACAACACTTCCCGTCTTACTGCTTCTCTACGATAAGGAGACCCTTTTAGATCTCGTAAGAAACCCAAAAGTCTAGCTTGCATTTGTTGAAGTAGGTGCTATTGCGTTATCTAGGTAATTATATCTATATCTGTGGTTATTCAGCTGAATGCGATTAGAGCGGAAGCTGACTCAATAGCTTTAGGCACAATCAGTTTGCGTACACAAATCCTACTATTCCTGTTAATAATATAAACGCGAAAGTTTATGTATGTATGGATGGATGGATAAATGTTTGTTTCTCTTTCACGCAAAAACTACAAAACGGATTTTGATACAATTTGGTACACAGATAGTTCATAACCTGGAGACATAGGATAGTTTTTATCCCGATTTTATATTCCCGCGGGATAATTTTCTGGCACCGCCGAACACCTAGTTGTATTACCTATATTATCATTCAATATATCTGTCGCTGCAACAGACAATTTATTAAAATAATACTATTAAGGGATTCAATCAAATAAGAAGATAGTTAGCAGTATCATCCAGTTCGCTAATTGTACAGTTAATAATATACATCTGTCAATCACTGTGATTATGACGCACTCACTGTAATTGGTGGCGGTTTAAACTGTACCGATGATTAATTTTGAATTTTATTGATTGGATTTTATTTATGAATTTTATTGCATTTTATGAAACATTTTGGACAGACTACCTTTTTTTGTGGGGGTGGGAAATCATCAAATGACGGCACGGTTGGCGCAGTGGCTCAAGCAGTTGACTGCTGCGCTCAGTGTCGCGGGTCCGATCCCCGCACGGAACAAATATTTGTATGGCCTACAGATAGTTGTTTCGGGTCTGGGTATTTGTGTACGTGAGTTTAAATGTCTGTGAACGCACCCACGATACAGGAGAAATTCCTAGTGTGGGGCAACGTTTTATATAACGTAACAAATAGCTACACATACAATGACTTAGAACACAACATGGATGTAGCAACGCTTCAAAAAGGGAATTTATAGAGTCATGGGACGTTTTGATACTCAGGAAATAATTTCCCATCCAAGCCATAACCCCGGCAAGCGCAGCTGGGACCCACCTCGCTCATCACCCCAGCCGTTAAACCAGGAAACCGTCGTAAATACCCCTTGAAATCTCCCATAACACCCCATGTAATGTGTATGGGCTGTAATCACAGATATAGGTAGACCTAGATATCGCAAGAGCAACTACTTCGCGTGCCTCTTTTCGTGCCTAGCTTACGTACAAAAATCGTAAGTGACAACTTTCGCGCTGTCTGCATCGGTGTATAGCGCTAGTCGGACGTCGGCGCTGCGCTGGTGCAAAAGGCGGGGGTGGCGTCTTAGGCCGTATACAGAAAGAAAGCTGGTAGCCGGCGCCGATCTACCAGCGCTTATAGGAACCGGTCCATGCAGGTAACCGGCGAAGGCGTTTATATGAACAAGCGCCGATAAGCGCCGAACGTCGCCGACAAGTTCCGAAAATCTTCCCGCCATTTAAAATTGATGAACAAGTACGGCAACACGTACAAGTAGGACGCCGGTCTACCAGCGCCGACAAGCGCTGGTAGATCGCCGCCGGCTACCATCTTTCTTTCTGTATACGGCCTTAGAATCGATTTGATTTTCCAATTTTCAGGGCATGTGACGTCTTTCGTCTTCGTAACTACCTACGTAGTTAAGTGGCACGCTTGGTTTTCATACAGATCGTGATACTTGCGTTATCTAGGTCTATCTATATCTGTGGCTGTGATCGACAAGCAGGACTATTCTCAACTAAGTTTATAAGGTTTTCAGTTGACAATTTACTGTCGAACGACTTTTGTAGTGTAATTCCCAAATACTCAAACTTTACTCACTTATAAGTAACCCTCAAAACTCCTGCTATCTCTGTCACTCTGCGTTAAAGTAACAAAGACAGCACGAGATTTAAGTGCAACTTAAAATTGAGTGACGTTTGAGTATTTGGGCGTAAGAGTGTTAAATCTTGCGAATAAGGAAGAACTAAGGAAGACTTGGAATTGGGAAATACATTCGAGAGTAATAAAATATATGGGTTGAACATAACTACGTCGTTCAAACTCAAACTAAAAGCATTTATAATTTACTATCAAACGACTTTCGCGGGGTAAGAGTGTTAAATCGGAAGTGGTACAAACTTGGTATTCAGAAAATACATTCGTGAGAAAAAAGTCTAGGTTTAATACAACTACCTCGTTCAAACTCAAAGTCAAAGCATTTATTTCAATTGCACCATTACCTACTGGTACGTTTTAAGGTCAGAAAGACAAAGAAAGCGGAGCTACAGTCTCAAGGCGTAATAACTTGTGGTAGAACTGGTAGTAGCCCATTTCCAAAGCAATCTGTATGGAGAACACAATTACTTCAATGTTAAGTGGTCGCTTGCTCTACTAAAGAAAGAAAGAAAGAAAGAAAACATATTTATTTGGTACATGCCACAAGTGCACACAACAAACAATAAAAAAGAAATTGAAAAGAAAAAAAAAAAATAACAAAACAAACTACTGAGAAGGTCCAGGTTCAAATCCTAAGTTAGGCAAAGTATTAATAGGTTTTTCGTTGGGAATTTTTTATTAGCATCGCGGGGTCTGGATCGGGCCTGGATCATAGTAATACGCTCGACCCCTATTACATGGGACTTAAACATAACTGATGAAATATGTGGGTGTACTATTAAATACACCTCTGCCTATCCCTAGGGGATTACAGGCGTCATGTTATACAATATACTACAAAACCAAATTTGAAAAATCTGATAAACATTTTAATAAAAAATCTGATCCATTCAGTTTTTTAATCCCACTGTGTTTACAATGACAAAGCCACCACATCGCAGTCACAAAGGGTAACGAAATAAACTCATTTTGTTATCAAATCTAGACTAATCCTATTTCAACCGCCCACATAGGATGAAACGCCAATAAGTCTAGACTGTCACAGACTTATTCTTAGAAAAATAATCGTATTTTTCAAGTCATTGTACTATAAGTAGCTTGATGTCTCGGTAAGACGGGATTTGCATATGAATGACTGCGTAAGTAGATAATACTATCATCTGGTATAAATAATACGTAACTCGTCTTTATAAACGGGTTCTTCACCAACTCGACACAAGGAACTGGACACACGTGTGTCCAGCTAGATCAAAGCGACCACTACATGCCCTTTTTTTTTACTAAAAAACAAAGAAAGCTAAGCTACAACCACAGTCACCAAGCATATCATCTTGTGAACTAACTTTAATTGCCCATTCCAATGCGGAGATCGCTATGGAGAATTATTGCCAAGAAACTCTATGAACACTCTTTTAAATCAAAATATAGTCTGGTTACAAAATCAATCAAAAAATACAAAATCTTCTTCTTGAATCTGACTTTGTGCGTCAGAGAAAGATGTAAACTGTGGAGAACAGACCTCCCACCCGTTCTCACTTAATCGATGAGAACTAGTCCTTTTGCGAAACTGTTGCCATTTTGAGAATTTGGCATTTTGCGCCTAAACCGATCCAGGGTTTAGCAGAACACCATTGATATAAAAACTAAAGATACGGTCGTCCGAACATTTTGCTCGGTGCGTTCCCCATACAGAGAAACACTAACGCCATCTATAAGAACTAATCAGGCTGCTCGTAAACGTAACCTTGTATGAGCGGCGTGGCGTGGTATTATCGAGGTATAGAAATTAAATAAAGCTTTCATTAAAATGCTTTAAAAAAAGTAAAATTTTACAAGTACATACGTGTGATATATCACTAGAAGTGTCATTCCAGCTACAGTATCAGTCTAGTAGAAATTGGGCCCAAGTCTTCTATATAGTTCCGTCAGTAGAAACAAAATGTAGAAAAGAATTTTCTTTGCCCTACGCTTACAAATACCAGCAAAAGTCGTTCATAATTGATAGTTCTATACTATCCATGATTAAAAGTTAAAGCCTGGTAGTCACAAAGCCGCGTAAGAGCTTCGCAGAATCACGGCGTAAACACAGGCCAATTAGTTACTTTCGCACTCGCGTGGCTTGTAAACAAAATAGTTTTCGAGAATAGAGCAGAAAAACCACTCCACACAAAAGGTAAAAACAGGCGCACCGGTTCTGTATGTGATCTGAAAGTAATGTCAGTCATAAGAGTCCTTGAATTGTTTAAATCCTGATAATTATTAATGTTGTTAAGGAAACCTTTCTACTTCTCTTACCTACAGTCTCAAAAGTTTTTCAACGGGTCCAGCTGACCAATAATTCAAAAATGGATTAAGTCGAATGGACACGCAGGTCCCGTCTTAATGGGATCAGTTGTCTAGAGAACCTGTATTTATGAAGCATCAAGCATCTGTATTTATGATACATACATCATACAGAACATCACACCTGTATGCCCTAATGGTTAGGCAGAGGTATAATTATCTAAAAGTGTAGCTGTCGCAGGGATATGATAAAAACAGGGATTTTTCCAAATCCCTAAGGGATTTGATCAAACCACGGAGGAAGATAAAATAACAACACGGTTTTATCATTTCCCTAAACAAATCTAGTGAATTGAACAAATCCCAGTTGTACTCCGTGACGCGACACTAATATCTTCTGTCCCCAAAGTGCCGGGCCTCCGCCGGCATCCTTCGTCGGCCTACGGCCCGGTGCCCATGCCGCCCATAAAAGATACTGGGATTTGTTTAATTCACTAGATTTGTTTAGGGAAATGATAAAAC
Organism: Diarsia mendica; assembly: GCA_949316265.1. Classification (NCBI taxonomy): domain Eukaryota; kingdom Metazoa; phylum Arthropoda; class Insecta; order Lepidoptera; family Noctuidae; genus Diarsia; species Diarsia mendica. The sequence continues at coordinate 18,130,942 of OX438909.1, read as the reverse complement.
CGTGTTGCTATTTTATCTTCCTCCGTGGTTTGATCAAATCCCTTAGGGAATTGACCAATTCCCTGTTTTCATCATATCACTGCGACATAGCCAAATTCCACTAGATAGGTTTCTCAACAATATTTTTTTCATTGAATTACTTAGTTTGATATACATACTGCTTGGTTGAAGGCTTCGTGAAGGATCTGCTTACACCATGCACTCATTTTACAAAGCCACCCTTCTGTACTTACTCTATTCAATGCGAGCGTGTTGTTATTATACCTGGAAGTAATTACGTGAAACTATTGGCATGTTAGCGTAGCTAAATACACGGTAACCAGTAAAAATATTCCAGTTTCGTGTCTGATAACGATCGGACAACACCTCATTTATCAAATTCATGGAAGTGTTTAATAAAGGTTAATAATGACTTGTCGAGGTTTTTTTTGTGAGTTATTGACCGTGATTATTATGTTTGATAAAAGATATATACAATGAAAGAAAGAAATTAGTATTTACAGCGGTTGCCTGCGGCTTACGCCGCTACAACTCGAAAATTATCCCACGGGAAGATAAAATCGGGAGAGAAACTATACTATGTGTTAATCCAGGTTATAAACTATCTGTGTACCAAATTTTATCCAAATCCGTTCAATGGTTTTTACGTGACATTAAGAGTAACAAACATCCATCCATCCATCCATTAGTACGGCACGGCACAGTTGGCGCAGTGGCTAAAGCAATGGACTGCTGCGCTGCGTGTCGCGGGTTCGATCCCCGCACGGAACAAATATTTGTATAACCTACAGATAGTTGTTCCGGGTCTGGGTATTTGTGTATGTGCGTTTAAATGTTTGTAAACGCACCCACGATACAGGAGAAATTCCTAAGGCAACGTTTTTAAAAAATAAAAGAAATTAGTAGGATTGGTTTAACACAGGACAAAAAAAAACAAAAAAAAAAAAAAGTAAACATAAGAGAAACATTTAAAAATAAGACATACGAGTACATTAAAATATAGTCCCGTACGATGCCAAAAGTCCTCTATCTCAGCATGGTGCTGTAACAGCGCTGGCATTCTGGTATGCTGGACTGACTTTTTTGACTGTATCGTTGGTTTCGTGGTTATAAGCGTGACTACAGAGGACGTGGTCCTGGATTCGATTAAAAAAAAATATTTAAAAAACCTGCTTTGAAACTTTGAGTAGTGTTAATCTACTTCTGATGATGATTATACCTAATATTACACCCACATTTCTCCAGTTGTGTTTAAGTTCCATGTAATAAGGGGACGCCCAATGCCATCAACCGGGTACAAATCTAGACTATTGAGAAATTCCTGATAGAATAACCCAATAAGTATCACTTTGCCCTTCCTTCCTTTTCGTGTGGGTAGTAAGGTCTAACGACCCTACACACCCTACCTAGTGTCAGAGTTTCTAACTTTGCCCTAGGAATTGTCATCATCTGCCTAGCCTTTTCCCAACTATATTGGGGTCGGCTTCCAGTCTAAACGGATGCAGCTGAATATCAGTATTTTACATGGAGCGACTGCCTATCTGACCTCCACAACCCAGTTAATACTAGGTAATACAATACCCTTTGGTAAGACTGGATTTCAGAATTTCAGATCACTGACTACCTGTAACGACTGCCAAAGATCTATTTATATGGCAGCCGGGACCAACAGCTTAACGTGCTTTCCGAGGCACGGAGGAAACTCGGTATGTCGGGCGGTCACCCATCCACAGACCGACATAGGCAAGCACAGCTTTACCTAAAGATCGACCTGAGTGGCAGTTCTTATTAAGCCACGAGCTCCTCTTGCCCTGGGAATAGGGGATCGGACAAAAAAAAACTAATTAGTCCGTCAGATAGATTTCCAAAAATTATTGGACACGTATTTTTTCTTTTTTCACTTAAACTTAAAATGAAGACGATACAGTGCTTCGAAAACTCGTGTGACGTCATATGATAGTACATTTTGACGACACAAGTGACGTTTCAAGCCCCACTCCAAGATCTTTGACGCGTTTTATCTTCGTCATTTTTTATTGATTTGATAAAACAAAAAACACGTATTCAATATTTTTCGATAATCTAACTTACGGACTAAACAGAATCATATTATTTTGACCTAGTCCGATCCCCTATTGTATTAGAAGTAAATAACTATGCATAAATTATACCTTCTTTAGTTAGTACATTTACTGAGTAGGTCTATTTTAAACCGTACAAGTTCTTGAATAATGACTGTCTGTAATAGATTTCTCATTAAAATTCCCGCAGTTTGGTTTGACCCATGACCTAACGGCCCTCGTGCCTCATTAAATTTGTAACATCGATATTCTACATTGTGAGTTGGACGGCAAATCTCTGTTAGATTATTAAATCACGAAGAACTGATTCCGATTGAATTTGTGTTATGAACTTGAATTCGAATTTGAAATTACACGAGTTGAAATACTACACATTATTGAAGGTATGGATCGGAATGCTGGGCTGTGAAAAAGATGCATGAAGAAAGATTGCATGGAGCTAAGATGAGAATGTTGAGGTGAATGTGTGGTCTAATAAGAATGGATAAGGTAAGGAACGAGTATAAATAAGAGGAAGTTTAAAAGTTGCACCAGTCGCAGAAAAGTTGTAAGGGAATCAAATGTCGTGGTATGGACATGTTATGAGGAGGGACGAATCGCATGTGACTTAAACGGTGATGGATATACATGTTGATGGATGGAGAGGGAGAGGAAGGCCAAAAAAAAGATGGATGGCTTGTGTGAGGAATGATATGAGAGAGAAAGGAGTAAATGCCACCGTGACGTCTAACAGGGAAGAATGGAAGAAGAACACGTGTTGCGCCGACCCCAAATATAATGGGATAAGGGCAGGATGACTGTTTCGGTGAAGGTGGTTGGAGGCTCCAGGAATTGCAGGCGTGATGTTATGTAAATTCAACCACACTACAGGAGAAATTTCTAGTAAAGGTCAAGGTTTTCTTTTAAAAAAACATACCAATCGAATTGAGAACCTCCTCCTTTTGGGAAGTCGGTTAATGAAAACAGAATCAAGAAAGAGTAAGCTAAGGTGGTGTATTTGCAAGGCAGATGTGAGTGGCAACGCCGGGAGGGGATGCCCTAGAAAGACATAGTTACACTGATCTTAATGGTGACGTTCTTCAGAAAGGACAGGTTCGTAGTACTCGTAACCGGCGTGCGTGTATGGCCAGATGTATGAATGTGGACGAGACAAAAGGAGTATGTAAGGATCGTAGTAGGTGGCGTTCTGTAGTTTCTGCCTACTCTCATGGAAAAAGGACGTGACTTTATGTATGTATGAAAATATAATATACAGATGGCTACACATCAAGCTATACATTTCCAGTTTACGCTGATCTCACACTGTACGGAAATCCTATACAATGCGAGACCAGCTGTTTTGTACAGACACAAAACAGCAGTGTTGCTAAGATCTATTATTTAGATGGCTCTGCTGATGCGGTTTGTGTTCGCGGTCCACTTCGAAATTGGACCTTCATCTGATCACTCGAAAGCACATTGCTCTGCAGTATCAAATTCAACCAATCACGGCACTGTATTTTGATAGCCATTCAACAAGTTAAACAAACCACTTGAGACCTGTGAATGAACTTTATAAAGGACAATTAAGTCTTTCTTTATAATCAAATAAATAATATATTAAATGAGGACCATAATTTTGTACGAGTAAGTTATCATCTGTCAAGCCTTTATCCTAACTATGTTGGGGGTGTCAGCTTCCAGTCTAAGCAGATGCAGCTAAACACCTGTATTTTAAATGGAGCGACTGCCTATTCGAATTCCACAAAACAGTTAGTACTGAGTAATACGTTATCCTTTGGTTAGACTGGATATTAGATTTTCTGGCACCTGTTACAGGCATGCGTCACGTTGTTGCGGCATTACATCTGGAGTCAATTGAACGCTGCGCTAACGCGGCGCAGACGTCACATAACTCCGATAGCTTCTATCGCTTGTACATGACTCCGCAGTAATACGGCGCATGCGTCACGCACTTGCGGCGCTAACGCAGCGTATGCATATACCTTTGCACTGACGCCGCGACTACGCAACGCCTGCGCCTCTAAGTTGAGGCGTCGGCGCTGCGCCTACGTTTATCGAACGCCTACGCTGGACAAACGCTAGTGTGAAGGCACTATAAAGATCGACCCGAACAGCAGTTATTATTATTAACATAATATTTTATTTTAGTAGCTCGTGGCTACTAAAATAAAATATTATGTTCAATAAATTATTCACTGACAGCCTGACATTTAACTCAAACGAATTAACCTTCAGGCTAGGACGATTAGGACACCATTACCCATTGATTTTGTACAAAAATAAAACTAAGAAAACTTTCCAATACTTGATTATTATTCGGCACAACGAACAAAGGAATTTGTAAACGGGTACGTGTCTATTTTGAGAAGCTCGTGACTTAAAGTGACGCAAGCTAATATTTAAAAAAATGCCAGTAAAAGTTTTAGGAGAGAGTTCCTAAAGTTTCGTTTTTATTTTTAACACAATTTTGGGCGTAAATTAAATATTAAAGAAGCAACAAATTTCCAAAACGAAGCCTGTACCGACAAAGCACAGTTACCGAAAAATTCAATAAATTTTATTTGAAATTGATTGATGCTGTAGTTTCTTCATAAAACTCCTTCGTAGAAAGGCCTTTTTGTATTTTATCACACGACCCTTTTACTCTGAATTATCGTGCATCTCATTTTCAGGCACGATGTCAGATGAGACAGCGTGCTTTTTGACCCCGCCTGTCAGTGAGTTCGAGCCCGCGACTAGTGGCACCTTAATAATAACGGCCACTCTGGTCGATCTCTAGGTTAAGCCATGCTTGCCTGGGTTGGTCCGTGGATGGGTGTCCACCCATTACATACCGAGCTTCTTCCGTACTACAAAGCACGTTAAACCGTTGGTCCCGGCTGCCAGTTAATGGCCTGACGTCTGATCACACTTTACATCACACTAATATTATAAAGGCGAAAGTTTGTGAGTGTGTGACGTGACTGTGTGAGTGTGTGAGTGTGTATGTTTGTTACTGCTTCACGCAAAAACAACTAGACGGATTTGGATAATATTTGGTTCACAGATAGTTTATATCCTGGATTAACACATAGGATAGTTTTTATTTCGATTTTATCTTCCTGTGGGATAATTTTCAAGTTGTAGCGGGTGAAGCCGCTGTATATAATAATCAGTTTTACCAAAGCGTATCGTATTACTCAGTACTAACTGGGATTTGGAGGTCAGATAAGCAGTCGCTCCATGTAAAATACTCGTATTCAGCTGCATCCGGTAAGACTGGAAGGCGACCCCATCATTGTTCGGAAAAGACTAGGTATCTTGGATGATGAAAGTGTCCCAATTTTGAGGGAAATATGTATAAACTATTATACATTATAGGTGAGATTATAGGGATATCAATAATGTATGTTGTGACTGAAAGAAAAACATGGTTTTGGCGATCAATCATAAGTTCTAGGAAGGCTTTTTATTTGCTGAAATTGGTTCGTAATTTTGTTACAGTACCTATTATTTTCTCTTCTGTGTTTGTTTCTCGGGTCGGGCACAGTGCTATAGGGAATTCTCAGGAATTTCTCAGTAACAGCCACAGAGTCTGGATTTGTGCCCGGTTGATAGCAACAGGCTCGCCCTTATTACACGGGACTTGAAAACATAACTGGCGAAATTAGTGTAATATTAAATACACCTCTGCCTTACCCTTCGGGGATTAAATTAAAGGCATGATGTTTTGTTTTGGAGTGTATTATATTTTCTGTTTATTCAAACAAAATAATGACTTACCTACAACTTAACAATAATGCAATGAGCATTATTATTTAGATGTAAGTCATTCTTTACTATTTTACTATAATTCTCACATAAGTTTGAAAATGTTTACAAGGCTATTTGAAACAATACAACATGAATGACGAATGCCTACATATACGTATATAGATGCACTGATGATGATGAATGACTGGACACCCTTCAATGTAGGTAGGTACGTGATGAATGAGAAAACTTCCATTATTTCATGATAGTATTGTTTCATCGATCTTTAAATATTGTGAACATGCTTTATACTAAAATCACTTTACTAACATTGAAAGTAATTGAAACCTTCCAAAATTATTATTATCAAGAATATTTTTAATGAAATTTCGATACGTCTAATTGACGCTTCCCGTGACCCTGGGCTGGCCTTAGGCTGAGGCTACAGTAGGCAGCGATTTGCGATGCGACTGGAAGAGCGAAATTTTTGAACTGAATTGAATTGATGTACGGTGTAGCCATTTATGTGAGCATTCATTTACTTGTTTTAATCGCTCATGTGTCGCAGGTCGCGTCGCGGCCTAATATAGCCTCAGCCTAAGGCCCTGCGCAGACGGCACACTTTTTGTGCGATCGAGTCTGCGGCGCACAAAAAGTCTGCATGGCGCGCAAAAAGTCGGTCGCGGATTTTTCACAGACTCCACGCACACGACGCACATCTTTGATCTTCGATCATTTTGTCGCCAGAGCTGTAGGGACGTAGACGCTATGGAAATCGTGCAGAGATCGCGAAGTATTATTTTGTACATGAAGTACAGAAAAAGAAGAAGAAATAGAGAATTTTGGGTACATCCTATACTTTCGGAAAGATTACTGAAGGGACAGTTCCATACTAAACATTCAATTCTGAAACAACATCCGGCAAATTTATCGTATAGTATCGTGTAGTATCATAAATTGCTGGTCTGTTTTGTATTTCTTGAATTAACATAGTTACATCGACCTCTGGCGCCATGATAATAGATCGCGTGCGTTACGTCCACCCCTAGCAAATGCAGATTGCCGACTAAAGTGTGTGTGCGCCGTCTGCGTTAGCGCGCGTTGAAGCAAACGTTCAATTTTTTTCACACACTTTTTGTGCGGAGTGGCGCGCCGCGGCGCGTTGCTGTCTGCCCGAATTACACGGATTTTTTGTGCGCCGGACTTTTTGCGCGTCGTGTGCGTTACTGCATATAATTGCATAGGTTCTATTTTCACAGACTAAAAAGTGCGTCACGGATAGTCTGTCGTCTGCGCAGGGCCTTAGTGTTACCATACAACGTGGCAACAGCGCCAGTCTCTTGGGCACGTTACCTGCTGACAGCGTTGAGAACAAGACTGAAACTGCGTTGTTAATCTAGTGTCTTCCTTGTTATAGGTACCGCGAAAGAATTAAAGAGTCCACAAGAATAAACATAGTCCCGGACCAATGTGAAATTGTGTCTGGTGGGAAATAAATCCTATCCGATCCTTTTTGTTTTTTGACGGGTGTAAATCATCAAATAACCCCTCCCGCTCTTGGGCAGAGTTAATGGGAGTGTCAGACTTCTACTGACTAAAAACCACCCATGTTCTTTCTTAGCCCTTTATGTCTAGGCCGCGGTTTCTTTTGTGAATTACCCGCAGCCCCGACGGGATTCTATCCGATCCTTACATAGGGTAGTCGACAAAAAAAAACTAATTAGTCCGTCAGATAGATTTCCAAAAAATATTGAACACGTATTTTTTCTTTTTTCACGTAAACAAAAAATGAAGACGATACAGTGCTTCGAAAAGTCGTGAAACGTCACAGCTTGGTCCAATTTTACCTAACTATGACGTCAAACGCCCCCTCTCCATGGTCTTTGACAAGCTTTATTTTCGTCAATTTTTATTAATTTGTTAAAACAAAAAACACGTATCCAATATTTTTCAATAATCTGACTGACGGACTAAACAGAATCATATTTTATTTAGTCGGTCGACTACCCTATTCTCTTTTTTTTTTTCTCTTTATAAAAAAACGTTGCCCCACACTAGGAATTTCTCCTGTATCGTGGGTGCGTTCGCAAACATTTAAACTCACATACACAAATACCCCTCTTTTTGCCTCGTCCACGTTTTTTATACTCCACCGTCTGATGTTTTTTTACGTCAAACACGCACCTTTGTTTCTACTACTCACCTGTCATTTCTGAAGAACCACACCGATAAGGTCAGTGTATGTCGTTCTAGGGCGTTACTTGCTGGCGTAGCTACTCACATCTAGCTTTAAACTCTGGGCAATAAACTCGGGCTACGGGTTGTTCGAAAGAGATACCGCGGCCTCGGCACAAAGGGCTAAGAAGGAACATGTGTGGATTTTAGTCAGTAGAAGTCGAACACTCCATAACGCGGGAGCGGGAGGAGTCATTTGATAATTACCCACGCACAAAAAGAAAAGGGCAATGCCCTCTATTGTAATTAACTGGCAAAACTTGGGTATCCTATAACGTACAACTTCCACCAAACCTTTTATTCTTGATTACCCGAGTAAAAAGCAAAACCACACAATCAGAACCAAAGCACGCAACTCAAAAGATATACCCTCAAATCGGTGGAGCATGTATCCAATCATTTAGAAGCACATTGCCAGAGTGATCAGGGACTCATTATCGTATTGACAGCTAATCAACGGGTTCGCATGCTACTCGAGTCGATTGAGCTTCGTGCGCCCGGTTGCACCGAGTTACTGACCGCGGTTAACTTAAGTGATTGATTTAGGGTTTAGTGGACAGTGGTGGTGCTTGGTATTATTCTTATCGGGAGATGTTTTATATTTATTTTGGACTATCTGAGCCCCGCGACTTTTACCTCCGTGAAATTATTATAATAATAGGTATTAGGAACTAAAGTTTATTCTTCAATCAAAATTAGAAAGGCACTTAGTACAATCTATTTATCATAAGAACGTTATTGTTGTTTTCCTCAGGATTGTCATCTGGTTCATCAGGTTCTTTAATTTGGATCTATTTGCTTTACCCGTTTAAACATTTAGAATAATATTAGGTACTTGAAACAAACATAAAATTGAGGCCAATGTCCAGCAGTGGATGTCTTTTGGCTGAAATGATGATGATGTCTTTAGTGTTTATTTGCAGAACCTGTAATTGGGCGTGTCATTATTATTTAATTTATTATTATTATTATTATTTATTTACTTCAGACACAGTCCATACATGATATTAAAATTAGAATGCCATAAAACACAAATGTAGTATTAAAAATATTGTATTATTACAATTATAATTGTCTGTTGCTGTATGTCTTTGTGTAGGTATCTGTCCAAAACGTCGTTGGTTGCACATTTGCCTTACTCCCAATGATCTTTTCAATAAGTGTAATGCACAACTAGTTCTTCCAAGTAAGTAGAATTAAATGTAATCTGTTTTCACATATTTAAAAGAAATCTATCCCCTGATTTCTCAAAACATGCATTTTGTTTAGTTGGGCACTCCATTAATTTTTTTCTTATTTACCCCATATATTATAAATGTTCCTATAACTAACTTTATAAAAAAAAAATCAGGGAGTGATGCTAAAAGCTATGAGTAATGTGAGCAGCTAGCAATGTGCTTAAAAGCTAATGGAATACCCATTAACTTTCCAGCACAGAGACTTACAGCTTAAAATTGTTTTTACATTTACCGTGTTTAAAAGTTTACTATACCTTGACTTTTTTATTACTTTAACACAACATCACGCCTGTAATCCCCGAAGGGTTTGACAGGGATGTACCTACGTAATATTACAGCCACCTGCCGCCAATTATTTTTATGTATTTAACACAGTCAAAACTGTTAATCAGTTAAAACTACTTTTGACCGGTTAAAACTACTTAGATCCTTATTAGGTGGTTAGGTGGTTTCTGTTATTACACAGTTTTTTTTGTGACCTTTTGGATAAACTCATGCTAGAGCGAACAATTGTTTAATATAGAAAATGCGTATTAACTTATTAATCATTTTGATTGGTACCAGTCAAAACTAGTGTTGACTGATTAACAGTTTTGACTGTAACATATACATGTAATGTAACTAATGTCGTTATAACTCAGAGGTTGCTACTGAGAAATTCCTGAAAGAAAAATGCTAAAATTACATTTTATTTGACCTGAAAATCGAATCTAAGACCTCAAGCTTAGTCACGCTTGCACTTGTAAGGTTTTTATGGATTTTTTTAATAGGTGGTTTTACTTTTGAGAAATTAATGGCAACACAGTCCAACCGTCAATTTTGTGGGGGAAAGTGTAGTTTAAAAACGTGGAGACTCGGCCGAGGGAGCGTAGTTTTGTTTTAATCTACTGTGGTGACTGTAACTAATAAAGAGTGAGTATTAAGTCTGAATAGAAAAATAAAAGTATTAGCCTGTCTTCAGTGAGTTTAATTATACTCTAATGTACAGTGAATATAAGTCTGAATAAGAACAATAAAAGTATAAATCTGTCTTCAGTGAGTTTTATTATACACTCTGCAACTCTCGGTCTTGTGGTGATTAGTCTAACTACAGTTAAAGTTCGGAGTAATCGGCCGTTCTCACTTTAACATTCGTGCCCGTGATTAGTGATTAACTGATGTGGATTCATATCACTAGTCAACATTAGATACACGCGAGCCTGTTAGACTTTAACTTTAGGTATTTACCTACCTACTATGTAGGTCAAATATTTGAGTTTTATTTGGGAAGGCATAAGTACTAGTGTAAACTTAAGTGGCAGTGGGCAGGGCACATTGCTCGCAGAACGGATCGCCGATGGGGCCGAAAAGTTCTGGAGTGGCGACCGCGAATCGGAAGACGTTGCGTTGGAAGGGCTCCTACTAGGTGAACTGATGACCTGGTCAAGGTTGCGGGGATCCGTTGGATGCGAGACGCACGGGACCGGTCAATGTGGAGACACTTAGGGGAGGCCTATGTCCAGCAGTGGACGTCTCTCAGTTGAAATGATGAAGTACTAGTGTTAGTGCTAATCAGTGATTCAAAAGTCTGACAAGCAGTCTTACCAAAGTGTATCGCTAGTGGTGGGTCCCCCACTGTGGTGGATGTGGAGGTTATATTATTATATTCGAGGTCATATATATAATATATATCTATATCTATCTATCTATATAAATAAAGAGAGAAGTCCTGACTGACTGACTCATCAACGCCCAGCCCAAACCTTTGGACCTAGAAAGCTGAAATTTTGCACAGAGGTTCCCTTTATAATGTAGACAAGGAATAAGGAAGGGTTTTTCGAAATTCAACCCCTAAGGTACTACTTAAATAGGGGATGAAAGTTTGTATGGAAAATCGTCATTTTCACGCGGGCGAAGCCGCTGGCAAAAGCGAGTAGATAAATATTGATCGGCATTCAGTTAGACGGGAGCCAACCAAAACCAAGAATTTTGTCAAGGATGCAAACTCATGAAATCTCTTGATGAAATCTTTTAGTTCGTCAAGTCTTTTAATACCATGCGAAACAAAGGCGGTTCCCTTGTTAAAATATAATTCAGAGCCATTTTATCGAGACACTCAAATATTGAATAATTTCTTTTTCCATATTCCTAAAACTCTTCAGGCTTAATAACGACCGGTAATGGCCATTGGTGGTGTGGTATGAACACAGTGGCTGTGAGTGGCAGGAAATTATTTATTACACGACTGCCCCAAAAAAAAGAGTGTTATGTTTTTAGCGTTCATGTATGTATGTATGTATGTATGTTTGTTTGTGAGTTTCTTTATTCCACCGTAACTTCTAAACGCCTGAACCGATTTTGATGTGTGTGGTATCATTAGATTCTTTGCGTTATCCCGGGTGACATAGGCTATAGAAAAATTCAAAAAACATAATAGGGTGGCCATGGTTTAGAAATAAAACGAATTTTTAATTTGTTTTTATTGAAATATTAATGAAAAATGTAATCATCGTCTAGAACTTGTTAAGTAGATTACAAAAATATACCACAGTAGTATTCAATATCTATTGTGTACTAGTAATACTACTCAACAAATGATATGTTAACATTTTAAACCCGGGATTCGATATGAATAAGATATATATCAATAGATTCCTTGTAATGACAGAAATAAAACTGGCTAGGTTACAACTCCCAAATCCGTCCAATACGGCAGCTGAATGGTTTTAAAGTTTGTATGAAAAGTCAACATGCGTGAATCAATTTACTTGAAACATGGTAAGAATATTCATTTAACGAAATAATAATGTATGCATTCATAGGTTCTTCAAAAACATTCATTCATTTCAAGGGTGGAAAAAGATATTCAGGGTTGAATTTTGTATGGAAAAGTCTTAGTGCGAGATTGAAAACACTTTAAACTCATTACTAACGCAAATTAATAAAGCTTTGCGTGTGTAATACAATTATAGATGTGCGCATGTGCGAGTTGGATCCGTTACCGATGGATCCGTACCAGCATCTTGGTAGGTACTATACTTGAAACTGTTTGGCACTATACTTGAATTTCTGTTGATTCCTAAGAAATGAAGAAATACGTCTCCTGATTTTTGAAAATAACCCCTTATACTTAGGGTAAGTTTAGAGTTATTCAGAATAGTCCACTTTTATTATGTACAACAAAATCAGTACCTAAACTCTGTGAACAAACTAGGTACATAGCAAATATAATCTTTGTAATGCAATTATTAAGAATAATTCAGGCTAGGTTTCCCCCCCCCCCCCCTTTTATATAAAACAATACAAAAAAATATCGCGCTCGCTTCGCTCGCGCATCCACCCATTTCGTGCTTTCGCCATTCCTAGTCATTTCACAGACTTATCTACATGCTTCTAATTCTCAATTTTTATGCCTGATCAAAAAAACTCAAGTCCCTCTGGACTCTAATAACTTTTCTGCATTACATAATTAATAAACTGAGTTCGTCGACAAACATAATATTAAACTTCGTGGAGCTCAAATGTTGACATTTTACTACTTTTGAGCTCCATTCAGGCATGGTTATCCACCACTTTATCCCCCTAGATAAGTCCCCCAACTATGTTGGAGTCGGCTTCCAGTCCAACTAGATGCAGCTGAAAACTGGTATTTTACATGGAACCTCTGTCTTTTTGTCCTCTTCCCTCCTGATAGGGTGACGTCACGGTACGGCCTACGGCGTATATCAGCTGTTCGTGTCTGCACAATTATAAAATAAAACATCAATAAGTTCTGTGTAAATTTCGTGTTTACGTTATCGTAGTAGTGTTACTTACGTGTGTTAGCGTTTGTAAGTCAATAGTACAGCGGTTCGGTGGTGAATATCCATAAAACAACAATAATTTTATTGTTACTTTTTGGACTTTGAAGTTACCTGGAAGTTTTTAGTGCCATCGTTACCTCCAAAAACGAAAAGTGTCACATTTACAGTTTGACAATTTAGTGTTGGCACCACAGACTAACATAAATAAACAGTGAATTTTATTGACTCGTTGCCATTTCGAATCAGGCGCCATCTAGCGCCGCCGGCCAGTTAGACGTGATAGAAAGGTGTACGCCATCTAGCTGCGTGTAGCCGTATTACAATGGTGAAGTGTACAGCCTGCGGAAAGTTTTTAGCAGCAAAAGGGGGCGCTACGTGTAGCAACTCCACCTGCAACAATCGCTATCACCTCGCTTGCTTATTGCCCGACTCAACCTCGATTAGTAGCGATTGGCTGTGCCCTGAGTGCAAACGTAAGTTGCCAAGGAGAGACAACAGCGCCACACCTGTCAGAGACCTAGGAAGTGGGCCCCCTGAAGTTCTAGCAGCAGCATCCCTGGCGGCAGCATCAGCAGTTGCGGGGCAAGTCCAGGGCGGTACGGTTAGGTCACCACCTGTCGACGGGACTCAGACTCTGGGCACTCTCACCAAGCCTCCGAGTACGGTAGCTAAGGTGCATCATTCTAGTGCTAGGAGCGAACAGGTTACTGATGGAGAGCCTTCGCCGGATACTCAGCTGACCCTCCGTGAGGAAATAAGGCTCTTCCGTTCGGAGCTGCGGGAGGTTAGGGATGAAATGAGGGAATTTCGTCGCGAGATGGCCGGCCTGCACACGTCGTTGGGAGTCTGTACTGAGCGGGTTGACAGCCTGGAGGCCAGGATTGAGGCTCTTGAATGTAGGCAAAGTGCTGCAGTGCCAGATGGCAAAGTAGGCCAGCTCGAGCAGGTGGTTCTGCAATTACAGCTCGAGCTCAACGACCGCGAGCAGGATTCACTGGGTTCTGATCTGGAGATTGCCAACATTCCCGAAATTCCCGGTGAGAATGTACTGCACACAGTCGGGCTGGTGGCAGCAAAGCTTGGGGTGACTATCGACGAGCGAGACATTGTGTTCGCGCAACGGGCAGGCCTGCGTTCCGAACGGGAAGTACAGACGAGCTCTGCGTGCGGTGCAAGTCCGGTAGGCGGAGGGAGCCCAGTGGGAGCAGCGGCAGCGACTGCGCGCGGGCGACGTATCGTGGTGCGCCTGGCGCGGCGCGCACTGCGCGACGACCTGCTGCAGAGCGCGCGCGTGCGGCGTGGCGCCACCACGGCGGACTTGGGACTTCCTGCGCCCGCGCGTCGCTTCTATCTGAATGAGAGGCTAACCAAAGCAAACAAGCATTTGTTTTACCGTGTGCGTGAAACTAGCAGCCGTCTCGGGTGGAGGTATACTTGGACGAAGTTCGGCCGCATCTTGGCTAAGCAGGGTGACGGGAAGCCTACCCACTGTATCCGCTCAGAGAAGGACCTTGCGCGGGTTTTTGGTGTTGAGGGGCATGCGGAAAAAGAAGGTTAATACTATGACCTCTGGAAAGCACATTAATTTAGTAGTTGTTATTTTAAAACGTTACCTTTTTATACATTATGTTTTGAATTGGATTAATATTTTAAGTTTGTTCTGTGCGAGGCCGGCTATTTTACTGTCTCAGTATACTCTGGTTTCCTCTAGTGGCCCAGCTGCTCGGTCGGGGACTATCTATGTACATTTTATAGATATCACACTTCCACTCACTGTTTTGACACCTATGATCCCTTATCTTGTAATATATTTATATTTACGGATTTTTTATAATATAACACTTTGGCTGACTTTATATATTGTTGCAATATTTACAACACTACACTCTAATTATGTACAAATTACACTTAACATTAATAATACTACTAATGCGTTCTACATTATACAATCCTGCTGCACCACTATTTATAAAATTCAATAAGTCAAGAAATTTAAAAGTTGGATTGTTTAATGCGGGGTCACTTGGTTCGCGCCATGAGGAGTTCCTTGTCGCTATGGAAAGTCTCTCGGTGGACATCATGGCGATAAATGAGACCTGGCTCAGACAGGGGGAAGAGGGCCGTGCGCCGGCGGTCCCGGGCTACCGGCTGCGGCACGTGCCGCGCGAGCGCTCCGTGCGCGGTGGGCGCGGGGGCGGTGTGGGCTTCTACGTGCGCCGCGGGCTGCGCGTGCGCACCGTGCCGCACCCGCCGGCGTCGCAGGTCGAGCAGATGTGGCTCAGGCTTCACATCAACTCACAATCAGTTGTCGTCGGTACCTACTGCATACAGGCCGCCGTGGCTCGATGTCAATGTCTTCCTGGATGCGGTTACTGATTCGCTCTGCTCCTTTGCTAATGCGGACAAGGTTGTCTTGCTGGGCGACTTTAATATTAATGTTTTAAACCAAACTGACAATAAAACTAAACTATTGAACAATTTTACACATTGCTGCAAACTTAGACAAATTATTACCGAACCAACCCATTTCACAGATCACAGTGAAACCCTAATTGATATTGTGTGTACTGATGCCCGTGTGTGTGGGGTCTCTGTATCACACATACCGGAGCTTGGTCACCACGCAGTTATATCAGTTGAACTTAACTTTAAATTAGAGAAGCCTCCCCCGCATTGGGTTTCTTATAGGCCACTCAAAGACATCCTCCCAGAATTTTTTAATGATGATTTAAATAAAATGGACTGGGAATATATTGAAAGTTTGGAAGATGTTAACTCCATGGTTGCCACATTTAATCAATACATTTTGACATTATTTGATTTGCATGCTCCCCTTAAAAAAGTAATTAATTAAAGAGAAATCTTATCCCTGGATAACAGACACTATTAGGGAAATGATGAGGCTGCGTGACAAATGCCACTTGAAGTCTAAAACAACTAAAACTGAACATCACATTCAATCATACAAACAGATGAAATACCTTGTTAGAGCTGCTTTTGAAAGTGAGAAGTGTGCATATTTTAAAACATACATAAATGAAAATATCAAACAGCCAAAGAAGTTATGGAGTCATATCAAATCAACTGTGGCCACTTCCAAGAAACCTGCCCATGGACTGCCACCTTTTTGTGATAACCCAGAAATTATAAATCAGCACTTTTTGGATGTGCCAGGCAGTGGTAATGTTGCTACTGCAGATTTGACTTATTTTGGGCACCACAGATACGGTAACACTCATTTCCAGCTTGAGCCGGTCCAGCAGGATGAGGTGATGAGGATCTTGCGTAGTCTGAAGTCGAACGCGCAGGGCTTCGACCGCATTTCTCTGGAGATGCTGATATTGACACTTCCTCGGACACTTGCAGTTATCACAGCTATCATCAACAGGTCTATAGTCACCTCTTCTTTTCCTGATCTGTGGAAAATGGCAATAGTTAGACCAATCCCTAAAATATCTAACCCCACTAGTGTAAAAGACCTCCGTCCCATAAGCCTACTACCATGTCTGTCCAAAATTCTGGAGAGAGTTGTCTCTGACCAACTCAGGGCATATCTTGAGAAAAATGGCATCTTACCGGTAGCTCAATCCGGTTTTCGTAAGGCTCATAGCACGGCGACAGCTCTTCTGGATGTCGTCGGTAACATACTTGAGGCTAGAGACCAGGGTATGGGAGCCCTGCTCGTCCTACTAGATTTTTCACGTGCGTTTGACTCTATCAATACTTCACTCCTTCTCTCCAAACTGTCTTACTATGGGTGTGATGTCGAAACAGTCAAATGGTTTGAGAGTTACCTGATGAATCGATCACAGTTCGTGCAGGTGACAAATGACAGCGGGGAAACTATGTCTTCTGGTCCGAGGGGTGTGGACAGGGGCGTGCCGCAGGGATCAATACTGGGCCCGCTTCTCTTCATCTTGTACACTGCTGACATCATCAACTGTCTGATCAACTCGAAGTTCCACCTTTACGCAGATGATCTACAGTTGTACCTCTCCTTCCGCTCCCAGGATATTGCTGAAACTGTTGGTAAATTAAATGAGGATTTAGAAAGGATTTCATGTTGGTCTAGAAGGAACTCCTTGGTCCTGAATCCAAGTAAATCCAAGTTTATTGTTATGGGATCTAGGGATTTCCTTAACAAAATGCTTGCTTGCAATCTGGACCTCAGGATTGATGGTTGTGGTGTGGAAAGGGTTCTGGAAGCTCGTAATCTTGGGGTAATATTTGACGGGCAGCTGCATTTCGAAACTCACATATTGGAGGCTGTGCGCAATTGTTTCTACCGACTCAAGCTGTTATATCGTGTACGTCCCTACATAAGTGTGGATATGCGTGTCATGCTGTGTGAGTCACTTGTTCTATCTAAGCTGAATTACGCTGACACTGTGTATGGGACGTGCATTCTCGGTAGAAGCGAAAAGCTTATCCAGCGGGTCCAGAATGCCTGTGCAAGATTCTGCTACAATGTTCCTCCTCGCTCCCACGTCACACCATTTTTAAATAAGGGTAATTTAATGAGAATGTCAGCACGCAGAAAGCTTCACCTGGCTACCCTTCTCTTTGGCATAATTCTCACAAGCAAACCAGATTATTTATATAATAAACTGACTTGGTCGCGCGATGTTAGCAGAATTAAAACTAGGGCTTCATCATACCTCTTGTTGGCTGGATCCCACAAAACTGCAGCATTTCGTGGAAGCTTTAAATTCGCTGCGTCCCGCTGCTGGAACGACTTGCCACCGCCTTTCCGGGCTCTAAGAACAGTAGGCACTTTTAGAATTAAATATAAACAATACTTGCTACATATACAAAAAGAAACCAGTCACTAATGGTACTTACCCTAAGACTGCATGAAGCTAGTACTGGTATCGTAACGGACTTCTTGCCTGGATCACTACCATGTTAACACAACACCACTTTATTATTTATATTTTCACCAAGGCGACCCACTATTACCTTAGACTTTCTGTCATAACTTAGTTTATACGCATCTCTGAAGTATTATTTATTTATAATCATTCCGTTGTTGTACTTTATTGTTTCGGAAGATTTTCTTGTTGTTTTCATGTTGTTTTTTCAAAAACATATTGACATTGACAGCCAGCCGTCTGCGCTCGCGTCCCTTCGCTTCTCATGGACCATGGACAATAGTCTATGGCATTGACAAGCGTAGTCGGAACGTTTCGGTGCAGCCGAGCCGATTATTAATATTTTTTATAAGTTTTGTTTATATACTTTATTTTTATACTACAGACTTTAGTGTTTATTTTATTTGCGAGTATTATATTATCTATTTTTTTTATTTTATTTTTTGTGTGTATGTATTTTGTGTCCGTAGGTGTGACCGTGACATTACAGTGGGCCCTATCAGAATACCAGCGCTGCGGTATTTGTTTTCATTTATCGCAGCATCATGCTGAGATAGGAGCCTTTTTGGCCTCGCACAGGTTTTCTCTTATTTAGTTTTATATTCTTTTTTGTTATTATTATTTTTTGTAGTTCCTGTGCTTGTCCCAAATAAATATTTTTCTTTCTTTCTTTCTTTCTTTCTTTCTGATAGCAATATCTTTGCCCCTCCCCCGCCCCCTTAACCCAAAACCAATAAAAATCATACAAAAATTTTCGCGCTTGCTACGCTCGCGCATCCATCCTGTTCTTTTTCCGATCTGTCCAGCTTAATACGTTCATCTACTTCTATTTTCATTTCTGTTTCTAAATCGTTAATTCAGGGAAAATTGACCAACGCTTTATCCCCATAAGTCTCATTGGGTAGCACTTCATAAAACATTTTAATAAAATCAAACGACGCAAACAGTGATAATGTTGGCCCGTGATAGAGCACAAGCTGCAAACGGTAACATTGAACAGAAGCATAGTAAATCTAGACGCGTGAAACTGTTACGTTTTAGATCCACGTTAGCTAATCCCTTGATAAACAGTCTCTCCAAGAACTAAACCACCTAAGATCTCAAAGTTAGTATCCACGAAAAATAAACGATTTACATACATACATAAACTCGGCTCGTAAGGTGGCGGGGTCTTGAGGGAGAGCGCTACAGTCGTGTAGATCCTCAAGGCAAGCCTGGTGTGTTCACCTTCACGTGGTTGCCACCCTGTTTTTGGTCTAATTCCCTACTAAATAGACGTAACAAAAACCACCAGGCGCTTTCTACCCTACCGTACTGCGACCATCTGTGACTGGATGGTGGTGGGCTCGGTGCCACTCAAATTCAGCTGGTATCGAGTAGGTACAACCAGTCACCTGCGCTAGGACCTGCGCAGTTGAGCGCCGTAAGCGGGGATGAAGGAGTCCTGGGGGGTTGAGCCGAGCGGCGCTGGTGGTAATGTGTCCGCAAGGCAACACGCCCTCTTTGGTCTGGATTTCAAGCGAAACGGTGGCCCTACCCAATAGCCGGGGGTAGGGAAATGGCCATAGTGTCCCGTCAGAGGGTCACGGCGAGGAGTGGGAGGTCCGCGGAGGTTGTCTCAGGATGGCCAAAGCGGTGGTGAAGGTCATGCTGACGGTGTGAGTGAGGGTTGATCAGTTCAGAAGGGATTAGTCAGTCCCCTATGCCAACCCGATCAAGCACCCGATGTCGCACTGTGAACCAGCCTCACACTCCTATATCTCGATGGTAGTCCTAACGTTCGAGCTAGTTTGTAGCGAGACGTTCCCTGGTGCGGGCTCCAAGGAGGGTGGGAAGCCAAAGAGATGAAGATTAATTAAGGTAACACTATGGACAAAAACAAACTTGACACCACAAACACACACACACTCAACACACACGCAACAAAACCACACACAGAAACATCATCCACTCACACACATACAACAACCTCAACCACAAACACAAAAACTCAACCCAACACTATACAAGCACACACCGGAGCGAAGGCGAAAGCCAAAACTCCGAAGAGGGGTGCTCCAAGCACCTCTTCGGCCCCCGGGGGCTCTGCTGCCAACACAGCGAGCTCCAGTGCGGGCACCGGTCCGGCAGTGGCGAATACCGCTGCCAAGACCAACAAGTCCCACAACAAGGGAAGAACATCGGCGCTGCCTGGGACCAGTACCGATCCTCCTGCACAGTCCCCCGCAACGGTTAACGCCGGTGGGCGGGCTTTGCTTCCAAATCCTCCCCCACCCTTAGCTCCTCTAGTAGCCCCTCCCCCGATGGCCGTCACTGGTCAGTCGGCGGAGCTCTGCATCTCCAACGACGTGCTTGTGCAAAACTGGCAGGTGCAGAAGGGCAGGAACAACGGTAGGAAGGGGGGTAATGCTCTGGCATCACGACGTCAACGTGCGGACCCTGCAGTGCAAGCTGCTCCGGTCCCCGGGACAAGTGGTGCCATAAGAAGGAACCGGCCGAACAAGAAGCAGCGGCTAGCGGCACAAGGTAAGGGTAACTCCCGGCAACTAATGCAGGCTAATGCTGCTGGTCAGGGGCAACCGACCAGTGGCATTGTCAACTTCTTCTCCGCAGGCAAGCGGTCGCAGGCTGGAGTCGACAACAGCCGCCCAGGCCCCAGTCGACCACCAGCCGGCACGATAGAGGAACAAGGCTCGGCAGAAGGACCAGC
Organism: Diarsia mendica; assembly: GCA_949316265.1. Lineage (NCBI taxonomy): Eukaryota > Metazoa > Arthropoda > Insecta > Lepidoptera > Noctuidae > Diarsia > Diarsia mendica. Next base: position 18,110,290 of record OX438909.1, on the reverse strand, counting down.
CACGGCGGCTACGCAGCGACCTGCTGGGAATGATCAGGCTGCGGCTAAGCGGGCTCTCAACGAGACCTCGTCGCCTCGTGGGGAGCGTAAGCGGCCGCGGCTTGATAAGTCCAAGCGGGTCGCTAACCGTAGCTACGCCCAAGCTGACCTCGACGTCGCAGTCACGTGCGACCGGATGGGGCAGATCAGCAAGGAGGTGGCGGGCGAGATCCTCGAGGCTCTTCAGAGGAAGATGCTCGACGAGGCCTGCTCCCCTGACGCTCTGGACCTGCCAGTACCGGTCTTCAACGCGAGGCCGGCGTTCGTGGATGGGGTGCTCAAGCTGTGGTGCGACAGTGAAGTCACCTTAAGCTGGCTGAAGAAGCTCATAGCTGAGATGCCTCCCCTTGCTGGCACGTCGCTTGTGATCAAGAGGCAGGCAGACATCAAGCGCCGCGTACGTTGCGGCATACTGATCCCTGACGACCGGGGGGTATTCACGGACCCACTCAACATCGGGCGACTTCTATCCCATCAGAATCGATGGATAGACATCAAGAGCTGGGCACTGCTGCAAGCCAAGAGGCAGGAAAACGCTTGCTTCGTGGTAGTCGGGATCCCTGAGGACCATATTCCGATCCTGATGGAAGCCGAACGACGACTGTCATTCTGTGCCGGGAGGGTCTATGTGATGTTCCAGACACCGAGTGGCAAGTTCGTCAATGTCCCTCAGGAATTCCCGGCAGAAGCTACCACATCGGGGGTATCACGGGTGGAGGAGTCAACTCCCTCCACGAGTTCCACGGAACGGCCTATGGGCATGCCTGCGGGAGCAGAGCCAGAGGCCCCAGCAGTCGTCGGTGTGGAAACCGTCCTTACGTCGGGTGGGGAGCTCGATGACGATATACTGTCATCGGCTTCTGACCTGGAGGAGGGCGGCTTCGACCCCGGCTTTCTGTTTGCTGGGCTGCGGCTCGAGGGTGACGAGGACGGATCGACCAGCAATGGCATCCCCTTCGCTAACCTGTAAAGTCCTGCAGGCAAACCTCCACCACAGTCAGACCGCAACGGCTCAGCTACGGAAGTGGCTGGAGGTTCAACACACGGCCATAGTCCTGATCCAGGAGCCGTGGATCAGGGCGGGAAGAATTCAAGGACTCTCCAATCTTGGGGGTAAGCTCCTATTTAGCTCAGAACATGATAATCCGAGATCGTGTATCTACATAACGCATAACATAAAAGCACAGCCACTTACGGAATTCTGTTGCAGGGATATCTCTGCAGCTAGGCTGCTATTACGGCGCGGTGACACGGAAGTAGAGGTGGCTTTCGTCTCGGCATACATGCCTGAGGCTGAGGAGCCGCCCCCGCATGACCTCGCCCGCCTCGTAAGGCACTGTGAGTGCACACGGCTGGAGGTGGTCATAGGGGCCGACGCAAACGCTCATCACCCTCTGTGGGGCATGAACACGCAGAACGCAAGAGGTAAGGCCTTAGTTGACTATTTGTTTACGACAAACCTAACCCTACTAAATACAGGTTCCGAACCAACATTCGTCACCAGACGCAGTCAAACGATCATAGATCTAACTTTGGCATCGGAGGGCGTCGCGGCTATCGCATCCGGCTGGCAGGTCTCGAAAGAGGCCTCCTGCTCGGATCACAGGTGGATCCGCTTCGACATCCCGGTCTGTGTGACACCTATACTGCCACGCCGCAACCCACGCAATACTGATCGAGCAGCCTACACTCGCATCCTGGTAACCAAGCTTACGCCAACAAAGCACTGGAAGACCCCTGACAACACGGGCCAGATCGAAGAGCAAGTAAGTTACCTGACGAAATCACTGTTAGATAGCTACCATGCAACCTGCCCAGAAACAACTCCGCCCGCAACCCCAGGCAAGCAACCATGGTGGGGACCGGATTTGGAACGTAAGCGCAGGAAGGTAAGGGCAGCCTTTAACAGAGCCATGAACACCAGTGCTGACGAGGATTGGGACGTCTATAGGGCGGCCAAATCCAGCTACAACAAATGCATCCGACGCAGAAGCTCTGGTGGCTGGAGGAAATTCTGCGGGAAAATTGAATCCTGCCAACAAGCAAACAGGGTAAGGAAAATACTGGCACAGCAGAATTCTGCCGGACCGGTAGTGCTCCGTAAACCTGACAACACGCTTACCACTACTCCAGAAGAGGCGATGCGCGTCCTTATTGAAGCTCACTTCCCGGGTTGCGTTTTCACACCCACAATTGACTGGACTGAGGTAAATCAAACTCCAACAGATAACGACTGGAAATACGCTCACATGATGATCACGCTGGAGAAAGTCCAGTGGGCGATCGGGTGCTTCCATCCTTTCAAGGCGTCTGGTCCGGACGGGGTGTTTCCTGCACTACTGCAGTGGGGCGGGCTCTCCGTCGCGGAAAAACTGGTGCCTATTATGCGGGCGTGTCTGGCCTTTCGTTATGTCCCGAAAGGATGGAGGGAAGTGAAAGTCATCTTTATCCCTAAGCCAGGTAAGAGTGACTATACCAACGCCAAATCCCACCGGCCGATCAGCCTGACCTCCTTTCTCCTGAAAACTATGGAGAAGATATGCGAGAGAGAGCTGAGGGATGGCGTCTTAAAAGCAATACCTCTTCACGCAAACCAACATGCATACAGCGCGGGTAAGTCCACTGAATCCGCTCTTCATCTGGTAGTTAGCCGGATAGAAGAAGCAATACATCAGAAAGGCACCTGCCTGGGTACTTTCATAGATATCGAAGGAGCCTTCGATAAAACAAACTTCTCCAGCATCAGCGCCGCCCTCTCCCGTCATGGTGTGGAACAGGTACTGACAGACTGGATTACTAATATGCTTAGCAAAAGAGTAGTCCGCCTTGGAGTGGAGCAGCAGATGGCAGTGATAGCCAAGGGCTGTCCCCAGGGAGGAGTGCTATCGCCCCTCCTCTGGAATCTGGTGATCAACGACCTTATCACGAAGCTCAATGCTAATCACTTTTATACTATTGGGTACGCAGACGATCTCGCCATCCTCATCTCGGGGAAGGTGACAGGGACTATATGCAATCTCGCTCAGCAGGCGCTTCGCATAGTTGAACGGTGGTGTGCTGAGTTCGATCTCTCAGTGAACCCCACGAAAACTGAGCTAGTCATGTTTACCCAAAAACGTACGCTAGGCCCTCATCGCCTACCCAAGCTATTCGATACAGAGCTCCAGGTAACCAACGAGGTCAAATACCTGGGAGTTATCCTGGACAGTAAGTTAAATTGGAGCAGTCATCTTGACAACAAGCTTAACAGGGCCTGCATCACCTTTTGGCAATGCAGGAGGATGATAGGTAAGAAGTGGGGCCTATCCCCCAAAATTATACTGTGGCTTTACTGTGCGGTAATCCGACCCATGATCACCTACGGGGCAGTGGTCTGGTGGCCCCGTACCAAATTAATAACAGCCATAAACAAGCTGCAACGTATGCAAAGGCTCGCCTGCATGGCGATCACAGGCTGCATGAGGACAACTCCGACTGCAGCCCTCGAAGCCATACTGGGGCTTCCGCCGCTCCACCTGTTCATTCAACAAGAAGCAACGATGACGGCGGTGCGCCTTAATACGCTACAACTCTGGGGTAAGAAGTACACGCAGCATACTGCGGCACTAGAGGGACTCCAAAGCGAATTTCCCCTGGTGAAAGCTGTTAATGATCGAGTACCCAAACAGTACGTATTCGACAAGAAGTACAAAATCCAACTCCATGAGGACCACCGCTGCGAGGGACTTAGCCCCGCAGAATTGCGGATCTTCACGGATGGATCCAAAACAGGTACTGGCACTGGAGCCGGAGTCTTCTCGGAGGATCTCAATATCCACATAGCCGTACCTTTAGGTGCCCACAACACTGTCTTTCAGGCAGAATGCATGGGCATCTCCCTGGCGGCATCAGCCATCTTGGCACGGGAGGTAAAGGATCAATCCATCCGTATACTCTCTGACAGCATGGCGGTGCTGCTGGCATTAAGGAGCCACACGGTCAATTCCGGGCTAATATACGAGTGCCACCAACGCCTGAACCAGGTAGGTAACCTCAACAATATAACCATTCAATGGATTAAAGGACATAGCGACTCCCGAGGCAACGATGCAGCGGACGAGCTCGCTCGAAGAGGCTCAAGCATGGCGGCGGTGGGACCAGAACCCATCGTGCCGCTCCCTTTCGGTTATCTTCGTACGCTGGTAAGGAAACGTACCAAAGAACTTCACGCCAAGCTATGGCTAGACCACGGCGAGTGCAGGCAGGCCAAGGAGGCGCTTCCCGCCATCGACGCCCGCCTCACCAAACAAGCGCTCCGGCTGACTAAGCTGCAGCTACGCACAGTGACGGCCGCCATCACTGGACACGGTACATTTAATAAGCACCTCTTTGTTATAGGTGTCACGGATAGTCCTCTGTGTCGAGCCTGCATGGAGGAAGAAGAAACAGCAGCCCACGTGCTCCTGCACTGTCCAGGGGTTGCCCCATACAGGGCCAAGTACTTCGGTAACCCAGGTACTCTCCGCGAGATTGCCGGTAACATCAAGGGGTTGCTGGCTTTTCTCGGGGAGCTTCGGTGGATCGAATAAGATTCCCACCCGCACGCAAAACCCACGCTCCGGGCGTGGAGTTGCGGACACTAGCCCGATGCATCTATCTATCTATCTATACATAAACTCACGCCCTTTTCCCATAGGGGTAGGCAGAAACTACAGAACGCCACCCGCTACGATCCTTACATATTCCTTTTGCCTCGTCCACATTATCATTCATACATGATTACCTGTCCATACACGCACCCCGGTTACGAGTACTAAGCACCTGTCCTTTCTGAAGAACGGCACCAATAAGATCAGTGTATGTCTTTCATAGGCGTCCCGGCGTTGCCATTTACATCTGCCTTGTAAATACCTTTTGTTAATCGACTTTCACTCATCCTCTCCACATGACCGAACCACGATCCGATTGAAACGATTTAGTTTTGCATTATCTTTACCGCGACATTGCTTTCCTGAAAAATAAAGCAGTATAATCACGGAGTATAATGAAGGCATATTGTCTATGCGTCAAAATACCGGTATATCACTAAAAAGTAGGAATTAAATAAAAAACAAATAATTTAAAAAATTAAAAACACGCCTGCCATGTCAAAAAGTGAACTAAAAAGTCAAAAAAAAACAAATAATTTAAAAAATTAATTAAAAACACGCCTGCCATGTCAAAAAGTGAACTAAAAAGTCAAAAATAAGTCGAACGATTTCAGTGATGAAACGAAAACAAGGTCCCGTAATTGTATCCGAAAATGGAAAACTGAAAACTAAAATTTTTATTGCAGTCGGGGGACAGTAATTTGGTGGAACATTTCTTTACAGGTCCCCCGACTGCAATAAAAATTTTAGTTTTCAGTTTTCCATTTTCGGATACAATTACGGGACCTTGTTTTCGTTTCATCACTGAAATCGTTCGACTTATTTTTGACTTTTTAGTTCACTTTTTGACATGGCAGGCGTGTTTTTAATTTTTTAAATTATTTGTTTTTCTTTATTGGTTTGTGGAATTGGTTGAAATGGGAACGATTTTTAGGGTCCTTAGTCAATATGGAACCCTTCAATAATTATGAATCTTATGATTCTAGAGATAAGTGCTAGATTATAACAAAGAAATAAGAGAAGAAAGTAATTATAAAATAACTGCTTAAACTGGTTAGCGGGTGACTAGCTGCCTCGTTGATCTAGTGGCAATCGCGAGTGCTGAGGTCCTTGGTTCGATTCCAACGTCGATCAAATTGTCATTGGGTTTTACGGCATCAAAAATGTGTCAGTAACAGGGTCCGAGTCTGAATTTGTGTCTGCTTGATGGCAATAGGCTCTCCCTCTGCCCCCTGTTCTCATGTCTGCCTCTGACTTTCATGAGCTAGTTGACCCTACTTATAACGTTTTCATAAAAAACTGACCAAAGACATGAAAAATAATAATTTTTATTTTTATTTCTTAACCACGAAATGATTATTATCTCAAAGTTAAGTAATGAGTTCATTGGCTAGCTATTTTTCACAGAAAGTTATTATCAGAATATTATCTTTTAGCTCTAACGAGCCGTCAACTTAAATTACCTGTAACAGCCACGTTAAGTAATTGGAGGTAAAGCTTTATCCTTCTCAAGATAGATTAATCACTTTTCATGAAAATTAATACTATGAATATTAAAACTATAGTTTTCATTAATGTCATAACATCACGCCTTGTAATCTCTGAAGAGATAGGCAGAGGAGAACGTAAATCTAAACTGACGAAATGTGAGTGTAGGTACTAGTCAGTCTTATGATGACGACAGGGGCGGCCTGTCGTCATCATAAGACTGTACCACTTTTAAGCATGAAGTTTAAATAAATAATAAGTAAAACATTGCAGGGGCTCGCAAGACCTGATGCCTACCGGGGCTGCGGTTAGTTCGAAAGAGATACCGCGGCCACGGACACAAAGGGCTAAGAAGGAACATGGCTGGGTTTTAGTCAGTAGAAGTCTGATACTCTCTCCCGCTCCGCCAAGAGTGGGTGGTTTTTTTTGGAGGGTGGGAAATCATCAAATGACTACTCCCGCTCTGGGCAGAGCGTTAGGGAGTGTCAGACTTCTACTGACTAAAAATCACCCATGTTCCTTCTTAGCCCTGTGTCCGAGGCCACAGTATCTCTTTCGAACAACTCGCAGTCCCGACGGAACCATAACACCCTAGGTATGCAACGGGTAGCAACCCATCCACAAACAACCTAGGCAAGCGCGCTTTACCTGAAAATCGTTCCGAGTATCTGTTATTATTTAGCCACAAGCCCTCATCATACCAAAACCATTATTTATTAAAACCTAACCATGATTTACGCATGAAAACGTTCAATAGGGCTGTCAGTTTGTTGTGAAAACGGGTTCCGTATGAATATATTACGTAGGCGGAAGATGGAAACGATGAATTCATACATATTTGTGGTAGATTTATTTATCGGTTAAGTAAACGAATTGCGAGAGGAATTGGAAGTCCCGAATATGGAACGTGGTTTTCTTACATACATACATAAACTCACACCTCATGGGGATGAGGGTAAGCAGGCAAAAGACGCCACCTGCAATTATCATTATCAGCCAATAATGTTCCCACTGCAGGGACTCAGGCCTCCTCTCTAGGAGAGCGAGGGGCTATAATCCACCACGCAGGCCCAGTGCGGGTTGGTTGATGTCGCATATGTCTTCGAATTTTTTGGGTCTAAGACATGCCGGTTTCCTTACGATGTTTTCCTTCACCGTTTTGAGAGCAGCGGTAATGAAATCAATTACACAAAGTAATGTGCCTGTTTGGGTTCGAACCCATGACTTATTCATGAAGTCATGAAGTCGAGGCCATCACCACTGGGTCACCTGCAATGATCCTTTTATTATACTCCACGTCCACGTTCATACATCTGGTTATACACACAGGCCTGTTGCGAGTACTACGCATCTTTCCTTTTTTTTTTTTCAAGTAGGCCAGTAACAGGCACTTATGAATAGTCGAATTAAACTAACTGCGGCACTAAGAGATATCCAACGATTACTCAAGCCGCCACCCAGCAAAGGCCTGACAAAGTTTTGTATGACAAAACTGCCAAAAACCTTTACCAAGCGACGGCCCAAGCAACCACTGAAGCTCTCCGAGTGCGGCAGCAAACTACTAAACTAATGAAGCTAAATAAACTAAGCTACAGTCCCAGTCACAAGGCATAATAATAGTTGCCCATTCCAAAGCGTTGGTCTCATGAGAAGAATGGCAAGAAACTTCATGGACACTCTTTTAAAATCGGTGGTTATACACACAGGCCTGTTGCGAGTACTACGCATCTTTCGTTGCTATAATAAAACATCACCAATAAGGTCAGTATAATGTCCTTTTAGGGCGTCCCCTCCCATCTTGCATCATCGTTGCCACTCACATCTGACTTCGGCGAAATGTGGGTGTACTTTATTAGGTACACCTCTACCTAATCCTTCCTTCCTTACAGGTGTGATGTTTCGTTAATGTAAAAAGCCCGTTTACTGAAAGTTGCTTTGTTTGGATAGAAAGAACTAACGCCCAAATACTCGAACGTCACTCAATTTTAAGTTGCACTTAAATCTCGTGCTGTCTTTGTTACTTTAACGCAAAGTGACAGAGATAGCAGGAGTTTTTAGGGTTACTTATAATTGAGTGACGTTCGAGTATTTGGGCGTTAGAATCTCAATTTGCAAAATTAACATCACTGACTGTGTAAGATGCCTGTTATTTAAAAAAAAAAAAAAAAAAAACTTTATTTCAGACCTAAGCAGTCCATAAGTAGTTAGTGGTTAGTAACAAACTGTGCTAACATGCTATGTTATTTTATCATCTTTTGAAACATCATCCACAGCCCAACTTCTGGGCCTATCTTTGCCAAGCTCCACGCTCTTGTGTCAGCATTAGCCACGATATTCTCACAATATGAACGCAATATGTCGTCTGTCCATCTCCCCGCGGAAAGTAGCCCGCGCCGCTTCCCGCGCCCGTGTGCCCACTATGGACACTCAAATGAAGTTCCATACGTTTGAGTTTGTCGCGCCGCGCCCGCCCCGCGCCCGCGTTTGCAGTCTGGCCTCACACTTACACTTCTCTGGCCATTCCTTGAACGCTTTCAGTCACAGCTTTACTGCACCATCAGCGCGTCTGGCTTTAGCAAGGACAGAGAAAGGGGGTAGAGTTCCGTCGGGGCTGTGGGTTGTTCGCAAGAGATACCACGGCCTCGACATAAAGGTTTAAGAAGGAACATGGGTGGTTTTTAGTCAGTAGAAGTCTGACACTCGCTTTTGCTCTGCCCAAGAGCGGGAGGGGTTACTTGATGATTTCCCACCCGCCAAATAAATAAAAAAGACATCTATGTCCTTCCAAACTCCATTTAGTTTCCTTATCGTGATTTTAAAACAGTGTACAATAAATCAATACTATACCCACTACAGTAATTAATTAGCACAACACCTATAAATAAATAAAACATTAATCAAACACCTACTTTCTCACCTTTTCCTTAGTTTTATTCCTCTAGTCCATATTCACAGGTAAGATTAATGCATTTAGCTCCTAACACCGATTTGCAATTTACTTTTCATCCCGTATTAGGACTACTCCAAATAAAGGTGGGAACCCTAAACCATGTGTGTGTTGAATAAATGATATCGGTTATTTGTGTGTGATGGAGAAAGGCTTTTTAAGTGGTTATTTTTAAACACCAACCTGTATTTTGTGTGTCGGTTTTGTGATGAATTAGGGATGACCCAAATGAGGGACCGTTTTACTTGTTAGCCACAGGTCTGATTGTGTAGCTTGATATACGTGTGTGCCAGTGAGTGCTTCGAAAACAAGTGAGCATTCTCTAGAGCTTGCTATGGTTTTGTTTTTTTTTTCAGCATGGCATCTTGGAGTGTAAGGCCTCCAGCCAGAGAGTAATAACTTATAGACTAAGTGACAGCGCAATAAAGGCACTCCCTATGGGGACCTACCTCGGCTTAGGCTGTCACTGGGCAGCCAAGGGACAGGTTGGTTTTTTACTTATTGCTTTATTGTCACTGCAACACGACTTGCGTTAATACCTACCTACCTATGTTTGTGAACTTCGTGTTTGCACCTTTTCATCAAACGAGGGGAACATGTGCTGACTAATAGACACTGAATGTAATAGAGAAATAAAGAAAAAAAAAGGTCAGTCAAATCGAGAACCTCCTCCTTATACGTTTAAAAAGCTTGCAAATATGAGCTGAATTTGTGATTCGGATGCAATTCAAACCATTTGCTTTTAGCCCCACTGTAACAAAAATACTCTATAAGTGTGTTGCGTGTATAAGAAGTACTGTTCAGATCTTCAGGTACAAAATATGCAGTAGCCCTCTCCCATCCCTATACAAATAATGTCTAAAACTACGAGTGTGTTGAATATCAGATGCCTTGATGTTTGCGTTCCCTTCTTGTCTAACTTTCCCACTGTTTTACACACGACTTTCACAAAGGCAAAGTTAAACATTAACATATTTTGCCCAGTTATATTTTAGTTTCTAGCTTCAAACATTTTATTTTTCCTTTTTGTTCGTTTTCACTGAAAAATATTTTCTTTTCCAGTATTTACGTAGTCCCCGCTGTGGAATATGAACCTATCTTTCTAAAAGAATTTTGGAATATTATTTTTATTCGTAATCCTATAATCTCTCGCGGGGTTTGAAAAGATAAAAATATACTTGAATGAATGAGTAGCTACTCACTCATTCAAATATATTTCAATTTTAGTCTAGTAAGCTGAGTTTAATTTTAGACAAGGTTTTTTTTATAATACTACGGTGTCTTATTTTATTTTTATCTCTTGTTTTATTAAAACTAAACGTTAGAAGTCAAGGGTAATAATTCACGAACATCAATTCTATGCAAGCACTAAACGAGGACAATTGACAAGGTCAATCAACTGAGTATTTTATGGAGAAGAACTGGCACGAAACTCCATGGTTACTCTTTAAAATGGATCGGTTTTACAATAACACAGGCACTACAGAAAAAACCAACTCCCCTATGAATACGCATACCTACTAATACACAATAACACAACTATACTTTTACTTTGTAGAACCAGAAGTGGTCCCACTTTGTGTCTGAAGTGCGCGCTCGAAACTCGAGCCAGCATTGTCGCAGTCAGTGGGTGATAGGCTTAATTATAACGCCGTAACATGTAATGTAACAAATACTTATGCTATGCAACATAAAATGTCAAGCTTTTTCTCAACTATGTTTGGGTCGGCTTGCAGCTGAATATCAGTATTTTACATAAAACGACTGCCTATATCTAACGTCCACAACCCAGTTAGCAGTATAATTTATGACAACCCTTGTTAAAACTGGTTGTCAGACTGACGGGCCACTGACCACCTGTTACGACTGTCAAAGATCTCCAAAATATAACAGTCGGGACAAACGGCTTATCGTGCTTTCCGAGGCATGAAGGTAACGAAGTATGTATTGGGTCACACATCCACAGACTAACCTAGACGAGAACGGCTTAACCTGAAAATTGATCCGAGCGCCTGTAATTATCTAGTCACGAGTTTCTAACAGAAACTTATGCAATGCAACGTAAAATGTAACAAGTAGGCGATTTTGTTTCTGCATTGTGTTGCACGTCACATAGGTACACACGTCAAAATATTGATTGGTGCTCTAATGGAATAACTTTGGTGCTCTAAGCGTATGGTGCTCTAAAAATTGGTGCTCAGATGGGAATACCTCGATTCATCGATCTGTGTACCTACCCCATTTTGGCGTAGTACTGCTGTTCCTTCATTCATAATTCGAATTTGATATTAATGGCCAATAATCTGGGAAATTGTTTTCGAATACAGAATTGTTTTCGTTTATAAAGGTTAAATGGTTTGTTTACATTTGTTTTGATTAATAAAATTATTTAGATCGACGTCAATAATGAGAGAAAAATGGTGTTCTAAATTAAATAATAATTGCTTTTAGCTGTATTCATTTATATTTAAGCTCAAGGAAAAAGTTTTCCAGCCAGGAATCCTAAATACATAATGTTAGCAAAACACGGAATATGTTTGATATAAACATGGAATGAAATGATTGCAACAGGAATGAAACCTGCCGAAGCTTGTCCCAGCTAGGTTGGGACTTGGGATCAGTTTTCAGTCTAACTCGATGCAGTATTTTACATGGACGGGTTGCCTATCTGATATCGGTTGGACTAGTTGTCAGATATTCAGACCACTGACTGCAAACGACACATGACACAGGGTCCAGAGCGGCTTTACCTGCTTTCCGCAAGGCAAGCACAATGGAACCATAAAAAACTTTTTAACAAAAAATAAAACCGACTTCAAAAAAAAAGTCAAAAATAAATCAGTTTCTGAAGTCGGTGACTTTTGTTTGTTTGATTTCATTTTTTTGTCACCGACTTCAGAAACTGATTTATTTTTGACTTTTTTTTTTGAAGTCGGTTTTATTTTTTGTTAAAAAGTTTTTATTTTTCACTTGTTAGTGGTTCACCTATATGTGGACAATGTAGTATTTTTTTTGAGTTTTGTTGATTTTTCAAAAACCGCTTGTCCGATTTCGATAAAAAAAATATGGGACCATTTGGGAAGTGACGGAGTTATGCCCGAACAAACATAAAAAAAAAAAAACAAACAAACATCCGAATTGAGAACCTCCTTCTTTTTTTAGAAGTCGGTTAAAAAGTCGACCCATTCGAATCAAAATCAAAACTCATTTATTCAAACTAGGCTGTTAATCAGCACTTTTCGAAGGTCAAAATTTACTTTACTTTACTATTTACATTTTTATAAGACAGTCCCCCAAAACGCCCACCCATCGACACTTCCTAGTGTTTAGCTGGAAAGAAGAAGTGGCGGAACAAACTTCCCAGTACACATCTGTCTGTTATGTTGGTTAGAAGAACCAGACTCGGACAATAGCAAGAATGTGATTATAAAGCTCTGTGGATGGGCTAGCTCACCTTCCATCCGTCCTATGACGATGATAGACCGTGCTGAGACGGTGCGTTCGTGTTTCACGCGCGCCTCTACGAGTTGTCAAAAATATTGCATGGGCCCGCTAGAGCCGACGCTTGTCAGGGCTGCGGGTTTTTCTAAACAGATACCGCGGCCCCAGACACAAAGGACTAAGAAGGAACATGGGTGGTTTTTAGTCCGTAGAAGTCTGACATTATCTGGCGCTCTGACCACAGTAGTAGGAGTCGTTTGATGATTTCCGACCCCCCCCAAAAAGAGAGAATGGCTACTGGCATTGACGTCACAAATTCGGAAAGACTGAGAACGTAACATTACATCACGCCTGAAAATTTCGAAGGGTTAGGCAGAGGTTTACCTATTAAGGTACCAGTTGGTAGCCGACCAGGAATTACAGACGTGATTGACTGACTGCCAATCTGTAATGCTATTGCGTATCTTTTTAATGACAGTGGCTATCATAAGTGTCCATAGATTAATTACTGTAAATTGGTTATGGTTTGGTACATTTTTTTCTTAAAAACTCACCATTTGACAGTTATTTGATAGACATTAGAAGTTATCCACTGTCATTAAAAGATACGCAATAGCCCTGCTGGCCTCGATAGCCCAGTCACTGTATAACATACAGACTTCTGAAAAAGAGTTATTTTACTTAAATATTACAATTTAAAGTCACAATCCGATTCCAATAAGGAAGTTACAATTTCTTACGGACGAAGGTCGCAGGGAAAAGCTAGATAAAAATAAATATCAGTCCCACAAAACCCATATTATCTGCGGCATATTTTCTCCAAAACAATATCGTCTAATAGTTATCAATTTGGGAGTACATTTCCGGACTAGTCTTAAAACTAAGCGGGCTCTATTACTTTAAATAAAATGTTACGACTACCTAACACAGATGCACAATGGTGTCACAATAAATTGTACAGAAGGTTCATTATCTAAAATGACCAAAGAACGAGTAGACGATAACGAATAAGTATAGGTATTATTTTGGACCAAAAATATCGAAAACCTCCGCGGTCGAGTGGTTTAGACATTCGCCTTGTGACCCGGTGGTCGTGAGTTCCATTCCCACGGAAAGTATACTTTTCATAAGTTGTTTCCAGTTTGGTTAAGACATTGCAGGCTTGAATCAACTGATTGTCAGATAATAAAAAGATGAATCCGTGATTCGAAAGGCACGTATAAGCCGGTGGTTCCGGCCGCCAAATGGAGGTCGTCAAACCATGTCAGAGGCCCTTGGGGCTATCAGACTTCAGTATATATGCATGCAACCGAATTTCCCGCCTATCCTAGACATTGTTCTAAAACGCTAATAGCAACATTGCCTTCTGACCTCACCTACATCGCGACAGCGCGCTGCCGGTACAAGCAATATCAACAAATCTTTGCAATAAAATTAAATTAGGGTCAACAGCGATGTACAAAACTGCTTTATAATGTTGTCCGCTGTTTTATTTTATTGCTCGACAGACGACAGTTTATTATTACTGCATTACATAAACTTGAAATGTGCACTGAATAGGGGAATGGTGGCTTAGAACTTTTAAAGGGATATGATTACATGTGGCTTTTATAGCTGTTGTGGTTGTTCATGTTTCTGTTTAGACATATCGTGTACAGATCTGACGGCACGATTGGTGCAGTGGCTAAGCAATTGGACTGCTGCGCTGCGTGTCGCAGGTTCAATCTCCGCACGGAAAAAATACATTACAGGAGAAATTCCTAGAGTGGGGCAACGTTTTAAAAAAAAAAAAAAAACTTCACTTGTTTACTTTCCCGCGCAACAACATTCCTAATAAATGACTATCACTTGTAACTCCGACAGAGCTCAACGAAGGTTGTAAACATTTGTTATTACTGACGATTTTCTTTAGATTTTGTTCTGTTCTATACAGTTTACTTACCCCTGATGAAGTGTTGTGGTACAATCATGTATGTATATAAAACTTGACGAGAACTTGAACTTGAAGAGAGCAGTGGTGGCCCAGTGGTTGCGGCCCCGACTTACTTACAGTTGGTCGTGGGTTCGAACCCAGGCAGGCACATTTCTTTGTGTAATTTATTTCATAACCACTGCTCTCAAAACGGTGAAGGAAAACATCGTGAGGAAACCGGCTTATCTTAGAACCAAAAATTCGAAAATATGTGACATTTAACAATCTGCACTGGGCCCGCGTGGTAGATTATAGCCCATCCCTCTCCTAGAGAGAGGCCTGAGTCCCTGCAGTGGGAACATTATAGGCTGATGATGATGATAAAACTTGACAAACTGCATGTTTGGGTTTTTTAAGGAAATCGACCTATACTGCCTCGTTGGTTAATGGTCGCAAATGCGACTGCTGGGCGTGGGGACTTGGGTTCAAATACCAGGTCGGGCAAAGTTTTATTGGGCCATTAAGAATTACTTGGAGTTGTACTCGGTCGATGACAATAGGCGCGTCCCTTATTATATAAGTCTTTATCATTGGCGAAATGTAGGTGTACCTACTCATTGGTACGCCTCTGCCTAACTGCAAAAGGATTGCAAAGGCGGCGACCCCTTATGACCACGACCAGAGTGGTCGTCAAGAGTAAAAGACTTAGAAGAGAGCGTGAGCATGCATATTATTGTTACTTAAAGCAAAAAGAGCGAAAGAATGTCCCCCCCCCCCCCCTCCCCCCTATGACGCGCATCCACTTCTGTGTAACCAAATCTTTACCCGAATGACGCATTTTTGGCCTTAAAACAACCCCTGTGGGCGGTGTAAATAAATACCCACGCGCTTCGTACTTTAAAAACCGCAAGAGACATCTCGAAAGAAAATACATTGTTAAAAAAAAACAATGTTGCCAATAACGAGAGAAGATTAATTCTAGTGTTTTGAGAAGCAGTCTGAAAAATATATTCTTAGAACTTACTAAAAGTCGTACTTAAGAGAGAACGGGGGCTGCGATTCTTCATCCATACTACTATTATAAATGTGAAAGTAACTCTGTCTGTCTGTTACTCAATCACGCCTAAACTACTGAAGCTATTTGAAATTCGGTATGGAGATATTTTGATACCCGAGAAAGGACTTAGGCTACTTTTTAATAAAAAAAAAACTTTATTCAAGGGGTTGAAAAATTTACTAAGGTACAAAAATATTACTTTTAGTCGCGTTAACCGACATCCGCGCGGTTGAAACCGAGGGCATCAGCTAGTTAAAAATAAATTATTCTTTTTTTATTGGAGGGTTGGAAATCATCAAATGACTCGCTCTGGGCAGAGTGGTAGGGAGTGTCAGACTGCTACTGTTTAAAAACCACCCATGTTCCGTCTTAGCCCTTTGTGTCAAGGCGGTATCTCTTTCGAAAAACCCGCAGCCCCGACGGAGACGTAATACCCTTGTTTATTTCTGAACAATGCGTTCGAGATCTGCCTTTTTATCAGCAACTACATAATTAATTTGTTCAACAAATCTTTCACCCAAGCCTCTTCAACAGACAAAGATCAAATTCAGTGAGCGAAATCTCATTCAAACAATCGGGTTCCTCCAACAATCCCATTCTGCTCTCCTGCGAGAATGAGTCGGATGAAGTAACAGAACAAGTGCCAGCCGCAAAGCTTTCAACAGATGTAGCACAACCTCCTCAATGGCAACGCGTTCCCACATCTAAGAAAAGGAAAATATCCGTTAACTCACCACCACCAGTTGAGTCCGCAAACCGATTTTCCAATCTGCCTGTTGACCTAACGGAAGAAACAAAAAATGAGCCTAAACCACCAAATAAGCCCCCTCCTATTGTCTTGTATGGGATTGAGGATCTGAACGAGCTCACCAAACTAATTGAGTCCGTAATTCGTCCGGAAGAATTTCGGTATAAAATAATAAATAAAAACCTATTACGCGTGATGGTTAGCACAGTCGATGTTTACAAGCAAGTCATTGATCTGATACGAAAAAAAGGATTAATCGGACACACCTTCTCTCGTAAAGATACGAAATGCTACAGAATAGTAATAAAAGACCTCCATCATACAACCCCTCACGATGCTATCATACAGGAGTTGGAAAAATCTGGTAACAAGGTCAGGGGAGAAATCATCAACCACCGCTATGGAGCAGAGAAAATTCCTACCTCTACATTTTTTGTAAATTTGGAACCCAGCCCAAATAATAAACTGGTTAAAAATATCCAGTATATCCATCACCAACGCATTAAAATCGAAGACCCACGCAAAACAAATACAATAGTACAATGTCAAAGATGCCAACAATATGGCCACTGCAAAAACAACTGCATGAGGCCATACAGATGTGTCAAATGTGGGGAGGGCCACAAAACCTCAGAGTGCCTCAAAAAAGACAGAAATACACCAGCCAAATGTGCCCTCTGCTCCTGCGACCACCCTGCTAATTACAAAGGCTGTCAAGTTTACAAGGAAATACTCTCAAGAAAAATGAAACCAAGAAGTTTCCCAACTGGCAAATCTTCTACTGATATACCACGCATCGACCCAACTCCAGATAGCTCCGCCCTACCCCAACGAAACACCTATCGCACATCAGAACAAAGCTACTCGGATGCAGTCGCTGGACGTACCAAAGATCACCCACGAGTCAACGCTGCTACATCTCGTCACATAGACAACCCTCAACAAAACGTATCCGTTATGGAACAACTTTTGATCAAACAAAATGAAAAAATCGACCTACTCCTGCAACAAATAAGTACCCTAATGGGTCTTTTAACTACTGTCATTACAAAACTAGCATCATAAATGACTCCTTTACGAATTGCAATCTGGAACATCAATGGATTGGCCCCCAATATCCAAGAACTGGAGACTTTAATAAAAACAAACAAACTAGACGTGGTACTAATTTCAGAATCACATAGCACGTCCCGAAGCTCGTTCCGCATCAAGGGCTTCAACATTTACCATACTCCCCATCCCGACGGTAGTGCGCACGCTGGCTCAGCGCTGGCCATTCGAGGAAACCTGAGGCATTCACAGATAGAACCGTATTCTACAGTGCATCTACAAGCAACTTCTGTTAGATTGGAGGACCGAGCAGGCCCTATTATTCTCTCCTCAATCTACTGCCCACCAAGACACAAGATAACTTCAGAGATGTTTAAAACCTACTTTAACACTCTTGGCCACAGGTTCATTGCAGGCGGTGACTGGAATGCCAAACATACATTTTGGGGATCCCGTTGTAACAGCACTCGTGGACGCGATCTGAAACGTTGTGTTGATGAAAATCATCTAAAACCAATATCTACCGGTGAAGCCACTTACTGGCCTAGCGGCCCAAAGAAACTACCGGATCTTCTAGACTTCTTCGTAAATAAGGGCATAGACAGTTTACACACGACAATTGAATCGAGCCTAGACGGATCATCAGACCACACACCGGCGATACTTACTATTAGCACTAGTGAGCTCACTCGCGAAATTACCGAGTCTCTGACAAATAGCCGAACTGACTGGGACGGTTTCAAGACTTACCTCATTGACAACTTTACTACTACTATACCTTTAATGGATCACAACGACGTAGATAACGCCTGTCGATATCTCACAAATACCATTCAAATAGCTGCCTGGATCAACACACCCTCTCGATCCAGAGGTTCGACCAACCTCTCTCATCCACCAGATATCATGCAAAAAATCCTAGAAAAACGCAGACTTAGAAGAATTTGGCACCAGTCCCGTCATCCGCTTGATAAACTCTACTTTAATAAGGCAGCTAAAGAGTTAAAGGCTATAGTCCAGGAATCTACTAATTCGACGGTGGCAACAAACCTACAGATGATGTCACCTACGGGGGTTGGTGCAAATTCACTCTGGAAGGCAACCAAAATCCTAGATAAACCTCAACAGTCATATCCTCCAATTAGGTCTCAACTTTCCTGGGCAAGAACTGACTTAGAAAAAGCCGAAGTATTTGCAATGCATCTGAATTCTGTATTCAAACCCAACGAGAGCGTTGCAGATGAGCGTGATATTGATGCAATATTAGAACAAGATCTGCAGATGTGTCTGCCCATTAAACCAACAACACCTAAAGAAATTGCGAAGGAAATCAGACAGTTGAACTTGAGAAAAGCCCCGGGGTTTGACCTGATCACACCTTCAATACTCAAAAATCTTCCCAGAAAATGCATTGCCTTCTTGGCTAGTCTGTTCAACGCTATCTTTCGGACATCTCACTTTCCTGACCTTTGGAAAATCTCTGAAGTTGTCATGATCCACAAATTAGGTAAACCTGAACATGAAGCCTCGTCCTATCGGCCGATAAGCTTAACTCCCGTACTGTCAAAACTGTGGGAGAGGATATTCCTTAACCGACTAAAACCATGCATGGACGTCAATGATGTTGTTCCACCTCATCAGTTTGGCTTTCGGAAATCTCATTCAACAATAGAACAGGTTCACCGAGTTTATGAAACAGGAAGACAGGCCTTTGAACGCAAAAAGTACTGCTCAGCGGCATTTCTTGATGTTCAACAAGCTTTTGACCGTGTCTGGCACAAAGGATTACTGGCAAAAGTGAAGGATAAACTTCCACACTCAATGTTCCTGCTCATCCGGTCGTACCTATCCGAACGCAGCTTCAGAGTTAAACAGGGCGAAGCGCGATCAAGATTGTTTGAAGTGGAAGCTGGAGTACCACAGGGTTCTGTTCTTGGCCCTGTGTTGTATAACATATTTACATCAGATTTGCCCACATTAGACGACATAACAGTTGCAACATATGCTGACGACATAGCATACTTGTCAGTTGACGACAACCCAGAAACTGCCAGCAATAAACTACAAAATCAGTTAGACGAGACACATAATTGGCTCTGTAAGTGGCGGATACGTGCCAGTGCATCGAAGTCTAACCATATCACCTTCACACTCAGGCACGGAAACACCCCTCCTGTTAGACTTGGACCTGATACCTTACCACACACAGATTGTGTTAAATATCTTGGCTTCCATTTAGATAGGCGCCTAACATGGAAGCATCATATTAAACAGAAAAGGGAGGAGATAAACCATAAGTTCCGCAACCTGTATTGGCTCATGGGAAGAAATTCGGTGCTCTCTGTAGACAATAAGCTACTCATCTACAACTCGGTCCTTAAACCAATATGGACGTACGGAATCCAATTGTGGGGCGTTGCCAGCAAATCAAACATTCTCTGCCTGCAAAGGGTTCAAAATGGCATACTAAGAGCCATAGTAAATGCACCCTGGTTTGCTCGGAATAGCGAAATTCACGATTTCCTGCAGGTGCCGCTCGTAAACTTTGAAATCGAGCGGTACAAATGTCAACACAAGGCACGCCTAACCATGCACCCAAACCCACTAGTGACTGAACTGTTAAACCCGACAGCGGTGGTAAAAAGGCTGAAGAGGAACCACCTTCTATAAGTGGGAGGCGCAGCACTGGCTGCTCCACCACAACGCCATGTATACTTCAACAAATTCGCTTATGGTCTGACGACCGATTGCAAATGTTAAAATAATAAAAAAAAAAAAAAAAACTACATAATTAGAAAATAAAGAACCACAAAAATTACATAAAAATGTTCTCATTTTTACGGTTGTGATTAGAGGACTATCAGATAAAATCGAAAATAAATTATGATAAAAGTATAGCAACCTAGACATACTCTTTCTCAAATTTTAAATGTCAAAACGAATTGAATCGGGTCAGTTTTCGAGGAAAAAACATTGGAATACGAATCGTCGGTCTCGTTAAAATATTTGATATTACGTAATCGCCAAAATATACTTATTTTCAAATTTCTCGCTGGCCCTGTTCCCTCTTAAGCTTTTCCGATGAATTTGAGGTCGACTTCAAGACGTAGGTACTTAATGCGGCTTAGATAGTTTAATAAGGTTTTTCTCTTGGATCTACAGTTCCAACAGTATCTCAAATTTAATACAACACTAACTCAACACCACGCCTTTTATTTCGTAGGTTTAGGCAGAGGTATAATCGTACACCCACATTTCGCTAGATATTTTTGTAAGCTCCACATAATAGGGGTTAGCCTATTGCCTTCAATCAGGCATAAATCCAGACTCCGTTGCTTACACTGAGTAATTTTTGATAGAAACACCAAATTACAGTTTGCCTGACCGTGGAATCAGCCCCAGGACCTCTTGCTCAGCAGTCGCATTTGCGACCAACGTGGCAATTACTGCTGAAACATTATTTCAATCAAACTGACATTTTATCAACCTCTAGCCTCAGACCAACAAAAAAAGGAAGACGACGCGCCACGAACATCAAAAGTGAAGCCAACTTTTTATCTATGTGTGTAGACAATGTCTCGTGAAGTCGTGACGTTCTAGGAGAAATGCGTGTGGTTTTAGTGTAGGTGTGTGCGTGAGCTTGTATGTTTACTTGCTATAGGCGTGTGGTTTTGTGGCTTCACTGTTGGTGTTCGCGGCGCGCCGTCTTTCTTTTTTCTTGGTCTGAGCCTCTAGCAAAAAAAAAAGTGAAAAAAAAATTGATGTAATCTTATGATTCAAACATAGCAACGAAGAAAAATAAAAGCAATGAACACACGGCGTGTAAGAACAACAAACAATTTAATAATTCATACATTGCTTGCTACCGTGTGTTATTGTACAAATTATGGTGTTATTTATGTTGAACACACGTGTTGATTATGTTGGACACACATGTTTATTATGTTGGACAGGTTATAGGTGAGGCTGAGTTTTGTTTGTTTATATTAGTGAGGGGCTGATCAATATTGAGACAACTTGATCGTTCTAGGAATTTGAAGTCGTTTTGATATTTTAGTCCCGAATTGAAAGAATGAATAATTTATGCCAGAGATTCTATTACGATCAAATCATTGAGGACATTTAATTTTGAAGCCTTCAAAACAGAAACCAATGTAAGAAAAATATGTTTTCAGGATCATGATATCAATGAATTAAGCAACTGTAGTTTGTCTAATTAATTTATTCTAC
This sequence comes from Diarsia mendica, assembly GCA_949316265.1. Taxonomy (NCBI): domain Eukaryota; kingdom Metazoa; phylum Arthropoda; class Insecta; order Lepidoptera; family Noctuidae; genus Diarsia; species Diarsia mendica. The sequence goes on along the minus strand of OX438909.1, from coordinate 18,088,750 downwards.
ATTTTCGTCTGGTTTGTTTGAACAAAGTGATTTAGAAGTTTAGTCTTTTCCCAACCATGTTGTGGTAAGCTTCCAGTCTGACCGGATGCAGCTGAATACCAGTATTATACATGGAGCGACTGCCTTTCTGTCCTCCACAACCCAGTTAGTAACGGGCAATACGATACCCTTTGGTAAGACTGGTTGTCACACTTCCGAGCCACTGAGTACCTGTAACGACTGTCAAAGATTTTCTATTGACAACCGAGACCAACGGTTAACAAACCGGTCTATAACGCGGTATATAAATAAAAGAAAATAAGACATTCCTTAGAATCTGTATGTCACAAAGCTTATTGTCATACCTCGGAGACGCGCAGCGACGATGAAATCTGGATCCGCGCCTCGGAAATTCTTAAGTTAATTACTGACTCGAGCCGGGTTATCCGTGCCTTAACCCGCCACCCGACTACAACCGGGCAAGACGACGCGACGTTTTTGCTGAATCTAACCCAGTTATATAAACATGATTTACAAGGCAGATTAATTTTATTATAGTTGTTCTATCTAAGTTGTAGCAATTTGGGAGGCAGATTTTGTTAACGTTGACGAATAGGGATCAAAGAGTCAGTTATTTCAAGTGAAAAATTTACGTAAACATAGCATTTTCGCCTTCATAATCCCCGAAGGGTTAGGTAGTGGTGTACCCAATAGAATAGTCACAAGAAATATGTTAATAAAATTAAATACGAACCTACCGTATTCAATTTTTCGTGTGTATCCTAATAAATGACACCCCAACTTAGTTGGCAAAGGCTGGGAAGATGATAATCTTAATAAATGAAGTCATGTGTAATTGTTATATTTTTATTTATTTATTTATTTATTTAAACTTTATGCACAAACGTGGTACATAGGCGGTACATAGTTATGGTTTTACTGTTTTATATATGTATTAGTTTGTTATTATTGTTTAAAATATTGTGTGTATTTTATGTATGGGCCTTATAGATGCCTGAAATAAAATGATTATTATTATTATTAAAACTATGTATTATCTAAACTTACACTTATATAAAACTTGAAACATTTCTAAATAATATAAATTTTAAATTACGTCTAAAAATATATTATAGTAGCCTGGTTAATCGACTTGACTGCAACGCGCGGTCAGAATGCTTGCGTACAGAACAGAAACTCTTGAACTCAAATAGCCCCCAGGAGTAGTAGATAATCCTGCTATCATCCTGCTGACTTAGGAAGCTACACAAGAAGAAGAACAAGATACCAACAGCTGATTGGAGCAACAGGCAATAAATTACAAAGTAGACCAAGGGAAATAAACAAAAGAACTACGAAACAAAACTCCTGACAAGATAAACTATTTGAAAGTTCCACCGCTGCAATTCACTCTGTTTTAAACTCTAAGAACTTGAACTCGCTTAAGTGGTTTTTAAAATGATCAGGAGGTTCTACCAAAAAGAAGATTAGAAGTGTTCATAGACAGTGGATGGGCAAATGGTACTCACGGTTTTAGGGTAAGGGAAAAGCGTAATGTCTTCGATAGCACAGCTTTCTGGAGCACGTTGATTCAGCGAAAACCCACCAAGTGTCACAAGATGATATGAGGAGGATCACACACACATTTCTATTCACAGTTTCTAGCTTGATTTTTGAGTCTTTTAATGGCGGGGACGGCAGCGCGGGCGCAGGGCAATTTCACGTGCGCTTGTTATTGACGCTGAGGTAGGACTGGTAGATGAAGGAAGATGAGAGCGGGAGGAAGGGATTTGAATGAACGTCTGATCCTTCATTCTAACCAATGAGAGAAGAGTATAGCGTGTATAGTGTTACAAGTATGCGTTTTGTGATTTCCAAATTAGATAAATAGATATTAATAAAAATGCGGATAAATAATGTGAATGGCGCAGACAACTCCCCCGGACTAGAGGTTTTCCTCTATTAGAAACTTTATGAGAAAAAAAAACTTAACTTAAACATATGAATTTAAACTTAAATAGAGTTAAAGGGAATTTATACTATTTTATTGCGTAGGTAGGGGACAGAGCCGCACTACTGGGCGTATATAAGTACCGGAAGCAGTTCTAACCTTCACAGTTCTAATTATATTGTCCTTGCCAGGATAAGTCGCATCTATGACACCTAAAGGCCAACAAAGCGGATGAGCGTTGTTGTCTTTGATAACAACGATCGTACCTGCTTCAACAGGCTTTGACGGTGTGTTCCACTTCTCCCGCTGTTGCAAGGAAGTGAGGTACTCCTGACTCCAACGGTGCCAGAAGGAATGAGTTATCTTATTAAGAAGCTGATAGCGCGATAAGCGATTGTCTGAAATGTCTGTGACATCTTCAGCAGGTAGAAATTTAAGCGGTGTTACGTTGAGAAAATGATTAGGCGTTAAAGCACTAATATCAGACGGGTCTGAGCTTAAAATACTTAGAGGTCGATTATTTAAAAGACATTCAATTTGAACGAGTACAGTACTAAACTCCTCGTATGTTAATATTTGAGAACCAATTACTTTAAAAAGATGAGTTTTGACACAACGAACATTAACTTCGCTGAGTCCATTAAAATGCGGACCGTAAGGCGGACTATGTTTAAATTGTACACGATGTTCTGATAACTGTTCACCTATGTAGTTTATATGAGATTTTGATTGAATTAATTCGTAAATTTCGTTCAATTTGCGCTTTGCGCCAATAAAGTTTGTGCCTCCATCACTATAAATCATAGCAATGGGACCTCTCCGAGAAATAAACCGTTTGAAAGCGGCGAGAAATAAATCTGAACTTAGGTCAGAGACTAACTCTAAGTGTACTGCCTTAGTTGTTAGACAGACAAACACACAAACGTAAGCTTTGTGGCTCTTAATTCCGCGTTTTCGGATATGCGTAACGTAGAACGGACCACAGTAGTCTACAGCGGTATTTACGAACGCTTTCACTTGTGACACACGGAAATCAGGTAAATCGCCCATAGGAGGGTAAGTATTTCGAGGTTTAATTTTAAAGCATTGATTACAACTATGTACGCGTTGTCTTATAATGTTACGAGCAGCTAAAATCCAGAATTTTTGTCTAATTATAGCTAATAAAAGAGCGGGACCCGTATGCAAATTAGTTACATGATAAAAGTCAATTAAGAGTTGAGTAAAGCGTGATTTAGTTGGAATTAAAATGGGATGTTTTTGACCATAATCCAGTTTAGAATGAGTTAACCTTCCACCTACTCTGAGAATATTATTTGAATCCAGAAAGGGGTTGAGATTAGCGAGACTTTTATTTTTAAAACAATTATTAGATTTTAACGCGCTAATTTCTTCAGAGAAATATCTACCTTGTACGTAACGTATAAGGTGTATTTCCGCAGCCTCCAAATCCGAAACGGTGATACAACCACGCGAACTGAGTAACTTGCAGAAACGTAATATTAAAACTACGCTACGAAGTAAAATAGAATATTTAGAAATGCGATCGATTAAAGATTGAATAGGTTGTGAACCTTCTTGCGTTATTTTAACAGAGAGAACGATATTTTTAGTTTCCATTTGGTCTGAATTGTTATTATTTAAATTGATTTTAAATGGTTTGATTGGCCACTGAGATAAGGGGAATGAAAATCAATGCGGAGCGTTAAACCAGAGCGTTAAATCTAATAATTGTTTAGGCGTTATAGGACGAGAAACTACGTCAGCGGGATTTTCAGTTCCATCTATGTGAAACCAATGTTTTGCGGGTAAATTTGAATTAATTTCAACAATGCGATTTGCGACAAAAGTATGAAATTTGTGCGAGGGCGAGTGGATCCAGGTGAGCGTGACTGTTGAATCAGAAAAAGCAAAGATTTTATTAATTTTACAGCGTTTACTTAAAACTTCTACAACTGAATTGATCAAGTTTGCTAAGAGGAGAGCCGCACATAGCTCGAGGCGAGCTATGGGCGTATTTTTAAGCGGAGCGACGCGAGATTTAGAAGTTAATAAGAGGACTGATCCGCTATCTTCATTGTTAGAACTAACCCTTATGTAAACAGCGGCACCATAACAGCGCTCACTGGCGTCTGCGAACCCGAGGAGAGTGACATGAGAACCAGAGGTGATACCTACATGTCGCGGGAACTTTATTTTTTCGAGATAGGGAAGTTCTTTGTGAAACCGACTAAATTTATTTTCAATGTGAGCGGGTACAGGATCATCCCAATCAAGATCAAGTTTCCAGCATTCCTGAACTAACGTTTTCATGAATGCAGTAACTGGACCTATAAGACCTAAGGGGTCAAACAGCCGTGCGGTTGCTGATAAGACGGTACGTTTCGTACATTTAAGAGAATTACCATTTATTCTAAATTGAAAAAAGTCTTCTACTGGATTCCACTGCATACCTATAATTTTAGTATTATTATCCGCGTCAGCGTCAAACTCAATATTTTGCGGATTTAAATGAGTTGAAGGAATTTTATCTAACAGTTCGGAACTATTCGAGATCCATTTTACAAGGTGGAAACCGCCTGACCTGAACATGGTGACCATTTCTTGGTATGTCCGCTCAGCTATTTCAACGCCATCTAGCGAACATACGTAGTCATCCATATACATATGGTTTTCAGCCTCGTAAGCTGCGAGTGGGTATTTTTCCCGACTGTCAGATGCGAGTTGGCGAACTACTCGCATAGCTAAGTATGGTGAGCTTGAGACGCCGAAAGAAACGCGGTTAAATTCAAAAGTTGAAATTTCAGAATCTTTATTGAATCTGTATAAAATGCGTTGAAATGCGTGATGATCAGCGGAAAGATTAAGTTGAAAATACATTTTTTCGATATCTGCAACTACAGCAACGGAAAACATGCGAAGATTAATTAATAAATCGAAAATGTTACTTTGTAGATTCGGACCTACATACTGCCCTCGTAAATGAAACCACAGTAACCCCGAAAAAGCCATTTTGAGAAAAACGCGGTTAAAGTTTAATTGTTAAATCGTTTCGTTCTGAACATAATATTTAAGTTATGTCGTTTTTTTTTATTTTATATGTTGTAAAACTAACAAAGCTTTAATTTAGAGTATTAAAAACTAATATTTTATTGTTATATAATTAATTAAATCAGTTAATGTGTTCTAAAATAGAAACAAAATTCATGAAATTTCATTTTTTTATGCTAAAACCTAGTAATTGAATGGTTACTATGGTCTAGTTTAGTTTTAAACGTTACTGTGTATTAACCATTTAAAGACATGAACTCTAGTGATGATACTAAACAGTAACCGTACACATACTGGATTGAAACCTAATAACAGTAGACTTCGATCACTAGATGAATACTTAGTAAGTGAAGATGCTATTTTTAAGTCTAATTTATGATTAAAAAATCTAAAATGCAGTAATGAGTATCTAAATATACTGTATTCTAAGCTAACCTTTTTTCATTTATGTGTGATTCCTCAAAATAATAATGACCCTGGTTTTGTCATAAAAGGTATGAAATAAAACAATAACACCACTTTAAGTTAATTTATTTTTATTTTTAAATCTACAAAAAGTAAAATCACGTTCTAATTATTAATTGTGCTAAATTCGAGATCAGTTTCTTATTAATCAGTCTACTTTCTTATGTCTTCATTAATTTAAGTTATCCACAAGGAGTACAACGACAAGATGAGGAGATAGTGAGATCAAATTAATCTAAGTAATTGCCCTTTGCCAGTAATTATTTTATAATTACTACATAACAAACTTAAAAATATAGCAAGCAACATATGAAAATAACTTCTTCATCTATCTATATAAATAAAAAGAGATGTCCTGATTGACTGACTGACTGACTGACTCATCAACGCCCAGCCCAAACCCTTGGATCTAGAAAGCTGAAATTTTGCACAGATGTTCCCTTTATAATGTAAACAAGGAATAAGGAAGGATTTTTCGAAATTCAACCCCTAAGGGAGTTAAATAGGGGATGAAAGTTTGTATGGAAAATCGTAATTTTCACGCGGGCGAAGCCGCTGGCAAAAGCTAGTTAATAATATAAATGAAACAATAAAATAAAATAATCATAATATGCCTTAGTCACAACATCGTCATTATTGGTATGTAAATCAACGACAAGATGATTAGTGAGATCAAATTATTCTGAGTAATTGCCCTTTGCCAGTAATTATTTTATAATTACTATTTAACAAACTTAAAAATATAGAAAACAACAAAAAAATAGCTTCTTCATTAATAATTTAAAATGAAACATTTAATAAAATATTCATAATAATATGCCTTAGTCACAACCATCGTCATTATTGGTATGTAAATCAACGGCCAAATTATTTTCGGGCAATGTTTGCCAAAACGAGAGTCATGAGAGGTCCCAGTTTCGTAATTATATCAGATTTTCTTTGTTCAGTAATACCTCGTGCTTTGGTTTTTGGAACTGGCACTGGTGTTCCGTTTTTTTCGTGTTTGGTTTTCAAAAACTGAAGTGTAATATAATAATTTTCTCAGAATGACTTTTTTATATATAAATTTAAAAATCCTCGCCTAACTTGTACCTCTACGATTTCACGCAAGTAAATTCTGGAAGGTGCATTTTTTAGTCGGTGCGCAGAAGAACAGTCCTCGTAATCATGAAAATCTCCAACGACCATTACTTTAACGTCAACTTTTCCAGATCGTGCAGACTGCACAGTTTTGTGAAAATCCTCAAAGTCATAAATTTTTGGGTTACGTTTCATTGCTTGCTCCACTTGATGATGGAAACTATCGGCTGACATGAAGCTGTGTCCAGGCTCAAAGTACTTTAACGTTATAGTTTTAGCAGCTATAATATCTTTGCTATTAAGTATGTATACTAAAAAACTATAAAGTGACCAACATTTATTCTGTGAAGCGCAGTTATCAGCCCAAATAGTTATGTTTTCAACGTCTCTTTTATACTTAAGAAACTGGTAAAAAGTGCTGGTAATGTCTTCTTTTTTTGCGCCCAGACACAGCTTCATGCCATATAACTGCATATGTTTTAACAAAATTGTCGGTTCCAAGTGGCACAAAACTTTCATTTCATTTCCCCAGCCCTTTTATACGTACTTATTCGCAAAAGGTTAGCTTGAAACCTAGTAAGCCAATCGTTACTGTGGTACAGCAAAGTAGTTTTGAAATAAATATTAAAACTGCAAGCATCTAAAACCCAGTAAGTAACATACTGTGATTAATTTAAGTTTATCCTAAGATAATTTTACGGAAATTTTACATACAACCACAGTATTTGAAAATGCCGTGTTATAACCAAGCAAAACATACTTATATAAATACATGAACACATATTAAAGCAAAGTAAATACTAGTTCACTGTGTTTAAACCTAAAAAAATTAACGCACTGTGTATTTTCTTAAAAATGTATTGATTTTTAGAAAAATACTGTGTTTTTATGTATCATATCTCCGCAACGGTGGTAGATAGAAACAAACCGAAAATTTTCTCAGATAGCTCTCGGCCGCCTTATTTCAATAACTAATACAGGCATAAACACAGTAACTGAAGATACTGTGGTTTCATTTACGAGGGCAGCATAAAGGAGGTCATTTAGTGATTTACCTGAGCTAGTTTTACAGCTAGCGTCAAGCACGATGCGAGTTTTACTAGACTGTTTATCCGGGCGGTAAACTGCACGGTGAGGGATATAGAAATGCGGGATAGTTAGAGAGGGGTCGTTGACCTTGGTTAAATAACCTTTGTCAAGATAATCTTGAAGCGTAGCGTTGTAATTACTTCTGATCTCGGGATCAGAATCTAACTTTTTTTCCAAATTAAGGAGACGGCGCGTCGCCGTTGAGTGTGAATTTCCTAAGTCTATACACGGAGCCTTAAATGGTAGCTGCACTGTGTATCTACCTGTTTCATCGCGAGAATAAGTTGATTTAAATATTTGTTCACACGCCTGATCGTCAGGACTCATGTGAACCTTACTAGGGACGCTTTCGATTTCCCAAAAGCGTTGCGTGAGCGTATTTAAGCGAAGCGTGCTAGCAGCACACAGAAAAGTTTGCTCGCTTTTATTTTTATTTATTTGAGCGGGGCGAGCGCGCGGAGTTACACTAGGTTGACAATCAGCCCGACCCATGGCTATGTAGCCAAGGGTGGTTTCTACGGCGACGACCGAGGAGCCAGGTAAAGTTACCTTTCCACTGCCCAACAAAAGCGGGAAAAGTTCATTGCCAAGGAGGCAATCTATCTCACCGGGAACGTGGAATGCGTCATCAGCCATAGGTAGATTGCGTAATGAAGCGAGATTTGAGATATCTATAGATATGTTGGGCAAGTCGTCTGTAATACGATCTAAGACCCGAGCGTGAATTTTATAATAGCAGCGATGATCAAAGCGGGAAAATATTTTAAAAGTACGAGTAGCAGTTCCAAACGAGGGTATTTTAGCGTGACCGATCCCAAAAATGGAAGATTTGTCAGGAGTAATTTCTAAGTTTAAACGTTTACAGCAAGCCTTTGTAATAAAATGACTCATTGAGCCGGTATCAAGGAAAACGCGGAGAGTATGAGGTTTATTATTATTATAAGCGTATACGGAAGCGGTGGGCAACAAAACAGTTGTATTATTTTCAACGCACGAGGTAGCCGAAGTCATTGACAAATGCAAAGCGCCTGAATGTACGCGCTCCGCGTGCGGCGTCGTCGTCGAGCCCACAGTGCTCACAGTCGCGGCAGCTAGCGAGGGCGAGGCGGGCGCGCGGGGCGCGGTTGCGAGCGGCGGCGTCGCGTTGCCGGCCGATGTGTTTACTCTAAAGTTACTTAAATGTATTAACGAATGATGTTTACGTTGGCAAATCGAACAAGTATTTGTTGACTTGCACATTTTAATATCATGAAATCCTAAACAGTTACGACAAAACTTATGTTTGTTTACTAGATCTAATCTTTCTTTTGCGTTTTGATTCATGAAATGAGAACATCTATAAAGTGGGTGTGAGTCAGGTGACGCACACACCTTGCAGGCACGCACGGAGGCGTCCTGGGTTGTGATCGCGAATGTTTGACTATTTTTATATTTATTAGAAGTGGATTTATTATTTTCACTATTATAATTACGGACTTTAGAGGGGTTAGATTGATTACGAAGTGCTATTATTTTACTTTGTTCTTTTAAGAATTGCGAAAGATGATCGAAAGTAGGTATTTCAATATGATTATGTGATCGTTCGAAAAGGTTAACGACCTCTTTATCAAGCTTGCTGAGTGCAATATCCGTTATTATAAAATCTGACAAATCCTTTATGTTTAAGCGCCGTAGGGCGGCTTGCGATGCATGGAACTGCTCAATAAATGTGTCTATAGATTGATAAGGCTTAAACTGAATCATTTGATGTAAGTACATGGAAGCTTGTACGCGGGTATCTTGATATTTTTCTATTAAAGCATTCCAAATGAGTAGGTAATTATTAGCGGTAGGCGCGACGCCCGAACAAACAGTTAATGCCTTATCAGAGAGACACCCTATTAAGTATTGTACTTTCTCGGCGTCAGTTAGATGCGAATTATCATGAATAAGACTTTTAAAGTTTTCATGAAAAATTGTCCATTTGCTGGGCGTGCCGTCAAATGAAGCAAGTTTTAAAGGTGGCAATTTACGATTTAAAAACTCGAATTTACTACTGCTGTTTTCGTTATTTTGAGACCTGAGAAGGTTAGCTTCGATTGCTTTTATTTCACAATAAATTTCATCAAATGCTGACAACGGCTGGTAATTAATAGCTGATCCAGCTTCCAAGAGTGCTAAATTGTAAGCATCAAGCGTTTCAATAAAATTCGTCCTAATTTGATCAAGGGAATTAATCCTAGCTAGAAATTGAGATTTTAATGAACTATTTACTGAAACTTGTCGACCGAGGTCATAAATTGATTGCAGCATTTTGAATAAAATTTCCTTCTTAGATTCAAACAGAAGCACTTTTGAATCTTCTTCTGCGGAGCCATAAGATTCCTTATCGGACTCCTTGGATTTACCATGCTTTGAAGCCATTTTTATGCGTTGGGATAATGCCTATTCGAGTTAATAATCGTTAATAATAATACTTAAATGAGTGAATGTATGCGAAATATCGAGAATAAATTGGACTTGCCCGTGTGCGTTATGTGTTGAGAAAACCTGTGAAATATGTGTGCGATGACTAAAATATATTTATAATATTTTAGCAATAGAGTGTTTAGCGTGAAATAGGATGCGTATCTGAATAAATAACTTAGCGTTGATGAGATGTTAGCGGGAAATGCCTCGTGAGCGAGTCACGTAGGTTAGTGTAATGGCGGATGCGTGGATGAGCGTATTTTTATGCGAATAAATAGCTAAATGCGGTAAATATGATGCGTTTTTAAAGAAATAACTTAGCGTTGATGAGATGTTAGCGGAATGTGCCCTCGTGGGCTTGTCACATAGACGAGAGTAATAGCGGATGCGTATTTGAGCGTTTTTATGCGATTAAATAGATAAATGCGATAAATATGTTGTGATTGATGAGTGTAGTGTATATGCGAAGCTATTTTTTTGTTTTTTATTTGGAACGAAGGACCAGAACTCTTGGATGGGCAAATGGTACTCACGGTTTTAGGGTAAGGGAAAAGCGTAATGTCTTCGATAGCACAGCTTTCTGGAGCACGTTGATTCAGCGAAAACCCACCAAGTGTCACAAGATGATATGAGGAGGATCACACACACATTTCTATTCACAGTTTCTAGCTTGATTTTTGAGTCTTTTAATGGCGGGGACGGCAGCGCGGGCGCAGGGCAATTTCACGTGCGCTTGTTATTGACGCTGAGGTAGGACTGGTAGATGAAGGAAGATGAGAGCGGGAGGAAGGGATTTGAATGAACGTCTGATCCTTCATTCTAACCAATGAGAGAAGAGTATAGCGTGTATAGTGTTACAAGTATGCGTTTTGTGATTTCCAAATTAGATAAATAGATATTAATACAAATGCGGATAAATAATGTGAATGGCGCAGACAGACAGTCTTACCCATTCTTCTCCATATTATAGATTTACGTTTTGGAAAGGGACTCTACAGTACTTTCACAAATTCTTATGCCTTGTGACTAAGACTATTACTACCAGCTTTATCTTTTTGACAACCCAAAAGATGCTGTTTACATAACATTACATAACATAACATCACACCTGTAATCCTCGAATGGTTAGACAGAGGTGTTCCTAATAGTGCACCCACATTTCGCCAAAAATCATCATAACACTTTGCCCGTCCCGAGAATCGAACCCAGGACCTGCATGACAGGAGCCGCATCTCTTTTGAACAATGAAGTGACATTTAAGTTTTACTGCTACAAAAGGTAAAAAGAAAATAAAGAAAGAAAGAAAGAAAAAATGTTTATTTGACGTCAGTACATCAAGCACACACACAATAATATTAAAAAAAAAATACAAAAATGGAAAAACATCGTAGGTACCCATGTGCTGTGTGCCTCACGGCTGCGCCAAAAATGTAGAAGAGGTAAGAAGGAGAAGGGGAGGAGGTAGGTGGTGGGTAGGTAAAGGTAGTGGTACGGGCCCTGGGATAAGTAGCACAATGTCCGCGTTGACTAGTGATGTACCACGGTAAAATCGATACCAATACCAGGTCGTTGGACAAACGAATGGTACCAACACGTGGGTTTGCCTTCACATTACATTAACTCAGTAGGTATTTCAAAACAATCATTTTGTGATTAGCTGTATTAAAATATCGATATTTTTTCGTCAAGTAATGGACTTTTTATTATGAACAACCTAAACAGTTCACATAAAATACAGGGTATAAAAATACCCATCAGAAAGCCGTCTTTTACGCATTCTGTACCGTAATAAAGCAACATTAAATAACCGTAATTGGTGGAGAAAAGCTTTTATTTTGGTGTGAAAACCGTTGTTTACCGCAAAACATTGCGCTTGCGGGTAAAAGCTATTGAACAGCCGTCGGTGTCGGTAAATGTGACTAAAGATAAGTTATAACTTTTAATACTTTTTTTTAAAGCCTAGCTTTTTTATGGGACAAGCCCGCCACACTATTCCCAAACTGCCTCCGTGGTCGAGTGGTTTAGGCGTTTGCCTTGTGACCCGGTGGTCGTGGGTTCGATTCCCACAGGAAGCATAGGTACTTTGTGAAGTTGTTTCCAGTTTGGTTAGGCCATTTGCAGGCTTGAATCACCTGATTGTCTGATAAAAAGATGGTTCCGTGCTTCGGAAGGCACGTATAAGCCGGTGGTCCCGGCCGCCAAATGGCGGTCGTCAAACCATGTCAGAGGCCCTTGCGGCGGTTTAGAAACTCTGACACTAGGGTGTGTGGGGTCGTTAGACCTTACTGCCCACACGATAAGAAGAAGATTCCCAAACCACTAACTCCTGTAAACCAGAATCTTCGAAATTAGAAAACATAACTCATACTGTCAGTATAAATTCTATTATCTAAAAATACTCTTACTAACATACTGAAGACAGTACATCAAACTCCCTAGTGAAATCCAGGCGGATATTTGACTATAAACTAGTTAAAACTGTATCAAAACTTGCGATGAATGCTGTCATCAACGGATACTGAGACAGACAAACTGTGTCGTGATTGCATAATATAATACCCAGGGGACGCTGACAACGATGTCAAGCTTCCATTGTGAAGGTGGATGGGGTACTTATAATTGTGCAAGAGAATCTGGACAAACAGGCAGTGTAAAAACTGTAATGAAGATGGTTTTTTTTTAAGTATACAGGATGTAAACGAACCCTTCTGCACGAAGACGTCAACCAAGCATTTGAACATTATATTAAGTAGAAGTAGGGGTACTCATACTTATCTGTGGTAATTTTCTTTCCCGCACTTGGATGCGGAAAAATAAGAAATACGCACGCGTGCGAAATACGTTGCATGTCGTATCTAATCGTAGTACAATAAGAGCCAGTTATCGAAAAAGTGTATTGAAAAAGCAATTTGAAATCGGAAACAGTTGTTTTCTTTCATTTAATTAAGTTGCACACCTACTTACCCGAAGTAAGAATTAGCAGTTTAAATTCTATTTTTTTTAAATAGGTTCTCTTAAGTGAAATCCAGGCGGCTATTTGATTTAAAACTAGTTAAAACTGTATCAAAACCTGCGATGAATGCTGTCATCAACGGATGTTGAGACAGACAAACTGTGTCGTGATTGCATAATATAATACCCGGGGGACGCTGACAACGATGTCAAGCTTCCATTGTATCGGTGGTACAAGAGGTTCTGGACACACAGACTATGTAAAAACTGTAATGAAGATGGAAAATAAATAAAAAGTATAGATGTGACGAATATGTTATATTATCAGAACATAACATAACGATTTGTAATTCAGGTAAAAGGGTTAGGCAGAGGTGTACCCATTAGCACACTTCATAGACATAGAAAAAGCAAAATTAAAAATTTAGAAAAAACCCACGACGGTTAAAAATTAATTGAAAAAAGAATAAAATAACATAAAACACCCACCTTAAACAAACCCAAGAATGTCCGTCGGGGGCTGCCATTAAATGAACTAGTTTTGCAATGTTCAGCTCCCGACGGACATTCTTAAGCTTTTTATTTTAAACTTTTTACTTTTATTTTTTTTATCTAAGAACATAACCTAAACCCATAACTGAAAACTGCATCAAAATCGAACTTGTACTTAGTTTTGGAGAAAAATGGCAACTTTGATTTGCACAAAAAAAATTTGCTGCAGCGGCCCCTGGTGAGTTGTCACCGTAACACCTATCTAAGAACATGCACCAATCAAACCCGAACCCATAACTGAAAACTGCATCTGTTATATATTCAAATTAAACACTATAATTAATTAATATAGGTTTATTATATCGCTGACACAAGCACAGTTCAAGACCAACCATAGACAAGAGGGGAGAGGCTGGGCAGAGACAATTCTCATATCCAACACTCTCCACGACATAAAAACCAAAAACTTATTTTCATACTTAGAAACTAAATAAGAACTTAAATTGAATCTTAGTTAAATTTAACCCGAACACACTTAACACACCTGACATGCTACCGGGCTAGATACAGGTTCTCTTCCCTTACAAATAGAAAGCAAAGAATAAAACATAAAAGAACTTATTTTTATGCAGAGGTACCTATTAAAGTACAAGATTCAAAATAAACATTGTTTCTAAAGTTCTTGGCATCATGCTAAGCATGCAACCCCTATGGTAGTCCTACGAACTGAAACAATATTTATTTTCTGGCCCTGTTTAATTACCATCTACTCTATCTCTACATTGTCACCACATCTTAACAATTGATTTACATGTCTTTTCCACCTAACACCATTCACATCCACAATATAAGTTACATTTGGAACTGACTCTTCTATCACAATACCTTGAATCCATGGTTTGTGCCCTTTCCTATAGTCTTTTACCATAACTGTTTCTCCAATTACAAACTCTGTTTTTCTGTTTGTTGTTTTACTTTTTACTTGTTTCTCTAACATATCATAAGTTTTTTCTGTCATGGCTGGTGGTCTCAACAATGTAAATCTATTTTTAAGTTCCCTACCAAACATTAGCTTAGCCGGTGTTACACCTGTCAAACTATGTGGCATGTTTCTATAATCGAAAAGAAACAAATTTATTGCAGATGCTATACTGTTTCCACTTTCTTTGATTTTAGTAACATGTGTCTTAAAAGTCTCAACCAACCGTTCTGCCGCTCCATTGGTAGCTGGATGATACGGTGGTGAATAAGTGTGTTTCAGATTTATCATTTTACAATAGTCATTAAATTCTGAACTTATAAATGTGGGTCCATTGTCAGTTACCAAGTGAACCGGATATCCATATCTAGAAAAAATGTTTTTAAATACTTCTATTGTTTTACTTGCTGTAATGTTGTGCATTTCATAAATTTCAGGCCACTTTGAATAACTGTCAATGACCACTAGATACATTTTGTTATAAAACGGTCCTAAGAAATCCGCATGAATACGGTACCAAACCGATGGTGGTGCTGGCCACGGTTTCATAGTCTTCTGCGGATTATTATAATTTTTCATACATGGTAAACAGTTGTTAGTAATATTTTCTATTTCTTTATCTAATCCTGGCCACCAAAAATATGACCTTGCCAATTGTTTCATTTTCACAATGCCAAAATGACTTTTATGCAATTCTGCCAACATTGCTTCCCTCAAATTGTTTGGTATTATTATCCTATAACCCCAAAATAAACAATTTCTATCGACACTTAATTCAATTTTCTTATTGTAGTATATTAACATTTCCTTATTTAAACTTTTTTTATCTGGCCATCCATCTAGTGTATATCTTATTATTGTTGCTAATGTTGTATCTTTAATTGTTTCTTTTTGTATTTCTCTCCAATCTAACATCTCTACTTCTGAATTATTTATATGTAACATGTTACTTAAGTTTGCTTCTACACATATACTATGCATATTTATATTTTGCTCTATGTTATCTGTGAATGTACGTGACAAGTAATCTGCCGGATTTACATTGGTTTTAATGTGCTTTATTTTATATTGAAAAGCTGATAAGAAAATGGCATAGTGTTGTAGTCGCTTTGCTGCCATTTTTGGTATACCCTTGGTGGGTCCAAATATCCTAACCAGAGCTGCATTGTCCGTTTCTAACTCGAAAGTTCGACCGTATGTATAGTTATAAAATTTGGTCACACCAAAAACAATGGACATGGCTTCCTTGTCAATAGTTGAATATTTTAACTCAGTTGTATTTAATTTTCTGCTTGCGCAGGCAATCGGTCTCACTATTCCATTTTCATCCCTATTAGATAATACCGCACCTAATGCTTCTTGTGATGCGTCACATGTCAATATTAATGGTAATTTTGGATTATAATGTCTCAAATTCCCTACCGATGCTAGCTTTTGTTTTATTAAATTAAATGAATCGTTACATTCTTTTGTCCATAGAATATTCTTATTTTTTGTACATTCATGTAAGGGCGCTACTATATGAGCCATGTCTTTTAAGAATCGTGAATAATATGTAACTTTCCCTAGAAATGATTTTAACATAGTTATGGTTTTGGGTGCTTCTGCGTTTAGTAATGGTTCAATATTTTTTCGAATGACACTAATCTCATTTTTTGTAATTTTAAATCCGAAGACATTGATACTTGTCTCAAATAATTTACACTTCTCAATCTTTAATTTAAATTGACACTCTTGTAATTTTGTTAATACTTTGCACAATGTTTCTAAAGTGTCCTTGACTGTCTCTCCACAAATATAAATATTATCAATAAACACAATGGTGTTTGTTATTTCTCTGAGCTTATTATTCATTAAACGTTGAAATGACCCTGGTCCCGTACTGACCCCATATGGTAAATACTGATACTTGTATGTACCTACTTCTGTTACAATAGTGGTTAGCTCTTGTGACTTTGTGTCTAATGGTGCTTGCAAGTAAGCCTCTTTGAGGTCCAGTTCACAAAAGTAATGGCCCTTTTTCAAAGTATCAAAGATTTCTTCAATGTGTGGCAATGGAAAATGATCCACTTCTAAATAAGGATTTATGGTAATTTTATAGTCACCGCAAAGACGAACGGATCCATCTGGCTTTAAGATAGGAACTACTGGCGTTCCCCACTCGCTATATTCTACTGGAACAATTCTTCCATTATCAATTAAACGTGAAATTTCAAGTTTTACCTTTTCTTTCAAAGCCAATGGAACTCGCCTTACTGGATGACATTTTGGTTTTGCTTCTGGTTTTAATTTTAGTTGGATGGCATCACCTTTAAAATTACCCCAGCCTGGGCTGAAAACTTCTTTGAACCTTTCCTTTACATATTGTTCAGCTTCTGCAAAAGAATTTTCTTTAATTTGTTTATTTAAATTGACATTTTTTATTTCAAAATTGGGTGGCCACAAATCAAGTTCCTTTAACCAATCCCTACCTAAAATTCGTGGTATTTTATTGTTTCTGACAAAAACATTTAGTGTTTTATTTTTATTTTTGTATGTCACTTTTAAGTCTTTCAACAAACCTACCGGTTCAGAAATAGTTTGGTCAAAATTCCTAAATCTCACTCGACAATTAGAAATCTGCTTGTGTGGGAAAAAAATATCTTTATCTGAACGAGGAATGGCTGTTACATCAGACCCTGTATCCAACTGAAAATCTAAAGTTGTCCCTTCAATATTTAATTTAATATACAGTGGTGGCACTTTACTTACATTGATTGAGTACATTTCATATTCATTAAACATCTGAGCAGCTGAAGTTTCTACCTCAACTTCCTGCCCGGTAGCTGTTTTTTCTTCTTCTGAGACTGAGTAAACCTTTTGATTCAGTTTATTCCTTGAGCACATTTTATATATGTGTCCTTGCTGTCCGCATTCCGAACAGTACTTTTTTATAAGCCTACACTCCTTTTTCATATGATTACTTGCACCACAGCAATAGCACCTGTTTTCACTTGAAGTTGGTACTGATTTGTTCACTGTTTGTATTTTATTTTTATATTTATTATTTTTTTCTCCATTTACTTTTTGTCCTTGTCTTAAAAAGAACATCTCGGTCACTGAATTCTCTTTATGTTTTGTTTGTTGCAATGCACCTTCCACCTTTCTTGCTACAACTATAGTATCCTCCAAACTCATTTCCGTAGTACAGCTTTTAAGTAGTTCAAATTTCAACAACTTAGAGTAAACACCATCAATTAACTTCTCCTTAATCTGATCGTCTAAATCTTTGAAATCACACTTCCGTCCCTGTTTTCTCAGTTCCAGAACATATTCCTCAATCGTTTCGGTTGGTAGCTGATTTCTGTTTCGGAATGTTGCTCTTTCTATTGCTGATAGGTTTTTTGGTATATACTTTTCCCTTAATTTTTCACACAATTCAGTATAACTGCATGCAATAGCTTTCTTTGGTGAACATAAACAATTCAATATTTCTAACACCTGTGGCGTTATTTTTGTTAGTAATAATGATACTTTTTTTCCTTCTTTGACGTCATTTAACTGAATCAAGCACTCTAACTGTTGTTCAAAACATTCCCAATTTTCTCCGTTGAATTGTTGTATGTTGTAATTTGTAGTCATTTTAGCTGTAGGTTTTCTTCTTTCCTGGCGTATTTTTATATTTTCTTTGCAGTAATTTGACAACAATTTCCGCAACTCGTCTACCGAAGCTTTTTCTTCAAATACAATATTAAGACTTGTCAGTTTCTTTTGTAGTTCGTCTTTTTTTAGCGCATAAATCCAGGTTCTTTTCGTGAATTCTAATTCATCTTCTGCATCCGAATATTCTGATGAACTTGGCATTATGTATTTTATTTATCATCTTCTTAGATCTTGAGACAAACACAATAAAACCTCGTTAAAAACTTTCAATTTTTAGTACGTAGTAAGCGTAACAAATATGGCGAACTTAGGAATTCGCAAGCAACACGCGCGAACTTCACACTGTTGTTACCGCGTGTCTGTTCTATTCTACGTATTTCGTATTTATTTGTTTGTTCTCGTCTTCTTTTGATGAAAATTCTTATTTACTTGCTGCACAGGTCCCTTAATTCTCGTCGCCAACTGTTATATATTCAAATTAAACACTATAATTAATTAATATAGGTTTATTATATCGCTGACACAAGCACAGTTCAAGACCAACCATAGACAAGAGGGGAGAGGCTGGGCAGAGACAATTCTCATATCCAACAGCATCAAAATCGGACTAGTAGTTTTGGAGAAAAATGGCATCATGTATTTGCACAAACACAAAAACGCATATACCGTCTCCGTTCCGTCGTGGGTAAAAATAAGGGACACCTACATTTTGCCAGTTATATTTAAGTCTCATGTATTAGGAGGCGACCCAATTGCCATCAACCGAACAGAAATCCAAACTCCCTGGTTGAGAAATCCCTGACGGCAAAACCCGTTAGATGTTTTAAGACATGCCGGTTTCCTCACAATGTAAATAAATAATTAAATATCACAACAGCTATCAGCGCATGCATTGCAAATATAAGGTGGGCCATTTCCTGTGGCGACACGCCGCATAAACACTTGAGATCTGAGCCGGCCCTGAACCCCCATCTGAAGTGATTGACTTTGCTGCGGTCGACTTGGGCTCGGAATCTATGTGGAGATTTCCAGGTCGGCCATGATAAATCATGCCCAGGTGGAATGCTTTTAAACGGCTCGATGGAGCCGCCAGGAGGCTTAACCAGCTCCATCAGAGATCACATCTGGCTGTGGAATTTCTGCTGTGGCTGGTGTGGTTGTGTGTGGTGTGGTTGTGTGTGGTGTGGTTGTGTGTGGCTGTGTGTGCTGTGTGTCTGTGTGTGGTGTGTGTGTGTGTGTGTGGTGTGTGTGTGGTGTGTGTGGCTGTATTAGCTGAACTAACGTACCCAAAAAAGTTTTTCAGCCTTTTTGTTTGGAGGGTAGGAAATCATCAAATGACTAATCCCGCTCTGGGCAGAGCGGTAGGGAATGTCAGGCTTCTACTGACTAAAAACCACCCATGTTCCTTCTTAGCCCTTTATGTCAAGGCCGCGGTATCTCTTTCAAACAACCCGCAGCCCCGTCGGGACGACTTTTTAGCCTCTGGGGCACCAACACCGTCTGTATAATGTATTGACCATAGATAGTCGTAGATAGTCATAGAATATTAATCACCTTTCAGCATTTATTCCTATCGGTCTACAATTAAATATTTCAACCACAAAATACACAATAGTTACAGGCACCAGACACTACAAAAGTCAAGGTCAACATAAATAATGTAGAACCCCTTATTATTTATTCCATTGAATATTCTGGATCTAACAAACCACTATTTTACTGTAATTAATTTTAGATTTCTTTCTTTCCTTCTTTCTATAAAAGGTGAAGACAACAAGCCCGTTAATCTTTTCGGCTTATTCTAGGGGTCGCTGACGTCTATAGGTACAAGATAATAAATACCTTTCTCAGAATAAAGCTTTTCTAGAAACTCTTGGAGATAGTAATAGGACTTTTTAAACTACTGGGAAGTTTAATTATGTTAACGTTATGAGCTTAAGCTAAAAGCTTGGTCATTTTCTTTATTGGAATTGTTTTTCCGGGAGCTTTGTTCTTTGTTGAATGTTAAAAGTATCTGAGGTATCATGCTGGGGCCTCTTACAGGAACAACTTTAGCTTAATATTTGTCTTCATTCATTATTCTACATTTGTCTTTTTCTTAAGTTTTTCTTATATTTAAATTTTTTGGTTAATTGTTTATCATTTTGTTTTGTCCTAAGTCTTCATAATCATCTGCCTAGCCTTTTACCAACTATGTTAGAGTCAGCTTCCAGTCTAACCTAAATAACAATATTTTACATGGAGTGACTGCCTATCTAATCTTTTGTCCTATGTGGGACAAATAAATACTTTCACTTTTCTTTCTTTTTTTTCTTTTCTCGAGGTGCTGAGCTCTGTCTACTAACAGTGAGAAAAACATGACGTACTGCTCATGCTCCGCCGCTGCTACCCGTACCACCATTCACTCATTCGATACGGACCAGAGGCGCGCGTGCTTAGTGCATGTTTACGTACAGGCGGGGCGTCGCGCGGCGCGTGCTGCGTTTTTTTTTTATTATTTAATATGGGCTTACTCTTGATCTCAATCTTGCCCTAAGGGCAGAGATGAGGTCGACGATGGAACGAGCTTACCCAGAAGAAGCCTATTTACTCGCGACTTAAATAGATTGGGGTTATATGAACTCGGGAAAACCGACGCAGGCAGGGTGTTCCACTCCTTGGCTGTACGAATAATGAAAGTCTTAGCAAAACGCTTCGTACGAATGTGTGGAACATCGACAAGGTATGGGTGATAACCTGCAGTACGCCTAGTCTCTCGATGGAAGAAGAGAGATGGTGGAATAAGCTCGTGGAGCTCTTGCGCACACTCTCCGAAGTACAGTCTGTAGAAGACCGACAGACATGCAACTTTGCGGCGGTGGGCCAGGCTATGTGGCTTGGTAACCAGCTTGGCGTCACCAATCAGCCTCCTGCTCTGCTTTTTAATTCAAACACAAGCGATTTTTCGCTCGTTACTTCAAAATGCAGCGTTGGTTGTGGTGGACCCGTCTCTCAGTAAATTTATAAAAAAAGCACGAGACGAGCCTTCTGCAAGCGCCGCGCGACGCCCCGGGTCTCCGTAAACGAGCCCTTATAACTCAATATACTTTATTTCTACCACCTCTGTCACCAACTGACAGTATTGCTAACCTGGTGTCAGAGCTTTTAGGCTGCCCATGGGCCACTGACTTGAAAGGAGAGAAGTCATTATGTAATAGATGGTCACTCATTCACGGACTGACCTCGGCAAGCGTTCATCATCATCATCATTTCAGCCAAAAGACGTCCACTGCTGGATATAGTACTCCCCTAAGTGTCGCCACATTGACCGGTCCCGTGCGTCTCGCATCCAGCGGATCCCCGCAACCTTCACCAGGTCATCGGTCCACCTAGTGGGAGGCTTTCCAACGCAACGCAAGCGGCAAGCTTTGTTTAACCTCAAAGATTGAGTCATGCGACTGTTAGTCAGAAACACTTAAAACCGTCCCACCATCTAGGTACATTGATAAGAAAGTTTAATACGATAAGTTCAGCCGCCAAGTTCGAGACTCGAATAAATTATTATGTGCGTCGATAAGCACCACCATTTTAATTGATCCTCTAAATCTAAAGTTCACCGGTGAATTGACTGTTGATTAACTAACAGGAGTCGGGTTCGGTTCCCGATTCAATTTTGTTTGAAGTTTATAATAACGTTTTGCGTTTACGTTACGTTCAGAATCTGAGAGTGGTTTACGTTACAAATTGCTTATTTTATCGTAAATGGTAAATTACTTTGATTAATTTGAGCGATGTTTCATGTTCTTAGCTAATTAAGTCATTTATGTTGATGAACTGGTTAACGAAAAAGCTATAGAAAACAATTGTTTGCAAAAGTGCAGAAACTTAAAAGAAGTAGTACAAAAAACATAGAAAGTAAAAGACACAAATATAAAAGTCATCAAGAAATTAAGAATGTTTTTGTTTAAAGTGGAAAAGGTGTGAATTTATTATCTAATAATGTGTATATTTTAGCATAATAAATTCCAATTAATTATGCACTCCACAACCAACAGAAAGTATTTTCAAACTATTTATTACTGTTTTTTGTACTTTGTAACTAAAAAAAGAAAAGTCGTACGGTGATGCTAAACTACACCATAAAAGGATAGCAACAGCCAATTAATTATGCACTCTAAGTTGACCCACAGAAAGTCAATTCCAACTATTGTCACCAAAGTATCATAGAACACTTTTTCATATTGTTGTTTGCTTAATATTTTCGTTTGTAACGAAACAATCGGGCAGTTCTCGCTGGATGGGTTCCCTTGCGGGTGGTTTTTCAATTAACTCAGCTTTTAATGGAAGAAACGCTTCGTCGGGTCCGGCCGACGATGACCTGTCGATATGTTCACTTGTAGTGCACAACACTATGCATATTTTTCTTATCCCATTGGAGACTTGCTTTGTCATAAATTGCAAAAGAGATCAGCATTGAAACATTTGAGTCACGTTTTTAACCCAATTATAATTCCAAATAAGAAAAATCCATTACTTTTCAGTTCGATTATAAACTACGGGTAGAATTGCAGAATCACGACGGCTGTTTCCAGTTTCTGGATGGAGGGATTCGGATGGGCAGCTGTTTTCAGTTAGACTGAAATACTTAGCCTACATATTTGGGAATCCTTTCTCAACTGTAAGGAATAATTAAGTATTCTAAGCAGATAGGAAGTCTCTTCATGATGGAAGGAAGTCGACCTAAACCTTTTCCTAAATAGGGTAGGTCGTAAGGTTATGATAAAAACCGGCCAAGAGCGTGTCGGGCCACGCTCAGTGTAGGGTTCCGTAGTAATATTTTTTTGTTTGAAAAAAGATACGTTCAGGATAATAAAATATGTAAACGAAGTAAAGTAAGAAAAATGCTTGCATATACGATTATACTACAAACTTAGTCCAGAAATTATTTTGTACAACTTTTTGTCTTCTTTGTACAAAAACTGTTTCCATCCAAGTTCAAAATGATTTTCCTAGAAAGTCCTTATAAAGTTCTACTTTTCAGATTTTTTTCATATCTTCTAAACTTAGGGTTCAAAAGTTATAGGGGGGGGGGACACATTGTTTTTTAATTTTGGAGCGATTATTTCCGAAGTTGACATTATCAAAAAATTAAACCCCTATTCATTTTTAAATACCTTTCCAACAATATGTCACACGTTAGGGTTGAAATTAAAAAAATAATCACTTCCCAATTTACGTATAGGGGGGCTACCCTAATAAAACATTTTTTTCCAATTTTTATTTTACCACTTTGTCGGCGTGATTGTACACATATTGGTACCAAATTTCAGCTTTCTAGTGCTAACGACCACAGAGATTAAGCGAGGACGGGCAGACGGACGGACAGACAGACATGGCGAAACTATAAGGGTTCCTAGTTGACTACGGAACCTTAAAAACGATGGTACGGTGGTGCCTATTTTATGCCATGCCATGATTGAAAACGCCATTACGCCTACTTTCATGCTAAGAGCACGAATTTTAAACGCACTTGAGGAAAGGTCCTCATTAAAATGCGAATTTCTTGAGATTTCCGGGCGCAGGAAACGCAGATTGAATTTTATTATTAGCCCAGGACTCGACAGCACTCCTGCTATCCCTGAATCATGTTAAATTATTTCTTCCTATTACTCGTAGATGCTAGGTTTTGCCCGCGTGAAAATGTCGATTTTCCACACAAACTTTACCCTCTTTTTCACCCCCTTGGGAGTTGCTTACGTCATAACAGGAATACGTTTGCTAAATTTTAAGTTTCTAGCCCTAAGGGTTTGGCCTGTGCGTTGATCTTCAGATAGACAGCTTTGCGTCAATTATATACTCGTAGATAGATTTGTGCTTAGGCACAAGCAAAGAGAGGTAGGATAGAGCTAGGTATGGACAGCATTGGATGTACTCGGGCTGTGAATGATGATGATGGAATATTTATATAGTGGTCGCTAGTGGTTATAGCCCGAGCAGTAAGTCGTAAGTTCGAACCTAGGCACATTACTTTGTGTAATTCACATTACCACTGCACTCAAAACGGTGAAGGAAAAATCGTGAGGAAACTGGCACTATGTCCAAGAACCAAATATTTGTGTAATTTTTGTAATTTTTGTGAAGTGCACTTCAAATTTCTTTCATGATTAAATATAACGCAAGCAAAGTCAGGGTTGTGACTACTAATACAGATTTTTAACTAAAATCTTTCCAAGAAACACAGGCGTGTCCTACCATAATATAAAACTCTTCAGATCCCCGCTACATCCAGTTTTAAAGTGATTATCCTCCATTGTATCTTCCTGCTTACCCCCGCAGCGTTGACGGCAACTCAATACAGTTTGTATTATAACCCACTCCAACCCCGTTTAGCGTAATACTGTTTACGTTTTACTAAAGAGATCTCTCAAATTGCCGGAAAGCAATTAGAGAAATAAACAATAGGGGCCTTTAGAGCCCAGTTAAAGGGACTGCGAATTTTCTACCGTATTTTTGACCGACTGCAAAAAAAAGTTTAGATTAAGTTTAACTCCCTAATTTATAAACCGATTGAAAAAATATTTATAGGATAGGATATACGCTCGATTGGTCCAAATAGCTATACTCGTAATAATATAATTTTCTTAAAGTCGTATTCTACGCAATTTTGCAGAACGTGTA
This sequence comes from Diarsia mendica, assembly GCA_949316265.1. NCBI lineage: Eukaryota > Metazoa > Arthropoda > Insecta > Lepidoptera > Noctuidae > Diarsia > Diarsia mendica. The sequence continues at coordinate 18,063,965 of OX438909.1, read as the reverse complement.
TTTGTTTTTTATTTATGTGGGCTTACTCTTGACTTCTATCTTGCCCTAAGGGCAGAGATGAGGTCGACGATGGAACGAGTTTACCCAGAAGAAGCCTATTTACTCGCGACTTAAATAGATTGGGGTTATATGAACTCGCGGAAAACCGACGCAGGCAGGGTGTTCCACTCCTTGGCTGTACGAATAATGAAAGACTTAGCAAAACGCTTCGTACGAATGTGTGGAACATCGATAAGGTATGGGTGATAACCCGCAGTACGTCGAGTCTCTCGATGGGAGAAGGGAGATATTACACGTTATTATTGTAGGTATATTGTGTGTTTTACTGCCTCGTTGATATAGTGATCTTCATGCTCAGCAGTCGCGTATGAGAGTCTTTGGTTCGATTCCCGGGTAGGAGTAAGAAGTGTTAAGTTAAGTGTTATTGGATTTGTAATTTACTGATGTCAGCAGGTTCTCTCCCCTATTAGATGAAAGTTAAACATAACTGACGAAATGTAGGTGTACTATTATATAAGGTCCCATTAAAATAGGTAGACAAAATTTAACACAGGGTTCAGTACGTCTAACTAAATATTTTAACCAAGTAAAAGATTTTTTTTTTAATAAAATGTTGGGTAACTAAAACTTTTAGTGTATTTTCGATAGCTGTTTTATTTTTTTGTAAGTATCTGATGCGTTTTTCTTATTTTATTTTTTTACCATTGTCCTTATTTTGGTGGTCTGAGTGATGTCTAAAATTTTGTCCACCTATTTTAATGGGACCTTATATACACCTCCGCTTAACCCTTCGGAAATTACAAGCGAGATGTAATGTTATTTTAGGTAAACATAGACATACTGAGGGAAACAAGGATCCTTTTAAGAGTCGTTAATAAAATTACATCGTTTTCAGCAGATACGTTAAATTACTAGCTAATATAAAATGATCAAAGATAACATGAACAGTGAACCGAAGTAATTAAACCTTTGTTTTACAAACGAAGACCCTTCATTCGAACCTTTACATAGTTTAGAATGTAAACGTACAGTCACGACCAAAATACAATACTTATGCAGTTTTGCATCCTTGTTAAAATTCAGGATATTGTCTTAAAAAAAAACATCATCATCAACAGGGTTTTTCTAGGTTCCACTATGGGACCGCAACCGTATTTTGCATGCCCTATTTGCAACCAAACATTGCAATTACAACAACAGAAATACATACACAACGATGGTTCCATTTCAATTCAATGTAATCGCATCTCGATGTTCGGTCGAGAACATTTTTATGTCATTCAATATCGAATATCGATACTATCCGAATTGTATCGATATCATTTTCATTGTCTCCATGTATATTCGATAAAGGTACAGTCATGAGCATTATAACTGTACCTTTATCGTGTATTTGTAATGGCTAAAGAAGGCTTAGAGTTTACAGTTTTAGCCGGCTAAACTGCACATTTGTCAAAAGGCTAGGCTAAAAAATTATCGACCTGATTATCTTTTCAGTTTAATAGAAACAGAATTAGTTTTATGGCTAGCTTGCTCGTCTTTATATATAGTAGGAAAAAAAAATTGTTTCTGCCTCTTATCAAAGCAGGAGGAAACAAATTAATGTTACAATTTCTAATGTTACTAATGCGCGAACATATTTGTGTTCATAACTGTACTGTATACTGTAGGTCCATAATACAATATTGTATGAATAGAAAATTTTATTAGGGTTATCTTGAAAGCATCGCTTGCTACTAAAATTTTGCTAATAAAATTGGGTCTAGATATTTAGGTTACGTTCTAGGTTTTAAGACCGGCTTTCAGCCCCGGTTAGTTAGCTTTTAGACTAAAATTTTGTGCTCTTAATGAAGAAAAATATAGGTAGAAAAGCTTAAAAGAACGTTAAAAGAAAATGAGTAAGATACGGTTTTAAATGCGCAGGCTTTTTTGTATTTATGCTTTTAATTTTGCTACGTTGGTTAGGTAGCAAAAAATATGAGTGGGCTAGTTTAATTAAAAATAAAAGTTTTCTTAATAATTAAAAAACTTGGTGTGCTAATATCTAACCATAGTACTTTAATACAGGAATGTTCCAAACCTAACTTGATCTATTGAGGTAGGTACCTATTAGTTATTTTAGGCCAAAATATCAGCATTTCCATTGAACGTGGCAATGCTGCCAGTCTTCTGGAAACGTCTCCGTATGACACTATGCAGATGAGTACTTTGACAACTTTTATTAATTCTTATTTTTTTTTATACTTTTTTTATAAACTTTTTCTTAATATTTCGTAAACATAAAAACAATATAAAAATCATTTAGTGGCTACAATAGTCCTATCAGAGATGATATATTGATCCCAGTACAATCTGATAATGCCATTTTCGAGAACTGGGTCGGGCTCATACCTAAAATAATAGCACTTCCGAATTCACAAAACTGTATTGTTATTTTAATTGTTTTTGTAGTTTGTATATAATTAAACCTGCAGTCAACAAACTATTTACATTATAGTTATCTTTCGTCATATCAGAATCTAACATTCCTCAATCTACAATTCTACAATACCTTTTACAATTTAGGTAATATTTTCACTCGTTTCAAGCGCCTAAACTCTCCACAAAATCAGACTATCTATCTCCATAACAATTTCTAGACTAGAACTTATCTATTCCTATCATAACTAGAGCGTCTACAGCTACCACCCACTACTTCTACTGTTCTACCCCTTGCAGTTAACGATAAAGTACGATCGTCAGCAATTTCTCGTACACCCACACTTTCAATTATAGCCTTACTCGGGTACTTTGTGCTGCCTACAAGCCGTCGCAGGCAAATGACAGCCACACATAAATGGTATTCATTGATGAAGCAGAAGCTTTTATAAATATAAGTAATTGTTATTGGAATTGTAGCTTTATAATTGTTTAATTATGGACTGTTGTTGTAGTATCTATAATTAATTAATTGTTTTTGATTCTGTGTTTTTCGTTTTACTGCCTCGTTGGTTTAGTGGCTGCAAGTGCGACTGCTGAGCATGAGGTACTGGGCTTGAATTCCGGGTGGAACAAAGTGTTATTAAGTTTTAATATCAGGAATTTGTCAGTAGCAGCCACGGAGTCTGAATTTGTGCTCGGTTGATGGCAATCGGCTCGCTCTCTTCCCAATTTGATAAAATTTCTACTCGATTCTATTCAATTAATAATATTACAAAAATATTATTTTATTTTATTTCTTAATCTACTTGACATATTTTGAATTATTTTTATTAGTTTTTATTGTGATATGTTGACATGCCACTTTAAATTGTACCTAATTAAATATGTTAATGTAATTTTGTCGTTTTTTAAATATGTTACTAATTTTATACATTCTGTAATTTTTTACTTTTATAATTGGGTCTTAATTTTATCAATTCCAAACGTTATTTTTGTCAATTTTTTACTATTGTTGGTGTTGTTTTTCTTTTATCATTGTTACCAATTTTATACATTTTATTAATTTTATAGGTTTTACATTTTTATACATGTTGTTTTTATACGATAAACAATTTTACCAATGTCACTAATTTTGTACATTGTGTCATTTTAACTTTATATAATTATTGTTTCTAATGTGTCCGTTTTAAATGTTTTTTATCATTTATTTTATTTTGTTATTGTTGTTTATCCTTTGTTACTGTTATCAATTATTATTGGCATTTTGTTCTTTTTTATTAATGTTTTTATTGTTGTTTTCATGCTCTTGTTGTTTATTTAAGAGTCACAACATTTTATTTTAGTAGGCTTTTTATTTTTAGCAAAATATTTTAGAAATTTTTAAATGTGTTTGTTTATTTTTTCGAGCGTATGGCACTCGTGGGCAGCAGCTGAAAATCAGCGTCAGGTGGCTTTGGGCTGCCACCTGGCATTATGCTGAGCTGAGGCCCTTTTGGCATTAGTAGCTTTAACTGTTTTAAATTGTTTTTGTTTTTTTTATGGTACCTATTTTTGCCAAATAAACACAATTTTCTTTCTTTCTTTCTTTCTTTGTACGCCACATATTGGCAAAAAATAGTGCTCATTTTTAACAAAGACTATCTGTAATACTTACCTTTGTTTTTACAAAATAAATGATTGATTGATTGATAGAAATAAGGAAGAAATAACATGTTTTTGGCACATGCCACAAGAAAACACCGTATATAAAAAAAGATATAAGGAAAAAAACTAAACAACTTTTTAATTGTTGTTATTACATCTAACCAATCACAACCAGCTAACCAGAAATGAGACGGCACAATCAACCAATCACAGACATGCTTCCAGAATCCGGTGGAACTCAATTGAGTGAAGCGGAACCTATCGACGCTCAAGTATGATGGTACAACAGCCCACGTTTTCAATTAATATGTTCCTACACGATCACTTTGGTGTAGAGCGTGTGCCATTGTGAGTTTAAACTAGTTTGTATTTTTACTTATATTATAAAGAGGTGAAATCTGTAAGTTTGTGTATAGTTGATAATCTTGGGAACTGATCTGACTTCAAAAATAACTACTTATTGGAAAGCAGCATGGGGTCTCTGGCGTTTTGAATGCGATGTCTGGCATTCAAAACGCCAGTCTTAGCAAGGCGTGGTGGAAGTCGGAAAAGGCGTCGCTCTATGTAAAATACGAGTATTCAGCTGCATTCGTTAAGACCGAAGCGGACCTCAATACAATTATGTAGTTCGGAAAAACCAGGCATATGATGAATTTGAATATAATTATGTATATCGTGCCCTTAAAGTGAAAACCAACTAAAGTCACTTATGGGCAAAAATAAGTTACAGATACCGCTAGAATCTCCTTTTCAAGATCTACATACTGGTAAAACCCGTTTTCTGAAATGACGCTCCGTTCTGGATTTAGCTTTTATCTAAGGTAACTTAACAGGAGCTTTTTTAAATAAAGAACAGACAAAACCCAATAAGTGTCGGTTAAAGCAATGTTTTTGCACTGTAAGCAATGTTTCTCGCCAGACAAAACATTCTATCGCCGTTTAAGTGGTTTTCCCATGATTCAAGTTTGATTAACAATAATTGAGTAATTTCTACTTATTTTTAGCAATTAACCATTACGTGAACATACAAATGTTTAAATTAATAAAAAACTGCTATTCAAACTCTTTTCTTAAAAAGGTAAGAAAAATTGCTGCTACAGGAAAAACCAATTATTTGCAGTACTTAGCAAGCAAATCCTTAATTTTTCCTACGTGCTTAGAGAATAAGTTCTTTTTTTCTTCCATCCGAATAATGAATACAATAAGAAATGAAAAATACACGTACTCTCCTCATTAACAGTTGTTTTAATAGTAATTTCAAGATTTGAACCTTTCTGTTCTCCCCTGTCAGTTGTCATGGCATTATTTACTCTTTTCTCTTCCATATCTTTCCTCACACAATCCATCCATTTACCTATTCATATTATAATTATAGATAACTAGTGACCCGCCCCGGCTTCGCACGGGTGCAAAAAAGGTATTTAAACACAATTTTCTCGAAGCTATAAAATGTGCAGTTAGTTGGGTTTTGCAGTAAGGGGACGATATTATAATAATATGTATACGTATGTACAGATTTATTTTTTTGGATGGGGGGAAATCATTAAATGACTCCACCTGCTCTTAGCGCAGAAGGGAGTGTCAGACTTCTACTGACTAAAACCCACCCATGTTCCTTCTTAGCCCTTCGTGTCTGGGGCCGCGGTTTCGAACAACCTGCAACCGCGGTAGGCGTCGGTACTAACGGCCCCCTGCAACGTTGCTAACATCTCTTTGAGGCGCGCGTAGATCACGAACGCGCCGTCCGTCGGCGTCGTCGACACCGCCTGTCTTTGTCATAAGATGGATGGACGGTGAGCTAGCCACTCACCGTCCACAGGCCCGCGCTGCCTATGGTGGCCGGGAGCCATCACGTGGCTCCCGATGCCAGGTATCTAAACATTAAATAAATAATATCACTGACCATTAAAATTTCATTCTCTTCTATCTGTGGGCCATTGATAATATTGAGTGACATGTTACATAAAATATGACCCTGGCACGGGTGAATAATGAAAGAATTCCGTTAATATCTAAATAATAAGGGCTAATGGAATATTGATGAGTTTCCAAGTTTAAATGTCAAAGTTAAGGAACGTTTTAACCTTTTAGCCATATTAAATGTTAACTGTAGGTAGATAAATTAGTTTGTTGTGTGTTAGCATCGCACTTGTACACGTCAATAACAGTTAGGGTAGTTATATTATATCATCATCATCCCCTTATCCTAATTTATTTGTAAAACTGTTAATCTGTCAAAACTACTTTTAACCGGTCAATACTGTTAAACAGTTTCTTAGAACCTTATTAGATGGTTTCTGTTTTATTACATAATCATCACATCGGAAAATTTAAAAATCTTTATTCGTGACACATAGATAAAAGAGTAAGTACACAGGTGTTATCCAAAAATAGATAGTATCACTATGTGCTGCCTTGCAAGGCATACAAATAATGTCTACACATTACACAGTCATAACCTAAAGGTCATTAGAAAACTTATGAGGTTTGTTAGGTTTTTTTTTGTGATCCTTTGGATAACCATTATAGAGAAAACGCGTTTTAATTTAATAAGGCGTCTGACTGACCCAGTCAAAAGTAGTTTGGACTGATTAATAGTTTTGACTGTAATATATTCATTGGTGTACAACAAACCTTTAATAGTCGAGTTTAAAAATCAAACAATCACACACACACACACAAACACACATACAATCACACACACCCACACACCTAGCTTACGCACACCTTCTTGGATATAAGTTAAATTTCGTTTTTATGTACACTCCTACATTATAATTGTTCTTGTTTTAGAAGAGCGGGGTCTCCTAACACAGGTATTATTTATACTTAAAAGGAGGCCTCTATGTATGATTGTATATTGTAGAAGTTTAATAGTTTCTGAAATAAAAATAATATTATTTATTTAAAAGATTCTGTCTCGTTGGACTAGTGGTCACAACATTACTGGAAAAATTTATGGTTTTGGTGGACTATTGACTTCGGACTTCTTGGATTGCAGGCGTGATTTTATTTTATTTATTTGGGACAGAAAACAGTTACACGTTACAATATTAACATTGAATTTAGATAAAATAGTAAACAAACGCATAACCCACAGTATTGTCCACGGAATCATATCGGTTTTTAAGAAATAAGGAAACGGACGTATACAGAAGGGACAGTAAGAAAATAAAAATATAAGAAAATAGAATTAAAAATTTATGTTACTTATGTTTAGTATTTGGTGCGGGGGAAGAACGTCTCTTTAAAAAAAACCCCATATATTTTCATTCATTGTATCTACTACCAACGTTCACCTTGCATTTTTATCCCACACGCATACTTGATAAAAGTCAAGGTCATAAAAAGTGGGGACATGTTTATAGAACGTGAATAAAAATGTCGCAGCCCACGTACACGTGCCGATTTCTTATCTATATTGCATTATTAATATAAGTCTGGACTATTCTAAACGATATTGCTGATAAAATGTTACTTTCATTCACTCATAAAAAACACAAAACATGCCCAACTCTCTCACACTCTAGCACTAGTGCAGCTGAAATGCCCGCTTGGCAAATTACATATATATTTTAAAACCTTACTCGAGAACCACTCTATTCATTGGTGAAAACAACATGGAAATCAGTGTAGTAGTTTTTGAGATTATCGCGAACAGACATGCAGACAGAGGCGGCAGAGGACTTTGTTTTATAAATTGTACACAGTGATACACAAAACGCACACTATATTATCAGCACTCAGATCCAGCATTTCCCCTTGCTGTCCATCCCCAGCGACGCCCTAATGTTATTTTAATTGACTTCCTCGGAAGTATAAATAGTAAATACTGGCATAATTCTTATTGTGCATCATAATAATTCACACCTGTATTCCCCGAAGGCGTAACTAATCTAATACACCCACATTTCGCCAGTCAGCAACAGCAGTCAGCAGAGAGCAGCGGTGGCCCAGTGGTGTCGGCCCCGACTTACGAACAGCAGGTCGTGGGTTCGAACCCAGGCAGGCGCATTACTTTGTGTTATTTATTTCATCACCGCTGCTCTCAAAACGGTGAAAACATCGTGAGGAAACCGGCATGTCTTAGAACCAAAAAATTCGAATACATGTGACATCTGCCAATCCGCACTGGGCCCGCGTGGTAGATTATAGCCCATCCCTCTCCTCCTAGAGAGCAGGCCTGAGTCCCTGCAGTGGGAACATTATAGGCTGATGATGATTTCGCCAGTCATGTTTAAGTTATCAATCGGGCACAAATCCAGATTCCGTGGCTGCTACTGAGAGATCACTAACGAAAAAACACAATAACACTTTTCCCGACCCGGGAATCAAACCCAAAACCTCATGATCAGCAGTCGTGCTTGCGACTTGTGCACATTACGTTAAATTACGGAAGAGTCAAAGTGTCTTAATACAGATATTGCTTAGAAGAGCACTTCTATTACTAGCTTTGTACAGACGGCTACACATCAAGCTATACATTTCCAGTTTACTCTGATCTTGCATTGTACGGAAATCCTATACAATGCGAGACCAGCTTATACTGGAAATGTATAGCTTGATGTGTAGCCGTCTGTACCACAAACCTCGATTAAGAAACTAAACTACGAGTATTTGTATTTTAAACCACATTTTTAACAGCAACTTTACACAGTCCCGTCAATATTTGTGTACATCTTCAATGTTTCGACTTCGTATTCTATCATATCATAATATAACATAACATCACACCTGTAATCCACGAAGGGTTAGCCAGAGGTGTACCCACATTTCGCTAGTTTTGTTTAAGTCCGGTGAATAGAAGGCAACCCTACTGCCATCAACTGGCACAAATCCTGACTCCGTGTGATTGCTACTAAAAATTTCTACTGTGATTCATCTATCACTCAATCACAAAACTATTCTGTAATTCGATCTATAGAACCCGATACCATCCATGACTACGTTTACACTATTGGTTTACTGACTCGGCAACTGATGTATGTAGGTGACTAGAGATACTCTCAGTCACTGCCCTCGCATCACTGTCGGTCCACTACACGTATATGTGGTCGTAACAGACGTCAGTATCGGATAACTCTGTGACCACATTCGGTAGAGATTTGATGGTATTTCTAGATTTATTTTTTTGTCTGTATTGTTTTATATTTAGTGCGCTTTATTTTGTTACGGGATTATGGGAACTACCAGTAACTGAAAGTTGGCTCTAAAGTTGTTAGAGATTTCATAGTATAAATATGTTAATCTATTTAAGTCGCGAGTAAACAGGCTTCTTCTGGGTAAGCTCGTTCCATCGTCGATATCATCTCTCTCAAGAGCAAACCCATTTATAATTAAAAAAACCGATTCAAGACTATTACATTCATGCCAAAGAGTGTATGTCTCCTTTAAGAGGGTTTAGACAAAAAAATCTTTTTTGCTAAAAAAAACCGACTTCAAAACACAAACAAGTGAAAGTTTAACTTCTGAAGAAAAAAAATCTGCTTCTGAAGTCGGTGACATTTTTCCTTCAAGTCGGTGTCGGTCTTCGAAGTCGGTTACCTTCAACTGTTACTTAATATTATTTTTTGACCTTTACGCAATAAATACTCCAACATAATACGTTTCCCTATCCTATAACATAGTTTCAGCATCTGCAATGCGCCTACCTTCGCCATAAAAACAATACTACGGAGGCGACCTCCCCCTCGTAACAAAATCAATTTCATAAATGAATTGCAAGGTTTTTTTATTTAGGAGCTGGTAGCATGCCACGGTGTCGTTTTGAAGACAAACAGCTGATATTGATTAGTGTTTTAGGACGAATGTTTTTAAGGAATGTTTGTTACAAATCTTGGAGAGAGGCCGGTCAAATGACCTTTTGTATTTGGAGGGTGGAAAATCATCAAATGACTAATCCCGCTCTGGGCAGGGTAGGGAGTATCAGACTTCTACTGACTAAAACCAACCCATGCTCCTTCTTTAGTCCTTTGTGTCGAGGCCGCGGTATCTCTTTCGAACAACCCGCAGCCCCGACGGGTGTTCAAATGACCATAAGCTTATCCGTCGTGTGGTTAAATGGAAAGTGAGAGTTTTGTATAGTGACAGTCACACGTTTGAATTTATTAACCAACTTCCAAAAGCCAGTGGTTATCAATTCGACAGTTTTTTTGGTTTGGATTTTCAGCTATATCTTCGCCAATTATAAACGAATTTCGATAATTTACTTTTACTTGTATGCATATTATTTCACGGTGATTCCATTTAAGTTCAGTGAAGATCTAATACTGGTCTTAGGAGATATACAATGGGACTCATCAATAATACCCAGCAAATTTGTCAGACTTGCCGCAATTCTTTGAATGTTCATTGTTTACATTACATCAAGTATCATAACGTAACGCCTGTATCCTATATCAAGTTTCTATAAAAAATAAACAAAAGTAAAACTTACTAACGTATGACTTGTATGATAATATGCTTTCACTATATTGCCTGTTGTCACATACATAATACTCATGACAATAACAAAATAATCCTAAAACAAAACACAATCAAACAAAATGGACACCGAAAAGCCTTATCGTTAATCAAAATATTTGTAAACTCAATTTAAATGTTAACCCTGCAATTAGACGGGTTAATCCGGACCGATAGTCTGACCAGAAACGTAGTTAGTTTCTGTGGAGCGATTAGAAAGTCAAACAAAAGCCTACGAACGTTGGGGGGTTAATTAGTGAACCGGCTCACTTGACCCGGGCGTGGTGCAAGAATATGTAACCTAGACCTCGATCGAGGGCCGAGAGCGTTGGTTTGTTGTTCGTTGTCTGCGGTTACACTTGCCTTTTTAACCGTATTTTTTTACGGTATGGTTTTGCATAATTATTAAGGGTGTAAAAGTAGCCCGTAGGGGCTGCGGGTTGGTCACGAAGATACCGCCTCCTCGACAGAAAGGGCTAAGAAGGAGCATCGGCGGTTTTTAGTCAGTAGAAGTCTGACACTCCCTTTCGCTCTGCCCAGGAGCGGGAGGGGTTATTTGATGATTTTCCACCCACCACAAAAAAAGGGTGAAAAAGTACCCTTCACAAAGCTGAAAGGCACTTCTTTTCCTTGTCACTGAGATTATTTTTTTGCTTTTTGATATATTGGAGGTCAAATATCCAAATTGCTTACAAGAATTTTTACTCGACTGCGGCGAGACCCAAAAGGAGGTTTATTTAAATACTAGTTTTTCGGGTTATAACTTTGCTTAAATTACCTCAATGTCCCGTTAACTGTTCAAAGCATCCCCCATCACAATGTTTTAAGTGCTACATTGAGTTTCACCATAAAATGTGATTTTTCACCCCAAAAAAGAAGTACTTAAGTTTCTTAGCAATCAGTTTTGCGTAGGGGTACTTAGTTTGATGTAAATAATGCACATTTGACGGACTCGTGAAGTATTCGTTTATCGAACGAAACCCTCTATTTATGTAAATAATACGGCTTTAATAAAATACCAACAATGATTGTTACGGTAAACGTCGATTTTTGAATCGAAGATACAAATTTTATATCCTAAATCATTTTAATTAAATTGTCCAACAAAAGTAATTAATCTTGTTCTTAACGTATCGATGGCAATCTAAATCGTATCGGACTAGAACTGAGCCACCAGTTTGGCGCATAATCAGTAACATCCATAGATATGAATAAATTCATAAAAATATAATCCGTGGAACATGTTTTTTTTTGTTTTTTTTTTTACGTTTACTCCGCGTAATCGTGCTAAAGCCTCAAGCAGTCATTCCATGTAAAGTACTGGTATTCAGCACCATTCGGTTAAACTAGATAGTGACCTAAATAACGAGTGTAAAAAAAGTAAAAATCTAAAACCCGACTAGGACAAAAAAAACGGTATTAAAGTGTTTAGGTTGGCACCTATAACGTGTGACTACGGCTTTTCTTTTTGTTCTATCCTGAAAATCTTGTTTCATACTTTTTCAGCGTCGTTTTTTTTTGTCGTAGTCGGGTTTTAGATTTTTACTTTTTTTTATTTAAACAATTTTGGTGTTAAATGTTTTTTTTACTCTTGACTTTTTGTCCGCTAGAGGGCGTGATTTTAAATTTGAACAATATTTTGGAAATGTACAAGTGAGGCCCTTTCAAATGATGGTTAATTTATCTCCATTTTTATTTTTTAAGCCTTTCTTTTTGTCGGCTAGAGGGCGCCAAATCTCTTTTTGTGACAGCCTATGTTTAGCGGAAAATTAAGACGGTTCTAACGATACCTCATATGTCGAGTTACGATAAGTAGATTAGAAGCTATGAGGGAACAGATGAAGATACTCACATATATACATACAAACATACATACACATACATACATAGCCAGTCAAAATCATAACCCTCCTTTGGCTTTGCCGTAGTCGGGTAAAAACACCTTTAACGAAGCCCCTAGGCACAAGTTTTCTGGTCATTGTGATCTTTTTTTACACTGGACCATTATGGGGACCTTCTAGGTACAGATATTTGCACACGTTTTATCAAAAACAGAAAAAAAATGCAATCAGCATAATGTGTTGTATGCATTACATTGAGCGCCCAACTTTCCCAGCATTAATGATTGAGCAGTGTTACATACTTTGATCCTGAGAACATTTCCTTTTACACCTTGTATTTGGAAAAAGGCTGAGTTAATAGTCATCTTAACTTGAATCATCATCATCATCATCATCAGCCTATAATGTTCCCACTGCAGGGAATCAGGGCTCCTCTCTAGGAGAGGGATGGGATACAATCCTCCACGCGGGCCCAGTGAGGATTGGTAGATGTCACATAATATCTTCGAATTTTTTGGGTCTAAGACATGTCGGTTTCCTCATGATGTTTTCCTTGACCGTTTTGAGAGCAGCGATGATGAAATAAATTACACAAAGTAATGCGCAGGCCTGGGTTCAAACCCACGACTTACTGTTCGTAAGTTGGGGCCGCCACCTCTGGGCCACTGCTACTCTCGAGTTCACTTGAATAAACCAAACATATTGTTACTTGTACCACACCCAATCTTGTCTCTATAGCATGTAGTTGGAATTCCTATTTGTTAATCCGAATTTAGTTTAATTGAGATCTTCAATCCCACACACTTATAGTCCTTTGAAGTAAGCACGTAGTAGTATAAACATGAACGATCTTAAGGCTCGGTTTCCACTATAAAATCTACATTATCGTGGCTTTTATCTTTTCTATGATTGGTTGAATCTTGTTCACGGTTTCGCTCGTCTTCACACCATACCAAGGGCTATGGTAAGCTGCGTATCAACTCACTCACTCCCTTTGTGTCTCCTTGTATGTTCTTGTTTCTGCGACGAATAAATATTTTTTCTTTCTTCTTTAACAGGATCGTTCAATGATTTTTATATCGACTTAAATCTGGGTGGTTTTTGATATACGTGCCAAGCGCAATTTATACGCTTTGCTTAAGTCAATTCAATTATTTAATTCCACTGTAACAAGCATACGCAAAAGTTGACGAAAAGAGAATGCTCGTCATTATCTGCGACAATTGGGTATTTCACCAAAAACATCTAATTAGTCCGTCAGATAGATTTCCAAAAAATATTGGAGACATATTTTTTCTTTTATCACGTAAACAAAAAATGAAGACAATACAGTGCCTTGCAGCTTCGAAGCTCAGCTTTTCCGCTTAGCAACGAACAAATCTGTGGAAAGGCAGCCTAAATCTGTCTGATCGTAAGAGATTCTGTACAGTGTATTAATATTAATGAACACTGTGAGGCATGGTTCTTGACAATTTTGGGAAACGGCAATCCCATTTATTTAAGGAGAGTGCTGTATCGTTGATCGTGTTCGGAAGACGTCTAAGTTCTGATTGTTCATTTATCTTTCTTTACAAGGAGAAAAGAAAGGTACATTTAAGTGAAAAAAGGACGAGGAAACTCTTTATTTAATGGGTCAACCAGCAACGAACCAACCTTGGCAAGCACGACTTAACCTAAAGATCGAACCGAGCGGATTTTTTAGGGGTCGGGAAATCATCAAATGACTCATCCCGCTCTGGACAGAGCGGTAGGGAGTGTCAGGCTTCTACTGACTTAAAACCACCCATGTTCCTTCTTAGCCCTTTATGTCCAGGCCGCGTTATCTCTTTCGAACAAAAAGGAATATCAGGCAGTACAGTGTAACATTATAAATATTACACTGGCGTCTCTAAAAATAGCCCAGCGTACTAACCTAACCAATCCCCAGATAAAGCCGGCATACAATTCTATGACGTAAGAGTACACTGGCGTGCAATATGACATAGTCGTTCTTCGTTTGAACACGAAACTATACTTTTTCAATAATTTCTGGGAGTTCTTTTTCTGTTTCAGAGTCTTTTTGAAATAGTTCAGTCATTAATTAATATTTAGGTTCTGAATATGGTGATCAGAGCTCAATTAAAATAGTTTCGGGAAGTTATTTGGGGAACAGATTTTTACTTCATTTGCATGTCGTGTTTAAACGTTAATTTTCTTTATTCTCATAGACATTTAACATAATTATAATCACGCCTGTAATCCGCGGCCGGTTGGGTAGAAGGGTACAGATTAGTAGACCTACATTTCGCCAGTTATTTTTAAGTTCCATGCAATAGGGGGCATGCCTATTGTCATCAACTGGGCACAAATTCAGACGCCATGGCTGCTAGTTTAGGAATCGAACCCAGGACATCATAGAAGTCGCACGTTCGACCTTTAGACCAACGAGACAGTCTAGTTCTGATAATTCTGGATTCTAGATCAAATTCGATAGCTGCAACGGTAGGTGACAATTTTCAACACACATCAAGTACCTATGCATCTTCTATCCTGGGATTAAAACTAAGTTATTGTTTTAAATAGGCGAAAGCCTACCTATCTAAAAGCCTGAATATAAATGCCTAATTTATACCCACGTCTTGTATTCATGATTATTATGTATAGGTATACCTGTCTGCTTCACGTAATCCATCTAACTGTTCGGCAGACGTGTGGGCGTTTGGGATAATAATACAAGCAGTGTTAGCAAAGCGTGGGTGTTTAAGTCAAACTGTGAGAATGTCTGGGATTTTACGGGGAAAAAAAAACTTTTGCTTCAGAATTTATGGATGATTGAGTTATACTGTGTATTAAGAGTTTAGAAATAACATCAGGTCTGTACTCCCCGAAGGGTTAGACAGAGGTGTATGTACTCATTAGTAACCCTATTTCCACCAACTAGGCACAAATGTCTCATTGTCAGCAGCTTCTGAGAAGTCCCTGATGGAAAAAATCCATTAATACTTTGCCCAACGTGGAAATTGTCAGGGTCTTGTGCACAGCAGTTGCGTGGCCAATAGTTTTTAGTTATTTGCTTCATCATAATCAGCCTATAATGTTCCCACTGCAGGGACTCAGGCCTCCTCTCTAGGAGAGGGATGGGATTTATTTTGTTTTACGTTTTTTTGTTTGTGTAACCTACGACTTGTTGTTGACCATGGAAGACCATGGAGATTCTTGACGGTTCTTCTCCATTGGAAACGACCGACCCAAACCTCGCCACTTTTCTCCATGTTTTAAGTGCTTAAGAAACCTATGTGCATTTTTTTTTTTGGTATATGTTTTTATTATATTTTCTTAACATTAAAATAAGACTATCCTAAATATATAAACTAAACTAACCTAAAAACAAACTAACTATAAAAAGGCATCGAAAAACTCCTCCTCAACGCTGTCAGCAGGCAAAGTATTTAGTCATTTGGCGACCGCCAACGGGAAGCCGTTGGCGGTCGCCACTTATCTAAATAATTATCTGGATAATAAACGATTTTCTATTTCCATTCTAACAGAGGTTTTTATTTGTTACAGCCGCAAGCACTATGCCAGTGACAACCTGAAGGCGAGCGGGCGATGCGCCGCGCGGCGGCACTCGCGCGCGTTGCGACGCGCGTAATATGCGCTCGTTGAACGAAACAGCGTGCCAGGCGCTGCTAGATGACGTCCGCTGGGATGAGCCCGTCAGCCTCGTCAGCTTGGCCATTCTCGCCCTTATTGACGTGCTTGTTATTGCGGGTAAGTTTAGTCAAAAGTTACCTATTTAGGAATAAGACTTTTTTTTTTAGGGGGGTTGGGAAATCATCAAATAACCCCTCCCGCTCTGCTCGCTAGATTATCGAAAAATGTTGGATACGTGTTTTTTGGTTTATTGATGAAGATAAAACGCGTCAAAGGTGACGTCATTTTCCCGTAAAAAAAACTGACATGTGACGTCACACAAGTTTTCGAAGCACTGTATTGCCTTCATTCATTGCAATTTTTTTAGAAATCTATCTGTTGAACTAATTATATATTTTTTTATCAAGTACCCTATTCATAAGAGGCCAGTGCAGAATATCTTCTTCATCCATTCTTCTCTTTTATTCGTCATCTCATTTTATCATACTTTACACAGTTCATCCATCGTTTCTTTGGTCTTCCTCTACGCTTATACACGTCACATTCATTCTTAAACCTATCCTCACGACATTTTCCTCATTCCTTCGCATCACATGTTCATACCCCGACAACCGATTACCACACACTTAAAGCATCATAAGTATGTATATTAATCACTAAATCTTTTTAAATAGCTAGGTACGTTTAAAAATAATTTATTACTAGAGGTAGAGTGTGGCGTAAATCCATATTTAATATGCAAACGAGAATGTTCTAAAAATAGCTCGTTCACCAAAACAATAATATCAAAATGTATGTTCTACTTAGAATTACAGAATCACGCTTATCTAAAACAGAATAAGGCTCTAAATACAAAACTCATAATGTGTTTAAATTGAAAACCAACGGTAACAAGACAGTTAATAAAGTACTTAAACCATTTCATCCCATTATTTCCCCCCAAGCGTTTTCGTTTGAACCCTTTCATCTTAACACATTCGTACCTTCTACGTTTAATCCCATTCCCACATTGTACCGTGCTACGCGCTACGGCGTAGCACATACTACGAGGCTACAGCGCTACGAGATTTATGTGTAGCACAAATGCACTTTAGTGAGTGATTTTAAAGAAAGATTTTCTTTGATAAAATGAGTTTTAAAAGAAAATGTTTGCTTTAAAAGAAATGTAATTAAAATGTATCGTTCTTTGCACGAGCTACGAAAGTAAACAGCGTACGGAATTTAAACAAAATAGTTTTTTTTTGGTGCGATGTTTTCGCTTGGATTCTCAAGTTTAACAAAATGTAACTAGCTTTTACCGTTATAAAAATCTCGTCTGTAAACAAATGAAGATAAAAATGTAAGCGAGCTCAAAGTTTAAATTGATGAGAGGAGAAAAATCTGGATTACTTTTTTTAGAAAAATACTTGAATTTTGATCACTTACATACTATCTCTGAATTTTATTTTGACTGCGTCGTTGGTTTAGTAGTCGGAAGCGTCACGGCTGAGTGTGAGGTCTTGAGTTCGATTCCCGGGTCGGGCATAACGTTTTCCATCAGGACTTTCCAGTTGCAGCAACGGAGTCTAGATTTGTATTCGTTTGATGGAAATAGGCTTGCCTCCTTTTACATGGGCCGTTGAACTTTGGGAAACAAACTTCACAATGCATTAAATGCAGCGATTCCGGTACTAAATGAAGATTCCATTTGGTCCTTCTCGGAATCTTTACTACTATCGTCGAAGTACCAATAAACTTTCACCTATTATACTTCCAAACCATTAATTAAAAACTTTTTCGTTCCATTCCATTTTTTTTCCATTTATCCAATTCCATACACACATTTTACTAAAAATAAATCCATCCGTTCACCTTTTCATTCACATCACAAACAAATGTATCTGAAAAGGACACTGACTTCAAATATTTTTCACATAAAACAAATCTGAACTCACAACATTTCGCCACGCTCAAAAGCATAGGCTCTTTATGTAACCGGCATTCATTTATACCTGGGCCAGTATAGAGAGAAAGAGACAGAAGGTATACAAAGGTATTTTTAGGGTCCCCGTCGGGGCTGCGGATTATCGAAAGAGATGACGAGGCCTCGGCACAAGGGCGAAGAACGAACATGAGTTGGTTTTTAGTCAGTAGAAGTCTGACACTCCCCTTCGCTCTGCCCAAGAGCGGGGGGGTTATTTGATGATTTTCAAGCCACCAAAAACCTTAGCGCTGCCAGAAACTAAAGTAGCGAAGTTCTGGGCTATCAAAATATAAACGCTGTCGTACGATTCACATTCTGGCAAAAAATAAATGAATTTGATTTGATTTGAGCACTTCACTTAACTTTTTCCATTTTGGACAGTCAGTATTATTATTTTTTTATTATTATAAAATGGGCTTGCTCTTGACCTCAATCTGGCCCTAAGGGCAGAGATGAGTAGGGCACGCCACGATAGTGGCGGTAAATCCCCTCTTTGAGGAGTGGCTAGAGAGGAGCCACGGCGCCCTCACCTTCCGTCTGACGCAGGTCCTTACCGGACACGGATGTTTCGGGAGGTACCTGCACCGAATCAGGCGGGAGGAAACGCCCGGATGCTTCCACTGCGAGGATCGACCGGAGGACACGGTGGAGCACACTGTGGAGGTGTGCCCTGCTTGGGCGGAGCCCCGCCGTGTTCTCGTAGCGGCGATCGGCGGCGGCGACCTCTCGCGTCCGGCCATGGTGCAAGCCATGGTCCGGGGCGAGGAGGAATGGGACGCCGTCGCCTCCTTCTGCGAAGCAGTGATGCTAGCGAAGGAGGTGGCGGAACGAGAGAGGGAGAGAACCTCTCAACGTCCCAGCCGCCGCGGAAGGCGCTCCGGGCGCCGGGGGGCACGCGATGACCTCCGGCCACCGTAGACGCGGGCCTGTGGACGGTGAGTAACGGGCTAGCTCGCCGTCCGGCCGTCGTCATGACGGCAACAGACCGTGTCGGCGGCGCGTACGTGTTCCACGCGCGCCTCAAAGAGATGTCAGCAAGGAGGGGCCCGCAAGGGCCGACGCCCGTCGGGGCTGTGGCTTGTCGAAAGGATAACGCGGCTCCGACACAAGGGCGAAGAAGGAACATGGGTTTGGTTTTTAGTCAGTAGAAGTCTGACACTCCCCTTCGCTCTGCCCAAGAGCGGGGGGGGGGGTTATTCGATGATTTTCCACCAACCAAAAAAAAAAAAAAAAAGGGCAGAGATGAGATTTTTGCATTTTGTTCTATTTAAGACACTTATGCTAGAATAAACCTTCTGCTTATTAACTTCGTATAGCAGGTGAGCTCGTCCGGACGAGGAGACTCCATTAGGCGATTACATCGGGCACTATACATTTCAATCGCAGAGTAAACAGGCTCAGTGTTTACATTGTTAAAAATGTTACACTAATACTTGATGTGTTCGGGTTTTTAGCGCGGAATTGTGTTGAGAATGTTAACTAACGTAATGTTTGGTTTTGGGAAGGTTCATGTTGGTGGTTTTAGTGATTTGTATGCTTGGCTAGAGAGCAGCGGTGGCCCAGTGGTGGCGGCCCCGACTTACGAACATTAAGTCGTGGGTTCGAACCACAACAGGCGCATTACTTTGTGTAATTTATTTCATGACCGCTGGTCTTAAAACGGTGAAAGAAAAAATCGTGAATGTCTTAGAACCAACAATTCGAAGACTTGTGACATCTACTAACCCGCACTGGGCCCGCGTGGTAGATACGAGCCCATTCCCTCTCAAAGAGAGGTGGCCTGTGTGTTCCAGCAGTGGGAACATTAATATTGATGATGATGATGATGATGAGTACTTGATGTGTTCGGGTTTTTAATGCTGTTTAGAATGTTAACGAACGTGATGTTTGTTTTTGAGTGAGGTTATTCCTGGGGGAAAGTTCGTGTTGGTTAGTTTTAGTGATTTGTATGCTTTGTAAAGAGTTTTATGGATATTATACTCGTAGGTTTGTACGTGTATGTGAGTTTAATTCGAAATATAGGGCAATGTTTAAAAAAATATGTCTTAGTATACTTAAATAATCAGAACTGTTAAGTTTCTTTGGAAATTCTTTTTGTGACCAAAAGCAACTATTTCAAAGAAAAAAAATACATACATAAATAGCTAGTCAAAATCATAACCCTCCTTTGGCTTTGTCGTAGTCGGCTAAAAATATTTATTGTCGCAGAAATATGGTAAAATAAAAAAGCAGAAAACAACAAACAAACAACAGAAATAAATTAAAATACTATAAATGGAACATGACACCTATATGCCCTGAAGGGTTAGGCAGAGGTGCCATTAGAACCTACGTTTCGGCAGCTATGTTAAAATCCTATATAATAGGGGGCGAGGTTATTGCTAACAATCGGGCACAAAACCAGACTCAGTGCTGCTACTGAAGAATTCCTAATGGAAAAAACCCAATAACACATTGCTCGACCTAGGAATTGAACCCAGGACTTCAACTTCAGTGGAAGCACTTGTGACCCCTTGACCAACACGCAACAACGCTGCGACAAAACGCCAATCAAAATCGTGCCAGTGATATTGGCGTGTAACTTATAGTGACACAAAACAGATGGTCTGGTCATATAGAAAGACTAATCATGGAGTAAAAAGCCTTAACAATACAGAATAATCCAAATAAAAACCACAGCCAAACCTCTTACAATTTACCGCTCAATAGAACGATATACAAAAATAATGATACCGCCTTACAAAAGGAAGTACGAGTATCTGTATACAGAAGCCGCCTATATATAAATCTGTGGAATCAATCGAGCGTTCGATAGTGGCTGTACAAACCTATTGTGTATGTGTACCGATAACACTTATCATTCATCGGGTAGCGGCTGTATATAGAGTGAATGGATTCGGTTTTTGGATGAAAAACTTGCGTGTTTTTTTCGGGTAATGTCGATGTTTGGAGTAACGTGTTTTTGATGGAATGCTTTTGTTGACGGTTTTTTTATATACCTACATCTATAACCACAATCCTACTAATATTATAAACGCGAAAGTTTGTAAGAATTTACGTATGAATGTTTGTTACTCTTTCACGCAAAATCTACTGAACGGATTTGGATAAAATTTGGTACACAGATAGTTTATATCCCGATTTTATCTCCCCGTGAGATAATTTTCGAGTTATAGCGGGCGAAGACGCTGGCAACAACTAGCATTTTTATAATAATCGGCTATTCAGGAGACAGGCACTGTCTCTCCTTAACACAGGCCTATCTTGAAGAACAGTACTTTACCCGTCTTTACTGTATAAATTGAACCTAAAAATATATAAATGCAACCACTGTATACTTTGCAATCCAATTTTGAAAAAAAAAAAAAACTTACAGGACTGACTGACTCCTTGGTGTAGTGGTCGCAAGTGCGAATGCTGTGCATGAGGTTCTCAGTTCGATTCGAAGGTCAGGAAAAGTCACCGTGTTGGCGGCGCGTACGTGTTCCACGCGCGCCTCAAAGAGATGTCAGCAAGGAGGAGCAAGGAGGGGCCCGTCGGGGCCGCGGATTTTAGTACGAGATGACGTGGCCTCGGCACAAGGGCAAAGAAGGAACATGGGTTCGGTTTTTAGTCAGTACAAGTCTGACACTCCCCTTCGCTCTGCCAAAGAGCGGGGGGTCATTTGATGATTTTCCACCCATCAAAAAAAAAATTCATCGGGAATTTCTCAATAGCAGACACGGAGTGTGCATCTGTGCCTGTTCGATGGCAACAGGCTCTGAATTACATGGGATTTAATCATAACTGGTAAAATGTAGGTGTACAAACGGGTGCACCTCTGCCTAACCTTTCGGGCATTACAGGCGTGATGCTATCTTTATGAAATAGGTGATTTTTGAAAATTATGTACATGCTTAATCAAAGCTTTCCTCACGATTTAGAAAAAAAACATCAAATGACTCCTCCCGCTCTGAGCAGAATGGTAGGGACTGTCAGACTTCTACTGTCTAAAAACCACCCATGTTCCTTCTTAGCCCTTTATGTCGAGGCTGCGGTATCTCTTTCGAACAACCCGCAGCCTGGATATCGAGATACTTGCAACACGTTTGAATGACCCTTAAAAAACTTTTGATGTTGTCTGTAAGGTGGCGGAAACCTCTTTCGAGCAGGATGGCTAGTCTTTGATCATCGTGTCCTTTTACACGAGTAAACCTCGTACAAACATTTGAAGCACCCTTAGCGCGTCGCCATTGACAAATTTTGTAACGGATTTGTATCAAACAGTGTCGCGTGACTGTATTTAGAACGAAACTGGGGTTAACCACCTCGGGATTTATATAGAAAATTATCAACTCTTTTTCACACTTTAGTAAGATAAAATAAGATTACATAATACTGTTATTTGAGGGGCTCATGACTAAATAATAGCAGCCGAAAAATCAGAGGTACTTATGTATCCATTATCACTTGAAATGGTGAAGGTGACATCGTGAGGCAACCTGTGAGATATTTCTCGACTGCATGGAACGCCAAATCAAAGGTGGCATAAAAGCTAACACCTGGATAGGCAGTAAAAAGAAGAAGAACGACAATTGATGATGTTAATTAATTAATTAATTAGGTTTTTACAAACACTATTACAAGTCACTTTTTTAAAATAAGATGGGCCGGTGTTTCTTACCTGACTACTCTGAGAAGAAACGGCCGAAAAAAACTCAGAGGTAGTCTCTTTTAAGGTCCGTAATAATACACACATGAATACTATGTAAATTAGTGTCTGAGATCGTCCTTTGAAGAAAGCACCACACAGATTTGAGTGGACCCATCCAGTCAGTGCAAGCATTTGCCAGTTATCGTGTAGCTCGTAACTTATAACTCAAGGAACAAAACATAATTTTCCCTCTCGCCATTACCTAAACTCTTAGACGTCTGCTCTCCACTGCCATTGTGGGAACCTCATAGGTACTCCAAGCTACACAATAGGGCCCTATCTACCCGTGTATCATACTTCAATTCCTTCGATAAAGATTTTTTCAAAGAAACAGGGTCTCGCAATAAATAATTGGGTACAATAGGTTGTTGTCATGTTTTGTTAAGCAAAATGTGGAAGCAATGTGTCGCTCCTGGATATGAATAGAACCATTTTACGGTGATTTAAGGATTTTATTCGGAAATAAAAGTAGGCATCAATATTGTTGGTAAATAGCTATCTTTGGCTACTACTCCATCTTGACGAATTATTTTGCCAATTTTCTTCTAGACGCACAAGCATTAACATTTTTCGGCCATTGTTCAAAAATATTCTTAAAAAAAATATAGGCTCAGGACTGGTCTAAATAATGTATTGAATTCGTGGTGAAAAACACTAACACCATACACCACCATACCATTACCACAACTGACAATATCATTAATTTACTACTATTATTATGATGCCTATAGTAGATTTGAATTTCTTGCATTCAGATTATTTATAATTTGGCACAACTATTTTAGCCAAAACCGATGGTACTGGCAGAATAGTTACATATACATGTTTCATTTAAACCGATTCCTTCTAAAAACAACAAACATTTTTCGTGAAAACGTTAAAGCTTTTAAGATTTATACCGCACAAACAAAGCCGTGGAAAGCCATTATTCTTATAAAAGTATTAGCCAAATAGTTTTGCGTGACTAGAAAGCAATAGACGATGGTTTATAGCAAAATGTATTCGAATTGAAATGTACTGATTCGGTTTGCCAATATTGAGGATAATAAATTTGTTTGTTTTATAAACGGAATTAGGTGAAACACACTATTTATGAGGAAGTAAATGTTCGTGAATATCTGTATTGAAATATATATGTAGGCGTATCAATCTTGTTATTATGTAAATGTTTTAGAAATTCTTCTGACTGTGCAGTGTTTGTGCTAGAAGTTATTTTAAGTCAATTAATAGTACAGTGTATTCAATGAATATGCTGACGATATGAGTAGCTGTGCACGAATCTACTAGCGCCTGTCTGGGCTATCATTGACATCTTAATTTCTTCTTATTGCCAAATGTGCCAGCTTTTGACCGCAATTACGCCTGATGGCAAGCGATGAGTGAGGTTTATGATAGAACGATTCTCAGAAGATGCTAGTTGACTCTTGCTTTGAAGGGTCAAATGTGACAAAGAACACGGAAGAACACGCAGAGAGTCCCACACTTTGGCTGTACTCTTAATAAACGTGGAGAAAAAGTGCTGCGTACGGCTTGAAGGGACATCAACCAATTTATTATGGATGGTACGCCGCTATACAGCTGACAATGTCATTTGAGTGTCAAAGTACCTAATTCCTAATTGGATAATGGAAAATTTTAACTTGCATCATCCAAACCAAAACTCAAATAATTCGGTCGTGTTGGTTTGGTTCGGCATTTACAAATGTGATGGACTGAGGATTCCAGATTTCAGTGATGTGCCCTATTGTATGTATTAATGAAACCATGTCGTGTTCTGATATACCCTTTAGTGCAGATAGTATACAATGTAATTAAGTAAATTATTATTAAAATAAAATGAAATATAACCATCGCTCTACCACATAAAGTACCAAACTGCGATTCCAAACTGTGGTTGTGGTCATAATAATGTTTGAGATGGATAGATGTGAAAGTTAGCAACAAAATGTGGCGGTAGAAAATTGGCAAAATATCAAAAATACACGTATTGTATTGTATTTAAAATACGTGATAAATTATTTAAATGTTTAACATAATATCACATTACGCCTGCAATCTCTGAAGAGCTAAGTATAGGTGTAGGTACCTAGTATTCCCATATTTCGCTAGTTATGTTTAAGACCCACGTAATAGGAGGCAAGCCTACTGCCATCAACCGGCCACAAATCCATGACCCCGTGACCGCTACTGAGAAACTCTTTAAGGAAAAACCCAATAACTCTTTGCCCGACCCGGGAATCCAACCCAGGACCTCATTCTCAGCAGTTACGCCTGCGACCACTAAACCAACGAGGCAGTCGAAAAGTAGGCCTATAAAATCAATACTAAAGTCGTCGATAGCTTTGAAAAGTAGGTCGTCATTCAATCTAAACCTCCTTTGTTATCAAAGTCGAGACATAAACGAACTGGCCACTAAGAGGTAACGTCATTCATAATTTAAAACTGGCCATCTTCGACGACCAGTATCAAACTACAAAGGCTCAATAAAAACCTTTTTGATAGTAACAAGGGGCCCTTCAGACCCCAACCAAGAAGATTGGGGTCTGAAAGGCCCCTTGTTACTTTATTTATTTAGAACTTTTCCAATATTTTCCTCTTTCTTGCCATCAGCATCTGTTTGTTCTTCATGAAAAGAAAACAACAGATTGTTCGGAGTTGGGTCTCTTTGATGGTTAAGGGTGCTTTTCCACCAGAGATGTGCTATGCTACGTTGCTATGGATGCGTTTGATATCCACCAATCATATTCATTGGTGCACATAGCTTAGCACTGCTGCACTGGTGGAAACGGACTCAACTAATCTATGTTTTTATTATGGAAAGATGCATGCTATGGATGTGTGCTATGGATGCATGCTATGGAGGCGTCCTATGGTCGTCGCGAATGGTGTAGCTACTATCGAAACATCGCATAGCTCGAGCTGCGCATCTTCCTCGCATTGCTACTTTGCGGGCGACGCATCTTCATAGCACATCTTATTCGCACAGCTACCTAACTTAGCATCAGTGGAAACGGTCACATAGTTTCACAGCTTAGCTATTACATCTTCGCAGCATTGCTGCATAGCACATCTCTGGTGGAAAAGCACCCTTATGGGTTTCATTGATGGTTTATAGCATTGGTTTAGTGATAGGGGGTGATCGATTCGGGGTGTGATATTTAGGGTTCAATCATGGTTATTGATATTGTGGGAAGCGAAGCTATTTGTGTTTCTCCAGACGGAGATTTCCATAAGACCTTTGAATATGTTGCATAGTAAATTATGTTGGAATGTGTATTTAAAGGTGATAAACTGAGCTTCATATTAATATTAGATATTGAAATGTAAGCGTTATTTAAAAGGAGCTAGAAGCTAAATAATAACATCCGCTTCGGCTATCTTCAGGTTAAGTCGCGCTTGCCAAGGTTAGTTCTTGGATGGAATTCCCGATAGTTCGTTGTGTTCAGTGTTAAAGATAACGTTAGTGACCATGTCAGTTATTATGTAAGCTTTTAATTTTTACTAAAATGAAAACTGAAAAAATACTCTAACGTTTTAATACAAAGCCACAATAGAAAACGGAGTTCTTTTTTTTGGACTGTTACTAAATTTAGCTTTAAGTACAGAAAGGTACGTATCAAAATCCTTTCACCCATCTTTACCTACTTAAAAACAACGTCAACTGATACTTACAAATTAAAAAACACATTCCAAATATAAACACTGCTACGAGTATGCACTTAGCACTTTGAACGTAAGTAAGGGCAGTGACCAACATTACCTGACCCCTCGTTTAAAGAAGAAGAAAAAGGCAAGTGATGTGAGATCAGAGGTCAAGTAATGCTGGGTACTGTCATATCAGCAGGAAATTGTCCCATACCGAAAGTACGGCAGCCATAGGGATATAACGTTCGTTCATGGGTGCAAATTGCGATAATTACCGTGTTGCAAGCAAGGTAATAATGGTATAGAGGTATTAGGCGCTTGTCATACCGTCGACGAGAAGCGACAAGCGATCGACGGGTTTTACACTACACTTACATAAGATTGTGCAACGCTAGCGCTGGTCCCAACTAGTTTGGGTTTGGCTTCTAATTTAGCTACTGCGTATCTAATGTATATGTTACGGCTAATACCCGAAGTGCGGCTACACCTAGTTTTAGCCGGTTAGAACTAGGTGTAGCCACTTACTCTTGGTTAAACCTAGTACGAGCCGATGGTTTTCGGGTAAAACTAGGTCTATCCTCGCATATGTACTCCATGACGCGCGCTCGCTTCGCTCGCGTATATATATAACACTAATGTCTTCTGTCCCCGAAGTGCCGGGCCTCCGCCGGCCTCCTTCGTCGGCCTACGGCCCGGTGCCCATGCCGCCCATAAAGTCATACTGCCGCGAGACGGTCGTGATATCGGATAGACCTAGTTTTATCCAACAGGGATTGGCCGAACCTAGTTGTAGCCGGCATGATGAAGGATAGACCTAGTTTTACCCGAAAACAATCGGCTCGTACTATTCTATTCTATTCTATTTATCTTCGGGGACGCCGGCAGACACCAGACGGGCGATCAGTCCTTTCGTTGTGGATTATTTCGCCCAGTTCCCCATTTTGGTGGATCGGATCCCCTTCATGGGTTACTGGTGGTCGGCATCGCGAATCTTCCTGTTGCCTTGCAGAAGCTCACCAGTTGTTCGGTGGAGATTTCTGCGAGCTTCTCTTCATTAATTTCATCTGTTCCTAGTATTTCCCATCTGAGTGGCCCATACATTGTGCATTCCGCCACAAGGTGGAAACTTGTTTCTTCTGCTTCTCCACATGCTGGGCATATTGGATCTTCCTTTACTTTCATAATCGTCAGATGTCTATTGAGTCCACAGTGTCCTGTTGCGACCCCTACTACTAGTCTTATGTTTCCCCTGCTCATTTTGAGTAACTTGTGGGATTTCTTTTCATCGTATGACTTTAAGAAGATTTTTGATTGTCGACAACCTTCTGTTGCGTTCCATCTTTTATTTGACTCTCTTGTAGTTATTCTATGGATGATTCCTTTTGTTATATTATGTGGGATCGGTAACCTGGGCTCTGGTCCCACAAAGGTTTCATCTGCTCCTTTTCTGGCTAATTCATCTGCTATCTCATTCCCTTCGTGTCCTTGATGACCAGGGACCCATGCGACTGTTACTTCTGCTTTTTCCGCTAGTTGGTTGAGTGCTTCCTTGCACTCTTTAACCAGTGCAGATGTGACTTCCACTTTGTTCAGTGCTTTGAGTGCTGCTTGACTATCACTGTATATAACTATTTTGGAAAGATCACCTGTAAGGGCGTTTCCAATTATTCTGGTACATTCCATAATGGCATGTATCTCTGTCTGGAACACACTTGCGCCTGTTCCTAGTGAGAATGATCTATTTATTTCCAGTCTTGGTATGTGTATCCCAGAGCCGGATAGCTTAGTTGATTCTTTCCTTGATCCATCTGTATAGCAGACCGCTATAGATGGATCACTCTCGATTGTCCATTCTTCTCTTGAGCCTATATGTATTCTATACTTTTTGTCGAAGATCTTCTCTTTTTTGATTAAGTCATTGTTTGCCATAATCATTGATAGATTGTCTTCGTACAGATTTGCTATCTCCGAGTGACCTTTATCCATAAAATTGCCTTTCCAGAGGTTCAAGCTTTTCAGTTTGAACCACTGCTCCAAGGCTCTTTTCTTAACTTGTAGACTAAGCGGTATCATTCCTAGTATGACATCCAGGGCCGCTGAGGGAGTCGTCCTCATTGCCCCAGAGATCATTAACCCGGCCATTCTTTGAACTTTTACTAGCTCTGTGCTGTTAGTCTTGATTTGTGTTCTGTGCCACCATACTATTGCTCCGTGTATGACTCTGGGTATGATGATGGCATTATATATCCAGGCTACTATGGCCGGTTTCATTCCCCAGGTTCTACCTATAGCTCTTCTGCATTGTAGTAATGCAATTTTTGCTTTCTCACATGTTTCTTTTATATGCGTCTTGTATGACATGGTTTTGTCTAAGATCACTCCTAAGTATTTTATTTCCTTAGTTACTTCTATCCGTTCACCGTCTATGTATATTGGTGATAACTCCGTGTATCGGCTCGTACTAGGTTTAACCAAGAGTAAGTGGCTACACCTAGTTCTAACCGGCTAAAACTAGGTGCAGCCGCACTTCGGGTATTAGCCGTGACATATATAACCCACTTACAAAGCTGTTCAGTTCCATAGCCCGAGAGACCACACAGGAGGTATTGCATTTATTATGTTATACCTTGTATTTAGTCTTTGTCAAATATTTCTTAGTTGCTAGGTCTAATCAACATTAGCATAACCAGCCTCTGCTGGATACACACACCACAACCCATCTCTATGATAGAGACTGGACAGTAATCCTTCTTACAAACCCAGTGCGGATAGGTACTGTATGTCACATGTCTTGGAACTTTTGCTTCCAGAATAATAGGGTATTTCACCAAAAAAATCTAATTAGTCCGTCTGGTAGATAATCGAAAAATATTGGATACGTGTTTTTTGTTTTATCAAATTAATAAAAATTGAAGGAAATAAAACGTGTCAAAGATAGTGAGTGGGGGTTTTTAACGTCACTTTGTGGGTAAAAAACACGAACCTTGTGACGTCAGACTACTTGACACGACTTTTCGAAGCACTGTATCTTCTTCATCTTTTGTTTACGTGAAAAAAGAAAAGATGTGTCCTTTATTTTTTGAAAATGAAGAGTGAGTGGTTTTTTAATTAATTTCTTCTGTGTTAATAAAATGGGGGTTTTTATTCATACGAACTAGAGCTCTACTGCTCGCTAGCCCTACTCGCTTCTCGCTAACCGCTGGCGGTGAGACCAGTGCTCCAACAAATGACGATATTAGCAAGCAGGTTGGATGGTGTGATATCCTGGTATTATCACCATGGAAACCTTTTGGATCGTTCAGCTAAATGTTGTTGTTTTCACAACGTGTGAAAGGTAGTGTACAAACAATAGCATGACTTCACGCCTATGTCTTGAAGGTACTTAATACGCTTACATTTCGTTAGAACAATATTTAAGTCTGTAAACCTATTCGCATCAATTAGGCCGAAATAATAACTTACTTTGCCCAGGTTGAGCAGCTCTTGCGACCAGTCACCAATCAGTCAGTCGCAGTGTATCTTTTAACCTCGTATAGGAATAGTTGTGTAAAGTACGTCTTATTATTTTTTGGGTTATTTTCTTTTTATTTAATTTTGTATTCTTTTTTTGCAAAGTCAAATAAAACTGTTTTCTTTTTCCTTTTTTTACTAGAATAAAACGTATCCCAATTCAGGTCTCTTCGAGTGCTACATCTAAATCTATGGCATTATAAAGAAACACCATGGAAAATAAACGACAGATAAACGCATTCAATCCTACTTTTTTTTAAGCTTCTTTCAATAAAGGACTGGCCTGTTGGTCTAGTGGTTAGTGACCCTAACTGCTATGCCGGAGGTCGTGGGTTCGATTCCCACCCAGGACAAATGTTTGTGTGATGAGCACGATCATTTGTTCTGTGTCTGGGTGTAATTTATCTATAATATGTATGTATTTAGAAATATATAAGTATGTTTATCAGTTGTCTAGTACCCATAACACAAGCTCTGCTTAGCTTGGGACTAGATGGCGTTGTGTGATAGTTGTGGAATATTATTATTATATTATTAATAAGTGATAAGTACTAAAATGCCAAACAAAACCTATATTCAAGAACTCCATTATTCAAAGTTTACGAGAGTAAAACATCATTAATCAACACGTTTTACCGTACTTAACAAAACACAAAAAACCTACTTACAAAGATAATAAATTACCATAGTCATGCGTTGTAAAAATTTCTGAACCGTATATCTTACTTAGCGTTGAATCTATAAGACCTTTTTTTGTGTGACAAGACAATGATGAAATTATTGTTATTAGCTAAGGTAATTCCGTCAGTGTTTCTCACAAAATTAAACTTCATTTACATTTTAAGGCATTGCTAGAGATCGATAAGAAGCCGGCATGCACTAGAACTATAAATTCGAAGATATGTGTCATCCGTGGGAGAGGTGTTACGCGAATGGATAAAATAAGAAATTACTACATAAGAGGAAGTCTGAAAGCGTTCACTGAGAAGTTGTGTGATTGGTTGTCGTGGTATAGACATGTGATGTGTAGGAATGAGGAATGCGTCATGAGGAAAGAAGTTTTAAGCATGAATGTGGGTATAAGAGTAGAGGAAGAATGGAACGATGGATGAACTTGTGGCGATTAACACCTCTTTGATTGTTAATAACATCTCTATGGGATTTTGACACGAGCTCTGCTATGTCAATTTGTCAGTGACTGAAGAATTATTTTTCCTGTATTTTAATTAATTCAATTATTCTAATTAATTCTTTATTGAGAAGCCAATCGGCTAATTAAATTATATTGGCATGAAATTAAGGTTTTATCGAGTTCATATCGGCGGGAGCAGCTAATTCCCGCAAACTGTGTAAAAGTCGATATGGCAAATAAAGGAGGTGTCTGAAGAGATGACGAGTAGCAGAGAAGTATGGAAGAATAAAACACGCTGCGCCGACTACGAAACAATTGGGATAAGGGCAAGAGAATTATGATGATAATGGCATCCACAGTGGCGCACTGGGTCCCGTGGTGAACACAGGGGAAACCTTGGTCTCAGTTGTGGAAGCGTTTGGTATAAGCTGCCTTCGGAATTCTATTTGCTAGAGAGCGTCATTATCATTATTTTTCTGCCCATTCTACTGGAGGTCGGCGTAAAACATTTTCTTCTTTTTAGTCTTGCATGTTTACATTGTCTACATATTTTTTAATTGCATAAAAATTATAAGTGGAAGTGCGGAGTCTCCTAATACAAGCAATTCCTTGCTTAAAAGGTAATCTCCAGTTTTTTGTATAGAAATGCCAATTTTGTAATTGAAATAAACATTTTTTTTTTCTTCCATTCTACCCTGTCCGACATCGAGGCATTATTCCTTTCTCTTTCGTTTCTCACACAATCCTTGGCCTTCCTCTCCTCTTAAATCAATCAACATTAATATCCATTTTAGTCTAGAAAGCGTCATAATTTCACGAAACAGTCTAACTTACAATTTCCCGAACCGCCTTGACAGATTCGGTCTTAATAGAGAGAATACGGAAAATTGCCGAGTGATAGATTGACTTACAGCCACAAAGCTATCCAAACTGTGGCACATCAAAGGAAGGATCTTTAGAAGTTAATGTAATGTTGTCTTATTATTTCAATAGTTAAGTCTGTCTGTCGGTACGTAATTAGCTGTATGAGCGTTTTAGTTAATTGCTGTTTGTTATTTGTTCGCGTTTCTGTCTTATTTATTTCCCTTTTGTTAATGTGGGGGCTTTATGATGTTGTTGTGTGTGGGAAGTGGTTTTTTTACAGGAAAAACACAGATATAGATAGACCTATATAACGCAAGAGCAACTACTTCGTGTGCCTGTTTTCGTGTCTAGCTTACGTACAAAAATCGTAAGTGGACACTTTCGCGCTCAGTTTGCATCGGTGTCTAGCACTAGTCGGACGTCGGCGCTGGTGCAAAAGGCAGGGGTTGGGGCGAAGGAGGTGCCGTACGTCTTTGAATCGATTTAATTTACAGTGCTGGTGACGTCATAATAGGTAGTCAAACACTGGCATGCTTGGTTTTCATGTACAGATAGTGATACTTGCGGTATATAACTCTATATATAGCTGTGAGAAAAAACAACAGAAAAGGGGTTTTGATCTTCTTTCTTTTAAATTGTCGTATTGTCGTATTGTGCCTGTAAGTTTTGTAAGTGATATGTCCGTCCGCAGAACTGTCTCGAGCAAAAGTTAGTGTCGAACGACATAATAATTGATCGCGATATTTTATGTAGGATCTGTCAGTTGACTTTGACACTTCGGCTAATGTCACACTGTTGATGTTTCCTTGTACGGTATGTACAGTTACACTTTCCTTTACCCTCGTCTATTCGAAAAATTTCGCTTTTTTGAAGGAAAAGATGATGTGCTTTTCAGAATTGCTTAAAATTATTATACAGCCTGATGTATTTTCTGATATTGATATTTCGATGAAAAAGTGACGTCGGCGTCTGATGTCTTTTTTTTATTGGACGGTAGGAAATCACCAAATAACTCATCCCGCTCTTGGTCAGAGCGAGGGCTTCTACTGACTAAAAACTATCCATGTTCCTTCTTAGCCCTTTATGCCGAGGCCGCGGTATTCTGTGAACATCCCGCAGCCCCGACGGGCGGAGTTTGATGCCTTAGGTAAAAACTAAAATATGAAGATAAATAGCTTACTAAAATGAAACCAAAGAAAGAAAGAAATCAATCAATAACTCCTTAAAAACTTCTTGAAAAATAACATCGTTATAAATTCTTTCAGCGTTACAAACGCTAATTTATTGCCAGAAAGAAATCGAGGCACAAGCTTCCCTCTTCAATTATTCCGCGAACATATTGAATCGCAAAACTTTCGATGAAGTTAGACTCAGGGATCGAGTAGGTGAATTTAATCGATTTACCGCATGAAAATTGTATTTTTTCCCGACATATCGTCAGGAAAGTTTGAGTCAGTTGGCAGTTTTCGTTCATATCAATTACTAAAGCGGATTTGGAAGGGGCAATCTAGTTATGAGGAATATGGAACTTGTAATGTTATCTTGAAAGTTGGAATTTGCTATCGCTGAATTATAGATGACAGGAAAATAGAAGTTGTTATTGCTATACCAGTGTGAATATCTTGTTTTGTGAAAACTAGCTGTTCACGACGCGGCGACGTTTGTAATGATTATAAAAAAAAAATGTTCCCTTTTTCATTTGAATTTTGATACTAATTTCACGAGTACATTTTGTTTTGTGGAACTCTATTTCTTATTCTAAATAATAACATCAGCTATCTGCCAATAAAAGTCCTATCAAAATCGGTCCAGTCGTTTTGATGATTAGCCGGAAGAAACT
Organism: Diarsia mendica; assembly: GCA_949316265.1. Classification (NCBI taxonomy): domain Eukaryota; kingdom Metazoa; phylum Arthropoda; class Insecta; order Lepidoptera; family Noctuidae; genus Diarsia; species Diarsia mendica. The sequence continues at coordinate 18,030,317 of OX438909.1, read as the reverse complement.
ACCAGACGACAAAAATCGAATATAAATATTTTCATATACATTCAGTAAAAAGCTATCATACATACATCACAAAACCGTTAAGGCACTAACTTTAGGCAGTAATTATATTAAATTAAATTGGAAGTATCCAAAAGAGTCTTAAATGCAAGTCATTCGCGGACTGGGCTTTTCACGGAACCATCTCGTTAGAGGATTTAAATAGCGTTTCAAAAGGTTTTTTCTCACTCTACAATGTTTTTAATTCGTCACTTCTTTTGAGCGCGAGCTTTTTAATGGTTAAAAGATTATTTTTAGTGTAATAATTATGAGGTTCATAAAGCTGTGCCGTATTTGTGCGTTGACAAGTGAGTTTGTGGTCATTAGAAGGACTATGATTAAGTCATAGTGTTTTAATATTAAAAGTGAATTAATAGTAGATTATTGCATCGAGCACAAAGTAATTTATTATTGCACCGAGTGCCTGATTTAGAGCCTGAGCGTTAGCGAGGGCTCTAATCTAACAGGCACGAGGGCAATATAAATTACTTAAGGCGAGGTGCATAATCTACTTTTCTTTCAACTATTACATAAAGGAATAGTAGATAAAAGAAACTCATATCAAACAGTTAAAAGATTTTCTATACTTAACACTGTCGTCTTCATTTAGAATGTTTTCCGGAGTTAATGTGTCGCTAAATGATTCCATTTTAATTCGAAGCCGAAGCACTCAAAATCAGATAGTATCACACTTTATCGTTTCCAAAAATATTGTCAAGCAAAATTAACAAAGTTCCCCAAAAGATCCCGCCAAATTACTTTTTTAAATTTCTTTCATTTTATAGTAACTAGTTAGCAACAATCATTTTTTAAATTTGGAACAAGTAGTAGGATAGAAACGAATAATACTTATGTAAAAAAAAAAGTATTGATATCGGCTGGCTGAATAGAGCTAATCCATTGAGATTGGCATCGGTGCGATTAAAAAAAATAAACTGTGCAATAATGAAATTTCATACATTTTTATTGCTCTAGAGCACTAAAGACTCGCTTTAAATTAAAGCATAGTTGGAAGAAAAAGATAAAACAATGTAATCTTTTGAAATGCGTTTTTAAAAGTATATCGTTATCATATCAGCATATCAGTCAAAAGGCTTTTATTGGATTTAATGATATAGATAGGTGATTCATAGTGTTGTTGGTATATTCCAGGAGGATTTTTTCATAAGCAACCACTGTGCTGGATTCTTGCCCGATTGATGGTAATAGGCTTGCCCCCTATTACATAGGTATTTAACATAACTGACGAAATATGGGTATACTACCTATTAGGTACTACTAAATTAAAAAAAAAACCTATAACTCACTAGTGAGTAATGAAAAAGTCACAGTTTGATTATAGGTGTCATTATGTGCCTAATTGCGGTGAAATTATAGCCACTTTATGAGCAAGTGTTGAAAAACGAATTAAAGCTCTATAAAACAAAAACTAATCAAAAAAGTCATTTGAAAAGTACCTTATGTTTTTGGTTATTCATGAAATAAAGTTTATTACTTACTACAAATAAAATATACGTTACTTCCAAACTCTAAACAATATAAAACAAATAGATCGATAAACAAACTCAATGTTTACAAAAGAAAAACCTACATCATTAGTTTTAAATATTTATGAATTAACTTTTCTTTTTCATAAGGGTCGCAGGCGCGACTGTCGAGCATGAGGTCTTGGCTTCAATTCATGGGTCGGGTAAAGTGTAATTCGATTTTTTCATCAGAAATTTCTCAGCAGCTTCGGAGTCTTGATTCGTGCCCGATTAATGGCAATAGGCTCGCCTCCGATTACATGGGACTTAGACGTAAGTAGAAACTTGAAAATATGGGATTAAAGGCGTGATTTTACCGTATGTTCTACATAACAAGCTTTTGCCCGCGGCTTCGCCCGGGTGCATGTCGAAAAATATCCCAACAATTTTCATCCCCTATTTAACTCCTTTAAGGGTTGAATATCGAAAAAAATATATACTTACTAAAGCCTTCCTCGAGAACCACTCTATCCATTGGTGAAAACAGCATGAAAATCGGTGCAGCAGTTTTTGAGTTTATCGCGAGCAGACAAAATAAACGTTAACTGACTTGTTGTAAAAGAACGAAAAATTATTACAACTTCTTCAAACTTCCATTTCAAAAAAATTATAACTTAACTTTTGTTACAGGAAACTGCCTGGTGATAGCGGCAGTGCTGTGCTCATCAAAACTGCGCAGTGTCACCAACCTGTTCATCGTGTCTCTGGCCGTGGCTGACCTCCTGGTCGGCCTCGCCGTGCTTCCCTTCTCGGCTACTAGAGAAGTCTTTGAGGTAAGTCCAGTTTTAGCCAAACAGGGTATTAACTTAAAGAATCTTCTCCTCTTCGTTTCGATTCTACTTCCATGTTATACGGGTTGGGCCCAGTAGGTAACCCCTATATTGCAACGGCAGAAGCGCTATTCAGGTCGTCAAGGATGCATGTATAAGGACATTGGGACAATCCACAAGGTGGGGCATTGTTTGATCCAGAGCGTCGCACTCGCACTCGGTGTTGGAGGAACCAATAATATACCCTACTTGGCCAGATTATGTTTGCAGCGGCATACAATGACTTCTGCTCATTATTCCTGACCAAAGCAGAAAAAACAAAGAAGGTCGTTGATTTGTGTCTTTCGGTATAAAAAAAAAGTTATATGGATCGTGTTCAAAAGACAATGCTGCACTCCAAAACAAAAATAGCTGACGTAGCCCAAAGGCTGCCTAACTCAAATGGGACTGGGCAGGACATGTCTGCCGCATATCTCACACATTGTGAGCCAAAGCAGCAGGAAACTGGTGCCCTGACACAGTGAAACGGGGTCGCGGTAGGCCACGAAAGAGATGGTGGGATGAACGAGATAGGTTCCGTCAAAACTGGAAAAAGGAAACGCGCGTTCGCGAAAAGTGGATGGAGTGGCCTGCTGCTGCCACCATAAATTCGGGTCAAGATTCCACTACATGCAATGTCTTTTTATCCATCTTCTTTATAGCCCAGCATTCCAATCCATACAGTATCAAAAATCTAGTCAGGTATTTGTATATTTCCTGTTTATCTTTAGGCAACCATTATTCATCCATCCTAAGTTAGCCAGTGCGTTACGTCCCGGTATACTTTGCCAGCCTCTTGGAGAAACGACACAAAAATTCGAGAAGGTCGGTATGGGCGTTCCGATAATGGGTACAGGCACAGGACTGGCCACATCGCCAAAATCTTGTTCTTCTTCTTCTTAAAGGCAGTAAGGTCTTACGACCCCACACACCCTAGTGTCAGACCGCGAGACGACAGGGACTACCGACTTATACGTGCCTTCCGAAGAACGGAATCATCTTTTTATCAGACAATCAGGTGATTCAAGCCTGCTATGTCCTAACCAAAATTGAAACAACTTTACAATGTATGCTTCCCGTGGAAATCGAACTCCATCGATCCACGAGCAATGGGTTACAAGGCAAACGCCAAAGCTACTCGACCATGGCGGCAGCTTCGGCGCCAAAACCACAAAACAAGTATTCCATTTTGATTCTGCTTAATTTCAGGCCAACGTTCTCCAGATCATACCAAACTAGTATAAAAAACCCACTCCGCACACTCAAACACGTCTGTGAAGCGTAGCTACCTCGTAATAACCGACAGATTTGGATATTCACCCCCTTCACCACCCCCCTTATCCTCCCCTGAGAGGCAGTATGATGAAAAAAGTTAAATAAACTCCGGAACAGCCTATAAAGATAGTTTTATTGCAGTGGCAAGTTATTCAGTCGCTCGGCAGTGAGTTATCAGGTCCTGTGATGGCTTTAGTACTTGTTTATTGTTCTTGGTGAATAAGGATCTTTTTAGTATGCAAAGTATGCAAAGATCGACACGCTAAGAAGAAGAAGTATGCAAAGGCTTGAAATAAATATAAATTATGTTGTTGTTGTAACCAACTTTTTGAGCATACCAGTTATTGTATCTTCACTACATACCTATCTATACATATAATAAAATGGTAGGAAAGTCAAAACTGTACATTGAATATTTTTTTAAAAGAATACTTGGGGTGTGATCTACAATCGATACCGAAGCCAAAAATATAGTTTTTAGAATTTCTGTCTGTTTGTCTGTTTGTCTGTTTGTCTGTTTGTCTGTATGTATGTCCGGGATAAACTCAAAAAGTACTGCATGGATTTACTTCAAATTTGGCACGAATATTACTGGCTCCGTATGGTGTCGGACGCAAAGAATAGCACCATCCCATATCTTCCCGTGGGTGTCGTAAGAGGCGACTAAGGGACTTACCAGAGAATGGGCAGCAGCGTTCTCTGTGTCTTTATCAACCATACTGCGATCGCCAACCCGCCTGCCAAGCGTGGCGATTATGGCAAACCCCCCTAATGAAAAATGAGCGCAACACATAAAGCATGGCCCCTAGTACCCGGCAGCCCGTCTACCCTCGGCTACGGTAGCGGTCGAGGTAACGGCGTGGCAAGGGGTGCGAAGAATCTCCGGATGAGATCCGGCTACCCCAAACGACGACTAGACCTGGCAACTTATAACACGCGCACACTCCGGACTGACGAGAAGATAACGGAGCTCGAAGAGGAGTTGAGCAGGTTGCGATGGAGTATTATCGGATTATCTGAAGTCCGAAGAGAGGGGGAGGACACGATAATCCTGAAATCCGGCAACTTGCTCTATTTCCGAGAGGGCGACCGGCAGTCCCAGGGTGGTGTTGGGTTTATCGTCCACAAGTCCCTTGTGAACAACGTTGTGAAAATCGAGAGTGTGTCGACCAGGGTGGCGTACCTTATACTCAGAATATCGTCAAGATATTCGCTGAAGGTCATACAGGTCTACGCCCCGACCTCTACACACTCCGACGACGAAGTGGAGACCATGTATGAGGATATCTCTAAAGCCATGCATGGATTCAAAACTCAATTCACCGTTGTCATGGGGGACTTCAACGCGAAACTGGGTAAACGAGACGGGGATGAGCTGCTAGTAGGGCAGTTTGGGTTTGGACATCGGAATCGCCGGGGTCACCAACTGGCTAGTTTTATGGAGAAGGAGGGCCTCTATATGATGAACTCCTTCTTCAAAAAACGTGAGCACAGGAAGTGGACCTGGCAGAGCCCCGATGGTGCGACAAAAAATGAGATTGACTTCATCATGTCTACCAGGAAGCAAATGTTCAATGATGTCTCTGTGATCAATGCGGTAAAAACCGGGAGCGATCACCGCATGGTAAGAGGCACATTGAACATCAATATTAAGCTTGAAAGGTCTCGACTGATGAAGTCTACGCTCCGTCCAGCACAGATCCAGATCCAAAACCCCGAGAGCTTTCAGCTTGAACTCCAGAATCGTTTCGAGTGCCTAGGAAGCTTAGTGGACGAATACAACGATGGGTTCGTGGAAACTGTCCACACAACGGGGTCTAAGTTCTTCAAGGCACGTTGTGTGAATAGGAACAAGAAGCTCTCTGATCAAACTCTTAGTCTCATGAAGGAGCGGCGTGAAATGATCCTGCAGTCGCCGGACGAGGCGTGTAAATACCGGCAGCTCAATAGGCGGATCTCTAAATCCTTAAAGAGCGACCTCCGCCGTTTTAATACCGAGTGTATTAAACAGGCAATTGAGCGGAATAAGGGCTCTAAGGTATTTGCAAGAGATCTGTCTATAGGGCAAAGCCAGCTCACGAAACTGAAGACCGACGACGGCAGGATCGTATCCGCCAAACCGGAGCTTCTGAGGGAGATCGAGAGTTTCTATGGGCAGCTGTACACGTCAACCAGTAAACCCGTTGAAGATCTAGCGAAAGACCCCAGAGCTAGACTGACCCGACACTATACCGAAGACATCCCGGATGTCAGCCTGTACGAGATTAGTATGGCTCTGAAACAGCTTAAGAACAACAAGGCACCGGGTGATGACGGAATTACGGCCGAACTCCTGAAGGCGGGAGGTAAACCGGTCCTTAAGGCACTTCAGAAGCTGTTCGATTCCGTCATACTCGAGGGAAAAACGCCGCAGGCATGGTGCAGAAGTGTGGTGGTACTCTTCTTCAAGAAGGGCGACAATGCCCGACTGAAGAATTATAGGCCCATCTCACTTCTGAGTCATGTCTATAAGTTGTTTTCCAGAGTCATTACGAATCGTCTCGCGCGCAGGTTCGACGACTTTCAGCCTCCCGAACAAGCCGGATTCCGAAAAGGCTTTAGCACCGTAGACCACATACATACGCTGCGGCAGGTTATACAGAAGACCGAAGAGTATAATCTGCCTCTCTGTTTAGCGTTTGTGGACTACGAGAAAGCCTTCGATTCGATCGAAACTTGGGCTGTGCTGCAGTCTCTCCAAAGGTGCCAAATTGACTACCGGTACATCGAGGTATTGAAGTGTTTATACAAAAGCGCCACCATGTCAGTCCGGCTTCAGGACCAGACCACGAAACCTATCCTTCTGCAGCGAGGTGTGAGACAGGGAGACGTCATATCTCCGAAGCTGTTTACCGCTGTACTGGAGGATGTTTTCAAGGTTCTGGACTGGAGAGGACTAGGCATCAACATCAATGGCGAGTACATCACTCACCTTCGATTTGCCGACGATATAGTGGTCATGGCTGAGACCATGGAGGACCTCAGTACAATGCTCGATGACCTCAGTAGAGCTTCCGAAAGAGTGGGTCTTAAAATGAACATGGACAAAACCAAGGTCATGTTGAATGCCCATGTTACACCCACTCCTATAAAGATCGGAGACTCTACACTCGAAGTTGTAGACGAGTATGTCTACCTGGGACAAACAGTCCAGTTAGGTAGGTCCAACTTTGAAAAAGAGGTCAATCGTCGAATCCGACTCGGCTGGGCAGCGTTTGGGAAGTTGAGAAGTATCTTCTCGTCCAACTTACCCCAGTGTCTCAAGACGAAAGTCTATGACCAGTGTGTGTTGCCAGTGATTACATATGGGACTGAAACGTGGTCGCTCACAATGGGCCTCATCAGAAGGCTTAAGGTCACCCAAAGAGCAATGGAGAGGGCTATGCTCGGAGTTTCCTTGCGTGATCGAATCAGAAATGAGGACATCCGCATGAGAACCAAGGTTACCGACATAGCCCGAAGAATTGCCAAGCTTAAGTGGCAGTGGGCAGGGCACATTGCTCGCAGGACGGATGGCCGATGGGGCCGGAAGGTTCTGGAGTGGCGACCGCGAACCGGAAGACGTTGCGTTGGAAGGCCTCCCACTAGGTGGACCGATGACCTGGTGAAGGTTGCGGGGATCCGCTGGATGCGAGACGCACGGGACCGGTCAATGTGGCGACACTTAGGGGAGGCCTATGTCCAGCAGTGGACGTCTTTCGGCTGAAATGATGATTACTAAGAAGTCGGGTCAACCTATAGGCTACATATTATCACGCTATCACCTACGGGGAACGAGCAGTGAACCTTTATTTCTTCAACGCATTCTGTAACAACGTGTAATATAACGACGTATATTTAAATATTGTTATTATGTTAACCATGCTATAAGCTAGCTTCATACTATAAAAATCACGCAATATAAGTAACTTAGGCCGAAAAACATAATAATTTTTATAATTGTAGTATCAAGACAATTTAAAGCAGCGCCATCTATGGGATTTCAAAAACATCAAGTCGACTTACATGTGTAAGTCCTTTTTGGTTAAAAATAATTTAAATTTGATTGATGTTGGCGAGGTTAATAGTTGTTTATAAAAGTCATAGATGGAGTTGTGCATTTTCTTCGTATACATTGTATCGTTAATTCGTTTCAGAGATGAGCAAGACAATTTAAAAAAATATGTTTATAATATAAGTTTAAGCTGCTTTATCTATGTCTTATAAAATTCATCGAGATGGTCTGTGATGAGCGCGTGCTGAATACCTGTCTCAGTTCACTTCTAGACGTAGTCATTTCTATCGGCGGCAATCCACTGGTCGAATATGGGTTACCAGCTTCCCAATCAGCTCCGCATCAAGACCGTGGAAATCGGGAGTACCTAATTATAACACAGACAATTTACGATCCGGGCGAAATGACCACCATACGAAATTACCATGTCGCTTTGTTCTCTTCAGAGCATAATCAAATTTATGACACCGTCCTTCAAAAGCGTTGGGCAAAACCAGGGTAAAATGTTTTTCTTGGATGCTCCTGGTGGAACAGGAAAAACATTTGTTACCACTGACATAGGTACTTGCAGAAGTCAGGAGGCAAGTCAAAATTACCATTGCTGTAGCGTCGTCGGGAATCGCTGCCACACTGCTTCCGCGTGGCAAGACAGCACATGCCATGTTTAAAATTCCCATCGATTTAGAAAGCGCCGAAACGCCTGTTTGTGGTGTGTCATGTAACAGTGATAAGGGACACGTGCTCAAGGATTGCTCTCTGATCGTATGGGATGAGTGTACGATGGCCAACAGGAAGGCAGTTGAGGCCAAGGACAGAACTTTGCAGGACATCCACAAGAACGAACATTTGATAGGTGGTGTCACAGTTCTGTTCAGTGGCGATTTCCGAAACACGCTGCCCGTGGTGACGCGGGGATCGAAGACTGACGAAGTAAATGCTTCGTTGAAATGGTCTTCATTGTGGTCACGAGTTCGTACACTGCGCTTGAACATTAATATGAGAGCTCAGCACGGCGGCAATGCACGTGCTCAAGAATTCTCCGATGTCCTTCAAAGGCTTGGTGACGGCGAGGAGAGAGGTGGACAGGTGGCGCTTCCAGAGTCTCTCGGTACTTCGGTAGAGTTGTATCCAGCTTAGAAGAACTCATTCGCTGTGTGTACGGGGACATCAGTCGTATACCGCACCAGCAGAATTCTTGGGTGTGCGATCGGACCATTTTAACGCCCAAAATGATCAGACTGCGGCAATTAACGAATGCATTATCCCGGAAATTGAGGGGAATGAAGTGGTCTACACCTCTATAATCACTGTCGTCGAGCAAGATGAAGCCACACATTATCCCGTGGAATTTCTGAGCTCCCTGTCAGCAAGTAGACTTCCAGCGCTTACCATAAAGCTGAAGGTCGGTGTCTCGATCATGCTTCTTCGGAACCTATCTCCTTCGAAGTTGTGTAACGGGACCCGCCTTAAAGTCATCTCGCTCCACAGACACACCATTGAGGCGAAAATTCTCACAGATTGTGGAGTCGGCGAGGCAGTATTTATACCACGTATTCCACTTTCACACATACCTCATAACTTCCAGATCCAGTTCAAGCGCGTACAATTCCCCGTGAGTGTTTGCTTCGCGATGACCATCAATAAGTCGCAGGGGCAAACACTGAGGGCAGCGGGTGTCGACCTCAGGACGAGCTGCTTCTCACACGGGCAGCTGTACGTCGCTTGCTCCCGCGTCACCAGTCCTGACTCTCTTTACATTTTGGCTGCGGATAGCCAACCCACTATTGTTGTTTATGGAAAATTCCTATAAGTATGTTATTTTTACCCTATTTTGTATTCCTTATTCATTGTTTTCTCCATCTGCTTCAGTCACAACTTATGACTTAATTCAGGAGAATCACCATAAAGTCATTTATTCAATGCAGGCTGAAAATCAGCACTTTTTGAAGGTCAATTTTACAGAAGACCTTCTCACTCTGTTACTGCACTTTCTGTAGATATGAAATGTTAAGAAGGAACGGGTAAATGAGTGAACGGGTATTTTTTTTAAAAGTGTAATCGTAAGGTATTTTTGGTGATGTATAGCGTTCACGCAGACGACGTCGCGGGCAGCAGCTAGTAACTAATATTGCAGAATCACCATCGAAAATTACAGTCAAGCAATTTATACCAGCAATAAAACTGATGACAAGCTAAATACGGATTTAGTTATTATTCGTTCGGTATAATACTCATTTATGACAACTCTAGAAAATATTAATTGATTTAATCTAAATGCATACTTTCAATGACAGATGGTATGGTCATACGGAGAGGATGAATGGAAGGCGATTAACAAAAGGTATTTATTAAGTAGAAGTAAGTGGCGACGCCGGAACGAGACGGTCTTGAAAGACAATCATACTAAACTTATTGGTAAGGTCCTTCAGAAAGTACAGGTGCGTAGTACTTGCAAACAGTGTGCGTGTAAGGATCTTAGCTGAAGATCAGCTAAGATCCTTACACGTAGCGTTCTGTGCCTTATACCCCCATGGAAAAAAGCCGTGTTGTAAATAATATGTTTTATGCATACTATCAACACAAAGAAACACAGAACACAAAAGAAAGAGTTTAGTAGTACTTTATTAGTTACCTACTAAAGAGATTAAGAGAGAGAGTCAAAGCGCAGAGAAAACAGGGAGAAATTATGATTACCGTACTTATACACTTAGTTCATTATTTGCCAAGCATGATACACACTCATTCATGCGCTCCTAGTACCTCTGTCTCTCACGAACTGTACAGACAGTTACGAAATAACAAATTAACGCCATAACCCTCATAAAATATCACGAGGTACCATCATTTTCAGTAATTAGACGCTATAAGAGCCCTGCAGCGGCAGATGCTTCAAAAGTAAAGAGTTGACAAACCTCTATCGTGATTCTCAACTTTACCACCCCATCATAAAGTCCTAATTTAAACACCATCCGATATCATTTTAACTGATTTTAAACTTCGCAAAGATATAGACGCTCGTTTTCTGTGTAATGGAACGGAATTCTTTGAAGGTGGTAAGGGAGTACACAGTTTATGCAAGAGTAAATAGGATTGAGTTTACTTTGAATTTGTTATCTATCTAGGTGGTGTTTTCAATGGCATTATTAGAGCGCGGTAAACGGCTATTTCTAGGCATTTGCATTCACTGAGGCTTGAAAAAGGTAAATATTTTTAAAGTTGCCATTTTGTCGTGGATGTTTGAGTGTAATGGAGTTAAAACAATTATATTATTTATTCCGGAAGAGGGGACTTTAAGACAACCGCTGAAGTCGATCTTCACTTTAAGCCATGCTTGCTCAGGTTGGTTTGTGGATGGGTGACCTCCCATTACATACTGAGATTCCTTCGTGCATCGGCTAGTACGTTAAGACGTTGGTATCGGCTGCCATTTATAGATCTTTTGGCAGTCGTTACAGGCACTCAGTGGCCTGAAAATCTGACAAACAGTCTTAGGATGAACTGGGTTGTGGAGGTCAGACAGGCACTCACTCCATTTAAAATACTGGTATTTAAGTGTATCCGGTTAGACTTCAATAACATAGCATATTTTCATGACTTTAATCCCTTAAGGGTTATGCAGAGGTGTACCTAATAGTACACCCACATTTCGAAAGTTATGTTTAAGTCCTATGTAAAAGGGGGTGAGCCTATTAACATCAACCGTGCACAAATTCAGGCTTCAAGGCTGGTACTGAGAAATGAATCATGGAAAAACCCAATAATACTCAACCCCACTTAAATTGTCGTCAAAACTGTCCATTCGAGCAAATAACCATTTACTCAAAAAAAAAATCGAATAAGTCTTTCGCAAAGGTATACGAAATCATTTTCTCATCTTTCAGGTTTTACACGTATTTACACACTACATCTAGGCCACGAAAACCCCGTAAAAATATCCTACTTCCTACTTTCTACTAATATTATAAATGCGAAAGTTTGTGACGATGTATGGATGGATGGACGTTTGTTACTCTTTCACGCAAAAACTACCGAACGGATTTGGATAAAATTTGGTACATGGATAGTTTATAGCCTGGATTAACACATAGGATACTTTTTATCCCGGTAGCATGATCCCGTGGGACAATTATGGAACTCTACGCGAGCGAAGCCGCTGGCACAAGCTATGACCACAATAATGTTATTATAGTCAGTTGTGTCGTTCCCAGGTTAATCGAGTCATAAACACGACAAAGTGCATGAACTCTCTGTAGCTAAGCAAACTGATCGATCATAGTTTATTAATATTTTATGCAAAATATGTAATAGGGACAATCGGCTTTCTTAAGTAGAAGAGTATGCCATTGAATCTTTGCTGTAGCCAGGGCTCGAAAACCGGTTACGGTCATTGACCCTAAACTGATATCGATTTAGGTGAAAGTGTGTTGCATTTCATTGGTTTATACGGAAAACTGATTTGTCATGAATTGTGGTTTTAGTAGTGAAAATGAACCGGTTATATAAAGCAAGTTTGACAGGGTTCCAAAAAACAGTTCACTTGTTTAACCGGTAAATGGAGGAACGATATATTTCATCATCATCATTAGACTATAATGTTCCCACTGCAGGGACTCAGGCCTCCTCTCTAGGAGAGGGACTATTTATTGGTATAGATTCAGAAAGCAGTAGGTACTTCTGTGCACGGCGCATTGTCAGGGGGCTCTTTCTCAAAAGCCCTGACCACAGCTTCACCAGTAGCTCCAAATGCTAATAGTGTTTTAATTTATTTATTTACAGCATTCTGCATTCGTAAAAAATAAAAACCATAGTCACCAGAAAGCCAATTACAAATCGTCTCCTGTAGGCTTTAAAATAATTTATGGTGTGACAAAACAAAAGATTTTCACAAGATTATTTTTGTATTTTGAAATAATAAAAATGTATCAACTGTGTAGGTATACAAATTAATAAAAGAAATAAACATCCTAATTATTAATTATATACCTCAACATTAAATAAAACTCAAGCTTATCCCCTAGGAGATAGAATCAAATATAATTAATTTAAAACAAACAATTCCATTTGATCTCCCAAAACACAAAACTGTCTTTTTTTGCAGAGGATATAGACCAGACTAACAGACAGAAGTTTCGAAGTTATTTTATTTCGTGGTTGAAAATAAAAGCCCATTGATCAACATAGTAGGTTGGACAAATCATGCCGAGGTCGGTCTGTAGATGGGTGACCCATTCATATAAGTCATTATAATTATGAATGGGTCACCCATCTACAGACCGACCTCTCCGGACCTCTCCTCTCCGGTCCTCGGAAAGTTTATTAAGCTGTGGATAGGTTACTACGCATTACATACCAAGTTTCTTCCGGTGCCGGCTGTCATAAGAAGATCTTTGACAACAGGCAGTCAGTGGTCCGAGCGTCTGACAACCAGTCTTACCAAGGGGTATTCTATTACCTAATACTAATTGGGTTGTGGAGGTCAGATACGTAGTAGCTCCATACATACACTTAATACTGGTATTAAGCTACATCCGGTTGGACTGGAAGCTGACCCCAACATCATTAGGATAAAACTAGGCAGATGACTTGATGCCTTTAGCGGCGGATATGTCCTGAACTGTGCAACTTTGTGCATACCGTATTCCACTAATTTTCTTTGTTCTAGTCTATTACCACTAGGCAACTGAGCAACGGACAAAAACTAAAAATATTTCAAAATAAATACCAAACAATTCGTCATCATTTCAGCCAAAAGAGGTCCACTGCTGGACATAGGCCTTCATTCAGGTGACCCGTGCGTCTCGCATACAGCCTGTCCTCGTAAAGTTCACCAGGTCACTAGATCACCTGGTTGGAGGCCTTCCAACGCAACTCCAGAACTTTTCAGCCTCATCGGCCATCCGTTCAGCGAGCAATGTCATACACCACAAAACAATTTCAATTTGGAAACTGTCTCATTCTCCACAAACGTGTTCTAAAGTGAACCTTCTGCTCGCACTTAATCCGTGGACTGATCGAATGACGTCATGACTCTCACATTCAAAACGAGGGTCACGAGACCTTTGTCTCCAGCCTTGGCTGAGTTTAACCTTCATACTCGTCAGCAAACTTTCAAGTTTGGACACTATGTGAGGAGAGTATTTTTAGAATGGGTGCTTGATTGAATGTGATGTTACGTATTAGCTTTCGTGTAAGGAAAATAAGCCACGGGAACGTTTTAACGACAGCCTCATTGATCCATTAGGCACAATCTGCGAAGCTACTCATAATGACGGCACGGTTGGCGCAGAGGCTAAGCGATTGGACTGCTGCGCTGCGTGTCGCGGGTTCGATCCCCGCACGAAACAAAATTTTTTATGACCTGCAGATAGTTGTTTCGGGTCTGGGTCTTTATGTTTGTGAACGCACTCACTATACAGGAGAAATTATTAGTGTATTCGTTTTTAAAAAAAAAAACAAAATGAAAGAAAATTAAATGCGATCCTGGGGTTGAATCCCGATCCGATGGACCGATCAATTAAAAGAAACTTCGTCGTCCAAATTCTATGCGATTGTGAGAGACGCGCAGTATAGAAACCGGTGGATCTGCTGGTAGATCATCCACTCCAGGTGCAACCTAGATGCAGACCACGTTCCTTAGACATGAGGGACCGACCAGAGAGAGAGTTCGATCCCGGGTTAAGCAAAGTGATATTGGTTTTTTTCTGTCAGGAATTCCTCAGTAGCAGCAACGGAGTCTGGATAAAATGTGTGCCCGTTTGATGACAGTAAACTCGCCCCCTATTACATGGGACTCAAACATAACTGGCTGAATGTGAATGGACTTATAGTTATAGCACTCGGCACGTAAGTTGAAACAAAATGGCGGTCGTTCGCGAAGCTACAATCATGAAAATAAGTCGACTGAGACCCGATAATGTATTTCAGATTGCATCCCGTAAGTTGAATTATGATCTTGAATGCTCAGTTGCACATTTTCGTTCGAATCTCACTCTATTTTTGTCATTTTACCTATGCGGACGACCGCCATTTTGTTTCAACTTACGTGCCGAGTGCTATACACCTCTGCCTATCCACTTTGGGGATTACAGGCGTGATGTTACGTTATACAGAATTGAGGCCATATGCCAAAAGATTCGTGCAGCACTATAAATGTCATGTTTAACAGCTGTTTAGCTAGTGTCAGTGTTTAGTCTTGCATCCCTAAAATAGCCCTTCTACCGTATACCGAAGCTCTACCAAAATAAACAAATGTCAATCATATACATCTGTCGGCTCTCAGCTGTCAACACATTAACTTTGACACTAAGTAGCAGCATGCGTTCAATTACTATACACGGTTTGTATTACTAACGAGAAACGTCTAGAATTCTAGATATTCTGTGTTTATAAATTACTAGCAGACGTCACACGGTTTCACCCGCGTAGTTCCCGTTCCCGTGGGAATACAGGAATAAAATGTAGCCTATGTTACTCAGGGTGAATGTAGCTTTCTAATGGTGAAAGAATTTTAAATCGGCGTAGTAGTTTTTGGTTTATTCATTACAAACATACACACAAACATACAAATCTTTCCTCTTTATAATATTAGTGTATACACGCAAATTTGAGAATCAGTAACAGGAACGATTAAAAATAATCTTACGGTGCAAAGCTGCTATTAAAGCTGCTGTTTATCATATTCAGCTACATTAAGAGTAATCGGTTACTTTAATTGTATTTAAAGGCGACGACGCGGTAATCCTCGCAGAAGATGGCGAGACGAGCTGGATAGAACCAACGACCAGTGGTCCACATTGGCTCTGGATCACAAAATTATGAATTGATAGGGAAGGCCTTTGCTTAGCAGTGGGATGACATAGGCTAACAGTAATATTATTTAACTAGCTTTTGCCAGCGGCATCGCCCGGGTGAAAATGACGATTTTCCATACAAACTTTCATCCCCTATTTAACTCCCTTAGGGGTTGAATTTCGAAAAATCCTTCCTTATTCCTTGTCTACATTGTAAAGGGAACCTCTGTGCAAAATTTCAGCTTTCTAGGTCCAAGGGTTTGGACTGGGCGTTGATGAGTCAGTCAGTCAGGACTTCTCTTTTTATTTATATAGATTTATACATGATACACATTTTTTACAATCCCAAAACGAAATCAATCTATCTTTCTCAGATCCTCGACAAACATCAAAAGGCACAATTCAGTTAGTACTAACCACAGTCTAAGCAGTAAATCGCCCAATCGTATTATCGGACCTAACCCAACGATATACGACACTAATTCAATTGGGCACAGGGGGCCAATTCTCGGTTTTAGAGATTTATCTCGAGTTCGAGTTCGTAAGTCTATCTCTATGTCTATCAAAAATATCTCTATCTCTACCAAAAAATTTCGAATTGAGCAGAATTCCGTATTCTCAGTCAAAATAGAAATAAATGTCACGAAAATGTCGATTCGAGTGAAGCTAATGTTACCATTACGAAGAATCGCGCGTTCCGTTTTAGGTAGCTATGAGTGAATGAATGATTTTGTTTTAAAACGCTGACTAAACCTAATTATTTAAGTATAAAAGAAAGGAAGAAAAAGTATTTATTAGTTTCACAAACAAACAAGTACTTAAACATAATTATGAGAAACACTTAAAATTAGGACATAATTTATATATTAAATTTGAATAAGTCCCGTGCAAAGCCAAAGTAAAACGAAACGTTTAGTGTAAAAATAATCAGTTTGACAGCTGACTGTCTGTCAGTGACTAATAAAATTATGAAGCAAACAATTATTTATCTTCGTTTTCGGGTCTATTTTAGTGGTATCCAGTTTATTACAGGAGCTAATAGATCTAAGTATTAGAACCCTTATTAAATCTTTATTCAGTCTGAAGTTTTTAATGACTTCTGTTTCGCTCAAGTCGTAAATATCGACGGCGGGATAGCTGTTGTCGCCGTGTATTGGCCAGTTGCTCGCCACTTTCCAACAACTCCGAGATAAAAATGCTAATAAACTCGTCAATCTTTCAGTGGTTTCAAGTCCAATCGTAGGTACACAAATTACAGAGTCTGTTATCTGCGCGAAGGTCGTCGTTTCAAGAAAACACAATGCACAAATCAAAGAGTATAAATCGAATTTCCAGTATGAGATGCCAAGCCGTATTTTATTTAAAAACTAAAGAAAAGAAAACAGTGTACAATCCAAAACTCAACAAATTCACTCAGAAATGACGTATCTATATAATCGACATTACATCTCTACTGCTCAGAAGCACTCGAGATGAACTCGAACGTAGCCTTCGACAAATGTCGAATTCGACATCCCCAGAATAGCAACTTTTAAAAGGAGATCGGACATTTTAGTATGGACTTTGGTCCAAGTGGCGTCGGATGATGAGAACTGCTTTATTTATTAGATAATTTAATATTATAACACTTACTATACCCGCAAATAAATCGACACATGGAGAAAAAAGTAATTGACACCTAAAGGTATATCACCCATATCATTTAAAGGAGTTTTTTTGTATGTTTGTTAGCTCATAACTTGCGACTGGGTGAACTGATTTTCATGATTCTTTTTTCATTTGAAAGCTGGTGCTTCCCGTGTGGTCCCATTGTCACCATTTCAATATCTGATGATGGGATCTTGTAGAAATCGGGGGAACTCTTCAATAAATAACAGCAGATTAACCGCGATTGTTGCTATAGCATATCTAAGCATTGTTTACGCCATCACACAACATAATATCACGCCTGTACTCACTACAAAGGTTATAAAAACTATTTGGTGAAGATCTGATGAAGAACTTCGGAGATAGGCAACGGAACTCCTCAATTAATGATAGCAAATGAACTGGGATTGCTGAAATCTCATGACTGTCTATTGTTTACACCAGTTCATAACATAACATCACGCCGGTACGTTGTGAAGGGGTAAGCACATGTGAACCACTAAAAAGTGAAAACTTTTTCACAAAAAATAAAACCGACTTCGACAAAAATAAAACACAAAAAAGTGAAAAATAAAAAATCAGCTTCAGAAGTCGGTGGAAAAAACATGAAATCAAACAAACAAAAGTCACTTTTGTTTGACAAAAGTCACTAACAAAAGCCAAACGAAGTCGGTTTTATTTTTTGTAAAACAGTTTTTTGAAGGATACACAGCGGCGAAGACCGCGATCTCCGAGGCTCGTCGGCGGGCCAAGGAACAGGCCCGCGAGGAGATGCTGGAGACTCTCAACAGAGATCCGTGGGGGCGCCCTTGTAAGATGGTGTGGAATCAACTCCGCACCCGGGCCCCGCCGCTGACGCAGAGTCTCCGGCCTGAGCTCGTGGAGGACGTGGTGAGCGCTCTGTTCCCTTCGCGAGGGGAGAATCGTCCCCCGCCAATGGCTCCGCCACCTGCGGTGCCGGAAGCGGACCACTCAGGATCAGGATCTGATGACGACATTCCGGAGGTGACTGGCTAAGGCCAAGAATAACTCCCCGGGGCCCGATGGCTTGCCTGGCAAAGCCTGAGCCCTCGCCTCAGATTCAGAGGCTCTTGGACCCCAACTGGAGAGGAAAGAGGCCAGTTCCCGCTTCGTTGGAAGACGGGGAAGCTGGTCCTCATCCAGAAGCCGGGGCGCCCTGCGGACTCGCCGTCCGCATACTGGCCCATTGTGTTGCTCGACGAGGTGAGCAAGCTCTTTGAAAGAGTAATTGCAAACCGCCTCGCCGAGCACCTTGAGGGAATGGGTGCGGATCAGCAGTTCGGCTTCCGCAAGAGGCGCTCGACGGTGGACGCCATCATGCGCGTGAGAGCCCTCACGACGGGGGATGCGGTCTCTCGGGGCGGTGTGGTCTTGGCGGTGTCTTTCGACATCGCCAACGCCTTCAACACCATGCCCTGGAGCTGCATCAGGGAGGCACTGGTATCACCGGGTGCCGGCCTACCTTCGTCGTGTAGTCGGGGAGAGATGTCGTGCGGTGTTCCACAGGGTTCGGTTCTGGGGCGGCCCATGTGGAACATCGGTTACGACTGGGTGCTGCGTGCCGACCTCCCTGACAGCTTCAGCGTCGTCTGCTACGCGGACGATACGCTGGTGCTGGCACGCCTTTATCTAGATTTCATTACTTTTTAGAAATAAACAAGCAGCTCCATCGAGACTAGGGTACTGCTTTTACAGAATGTTTTTGATGGGATAACTTTTTTCTCCGTGGGCCGATTTTATGGTGTCCATAGTAAAAAAATATCCTACATTCTCAAACTATTATATGAACTAGGTTTCATCAGCCGACGCCATTTGGACCACTTCCGCCCGTTCTCCTTTCTCGAAAAAATGACGTCATTAGAAATTTTTCTCGAGTTCGACACCATGTCTAAAACCGAGAATTGGCCCCCTGGTCAAGCCAGTTAGTAAGCTCTATTTACACTTGTGTATAGTTCATTGAAAAGTTACATTAAGGGTTGCATTTTTTGGCAGACGCAATTTCATTTTTAAGATATCAAGGGCGTCTGTTTAAAGTTAAATCCAAGGTTGTGGGGTTGTAACTTTTGTCCCACGGCCGCCATTTTGAAAACAGGGGTAGTTCAAATAGTTTTTAATATATATTTAAAAAAAATTATTGTAAGTAATTTTTGTTGCAAATAAATTATTTACAACTTTTGTCAAGAAACTTTTAGTCGTAGACCCAAAAAAAAGTTATGAGCGAAAAATAGGCAATTTTATTTTTTAAAGATATATAAGATAGGAAAAAATAACATTTCAATGGACTAAATAGGTATAGTTCGTTAAATTATTTAGCACACGCATTTGGATTTACAGTAAACTGTGCTCGGACTATATTGGTCGGGAGGCAATCGGCTGAGACGATAATGGTGTGGCACAAGGTGTGAGAAAGTATCATGGTGAATTTAGAAAATATTTCGAATGTTTTTTTGTTTAATCCTGAAAAAGGAAAGAATGGAGGGAGGCCTTTGCTCAGCAGTGGGACAATATGGGCTTGCAATATGATGATGAGTTCTACATCATCACTAAATATTATAAAACATAGCCCTCCGCCGCGTCTGTCTGTGTAAACTCAAAACTACTGCACCAATTTCCATGCTGCTTTCACCAAAGGATAGAGTGGTTCCTAGGGAAGGTTTTAGTATATAATTTGTCAAGTTTTTTGACATCCACGTGGGTGAAGCCACGGACATCAGCCAGTATAATATAAACCCGTCCGGATTATTAATGTTTTCTTTTGCACATAACAAATCTATTACCTAGCTAATAATCTAGGTATTTAACGTTTTGGTTATCCACACCAGCTTAACCCTCAATTTTTATTTTTTATTAACATCACGCCTGTTATTTCCGAGGCAGTTGAAAGTGGGTAAAATTACTTACTGAACTGAACTGAGTAATTTTTTGACCTTTCTATTTTCAATTGACTGAGTTGTATGGACCTTTAAAACGAATTCCACTACTTACTTCAGTGGGTGAAAACAAATAGAGAATAGTCTAAAAGTTATAATGAGATGTAAAATTCAGGGATACTCAATACTAGTTTTGAAAGCAAATAAAAGAAACTTGTTCTGAACTCAATGATACGTTAATTTAGGTTTATTTTTAACCGACTTCCAAAAGGAGGAGATTATCAATTCAGAGTTTTTTTTATGTGCTTGTTTCCGCATAACTCCGTCATTTATGATTCGATTATTTCTTTTTGTTTATTGGAAAGAGTATACTCTCGAGGTGATGCCATTGCCACCACGTCTGTATCTGATGATGGAATCTCAACGAAATCGAGGGCAAGAAAAATATTTCTTATAAAGTTTTTTTTTTTTTTTTTTGTTTCGTAGGTACTTTAAGTCGATGAAAAACTTTATTTACGTTTTAGACTGGTGTACGTATACTTAAATTTCGTTAAAATTCATAAAATATCGACTACCTCGTTGGTCCAGTGAACGTGTACATGAAAGTCCTGTGTTCGATTACCGGGTCAGACAAAAGTGTTATTGGATTGTTACATCACGAATTTCTCAATAGCAGCCACGGAGTCTGGATTCATGCTCGGTTGACGGCAACAGGCTCGCTCTCTATTACACACTAGCACTTAGTCGTAACGGATTAAATGTGGGTGTACACCTCTGCCAAACCCTACTGGGATTATCTACGTGATGTTATGTAAATGTCGATGCCTTAGAGTGAAAACCTCGTAATTGTAGGTACAAGAAGTAACTGTTCAAAAGGACAAAAAAACTACGTGCTTGTTCCAATTGTTGTACAGCGTGTTTTATATGTGTTTCGATTAATTAATATGGAATATGTATAACGAATAAACAAATAAGTCAGATCAGGGTTAGCGTTGCAAGGTTTTCTTCTTGAAACGTAATAAAAAAAATTGAACAAAAATGCATTCCCTAGGTTTTCACTCTAAGGCGACGTTATCCACGCCACAGTTCATACTTTGTACCACACATACAGTCTATTTCCTAAGAAAAAAAAGGTATCCTTGGAATCGGGTAGTCAATATCGGAAAACGACCACAGAGCATTTAAAAAAGATAGAGTTGCCCGTAAGCTCTTTGGCTTTACAAATACCTATTCGGTTTATCCCGAAAGGGTAGGCAGATGTGTGGTGGGTGTGTGTGTGTGTGGGTGTTTAACACACCCACGTTTTATTTGTTTTAGGCTTTTCGACCAAAACTCACAACACTCGAAATAGTTATAGACGCGTGGTGGCTTAGATACATATACTCTGTAGTTACCTGTTGATAGGTTTTTCGGGATTTTGTAGCGTGATTTTCATGACACAACATTTTTTTTAAAGCATTGCCCCACCTTAGAATTTCTCCTGTATCGTGGGTGCGTTTACAAACATTTAAACTCACATGCACAGACACCCAAACCCACTGATAATGATGATCCTTTTCACATAATTAGTAACTAATTTAGGTTTCAGTTGAAAACCAGCGTCGGGCACTAGTTGCCGCATTTTGCTGAACTGGGCCTTTTTGGCGCAGTCGTGAGGCACACAGTGGCACGATTTGTTTAGTTTTAAGTTCTTTTATCTTTATATTATTTTTCTTTGTTTTACATTGTGTGTACTTGCGGCATGTGCCAAATAAATGCATTTTCTTTCTTTCTTTCTTATTAATAGAATGCAAAAAAACTAAGTTTCTCTCTCTCTTTTTCATGCACACTCTGTGGATACAACTACCAGAATCGCCGCAGGGTGGCCACGTGTTCCCAGCTGAATTATATCAATATTTATATTATTTTATATACCTAATTTACTACGAAGCTTCATTTATCTGCTGTTTGCAAGAGTGACTACGGAAGGTCTTAGAGAGGAAAAGTTTTATCGCAGTTTTGTTTCTTGTAACCAGACAGTTTCCTGAAGGGATATAACATCACGCTTGTAATCCCCAAGGGATTAGGCAGAGGTGTACCTAATAGTACACCCACAGTTCGCCAGTTATGTTTAAGTCCCATGTAATAAGGGGCGAGCCTATTTCCATCAACCGGGCACAAATGTAAGCTCCATTTCAAAAATTAAAATTAAAACATAGGAAACACGAGAGAAGGTGAGAAAAGGAGAGCAGAGGTGATAAAATGGGTCATTCAAGTTCAAATCATCTGAAATTATTGTGTTAGAACTGAAAACTATCACAACATTTTATAAAACAACCAAGTCCTCCGCCGCGTCTGTCTGTCTTTCTGTTCACGATAGACTCCAAAAACTACTGCACCGATTTTCATGCTGTTTTGACCAATGGATAGAGTGGTTCTTGAGGAAGGTTTTAGTATTTCAAAGTTTTCTAAAATTCAACCCCTAAGGGAGTTAAATACGGGATGAAAGTTTTTTGGAATATTTTAAGACCTCGACGCGGGCGAATCCGCGGGCAAAAGCTAGTTAACATTAATACAAAATTGATACAAAGTGTTTACCATATTGACAAAACCTTTAAATAATCCTTAACTATTTGAAATATTACTGTTATTACTTTCGGTAACCATTCACGTCAATTAACTAAATGGTCTATCGATTAAAACAATTGCTTTTAATACATTTTCTTGTTCTGACATTTTGTTAGTTACAGGATTCGGATAAGTCAGTCCTTTGACCACAGGGTTAGATACAATTTAGTGTCCGTTTATACTGATACTAGCTGATGCCCGCGGTTTCACCCGCGTGTATGTCGGTTATGGCGACTGATGTCGGTTATCGCGACCAAAAGTGTTCTTTGGGGTCGGCGCAACATCTCTTCTTCTTCCATACTTCTCTTTTTCTTGTTATATCAGCAGTCACCTCCATCATAGCCATATCATCCTTCACACAGTCCATCCATCGTTTCTTTGGTCTTCCTCAGCTACTCTTAAAGCCATCTACATTCATACTCAAAATTTTACTCACAACCAAATGTACCAAGACCGACCTGGGGTCTAAAATGGCACCTTTTAGCAGATCATAATCTGACACTAGGGTGTGTGGAGTCGTTGTACCTTACTGCCCACACGATAAGAAGAAGAAGAAGAAGCAGATCATAATAGGATCATAATAATAATTCTTCTTCTTCTTATCGTGTGGGCAGTAAGGTCTAACGACCCCACACACCCTGTGTCAGAGTTTCTAAACCGCCGCAAGGGCCTCTGACATGGTTTGACGACCGCCATTTGGCGGCTGGGACCACCGGCTTATACGTGCCTTCCGAAGCACGGAACCATCTTTTTATCAGACAATCAGGTGATTCAAGCCTGCAATGTCCTAACCAAACTGGAAACAACTTCACAAAGTATGCTTCCCGTGGGAATCGAACCCACGACCACCGGGTCACAAGGCAACGCCTAAACCACTCGACCACGGAGACAAAAGAGAAAATTTGTGAAATGGTCACAGATGCAGTTACTAATAAGATTAGACTATTTTACGAATTTTAACGCAATTCATATTATGATCCTAGTGACCATTTTAAACCCCAGATATTCCGAATTTCCGGTTGAACCTGATAGTGGTAGATGCTCTATAGCGGTTAGTGGACCGTGAAGTGCAGTCAAGTGGGTAATCTAACAAACGAATTAACGGCTACTTCCAAAAGGTGTCGGTTACTAGCTCCTACTGTTTGACATGTAATAACGCTTTATCTTGTTACCGAGAATAGGGATGTTTTTTGACAAAAAAAATATGATTAAGTATATTTAGGATATTTTGAAATGACAAGTACGTGTCTGGAAACATGTGCCTATCATTTCCTTTTTTTTGGAGTACTCCTCTATGTATGTATGTTAATAAGAGCGTTCAACAGGAGCTGTATGACGCAACTCGCATTCCTTGAAAAAGCTCTTGCGTAGTTCGCAGATTATTGGCGTAGTAGCTACGATAAGCGTAGCCGTGACATTGTATCTGTCGGGAACTCGGGACCTATCGTTTGGAGCGTAGTGCCCGGCGTAGTCACTGACGTCATCGCTACGCTTGCTACGTAGTTCGTAGCAAATCTCTTAACGATTTTGCGTTAGTTTTTTTTTTTATAATGAAAGAGCTCAGGTTATATTAATTGAGGTTGTATTAAACAAAGAATGTGATACAGTGACCGAGATGACGTTGACTCGACGTTGACGTTGGCCCTAAATTTTTCCTAAACTCCATGTGCCATATTCACGGAGAAGTTAGATATTTTTTGTTTTGGTCTTTATGGTTTGGTCTTTAAGTTTTTATTTATAGTTTTATAGAATGTGATATTTCTATTGTCGTAGTGCTACGATAAGCGTAGCCATGACATTGTAGCTGTGTCGGGACCTATCGTTCCAGCGTAGTCGCTGACGTCATCGCCACGCTTGCTACGTAGTTCGTAGTACCTACTTGTAGCGAGTTTCTCAACGATTTTGCGTGGGTTTTGTTTTTTATATTGGAAGAGCTGAGGTTATTTTATTCGAAGTTTTGTTTAAAGTTCTATTAAATGTGATATTTCTGTCGCTCAGATACAGTGACAAAGATAATTACTCTACAAACCCAAAGAAATGTGAAACTGATATGTCGTGTTTAGGAATTATTCATTGATAGTTTTACTTTTATTGTTGAGCTTAAAGACCTTTTATTGTTATAAATCAGCGATAAAGGTCTTTAAATAAAGAAAAAAAAAACTTATGGCAGGCTGTAGTAAAGGAATTCAAAGCATGAGGCCTACCCAGGGTTGGAAAAAAAACAGTTTTTTTTTACATTTTATAAAACAAACAGTTAAAAATGTTTTAAACAGTTGTTTTTTTTTTGTTTTTTTTTCCTAAGTTAGTTATCATCCATTTTTAATTGATTAAGCCTGATATAATTCACTTTTATACTATTTTAAAAACTGCATGACCAAAATTGATCTTAATTCAATACATGCGGTATGTATCGACGTTCATTTTTAGTAGGGAAATCACCTAAACTTCGCTTAAAATAAGGGGAATACCCAAATCATTTATTGAATATAATCACATTCACGAATTACGGAAGTTCTGGGAATTCCCCGGGGGACTTTACCGAATGGAGTGTATAAATAGAGCGGACTTTCTTTCCGATTTTTCATTTCACAATAACACAAAAACATTTGGATTTATTCATTTCGATACGAAACAAACTTGGTAACGAGAAAGCTGCAAAACTTGTCACAGTTTTTAGATACCTTAGGTGTTTGACACCTAATAAAAAACTATGTTTTATTTGAAACTGTTTAAAACACATGTTTTAAACAACTTGTTTTAAACATGCCAACCCCGGGCTTACCACAGTGTTTTTTTTAATGTGCATAAAGTTTTAATAAATAAATAAGTAGGGATATCGGGTAGGCTTTTTTGTCTAGAGTGGGACATCAAAAAAAAATTTTTTTTTTTTCAGTTGCTCCAAAATAATTATCTACAGCGGACTGCTAACCAACACTAAAAAGTTGTCAATTAAGACCGGTTCCTTATAAATGATTGACTAGAAACTACATATTTGTCCACAAGCTGTTATAAGCCTGAATCATTCCACTGCTAGCAAAGGCCTCTCTCTCATGACTAAACATCTTATTACAAGTACTAATGCCGGAAAGATACGCTTCACTTCCTGTTCTTTGCGATTGTATTTTACTCAAACTGTTTAGATTTATATTGGTTCGCTGCGCCATCTATTGTGTAATTTGTGAATTTGTGCAAAAGTAGTTTTAGAGTTCTGTCGATAGATGGCGTTGTTAGTTGAACGGCGTTTTCTGAATCGCTCTTTTCCGATTCGCGATTCTACGTCGTTTGACTAGGTCAGAATGATTGTAAATTTTTTGTGTGAGCAGCAAGCACTGTGAATTGAGTATTATACGCCCTTAGTACAAGTCCAGTGTTTAAATTAGCCACCCTCTCTCCTAGTCGACCTTTGTTCTCAAACTCAAAACATTTATTTCAGTTAGACACACTAGAAATAAAATGACTGCCCCGCTGGTCTAGTAGTACAAAGTTTAATTTCACTTTAGCTACCCACCACTTCAATTAAGCGGCTATAAACTTAGTCACTTAGTATGTCTAGAGTTCAGACTTCAGGCAAGCAGTTTAGCGTAACTAAAAGCCCAGTTAAACCCTGAGGTTATTACGATAACGAACTTGCAGTCTGGCCTTTGGGTTTAAGGCTAGAACAACATAAAGCCGCAAAGGTCGGCTATGACTAGACAAGACCGTAGATTAAGAATGTATGGAATTGACATGAAGTGACACGCGTATGACCACCGTGGATAAGGTAAAATCGACAAAATTACATAATATGGCAGGAAGAGTTCATGTTGTATTGAAAGAGCTTTGTCCATTCTTCGCCACGCTATGGGGGTATAACTGTTTTTTTTTTTTTTCTTCCTTATATGGCAACTGAGCCGGTTCCCATATAAGGAAGAAAAAAAAAAAAATAGATGCTTTACTCGAATAATGGTCTGTTTTGTTACATTCATTTTCTATAATACATTCACCCGCCTGATGGGTTAGGCAGAGGTGTTTACTAGAACACCCACATTTTGCCAGCTATGTTTAAATCCCATGTAACAAAGGGTAAGCCTATTGCCATCAACCGGGCATAGCTCCTGACTCTGTGGCTGCTTCGAAGACTTTCCTAATGGAAAAAACCAAATAGCACTTTGCCCGACCTAGGAATCCAACACAGGACCTCAAGCACACCAGTCGCGCTTGCGACCACTAGACCAACGAGGCTATCAGAGTAATGATTTAGTTAGTAACACCTAACGTACACTTTTTCAATTAGTAGGTATATTTACATTATTTTCATCAAATATTTTAATAATTATTTACTTTATTAATAATTGTTCCACTAATTAACAATTACTTAATTAACCCTGACGATAACTTTGACACTCGGCAGTGTAATTATTTTCTGTATCGCTTTTCAATAATTTTGGTACATTTTAATTAGCCCGCCTACCCGACGTAACGTGGTTTTTACGACTTGACAAAACGAGTGTATTTTTTTTTTACTTTATAATTATGAATTCGACAAATATTAAGGTAAGCATAAGGTACCCCCTAAGGCCTAAGGTGCCTACCTAAGGTAGACTGGTAGAAAATGCCCAAGGCAATAAGTCCGCCTGTAGTGTATAGACATTCGTTGGTACAACACTGTCGTCTCGAGCAGCGCACGCGCGGTGTCGCGGGGTGGCGTGGGACAGACTACGACCGACCGCCGTGGGTGAAAGACGCGGACGCTTGCTGCGAGCCGATATCAATTTGCTATTACTAATTGTTCTTTGATATTAACGACCTCTGAGTCCTAGTGTACATTACATGTGGCGACGAGACAAACTGTGAGTATTTTAAGGATTTTTACATTTATTATCAAGAGAAAAGCTTTCTCAGGGGTTGGAAAATTTGGTTGAGTCTCTGCGTTAAAATTGGTAAAAGTATATTGTAAAAGGGTAAAAACATAGAACTATGGTAAAAGATAAAACAAAACAAACAAACAGGGGTTAAACAGCAAATATTGTGTACGAAGGTGCTGCATTGTATAATAAACTACCAAATGTCATCAAAAACGTAAAATCTTTTTCAATATTTATGAAACAATTAAAATTACACATAAATAAATCGAGCGCACCTTAGTACATCGCATACCACATCTAGTTGCGCGCGTTCCGTGTATTTACCTTTATGCTGTTCCAAGTTATTACAAATTACCCTACACTCATAGAAAAAAATATTTTGTTTTGTAAGTAAATTGTGGGTACGTTATTTTTTTACCTGTAGTTAAAACTGTACGTTAGATAAACAATTTTTTGTAATCTAGTTATAATATTTCTCATGTAAGTGATTTTTTTTGTCTTATGGGAAATAAAGATATCTCAAACCCGAATATTAGGGAATATTCAACATTCAACGAGCGTTTCGCGGATGTGTTCAAAAGCGCGCGCGAATCCACTGGTTTTTAGAACCTAAACCAGATGAAAACCTACTTGAGTTCGAGCCTCAGTATTTATACCTATAAAATAAAGTTGTATTTAGTAGTATTTACTGTTACGATTGTTAGTTGAATGTATAAAACATTTTGACTAAGAAGATGGTGGGAAAGGTGGAACATTAAATTGAGGACATACTTATTATAGACATGGCATTAAATTGCGGAGATTTACCGGTTTAGCATTAAATTGCGGACATACTTATAGACATGGCATTAAATTGCGGAGATTTACCGGTTCAGCATTAAATTGCGGACATACTTATAGATATGGCATTAAATTGCGGAGATTTACCGGTTTAGCATTAAATTGCGGACATACTTATAGACATGGCATTAAATTGCGGAGATTTACCGGTTTAACATTAAATTGTGGACATACTTATAGACATGGCATTAAATTGCGGAGATTTACCGGTTTAGCATTAAATTGCGGACATATATTTTATAGACATGGCATTAAATTGCGGAGATTTACTGGTATTGCATTAAATTGCGGACATACTTATAAACATGGCATTCAATTGCGGGGATTTACCGGTATAGCATTAAATTGCGGACATACCTACATGGCATTAAATTGCGAACATACATGGCATTAAATTGCAAAGTTAAAAAAAAAAAAAAAGAAATACACACGCGCTGGAAAATGCCACACGCGCCAGTGCCACTGTACTGCACAATATGACTACCACGTGTCGTCATACGCGTACAGGGTGTGTTTGCCATGACGAGTAGACGACTACTTGTCGACATAAGCGCCGAAGGTGTACTGTGGGCGTAGATAGATAGCGTACTAACTATAGCATAGGTACAGTCACGTATAATATACGCTTTATTAGTTGCATTAGATTGCGAAAGCGTGTTAAAAGTCTATAAATATCCAACATAGTTATTATCCTTGTCAACCGGCAGCTCCAAATGGCACAGTATACCTTAGAAAAGTTCGAATGTGAAGGGGAGGTTGGTTCAGTCTCTGTCCGTTGGGAAAGATGGAAAAGAAGTCTAAAAATTTACCTCGAGGCGGCAGATATAGACACCGAGGCAAAGAAAAGAGCTAGTCTTTTACATTTCGGTGGTCCCGAGTTACAAGAAGTCTTCTACAACATCCCGGGAGCTAATGCAACTGAAGGCGAACTTTTTAAAATTGCGATCGAAAAATTAGACAACTTTTTTGCACCTAAACAAAGCAAAGTCTATGAGAGGCACCTGTTTCGTCTCCTAAAACAAGAACAGGATGAAAAGTTCGAAAAATTCCTAATCAGACTTCGACTACAGGCCAGGAAATGTCAGTTTGGTGAAAAAGAAGACGAGCATATCATAGACCAAATAACTGAAAAGGGTAAGACAGAAGAACTCCGTAAGAAGATATTGAAAACAGGGGACAAGATCACTTTAGATGAAATAGTTGCAGAAGCGAATGCACTGGAAGCCATAGATCGACAATTAGGAAACTTTGGTATAAAACCTGTAGAAAGCTCAACAGAGTAGGTACAGAGACATGGAAGGAGAAGCAAAAAAAAAAGAGATTGGAATGTAGTAGATGTGGAAGTTCGAGACATTTGGCCCGTGACAACAACTGCCCTGCAAAAGGAAAGGCTTGCCTTAAATGTGGCATCATAGGACACTTCAGGGATCAATGTCGAACAAGACAAACTCAGAAGAGGAAATTGGAAGGAGAAAAATCATCGAACAGTCAGGGAATAAAGAAGAAAAACAAGACAACGAATAATGTCGAAGAAACTGCAAACATAAGCTCGAATGAAAAAAAAAAAGTCGACTACATTTTCAATATCGAGAACGACGCAAAGGTCAAATGTAACATAGGTGGAACCAACGTGGAGATGTTGATAGATTCGGGCTGCAAGCACAATCTTATAACGAACCAAACCTGGGAAAGAATGAAGAAAGATAACGCTCAAGTTACCAATCAAGATCCGAATCCGGACAAAACGTTCGTAGCTTACGGGAGTGGAACACCGCTGAAGCTTTTAGGATCATTCGAAGCTACAATAAAACTTGCCGGAACATCACAGGACATCACAACATTCTACGTAATCGAAAACGGAACGCGTGACCTACTCGGACGTGTCACGGCAACCTCATTAGGAGTACTTCGGATCAATTTGGAAATCAACCAGGTTGAAACGGAGGTGTTTCCAAAATTTAATTATGTTTTAGTAACCATTCCGATTGACGATTCAGTGAAGCCCGTTGCTCAGCCGTATCGGAGGATTCCCATCCCACTCGAAGAAAAGTAGAGAGGAAACTAAAAGAATTATTGAAAAGGAACATTATCGAAGTCGTAAAAGGTCCTTCTAACTGGATCTCGCCTATAGTCCCTGTGCTAAAAGAAGGAGGAGACATCCGATTATGTGTCGATATGCGCCGAGCAAATGCAGCTATACAACGTGAAAATCACCCACTGCCAACGATGGAAGAACTGTTGCCAAAGGTTCGAGAAGCTAAAATCTTTAGTAAGCTAGACATACGAGATGCGTTCCACCATATCGAACTTCACCCAGACTCAAGGCATATCACGACCTTCATTACCAGCAAAAGATTGTATCAATACAAAAGGATGATGTTTGGTATCTCGTGTGCGCCAGAGATTTTTAAAAAAAACACTGGAACGAATCCTTTTAGGTTGCGAAGGAGTCATCAGCTTCATAGATGATATCTTGACGTTTGGGAAAGACGTAGTAGAACACGAGACTCTGTGAAGTGGCAACAACCCCGACGGCTTTATTTGAAGACCATGTTCAAGCGGTTACCGAATCTGCACGACCAGTAGCCATCCCATTAGAAGAGATCACTGAGAGTTCCTTTGGAGATGCAGAGATACAGAAGGTTAGAGAGGGCCTTTACAATGGAAACTGGGATGAACTGGTTAAAGCCTACAAACTTTTCCAGAATGAATTATGCTTTCATGGCGATATTCTCCTCAGGGGGACGAAAATTGTAATCCCAACCAAATTAAGCAAAAGAGTTCTGGAAGCTGCGCACGAAGGTCACCCGGGGATAGTCGCGATGAAGAGCAGATTGAGGACTAAGGTATGGTGGCCTAAGTGCGACAAAGATGCTATAAACATATGCAAAGCCTGTAAAGGATGCATCCTGGTGTCTGCTCCCAGCGCTCCAAACCCATTAAAAAGAAGAGATTTACCTTCCGAGCCATGGATTGACATAGCAATTGACCTCATGGGCCCCTTACCTAGTGGAGATTATATCCTGGTAGTTGTGGATTATTACACCAGATATAAAGAGGTGATAACATGCAGAACCTTAACAAGCTCCGAAATAATCGGAATGCTTAAAGACGTTTTAGCAGACTTGGCAATCCGGTCTCGCTTACATAAGACAACGGAAGACAATTTCCAGCGAAGAGCTTAAGAGTTTCTGTGCAGAGAGAAACATACGACTCTATAATACCATTCCCTACTGGCCGCAACAAAACGGAGAAGTGGAGCGCCAGAATAGGGACATCCTAAAACGCCTGAAGATTTCTCAAGTCGAGAAAAAGAACTGGAAGGAGGCTCTTCGTGAGTACACGGTGATGTACAATAGTACACATCACACAGTTACAGGAAAAACACCTGCTGAACTGTTTTTTAGACGACAATTTCGAGACAAGTTGCCTATGATTCAGGACATGACGCATCTCTCGGAGGATCTTGAAATGAGGGATAAAGATAAGAAACTAAAGGAAAAAGGGAAGGAATATGCGGATAGAAAGAGAAGGGCTACTAGTTGTGAATTGGAAGTTGGAGATAAAGTATTATGTCAAGAACATGACTAAACAAAACAAGCTGAGCTTAAACTAAGAACCCGAAACACATACCGTCGAAGCGAACAAAGGAGGGGACGTGAGTCTTCGGAACGATGAAACTGGTCAGCGAATCAGACGGAACGTCGTACACCTAAAACGAGTGGAAGGTAAATGGAAGGTGTTAGATGATGAGAATAATGTTAGTGAAGCTCAAACAAACGATAATAGAGAGGTAAATCAATCACAACTCGAATGAATTAAATGATGGACAATAATGACTAAATATAATTGATGATTAGGTAGTGATTAAAACATTATTTGAATAAGGACTTGCTGATTGTACTTGATACTTATGTTGAAGGAAAAATAACAAAATGTTTAATTAAAATATAAATATTTTGGTTATTAGGAATGTATTTATTTTGTACGTTAACCTTAGTATAGTTCCTTAGCTAACTATTTTTATTAGGTACATTTATATAAAAGAAAAACAATAATAAGGGAGGGATGTAGTGTATAGACATTCGTTGGTACAACACTGTCGTCTCGAGCAGCGCACGCGCGGTGTCGCGGGGTGGCGTGGGACAGACTACGACCGACCGCCGTGGGTGAAAGACGCGGACGCTTGCTGCGAGCCGATATCAATTTGCTATTACTAATTGTTCTTTGATATTAACGACCTCTGAGTCCTAGTGTACATTACACCGCCTTTGTACGATTTTTTTGTGCATAAAGTTTTAAAAAATAAATAAATAATTAAATATCTTGTTAATTTACGTTCCTATTAAAAGCTGCCAGTCAAAATGGATGCAGCTGAATACCAATATTTTATATGGACCGACTTCCACAACGCAGTTAGTACTGGAGATTGCGATACTCCTTGGCAGGATTGGTTGTCAGACTTTTATGACCAGCAGGGCTTTTGCGTATCTTTTAATGACAGTGGATAACTTAAAGTGTCTATCAAATAACTGTCAAATGGTTAGTTTAAAAAAAAATGTATCAAACCATAACCAATTTACAGTTAATTTATGGACACTTTACGTTAGCCACTGTCATTAAAAGATACGCAATAGCCCTGCTGTAACGACTGACAAAGATTTTCATAGGACAGCTGGCACCAAAAACAGCTCTGAACGTACTTTACGAGGCATGGTCGAAACTCAGTATGCTGAAGTATATCCATAAGACCATAAGTTTAAGTGGCTGATAGAAACGACTTCACTGCAAGTTCGTTTTATTAATGTTCAACTATATTGCTAACTTAAATTACTTACTTACCAGAATTGATGACACGGTTGGCGCAGTGGCTAAGCGATTGGACTGCTGCGCTACGTGTCGCGGGTTCGATCCCCGCACGGAACAAGTATTTGTATGGCCTACAGATAGTTGTTTCAGGTCTGGGCGTGTTTGTGTATGTGAGTTTCAATGTTTGTAAACGCACCCACGATACAGGAGAAATTCCTAGTGTGGGGCAATGTTTAAAAAAAAAAAAAAAAGAATATGAATGCTTAGCCGTCGGTTCAGTAACATACCACGCTTTATCAGCAAAGGCAAAGATCGGCAAAGGCATGTCCTTACAATGCGATTCTGTTACCCATCCACAGACCGACCTAAGCAAGCGCAAATTAACCTTGAAGATCACAGACCTGTGTGTGGCTGTTATTAAGCCAAGAGCTACAAATAAAAATATATTATACCAATTGACGAAAAAATTCTAAGGCTGAAGTACGAACTCAATAATCCTCACACGAAAGTAGGTACCAGAGACCACTCAAGAAAAATCACGAAACAAAATACAGACTCAACAGGCTACGGGTACGACTGACAAAATCAATTTGTACCCATGATCTTGCTTTTGTAAAGGTGGGTGCAAACTGAAGCGTTCACTGATGACAGAGAAACGAGCAAAAGTGTAACTCTACGAAAACGGCAATGGCTAACTACGGCAGCGTTTTCATAAGTTTTTAAATAGAAAGCATTTGTGTTACTTATACGGTCTAGCTTTGCGTCTGTATTTTGCTGTTCCGGTTCATCATCTTCCTAACCTTTTCCCAAATATGTTGGGGTCTGCCTGTCTGACCTCTACAACCCGGTTAGATCGGATAATTTTATATTTCTTGGTACTCGTAAAACTGGTTGTCAGACATGCCACTGACTACCTGTAACAACTGTCAAAGATCTATATAACAGCCGGGTTTAATGGCTTAACGTGAAGACACCGAGAAAACTCGGTATGTAAAGGGTGGTCACTCATCCACGAACCAACAAAACAAGCCACGAACTCCAAGTCACCTCGAACACGAACAACTTTTTGCTACAAGTCATATTCTCCAAACTGAACATTCGTTTGTGATGTAACATTCGTTCGGCCATCAACACAGATACACCCCAGTATGTCCTCACCTTTACGTAGACTCAGAGATTCATACTCAGCTAGTCGAGACATAAAATACGCTTTGAAAGCAATAAGAGGATTTCGTACAAAGGCAAATTGAGATCCCTGTTCGTATAGGATTTGGGAGTATTGTCACTGTCATTTAGCTCTGTTAGCAAAAAAAAAAGAATATGTTTAAAAGGTCTGTTGTTTCTGATTAGGGCGCTCAGATTTTTCGGACGGAGAATTTTTGTGAAAAAAATGAGTGAAAATAAAATTCGTTTTGTAATCTTTATTAAGCCTCGGTTTTGCCTCGTTGGTCTAGAGTTTTTCTATCAGGAATTTCTCAGTAGCAGACATGGAGTCTGGACTTGTGCCCAGTTGATGGCAATAGGCTTGCCCTCTACTACATGGGACTTCAACATAACTGGCGAAGTGTGTACACACCTCTTCCTAGCCCTTCGCGGATTACAGGCGTGATGTTATATGCTATCTTCATTAAGTTATTCTAAGGTTGTATAGTGGTGGTGGTGGTGGTGGTGGTGTGGTAAGGTGGTATCGAAAAGTTACCGCGGCTCCGACACAAGGGCGAAGAAGGAACATGGGTTTGGTTTTTAGTCAGTAGAAGTCTGACACTCCCCTTCGCTCTGCCCAAGAGCGGGGGGGGGTTATTCGATGATTTTTCACCCACCAAAAAAAAAAAAAAAAGGTGGAAGCGCCAGGCAGCCAGCGAAATTAAAATTTTAACCTGAGAGTCTGGTTGTTTATTTTTTATTTAGTTTAGTTTAGTTTAGTTTAACGGGGCTTTTATCCGCACTTAGCCTCTTGATTGGGCCATTGTGCGTGATGTTTTAAAAATACCTACTCCAACCAACATAGGTCGTCCCAGAATTTCAGCAGCCTTGCCAGACTGCTGCAGGCTTCCGGGAGAGTTAATGGGGATCGTAGAGTTTGTGCCCGGTGATCTGCTACGCTCCTGCACTCTAGGAGTACGTGCCGTGGCGTTTCTTCCGCTTCCATGCATCCTCTGCACAGTGGGCTGTCTGTTACACCTATGTTATGTAGATGTTTGTTTAGGGAACAGTGACCCGTTAAAATTCCTATGATTTTACGGAGTTTGTCCCTTTTAAGTTTGATGAGATTGCGACTAAACTTCATTGATGCCTCCGGAACTGCATCTTTTGTTTGCCTGCATCCTTCACTGTTTCTCCATTCGGTGAGGTGTTTTTCTGTGGTTCTTGAACGCAGCCATGTTTTTATTTGGGCCTGAGGTATGGGCAGTAGTGGTTCCGGTCCAAATACTATATTGCTTGAGCCTCTCTTGGCCAGCTCATCTGCTGCGTCATTACCCAGCGAGTTGCTATGTCCTTTTATCCATTGCAGGGTTACACTATTTGTGGTTGCAATGGATTGGAGTGCATTGTGGCATTCCAGTATTAGGACAGAGGTAATTGTGTTGTTTTTTAGGGCTTGAAGCACCGATGCACTGTCTGAGATGATCTTTATTTTAAGATCACTGACGTCTCTGGCTGCAACTGCTTGTGCCGCTCTGGTGATACCGATACATTCGGCTTGGAAATTGTGTTTAATTTATCTAGGGTATTTGATATTGAAATGTTTAGATCATTCGAGAAGACGCCGGCTCCAGTACCGTGTGAGGTCTTGGAGCCGTCCGTATATATCCTAACTTCATTGATGCCAGAGCTATCTACTGCTTCTGCAGTGAGTTGAATGTCGTAACTTCTATCGAACACATGGTGGCATGAAGCTTTATCCATGGGCGCCTCAAGGAGTGGTATTTCCTTCAGAATCCCATGCAAAACTTTTGAGTGTGTTGTTTCTGTATTTACTTTCCACAGTCCGTTTGATCTTAGTCTTAAAGCGGTTGCCTGAGCTTCCTCCTGTATGACCAGATCCAGAGGTCTTAAATTTAAAAGATACTCTAACGCTGCTGATGGAGTTGTTCTCATGCATCCAGTAGCTGCTACACTAGCTAAGCGTTGCAGACTCTGGAGTTTCGTTTTCACCGTGGTCAGCTGAGTTCTGGGCCACCATACAACTGATCCGTAGGTAATAGAAGGTCTGATAACTGATGTGTATAGCCAGAGTGTGATCTTTGGGTTAAGACCCCATCTCTTACCAACTAGTCTTCTACACTGATTAAAAGCTATACAGGCCTTCTTTGTTTTAGCCTCTAGGTGACTCGCCCAGTTCAATTTGTTATCAAGAATTATGCCCAGATATTTCACTTGCGTTGATAGGGAGAGTCTTGTGTTGAAAAGCTTTGGTAGTTGTAATTCTGGTAACTTCCTTTTGTTGGTAAAAAGGATAAGTTCTGTTTTCTTGGGGTTTACTGAAAGTTCGTGTTCTTCACACCATTCCTCTACTATCTGCAGAGCAGAGCGCATCACTTTGCATAGCATATCTTCAGCATTCCCGTTTATCATTATAGCCAGGTCGTCTGCATAACCAATAGTAGTGTATCCTCTGTCATTCAGTTTCTTTATGAGGCTGTCCACTACTATGTTCCAGAGAAGTGGAGATAGAACGCCTCCTTGGGGGCATCCTCTTACTACCTTGGCTCTTGTGGTAGTATTTCCCACTATCTGAACCGCCCTTTTGCTGACCAGTTCAGTGATCCAGTTTCTTATTACTGGTTTTACATTAAATTTTTGCAGGGCGTGGTTAATGCTGTTGTGTATTGTTTTATCAAAAGCTCCTTCGATGTCTATGAAGGCAGCAAGTGTTGAGTTTTTATTGGTTATAGCCGTTTCTATTTTGTGCACTACCATGTGTAATGCCGACTCTGTTGATCTGCCTTTCCTGTACGCATGTTGTTGGGGATGCAGTGGTTTGCTTTTTAAAGCTCCATCCCGTAAGTGTCGATCTACCAGTCTTTCCAGTGTTTTCAGAAGAAAAGATGTTAGACTGATGGGCCTGAAAGATTTGGCTTGTGTGTAGTCCTCTTTTCCTGGTTTAGGTAGGAAGACTACTTTTGCCTCTCTCCAAAGTGTGGGGATATATTTGAAAGCTATACAGGCCCGGTAGATTGGTATTAGGTGCTTGGTTACCTGTTTTAGTTGCCATTGTAGTAGGGCCGGGAATATTCCGTCCAGCCCTGCGGATTTGAAAGGCTTGAAACTCCTTAGAGCCCATTCTATTCTATCCGCGGTTACGAGCTTTTTGGCCACATCCCATTCGCTGGTTGTTGGTGCGCTGTGGTGGTCAGTAGGCCACTCTAAGTCGGATGTGATTTGGCATCCGGGAAAATGGGTCTCCAGCAGTACTGCGCTGGTTTCCTCGTCCGAGGTTGTATAGGTGCCGTCGTCTTTTTTAAGGGAGCCCAAAAGGTTGAGATCACCCTTAGCAAGAACTTTCTTAATTCTTCCGGCTTGGTTTGTTGAGTTTATACTACTACAGAAATTACGCCAGGCCTCTGTCCTTCGATACCTGATCCGTTTTTTGTAGTGTTTCTGCGCTGTTTTATACTTGTCCCAGTCCTCGGTGGTCCTGGAATTTTTCGCTTGGTTGAAGAGTTTCCTAAGGCCCTTGCGCAATCTCTCTAGTTCTGGCCCCCACCATGAACTCTTGTCAAGGCTTTTAGGAGTTATAATTGGACATGCCAGTTCGTATCCGCTCAAAAGAGTGTCGGTTAGGAACTGTACGCCGCGTTCTATATCGTTCGTACTGAGTAATTCATCAGGTGTTCGTGCATCACTTAGTGCCTCGTTTGTTAAATTGGTATACCTAGTTATATCTGTTTTTCGGGGGTTACGATATGGAACAGGGTTTGTTATCTTATGCCGTAAATTGAAACACACTCGGCGGTGATCTGCGAACGATGGTTCGCTCGACACGTGCCATCCCTCAACAAGATTTGCCGCCGCGTGTGTAGCTAGAGTAATATCTATAATAGTTTGGTACCTAGAGCTTACAAAAGTGGGTTCCGCACCCCTATTCATAATGTTTAGGTTTGTTTGGAACAAAAATTCGGTTAGTAACTCACCCCTTCTGTTTGCATTCTTACTTCCCCATAGCGGATGATGTGCGTTGCAGTCAGCCGAGATGATGAGTTCCCAGTTCGATGCCTCGCAGTGCCGCACCAGTTCGACGAGTTCACTTGGTGGAATGTCACCGTCGCTCGGCATGTACACTGAGGCCAGGACTAGGATGGTTTGTGTTTCTGTCACAAGTTTCACAGCGGTGAGATCTCTGGAACAGAATTGGTTAAGCAGTGTGGCTGCTATGGTTTTGGGAATATAGATACAGGTTCTAGGTTTGTCAACTACCGTGTTCAGCATTAACTTACCACCGATGTTGTTTAGACCGCAGATTCTGTTGTTTCTTATCCAGGGTTCCTGGATAAGGGCGACGGTCTCGTTGTTTGCCTCCAGCACTCTGCGTAAGGTCGCCGCCGCTATTTGTTTATGCTGGAGGTTGGTCTGTATGACGTTAAGGGTAGAGCTATGGGCTGAGCAGGACATCTTCGTCGCTGGTGTGCCCGCCGCTCTGCGACGACGAGTTCAGGTCTCCCCCGCTCGTACCCTGTCGGGGAGCCGAGGTGGACGGCGTCGAGGCTGTTGCCCCACTCGTCGCTGCTGGTTCGTCTTTCGCCGTAGTCGCCTCGTCCGGTGTGAAAAAGCGGATGTACCCACTTCCCGACATGTGTGCTACACGTCGGTCCCGGTTGAGGATTACCTGTTTTTGGTCTTCGGGGATGCCCAGGGTCAGGTGGACTACCTTCTCCCCGTCTTCTGGTTCTTCGGGTTTGTCATCCACCGTCATGCCGTACAGCTGCCAGGACTCGACTTTGTACCACGGGTTCTGGGCGCTAAGGACCCTGTGCAGTGTAGCAGTCTCCGTGATACGGGTGTGGATGAGAAGCCCTGCCTTTATCTTCTTCTTCATCTCTGATTGGCTAATGACAGCCAGAGTGGTGTCAGGAATAGGTGATGGGATGTTTTTTACTGACCTTGTTAGCCAGCTGAGAGCGTTTGCGTCCTCACACCACATCGCTAGGGCCCCGTCCATGAGGAAAGGGCGACCGCGGAAAGATGGGGCCGGCATGCTCGGAGACTGCAGAGACAGAGCGGCTTGCAGAATACTGGCATCAATAGCCACCTGCAGCTGCTTGGCCTGGCTGGTCGAGAGGTCCCTAGGTGGGACGGTAACAACTGCTACCATCAGATGCGATTGTGTCGCATCCGCGTAACTTACCGTCCGCTTCGCTCCGGTTTTCGCGCGCTTGGCATCCCCTCTAGGAGTCTGGGTTTCATCAAGGCGAGGACGCTTCGAAGAAGCGTGCCCGTCCAGACTTACCCCTCCCCCAGACTGTTCCTGCTCAGGAGCAGTGGGAGCCGCCGCAGCTGGCCGCCGTGCGCGATGACCCCTCCGGCTGCGCCTCATTTTCTGCTGACCAGACGGTGGTGGTGGTGGTGGTGGGTTCTGGGACTCCGTTCCCTCGGGTGCCGTTTTCGGTGCCTTCGGGTCGGACTGATCGGGCTCGCGCCGCGTTTTCGTGGCTGCAGTCACCGTCACAGTAGGAGCGGATTTAGGGTGGGGTAAGGGTTGGGGCTTTGGAGCTTCCCTTCCTGTGCGCCGGTTGTGGCGACTCCATTCAGGTAGGCCCTTCTGCCCTTTGGTATTTTCTTGCTGCACACGCGAGCTCCTTTCAGAGGGTCGCTTATGTGCAGCAACATTTGACCATTGTGACGTGGTGTTGTTGTCACGCGGTATGGCCTCTGCGAGGCCCGACAAGTCAAGACTTGAGCAATTTTTGTCCCCCCCAGAATACGTGGGACAGACTGAGCTAGGCTCAGTGAAGGATTCTCCACTGCCTGAGGCAGCGGTACCTTCCTGGGGTAATATTTTTTTAAAATGTGCCTCCATCTTATGGTTTGGGCATAGGTATTAAAAACCAAAACTCACACTTACCTGCCCTTGATGAGTGTGGTACCGCTTTCTGAGGGTATTTAGTGCCCCAAGGCCAGGTGGGCCCGAAATGTGGTTATGCGCCGCCACTGTTCGGCTCAGCCAGTTGGTTCGGTTTTAAGGCGCCAAAGGTTCGCCTGTCGCTCTTTGTATTTTGCTGCTGTGATCCCGAGGTAGGTGGTAATGTACGGGGACTCGTTGCAGACCACAGCATTGCCCGGGGAGGACGACCCACACTGATGTAGGTGTGGGCCCATCAATAGGCCGAGGCGTCAGCCTAGAGACGGCGTGGACGTATACAAAGAACTTGTCGGTGTGCGCCTGATAGCCTCGACTCCGCACTCTCGAGGCGTGCGCTGCTGGTATTCTTAGCATTTTGTCGGAGTGTATTTCCTGGCTGAAAGAATACACCCCACTAAGACCTACACCAACCTCCCCCCTATTTTTTATTTATTTATTAATATAGGTTCACCAACAGCTTCTGTGTACAACATTTTATTATCATAAGTACATAGGTTTTACAGTCTCAGACTTACACAGTCGCCCATTCACAAAAATAAGTGATAACGATAAGTGATAGTGGTTGTAATCACTACATATTAACAAGCAGCGTCAGTCTGCGTCAGCGTACAGCGTCTGTCTGTCTATTTGTTCGTGATAAACTCAAAAACAACTGCACCGATTTTCATGCTGTGTTGACCAATGGTTCTCGAGGAAGGTTTTAGTATATAATTTGACCAACATCCACGCGGGCGAGGCTGCGGGTATCAGCTAGTGCTGATTAAAATATGATTCGTCGCCCTATAAAATGACGTACAGTAATGTGTGTTACCTTTTAAATGGTTAGTATAAAATAATTTAATAATAATTAATAAAAAATTTAAAAAAAAAATTTTTTGAGCAGTGGTGGCCCAGTGGTGGCAGCCCTGACTTACGAACAGTAGGTCGTGGTTTCGAACCCAGGCAGGTGCATTACTTTGTGTAATTTATTTCATCACTACAGCCCGGCGAGCACGGCCTACAGTGACATGGCATGAGTCACACATTTTATCACAGTTTGGGCGATAAAACCGTTTTGTCTTAAATGCTAGCACGGCGGCGTAAGATAATTTCTTGATATGTGATACAACTTCTTGACGTCTAGTTGGGACTCCTATGTCTTATTTGCTACTACGGGCGCACCCATTTTGTAACAAATGTCACATTTTGACAGATGAATATGCTCGTTTATATCACGTTCGTTCGGAGGTGGTGATAAAAGTAAATTAAAAATATAAGTATATTTTTCTGCTTACTACTGCATCAAATGGCAGTAAATTATTATAATTATGTTCTTGCCCGAAGGCAAGAGGTCCAAAGTAGGAAAATATTCCGAAGAAACATTTGGGACTCCTCTAATCCGTTCGAGTTATTTCACTTCAAAAATTTCACAATATATTTCAAAACAAATCACATCAAACTTTTAAAGGAAAAACAGAACTTTTAGTTAGTAGCAAGTTATCAAATAATAAATTTTAATAAAAAAAGAAAATGAAAGACGTGCCGCGTACGCAGTGTTGCCATCGAAGTTTCAAGTTTCAAGCTCCCCACCAGAATCGTCCTCTAAAACCACCAGAAATCCACTAAAAAAATCGCACCTTCTTAAAAAATCGCTAAATTTTCCACTAACTTTATTTCTGGCAGATTTTTGGTCTTTACTAAAGGAAATAATATTTTTTTGAAACGTTTATTAAAGCAATAACATGAAAATTACATATAATGTAACAAAATACTTCAACTTCAACTCTCTATTAATTCATGGCTTTTGTGGAAGAACAAAATACTTTTTAAAAGAGGTCAATCAAATTATATTATTAAGTTATCTTCAGATGAGTCGTTTCCGTCCGTATCATCATCGTTAATCTCGGACTGATACGACTGTTTGGTACCAAATAATTCCACTAGAAAAATTCACTAGCCACTAAAACCGATATTTGTCCGCTAAAAGGTAAGTCAAAACCACCAGATTTAGTGGAAAATCCACTAAGTTGGCAACACTGCGCGTACGTGTTATGTCAAAAATGAATTAGTACCCAAGAAAATTAAAAAGTTGTTTAACTGTATGAACTGTGCTCTTATACACGTACTTTTTTATTTGGTCGCCTATTCAGATGGTCATAGACATTTTTATTTTTTTAATATACTAGGTCACACTATGAAGTCAGCAACAAGAAAGACAAGTCGCGTCTTAAATTATATCACATGTGGTACCCGTGCTAGCATTTAAGACAAATTCTAAGACATGACATAATTTATAACGTCTTGTCACCAACGTCTTGGGTACGCCCGTGCTCGCCCCGCTGCTCTCAAAACGGTGAACGAAAACATCGTGAGGAAACCGGCATGTCATAGAACCAAAAATTCGAAGACTTCTGACATCTACCAATCCGCACTGGGCCCGCGTGGTAGATTATAGCCCATTTCCCTCTCAAAGAGTGGAGGCCTGTGTCCCAGCACTGGGCACATTAATAGGCTGTTGATGATGATGATAAAATAATTTATAGTCACGCTTTAGCAAAGGTTTGATAATATAGCGTTTAGACTCAATATTTTTGCGACTTTTCCCGATCAGGAAAAATGCAGGACCTCATGTCGTGCTTGAGCCAATTACACCTACGAGGCAGTAAAAAAAACTACAGGAAGAATTTATGATTTTGCGTAAGTTTCTAGCTATAAAAATAAATAAAACTAAGTGAGGGTCAACGGTCCGCAGAATACTATAGTACATCTAAACGCTGGATTCGTAGCCTCATCACTAATGCATGGACGAAACCCTTCGCATTTACTTCATTATTATTTAATGCAATACAGACCCCAACTGAAGCCGGTGAAGGTCGAGTTCTCAACGTCAACAGCCTGTCAGTCTGAAATGAATATTTTGGGAATAGATCTTTTGTTTCTCCATTTTCAATTAAATTAAGTCACTGGTTTATACCTATGTCGCTCCATGTAAAATGTTGGTATTCAGCTGCATCCGGTTAGACTGGAAGATGACCCCAACTTAGTTGGGTAAAGGCTAGGCAGATGATGATGATTATATCTATGTCTGCTATCAACTTGAATGCACCGGTCGCGAGATCATCATCATCATTACCCACAGTCTGATTTTATCCATTGCTGGGTATAGAGCTCTCTTTGCTTGCGCCAAGGTCCACGAGGCTGCCAGCCTCATCCAGAATATTCCCGCGATGGAAACAATGTCAGCTGCCCATCTCCACTTATATTCCCGCGATGGAAACAATGTCAGCTGCCCATCTCCACTTATATTCCCGCGATGGAAACAATGTCAGCTGCCCATCTCCACTTCTCTTTCCAGTCCTTGGACATCACTCCGTCACAGCTTTACTCCACCTGCCGTCAAATGATTGATTGCCTGAATGATTTCAATATATCAAAACTTAAATTGTCGGTGTAGGTCACACGGCTGCCAAGCTCAAATGGAACTGGGCTGGCCACATCTGTCGCATGCCGGAGGAGCTGTGGGCTAAATAAGCAACCACACAATGGTTCCCAAACAGAAGTAAACGGTACGCGGCAGGCCCAGAAGAAGATGGCGGGACGAACTCTACTCTTTTCTCAGGGATTGGCGATCTACAGCACTGGATTGGATAGGCATAATATATGTGGAAAGAGGGAAGAGATGCCTTTGCCCTGTAGTGGGACGCAAATGGCTGATAATAAAAATAATAATTCATTATTCCTATTTTGCTGTAACATTTTGTCTTACTCCCCAAAGCCATAACATAACCACAAACTTCCAAAAATCGATTCCCGTTCCGCGCTCGCATACGAACCGA
Organism: Diarsia mendica; assembly: GCA_949316265.1. Classification (NCBI taxonomy): domain Eukaryota; kingdom Metazoa; phylum Arthropoda; class Insecta; order Lepidoptera; family Noctuidae; genus Diarsia; species Diarsia mendica. The sequence goes on along the minus strand of OX438909.1, from coordinate 17,986,314 downwards.
TCGTAAAACCGTTACCATAATTAAACCCGTGCAACTAGGTGACCAAATCCCCTGTTATAAATACCAGAGTTACATAATATACAGCTTGAATAATAACCGGCCTATCGGCAACCAGCGTTTCCCTTTCCGCTTTAATACGGTTTATATAGCGAGATAAAGTTAAACTCTGAAACAATGCAGTTTTATTGAAAGTTACGGCGCCGGCCGTATTGAATTTGTTTAATAGCATTGTAAACTGTACGTTTTTCTATAATGCATCATCACATTGGAACTTGGGAACCGGCATTAAAAGAAGTCAGTGGCTCGAAAGGTGACAACCAGTCTTACCAGTCCACCCACCAGTCTTACCCAGTACTACGTGGCTGTAGAAGTCAGATAGGCAGTTGCTCCTTGTAAAATACTAGTATTCAGTTCCAGCCTCCGGTTAGACTGGAAGTCGACTTCAGCATAGTTTGGGAAAAGGCTAGGCAGATTATGATGTACAGATTATTTATTGATTGGTTGTCGAACGACAAATAGATACATTCCACCTTACAAGTAAAACCAGTTAACTAATGCATGAACTAAGAAATGGTACTATTACAGTACAAGGGGCTGATTTTTCAAGGCACTCTCTATTATTCAGGAGGCAGGGAAATTGCTACCTCTGTATACATACATAAACTCTACATTTTACATCTGTCTGTTCAATTAAATCCATTCAGTTTTTTAGTCCTTTGGAATATTGAACTATAAATTATGGTGGAAAAGTCATTTGTTTGAGAATCTGTAATTAATTTCGTACTGTTAATATAAATGCGAAAGTCTGTCCTTTTCAATAAAACTTAGATCAGAGGTAGACCATGATCTGGGTTAGGTATAATATCTATTTCGGTAGTAAATTATTCCAAAGAGGAGGAGGGTGGAGCTCGTGGTAATTTTATTAAAGGTTTCAGTGCAAAAGAAGAAAAAAACAATGAAATAATTAACCTTTTGAACGCCAGAGCATTAGACGCATGGCGCACCTCCCACGCCAAGGCACAAAAATCTACAAAATCATTATTTTATTTTAGTTGACACTAGTATGTATAAAACAGCAGAAAAAAGTAAAAAAAAAAACGGTTTTTGTCGTCTATAGACGTCGATGGCGTATTGGACAAGTTTTCATTTGTCGTCTATACTTGACAGTGGCGGTCAAAAGGTTGACAAAATCCGATTCAAATAGGGAAGAAATATATTTATGACTAGCTTTTGCCAGCGGCTTCGCCCGCTTGAAAATGACGATTTTCCATACAAACTTTCATCCCCTATTTAAATCCCTTAGGGGTTGAATTTCAAAAAATCCTTCCTTTTTCCTTGTCTACATTATAAAGGGAACCTCTGTGCAAAATTTCAGCTTTTTAGGTCCAAGGGTTTGGGCTGGACGTTGACGAGTCAATCAGTCAGTCAGTCAGTCAGGACTTCTCTCTTAATTTATATAGATATTTCATTATTTGAATGTACAGCTGAATATCAGTATTTTACATGGAACAACTGCCTCTCTGACCTCCACAACCCAGTTACTAATAGGTAATACAATACCCTTTGGTAAGACTGGTTCTCAGACTTTCGGGACCCTGACTACCTGTTATGACTGTCAAAGGTCTACAAATGACAGCCTGTACATGCTTTCCGAGGCACGGAGGAAACTCGGTAACTCGGTATGTAACGGGAGGACCAACCCACAGGCTTACTCAAAAAATGTATCCATGCGGCAACCATCTAAAACTGCAGGTCAATCTATCAGTCACCACATTTCGCCCCTCTCACTATTCTTTTTTTTTTGGGCGGGTGGAAAATCATCAAATAACCGGGGTTCCGCTCTTGGGCAGAGCGAAAGGGAGTGTCAGACTTCTACCGCCTAAAAACCACCCATGTTCCTTCTTAGCCCTTTATGTCGAGGCCGCGGTATCTTTGTGGCCAACCCGCAGCCCCGACGGGCTCTCACTATTCCTAACCCCAAGTTTTCAAATCCGTCTTCATCTACACATACTTCATTTTCATTTTTTCATTCATAACTCTCTCAAACCCGTTGCAGCACGAACAAAATCATTTCGTTATTCATAGCCCACAAAATTAATGCCCATACTTAATGTTTTGCGTTATTTTCTACGCTGATATTGATCTTACAAGATGTTTATGGGGCACCTAATACAGCCAATAGTAGCCCAATGTGGCCAAATTGTGTGCGTGACGTCTTGTGACGTCGTAATAGTTTGTGGCCGAGTTGTGTTACATTAACCTGTACCATTAACGATTGGGTTGGGCTAAAAATACAGTGTTCCGAATTAAAGTTTCTTCAATGGGTACGACTGTTAAAACTTTGCTTTTTCACGTGATGTAATATTATAATTATGTTCTTAAGCCGTAACTGTTTTATAAGGTGGGAACTTTATAAAACAGTTACGGCTTAGGTATAGTCCAGATAAAAAAAAAAAAATTATAATAATAATAATAAATTTATTTATTGGCATAAAAAACAGGTTACAGAAAAGTGTGAGACCCTGGCTCCAGAGCTAGGTTAGAGTACCTGTATTTCAGGAGCCAGTGACTTCTTCCATTTGGGTTACAATTTGGCAAGTTTTATACAAAAGGTGACAAAATTATATTAAGCACATAATATTAAGTTCAATCGTTATATTAAACATATATACTACCAGCACAAAATTATAGTATTAGAAAATAAATTATAATAAAAAAATAAATTAGGATTAGAATTTAGACCATTAATTGAATTTACTCCTACTTAAAAAAAATATCGCATCTGTATCGTAGTTGCATTACTCCCTCGTTGGCCTATAACAAACGCGACTGCTGAGTATGAGGTCCAAGGTTCAATCCCCAGGTTAGGCAAAGTGTTATTGGGTTTTTTCATCAGCTACGGGGTCTGGATTTGTGCCCGGTTCTTGGCAGTTGGCTCTCACTCTATTATATGGGGCTTAAATATAACTGACGAAATGTGTATATACTAGTACCTCTCCCTAACCCATACGGTATTATATGCCTTTTTTATGGCGGGTGGAAAATCATCAAATAACCCGCCCCCCGCTCTTGGGCAGCGTGGAAGGGAGTGTCAGACTTCTACTGACTAAAAACCACCCATGTTCCTTCTTCGCCCTTGTGCCGAGGCCACGTTATCTCTTTCGATAATCCGCAGCCCCGACGGGGTCCGCAGCCCTGACGGGATCTACAGCTCCGACGGGGGGTATTCTAGGCCTGATGTTATGATCATCATTATCCTATTAATGTTCCCACTGCTGGGACACAGGCCTCCTCTCTTTGAGAGGGAATGGGCTATAATCTACCGCGCGGGCCTAGTGCAGATTGGTAGATGTCACAAGGTCTTCAATTTTATTATTCTTGGACAAAAATACGGGACCAACGTCCCGGCTGCCATATAAAGATCTTTAGGGGTCACCATAGCTTAATTATAATGGGGCCACCATTTTGACAACAGCGATATTCAGATTCCAGTCAGTTACGACGTGAAAACGCGTCAAGCTAAATCGAAGTCATTTCAAGTGACACGTAAAAATAACTTTTATGGCAGGCGTGGCGCTTCCTTTACAATAACGAACTGTTAATAGCGCGTTGATCAAATCTCAAGTCATGGCATGCTAAGGCAGGCCCCAGAGGTCTATTTGTGTGCTTTGTTTAAATATAAGAAACTTGTATTTTTTAAATAAATAAATAATGTGCTTTCCGAGACACGGATGTAATAGATGTTAACCCATCCACGGACAAACCAAACCCAAGCTCGGTTAAACTAAAACTTCGACCCGAGCAGCAGTTATCAGTAAGCCACGAGCTCCTCGATCGATATAATAGGGTAGTCGACAAAAAAAAACTAATTAGTCCGTCAGATAGATTTCCAAAAAATATTGAACACGTATTTTTTCTTTTTTCACGTAAACAAAAAATGAAGACGATACAGTGCTTCGAAAAGTCGTGAAACGTCACAGCTTGGTCCAATTTTACCTAACTATGACGTCAAACGCCCCCTCTCCATGGTCTTTGACAAGCTTTATTTTCGTCAATTTTTATTAATTTGATAAAACAAAAAACACGTATCCAATATTTTTCAATAATCTGACTGACGGACTAAACAGAATCATATTTTTTTTAGTCGGTCGACTACCCTATTCTCATAGTTACTCCCATGTTACTCCAGATTATTTGAAACCAATCCCTTGTTACAGAAACCACGTGGGGAAACTAATTTACTGAACGAATGTGACTGTAATCGGATTAGTGGGGCCAAACAAAAATCAATGTGGGTCCGCCAGATTGGGGGAATACGTGGAGCGTAATAATTGCAACATGCAACCGAAACTTACCGGTTTTTATGTTACCGAATATTAGACTATGGTTCTCAAACATAAAATAAAAATAAAAAGATCATAAAATAAAAAGATAAATGAAAGGCATGTGACAAACTGCCGTAGGTACTCATCAAAAATGATTATTTAAACACAAATAACTTCGATCAATAATAGTTGATCTCTGATACCCACCCATATTCCTATGGATGGGTATAAGAGTAGAGCAAGACCAAAGAAGTGATGGATGAACTAGGTGAAGGATGATATGACTAGAAAGGAGGTGTCTGATGAGATGACGAGTAATAGAGAAGTATGGAAGAAAAAGACAAGCTGAATGCTTAGGAGAAGTGCAAAGTTAAAATAGATGAAGAAAAGTTGAAAAATATCTACCTACTTTTTCATTCAAATAATAGCGGTGTGAAAGTGCGTGAGTTTTAGCATTAGGTAAGGCGGAAGATGTCGTAAATTGAAATAAAAAACACTCCATTAATTATTTTATTAGACGTTTTATTGTTCAAATCATATTTTTAGTAGTTTCTGACGTGACAGGAAACGGTGCTAAATACAGTCAGAGTAATAAAAAACACTGATTCTGGGAAAAATACAACAAAACTTGCCTGTAAACCTGGTGACATAACATAACATCTGGCCTGTAATCCTCAAAGGGTCAGGCAGAAGTGTACCTATTAGTGCACTCACATTTCGCCAAATTATGTTTAAATCCTATGTTATAGTGAGCAAGCCTATTGGCATCAAATGGGCACAAATCCAGCCTCCGAGGCAACTAAGTCCAATTTTGACAGACAAACCTAATTTTCTTCTTTTCCTTTTGACAAAATCTTGTTTGTGTGGTTATTTTTTCCTTTGATTTACTAGGATCAAACCTAGTAGCCAATCCTACTGGTTATATGCTACTTCAGTGCCGTGGCTTAGAAGTTGTTATAAAATAACGAGATTGAAGATTATACTTGAACCGACTGCCTCGTTGGCCTAACTAATGCCAAGTACTACATACATGAGATTTGTAACATCACTGGTTTTATCAAAACACAAAGGCTCTGGCTTAAACGAAGTAACAACATACTGGTATCAGCAATAATTATTAGCTATATGTCTATGTAAATAAAGAGAAAAGTCCTGACTGACTGACTCATCAACGCCCAGCCCAAACTCTTGAACCTTGAAAGCTGAAATTTTGCACAGAGTTTTCCTTTGTAATGTAGACACGGAATACGGAAGGATTTTTCGAAATTCAACCCCTAAGGGAGTTAAATAATGAAAGTTTGTATGGAAAATCTTTTGCAATGTGTTCCACGCGCGGCTCCAAGAGATGTCAGCAACATTACAGGGGCCCGCAAGGGCCAACGCCTGCTGGGGCTCGGGTTGTTCGAAAGAGATACCGAGCCCCGGACAAAAAAGGCTAAGAAGGAACATGGGTGGTTTTTAGTCGGTAGAAGTCTGACCCTCTCTTCCACTCCGCTCTGCTCGAGAGGAGCCATTTGATGATTGCGCACCCTCCTAAAAAAACCCATGTTATACTGGAAATGTATAGCTTGATGTATTGCTGTTTTTACAATATCATAACTTTGCTTTACGAGAGAGCTTTGCTTTTTTTTGTGAGATGCACATACCGTGCCCTTAAAGCGAAAACCAACTAAAGTCACTTATGGGCAAAAATGAGTTACAAATACCGTTAGAATCTCCTTTTCAAGATCTACATACTGGTAAAACCCGTTTTCCGAAGTGACGCTCCGTTCTGGATTTAGCTTTTAGCTAAGGTAGCTTATCAGGAGATTTTTTAAATAAAGAACAGACAAAACCCAGTAAGTGTCGGTTAAAGCAATGTTTTTGCACTGTAAGCAATTTTTCTCGCCAGGAAAAACATTCTATCTGCGTTTAAGTGGTTTTGTCATGATTCACGTTAAATTACCAATAACAATAACTGAGACTAAATATTTCTACTAAGTATTAGCAATTACCCATTAGGTGAACATAAATATTTCGTTTAATTAAATTCATAAAAAACTGCTGTCTGAACTCTATTCTTCAAAACATAAGAAAACATTGCGACTACAGGAAAAACCACTTATCTGTAGCATTTATCAAGCCAATCCTTCATTTTTCCTTCTTGTTTGAGAATTAAGCTATTTTTCCTTCACCACCCGAATAATGAATACAATAAGAAATCAAAATACACGTACTCGCCTCTTTATCAAGTATTTTTTAAAAATTTTACGATTCGAACCTTTAAACACGATTTTCTCGAAACTACATTTTGTGCAGTTAGTTGGGTTTTGAAGTAAGGGCACGATACTCTTTTTATTTTTTGTTTTTCAGTTTAGTTTTTTTGTTAATTTCATTGTTTGTTGTGTGCACTTATGGCATGTGCTGAATAAATATGTTTTCTTTCTTTCTTTAACGTAACATAACCCCTGTAATCCCCGAATGTTAAACAGAGTTAGTTAGTTAGTATCTAATACTAGCTTGTGCCAGCGGGTTCGCCCGCGTGGAGTACGATAATTGTCCCACGAGATCATACTACCGGGATAAGAAGTATCCTATGTGTTAATCTATAAACTATCTGTGTTCTAAATTTCATCCACATCCGTTCAGTAGTTTTTGCGTGAAAGAGTAACATCGAGAGTCCATCCATCCATACATCCATTCTTACAAACTTTCGCATTTATAATATTAGTAGGACTACACCCACATTTATTTAGCCGTACTCTACTGCCATAATCCGGGTACAAATCCGGACTTCGTGACTGTTACTGAGAAATTTCTGATGCAAAACCCAATAACACTTTGACAGACCCGGGAATCGAAACCAGGACCTAAAACTCAGCAGTCGCGCTTGTTACCACTAGACCAACGAGGCGGTCGCTGGTTGTTATGTAACAGAATTCCACCTTCTTTAAACCTCTAGAATAACAACGGCAAATCTTGATGAAATATTTCAGCCAGAATTTTAACTCAAATACTTTGGGAATCTCAGTATAAACCGCTGAATCGTGCAGGCATTTACGAAACTCGTGTTTTCAAAACTATTCTAGGTATTTGTAACGGTAGGCAGTTGTATTTGCATGGGCCCCGCGAAACTAGGCCGACTTCAAGACGCGGCCATAAAAGATAGGTATAAAAGATATGCATCACGTAAGACTGGCTATCTTTTGAGTTATATTGATCGTTTTAGAGTAGCTGTGTAGGAAAATGAGGGCCTTTTCGTTATGTAAACTTGACACTCAGACCGAAACTGTTTTGACACCCATCTTATCATGTGCCTAGACATTTCCCAAATATGTTGGGTCTGCTTTTAGTCTAACCGGATGCAGCTGAATACTAGTATACTACTACTGGTATGGAGCGATTTTGAAACACTGACAGACTGATTAACTTGAACTACTGCAGTCAAAGATCTACAAATGTCCCGTCGGCGAACCACTCGTGGTGCGAAACGACAAAACACCCCGGTAGGGGCTGCGGGTTGGTCACAAATATACCACGACCTCGGCATAAAGGGCTAAGAAGGAACATGAGTAGTTTTTAGTCAGTAGAAGTCTGACACTCCCTTTCGCTCTGCCCAAGAGCGGCAGGGGTTATTTGATAATTTTCGAACCACCCAAAAAAAAAAAGAATTCTTCGTTTTGTACTTGCGACATGTCCCGGCTGTCATTGTAGATCTTCGACAGTCGTTACAGTTTCAGTGTGACAGTAGTCAGTAACCCGCCATTCTGACAACAGACCGTGTCGACGGCGCGTTCGAAATAACCAGTCTTACCCAGGGATATCGTATTACCCAGTACTAACTAGGTTGTGGAGGTCAGATAGGCAGTCGTCCCATGTAAAACATTGGTATTCAGTTGCATCCGGTTAGACTGAAAGCTGACCCCAACATTATGTTATAGATGGTCTTCCATCCACAGACCAACCTAAGCAAGCACGGCTTAACCTAAAGATTGAAGAGCGACGAGCTCCTCACAATTTCTTTCATTACTATCTTTCGTTTATTCCTTACAACTAAGACTCTTATCGGGTACTAAATAAATAACACACATAAAATATAGTAACATTTTAGCTTTTTACGCCCCAATAGCTTTCTCTGTTCTATTTGTACGCTTCAAACGAAGTAGGTCTATGTAACACTATACTTTATACTTTATCCCTGATACTATTACCTACTAGTATAGAGCTACGCTATACAGGGTTTCGGTAAAGGCTCAAAAAGCTATAAATACGTTTTACCTACCTATTTGAAAATATCATATTCCTTGTAGGTAAATAATACTGCCCTATATTGCTTTGCCAAAGGCAGGGACGAGCATAATAATATAATAGATTTGATCACTAACCTTAATACTAAACTTGTATTTGCATGTGGCTGAGATGAGAATGCTGAGGGATGTGTGGTGTTACGCGAATGAATAAAAAAAAAAATTGTACATAAGAGGAAGTCGATCGACTCGAACTAACTATTGCGGGATATCATATCTCACGCGTATAGCGACAGTTCTCTTGACTATCGTTTACAATTCATGATCATCATCAGCCTATAATGTTCCTACTGCAGGGACTCAGGCCTCCACTCTTGGAGAGGGAAGGGATATAATCCACCCAGTGCGAGTTGGTACATGTCGCATGTCTTCGAAATTTTTGGTTCTACGACATGCCGGTTTCCTCACGATGTTTTCCTTCACCGTTGTGAAGTAAATTACACAAAAAAACGCGCCTGCTTGGGTTCGTTAATGGTACAAATTGGAATTGTTCTGCCAGCTTAAGGATATCAAGAAACGCTTTCATGTACATAAATAAACACGCATTCGAGAGACCTCTCCTAAAATCCGAAGATATGCTCCAAGCATTACCTACACAAATATAATTACATATGCAAATGTAAGGGAATCTCATCCGTATTTACATAATATAATCCTAACGAAGGTAGTAATATCTAAGATTGAAATAGTTGGAATCCTTAAGGAAGTTAATACTTTGAAACTAGTGGGAACGCAAAGTTTATTAAGTGTAATCTTAAATTAGTTTAAAGGTTTAGGAAGAGTTGGTTTAATGTTATTAAACGTTGTTTGTGGTATTAATTGATTTGTTAATAGCGGGAGTCTTAGCTAAGATTAACTTGGCTTTTCGTTAAACTTTTTGTTTGGGAATTTCATTTTGTGAAGTTATTTTTCTGGTTTTCATAAACATTTTAAGGCTAAGCATGCATTTGAGCAGTTTTTTTTTTAAGCAGGCATTTTAAGCTATGTTTTTTCCTACTCCTCCGCTATTCTTTTCTGATTAATTTCGTTGCGGGATCCAAGACAGTTAAATCATTTCTCTGGGACTTCGTTTAGCTTCATTGTCTCGGCGCTTTTCTTGTGGTCTCCACTGTTGATTCTGGCTAACAGGAGTTACAGTGGTTTGGGAATAGTGTGGCGGGCTTGTCCCAAATTAAAAAACATTTTAAGGGTATTTTTTTTAAATTTATTGTACTTGCGATTTTCCTGTAATCATCATCAGCCTGATTAGCCTTTGCTCAACTTCTTTAGGGTCGCCTTTCAGTCTAACCGAAGGCAGCTTACCAGTATTTTACATGGAGCGACTGCCTATCTGACTTAGTACTGGTTAATATGATACCCTTTGGTAAGACTGGTTGTCTGACTTTGGGCCACTGACTACCTGTAACGACTGTCATAGATCTTCAAAAGATCGCTGTCCCTGAGACCAACGGTTTCACGTGTTTTACCCGGCATGGAAGAAACATCCATCCCATCTTCAGACATAGGTATGCCTAGGTAGGCAAGCACGATTTAACCTGAAGCCTAACCCGAATGGCTATTTTTATCTAGCCATGAGATCCTCATATTGTTAAACGATGGTGCTTTTAATTGATTTGTTAATGGCGAAAGCTTTAGGGGAAGATTTACTTGGCTTTTAGTTAAAGCTCAGATTGGTTAAACTTCGGAGTTACGATCGTGTTTATTTGTGACTTTTGTTTGGTAGGTTTCACTATCGTGAACGTTTTTTTTTGGGTTTTTAATGTTTTTATAAAAGTTATTAGTTTTTTAAACTTGTAAATTACTTGTTATGGTTTTGTACCCGAAGGATAACCAACAGGATCCTATTGCTAAACCTCGGCCGCCTTATTATAAAAAGTAGTTAAACCTGGTTTAACTTAGACTTGGTTTATCTCGCATGACGTCTCACTTCAATAATATTCAAAAGATAGTGACAGCATGCGAGATTTAAACCAGGTTTAACTCCCTTTTGTAATAATGCGGCCGGTGTTCTTCCGTACGTCGTCGGTAGGTTTGTCAGCGGGCTGTAACAAGCCACATGCGCATGGGTTGGTTGTGGTTCTACCGTTGATCATCTTTTGTTTTTACTGACTGATACTCTCTGTATCGATATTTAGCACTATTTTAGTGCGCTTAAGACATTTTGGTCCATGTTGTGGTTTGGACCCTTTTCGCTGAACTACGTCCTATTATTTTTTATGACAAACACAGTCTATATAATATAATCTTTCAGAATACTTTTTCAATGACCTCTAATATCAAACCCAAAAACCGCTTGCTGGAAAACCATTTACAAAAATGGTTTCTATCACAAAAATGTAATAAGATCAAAATTCTAGTCTCGACTGTTTACGATTCAGGTTCTAAGGTGTCCTAACTTGGTAACGTCCTCACGTAACTTAGAGCCTATTCTAACTTATTTACGATGACATTTTTAGGTACTGTCGGCTTTTCATAATATTTAATTTCAACGCTTCTTGAGTAAAGAATTGCTTTGGAGGGTGAGTTAGTTTTGGTTTTTAAAACTAGCTTTTGCCAGCGGCTTCGCCCGCGTGAAAATGACGACTTTCCATACAAACTTTCATCCCCTATTTAACTCCCTTAGGGGTTGAATTTCGAAAAATCCTTCCTTATTCCTTGTCTACATTATAAAGGGAACCTCTGTGCAAAATTTCAGCTTTCTAGGTCCAAGGGTTTGGGCTGGGCGTTGATGAGTCAGTCAGTCAGTCAATCAGTCAGTCAGTCAGGACTTCTCTTTTTATTTAAATATATATAGATATAAACATAACGCCTACAATACCCGAAGAGTTTGGCAGAGGTGTAGTGTCAGCATCAGAAGTAGATTAACACTACTCAAAGTTTCAGAGCAGGTTTTTCATAAAAAATGTTAGGTGTTACCTACTCGTTACTAACAAGTTATTAAAAAGTAATGAATATTTCAAAAAATAATCTTTTAAACAATTAAAAATAATAGCTGAAGTCTTGTACATCAAATAATTAAAATTCCGAAATGTTAAGCTACTTCTGTTGCTGACCGTACGTACCAATATTATCTGTCTGACCTTTTCACAACTATGTTTGAATTGACTTCCAGCCTTACAGTAGGCAGCTGAATATCTGACCTCCAAAACCCAGAGTACTGGGTAATACGGAGATTTGGCTAGACGCGGAGATGGCCGATGGAGTAAGATTCTGACCGAATAGTGGCCAAGGTTGGGCGTGAGAAACCAGGGTCGCCCTGAAGCGCGTTGGGAGGACAATATCGTCAGGAGCTCGGGAAATGGATGGATGAGAGACGCACAAAACAGAGAAGACTGGCAGCAGAAAGGGGAGGCCTATACCCAACAGTGGGTGATTACGAGCTGAAATGATGATGATGAATACGGTATTCCTTGATAAAACTGGTTGTCAGACTTTCGGCACTTCGGGCCACTGACTCCCTGTACCTAACGACAGTTAAGAGCATAGACGGGCTGCATTTTTCCATACAAATGTATTCCCCTATTCTCTTCCTGGATAATGCCTCTAGAGTAATCGTTTTTATTTATAAAAATCCAGGTCTATTGAAGGCATGCCCCTGTCATTTTTTTTTTTTCAAAAAATGTATTACAAAAATAAATATGACTTACCAAAAACCTAAAAAAATACCCCGTTTTTACCTACGTAATCAGATGACTACCAAAGAAAATTGAAAAGTTTTTAAAATAAAAACAAGTAATAGGGGCATAGATCTATTCTTCCTTTAAATTTTGATACCAAATATAATTTAATTGGCTTAGGTTTCGAGGAGAAAACAGGAGAATACGAAACGTCGATCGGTCAAGGTTTTTTATAGGTAAAATCGTTCTGAGCTGCAGTTGTCTCTATCGCACTCACATATTGATACCGCCCGGTTGCTAGAGCGCAGCGCGACGGCAATAGTTATATATACGTATATTATACGCAGCCCGTCTATGCTCTCAAACATCTACAATTGGCAGCCGAGACCAACGGCTTAATAACTTGCTTTCATTTGATGTCTGGAGGAGACCCGTTAGAGATATGTTATGATGGTCACCCATCCACATACCAACCTAGACAAGCACGGCTTAACCTTGAACATCAGCTTATACAGCTTTAGTCACGAGCTCCTCTTATTTTTAACCACAAACAACTGTCAGTTAGTCCGACACCACCCATTATGTACCCATAAATTTGATTGAGATGTTAACCCTATAAATAGCGAGTTATTTCGTCTCGCGCCGATCGTAAAGCGGGGCCTTTAGACCCTTCTTGATACTTTGTCAGCTATATACACACGGAAATAAGGTGTCAGTATGACAAGGGTTAATAATATGGTACACTACCACGATTTATTTGACATTTTACGCTTTACGCTAAAGTGGAACATTAGTTTTGTTGAGGGCTTATAGTCATTAGAGAGGGACAGAGGTCATTTTGATCTGAAAATGTATGAGAAAAAAAGAGAGGGCAGAAAAACAAGGGCTGGCTCCTGTAATACGTTTAAATGTAATTAAAAACGAGTTTGTATTATAATAATAATAGTCCTCCTGACCGTTTTTCAGCCACGGCGGCCAATCTCAGCGGAGATTAGCCATCTGCGCGGGAGATATTATAGTGCCCAAGTGTGTGCGCAGGCACAGGTGCACTCTCTGTTCCCTTTTCTCTCATAGTCCGATGGGACGGCAATCCGACACGACCGGAGAGAGATCAGGCGCAGGACCAACGGCTTAACGGCGTGCTTTCCGAGGCACGGGGGTATCATACGACCAACTTTCAAACTCCGGGCTACTACTGGGAAATTTCTAATGAAAAACCCAATAGCACTTTTTGTCCGACCCGGGAATCGAACCCAGGACCTCACGCTGCAGTCGCGCTTGCGACCACTAGACCAACGAGGCAATTAATAGTAGTAGTAGTAGTTAGTTTGTATTACTTATATGGATAGAAGAACAAGGTAACATTAGTTACTGCTTAAATCCGACTTCGGGCTGCAACTACACACTATCCATCAGATATTCGCAATCCTAAACCCACAATCCGCTCATCATCATCGTAATCAGTCTATAATATTCCCACTGCTGGGACAAAGGTCTCCTCTCTATGTGAGGGAGTGTTATAATCTACCACGTAGCCACCCACAAGTGCGGGTTGATAGATGATGTCACTAAACTTGTCTTCGAATTTTTAAAATTTTATAGGTATGTACAAAAAGCAAAACAATCCGGTTACCTCACGATGTGTGTGTCCTCTTGCAACCTCTTTGTGTATAGATGAACAAAAAATTATTTTCACCAATCGTCGACATAATTATTTTGTCTCTGGAAAGATTCCTTTGTTTTTTTTTTGTATTGGGACAAACCACATCACTATCCCCATTGTAACTTCTGAATCTATAGCATGCTTTATGAAAACAGAATATTATTTATGTAATGTTCAGTTTTCCGTTAATTAAAGTCATTAAATTGAATCTCCGATACAGCTGTCGCTTCCGTTCACGGTTAGCCCCTACTAATGTATTTAGTAGATAATTCTCTCTACTAACTAATATTGCTATTAATTAAGTTTTCTAAAATAATTTAGTGTTAATTCTGCTGACAAGATTCAGGCTTGGATACTGGACGCAGTATCACTTGCTTGCAAAAATATGCACATGCGGACAAAACGGTGTTTTTAATAGTATAGGTACAACGAACACTTACATGTTCATACAAAATACTACAGTGTTTAAAAAGGTCACTATAATAATATTGCATTGTCTCGCGATATTACATTTATGCGTGTATGCGTGCATGAAACTTTCCACGCATTGGTTGAAGATAATTTAAAATTTGCCTCAAAATTGAGTTGCAAAATTCCACCCGACCAAACATATTGACATAATGTTCAAAGTAAAATAAAAACTTGTAAAATTAACCCAAATAGGTAACACAACACGAACCTAACTTAATAAACATGCTGTTCCTTAAAATAACTACCAATCGTAACGTACTAGACCAGACACTCATTTAAATTACAAAACCGAATTACATTACCCAAAATTCAATATAAACACCCAACTTTACAACTTACCCTTAAAATCACTAACACATACATTGCGACAACATTTCGATACTAAAGCAATCGTATTTTTAAAAACCAATTCGCTGCCTCGGCAGAGGTTCCGAAATTTTTAATGTTTGCCCTACTTTGCTTTCTATACGATCTTACGAATACGGTACCGTAGGAGCCGCGTCTTGCACTAACCCCGGTGGAAACAAATGAAATAAGATTTTCAGCATGGTTAGATTCGCCTCCGTGATCGAGTAGTTTAGGCGTTTGCCTTGTGACCTCGTGGGTTCGATTCCCATGGGAAGCATACTGTGTAAAGCTGTTTCGAGTTTGGCTAGGACATTGCAGCCTTAAATCACCTGCACATGATTGTCTGATTTAATAGATGATTTCGTGCTTCGGAAGGCACGTATAAGCCGGTTTTCCCGGCCGTCAAATGGTGGTCGTCAAACCATGTCAGAGGCCGTTGCGGCGGTTTAGAAACTCTGACACTATGGTGTGTGGGGTCGTTAGACCTTACTGCTCACACGATAAGAAGAAGCATGGTTAGGCAAATTTACCCATTAGTACAGCCACATATCGCTAATCATGTTAAAGACCTATGTAACAAGGGGCATTCCTATTGCTAACTGCCTCGTTAGTCTAGTAGTCGCAAGGGTGACTGCAGAGCGTGAGGTCCTGGGTTCGATTCCCGGGTTCGATTCCCGGGTTGGACAAAAAAGTGCTATTGGGTTCTTCATTAGAAACCCAGTAGTAGGCCGGAGTTTGGAAGTTGGGGGTATAATACCCCCGTGCCTCGGAAAGCACGTTAAGCCGTTAGTCCTGCGCCTGATATCTCTCCGGTCGTGTCGGATTGCCGTCCCATCGGACTATGAGAGAAAAGGGAGCAAAGAGTGCCTGCGCACACACTTGTGCACTATAATATCTCCCGCGCAGATGGCTAATCTCCACTAAGATTGGCCGCCGTGGCCGAAAAACGGTCAGGAGGACTATAATTATATTAACCGAGTACAAATCCAGACTCCGTGACTGTTACTGTGAAATTCCTGATCGAATATGTCAATAACACTTTTCCCGACCTTTGAATCAAGCCTAGGACCTCATGAACAGCAGTCGCGCTTGCGACCACTGGACGAACGCGAACGAGGCTCACCTACATAAAGTATTCGGCTTAAAGAATGCAATAGTACATTTATTGACTATTGGAACACTTTATATCTGCGCAACTTCAGGGTTGACAAAAAACTTTTTTGAAAAAAAGAAAACCGACTTCAAATACACAAAAATGTGAAAAACAACTTCAGAAGAAAAATCTGCTTCTGAAGTCCGTGACATTTGTTTGTTTGTTTGAATCCTTTTTTTTTTAATTTGTTTGATTTCGTTTTTTTTGTCACCGACTTCATCCTGACTTGGAGACTATGGGAGTATACTCTTTCGAGTACAAAAAGAATTTTGAAAATTGGTTCATTAATGACGGAGATATCCGGAAACAAACATACAAAAAAAAGCATACAGATGAATTGAGAACTTTGGAAGTCGGTTAAAAAATAATTATGTCAACAATATTTCATGTAGTTTAATTTAAAAGATTATCCATGGAGTTTGATGGTCGTTCATCCCCATAAAAATCAATGCTTCAGCAACAAATACTCTCAACTTTCTAACTAATCGACCGATTTCTCGACAATTCAAAAGTTCTATAGTGGTTTCATTCAACCGTCTATTAAGAACTTTGTAACTATGTATGGCGGACATCAAAGGTTCATTCAACTCCACCTTTAATACAAAGTTATAAATAGAGCTCTTACAAAACGGGCACGAAACTACTTTAAAAGGGGCTTTTGTTGACCATGACTACGTTTTTGTCCCGCTTGAATAGCAGCGCTAAACTAGTATTAAAATAGTCTAGCCTCGGGTCATAGTAAAGGCTATTATTGCGTGTCGGCCTTAACCTAATCAACATCTTATACATAGACTCAAAGTACCCTGTTGTAGAAGATGTTATCAGTCCTTCTATCAAATGATTGACTCGCTAATAATAATATTTAAAAACCGACTCAAAAAAAAAACATAAACAAAAAAAAACCCTTTCCTCTTTAGACAAAAAGGTTTAAAAAAAATTATTGATGATGGTTGTTGCCAGATTCAAATAATGTAACAAAAAAATTAAAAGCTTTTTCATTACTCATACTCTGAAAGTAGGTCAGAACATGCCTGCGGAGCGGGTTGAAAGTACTACTTTTCAGCCCTAGGGAGAATCGCTTTCTACTGACAGCTGTCAAATTATTTGATGTAATTGGGAGCAAGCCTATTGCCACCAACTGATGTGATTAGGTGCAAGCCTATTGCCATCAACAAATGTAATTAGGAGCAAGCCCATTACCGTCAACTGATGTAATTAGGAGCAAGCCTATTGCCACCAACTGATGTGATTAGGTGCAAGCCTATTGCCATCAACAAATGTGGAGCAAGCCTATTGGCATCAACCAATCTAATTAGGAGCAAGCCTATTGCCATTCACCGATTTAGGTAGGTAATTGGGAGCAAGCCTATTGCCATATACTGATGTAATTGGGGGTATGTCTTTTGCCAACAACCAATGTATTTAAGAGCAAGCCTATTGCCATCAACTGATGTAATTAGGAGCAAGCCAATTGCCACCAACTGATGTGATTAGGTGCAAGCCTATTGGCATCAACCAATCTAATTAGGAGCAAGCCTATTGCCATTCACCGATTTAGGTAGGTAATTGGGAGCAAGCCTATTGCCATCAACCAATTTAATTAGGAGCAAGCCTATTACCAATTAGGAGCAAGCCTATTGGCATCAACCAATCTAATTAGGAGCAAGCCAATTGCCATTCACCGGTTTAGGTAGGTAATTGGGAGCAAGCCTATTGCCATACACTGATGTAATTGGGGGTAAGCCTATTGCCATCAACCAATGTAATTAGGAGCAAGCCTATTGCCATCAACTGATGTAAGTAGAAGCAAGCCTATTGCCACCACCAACTGATGTGATTAGGTGCAAGCCTATTGGCATCAACCAATCTAATTAGGAGAAAGATTGCCATTCACCGATTTAGGTAGGTAATTGGGAGCAAGCCTATTGCCATCAACCAATGTAGATAGCAGCAAGCCTATTGCCATCAACTGATGTAATTGGGGGCAAGCCTATTGCCCCCAACCGATGTAATTAGGAGCAAGACTATTGCCACTAACCAATCTAATTAGGAGCAATCCTATTGCCATCAACCGGTGTAATTAGGAGCAAGCCTATTGCCAACCACCGATTAGATTTAATCGATTTTAAGTGTTTCTCTTATGTTTCTTACTTTTTCTTTCTTTCGATTTAGGTAATTGGGCGCAAGCCTATTCCCATCAACTTTCCTTGTATTCGTAATGAAAAGCACAGTGTTTACCTCGGGTTAAAGACTTATTTAGTCCCTCGAACTATTAGCGCCCTCGCTGCGCTCATGCGCCAAACCCCGTCTCGGGGACTAAATAAGTTACTTTCACCCCTAATGTAACAATGTACTATTTTAAGATGCAATTTTTAAAATAAAATCGAATAAGACTTGTTTTCAAAGCTTGTCGCGTGAATAGAAAATACAAAAAAAAACTAAACGCGAAAAGTTTTTTTATGAAAATTATTCTGTTTCGATTGCATTTCCTTTATGGTTTATTTTCTACCAGCCCTAGACACCGTAATACTGTACATCCCGCAGTCGATTCTTATTTTATTTGCTTAAGTCCAGCACGACTCCATTGTACTATTTAATTTTGTATATACTTAAGACGCAATACATAGTATTTACAAATATATTGCTTAGACCTGTAAGACCTGCAATAAACTCAAACTCAAACTCAAATAGTTTATTTCAATTAAGCCATTACAGGCACTTTTGAATGTCAGAAGGACGGAAGAAGAACGAAACTACGAGTGCAATGCGCCATCCCGAAAGCCACCACGCCGAACCACACGCCACCGAATGCCCGCAACAACGAATAATGTCACTATTCTTGGTATGATACAGATTTTAAGCCTACTCTAAGAATGCAATCATTCGACTTACCTACTTCCTTTCTTCGATTTCCAATTTGTTATAGAACATTCAAAAGCAATATTTCTCTTGTAAATCTTAGCCGTTTCTTAGTACGCACGACGAACGAAAAAATTATACAAAACAGTTTATATACCTAGACTGGTAATAGAAGCCATTGAGATTACCTACCAAGAACTTCAACTGGGAGGATGGATTTCACCTGTCGACAGCCTGGATTCCAATGGCGTGGGAAAACCGAATAAGAGCCCAAAAATGTTAATGATCTGCATAGCCTTTTCCCGGATATGTTCTCCGTTCTAAAATCTGTTCTCATCCCTCTTCATAACTCACTAACTTCAAACTCGTACCACAAACCAATAGTAGGAGATACAACATCTGTTGATCAACCTAACACACAGATATTATATTAAACAGATTTATGTCAGTGATGTCACACGTTGGATATAGTGCCGGCTGTCTACGTGTCATATCTCTAAGCTATGGTAATCTGTGGGCTGTGGTTCCCTGTGCTTACTCGTAGTTGAGGTTCTATGATGAATTAATTATGATGAAAATGGTGAATTATTTGAGTAGGGTTTATAAGATGTTGTGATGGACTGCCTTGGCTTAGCGGCAGCAAGCCTGACTGCTGTACACGAGGTTCTGAGTTCGATTCCGAGGATGGACAAAGTGTTATTGGGGTATTGCATCAGGAATTTCTTAGTAGAAGCCACGGAGTCTGGACTTGTGTTCGGTTGATGGCATTAGTGCAGAGCAGTGGTGGCCCAGTGGTGGGCGGCCCCGACCGTCAGACGCATTACTTTGTGTAATTTATTTCATCACCACTGCTCTCAAAACGGTGAAGGAAAACATCGTGAGGAACGTCTTAGAACCAAACAATTCGAAGACATGTGACATCTACCAATCCGCACTGGGCCCGCGTGGTTGACTAAAGCCCATCCCTGTCCTAGAGAGGAGGCCTGAGTCCCTGCAGTGGGAACATTATAGGCTGATGTTGATGGCATTATTGGCTGACCTCTTATTGTACTAATATGTTCATGATTACAGGCGTAATGTTATGTTATGTGTTATGTTTGAATGGTCCTAATAATATGATAAAACCAACATGAGAATGTTTTATTTTTATTCAGAGAAATAATTATCATTAATGTAGTACAGATTTCTAGACACCAAGCTTTACTCTAACAAACCGGCAGATACATACAAAAGTGTCTACACCAATTTAGCCGCTTTTTACCGCTTACATCGACCGCTACATGTAGCCTACAGCGCTGCAGCGTACACAGAATGACCCAGATCCAGTTCGCCATACACTCAATGAGTGGGGACTATCAAAGGGCTGGCTGCACCTTTACAGCTGACCGCGGAAACAGCTCGTACAAATATCTTGTGTACGAAACTACACTCGCGAGCAAGCAAATCGACTCAAGCCTTGTAGGCGCACACATACATTGATAAAACTAAAAATATGAATGGAAATTATAAAAATGATATGTCATTCGAAAGCTTAAGATGTCAGCTTTAATTTGATATATTTATCATTGAAATCCATCCATATTTTTTTAAAATAAATGGTGTCTGAACGCAAGAGTAGGAAAAACAGGAATTTAGGGAAAAGGGTATGGGTCTCGTATTTTACAAATTTGTTAAAAATAAAATTAATAAATTTAAATCAATACTTCGTATTGCCCCCTCTTGCCCTAATTACAGCCTGCAGTCTGTTTTTCATTGACCTTATCAATTTTTTGACATTTTCTTGAGGAATGCCGTCCCACTCCTCTAATAATGCTGTCTTTAGCTCGTCTACGGTTGAAGGGACTGGATTCCTGGCCCGAACTCTTCTTTTAAGCTCGTCCCATAAGTGCTCGATGGGATTCATGTCAGGACTGAGCGCAGGCCAGTCCATCGTGCGTAATTCGACCGCTTCCAGAAACTGTCGAGTGACTCGTGCCGTGTGGCAGCGGGCATTGTCGTGCATTAACACGAAGTCTGCACCGACAAACCCTGCGTAGGGCACAACATGATTTAGTAGAATGTCGGTGATGTACCGATCAGCTGTTAGCCCGCCTCCTCGGCCGCCCCCAGGCACGAAAACAAGTTCGGTTTTTCCCTCTAAAGAAATACCAGCCCACATCATGCAGGAACCGCCGCCATATGCCACTGTTTCAGCGAAACAACATTGGGCAAATCGTTCCCCCGGACGCCTGTAGACTCGGCCTCTCCTGTCACTGCCATGTAGACACATTCTGCACTCATCAGTAAACAGGACCGATCGCCATTGCGCAACGCTCCAATTGAGATGCTCTCGAGCAAATTGAAGGCGCGCTTGTCGGTGGCCTGCAGTCAATTTAGGGCCCGTCGCAGGTCTTTTTGGCGTCAAGCTGGCTTCCTTCAAGCGTCTTCTCACTGTCCACTCGCTGACAGATACTTGTCGTACACGTCTCAGTTCTTGCTGCACATCAACGCCCGTAAGGTGTCGATTGCGCAGAGAGGTTGAGACAATGAAGCGGTCGTCTCTCTCTGAAGTGCACCGGTGGCGGCTCGTTCTTGGTCTCCGATTGAAGGCACCAGTCTCTTGGAACCGTCTGTATACTCGGGATACAGAAGACTGGCTCAAGTGGAGCTGGGCAGCGACTGCTCGCTGACTTAACCCTTGTTGCAACAAGGCAACCACTTGAGCGGCTTCTTCTGGTGTGGTATCCATGGTTTAGCGAAAACAAGGAATGCAATTTACGGAGATGTGTACCGGTCAACTTGTAACAAGCGACTGATAAGGTAAACCGGATGTGGAGGGGTTTTATAGCGGGAGCAGGTAGCGCAAGTCGTGGATTCCTAATGAGGTAATTTACGCTGACGGCCAATTAAAATGCGTCAATAAATCAGCGCTTAGTTTTTTTTTAAGGTATTGATGTTAATTGAAAGCATAATTCTTCAGCTTTCGAATGACATATCACTTTTATAATTACCATTTATCGTTTTAGGAAAATCAATGTATATGTGCGCCGTCAAGGCTTGAGTCGATTTGGTTGCTCGCGAGTGTATTAGGGTTCTCACTGTTAGTAGCTTACGGGACTTCGAGTAGCTAGCTAGCTAGAAGAAAGAGGTTTGCGTGTTTCATTTTGTTCAAAATTGGACGAGTGTCATTTAAATCCATTTGTGATATTTCAAACATTACAAACTTGTACAAGGTAACCATTATTCCATATTCGATACATAATTCCGAATCCCCACATATAGAAATTTTTGGATCGGATTTTTTTAAATCAATTGTTTCATTAGATTTTTATTTTTGGAACAAGCCCGCCACACTATTCCCAAACCACTGTAACTCCTGTTAGCCAGAACCAGAATCAACAGTGGCGACCACAAGAAAAGCGCCGAGACAATGAAGCTCGACGAAGTCCCAGAGAAATGATTTAACTGTCTTGGATCCCGCAACGAAATTAATCAGAAAAGAATAGCGGAGGAGTAGGAAAAAACATAGTTTCCACTTCCCTCCATATCAGCAGGAGACAGAACAGAACAAGGCCAATAGCCACACAGGGACGTATACAAAATATGTGTTGTATGTTTCATTAGATACCTATAGTTTGACTAGTAGTACACTTTTGAAGAAAACCGCATTTTTTTTAATTTCCGATGAAAATATGTGTTAGTATTGATGTACCGAATACATTTTAATCGTTTCGTTCCAACTTTATATTTTATCGGTTTCTGGGTGAAATAAATAAATAAATAAAAACAGCCTCCTCTGGTTAACCCTTCGGGAATTACAGGCGTGATGTTATGTTAAAACAGAAAACATACAACAAAGCCATTTCCTTAAAAGCAATAAGGGCCCAGATGATGGGAATAGGGTCGTTAACAAGATACATAGCGCAAGTTTGCAACCTGTCACCGACCATCTTTATTGCAATTTAGAAAGTTTACTTTGTGTTTACGATCCTAAGAATAGCACTCCTGTGGCTTGTGTTATAACAGGAACTTCTTTCGCCGACACGAAGGTAATACCGGAGAGTTCGAAAAGTTTTTTTTTTATTTACATACGCTTATCCAATGTTTGGTGAAGACGGGAAGGAGTAAAGTTTTAATTTTAAAAGTTTTTTAGGGGTTGTTTTTTTTTTTAAATTACGCCAGTTATACGCCAAAGGGTTGGGCAGAGATTTATTTTATTGCAAAATTGGCCATGCTCGTGACCTCTATCAGGCCTGATGGATGTCTATGATGGATTGCGCGTGCCGAGAAGAGGCCTGTTCACTCTTCCTTCGAAGGTATACGGGTTAAATATGGGAGAAGGACATGGCTTAGAAGTCATATTTATATAGTCGTGCATAATCAGCCTATAATGTTCCCACTTCTGGGAGACAGGCCTCCTCTCTATAAGAGTTTATGCACTGTATTCAACCATGAGGGCCTAGCGCGAGTTGGTAGATGACACAAATGTCTTGAAATTATTATTTCTAAGGCATGTCGGTTTCCTCACGATGTTTTCCTTCACCATTTTGAGAGCAGAGCAGAGAGATTTCACCATTTTGAGAGCAGAGAGATTTTTTGAGTTTTTTAAACATAAAACCCACAAATTCACAAACCCCTTTCTTTTAATTCCAGGTCTGGATATTCGGCGACGTGTGGTGCTCAGTATGGCTGGCAGTCGACGTCTGGATGTGCACAGCGTCCATCCTGAACCTGTGCGCCATCTCCCTGGACCGCTACGTGGCCGTCACGAGACCTGTCAGCTATCCTAGCATTATGAGCCGGAAGAGGGCGAAGGCGCTGATAGCAGGGCTTTGGGTCCTGTCCTTTGTGATATGTTTCCCGCCGCTGGTTGGGTGGAAGGATAAAAAGGTTTGTTGGTTTTTTAATATTTTATTAACCCACTGCTCCTACAATTCCATCCAAGCGCTCTTTTCCTGTGCCTCCTCATACCAGCCTTCAAGGTATGCATCCAGATCGTCTTGACACCTCTTTCTAAGCCTCGGTGGCGCCGTCTGTCTTCGGCTACCATCTTGTGGAGACATTTGAGTTTGTCTGCGTCAAAACAAAGACAGAATTCGCGAAAACAATCTACAGGTTGAATAGTTTTGCTAGTGAAACTCCAGAGACACGATGAGTATCCAAGTATGAACTTGATAAAATTGAAACATTCATAACCTAGTAGCTAAGTTTGAGGCTTCGTCCGTATGGACTTCGGTTACTTTATACCGGGATAAATAGAATCCTACTAGTAGTCAGCTATCCGTGCATCACGAGCAGGAAGAGGGCGAAGGCTCTGATAGCAGGTCTTTGGGTCCTGTCGTTTGTGATATGTTTCCCGCCTCTGGTCGGGTAGAAGGATAAAAAGGTTTGTTGGTGTAACATTAAAATTTTATCTTCACGAAAAAATATTGTATAAGATTTCATGTTTTTATGGGACAGTGACCGCTTTTTGTTTTTGTTTTTTAATAAAAAACCTTGCCCCACACTAGGAATTTCTCCTGTGTCGTGGGTGCGTTCACAAACATTTAAACTCATTGCACATACACAAATACCCATACCCGAAACAACTAGGTATCTGTGGGCTATACAAATATTTGTTCCGTGCGGGGAACCGCAGCAGTCCGTTCGTTCAACCACTGTGCCAACCGTGCCGTCACCGCTTTCTCGTCAACATTGTTTAGATTTGAGAAAAGGAAAGCAGAAAGAAGCTCTCAGTTTTTTTTTATTATTGAGAATAGTGTCTTGTCGACGAAGCGCCACAAAAGTTTTCAGCTACCTACATTTTAATAAGCTCCTTTCAACCTCATGCATGGTTCTTAATTACAAACAACTTTACATTAATGAATAACTTAAAAGTTATTTCTGGAGTTGTGTGGAATTTTACGTTTATCAATCATCTGTTTGTGTCATTTATAATCTTTTGCCCGCGACTTCGTTCGCGTGGAATAGTGACTTCCGGAAGATTTTTGGTTTATCTCGCGAAAAAAAAAAAAAAAAAAACTATCCTAATATGTCCTTTCTCAAGTTCCAAACTATGTCTGTACCAAATTTCATCAAAATCCGTTCAGCCGTTTAGGCGTGAAAGAGTAACAGACAGACAGACAGACAGAGTTACTTTCGCATTTATAATATTAGTAAGTAAGTAAGTATAGTAAGTATATTAGTAAGTATGGATGGATGAGTACGAAAACACGCACAAGTGAGTTTACGTTCTTTTTTTTTTGTGGGGTGGTCATCAAATGACTCCTCTCGCTTTGGGGGGAGCGGTAGGGAGTGTCAGACTTCTACTGACTAAAATCCACCCTTGTTTCTTCTTAGCCCTTTATGTCGGGCCGCAGTATCTCATTCGAGCAACCCGCAGCCCCAACGGGAAGTGAGTTTACCTTCAGAAGTCGTTGACGTCAGTTTCTATGATTGAGTTTTTTGTCACCAAACGATTTGCTGCTTATTATTGAAAAGTTCTAATAGCTATCTCCGAAGGTCAGCATCCGATCTTCACCAAATTTAAACAGGACCACCTCGGACGAATACTTCCCAAAAATGATTCAGACAAATTCTTCTTCTTCTCGAATCGATAACTCAGATGTTGACCGTCCCCGTCGGGGCCGCGGATTTTTGTACTAGATGACGTGGCCCCGGCGCAAGGGCAAAGAAGGAACATGGGTTCGGTTTTTAGTCAGTAGAAGTCTGACACTCCCCTTCGCTCTGCCCAAGAGCGGGGGGGGTCATTTGATGATTTTCCACCCACCAAAAAAAAAAAAGAAGATGTTGTCCGTCCAGTACCTACGTGGCAACCTGGACAGCTCTGTCGTCCACTTTATTCATCATCATCAGCCTATAATGTTCCCACTACGGGGACTCGGGCCTCCTCTCTAGGTGCAGGATGGGTTATATATAATTATGAGCACTTCATTCAATTCAGACGAATTGAAAACCTTCTTTTCGAAGTCGACTAAAAAATTTAACGAAGCAGTAGACAATACTTACCGACATTCACCCACACAACCGACCAACCGACCCATTCACAAAACCATTCCATTCAAAAACGTAAATTACATGCCCATTGATTCAAAAGCGTATCACAAAAGACATCATTTTCTGCCTGTCAGCCGGCTAAGTTCCTGGATGTTCCGCGTATATGTCTTATTTGACGGCTCGGTCCGTTTTCCCCTTTGATAGCTGTTCCGTCGTTCCCGTTTTGTTCCGTTTCCGAGCCGTCTTTTATTAGCTGGTAATTATAGTCTATTGATAAATGACAGGTTTGATTGCTCCATGTAGAATGCTGGTATTTTGCTGCATCCGGTTAGGGTGGAAAA
The DNA here is from genome assembly GCA_949316265.1 of Diarsia mendica. Taxonomy (NCBI): domain Eukaryota; kingdom Metazoa; phylum Arthropoda; class Insecta; order Lepidoptera; family Noctuidae; genus Diarsia; species Diarsia mendica. The sequence continues at coordinate 17,960,276 of OX438909.1, read as the reverse complement.
CGATTTAAACATAGTTGGGATAAGGAGACGGTAATGATGAAAATGAAAAGTCTTGAACAGGATGATTTTCGTGGAGGATTGGTTATGAGGGAACCGTTTTTTTTAAGATTTTGAAGAAACTAAAGCTGTCGTTCTGTGAGCGTGATTTCGATTATCGGGTTTAAATAGATATAGATAACTACGACCTGGCACCATGCAGAATTTCCTGAGAGAGAGGCCTATGTCCAGCAGTAACTGTAGACGTCTTTCGAATATTTATTTATTGAACACACAATAAATAAAATAGACAAACAAACTATTAATAAACTATACGAGTATAGTTTACTCATCTTTCTTTCCAGCCCGAAGAAGCAGACATGAAAGACGGCTGGGTGCCCAACCCCCCTTGCGAATGGACCTGTGAGCTGACCAACGATGCTGGCTACGTGGTCTACTCAGCTCTTGGCTCCTTCTACATCCCCATGTTCGTGATGCTGTTCTTCTACTGGAGGATATACAAAGCTGCCGTCAGGACTACCAAAGCCATTAATCAGGGTTTTAGGACTACGAAAGGTGAGGGTTTTCTGGTTTAGACGAAGTGCTCTTGATTTGTCTTGGCCACTTTGTCGTTATTTTTTTGTTTTTAGTGACGAGAAGAAAGATCGCTTCACAATAAATAGTTCACAATTTATAGACTATTATTCTTTTTACACCAGAAAGACAGTGTTTACAAGTGCATGCGCTGGCAAAAGTTCACTCTATGTTTCTTTTCTCTCATAGTCTCTATTATTGCTGTTCAATCTATTTTCAATTTTATTTTTAATTCTTAATTTAATCACAATTAATTTTAGAATTACCTATTTGACTTATCTGCTTGTACGATGATTGTTTTAATTTAATTTTTTTTCTAAGTTTTGTTCATCTTTTATGGCATCATCCTTTTGATTCAATCTATTAAGTTGTTTATTTTTTTATCGATTTTAAAATGTATTAATTATGTAGTTTTTAAATAACCGTTTATGTTAGATTTAGTTCTCACCTTTTATTGTGAATGTTGTGCATGCCTATAATTGATTTATTTACACAGAACAGAACTTACTGACTTACGATTAATTGTGACTATCATTGTAAATATTTCGTTGGTGTGCCTTAATAAATAAATAAAATAAATAAATAAATAGTCAGTTGGGACGACAATCCGACACGACCGGAGAGAAATCATGCGCAAAACCATCTGCTTAACGTGGTTTCCGAGGCACGGGGGTATCTTAACGCCAAGTTCCAAATCCGGGCTACTACTGAGCTAATGGAAAAATCCAATAGCAATTTTGCCCGGCCCGGGAATCCAACCCAGGACCCCATGATCAGATTAGATACATACATGATCATTGATTGATTGTCTATTTCACCCAATTATCAGAATGTTATCAATACTTATTAATGACCATTTACACAGAATTAGGCCAATAATAATTGATAAACGTTACTAGAATTCAAAATTAAACTTCACTAAACCAACAATAATGGTGTTAAAGAGCAATATAATTTGTATTATCAGCCTGTGCCCAATTTGCAGGTAAAGGTGGCATGGGCAGTCGGTTCGACGACAACCGCCTGACGCTCAGGATACACCGGGGTCGGGGTTCCAACAACCGTCCCCATGGATCTCCACTTTCGAATGCTTCCAACCACTCGACTAGCACTTCGCTTAGTGCTTCTCCAGAACGATTAAGAAGGTGAGTGAGAGAAGAGAGGATGAATGAACAGCCATTTACAAAAGGGAGATCTTCTTCTTAGCGTGTCTATGTCAATTTCAATTGACTCAGCCCAATATTTGCCGACGAGTTTGGCATTTTCATTAGCATCCATCATCTCCTGTGATGTACAAATAGCAGGACAGGCAGGTCACGATGTCAGGTATCCCATCGTTTGTGGGGCAACACCACATTTACAGTCCAGGGCAAAGTCGCTCATGAATCTCCACCTGAACAGGTTTTCCTTGCTTCGGCCAACCTGTGTCTAGAGTCTATTTAAAGGCAGATGTGAGTGACAACCCTAGGTGGACATAATACTGACCTTATTGATTAGGTACTTCAGGAAGGTCAGGTATGTAGTACTACACAAGTACACACCTGACCTTCCTGAAGTACCTAACCAATAAGGTAACAAACGGCGTACGTGTATGACCAGATGTATAATGAATATTGACGAGGCGAAAGCTATTATTAAGGATCGTAGCAACTGGTAGAGCTTTATATTTTCTACCATGGGAAAAATGGAGCAAAGGGAGTAACTAACACATCACGACCCGTGAAACAGTAGCATCCACCTCCCCTCGCCTTCACTTTTAAACTTGGTTTTCCCAATAAATCTAATAATAATTATTCTAACAATTCTTCTCCTTCCAGACACTCAAGCGCAAGACGTGCTCACGAGAAAGTCAAGATCTCCGTGTCTTATCCATCATCAGAACAGATATGTCCCGCCCATGAGAACTCCAGGTCTTCAAGTAGATCCCCTAGCCCTTCCCTCTACGCAGTCCACTACGAGAGGGATGGGAGGGAGCTGACTGAAAGCAGGTTGAGGGTTCGACCCTCACATCACTTGGCTCCGGGGCCGTTGTATGATGAGTATGATGATAAGCCTAGGACTACTCGGCGGATGGGGAAGAGGAATATTAAGGCACAGGTTAGTAACTTTACGACTATAATCCCTGATGGGTTAGGCAGAGGTGTACCTATTAGTACACGAATATTTCGCCAGTTATGTTTAAGTCCCATGTAATAGGGGGCGAGCTTATTGTCATCAACTTGATGAGAAGTCTAGACTCCGTGGCTGCTACTGAGGAATACTTGATAGAAAAACTCAATAACACTTTGCCCGACCCGGGAATCGAAACCAGGACCTCATGCTCAACAGTCTCACTTGCGATCACTACATCAACGAGGCTATCAAAGCCATAGGTAAGTATTCTGGAGGTGTTAGGTGCTTGTGCTCTATAACACGTACATCGATGGCACACTCCGCTGCGATTTGCTACAAGCAGTTTAATAAAAAGCCTGAAATTTTACAAGAAAGATTTTAACTTGCTGTGAAACTCCCTATGATCACAAGTTTTTATCGTCAAAAATAATTTGGTACTAGATTATTGATCATACATTTAAGCCTACAAAACTCATTCCAGGTGAAACGCTTCCGCATGGAAACAAAAGCAGCCAAGACCCTCGGCATCATAGTCGGAGGCTTCGTGTTCTGCTGGCTCCCGTTCTTCAGCGTGTACGTCGTAAGGGCGTTCTGTGGTGACTGCGTCAGCCCTATCGTCTTCTCCGTGCTGTTCTGGTTGGGCTACTGCAATTCAGCCATCAACCCGCTGATTTATGCGCTGTTTTCGAAGGACTTCAGGTGAGGATTTGAGAAAGCAGTTTTATTACAATACTGGCATATTGTGAAATCTTTTAGGGAGGGCCCCACCTACAATGCTCGTAGAGTGCAGTACAACAACGCTTTAAGAGCAGCTTATCTTAGTTTTGTCTATGCGCGGGTCATAAAGTTATAAAAACAGTTAGTCCGCGCAGAGCCGCGTCTCTGGACATATCGCACGTGCGGCTAACTCACAAAAAATTTAATGCGCAAAAAGTCACCCTGACTAATAAAATTAACCAAAGAAGAACGGTCACGTCCCATATAAAAAAAACCCAGACCCGACAGAAAAGTGACATATCTCAGTGTTTTTGTTATTATTTATATAATCATATTATATAGTTTTTATATTCGAAATCAATGGCTAACACCAAAATAATGCCTTATGTTTTTGTTCAGGGTTTACACTAAAAAAATACAAAATGCCTAGGTACTTATCTACAAAATTCGTAATGTATGTAACTAAATGACGATAAATAGTTATGGGATGTATCCAGGAGACCTGGAGATACAGCTGTATTATATAATTTTTGAACTCCGAGTACAACATTCAACTTAGGATTTTTTTTTTAAGGTGGTTTAAAATCATCTAATGACATCTCTCGCCCTTGGGTGGAGCGAGAGGGCGTGTCAGACTCTTACTGACTAAAAAAATCCACCCCGTTCCTTTTTGCCTCTGGTACTGGGGTCAGAGCATCTGGATTCGCCCTCAACTTAGGTTAGGTTAGGTCAACGAATTAGTGGAATAATCCGATCTGAATCATCGAATATGACGATTTTAATTAATCCTAAGTTGAGGGCGAATCCAGAAGGGCATGCTCTACCCCAGTAGGTACCAGAGGCAAAAAGGAACGGGGTGGAATTTTTTAGTCAGTAAGAGTCTGACACGCCCTCTCGCTCCACCCAAGGGCGAGAGATGTCATTAGATGATTTTAAACCACCTTAAAAAAAATCCTAAGTTGAATGTTGTACTCGGAGTTCAAAAATTATATAATACAGCTGTATCTCCAGGTCTCCTGGATACATCCCATAACTATTTATCGTCATTTAGTTACATACATTACGAATTTTGTAGATACGTAGGCGTTTTGTACTTTTTTAGTGTAAAGCCTGAACAAAAACATAAGGCAATATTTTGGTGTTAGCCATTGATTTCGAATATAAAAACTATATAATATGATTATATAAATAATAACAAAAAAACTGAGATATGTTACTTTTCTGTCGGGTCTGGGTTTTTTTTGCCTGTTCTTCTTTGAGTTATTTGTAGATCTTTGGCAGTTGTTATAAGTACCTGGCCTAGGCAGTCAAAAGTCTGACAACCGGTCTTACTAAGGGCTTTCGTATAGCCCAGTACTAACTGATTGTGAAGGACAGTTATCCTGTCTTTCAATTTCAAATATTTCAAACAAAAGACTGTACACTTGACGACCTTATGACTGCATCAGCGAGTGGAGTTCGCATAGCTGAATATTGGGCCAAAACGATTTAACTGAAATTTGCCATCGACACGCTAAGAAGAAGAATTTCAAATACAGGCATGCAGCTGCATCAGCTTAAGCTGGAAACCGACCTCAACATAGTTGGGAAAGGACTAGGCAGATGATGATTCTAAAACCAGTTTTTGACAAATCAATAGCACTTCGTTCGTAGACTAAGATTATCCCATGATTTTATTCTCCAGATTCGCATTCAAACGCATAATCTGCAAGTGTTTCTGCGGCGGAGGAGGCCCGAGGCGGGAGTCAGACGGCGAAGGTTCCCGTCGACAGAACAACAGACCCACTCACTCTCATTCCCTCGAAGAACATGAAGCGAACAACCATAATACATCTACCACCACTACCACTGCTGCTGACAGGTATAATATAATCAAATATTTTAAACAGAAAAAGTGGTCCAAAGTTACGTTGGATTCGAGCCTAACACCGGATGAGGCTAGACAGATGATGACTAAGTATAGCGCCATCTGTGTTCACCGTTTGCAACTAATTACAGCGCTTTAACCTTTTTACGATGATAGTTACAATAAAACACTAAAGGCTGAGTTGCATCAAAAAAGTAGTTAAAGTTAAAGTTTGTGTCAAATGGCACGTCAAACAAACATCAAAACTTCAGTTTTGTATCGGTTATGCCAACAATGAGTTGCGCGATTTGACAAATAGTTAAATGACGTCATAACTTTAACGGTAACTGCAACCACTCACTTTCCGCTGGTTAGTGTTATAGTTTATGTTAAATTGTCTGTCTATTTTATTGTCAAACGCGTTGAATATAACCTTTAGACATCATGTCCCTGCTCCAAGAAATACTCGCAGAAACCAGTTCTGATGACGAAAGCGATGAAAAGAAAAGTGTGATTACCTAGAGCCGATCGTTTTTCCACATGGAACGACGAATGTTTCTTGCCAAGATTTCGAGTCTCTAAAAACGTAGTGTAGAGTTTGATTATTCTGGAACGCATCTTTATGCGCGCTCTAGTTTTATCTATGGAACAGAAATGTTAGGTTAGGATTGGAAACTTAAATGTGGAAATTAATAAATACAATTTAGTGATTCAATTCGATTGTTTAATTGAAGAACCCGACAATTATTGTGGCGACGAGCAGGAAAACAATGGATGGCGTGCAGGACGGTCGAAATGCGGCGCGATTTGATCCGCACTTGGATCCCGGTACGGCGGGAGAAAGATGGCGCGTGTGGCTGAGGAATTTCAAGTATTATATTGATGGCCAAACAGGCCTAACAGATGGGCAGAAAATCGCTAGATTAATGTTCCAGGCGGGACCAGATGTACAGGAAATTTACGAAACTGTGCAAAATACTGAGGAATCCGGCGACTCCGAATTCGACAAAGTCGTAAAGAGGTTGAACAAATACTTTGTGCCCAAGGCAAATGTAGCCTATGAAAGGCAGGAATTTCGGAGCATGAAGATGCACGACTCTGAAACCGTTGAGCAGTTTTCACTAAGGTTACGAAAACAGATTAAATACTGTAGTTTTGATGGCAGTATAGATGACAGGATAAGGGATGAATTAATTGAAAAGTGCTGTCACATTCAGCTAAAAAGGAAATACTTGAAGAAGGGAGGCGATTTAACCCTATCGCAGGCGCTGGAGATGGCTAGACTTTATGAGCAAGAGCAAAGGGACTGCAACAGCGTGAAACAATGTGATGACCAAGTTGCTAGGATATCAAAGGATACCAAATGCTTCAGGTGTGGATACACGGGGCATTATGCCAAGGATTCATCTTGCCCAGCATTGAAGGAGACATGTGACCGTTGTGGTGCAAAAGGACATTTCAAAAGTCAATGTAAAACTAAGAAGAACAATGAAAACAGGTATGTGAAGACTGGAAAGGAAGAGCGAAGGATGAAAAAGAGAAGACATGTGCGTTACGTTGTGGAGAGGAAATATACCAGCGACAGTGACTCTAGCAGTGATGGAAGTGACATTGATAACGATGACAGTGAGTCTGAGGCTGAGATTCAGAGACAAGAACATAAGACGGGCGAAGACCGCTCTAAGCCAAGTCGTGGCTAAGCGCATCTTAGAAATTTGTATTCAGAGACAAGTCCCCGTCAAACTTATGTCGGTCTTAGCAAGGTCTTAGCTAAGCTTACACTCTCTTCTCTATGGCCATTTTTTAAAGCAAAATGTTCATCGGTGAGTTACGGTTTTTATGAAACTGTGTAGCCAGGCGTAAATAAAAATTAAAGCAGGATCGCAATAAATACAAAATGCTATTGGTGTGAGTGAAACAAAATATTTGAGACACAAACCTATTTATTTATGTTACAACCTCTTTGTAAACCGCAGGAGTTATGAAAGTTTGACAAGTGAGCGAAGATACGGTATCATGGCTGCTAGAAAGGCTCCCTTTTCATCTTACGAAAAAGAATTTCTAAAAGAGTTAATTGGTCCACATGCCGCGATATTGGAATCGAAGAAAACGGACGCAGATTACAATAAAAAGAAATCGATCCTTTTTTTTTTTTGGTGGGTGGAAAATCATCGAATGACCCCCCCCCCCCCGCTCTTGGGCAGAGCGAAGGGGAGTGTCAGACTTCTACTGACTAAAAACCGAACCCATGTTCCTTCTTTGCCCTTGCGCCGAGGCCACGTAATGTAGTACAAAAATCCGCGGCCCCGACGGGCAAGAAATCGATCCTGTGGGCCGAAATAACAAGGGCATATAATAATTCGCCGAGATGCCAAGAAGTAAGTTTATTGTTCTTTACATAATTATTAATGAATTACTGGGAGGAATAAATTAAGCACAACATTGTTTTTGAATAGCTTAACATTTATTTACCTATTTATTTAAAATTACCAAATAAAGCATCGTTACAGATTCCTCCAAGATGATGCCGTAGGTAACAAACACAAAATTTAAATTAGTTACACCTTAGCCCACTTGGTGGCGCTAGTTCCGTCTTAAGTAGTCGATATTGACTACTTGGCTTATCTTAGTTCACGCTAAGTTTAAGACGTGTTCCGAACGTCTCTGAATACAAATTTAAGGGTAAGTCGTTGATTTTGACAGATGGAAGTGTAAGTTCAAGCTTAGACTCGTCTCTGAATCTCAGCCTGAGAGCGCAGTGAACTCTATTTTCAATATAACCTCAGATATGGACCATAAGTGTGAGTTAACTTTAAATGATAACTTCTCTTACAAATTCTTGATTGATTCTGGTGCCTCTATTAATATAGTCAACGAGGCATGTTACCTAGAACTGTGTAAAGCAGGTTTTAAAGGGAAGTTATATCCCTGTAATGACAAGTTTTATGGTTATGGTGGTGAGTTAATACCCAACTTAGGATACATTGTTGTTAACATATGTTGTAAGTCATCTGGAAAGGCAGTCAAAGCCAAAGTTCTTATTTACAATGGGAAGGGGAAAGGGCTATCTTTACTAGGAAGAGATACAGCTATTGCATTAGATTTGTTAAGGGTAGGACCTAGCCAACCTGTAAAATCTTTTGTAAACATACTGACCAAGGAAAGTGTAATGACTGAATATCCTAACTTGTTCAAAGGCATAGGTAAATTAAAAGACTTTGAGCTTAAAATACCTATCAATACTGACATACCTTTAGTCGCTCAACCTGTTAGGAGACAACCATTTGGTATTAGAGATATAGAAAGGAGACTTATCTCTGAGTTACTTGACAATGACATAATTGAAAGGGTTACAGGACCAACACCATGTGTTTCACCATCACACATTGTTAAGAAGAAAGAAGCTGGACAGTACAGACTTGTGGTGGACATGCGGAAGGCTAATGAAGCGGTGCTTCGAGAAAGGGTACCATTGCCCACCTTTGAAGAGCTACTGCAAGACCTCAACGGGTGTACCATCTTCTCAAAAGTCGACATCAAAATGGGCTACCATCAGCTTCAGCTTGAAGAAGCATCTAGATACATCACAACCTTCAGCTCAAGCGAGGGCTTGTTCAGGTATAAGAGATTAGTACTAGGTATACGTTGTGCTTCAGAGATGTTTCAAAGAATTATCTCACAACTACTTCAAGGCATAGACGGAGTGGCTAATTCACAGGATGATATTAGAATTGGTGGCCGCACACAAGAGGAACATGATCGCAGGCTGCAGCAAGTGTTATGTAGACTGCAAGACAAAGGTATAACATTAAATGAGAAAAAATGTGTATTTGGTGTTTCAGAAATTGAGTTCCTTGGACACTACATTTCAGCGGATGGCATAAGACCTACATCAACAAACCAGCAAGTAGTGCAAGAATTTCGGGCACCACAGAGCAAGGAAGAAGTAAGGAGCTTCCTCGGACTCGTGAACTTCTCCGCTAGGTTCATTCCGAACTTCAGCACAATCAGTGCACCACTAAGGCAGCTGACAAAGAAGGATGTACAATACTTATGGACTGATAAACACCAGCAGGCTTTCCAAGACCTGAAAGACAAGATAGCATCAGCACCAGTTCTAGGATTCTATGACAAGGATGCTCAGACAACCCTGGTAACAGATGCTAGTCCAGTAGGTATCGCAGCAGTTCTCATTCAGCATCAAGTTGTTGATAATAAAAAGCAACCTATCATCATCAAGTATGCTAGTAAGGCCTTATCAAAAACTGAGCAGAAGTACTCTCAAACGGAAAAAGAGGCTCTTGCCATTGTGTGGGCTTGTGAAAATCTCTATATGTACCTCATTGGTAAAGAATTTATTATTATTTCAGACCATAAACCATTGGAGGTGATCTACTCACCCGCATCCAAACCAAGTGCCAGAATACAGCGATGGGTACTCAGACTACAACCCTACACCTTTAAGGTAATCTATAAACCCGGCAAGACCAACATTGCTGACCCACTATCAAGACTTCTGGACACGTCTAAGATACAAGATGACAATGAAGATGAAACACTATTAGCTCTTATTGAATCTTCTGTTGAGGCAGTTACACTTGAAGAGATTGCTGAATGCACACAGAACGATGACGAACTGTGCAAAGTGAAGATGGCAATACAATCTGATATTTGGCCAAAGGAGCTTAGAAGATATGAGCTCATCAAAGAAGAACTGTGTTCAGTGAGTAACGTTTTATTAAGGAGAAGCAGAGTATTGATACCTAAGGAGCTAACATCGAGGATATTGGAAATTGCACATGAAGGGCATATCTCAGTGAATGGAATGAAGGCAAAATTGCGCACTAAAGTTTGGTGGAAAACTATGGACAAGGACATAGAATACTGGATAGACACATGTGAAGGATGCAGATTGGTTAAACAACATATACCGACAGAGCCAATTGTGTCAACTGATCTTCCAAGCAAGGTATGGGAACTAGTGGCCATCGACTACCTAGGGCCACTACCTTCAGGTGATTACTTACTGCTTATTATTGACTACTACAGCAGATACTATGAGGTAGAAACTACCAAACACCCCACATGTGAAAATACCATCAAGGCACTAACCAACATCATGGCAAGGGAAGGTATGATGGACACACTTCTATGCGACAATGGCCCAGCCTTCAGAGATGAGAGGTTCAAGAAATTCCTGAAGACTAACGGAATCAAGTTAAGGCATACAACACCTTTGTGGCCACAAGCTAATGGAGAAGTAGAGAGACAGAACAGAAGCATATTGAGAAGACTCAGAATAGCTCAAGCGTTGAAGCTTAACTGGAAGCAGGACCTGTTAGTATACTTACTGGCTTATAGAACTACACCTCACTCTACTACAGGAGTAGCCCCTGGTGAGTTGTTCAGAGGAAGACCGATCAAAACTAAGATTCCAGAACTAGGATATGATATAATATTCCAGGATGAAGAAATAAGGGACAGGGACAGGTACAAGAAGAGAGCGTCCAAGGAGTATGCAGATGCACACAGACATGCTCGAACTTCAGACATACAACCAGGAGACACTGTTCTTGTCAAACAAAGAAAGGAAAATAAGTTGTCTACACCATTCTCACCGGAGAAACACACAGTTGTTTGGAAAACGGGTAACTCTGTGGCAGCTGAGTCACCGCAAGGGAAAATAATAAGAAGAAACTCTTCTCACTTTCAGAAAGTAAATGAAAGGGATATGACAAGGTTCAGTGAGGGAAGAAACATTGAGGAAGAAGATAAAGAAGAGACATTGTGTGAGCCAAGACAAGAAGGAAATAATACAGGAAGCTGTATACAGGAGACTCAACCACAAGATTTGACCGCTAACTCTAACAGTGACTTGATTTTGACTAAATCAGCTGATAGGACAAACATGCCTAACAGGGTGAATAGGCCTAGGAGAGAATGTTGTGTTCCACCTAAGTATAAAGATTATGTTCTAGGTTTGATTTTAGATTGTATGGCTACGTTCTAATGAATGTTAATGCATGTTAGTTTTAATGCATATTATCGACGCAGATATTGTTGTATGGCTAATTTGTGATGAATGTTCAAGCAAGATAGCTTTATGTGTACTAGACATTGAGACATTGTTTAATGACTATTTGATGATATAAATATCTCATGTTGATCTCTAGTGTCATTTGATTATATGATAATTTTGTTTAACTTTATTGATAAGTTTCTGTCTGAAGAAAGAGAGGGAATGTAGAGTTTGATTATTCTGGAACGCATCTTTATGCGCGCTCTAGTTTTATCTATGGAACAGAAATGTTAGGTTAGGATTGGAAACTTAAATGTGGAAATTAATAAATACAATTTAGTGATTCAATTCGATTGTTTAATTGAAGAACCCGACACGTAGCTTGGTGGCTGACTATACGATTGCATTGCAAGGATATTCATCTTATGTAATTGTTCAACCAAAAAATAATAGGTACGTGCTATAGGTAGACAAAGCAATAAATATAATAGGTACTTACTTTGTTTGAATGTTTGCAAAAAAAAATTTGTAATAATTTTTCTATTAGATACCCCTTAAAGTACTGTCAAATTTGACAAAAACTTTAACTTTAACGACGTTTTTGGTGCAACTCAGCCTAACAGATGTCACTGTAGATCAACCATTTGACTGTTGCAGGTATGATAGTAAATTGAATATTGTATAGTACTAAAACATTTTTTTTTTATATTTTTAGGTGACGACAAGCAATGCGACGGCAGAACCCACAGTTCCAGTCAACCGTCGCATGCGTTTAGCAAATAACGTTAAGCACCGTTTATATAACATAGCCGTTATTATAACGCAATACAGTGTATAAAAAAAACGTTTTTTATCTGTATATTGTTACTAAACGCGTCCTACTGTAGAAAAGTCAACATAACTGTTTAATATTAATATGTGTGTATAAATTATATCGTTGTAACGTATAATAACTTAGTTATTTAACCGTGATAATATAAGAATAGCTTAATAACGAGCTATTTTAAAACTATAAATGTGCGTACTTCAGTGAATGTTTTTTAAAAGTGAATTTATTTATTGAAAAGACTGTCAGAACCTAATTGTACCTAATATTACGTAATAAAAATGATGTCAGATAACCAATATGTTGTTATTAAAGAGGAACTCTAAAGTGTTAAGTTACACAACTAAGTAGTCCTAATTAGACGATGGGCGTGATATGCACAAGATATTTCAATGTTCATTTCATACACGCTCCAAGTCTACTCTAGTAACTCCAAATATAAAACGCTTATAACTGATACAAATGTAGTACCTACTTCTTATCCTAGTTACTTCATCCTCACTCAACTCTAACGAGTTCATTAACTATGATACACCTAATGCCTCTAAGTAACAATATCCCTTTTCCCTAAGTAGATAAGCTAGCGGCCCTTTAAGGCTAAATTTCGAAAGTCATCGTTGTTTCTCTCCTTTCTTGATTAATTTTTGACCTTCGTAATATTTCCCCAATGTCACAGTTCAGTTTGTGCGACTATAGCAGAGTGTTTGTTGATAAAATCATAAAACAGACAAAATGTTCAAAATTGTAATTTATTATATACTATGATGTGTTTTAAAATGTAACCTTGTTTATTTCCGCAACCTCAAGACATGCAATGCCTTATTATCAAATAGAAACAGGTTTTGTTATAACAGTTTAATTACATAATAACAAATAGAAACAGGTTTTGTTATAACAGTTTAATTAAACGTATAAAACTAAGCAATATTCGATATTATATTATAATCCCAAAATAAGTCAATATAAGTGGTACTTGTAGTTGGGAAATTGGCCATAAAATATCGGTCGACAGTGCCTGTGTTTTTATAAGTAAACTGTATCTTTGAACTTGAGCTAGGCTATGAAATTTTACAAGATATAACTCATCAATAATAAAAAAAAAAAAATGAGGCAAAATGTACAAACACTTCTAAGAGATTTCAAGTAGCTGAAAAAGTATATAAACTTGGTCAGCGAAACAATTAGATTACTATAGTAGTCGAAACATTTTCAAATAAATTAACTTTATCTATTAGGTAATGAACTTCCTACCAGCCTACGATTAGCATAAACGGGTATATAAAATAGTCGATGGATAAATAAAGATCTCAACGTTCCTCAAGTTTATTCGATTGTGTATTCGATGTTTTAACATTATATTCGTTAGGTGAGAATTGTATGTTTATGTGTGTGTGAACGATATCAATATTACTATGGGTTAATATACGAGATGTTACCTATTTGTTGTTTTACTATCCCCATATTTTTGCGGAGGTCGTGGGTTCGATTCCCACCCAGGACAAATGTTTGTGTGATGAGCACGATCATTTGTTCTGTGTCTGGGTGTAATTTATCTATAATATGTATGTATTTAGAAATATATAAGTATGTTTATCAGTTGTCTAGTACCCATAACACAAGCTCTGCTTAGCTTGGGACTAGATGGCGTTGTTGATAGTTGTGGAATATTATTATTATTTACCTATTTATAATCTGTCATACACAACAAAAAAATATTTTATGTGAGAAGTAAACCACTTGAACGTTGGATAATACCTCTGTCTCATCCGTGAGTAGTAGTTTCCATAGTACCTAAACCAAAGCAGTCAAGTGAACATAAACGAGGCTACAAATGCTTCATAATCAATTACATGTATCGAAAAACTGCATCCAGCTTATCGGTAACGGTCCGTTACTGCGCCACAACACCGTGTTCAGCATTTTCCTCATCCTCTATCCATCCAAACCAACTTTTATTAGGTTCTTATAGCTGCAGGTGCAGGGTCCAGGGTTCACCTGATCCAACGGGCAACGGCTACCGAGCCTGCGACAAATATGGCCTGCCATAATATTATTATTATAAGTAGTTCGGTAAACCTGAAACTATCCGCGAGGTCTACTTCATACATGCTTCTTATGGTTACCCGAAGCCGAATGGAAAAAACCGGAACCCTTATACGTTCGTCATGCCTGTCTGTCTGTCCATCCATATGTCACAGCCACTTTATTCGGAAATTATTAAGACTCATTTGAAACTTGGTAGGTAGATGTATTCTGTTAACCGCTTCACGATTTCATACAAAATTTAAAAAAAATAAGATTTCTCCCCATAAATGGATCTGAAACTAAAAATTTTAAACGGAGTGAGTCTAAAATGTAAGATATAATGCTGTAGGTAGATAGCAATAAGAGTTCAATAATTTTGTTCAACGAGATAATAGATAGCAGTTTTTGAGATACAGTAGGTGCATACATTAAAAAACCGCAATTTATATTTCTTTGACATTCACACAAACACTGTGAAAATTAAACTTATCACAAAAAGTGTATTTCTCTTGCCGCCACAACAACAAATAATACAAACTAAAGGGGGCTACGCTACTACCACGGTACGGGACCCTTCATGTGCGAGTCCGACTCCGTCTGTTTATATATGAGTACTAGCTTTTGCCAGCGGCTTCGCCCGCGTGAAAATGACGATTTTCCATACAAACTTTCATCCCCTATTTAACTCCCTTAGGGGTTGAATTTCGAAAAATCCTTCCTTATTCCTTATCTACATTATAAAGGGAACCTCGGTGCAAAATTTCAGCTTTCTAGGTCCAAGGGTTTGGGCTGGGCGTTGATGAGTCAGTCAGTCAGTCAGGACTTCTCTCTTTATTTATTAGAAGAAGAAGAAGATATTTCAAAAGTGCATTTTATTGGTTTAAATATTGAAACCTCCACACTTTAATAAGTCACTGGAAAACTAGTCCTAAATACTGAAAAAATATATTGTCATTGAATGTAACTCAGATAGGATTGTTAATAGACAACTAAATAACAGTTTCACACTTACATTCTGGCTAAATAACGTTGTTATTATAACCGTTATCCCAAACGAAATCGCGCTACATCACTACTAACGTCTGGGGTCGTTCAATGTCGTTCTCAATTTTAATTTCATTCACGCAAACATTCATTCATTCAGTAAAGCGCTCGCTTTCGCTAAAGAAGGTTGTGTATGAAGTCTTAGTGTAATCCCATTAGACGAGTTGTTGTTATCGAGAAAGTAATAAATCGTATTGCTTATTTATTGTGCTGTACACGTCACCTATAATTTTCCAGTGGGATATTATAAGTCAGTGCTATCAAAATGTATTTCGGAGGCGTAGAAGGGTAAGTGACCTGTTTGTATTATTATTTTCCTACACAAGTGCTAATAACGAAAGTTGAAAGGCTCGCCTTGAGAATATAGCATTCCTAGGTTTCGTAAGAGTTAATAATGGTTACATGCAATTAATTTAAAACTTAAATCATTTATTTTTGCCTAATTCCGTTTGCCAGAATCTTTCCGCGCCCGCAGAAATGTCAATGCCGATTTTATGAATGCAAAATAATCATTATCATTTAATTTCAATGCTAAGTTTGTCTATTTCGGAACCATATAAATTACAAATAAGTACCTACATAGTTTTAAGTAAGACCTACCTACCACACTCAAAATCATTGCCGCAAAAAAAACGATCAAGGAAAAAGTTTTGTGTGTACAAACGTCTCAGAACGTAGACAAAATAAATACTTAATCAAAATATTACCTAGGTACTAAAAAAAAAAAATTGAAAACGTAATTTTTACCTTCGAACCTTTTTTCTTGGTCTGAGCCTTCGAATTTAAAACTTTTTAATGAGTTTCATGATGTAATTACGGTCAGTGGGTCGTCTTAGGGGCGGTCCTTATTTCGTTCAATAGATTAATCAAAAAAACCGGCCAAGTGCGAGTCGGACTCGCGCACCGAGGGTTCCGTAAAAAAAATATAATATGTGATGTAACTAAAAATTTATGGTTTTCGTAATTATTCCTTTATCTATGCTATAAGACGTTGCTTCGTACCAAATTTCAAGATTCTGAGTTCACGGGAAGCACCCTGTAGGTTTTGATTCCCTTGCAAGTGTCGAAAATTTGCGGCATAAACGGCTGTATCTTTTGATTGCGTTGGCACAGCTTCAAGGGACAGTAGACCTGAGTAATTGATATAAATTTCAGCTTCATACCTCCACGCGTTCTTGAGAAAAAGGGTCTTGACAGACGGACGGACGGACGGACAGACGGACAACAAAGTGATCCTATAAGGGTTCCGTTTTTTCCTTTTGAGGTACGGAACCCTAAAAATTAATGCATTAGCCGATATATTTACATAGATAAGGTGTAATGTTCGTATTGTGTAAAACACAAACAATGCATTTCACATGCTTACAACATTCACAAGCATAACATTCGGCCAATCAGCGGCCGGCATTCGATCGGCTTGTCAGCCACGCCGACAAAACTTTATCAAACTAAATTAAACTTTAAACCATGCAGTTATAGTAGAATTTTAATTGTAAAGCGTAAAGGAATTCAAGTTATTTCATTACTTCCATTGGTGGACGGCCTTGAATTTAATTTAACGTTTACTTTTTGATCAGATTGATATGAATGTCAACTGGTTTTATGAAGCTGATAAAACGAAGCACGTAGGTTAATGCCAAGAAAATAATGCGGGACACACCCCCGGTAGGTACTGGAAATAGTCAAGAAGTTATTTTTTATGCGTGGTAGTGTGCCCAGCCAAGTTCATCAAACTTGCATTTTATTTGTTTTACAAAATTATTAATTCCCTATTTGTAAATATTTTACTTGAGCTCTACTTCACGTTAAGCCGCGCTTGCTTAGGTTTGTCTGTGGATGGGTGACCATCATTTACATTACCGAGTCTCCTGCGTGGCTCGGAATGCACGATAAGCCGTTGGGCCCGGCTGTAATTTATGGATCTTTGACAGTCGGACGGAACTGAGGTCAGAACATGTACTCTGTACCCCGAAAGTGTGAGTCCCAGTCTTACCAAGGGGTATCATCGGTAAGATGATGATGAACTGCGTTGCGGAGGTCAGACAGGCAGTCGCTCCGTGTAAAATACTGGTACTCAGCTGCATCCGGTTAGACTGGATCATTGAAAATGTATTTGCAATAAGGGCTGTAATAAAGATAGGTGTTAGTGGTCACTCACTGGTTATACATATTATGTCAAAAAATTGACGTGCACTTCTAAACGATTTCCCTATCATTTAACAACTCCCACTTCACTTTACACCTGGGCATACAAAAATAGTAATTAAATATCGAACTTAATAACGTACGATAAAATAGTAAGATTATATTACCTACAAGTGCATAATATACGAGATTGCATAAAGTCTGTTTATCAGGGCGTATCGATGCATGCAGAAATAACATCGGCCTAGGTATGTGAAAGTACTAGGTATTTGCGATACGAGAATCGGAGGAAGGATCAGTCATACTAGTGCAGACAAATGACTGACTGGCATCGGATATCCGGACACTGTCAAATTCTTCTTATAGGAATGGTTCTGCATTGGAAACGACCAACTCGAACCGCACACCTTTTCTCGGCATTTTATAAGTGCCCATGTCATAATATTTTGATTTCGAAATCCTTCAGTAGTATTTGTTAGGTGTCCGTTTCTGTAGTTAACCTATCTAGGTAATGTGGTGAAAACAGGTCAGCGAGACTGACTTCAAATTTCGATAAGTAGCTTATTTAGGCTGTTTGTTTTAAAGGTCACACACCTCGTGTTTGACTGTGAACTACTAATAACTATAAATTATTTTTTAACGGTAATAGGGGATCGGACTGGGTCAAAATAATATGGTTCTGTTTAGTCCGTAAGTTAGATTATCGAAAAATATTGAATACGTATTTTTTGTTTTATCAAATCAATAAAAAATGACTAAGATAAAACGCGTGAAAGATCTTGGAGTGGGGCTTGAAACGTCACTTGTGTCGTCAAAATGTATTATCATATGACGTCACACGAGTTTTCGAAGCACTGTATCGTCTTCATTTTAAGTTTACGTGAAAAAAGAAAAAATACGTGTCCAATAATTTTTGGAAATCTATCTGACGGACTAATTAGTTTTTTTTGTCCGATCCCCTATTGAACTGTGTGTAAAACAATTCCAAGTGGGTCGTACGGAGCTAACTGCAAAATCAAACACTCGAATCTCCACCATAAGAATACACTATTTACTGCTATATCGCGCGAGACACTGCTGAGCTTGTCAGTCAAATCATTACACCTGTAATAACGACTAGGCATTGCCAGAAATAAAGCAGCCTCGCCAACTGCCATCCTAGGTCAAGAATCCAGAGATCCGCCTTCCTCACCTCAGTTAAAGGGCACAAAAACAAATCATTAATTAATTCCGTCAAAGGACCACCACGTATGTTTTTCTATTTTAAGAAAACCAAACAACCGACTCTGTTCATTATTTCTCACAAAAAGCGAGTGTATTAGTGACAGAATTGGGTCACACAAGCACAAACGATAAAGACGGAAACTTTCTGATGAACAGTCAATACGAAATGGTCACAACAAACAATAAGTGTGAAGTGCAAAAATAGAGCCAAGTCTAAACGATTTGTTTGCAGTTCGAAATAGGCTATGTCTACAATGCAAACTCTGTTTTTGATATAAAAATAACCGCTTACAACAGTTTTATCGGTCAATAAATGGAAATGTACCAAAGGCCAAGCCTTTATTTATTCTTCTGGTTGACCGACATAAAATTGGCATAATTTCGCACTCTAGGTATCCCCAACCATTGTTTAAATGGTATGCAATACATGTAATGAGGAAAACTATAAATCACTAGTAACGTGGGGCGTCCGTTGTGTCATCAATTGAACTATTTCTTAAACAGTTTTCCTCTAGGAAACTGGAAAGAAACTAATTCCAAGGTTACGTAAAGGCAAAGGTGTATAATACCTCTTCTTTCTTTATCTATCCTGGTGTTAGAGTTATTATGCCACCCGCGGGCATCTGACTTGGCCTGAGAGATAGTTCTCGCCTGGTTTCCTCACGATGTTTTCGTAACCGGAGCAAGTGATGATTATTCAATAAGCACATGAATCCGAATAATCAGAGGTACGTGTCATATTCTCCATAGTCATGAACTTCAAGTAACACTGCTGGGTCATTGGACTTCGCGCAAAATTTTCATTTTAGCCAAACCAAATGTGGTTTAACGTAATAAGGTCATGATTTCACAAAATGGAGGTTTTTCCGCAAAACAGTTCCTATCGCCCGCATGATTTTTTGATACGAAACATATCCTTGATAGCACTAATACTGTCTGTCTCTTATCTGTCATTCTCCTAAATACACTTGATGGCTGTTTGTTTGAAAATCGCTTTGTGTTTGTGCAGTTTCGACTCTGTATTTGTAAAGTACATATTTGACATAATATTATGAATTTCTACATCCTTCAACTGGCACGTTGGTCTAGTGGACGCAAGAGCGACTGCTGTGCATAAGATCCTGGTGGGTGGGTGTGATTACTCGGACGGGCAAAGTTTTTGGGGTTTTCTATCAGGAATTACGCTGTAGCAGCCACGGAGTCTGGATTTGTGACCGGTTCATGGCAATAGGCTTGCCCCATTACTAAATGAGACTTGCCTCTGCCTAACCCTTCGGGAACTACCATAGGTCCTAAAATAAAACCCTGTGCTGTACCATAGTGTAAATATTGCTATACGCTCAAGCGCAATAAAACAAGTTAATGCAATAGAAAGTTGTCCAATCGTCGACTGGTTTACGATATCAAGTTTAGTTATGGTTCACTGATTTAACTGGAACTTTATTATTGGTATTTCTTTAATCATTGTAGATTTTTTAATTTCGTGATTAGTCGACTGCTGATCTCTATCTCGCCTAATGAAATAGGGATACTACAAACTTGGGATACTACAATGGAATTGAAGGATGTCTGGTTAGAGCGAACTCCTAATAACCCTCGAAAAGAGGGGTGTTATAAGTTTAAGGTGTGTATCATTATCATAGCTTGTGGAAACGAGGCTCCCCAAAAAATTAACCTCTTTGGATGCGTTTTCTTTTCTGTCTGGAGCCGACGTGGTCGAGATGATTAATTTATGTAGATCTGTCCAGGCGTTTGAAGATCTTCAGCTCATTTCCTACATAATCATACGCAACCCAAGACACTTACCTCTTATTTTTCTAATTCATGTGCGTCTTGTGTAATTCTAATTACCACTTGTTTCGTTGAAAGAAAACATCGTGACTAATCGTGAGGGACCCAAACCAGCACTCCTGAGAGATATTTCTCACCGGCATTTAAAGCCAAGTCAGTGGCGGTATAAAAACTGACATCTCATTGAAACAATTTCCTCTTTCCTTCAAGTACGTACTTCAGAATACAGTTATTAATTACAGTCGTTCGTGTACCCTCAATTGATTTGAAGTGCTGTACGATAAGAATGGCTATGACTGATCTGATAACATTGTTATTGAACCGAGAAGGATGTTCTCGAATATTTTCCTGGTCCAAGGTGTCATGGATGGTTTACAACTAAACTTGAACTGTATGAGCACTCGCGTTTTTATATTGTTTTTATGCACATATATCGGGAACTTTCGGCTAGATAATGAGGAGCTCGTGGGTAGATAATAACAGCCGCTCGGATCAATCGTCACGTTAAGCCGCACTAGCTTAGATTAGTATGTGAATCCACTCATTACATACCGAGTTACCAGCCGTTCCTCCGAGCTGTCATTTGTAGATCGTTGATGGTCTTAACAGGTAGTCAGCGGCGCGAACGTCTGACAACCATTGCATAGTTACGAAGACGATATTTGAGGTCATCCTTCTTGCGGTACAATAACAATAACAATTTTATCAGATCAGAGAGGAGACCTATATCCCATAAGTGGGAACATTATAATTCCAACAAAAACTGCAGTTATAAATAACAAAGAGAAAGGTTCAAATACTAGAGCGACATTCCAGCTATGAGATAAAATGCAGAATTAACAAACAACTCACGATGTTACTGCAAAGCCTACGTGCATTGCGTACAAATTCAATGAGAATGTTTCGAAGAGCTGATGCGTCACGTCACCCGTATTGAATTGAACTGTGTGTTTGTTTTGAAAACACGTGTAAATCAAGATAAAGAGGAAAACGGTTTACCGATTGGGTGAAAATTATCTTTTCTTTTTGGTATTTTGACGTCTTATTGTGGCTGAGATAAAAATGCTAAGGGAATAGAAGAAATGAGTGCATAAGTGGAACTGAAGTAGAACTGTAAAAGTGGTGCCGGTAATTGAAAAGTTGTGTGGTAATACTGGTAATCGGTTATCGTGGTATGCGAAGATGAATGCATGCGATGCGAAGGAATGAGTATAATGTCGTGAGGAATGTTTGAGTACGAATGTGGAGGGGTCTAAGAATAGAGGAAGGCCAAAGAAACGATGGATGGACTGTGTAAAGGATGATATGGCTAGAAAGGAGATGTCTCGTGAGGTGAAGAATAATACAGAGGTATGGAAGAAGACATGATACGCCTGCACCGACCCGAAATAAAGTGGGATAAGGGCATGAGGTTTGATCAGACAAATACCTACTGAAAGAGAGACTTAATAAACTGGGAATTCCCTAAAACGAATTAAGGTCAATACTTTAAGCCAGCTTAAGATACCACTTATATTATTATCTTTCTCAGTGATTAAAGTTAAAGCCTGTTATTTGTTTAAGTATTGATAACACTGAGTTCACTTGAACTTGGCCGTTTTTGCAATCATCGAATTAGGTACTTTATCTCTTGATAATTCCAATTGAGCTATCTATCAGTCACAGTGATAAAATTGTAGACGTAAAATCAAACTTGTAATAATAATGTCTTATGTGACAAAGAACTACAAAGATTAGATATGACACCATTTACTATTGATCAAATAAAACGGAAATGTTAAAAAAATCTGATAATAGGTAGGTATTACAATCAGGGCAGGCAATAGGTAGTAGGTACCTGTGTACGTGATAAACAAATAAATAAACAAACTTGGCTGGTACACTACCGTGCATGTGGAGAACTGGAGATCATTAATTTTACTCGAACTATTTCTTCTTAATATTTTTAAATTACCTTTACTACTGTAACTAAAACAACTTCAATATTAGCGGGCTGACTGCTTCTTTGGTCTAGTGGTCACAAATTGCGACGGCTGAACTCATGTTCAGGACCTCATGGTCCTGGGTTAGATTCCCAGGACGGGCGAAGTGGTACAGCCTATTATGTTTTGCTATCTGATCAATTTCTCAGTAGCAGCCACGGAGCATAGGTTGTTCCCGGTTGATGGCAGGCAATAGGCTCGCCTCTATTACATTAACATGGGACTGTGGGTGTAGATCTCTGGCTAACCTTCAGGGATTAAAGGCGTGATGTTATGTTATTCAAACTAACACATTTTCAATAGGTAGGTACGTATAGGTACCTCGGTACTCGACCACTCTCCAATGTATGAAACCTAATAATAATTCATTTACTATTATAGGTATTTATGATACATACCTACGTCATTTAAGATAAAACAAACGGACATTGTCATCTCGCCCTTGACAATGGCAATACAACAGCAATATAGGTAGGGTCGTTTCGCCGGTTAGCGACCAGGGGCGCTACTACAACGTCTTAAAACAGTCCTGTTTAAGTCTTACTTTGCATTTTCGTACCATCACGTCCTTAAAACAATCTTAATGCAGGACTGCTAAAAATATCAGTTTTGATATCGTTTTGATGACGTCACCTCAAATAGTTCATTCAATTGGTACCACGACGTGCCTTTTGACAGCGAGCAGGATTGTTTTTATGTCAAATAGCAGGAATGTTTGACATTATAAATAAGTTGATCTGGGGCGACGAATATGTTATTGTTTTATGAATTATACAAAAGAAATGTACTGCCGTGATATACTTGGTAATAAAAACAGATTTATATACGTGCAAGGGGTGTATTAAACACCTCTGCCCAATCCTTCGGATGTTACAGGCATAGTGTTATGGTGTCGTAAAGTATTCGATTGGACTATGTTTTCAGTGCATCATTTTTATAATTTTCAACGAGAAATTGTCTGCTGCAGGACGTAGGCATCTTCCAAGCATCGCCACATCGACCGATCTTGTATTTCTCGCATTCCGAAAAGGAGGAAGAGCTAGAGAGACTATGACTAGGCTGATGATGATTTTGTGACGGTGTTAGGAGGAAGCACCGTCAATGTACCAACAAGAACCACTGTGACATGACTCCATCCGAGCCCAACGTGCATATTCGTGCCGCGAACCCAAACACTCCGGTGTACATTTCCCGCATACACTACACCAGTACGGCGGAGGACATCGTGGAGTACGTGCGCCAGAAGACCAAGTACGTGGCGAGAGTGTGGAGTTGCTGGAGTCGCACAGCTACGTCAACTTTGGGGCGTTCGTGGTGTAACACCAACATGTGTAGTACCAACATGTTATGGATCTGCATAATCGTGTTGGAAGAGGACATTAGGCCGCAGGGAGTGGTGTTCCGTCGTTTTCATGGGCAAGTGCCATATGTACCTACGTGCAGCACAAAGACTTAGTGCTTAACTGAAGTGTTACCTGTGTTACAAACATAGTTTTAAGGCTCTCTTTACTAATACAAATTGTATTTTGTCATATTTATGTTAGTCAGCTTTACATGACATACTAAGGTATGTAAGACTGCCAAAGATGCCTGAGAAACAGTGGATGTTGTTGTCGTTTGTATTTACATCGTATACATCGATTTGTAAAATGTACTGTTGCTATAGATTACCTACCTATAACTTGTATTACTGGAGAATCAATAAACTACCATTATAATAACTGTGTTATTGTTTGTATGCTTGAAAATGAGACGGTCTTAAGGTCTAACGACCCCACACACCCTAGTGTCAGAGTTTCTAAACATGGTTTGACGACAGCAATTTGGCGACAGGGACCACCGGCTTAGGGTGCTTTTCCACCAGAGATGCGCTATGCTACGTTGCTATGGATGCGTTATATATCCGCCAATCATATTCATTGGTGCACATAGCTTAGCACTGGTGGAAACGGATTCAACTAAGATGTTTTCTTTATGGAAGGATGCGTACTATGGATGTGTGCTTGATGAAAAGCAGCCTTATACGTGCCTTCCGAAGCATAGAGTGCCTTCCAAACATTGCTACTGAGAATCAATCTAGTTTTACAAACTCGCGGGAACGCACAAGCGTGTTTAACCGAACGCTCTTACATCGTTTGAACGTAGTCACCCTGAAATCATCCACAACTTCTTACACGCAGTTTAGCAGACCTAAAATACTTGGGTACCTACTTAAATAAAACGATCAAAGTTAATAATGGTTTATAGTCAGAATTCTTTATTATACAGTTTAAAATATCGATTAACAACTCGTAGATCAGTCCATATTCGAATTTCCTGGAATTATTTTAACCAGCTCCATGGCCCATAGTGATAGGTAGTGGTTCTTAAGATGCATGGATGCAGTTTTAATGATATTCTTTCCATTGGTTGCTCTTCATCACTCAAGGGAAAATAAACATTGGCATGTCCACGTTCACGGTTCACGTTAAGGTTTTTATTTCAAGCCAGCTTCAAAATAAGGATAAGATGAGTACCCATCGCATCCTATTATGAACCAGCATTTTGGTACATATTTCATAAGTCCATCATAAATATATGAATATCGAAAACAACACAAAAAAAAACAATATTCACAATCACAGCACACAAGAAAAGTAGGTAAATACCATAATTTAATTTAGAATAAATAAATAAACCTAAGATGTAATTTTATTGAATTTTGTTGACAACCACTCACTGACAAGTATAATGACATAATGCATTGACATGGATGCCACTTTAATATAAAACGATAATGATACCAGCCAGTTATAAAAAAAACACTGGTCCGAATCTTATTATGTTACAATGAAGGACCCTCCCTCTGCTTAACCTCCTTCGAAACATTTTCTTACTTTCTCAAGGAAAATCCTCAAAGATTTTATAAATGTTACGATTTTAATTATGTATTTTCTAAAAACTACCTATAAAAATGAAAAATTGTATGGTAAATAATATTTATATTTTCATTAAAGTTATATTTTGTTTCATGACTATCATTTCGGAATACGATTCGGACCGGATTTTTGAGAAAGAGACAGCGCTATACAGTTTACGTATTGCTAGTTGCTTCTTTCATGTTAAAGCAGGGAATAGACAAATCTTACAGATCGTTCGTTCTTTCCCCGCACTAAGCAGGAGTAAAACAGTATTTTTTTGTAGAGGTCATGGTACCAAACAAAGTGTTATTGTTTTAAGCCTGAATCAAAACGTTCCTGCAATAGGATTGTTTTGTTAAAGGTGGTAGTAGCGGCCCAGTTAGCTGAGTTACCCACTTATGATGAAGAAAAAAAAATGTTGTCTACACGCAAAATAGTTTATGTTAATGTGAATTTGTCCCAAATATAGTCTAGTTTGGATACAAAAACATAAATAAAGTACATTCATACAAAAATATTTATAAAATGCTGAAAAAGTGATAAGAGAAAACATGTTTGTGCGATATACACAGACATGACGAAGGCGTTCGATTTTGTAGATCATAATATTTTATTGCAAAAATTACATGGTTATGGCGTTAGAGGAAACATCCTAAAGCTTCTAGAATCATACCTAAGTGACAGATTACAATGTACGGAAATCTCTAGGATATGTCTGACAACTAAATTAGAAACCACATATACCTCTGAACCAAGGTACATAAAATATGGTGTGCCTCAGGGTAGCGTTCTGGGACCACCCCTTTTCTTAATTTATATAAATGACCTTCCAAAATCTATAGGGCAAAAAATGGTGCTCTTTGCGGACGATAGCACGGCTATTATAGAATGTAATAATCCAATAAATTATCAAAATGACATTAATAATTCTTTAAATAAAATAATAAAATGGCTAAATGATAATAATCTTATAATTAATTTAAATAAAACCAAAATTATGCACTTTCGCCAACGGCTTGAGAAGCCGCTAGTTAATATTGCTTATGGTAATCACGAAATAGGAGAAGTTAGTACTGCTAAATTCTTAGGGATAACTGTGGATGATCAACTGACTTGGAAACCTCATTTGGAGGAAATTTGCAAGCGATTGAGCAAATCAGCATATTTGTTATTTCAACTTTCGAAGAAAGTAAATACTGATGCACTATTAACGGCATATCATGGACTAGTTGGCTCAGTTCTGCGGTATGGTCTTATTTTTTGGGGACAATCAACAAATAGGGAGCTTGTTTTTAGGATGCAAAAAAGATGCTTACGGTGCATGTGTGGTTTAAAAACAACTGATAGCTGCATTCCATATTTTAAAAAGTTAAAAATATTACCTCTACCCGCTTTATATATCCTAGAAGCTGCACTATTTGTTAAAATAAATCCACATTTTTTCAAAAAATTTTGTTTAGTAAAGAAAACTCCGATGCGTGCTCAATATGAAAATGAACTATGCCTTGTAAAATGTAAAACTTCTCTAATGAAAAAAAGCTTCTTTGGTCTTGCACCACAAATATACAATAAACTACCTGATGAAATAAAATGTTTGCCATTGGAGAAGTTTAAAAAAACGCTTAACGGGTTACTGCTTGACAAATGTTATTATACCCTTGACGAATTTTTTAAAGATGAATCTCTATAACTATAATAATGCTGACATACATTTTAATACTTTACATTTATATCTTGAACTTGAATTAATTGAATTGACTATTAACTTTGACATGAAATGAAATTGATTATGAATACTTAATAATAATAAAATTGAATTCCAATGCATGTACAATAATATAGATATGATAGCCCAAGCATGAAAGTAACTATTTTGTAAGACATTTTATTCAAAAATAGTATGTATTACCGGCCTTTTTGTAATTTGTATGCCAATTGGCAAAACATAGCGCACTACCTAATTTTTAAGAGCTTATATGTAATTATTACCTATGTTTACGAATAAATGATTCTGATTCTGATTCTGATTCTGATTCTGAAAGTGAAAATATAGCGAAAACGTCGGTTACCGACCACTTTAATCAGTTAGCGACCACCAGTGAGTTGGTTTGCGACCACTATTTTAATATGAAAAAATGCCATTAAAACAATTATAATCGCTTTAAAAATGTATTAATTATTATATTATTCATTTATATGGTCCCTTCCCTTCTTTTCGGATATCATCAAGAGCTTTTTTCAGGGCTTCTTCAGTGTACAGGACTGTACTTTTCTTTTTTTTCGTTGACTCTGAATTATATGGGAACTCCATCTAAAAAAAGTAATAAGTATAAAATAATTTAATTTTGTTTTTATCAAAAATTAAAAAAAAAATATTCCGACGTTATTTCTCTCATAATAAATTATGGTGGTCGGAAACCAACGTCTTTATTTCGATTATTTTGGTTTACGACCACCTGTTTAGCATCCCGTTTTTATAGTAATTTCAAAGAAAGTGGTGGTCGCTTACTAAATAACTAGAAAGAGAAGCTTCTAAAATGTTACATTCAAAATTGTAACAGTCCTGTACAAAGCAATAGGGTCATATTGATAGAAAATAAATAATGCGATTCTCGTCGGTTTGCGACCACATGGTCGCTATTTAACGTTCTTGTTATATAAGCATTTCGGTTACCGACCACTTGATTTTATCTTAATAATAAATTATATATAATCTTAATAATAAGTTTAAATTTAAATAATTTGTAACTATTCTAAAAAATTATTATATGAATTCAATTTTATCAATTTGATTATATCAATTCAATTATACCAATTCAATTATATCAAATCAATTCATTTCAATCAATTTAATTTTATTAAAAAAGGACATTGCTCAAGTTTATATGAGGTTTGGTCCAAATGCCGCCCAGGAATGGGAGTACCTGCGCTGGGTTCCTGGCACTAAACTATGTAATTATACAAAATATTTTTAGAATCCATCCCGGGGTTCCCACTTTTTTTACCTATTTACTCTGATGAATTTATTTTTTTCACATGGTGTTTTTTGACGCCTTTTGAAGATTTTTACACCTTTTAAGACCACAACTAAAGACATTTTGTATAAATGGACAGTTTTAATATTATTCCGTATTGGAAGTGATAGAAAGGAACAAAAAAAACTGAAATGGCTTGTATTATTTATTTCTGTTTCAATCATCATCATTTTCATTAATGTCTCTGTGTGTACTGTCTAAACAGAGGGCAGAGGTCTGATAACAACTTGGTGCCTATATTTTTATTTTATTACTTAAGCAGTGAAAAATGCCCAACGCATACCGCACCGTCCGCGTCCGGAGAGACGGTTTGGTTATACGGGGCTTGTAAAAAGACCGCCGTGAGCTTACTGTCGCCTTGGCGGATGAGCCCCGAGAACTGCTACGCATGATGTTCGCGACCCATCCAGCGTACCCTGCCTCCGGGCTCCAGAATCCGAGGCGATGTCTGGGCTCACCTAAAACCGCCACTACTCATGAGCACCGTGCAATGCGGAGATGACAGATACCCCAATCTATCGCCCGCTGGCACCTCCTAGGGCGGTAGGTATCAGGTCGCCATGGCGCTTCCTAGGTGGTGGAGCGCGTCAGGGTGGAATCTCTCCCTGCCTTCCTCCCTGACGCTCTCCGCCGCCTCCATCTGCGAGATGACTTCCTCGCAGAAGGATGCCACTGCCTCCCATGCCTCCCTATTGTCAACTATGCCCTTGGCCACGGCCAGTAAAGCGCACGCGAGAGCACGGCACTTCACTACCCATGCAGTGCAATGCTCAAGAGTGTGAAGCACCATGTCCTCGCTGCAGTCGCACTGGTGACACACGGGAGTCGCCTCCCGTCTGGCTACTTTGTGCAGGTATTTGCCAAAGCACCCATGCCCTGACAACACTTGCATTAGACGGAAGGTTAACGTCCCATGTCACTTCCGTCCGTACCCACTCCTCCAGGAAAGGCTGGATAGATAGCGCCCACGGTTCAGTGACCTGCACTACGCGTCTCCCGCCTCACCCACCATTTCCCCAGGGTATGAGTTTGGTCACTCCTATACCATTTTATGACCATCTTCAGGCATCGGACATCCTGCCAATCTCCACCTGCAGGTCTGCGTCACGCCGGTAGACTTCAGTGAGCACTTACGCCTCCTAATCCCACGAGGGTGTACCCATACTAGTGCTCCGTAGAGCGCCATCAAGCGAATCACCCCCGTTTACAGCCGTCTCAGACCACGTTTGGTCCACCCAGGTTCGACAAAAGCCGGCTGAGGGCTGACGCCGTGCCGATCAGGTCGGTGCAAGCTGAGCAAAGTGCTCGCCGAGGTATGTAACCAGGCCCAAGTATTTAATGCTTGCCCACACCGGTACCGTTGCAACACGATGGTGATGTGTACGCAAGCCGGAAGCTGGCGTCGGAGCACAAGAAATACCAGTGCCTCCATCTTCTCGAGAGCCACCTTGAGGCCCAGTGCCTCGATTTGTTTCAAGCGTGACTGCAAACGGCCAGGACTCTGTTTAAAAAAGCTAACAGACCGTCGATTCCGACATTTTTGACATTTTTTATGGCAAAAAATGAACGTATAAAACTGTCCATTTACACTAATTGTCTTTAGTTGGGGTCCAAAAGCGTAAAAATGTTAAAATACCATCAAAAAATAAACATGTAAAAAAAAATATCATCAAAATAAATCTGTAAAAAAAATAGGAACCCCAGGATGGATTTTCAAAATATTTAGTATAATGACATAGAGTAGTGCCAGGAACCCAGCGCAGGTACTCCCATTCCTGGGCAGCATTTGGACCGAAGTTGGGCAATGTCCTTTGCATGTCATTATGTTATCATTGAGTATGCTAAGCGACTTGTAACTACTATTATTGTAAGACCTTTGTAACCATATTTATTTGCAAATAAATCTTTGACTTTGACTTTGAATAACTTAAAAAATAGCAAAATACAACTAAATACACACATCAACACGGTCTAGGGATATTTCACACTCAATTAAATAACTCGAAAAGTACTGGCCGCATTGGAATCTTTAATACACCGATTTGTTTGTAATTTATCTCAGACTAATTCCAAATTCAAATTTTTGAAAATTCTTTTGTTTTGGTGGCATAAAAATGTCTTGATGTATAGGAGAGGGAATTTTCATTTGTACGAAATTTAAAAAACAATACGAATTACGTATAGTTACAGTTTTTTTTCATTTTTAAACGAAAGATAAAGTTAAAATTGAGGTATTGTAGCCATGCAACGCCGACATTTGACGAGGGCGGAGGTGTTACGAGCTGTGGGAATGCTGGAAGCTGGATCTGTTCAGCGTAATGTTGCTGAGGCCATAGGGACCCATCAAAATGTAATTTCAAGATTGTGGACACGCTATCGTGCCACAGGTGAAGTAGCGGAGAGGCACCGGGGGCCAAGTCGAATCACTACCCCCAGACAAGACCGATTTTTGCAAATTACTGCGCGAGCTCAACCAAATGCAACGGCGACTCAATTGGTCCAAAGGCTGCGAGTGGAACACCAAGTGCTTGTGAGTGACCAAACTGTAAGAAGGCGACTGCATGAAAGCAATCTACGCTCTCGTAGACCACTCCGGGTCCCACCTTTACGGAGAGGCAATCGTGGACGACGATTAGAATGGGTTCGGAACCACGTGAACTGGGGCCGTGAGCAATGGTCCAATGTGCTGTTCACGGATGAATCCAGGTTCAGCTTCCATCCAGATTCACGAAAGACGCGTGTTTGGCGAGTTCCTGGATGATGGAGCCGCCTCCAGAACCCTCAGGAAGTTCACCCATACCAAGGAGGAACAATTATGGTTTGGGCAGGAATTCGTCTTGGAGGACGGACGGATCTCGTTTGGGTGCGGGGCAATATGACGGCAGAACGATACGTCCAACAGGTGCTGGGGCCCGTAATCTTGCCCCACAGAACACAAATGGGGCAAGATTGCCTGCTCATGCACGACAATGCCCGGGCACACACGGCGAGAACGGTAGCAGCTTGGTTACATACACATAATGTTAGGGCCTTAGACTGGCCTGCTCAATCGCCAGATCTAAATCCCATTGAGCATGCGTGGGATATGCTGCAAAGAAGAGCTCTGAAGGAAGTTCCTGAAAATTTGGCTACAGAAGATCAACTTTTTGCGCACCTCAGAAGGACATGGGACAATATTCCGCAGCAAGACATTGACAACCTTGTTCTGAGCATGCCGAATCGTTGCCGATGTGTTATGAACATCATGGGCGCTTTCTCAGACTACTAAGTTCAAGTTTATAAACACTAATTAAATGATTTTTCTATTTTTCTCAGTTTTTACTCACAAATTAAAAGTTAATTCATATACGGTTTCCGTCTATGCTTCATTTTTTTTCCATAAAATCCTGAAATTTTAATCAGTACCTTAACCATTATTAAAAAATGGTAGAATATTAAATAACGTGTATTTTAAATATATACATGTCATATAAATAATTAACACATTGATAGTAATTCGCTTTTTTAAAAATATCCCTAGACCGTGTTGATGTGTGTAATAACGAAAACTTATCGGTTGTACAATTTAACATCTAACTTGTGTGTAAAACATGAAATAAGTAATAAAAATTACCTTTGAGCGCCGCGCGCCGTGCTATTTTTTTTCTAACTTGCGGTACGTTTTCTCACCACTGAATCGAAACGCGCCTTTAGCAATATTTTTTCGGTTCTGGGTTAGCCCATTTGTTTCAAACTGTGTAAATTCTTATTTCATAATTATTTATAAAGCACGTTAGGTTTTTTATTTATTTGTGTTACCTCTACAAATACTATTATCTTGTTTTAAAGAAACTTAGTACGTCAAATGGTCGCCTACCTACTGAAGGTGGTCGCGAAACCGGCGAAACGACCCTACTCTGAAATGATAGTCGGCATATTTTTGCACATATTTGCATACAATATTCGCATTGCACATAGGTACCTACCTACTAGTAGGTAGGTATGTACTAGTTTTATGTACTTAAATGCATTATATAATGCTGGTATGGGGAAAATGCATGTAAGTAGGTACCTATGTAGGTAATTTATAATTTATTATGTAGGTAAGCAAGAACCTATTTTAAAGGAGCACGTGGCAAAATTATAACAACCGCACAGATCGATCTTAAAGGTTAAGCCGTGCTAGCCGAGGTTGGTCTGTGTATGGGTGACCATCATTACATACCGAGTTCTCCGTGCCTCAGAAAGCACGTTAAGCCTTAATTCTTTGACAGTCGCTAGTCGTTACGAAGAGTTAGAAATCAAGTCTGACTTCCAATCTTAGCAAAGGGTATCGTATTACCTACAACTAACTGGGTTGTGGAGGGCAGAAGCACGAAGGCAGCTGCATCCAGTTAGATTGGAAGCCGACTCCAACATACTTGGGAAAAGGCTAGGCAAATGATGTTGATAGAAAAAAGGATTATTACTGTTCAAACTATTTATTTGTATGAGTATAGGTAGGTACCTACTCGTTTTCGTAATTCTTGGCTCGGAATTCACCAAAACCATGTAGTCTTATAGTTTCGCCATGTCTGTCTGTCTGTCTGTCTGTCCGTCTGTCCGTCCTCGCTTAATCTCTGTGACCGTTAGCACTAGAAAGCTGAAATTTGGTACCAATATGTGTATCAATCACGCCGACAAAGTGCTAAAATAAAAATTGGAAAAAAATGTTTTATTAGGGTAGCCCCCCTATATGTAAAGTGGGAAGTGATTTTTTTTTTAACTTTAACCATAACGTGTGATATATTGTTGGAAAGGTATTTAAAAATGAATAGGGGTTTACTAAAATCATTTTTTGATAATGTCAATAATTTCGGAAATAATCGCTCCAAAAGTAAAAAACAAAGCGTCCCCCCCCCTCTAACTTTTGAACCATAAGTTTAGAAAATACGAAAAAAATCTGAAAAGTAGAACTTTATAAGGACTTTCTAGGAAAATTATTTTGAACTTGGATGGAAACAACAGATGGAAACTGCAATTAACCAATATAATTTGGTCCCTGAATCGTATGAGCGCCTATACAATCCAGAGGTCAAGTTTCATTGGCCCATATTTCAAACAAAAAAAGAATTATTACTACGGAACCCTACACTGAGCGTGGCCCGACACGCTCTTGGCCGGTTTTTAAATTAATAGTCAGAAGCACCTGTTGTTGCATGAAGGGGTAATAATTTAACCCGTTTGACAATACACCCTAAACTCCTAAACGGTTGATTAATCAAGCGTCAAAAATACCGCTAGGCCATCTGTCAAAATAACGAAATACTCTACCTAACCCTTCGGGGCTTACAGGCGTGATGTTTTATTAAACCAACAGCTGTCGTAAAACATACGTAAGAGATGCAATATTAATACATTAATACTGTTTATCGCATACCTATCTCTCTTAGGAAAAACACTTCACTTTGTATTCTATGAAAAACTAATAAAGTATGTTTTCCTACGTCACAAACAGTACCTACGGTATGTTATGAATACCTGTTGCGTGCTGGATGCAAATGAAATGTAAATTGCATCGACACTGCCGTGCTCCCTAATAACATTGATGGAGACATTTCTTTTTGTTCAGACCTTGCTATTGCTTGCGCAATAATGACTTTATTTCAGTTACTTGGGTAGTTAGCCGCAAAAATCTTATATTTATGTAAACTTCATGTTCAAGAGTGGTATCTACATAAGCGGACTTCGGAGTTAACCCAATCAATCTATCAAAATCTACCACAGAAAGTCCACAAATCAAGCTATCAAAAGTCTATCAAGAGAGAGAAAACCCAAAATTTGGCGGCGAGTTTGACACTTTCAGTAGCCTCCATAAGTTTCTGTGACGTGCAAACAACAGGACACGCAGGACAAGATATTAAGTAGAGTGTAATTGGAGAGGCTTTAATCATCAGAGCACTGCTAAAGGCTGATGATGGTCATTCGATCATCCTTCTGCCAGTATCTCAATTTATTTAGGGTCGATGCAAAATGCCTTATTTTCTCAGCCATCAAAAGAGACCTCTTTACTTGCAAGAACATACACATTTCACACAATGATGATAACACATGCTAACCAGATAATCTTTACTCAACAGGGGAGCGACCCACTCCAACCTAGTCATATGTGACGAGACGGGCAAAGTTGTGGGCAGAGCTAAAGGACCGGGCACCAACCATTGGACGCTGGGCATCGATGAGTGCGCGAAACGGATCATTGATATGCTGCACAACGCTAAAGAAGATGCGAACATACCCAAGGACAGACCTTTGGATTCTTTGGTAAGATAATTCTTAGTACCTACCTACTGACATCGCTTGTACGCTAAATCGACAGCAGGTAGTCAATGCAGTGTACCATCAATATCATGTTAATATGGTGTACTGTCGATACAACGTACTGCGATTTGGTGTACCTACTGTCGAAGTGTCGACGTAGCGTACCGTCGCGCGTCGTCGATTTAGTGTGCTGTCGATGTAGCGTACTCTCGATTTGCTGTACTGGCGATGTAGTGTAGCGTAATATCGGTTTAGGGTTCTTCTGTCGATTCATTAACCCATCGATGGAACGTTTTCGATACAGCGACAATCGATGTAAGTAGTGACCGGCGATATTATGAAACAGACCCCTACTGGTAGGCTTTCCCTTTCTCCATAACTCTATATCCTGTGCAATCTCTGGCTTTTTAACCCTGCCAACATGATCAGATCATCACGCCACATTCGCGGTGCTATAGAATTCCCACTTATAGAAACAAAAGACAGACAATATATCTATATCACAATAAAAAAAAACAAAAACGAACAGGGTTCACAATTACCTACTTGTCTAACCCATTATCCCACGTTCTATTACTCTCATAATAAAAATTGCCCGTAAATTCCAGAAGATGCATTCATCAATTACTTCCACCCGTTTCTTCACAAGTAGCTCATTCATTCAATCAGTTCCATTAACTGGTATCAATTTGACCTTCCTCGAGCAGTGGTGGTCCAGAGAGTACAGCTCCGACTTACGAACAGTAAGCTGTAGGTTCGAAACCCAGGCAGGCGGTACTTTATATTACTTACGAGTATTTCATCACCACTGCTCTCTAAACGGTGAAGTAAAACATTGTGAGCAAACAAACAATGTCTTTGAATCAAAAATTCGAAGAGATGAGACATCTGGGTCAGGCCGTAGATTTTGCCACAAATAGCGCAAAGGTGATGCAAAATCTTCTGTAAGTCGGTCGCGCAAAGTGACGTAAAATAGTAACGCAAAATATAAGGGGTGCGCACACCTGATGTGTACAGTTTTTACTTGTGCATAAAGTTTTAATAAATAAATAAATAAAAATGCACTCAGCAGCATAGCCAAGTGATCTGAAAGTCAAGCCAAGCCAAGCCAGCAAGCAAGCCAGCCAAGTGGTCTGAGTGGTTTGAAATTTTGACTAGCAACCTACAAGAACCTCGCAGTTACTCTAAAAAATATATGAAATGAATAATTAAAACAAAATGAAAAATCATCATAATCAATACCAAGTAATCTCTAATGTGCATGCACCATTATAAGATAGCGTAAAAAAGTGGCGCAAATTTTATGCCACTCTGGTATCGCAAAGTGACATAATGTAGTTTCTGCGTAACCATGGCGCAAATAAAATCTATAATAACTCGACAATAAGCTATTTTCTCAGGTTAGTTTAGCCTTTAAAACATCACACACAGCCTATTAAATCATGCGCAATAACAATAATATATATAAATTGTAAACTTATTTTATAATCTAAAAAAATGCACTCCTCGAAAAATGTGACACTTTTTACTCGGAACGAAGTTGACATCGGACTGAAGAAAATATGGCCGCCAACGCCGTATTGGCCATAGAGAAAGTTACTTTAGTGCTGCCACTACTCAGATACAAACCCTGCTAATGTCTTAACACCACAAAATGGGCAGTTAATAGGTGCGCAATAGAAGTAGCGCAAAGAATTGACTTTCTTTAGTGTTTTAAAAATGTGTGAAAAATAATGTACTTTCTTAGGAAACACCACCCGATATTAAAAACGCGGCTAGCTAACTATTATTTTAT
Source organism: Diarsia mendica (assembly GCA_949316265.1). NCBI lineage: Eukaryota > Metazoa > Arthropoda > Insecta > Lepidoptera > Noctuidae > Diarsia > Diarsia mendica. Next base: position 17,923,966 of record OX438909.1, on the reverse strand, counting down.
AACGTTAAATCAAACAGATTACCAAAAAGCATTAAAAAAAATTATTTTGCTGATGGCGTAAGTGCACCCCTACCAAAGCGGATTCACGTTTTTAATGAAAATTTCGTCACTTTTTGTAGAAAAATGTCATATAATTTTCTAAGTTTATGAACATAATCAAATAAGTTTAGTGGCCGCGGCTCACCACTTCATAAGCAATACGATGCTGTGATTGACAAACGTATAAGTCTTATACTTTTTTTTTTTCATGTAGCGGAGAGTTAAGTTACATCTAATGTGGCAAAATCTACGGCCTGACCCATCTACCAAACCGCACTGTGCCCGATGGTGGATTATAGCCCATTTCCTCTTAAGGCGCTGACAAGAGCCAAATAGGCTTGTATTGAACAATTTTTTAGCCAAATCTATACAGTTTGACACGGCGGAAAAAATATATGTTAATCTTGAACATATTTCTGATAATTTCGTTGTTTTCAAAACACGTTTTTAAAAAGTTTTCTCGATACAAAAAAATGGTAAACTAACCTCTTAAAATGATCTTCCAACAAAAATATCTGTATTACTGATGAACGTACGTTGGTAAAATTTATAACAATAACGTATCATATTTAAATACAAAATTTGGTTGTTTTTAATTTTTGATTATTTAATAAATTATTATTTTATAATTAATCATTATATGGTTTGTAAGAAGTTCGAGCGTTGCGTCATCGCGCTCTCTTTCTTACGTATGCAATCCGACAGTGAGCGCTTAGGCGCGGTGCTAGACGGACGTATGTCACTTTGCGCCCCACTGACAGCTATCCGTTCATCTATAAATTATTATTGACCGCGTCACAATGTTAGTCCAGGATCCACGGTACATTTTTTCACTTGATTACTATCAAGCTAATTTTCCGTGAGCCAACATTACCCTATACGAAAACTCTCGATTGTGGTAGGTAATAGGGGCAGCAGGGATAAAATATATATTGATTATATATTATTATAATTATTTATTTGATGATTTTCAAAAATCTATTACTAACTATTTTATTTTTATCTGATGATCATTATCTAAATCCAACATGTATTGATAACGAGCTCATCAAAAATTACTACAAACCAGGGGTCCGTAGCCGAATGGCAAAAAACGGAACCCTTATATATTCGTCATGTCTGTTTGTCCGTCTGTCCACCCGTATGTCACAGCCACTTCATTCGGAAACTATTGAGACTACACAGTTGAAACTCTACAAGTATTCTGTGAACCGCTTTACGATTTTTATACAAAAATAAAAAAAAGGATTTAGGGGGTCGCCCCATACATGGAACTGAAACTATATTTTTTTTTTCATCAAACCTATACCTACGTGTGGGGTGTCTATAGACATTAGACAGGTCTTTAAAAATGACATTGAGGTTCCACAAACAATTTTTTCTCAAAGCCAATCGTTTGGAAGACAGACACTTCCAAATTTGTAAAATGGCGACCGGCCTCGCGGTCGCTTGCCTTCGGTATTGCCAACAATGACCAGCTTTTCAAGGCTGCTATCTCCTCTTTGCATTATGTGGCCGAAATAAGACAAAATACGCTGTAGGCAAACTGTTGACAATCGAGTCTTGATATCGAGTTGGTAAAGGATAGACACATTTGTGCGTTTGGCCGTCCATGGAATTCGGAGAATCCGCCTAAAACACCACATTTCGAATGCGTCTATCCTCTGTCTTACTCTTGTTTGGATTGTCCATGTCTTAACTTGTGGGGAAAAATGCTCCTTCCGAGAAAACCCTACCTCCTTTCGAGAAGCCTGTGCCTGAAAAGGAACCGATCCAGGCTGATGATGGTTTCGTGACGGTGTTGAGGAGGAAGCGCCGTCAGCGAACCATCAAGAACCGCTGCGGCACGGCTCCATCGGAGCCCAATGTGCATATTCGTGCCGCAAAGCCGAACACTCCTTTGTACCTCTCCCGTCTACATTACACCACTACGACGAGGGACATCGTGGAGTACGTGCGCCAGAAGATCAAGTACGTGGCGAGAGTGCAGCTGCACGAGTCGCGCCGCAACGTCAACTTTAAGGCGTTTGTGGTGCGAGTACCGACATGCTACCTGCACCTCGTCTTGGAAGAGGACTTTTGGCCGCAGGGGGTGGTGTTTCGACGCTTCCGCGGGCAAGTGCCACATGATCGCACAGTGACGTAGTGCAACTGTAGTGATACTAATATAGTTTTAAGGTTTTGTTTACTAACACAAGCTGTCAATTATATCGTATGTATGTTAGTCTGTAAGGTATTTATCTATGGGCCAAAGTAGCCTGAAAATAAATAAATATTATTATTATTAACTCTATGGAGGAAAATCAGGAATACTAGTGCTCTGACCAAACGGGCCTTCGTTTTAAAACTTATACCACGTTTTTCCCAGATGTTCCGGGGGCGTAATATAGCATCTTTAGCCATGGCTATCCGCCGTTTTATTTCTGTGACGCAGCTACCTTCATTTCTTATATTGGAGCCCAGTTAATCGAAGCTGTCCACAGTATAGATGCCTTAGATGTTATAGGCGCCCGATAGGTTTCCCGCACGATGTACCACCATAAGCTTGGTTTTCTGCCTATTTATTGCAAACCCTACTTTGCCACTTTCCACTTCCAATCTGTGCCGTATCTCTTTCATGTTGCCAAATGTTGTAGCAAGGAGAACGGTGTCATCAGTGTACCTCAGATTGGAAATCCACTTTCCACCAACAGTAAACCCCTTGTCCCAGCCCTAAAGAGTCTTGAATGATATTACTCTTCGTACATATTGAAGAGCAGAGGTGAGAGGATGCATCCCTGCCTAACGCATTTGAACAGTCGGTGTCTATTTTGACGAAAGAGCGGTTGTTGATGTGTAGGTAGAGGCATCGGACTATGTCAATAAGATGTTGAGGCGTTCCCATGTCTTTAAGAACCCCCCACAGCTTGCCCCACTCCACGCAATCAAATGCTTTGGTATAATCTATGAAACATATCAATACAGGGCTGTTAAATTCCCGACTTTTCTCTATAATTTGGCGAACGTTCAGGATTTGTTCCCGCGTGTCTTTGCCTTTAACAAAACCTGCTTGCTCTTCTGGAATTTGTGGCTCCAGAAAGTGTATTAGCCTGTTGTTTATGATGTACAGGAGTATTGATGGTGCGTGGAGTAAGTGCCAAACACTTAATATAATTTTTAGAATCTTGTAGGCAACTTGTAAAGAGTGGGTTTAATAGAAAATATCCAATCCCCAAAACCCAGTTAGTAAGTAATCATTTTTAATGACTTCGTTATCGATACATATTGGAAGGAAGGAAGGGGACTCTTTGATCAAACCATACATTTTGTAGGACAAATATTTTTTCAAATAATTTAGATAATTATCATCAGATTTAACAAAAAAAAACCCAGCTGATGATTCTCAAAAGTGTTTGTACTTAACACTTTTGAGAATCATCAAACCAACATATTTTATCCCTGCTACCCCTATTACTTACCACAATCGAGAATTCGAGAGTTTCGTGCAGGAAATTGTTGGGCGTCTCGCCGTCTCATCAAAATTAGCTTGATAGTAATCAAGTGCAAAAATGGACCGCGGATCCTGGACTATTTGTTTCTTACTTGGTAGTATGGCGCTAGGGTATCGGAAAAATTGTGGGCGTGTCCAAAAATACTGAAACATCAGAAGTCAATAGCTATTGTCATCGTCTTAAAGAGATGAGGCTCGAGTTACAGCAGTGAGAACATTATAGGCTGATTATATGCTTAATTTAACCTTCAATTCCACAGGGGCTGACACTATCCGGGTGCGAGCAGGAGAGCAGTAACACAGAGCTGGCTACCCGTGTGAAAGAAAGGGATGGAGACGCTGCGAAAGCTATCTACGTGGCTTCAGATACAGCTGGGTCTTTGTTCACTGGAGCTCCTAATGGTGGAATGGTGCTAATTGCTGGTAAGTTGATGAAAGGTTTCTATGGGAATGAAACAGCAGAGGGATTTGGTTGTTGAGCTGTGTCGCAAACCATGCTTTACTTCCTATCCTGCCCTTTTAGCCCAAAATCATGCAGCCTTTGCGCTGCCACCGACAATGCAGTGGAAGTAGCGATGTTTTGGGCTGAAGAAAAAGATGAGAATGAACGTGGAAAATGGTAAAATACTATAGAATTTTCTATGTGTAAGGGTGAAACATATACCAATAGTGGAGACATCGTTTGTTAGGCATAGTTATTTGGCAACGACATCTCACAAATACTTATTGCTTCTGGTGTGTTCACATAACATTAGCTAACTAATTTGTCAAAGGTAGAATTAACATTTGAACACTGCGACTTATTTGTTAGCAGCCGAATGGTTCTAGCCGTTACGAAGTCTCTAAACGAAAGATAACTGTTTATTTAACGGCCAATGCGTTTGCTTTCTCTATTGAGAGTGATTGACTCCAATTGAACCCGCGAAGTAGTGATAAAAGCAGTCTATTTTATTTATTACGGATAAATATTTGTGTACTTAGTACAGCTAGGACCATCTACCAATCCGCACTGGGCCCGCGTGGTAGATTATAGCCCATTCCCTCTCAAATGGGCTGATGATGATTATGTCAGCTAGGGGACGAAAGAAAGGGGATCAGAACGGAATGATAAATTACAAGGGATCAGAAAGGAATACACAAAAGAAAAATATTGGCAGAGGATCGGTTTGGGGGATCAGACCGGAATAACTCAATGGATGAATTGTGTGAAGAATGATATGAAAGAGAAAGGAGTAAAATATGATGCCGTGACGTCTGACAGGGGAGAATGGAAGAAGAAATCATGTTGCACCGACGTAGAATATGACAAGGGCAGGAAGGAAGGTGATGATGATGAGTACAGATAGAACGAACAATGATCGAGAACTGAATCAATTTATTGTCAGCTAAGCGTCACAGGGGATCGGACTGACTCAAAAAAATATGATTCTGTTTAGTCCGTAAGTTAGATTAAGTATCGAAAAATATTGAATACGTATTTTTTGTTTTATCAAATCAATAAAACATGACGAAGATAAAACGCGTCAAAGATCTTTGAGTGGGGCTTGAAACGTCACTTGTGTCGTCAAAATGTACTATCATATGACGTCACACGAGTTTTCGAAGCACTGTATCGTCTTCATTTTAAGTTTACGTGAAAATAGAAAAAATACATGTCCAATAATTTTTGGAAATCTATCTGACGGACTAATTAGTTTTTTTTGTCCGATCCCCTATTGCACCAAAGTAGGTCTAAGGAGCATAAAGTACACACACGTTGACTGTCAAATCAAATCAAATCAAATCAAAATTCATTTATTCAAACTAGGCTGATAATCAGCACTTTTCGAAGGTCAAAATTTACTTTACTTTACTTTACTACAGTGAAATTTGGCTAACTGGGACATGGATAAGTGAGAAATCTCTATAACTGGAACTCATACTGGGGTCCCATGAAACAAATTGAATATCTGAGACACATTTAACCAGGTTTTACTGTATTTACATTTTTTATAAGACAGTCCCCCAAAAACGCCCACCCATCGGCACTTCCTAGTGTTTAGCTGGAAAGAAGAAGTGGCGGAACAAACTCCCCAGCACTGTAGAAGTCATGCTGCGCTTATCCCAAATAAATTGAAATAAGAGCAAGGGAATGATGACTATGTTTATAGGTATGGCATTTGTTTATCTTAGGCCGTTTGACTTGTCGAAAACGACTTCCCTTGGAACTTGTATAATTATGCAAATAAACGTTATAAAAAAGTTGATTGACAACTGAAAAACTGTGTGATTCATCAGTAGCATCATCATCTGCCAAGTATATTGGGGTCGGCTTCCAGTCTAACCGGATGCAGCTGAATACCAGTATTTTACATGGAGCGACTGCCTATCAGACCTCCACAACCCAGTTAATACTAGGTAATACGATACCCTTTGGTAAGACTGGATGTCAGAATTTCAGGTCACTGACTATCTGTAACGACTACCAAAGATCTAAGTATATAATATGGCAGCCGGGACCAACAGCTTAACGTACTTTCCGAGGCACGGAGGAAACCCGGTATGTCGGGCGGTCACCCATCCACAGACCGCATCATGATCAGAAGGTCTAAGTAGCAAAATGTCCAACAGCGCAAAATGTCTAATGAGCAGGAAGTCTACTTAGCAAAATGTCCATGTAGCAAAACGTCCAACTATCAGATGGTCTATATAGCAGAACGTCTATTTAGCAAATCGTCAGATTCTCAAAATGTCTGGATACTCAGGCACAAAATTCAACACACACATTTCATGGGGAGGTAAATGGACATGGCATTATAAGATTATGTAGGTACATAATATACTCTTTGGTCAATGTATTCGTAGCATAATATACCGGTATCATACCTTTTTAATTGTGAGTATTGTGACTGACACATTACTCATATGTTATTCCTGTATCGATTGCTCTACTCATTTTTTTTTTTTTTTTGTTAGCCTATATTGTCCCACTGCTGGGCAAAGGCCTCCCCCATAGTCTTCCACTCTTCTCTCCGTGCGGCTTTCTCCGGCCAATCTCGTACAAAAGCCTCTAAGTCGTCACGCCAGCGTTTTCTAGGCCTCCCTCGGCGACGACGCCCGTCCTCTGGCACCCACTGCGTGACGACCCTAGCCCATCGGTCCTGATGCATTCTGCAGACATGGCCCGCCCAATCCCACTTTAACCCAGCAGTCTTGTTACCCACATCGGCGATTCCGGCGATTTGGAGCGTATTGTGGTATTGCGTATTCTGTCGCTGAGCTTTATCCCCAATACGCTTCGTTCCATCGCCTTTTGGCAAACCTTGAGTCTGGACTTTTGTGACTCGGTCAGCGACCAAGTTTGAGCACTACGGTGCTCAAACTTGGTCGCTGACCGGTTAGGATGGGCAGAATGCACATGTCGATGAGTTTACGCTTCAGGGATAAAGGTAGGTCACCCTTCATCAGCGACTTCATGGACCAGTAGCTCTTCCAGGCGTTCTCGACACGGCGGTCGATTTCTCTGTCTTGCCTGTTTTCGAAGGAAACTAGCTGGCCCAAATAAATGTACTCATCGACGTAGTGAATTTCTTGCCCATCTACCTCAACCCTACTTTTTGTGCTTTGACCGGTTTATCATTAGTCCAACCTCAAGGCTTGCTGTGCTCAGATCTTGGAGCATCTTTTGTAACTCAGTAGCAGTCGGTGCAAATAATATGATGTCATCAGCGAAACGAAGGTTGGTGAGTTTCTTGCTCCGACCGACTTTCATACCGTAACTGGACACTAGATCCGCCAGGTTCTTGAATACCTCCTCAAGGGTACTAGTAAACAATTTGGGAGAGAGCGGGTCACCCTGCTTCACGCCTTTGTCTATTTTAAAATGTTGACCAGGAAAGTTGAGTTTTATGTTTGCTGTGCTATTGTTGTATATTATTTTGAGGATATTGATGTAGGTTTGCTCCAACTGTTTCTGTTGATTTTGTAAAGAGGAAAATATAGCTGCATGTTTTATGCTGTCGAATGCCTTCGTATAGTCCACGAAGGCCAAATACAGAGGTTTTGTAAATTCTACGTGCTTTTCCATGATTTGGTTTAAAGCATGTAGGTGGTCTGTTGTGGAATAACTTGGGCGAAAAAAAACCTAGACTTTTTGTTTTCAAATAAATATATATAATTTATAAATGACTTTTAGTTTCTATCATGAGTGTACACATTTAAAAATTGACTTTTTGCTAAATAGACGTTCTGCTATATAGACCATCTGATAGTTGGACGTTTTGCTACATGGACATTTTGCTAAGTAGACTTCCTGCTCATTAGACATTTTGCGCTGTTGGACATTTTGCTACTTAGACCTTCTGATCATGATGCCACAGACCGACCTAGGCAAGGATAGCTTTACCTAAAGATCATCGTGTGATTCATCAGTAGCATGTTATTGTTTATATAATAGGTAGGTACTTCAATGTTTGAGCGCGCGATTAGATTTGTTAGAATACTAGGAGTTTTATTGAACGTAGTAAACATACCGGTTATCGGCCGTTTAAGCGGCTTGCTGACTTCAGAGTTGATTTCTATCATCAAGCTGCACTCCAAGACTTTTCTTTTTTTTTTCATTTCATTCTACAATAGTCTAGTTTCATAAAACCTAACGTTTATAGACGTATCAGTAATACATAATTTAAAAAAAAATATTATTCGTCAAAATAACAAATATACCGGCTATCGGCCTTTTCACTCAGTTATCGTCCACCAGTGCACTGGTTATCGGCCACCTAATTTACGGTAGAAAAACGACTCATATTCAATAGGTCATAAGGTTTATAATAGTATGAAAGTAAAAAATATTCAATTCACAAAAAGCGGTATATTTTTACTCTCTTCTACGACTTAAAAATACAATTAGGTAACAGATTAAAATATCAAAAATAAAACAAATAGCTAAAAAAAAAAAACTTTTGGCTTTACCAAAAATCCTGAAGTTTTTGGCCTGGCGCTTTTCGAAGGGTTTTTAAATTCGAAAGATTCTGAATGTCTGGGTGTTGAAGTGGAAGAATGGATTAAACCTCGGGGTGTCTTCGATATCATGTCAGAAGATCCCTTAACCTCAAACGATTTTGAATTTTCCAGGATTGAACCGGATTGTGAAGGTCGGGGTGTCTTCATGGTCTTGTCAGAGGATTGGTTAACTTCAAATGATTTAGAATGTCGGGGGATTGAAATCTTGAGTCTTTGAGGATTTGTTAACTTCTGATGATTTCGAGCGTCTGGCAGTGGAACTGGATTGTGAAGTTCGTGGTGTCTTCGATTTAGATCGCCGTTTTTGTAAATACGACTCCTTTGTGCGATCAAGTTCACGTAAGATTATGCTTGGATTTATACCCAGCTTACCTATATTCTCTTCCATCAGGTAAAACACTTTTCTGGCTATTTCAAAATGCCTCTCGTTCAGAGGTCTTTGTGAACTTGTTTGAGCAGCAATGGTATTTCGTATCTGAGCGTCTTTTACGCATTTTGAAAAGTCTACTTGTTCTCCATCAAATGGATATAGGCCGCATTTACGGAATCCATTCTTGACTGTCCGAGTCATATCCATGTCTAGTGTCTCTTTAAAAACTTGGCAGAAATTTGTTTTTGTTACGCATTTGTTAAGGTTTTCAGACCTACTCTGCCAATTTTTTACGGTGCGCTTCCATTCTTGTTTCAGAGGCTTGAAGACACTTACATCTGCTGGTTGTAGAATGTGAGTGGCGTTAGGCGGTAAAGCGTACAGAATGATATCATCATTATCCTTGCAAAACTTACTCAGTGGCATGGACATGTGTGACTTATGTCCATCTACGAAAAAAGTACAGGCTTTTTTCGTTTTGTTTCGTGAGCCAATCGTTGAACCCGTTAAACATGTACTCGAAAAATATATCCGAAGTCCGAACGCATCCATCCAGTCTCCGATTTCCCCAAAATCCAATCAGACGGCATGCTGTCGACGACTGCTTTAGGTGGTCTTTTATATGGGAACAGCACTAGTGGTGGATATATCTCCCCAGATGCTGTTATTACCACTAATACTGTTATATTCTCTTTCTCATTGCCTTTCTTGACAACATATACGTTTTTATAACCTTTAGGAGCTAGAACCTTTCCTGATTTAGGAGACAATGAAACTCCAGTTTCATCAACGTTAAGAATACGACTCGGATCATCTATTAAATCTAATGCATTTCATTCATCCAAGAAAGTGTGTAAGTCTGCAAACCATTTTCGAATTGAACTTTCTTTAATGGCTTCTCGCGCCTTTTTAATAGCTTCTGGCTCTCGGATGCTTATGCTTGGATGGCGTTTGAGAAAGCTGAGATACCATCGTATTCCAGGTTTACCTCCTGGAAAGCGATGGTCTATGCCCAGGTCTATTGCAAGCTCAGCCACCGTATCCAGAAGGTCATATTTGTTTATTGGAATTCCAGCTTTCTCCAACTCAATTATCCAATCAACGATTTTCTTTTCTCCATCAAATTAACCAAATAAAGGGTCTGGGCCAACTTTTCTCTTTTGATCAGCAACACGGCTGGAAAGTGTCCTGTATAGTGGATCTTGGAACTCCGTACTGCCGGCATGCTTCTCTTATGCCGCGAATGTTGCTGCGTATATCTGAAAGCGCACTTGTCAGTGCCTCTTCACTATGAGCAAATCTTCGGAAAGGCTCTTAATTTTTTTTCTTTTTCTTTCCATAACTGACAGGTGCCATCTGCAAATAAAAGCATAATTCCAACACCAAGCACACCAACCAAAATGCAGCTATTATCACATATTACCGGTAAATAAGCTTGAATAAGTGGCAATTATTAGTAAACAGCTACGACCCCGCGGTTAAAAAGTAGGCTTATTCATTCAGAGTAAGGCTATATCTATGCCAAAATTTAATTTTAACCCATCTAGCCGTTGCAGCATAAAGGGGTAAGAAACAAAGTCAAAAACAAATATAACGGCCAGAAATAGGTTACATTATTACCACTTATCGGCCACCTTTATTTCAAACGGCCGGAATCAGGTCTAATCTTTGCTAATTTTCGGCCTTCCTATTTCAAACGGCCGGAGATAGGTTTTGATTTTACTGGTTATCGGCCGTCAAACGGCCGGAAACAGGTTTAGTTTTTACTGGTTATCGGCCGCTAAACTTTACATATTTTAGAAGGTTATATCTTTGAAAATATGAGGTATACTGGCGGCCGAAATCTAGCTTTAAATTCACAAAATTGTAGTTGTTCACAAATACTATGGAATCTATGTTGGTGAATTTAAGGTTTCCGCAAGAAAGTGTGTAAGTCTGCAAACCATTTTCGAATTGAACTTTCTTTAATGGCTTCTCGCGCCTTTTTAATAGCTTCTGGCTCTCGGATGCTTATGCTTGGATGGCGTTTGAGAAAGCTGAGATACCATCGTATTCCAGGTTTACCTCCTGGAAAGCGATGGTCTATGCCCAGGTCTATTGCAAGCTCAGCCACCGTATCCAGAAGGTCATATTTGTTTATTGGAATTCCAGCTTTCTCCAACTCAATTATCCAATCAACGATTTTCTTTTCTCCATCAAATTAACCAAATAAAGGGTCTGGGCCAACTTTTCTCTTTTGATCAGCAACACGGCTGGAAAGTGTCCTGTATAGTGGATCTTGGAACTCCGTACTGCCGGCATGCTTCTCTTATGCCGCGAATGTTGCTGCGTATATCTGAAAGCGCACTTGTCAGTGCCTCTTCACTATGAGCAAATCTTCGGAAAGGCTCTTAATTTTTTTTCTTTTTCTTTCCATAACTGACAGGTGCCATCTGCAAATAAAAGCATAATTCCAACACCAAGCACACCAACCAAAATGCAGCTATTATCACATATTACCGGTAAATAACCTTGAATAAGTGGCAATTATTAGTAAACAGCTACGACCCCGCGGTTAAAAAGTAGGCTTATTCATTCAGAGTAAGGCTATATCTATGCCAAAATTTAATTTTTACCCATCTAGCCGTTGCAGCATAAAGGGGTAAGAAACAAAGTCAAAAACAAATATAACGGCCAGAAATAGGTTACATTATTACCACTTATCGGCCACCTTTATTTCAAACGGCCGGAATCAGGTCTAATCTTTGCTAATTTTCGGCCTTCCTATTTCAAACGGCCGGAGATAGGTTTTGATTTTACTGGTTATCGGCCGTCAAACGGCCGGAAACAGGTTTAGTTTTTACTGGTTATCGGCCGCTAAACTTTACATATTTTAGAAGGTTATATCTTTGAAAATATGAGGTATACTGGCGGCCGAAATCTAGCTTTAAATTCACAAAATTGTAGCTGTTCACAAATACTATGGAATCTATGTTGGTGAATTTAAGGTTTCCGCAATAAAGGCAACGAGAAATGACGTAAATCAGGGCTGTCCAAACAAAGGCCCGCGGGCCGCATGCGGCCCGCGGCTTGTTTTCAGGCGGCCCGCGACACACATTACAATAAGTAATTAGCAGCAGTTTTTAAAAAAAACCTTAACTAACTGCATTATGTCTACGAAGAAGCGAAAATTAAGTGATGAACATCGAGTATTTAATGAGAGGTGGGAACTTGACTATTTTATATGCAACAACAATAATAAAATTCAGTGTATGATTTGTATGCTTGACAACTGAAAATATTTTTCTGGCCCTCCAGCTTTTGTATGAAATTTAATTAGCCCGCGAAGGTGTATAGTTTGGACAGCCCTGACGTAAATAAACCGGTTTTGCGACCACCCGGTCGGAAACTAGATTTTGAAATTTATCGTTGACGTATTATCCGACCACCAAAAATATCACAAATTATGACAAGTTTGATGAGTTTGGGCACTTAAATAATGAAATTAAACATTCTAAATACACACAAACCAAATCAATCACCAATAAACCAACAGTAACACTTAAAAACTTACCTTTGAAAATCAATCCACGTGCTATTTTTTTCCCTAAATTTGACACGAGTCTACACACTAAATTTTGAAATTGCGACTGAAGGCTCAGTTCGCAAATTTCGAGGTCATGCCGTTGGATTATGAACCCGTGAAGTTCGTCCCGATCGAATAGCGCGAAATTAGAAAGGAGCGGTCTATACACTGTCTATTATTCAAAAAAACGTGCGAAGTGGCCGAAAAGGGGTAGTGGCTGGTAAACCGGTATGTTTACCTACATTAAAATCTCATGACGTCAGGTAGTTTACATTGAACTTCGGTAGCTCAGTCAACACCTAATGGTCAATCTTCAGGTTTATAAACCGTGCTTGCCTAGGTTGATCTGTGGCTTGTGCCTCGGCAAGTCGGCAAGCACGTCAAGCTGCTGGTCTGACAACCAGTCTTACCAAGGGTTATCGTATTACCCCGTACATACAAACTGGGTTGTGGAGGTCAGATAGGCAGTCGCTCCATTTAAAATACTGGGTATTAAGACGCAGTCAACGGGGGAACCGTAAAAACGACCTGTTTTTCGTCGCAGAGTTAGCCGTATTGCTACTTATTACAATTCCAAAAAAAATACAGTGTATAGTCAAATGTATAGGTAAAAGACTTATGCAAAAATATTTTCTAAAAGTAATCAAGAACCTCGAAAAAAAAAATCACAAAATCACAAAAAAATCACACGAAAAAACTTTTTCGTCTCGAAATGCTCAATATTTTGAGTGACAACTGTTATTTATTTTTTTACTATCAGAAAGGAAATTTAACCAACTAAAGACATATGTAAAAATATTTTAACATTACAGCGTATTTTTTTTTTAATAAATTAAATCTGCGAACTATCGTTCATTTTGGCAGTCACGAGCATCAAACGCGTCGCCATTTTCAACCTTATTTGTTTAGGCGATGAGTTAAACGCGCGCTCAAGGTCGCGGGCAGCTAATGTCGCCTTAAGCTGCATCTGGTTAGACTGGAAGCCGAAACCAACGTTGTTGGGAAAAGCTAAGCTAGGATGATGCTCACCACAAAAATACAATAAATAGCGTCTATCTAACAACGCAATCTTAGTTTGTAGTTGTACACTTGGGCATCCAAAGAAAAGTCAACATAAAAAAAATCAAGAAGTGATAAGTAGGTATAATGTCATTCCTTGCCAAGCAAATTCGCGACCGCTAAATTTATGAATATCACGTGTGTACAGTGTATACACTAGTGTGCAACAGACTCAACTGTGCATAGCACACACTAATATCATAACGTAAAAGGTTAAGGACCTTTGCGCGTTACAAAACAGATGGCCAAATGATGAATTTACGATACGAGTTATTAATTTATCATCGTTTCGTTGATTTTTCTAAAACTTACCCGTGTTTCGTGTGAATGAAGTCAAGAAACTTGTCAAGGTTTTAAAGGAAATCGACTTGATTTAAGATGCAAATCCCACCCAAAAATGTAGGTAAGTAGGTAAATGCTAAAATAATAAAAAAACTTTTTGCAAAAAACAGCTGACTTCCAAAACAACATTAAAAAGCGTGTTTTACGTTTAGAAGTCGGTAACTTTATTTCATTGACTTATTTGCAACCGACTTTCAAAAGTAAAGTTATTTTAAGTACCTAGGTAGGCAGGTACCTAGGTAGATGTTTTTCGGAGACAAACTTAGCGTTTTTTTTGAAGCCGGTTGTTCTTCTTGTAAAATTTTTTGTTTTACAAAATAGGCGTGAAATATAGTTTTAAATAAGTTATTATCAATAGACACGCATATTTTTATCAAATAATTCGCTACGCGAATACAAATTACTGATTATTTAATAAAAAATGCCGTTACATTAGGAAGCTCGTATGGATAGACCGTGACCTAAATAATTTCAGCCAGTGGCCGGTCTAATGACTTAGGTACCTATTGTGTACGAGTACTTGTAAAGCATCTAATGCCGTGTTCATACCTAGCGATTATTTATGTTTCAAAAAGTTATAGGTAAAATTAACATATATTTTATAGGAACACGTACAGACCTACAAAATCATTTTATTTTGGAAGAAAGATTAGGGTTTCGTAGAAAAGAAATAAAACCCTTGAACAAAATCCTTTTCCCTTTTCGGAATTAAGTAATACTTTTGATACTTTTATAAGTAATAATACCTATCACGTGGACAAAGGATGCGGGGCTCAACTAGAGATATATACCTATTTATAGGTAAGTATACTAGCTGTTCCTAGCGGTTTCACCCGCTACAACTCGCGTGAAGATAAAATCGGGATATAAACTATCCTATGTGTTAATCCAGGTTATAAACTATCTGTGTACCAAATTTTATCCAAATCCGTTCAGTAGTTTTTGCGTGAAGAAGTAACAAACATACACACTTACAAGCTTTCGCCTTTAAAATATTTGTGTGATCTAATGCCGTGTTCATACCAAGCGATTCTTTTATGTTTGAAGCTATAAAATTAACACACTTATTTGGAATCAGGCTGAATTCAGATTTTTTATTGAAGGAATTAGTTAAAACTAGTTTTATAAGTAATAATAATATCGTGTTTTGATGATGCAACTTTTTATGTAAATTTTATGATTCTGAATCATACTCATTAGGTTTTGTTTTAATTTTATTGGTTGGTCTCCATAATAAATTGAACTCGTTTTAGTGTTTTTTAATATTCATAGAAACGATAGTGCGGAAGTTGTGTATTATACGTGCGTGAGTTGTGTTTTTTAAGTTGTGTTTACTTTGTGGCCATTCTACCTCTTAAGGGCCAGCTTCGCGGACGCGCCGCGCGAAGTTTAGGTTTTTAGCGCTACACTCACAACGATCGAGGCTCGCGCACCGCACACGCACACATGTAGGTATGCACAGTGGGTCGCCACGTCAGACTTTGACTCGCCAACTAAATTGTAACTTTATTGTCACTGATTTTGATAATATGTGGTCAAATATGTGATTATTAGATTTATTAGCATAGCGAGATTAATAATGTACCTACATATATTAAATTGTACTATAATATATAATTTTATTATTTTAGATGCACAATACAAAATGAAATTGTTATTCCCAATTACAAAAATAATATATTGTAAGTACTGAAAACCGTGATCACATAAATCTTGCAATTGCTTAAAAACAAAGTCAACGTCGACCAATCTGCGGCCAACAACCAGTTCATGTTCATCAGGCTGCAGCTCCGGTTCCATGATTAGTGCCGGATATTCTTGATTCTGCAATAAATATAACATATCAGATACCTAATGAAATAAAATGAAGACAGACAAGCACACACACACACAATGTGCAGGGCTCCTCCACACGGCCGGACCTACAGGGCTACAACGATAAATGCCTACACTGATAATCACAAATAAAATTTGATACGTTTAACCATAGTACCTATAAAAAAACCGGCCAAGAGCGTGTCGGGCCACGCTCAGTGTAGGGTTCCGTAGTTTCCCGTCCGTCCGTCCGTAAAATATGTAAACGAAGTTAAAAAAAAATGCTTGCATATATACGATTATACTACAAAGTTAGTCCAGAAATTATTTTGTGCAACTTTTTGTCTTTTTTGTACAAAAACTGTTGTTTCCATCCAAGTTCAAAATTATTTTTCTAGAAAGTCCTTATAAAGTTCTACTTTTCAGTTTTTTTTCATATTTTCTAAACTTATGGTTCAAAAGTTAGAGGGGGGGAGGGGGACACATTGTTTTTTACTTTTGGAGCGATTATTTCCGAAATTATTGACATTATCAAAAAATGATTTTAGTAAACCCCTATTCATTTTTAAATACCTTTCCAACAATATATCGCACGTTAAGGTTGCACAAGCAAGTCATTCTTCCATACAAACGTAGTATGGTGATTACTCCTCTGGTTGACGGTGTAGGTTCAAAATAAAAATTGTATCAACTAATCTTGTCATTATCTAGGTCTCTATGGAAGCAGAATTGGAAAAAAAATATTGGCTTGAAAGTTATGAGCGTCGAAACTTTCATATTTTAGCACTAATTTTAACCATCTTTGGGCGTAAATAAGTTACGTATATACAGGGTTGGGCAGTATTTGAATTACTTGTAATTACTTGTAATTAAAATACGTAATTGAAATACAAATACGTATTTGGTATTTGTATTTCAATTACTTCCTTAAAATGTAATTTGTAATTCGTATTTCAAATAACTGACGACGAAGTATTTTGTAATTAGTATTTCAAATACTTGAGGCTTCAAAATACATTTGAACATTAAAATACATTTAACCTTCATTTAGAAATTTTTGAACTAAAAAGGTTAAAATAAAAACTTGAGTTGTTTATTTTGTTTTTAAATCATTTTTGCCACCGACTTCCGAAATAAAGTTAGTTACTTTACACTTTTTTCTGATGGTTTTTGAAGGCGGTTATTTTATTTTTTCAAGATTTTGTATTTTGTATTTCAATTAAAAATGGCTAAAATACTGTAATTTGTATTTTATATTTCAAATACCTTACTTAAAAATATTTAGTATTTTAATTACTTGTGATACTGTATTTTGTAATTTGTATTTCAATTAAAGCAAAGCATGTATTTTGCCCAGCCCTGCGTATATAGTACGAAAATTAAAAAAGTAAAACCATACAGACATAGATTAGTTATTAAAGAATTCAAATAATTCTATTTTGAACAGATACATTCAATGGATTTTTCATGGTATCCATACTACCAAAGGTCCGCATAGAAACAATCGCGAGCCCGTTTTAGTTGTGTCTCTTTTGCTCTATGCATTTCGCTCGTGACGTCGGATGAAATAGTATGCATTTTAGCCCCGCCCACCAACTAGTTCGTGCCGTTGGCTTGTTTACCCTTAAGGTTGAAATTAAAAAAAAAACACTTCCCACTTTACATATAGGGGGGCTACCCTAATAAAACATTTTTCCAATTTTTATTTAACCGCTTTGTCGGCGTGATTGATACACATATTGGTACCAAATTTCAGCTTTCTAGTGTTAACGGTCACAGAGATTAAGCGAGGACGGACAGACGGACGGACAGACAGACATGGCGAAACTTTAAGGGTTCCTAGTTGACTACGGAACTCTAAAAAGGGGGAAGTACGGTATCTTCATACATACAAACGCACCGCGCGCGGCTTATATCTGTGCGCCATAGTAGGTATCTTTTTTGTTGGATAATTACGAGAGCAACTTGAAAATGAGATTTTTTGTTTGTTGAGATATCTTAACAACTTTTTGTCAAATGAAAATTCTAGGTATAAAACCATTCTATCCGTTTGAATCATATAAATCGGTCCACGCGTTTATCAGATAATTAAGAATGAAAATGTAAACAACCAGAATTTTTGATGTTTTTGTTCTACGAACGAAATGTAATGTCAAATCAGACGCACAAAAAAAAAACACAAATACACAATAAGAAACACATACCTACCCTGTTGTTTCTGTTATCTATGTACCTACCAGTACATTTACAAGTAATATAATGCAAATTCACAATAATATAAAAAGTATACTTACTCAATTTCAAAACTAATAAGGTATCACAAAAGTTTGTCGCGAGACCACTGTGCACTGATTTTGTGTACGTACACGGTTCGACTGCGATCTGCCGATGCGGCGCAAATCGACGTGCTCTCACGTTGGAGGCGCGTGGCAGACTGAGCCACGAGTGGGTCCGTCGAAGCTTGGTAAGAAAGCGCTCCGCTTCATAGTAATTTGTATGAAGATTTTGAGCGAAAAACATGGGCAAGTTTGTGATTTTTTTACACAAAATGAGAGTATGTTTATTAAAAAATGAAGCTTTCAGTGACTGCTTTATACTTTTAACTTTATTATTTAATAAAATTCATTTAAAAATTCTCAATAATTACGACTCAGTTGTTACAATACGGGAGTGCGATTTACTCGTTTTTAGTGATTTTCTGATTTTTTTTTACACTTATCCATAAGCATTATCTTAAATTCGAAAGTTTCAATAACAAGTTACATTCATTGGCTAGCTGTGTGATTTATTTCAAGGTTGTGGAGCATCGTTTTCTATCTATTTCTATGACATTCCCAACCTTCGATTTCCGGAGCCGGCCCTTAATAATATCATTAATCGATACAAATATTTTGAAGCTGATGAGTTTTTGTTGTTTGGTTGAACGCGCTAATCCCAGGAACTACTAGTTGGAATTGAAAAAATATTAGGTACTTACTGTAGGATAGCCCATTTATCGAGGAAGGCTATAGGCTACTTAAAATTAGTTATAACATCACGCCACGGCCAATAGAAACGTAGCATACATTTAAAGTCTTGCAATAGAGGAGAAAAAAAAATCAAAAGAGAAAAGAATTTAAAAGAAATTACTTAAGCCTGAAGAATTGATGATACATCAGCATTCAGCATATTAACTCAAAAACTCAAAAAGCGTCTGAACACTTCAATCTTAAACATAGTGTATTGCAATTTCGCTATCTCTCGCGCAAATCGCTGCATCGCAAAAAAATATCACGACTTCACGCGATGTCGATTCACTCATTTATATTCATGAATCGAAAGAAATCATTCTCAATCACCACTTAGTTGCAATTTATGTAGAATTTTGATTGAAATCACTGTTCTACTTTTATGAAGGCACGAAAAGAAACCGTGAGATCATTGCGAGTGTTGAAAATGACATTCAATTGTTTTTAATGTCAAAATAATTGATTTGTGTGTTGAAGTGTTAATTAAAATAACTGAAATTGACCTGAAATCGCATTGGTTGTGCTATGCGAAATAAATGATTATTTTATAGTAAAATATTCCAATCTATACATATAATAAAATGGTAGGAAAGTCAAAACTGTACATTGAATATTTTTAAAAAAGAATACTTGGGATGTGATCTACAATCGATACCGAAGCCAAAAATATGGTTTTTAGAATTTCTGTCTGTTTGTCTGTTTGTCTGTATGTATGTCCGGGATAAACTCAAAAAGTACTGCATGGATTTACTTCAAATTTGGCACGAATATTACTAAGAAGTCGGGTCATCCTATAGGCTACATATTATCACGCTATCACCTACGGGGACCGAGCAGTGAACCTTTATTTCTTCAATGCATTCTGTAACAACGTGTAATCTAACGACGCATATTTAAATGTTGTTATTATGTTAACCATGCTATAAGCTAGCTTTATACTGTAAAAATCACGCAATATAAGTAACTCAGGCCGATAAACATAATAATTATTATAATTTTGTAGTATCAAGACAATTTAAAGCAGCGCCATCTATGGGATTTCAAAAACATCAAGTCGAATTACATGACATGTGTAAGTCCTTTTTGGTTTTATATAATTTGATGATGTTGGCGAGGTTAATAGTTGTTTTTAAAAGTCATAGATGGAGTTGTGCATTTTCTTCTTAAACATTGTATCGTTAATTCGTTTCAGAGATGAGCAAGACAATTAAAAAAAAATGTGTTTATATAAGTTTTAAGCTGCTTCATCTGTCTTATAAAATTCATCGGGATTGTCTGTGATGAACGCGTGCTGAACACCTGTCTCAGTTCACTTCTAGACGTGGTCATTTCTATCGGCGGCAATCCACTGGTCGAATATGGGTTACCAGCTCCCCAATCTAGCACTGCATCAAGACCGTGGAAATCAGGAGTATAACACTGAGACAATTTACGAACCGGGCGAAATGACCACCATACGAAATTACCATGTCGCTTTGTTCTCTTCAGAGCAAAATCTAATTTATGACACCGTACTTGAAAGCGTTGGGCAAAACCAGGGTAAAATGTTTTTCTTGGATGCTTCTGGTGGAACAGGAAAAACATTAGTTACCACTGGCATAATTGCAGAGGTCAGGAGGCAAGGCAAAATTACCATTGCTGTAGCGTCGTCGGCAATCGCTGCCACACTGTTTTCGCATGGCAAGACAGCACATACTAATTCCCATCGATTTAGAAATGGCCAACAGGAAGGCAGT
This sequence comes from Diarsia mendica, assembly GCA_949316265.1. NCBI lineage: Eukaryota > Metazoa > Arthropoda > Insecta > Lepidoptera > Noctuidae > Diarsia > Diarsia mendica. Next base: position 17,903,541 of record OX438909.1, on the reverse strand, counting down.
TGAGGCCGAGGACAGAACTTTGCAGGACATCCACAAGAACGAACATTTGATGGGTGGTTCTGTTCAGTGGCGATTTCCGACACACGCTTCCCGTGGTGACCCGGGGATCGAAGGCTGACGAAGTGAATGCTTTGTTGAAATGATCTTCGTTGTGGTCACGAGTTCGTACACTGCGCTTGACCATTAACATGAGAGCTCGGCACGGCGGCAATGCACGTGCTCAAGAATTCTCCAATGTCCTTCTAAGGCTTGGCGACGGCGAGGAGAGAGGTGGACAGGTGGCGCTTCCAGAGTATCTCGGTACTTCGGTAGAGTTTTATTTATCCAGCTAAGAAGAACTCATTCGCTGTGTGTACGGGGACATCAGTCGTATACCGCACCAGCAGAATTCTTGGGTGTGCGAGCGGGCCATTTTAACTCCCAATAATGATCAGACTGCGGCAATTAACGAATGCATTCGTTAATTGCCGAATTAACGAATGCATTATCTCGGAAATTGAGGGGAATGAAGTGGTCTACACCTCTATAAACACTGTCGTCAAGCAAGATGGCGCCACACATTATCTCGTGGAATATCTGAACTCCCTGTCAGCAAGTAGACTTCCAGCGCTTACCATCAAGCTGACGGTCGGTGTCCCGATTATGCTTCTTCGGAACCTATCTCCTTCGAAGTTGTGTAACGGGTCCCGCCTTAAAGTCATCTCGCTCCACAGACACACCATTGAGGCGAAAATTCATACGGGTTGTGGAGTCGGCGAGGCAGTATTTATACCACGTATTCCACTCATAGCTCATAACTTCCCGATCCAGTTCAAGCGCGTACAATTCCCCGTGAGTGTTTGCTGAGCGATGACCATCAATAAGTCGCAGGGGCAAACACTGAGGGCAGCGGGTGTCGACCTCAGGACGAGCTGCTTCTCACACAGGCAGCTGTACGTCGCTTGCTCTTTACATTTTGGCTGCGGATAGCCACCAACCCACTATTTGTTTATCGAAAATTCCTTTAAGTATGTTATTTTTACCCTTCCATTTTTACTTCAGTCACAACTTATGACTTAATTCAGGAGAATCACCATAAAGTCATTTATTCAAAGCAGGCTGAAAATCAGCACTTTTTGAAGGTCAATTTTACAAAAGACCTTCTCACTCTGTTACTGCTCTTTCTGTAGATATGAAATGTTAAGAGAGAGAAACGGGTAAATGAGTGAACGGGTATTTTTAAACAAAGTGTAATCGTAGGTATTTTTGGTGCTGTATAGCGTACACGCAGACGACGTCGCGGGCAGCAGCTAGTAACTAATAAAAGTAGTTATAATGAGTAGAGATACATTGACCAATAAAGAGGTTCTAAATTCATCATTTCAGCCGAAAGACGTCCACTGCTTTACATACGCCTCCGGCCTCACCCAAGTGTCACCACATTGACCGGTCCCGTGCGTCTCGCATCCATCCTAGTGGAATTTCTTCCAGAGCAGCGTCTTCTGGTTCGCGTTTTGAGTCAAATCAGTAAAAAAAATGGTCTGTTTCCCCTATTTCTGGGCTAGTGACCAATAAATAAATATTGTGTAAGTAAATAATAAGAAGCTGCAAAACGTATTACAAATCGTCTAAAAATAGTTCCATCTGAACACGGCAGAAAATTCACTTAGATATTTATCATATTTAAATTAAAAAGAACCTTGCAAAGACCGGTCAATATTAAATTAAAAGACATCTAAACAAAAGAAAATTAAACAAATTCAAGGGCGGGAACATTAGACCACCTTGAGATCAGCATAGTAATGAGATTTGTAAAAACAAGTATTGTAATCAGCTTGCCTTGTTGGTCTAGTGGTAGCAAGCGCGATTGCAGTGTATGAGGTCCTGGGTTCAAGGGTCCTGGGTCCTGACCCTTCTTTCTGAAAAAAATCATGCCATGCACCTAAGCCTCAGTGGTAGTCGAGCTAACACTGAGGATGTCCCGTGGATGGGCAAAACACGTTTCGAGTAGGTATAAGCCGAGGCTCGTACCCCGCAGCGGGTGCCCTTAGCGCGCTGTCAGTCAGTCACAGATTCCACTGGATAATAATAATGATTTATTTCTCACCACAATATAGGTACATTAATCAGGTATCAATACAAAATACGTAACAGAAATAATTATACTGTGGGAGACTGGTGCCTAAGCTAGACCGTGAGGTCTGTATTTCAGGACACCAGGTCTCCACCCCTCGGATAATGCTTACATTCCAATGTTATGCACAAAGCAATCACTAATGCGATAAGAAATTACAACAAAAGGATTAGAGATAAAAAAGAGAAAATTGAATAAATGACAAATAGTTACAATTATTGGTACTTGGTGTTAGTATGGTTAGTAGGTATTAGTTTGTATGATTGTATGTCTGTGGGCGACTAGGGTGTATGTGTCGGTGTAAGTGTGGGTGTATGTTTGGGTGTAAGTGTGGGGATAGTTTGGTTAAGCAGAAGCCAGGTTGACCTGCGCTCCGTCGGGGCTGGGGTCCTGTCGGGGCCGCGGGTTGTTTGAAAGAGATATCGCGGCCTCGACACAAAAGGCTGAGAAGGAACATGGGTGGTTTTTAGTCGGTAGAAGTCTGAGACTCCCTTCCGTCCCACCCGGAGCGGGAGGAGTCATTTGATGATTTCCCTCCCACTCTCCAAAAAGGTTGACCTGCGAGATGCCATGCTGAAAAAAAAACTTTATCCTAGTAACGCTACACCTGCAATCTTCCCAGGAAATCATAGATTAATATACCAACACCTACATCCCACCTACGAACTACCTTACTATAAACTAGAAATATAATTTATCTAACAATCTATCCACCTACGCAATAAGGCCGGCTTTGATTAATTCTCATCGGCTCTATTCATAATCATAAATAATGTTGGTATCACCTTTGATATTAAAAAAGTAATTAGGAGTAGCTAGAGTTATCTGCTACCCTGGTGGTAAATTAGTCCTGATATTACTTTAACTTTGAAGCGTTCCAGACCCGTAGTGTCATATAAATTGCATATTTGTACAATTTATCTTTGCAAACAAAACGGAGGTTACTCGTTGACTGAACAGCTTACATACTTTTATACTAAGTTAAATGACATTATAATGAATAACATAACTGACACTTTTATAATCTTAGGTGACTTTAATTTGCCAAACTTAAAATGGCAACAGTCTGATGATGGGTACTCTTTTCGCCCGGATAATATACTCGGTTCTACTCAGACGGACTTTTTTGATATTTTGAATACATTTGATCTGGTTCAATATAACGGTCAAAGGAATCTTAATGAACGGGTGTTGGACCTAATCTTTTGTAACAATCACCTCACTGTTGATAAATGCTCTGACCCATTAGTTCCGGAGGACCCTCACCATATAGCTCTTAGTATTTCTGTAGATTTTGTTGAGTATCACGCACTCCCATCACAGCAAAGGAAAAAATTTGTCTATCAATCGGCTGACTTTCCTTCTATAATGAAAGAACTTGAGAAGTTTGACTGGCGCACTGATCTCGCCAAAGGGTCAGTGGATGATGCCTTATCATTGCTGTACGTCAGACTGAATAAAATTTGTGAAACTTTCATACCATCAAAAATTATTAAATCTACGTCTAATTATCCCCCTTGGTATAAAACCCCTCTAATCAAAATTCTTAAACAAAAATTTAAATACCACTCTAAGTTTAAAAAATACGGAAATTTATCAGACCATGAGACATTTTTGATCTTGCGAAATCGTGCTAAATCATTAGAAAAAGAAATGTACGACAATTACATCGAGGCAATTGAAAATGGTATTAAAAAATCGCCTAAAGCTTTTTGGTCTTTCGTTAAAAGCAAGCAAAAGTCTTCGTGTACCTTTCCATCGGTTATGAGATATGGACAGAGGTCGTCGGGTCAGGGTGATGAAATATGCGACATGTTTAGCGAAGTTTTTAAATCTAACTTTCTCCAGAACACTATCCCCGATGTAACTCAGTTGGATGGTGACATGCCCTGTTCGTATCAAACGTCCGCTTCTGATATTGGCTCTATTGAAGTCAGTGAGACTGAAGTACTGAAGCTGCTGAAAGCTATTGACGTCAATAAGTCGGCAGGGCCAGACGGTATTCCTGCTATTCTAATAATTAGGTGCGCGCAAAGCTTGACTTTACCGCTTACCCTAATATTTCGTCGTTCTCTTGGTGAGGGAGTAGTGCCGCATGTTTGGAAAACAGCTTTTATCACACCCGTCCATAAAAAAGGCCCTAAGGATAATGTAGAAAACTACAGGCCAATATCTAAGCTCTGTTTGTTTGCGAAGATTCTGGAAAAAATAGTTTACGCTTCAGTCCACAGTGCTATTAAACAGTCACTTAACGACTGTCAACATGGTTTCCTAAAAAACAGGTCTATTGTATCGAATTTGTTAATCTGTTCCGACTACTTGTCCTCCACCATGTCTGAACCCTCTCAAGTGGATGTTGTCTACACTGACTACAGTAAGGCATTTGACCGTATAGACCACGGTGTCCTTTTGCGTAAGCTGCTTGCGATGGGTATCAGAGGTGATTTATTCAGATGGTTTAAATCTTATATTGAAAATCGCTGTCAAACAGTTGTACTGAATGGATACAGCTCTGTAACCGTTAAAATCCCCTCGGGAATTCCACAAGGATCCCTTTTGGGTCCTTTACTTTTTATTATTTTCATAAATGACATTGTTTCGTGCTTTACCCATTCTAAAATCATTCTTTACGCTGATGACATGAAAATTTTATGCCCTATATCGGAACTTTCAGACTGTTTTAATTTACAGCGGGATTTAGATGGACTTCAAAATTATTGTCTCCATAATAAACTCGAACTCAATGTTGCCAAATGTTTTGTTAGTACCTACACACGCAAGCCGCATGCAATTACGTTTCAGTATAAGTTGCATAATACGAGTATACACAGGGTAAGCGTTATTAGGGATCTGGGTGTCACGTTTGATTCCAAGTTGCTTTTTGATGAACATATTGAAACCATTGTTGGTAAGGCATCTAAAGCACTTGGTTTTGTACTTAGATTGTCAGCTGATTTCAAAAACGTTAAGACATACAAAATCCTGTATTGTGCTTTTGTTCGAAGTCATTTAGAGTACGCCTCACAGGTGTGGAACCCTATTTATAATATTTATATTGACAGAATTGAGGGTATTCAAAAACGCTTCCTACGTTTCTTACAGTACAGAACTAGTAAATATACCCCCAATTATGAAGCACGATGCAGGAGGTTTCATATCTTGCCACTGTATGAGCGTAGATCCATTGCTGATATGGTATATTTGTTTAAGATCGCAAATGGTACTATAGACTGCCCTGAGATGTTAAGTAGTTTGGGACTGGTTACACACTGCAAAATGTTTCGGAAACCTAGTTTGCTGCATGTCCCTCACTCCAAGTCCGCGTACAGGCAGAATTCTTTTCTCATCCGTGCGAGCAGAGGCTTTAATAAACTAGCTGGAGAGCATGATTTGGACATTTTTAACACCAGTGTCTCTAGGCTTAAGAATGGGTTAGTGAAGAGATTTTTTACGGATAAGTAGGTAGGTAGTTGTATCTGTATCAGTGTTTTGTATCTGTATGGTTTTTACTTCTTTTTTGTTTTTTTTTTGGTTTTATCAATCCTATTTCCTAATTTATAAAGCTAGCTAGTTAAGCTAAGCTATTTAGTAATTACTTCCTTCTTTTTGTTGTCTTTTTTTTTCATTTTTTGTTCCATGTATTTATTTGTGGAAACTTGTAAATGGCCTTCGAATTCCTAGTTTTTAAGTATAATGTTTGTACTAGCTGTAAGTTTCCCGAAGAGAATAAAATAAAATAAAATAAAAATAAGGTCGCAATAAATCTATCGTTATCGAAATCTGTCGTGTCATGCCCATATTAATATTAGTTTTACAGTGTACAGTGTTTTACCCCCCAATTGTTGTTTAGCAACATCATACATAGCATAAGTATCACACGTACGATTACAATCACAACCAAACATATAAAGCGAAATTTTTACGGCTAATTTCTGTGTACGGAGTTATTTTTAACGTACATTTTTAGTCCTTCGAGCCGGATCGCCACTACTGGAGTAAACAGTTCTGCAAATCGCAGCGCGGCGGTACGAAGTGTTTCTAAAAAGTCTGCCAATCAGTCTTACCAAGGGGTATCTTATTACCTACTGACTTGGTTGTGGAGGTCAGATAGACCGTTTCTCCATGTGAAATACTGATATTCAGCTGCAGAATAAACTGGAAGCCGATCCCAACATAGTTAAGAAATGGCTAGGTAGTTGATGATACTCTTTGTCAAAGCTCCAATATATTTACTTAGTCAGGTTTTATAATTTAATATAAATTTTTAATTAAATATAAATTTTTAATTTAATTTATTTGTTATTATTTTGATTGTAATGTTTAATACTTAAGTATTAATTTTAAATTCTATAAATTTTAATTTTAAATTCTACTTGTTCTTACAATTTTGACTTTAACTTCTGACATTATTATTTTAATTTTTGACTTTAATTTTTGAATGCTTTGTAGTGTACCGATTTTAATTTTAATCCTGATAATTTCTGAAGTTTATTATTATTTCGTAGCTGGTCTGTTAGCTTTAAGTACTTATATAAAATTTTGTTGTGCATGCTGTGGTCTCCTGTAAGTGAAGGAGTACACTTACGCGATACTTTTGTCGTCCACTAAATATAACATGATCTGTGTATATTCTTTGTTGGAGATCCTAAATAAATAAATTCATGCCTATTATTGGGAGAACAGGCATAAGTGACAGTGAATGTTTGCATATGCCAATGTTATGATAATCAGAAGTAGGTCGCAATGATATAGGACGCTTAACGAGGCTGCTAGATAACCCCTAACCTTCATGATTGACGTTACAGTCACGTCAACAATGTTGATTACGGGTAGGGATTGTAGGGCTGACTTCGATTTCCGAGTCGGGCGAAGTGTTCTTCCTTCCGTCTTCCTGTACAATTTACAGTGAGCTCGATTCGGATCGGGCAAAGTATTGTTGGATTTTTTCTTAGTAGCAGCCATAGAGCTCAGCCCGGTTAAAGGCAATATTTGGTATTGATTTTAATTTGGCGATTCAACTGTTTTGGGTAGGTATTATTGCAATTTTTGTTCGCATCACTAAATCCATAAAAATTGCAAATCCCCTACAGAACGCAAAAATAACTGAATGATTTATTTCTTTTATGCTAAAACTGGAACACAATTTATTATTAATCTGTCTATTCTGTGGGTTAGGTAACTAGTTTATCTGACACGCAAAGTGGGCGTGTCAGATAAATTGTACCGAGTAACTTCGTGTTTTATTAAAATACTGGCTTATGTCCTCGGCTTTGCGTGGCGGTCGGAAATTACCCGATATACTGTTAGGTACACCTCTGCCTAACCCTTCGGGAATTACTTACAGGCGTGATGTTATGTAGAGTACTAAATAATCTCCTTGACATGATCATCACATGCCTTTGAAGTCTTTGGTAACTGCGTAACACGCTTAGATAACGTCACTTCTACAGTCCCTAAAGAATTCTGCAACTCTGCGTACATAATACATTTCTACGCAGTTAGTCGATGGCAAAGTACAACCAGGTAATCGCTAGATCCTTCTTCTCGATGACTCAGATTTTGTCCACCCTAAGTAGCAACCTGGACAGCTCTGTCGTTTGCTTCATTCAAGTCCTGGAGCGTGCAGTTATTTGTGCACGACAGGCAAGAGAAGAGGTTTGGCATATCCGGTGTTGGTGCTCCTCACTCGCATTGTATCCGAGATGGGTCGGTTATAACCCACAATAGCGAAGTAGGATCGGCAGCGGCCAACTTGGGCATGCAGTCTGTTCAAAGACTTCCATATAGGCCACAGCTTTCGTGACCAGGGGTAGATTTTCTGCTGCTAAATTGCTCCATTAATTCTAGCAATATGTTTGTCCCAACTTAATAAAAACTTGGAATAAACAACTCAATAAAGATTCGCGAAGTGCCTATCAGCTTATTTACGAGCACAAATTGTAAAACTAACCCGACGCTGATGATAACGGATAGATTAGCTGTGTTTATAATTACGAGTAGAATAGCAACTCAATGGCTCGATTCTATATTGAAGTGCTTTTGATGTCCGTTAGTTATTGGTAGGTATCCTTTTTTTTACTACTATTACGGACTAAAAACCACCCATGTTCCTTCTTAGCCTTTTGTGCCGAGGCCGCGGTATATCTTTCGAACAACCTACAGCCCGACGGCGTTATTGGTATCCCTAAGGGCTTTTGGATACCAATAACGCCGTTTATTGGTGTACCTATTTGTACAATTTATGTTTTTTTTTTTGTTCACACTAAGAAACTATAAAATTACTAACAAATAAGAAATGTTATTTGTTACCGACTTCAAAAATACATACTTACATACATACATAGACTGCCAAAACCATTACCCTTCCTTTTGGCTTCGCCGTAGTCGGGTAAAAAGGAGATTCTCAAAGCGATTTATTTTATTTTTATAAATCCGTCAACATGGCCAGAGATCAGAAAGGTATGGAAGGCGAAAGGGGAGGGCTTTTCTCAGCAGTGGGACACCAGACACCACGTAGGCTATCAAAAGAAAAAAAACTCCGTCTATTAAGAACAGACTTCAAAATTCTTTGTTTATGTGAAAGGATATACTTTCAAAACAGCCTCTTTTTTTTTAAGTCGGTTTAAAATAAAAGCAAAGCTACTTCGACTACTTCCACTTCGTAAATATTCCTTAGTTTTAATTTTTTCTTCATTGTTTTCAGGTACTGGGTCCAATGCCCTCCTCAGAACAGCTGATGGAGAACAGCATGGCTGCGGTGGCTGGGGATATCTGCTGGGAGACGAAGGCGGTGGTATGTAGACCTGTTGTGTTACATACCTTCACGCTTGTAATCGCCGTGGGGTTAAGCAGAGGTGTACCTAATCGTAATTATGTTTGAAGTCCCAAGGAATCTAGGGTGTGCCTATTGCCATCAAGCAGATAAAAATCTAGACTCCGTGGCTGCTACTGAGAAATTCCTGATAAAAAAACCGAATGACACTTTTACCAACCCGGGAATCGAACCCGGGACCTCATGCCCAGCAGCCGCGTTTGCGACTACTAGACCATCATCTGCCTAGCATTTTCCCAACTATATTGGGGTCGGCTTCCAGTCTAACCGAATGCAGCTGAATACCAGTATTTTACATGGAGCGACTGCCTATCTGACCTCCACAACCCAGTTGATACTAGGTAATACGATACCCTTTGGTAAGACTGGATGTCAGAATTTCAGGTGACTGACTACCAAAGATCTATTATATGGCAGCCGGGACCAACAGCTTAACGTGCTTTCCGAGGCACGGAGGAAACTCGGTATGTCGGGCGGTCACCCATCCACAGACCGACCTAGGCAAGCATAACTACTAGACCAACGAGACTAATTATTTGTGTTGTTTGAGCAGACTCGTATTAGGTTAGTATGCCAGCCCACTTGACAAGTAGGCTGGCAGTAGAGCATATAGCTAGGTACCCATATTTTTATTATTGTTGGGTCTAAAAGTAACCGAGGCAACGAAACTCTTTGGCCGTTGGATATTGAACAGTGACCTAAGTTCAGAATAATTAGAACAAGGTCAGAGACCTATTGCTGAGTTACAATGATACAACCAAACTACGATTGTAGCACTAAAGTTTACAACCATAAGAGTTCACAAGTTACTGAAATTCAGTTTAAACAACAAAAATTGAACTTTCTGTAGAAACTGATAGTCCAAGATCCCAGGGCCGCCAGACGTCACGTATTTTCTGACGAAGGAAAGGTGGACGATTAAGTAGTGTAGTATGTGCTAAGAACACACGACTACCAGCTAGCTTGCTTGGACGGCCAATTTTCAGGTATCAGGTCATCATGGTACACAAAAAAATTACAGTACTTAATTTAAAAAAATTAAGTATTAAATCTTATGGAGTTTATAGTATTCTATAAAGCGTCTGTTAAGCAATGCGGCCGATGGAAAGTGTCTGGGAGTATTGGCAACTTATTTTTAAGGATATTGCCTACAATACAATATACCTACGTAAAAATCAGCTTAGAGAAAATACACGACGTGAAGGAAGTAATTTTTTTGTGTACCTTGATGACCTGATACCTGAAAATTGGCCGTCCAAGTAAGCTAGCTGGTAGTAGTGTTTTCTTAGTTCATACTAACACTACTCAATCGTCCACATTTCCTTCGTCAAAAAATACGTGACGTCTGGCGGCCCTGGGATCTTACTCTATGACGCGATTAGCCAACATGTGCACATCAAGCTTATAGAATCTGTTTTATTATTTAATACATTTCAAGTTTATCGTCGTCTACCACACCATTATTATCTTCTATTTCGCAAAAAGCAAACCCAAAAAGAACCTAATCTCCTTCACACAAAATCTAATTTCCATCTTTCGTTCCCCAGCATACTGGATAGCCCACAAAGCAGTGAAAACGGTCTTCGACGATGTAGACGGCTTGCAACCCTCACCGCACCCAACGGACAGGGTGTGGGAGGTTATAAGAGAACACTTTGACGCTGACACCAGGGCTGATCTGCTTCCCCATGCTTATAAGCACTTTGATAAGTCTATGTTCGCTGGTAAGTCCTACTTTTTGAATTTATTTTTTTTGGGATAAGCCCGCCGGACTATTTCTAAAGCACTGTAAATCCTGAAAGACAGAATCAACAGTGGCGACCACTAGAACGGGTGCCGCGTAGTAGGCAGGGCGCATTGGTCTCAGAACGGAAGGCCGATGGGGCCGAAAAGTTCTGGATTGGTGACCGCGAACCGGAAGACGTTGCGTTGGAAGGCCTCCCATTAGGTGAACCGATGACTGATCAAGGTTGCGGGGACCCGCTGGATGCGAGACGCACGAAACAGGTCCATGTGGCGATATTTGTCTTTCGGCTGAAATGGTGATGAGTCATCACCATTTCAGCCGTCCACACTAATTTTTTTTTATGGGACAAACCCGTCACACTATTCCCAAACCACTGTAACTCCTGTTAGCCAGAATCAACAGTGGCGACCACAAGAAAAGCCACAACGAAGCTCGACGCAGTCACAATTTTACTGTCTTGGATCTTTAAACAATTACCACCCATGGGCCTAAATGTACTTATCATCATCATTTCAGCTAAAAGGCGTCCACTACTGGATTGTCGCTACATTGACCGGTCCCGTGCGTCTCGCTATCAGCGGATTTTCATAACCTTCACCAGGTCATCAGACCACCTAGTATTGATTCAGTTCGCGGTCGCCACTGCAGAACTTTCCGGTCCCATCGGTCATCCCTTCTGCAAGCAATGTGCCCTGCCGACTGCCATTTAAGTTTGCCAATTCTTTGAGCTGTGTCGGCTAAATGTACTGTTTGGACAAAACACAAGTTTACACTCTTTAGCCATAAGACCCTCCACACATCTATTTTAACCAAAACCCTTGTCCACAGGAGTAACCTCAAAGCTCTCCTCCCTCGCCTACAAAGGCGACGAGCTCTCCCGCCACATATTCTCCCAGGCGGGCGCCACACTAGCCTCCCACGTGGCGGCGCTTGCCGTTCGCTCCGACGCGCCAAGACTGCGAGTTGTTTGTGTTGGCTCCGTGTGGAAGAGCTGGGATATACTGAAGCCTGGTGTTCTGGAGCAGCTGAGGAATAGGAAGGTTAGTTTAATGATGTCTACTGGGCCTACGAAGACCTGAATGAAGCTGTTCAGGTTTTTACGTATTTGTTGGACAAGATAATGGACCCACCAATCTGACTTCAGTCTTACCACAGTAATGATTATACGTTGTTAAAGTGGTGGGATATTCTGAGTCGGGGCTTAGTACGAGTTTATACCCTGAGTTAGCGCTGAAACAAAAAAGTCACTGAATTCCAAAAGTCAGTTGAAAGACTACATAAAAAAAACTACCTACCCTTTTCAGTAATTTCAGTTTTAGTATACCACTCTAATTCTTGTCATGAATCAATTTTAAATTGTAACTGGAAGTTAATAAGGACCACTATGAAACAAACTACTATACCGATACTGTCTATGGAACCGAACAGTTTATCCTCTCACAAAAAAAAAAACTAATTGTGTAATAAACACGGGAGCTATGATGGCAAAAAAAAGTTAAAGTCCATTTCACGAAAGAAGTCCCGCGGACAATTGTGGAACTAAATTTGCCAGATGGGGAGATATGGAGAGAGAGAGATAGCAACATAATGTCGCGCGAATACAGCGCTGCGTCTGCGGGACTTCTTTCGTGAAATGGACTTTACAACCAAATTGAAAACCTCTTTTTTCGTACTCTGTTAAAAAATTCCCCTTTCTTAAAATTCCAGGTCAAAACCGAGCTAGAACTAGTGCGACTCCGAGTCTCAAGCGCCATGGGTGCAGCCTGGCTGGCAGCCAAACACGTGAACTATGAGCTACCTCGCGACGACTCAGCCTTCTGCACTGTCTTCTATACCTACCGACCTGATGAACTGGTGAATGGGAACGGGATACCCGTCAATGGGAAAGCGGTGAATGGGAAAGTGAATGGTAACGGTGTAGCGAATGGGAACGGCAGTGTACATAGTGAAGAGTGGAGCTAATGATTGTGTTAGTTTGGTGTTGCTTGACAAAAAATTGTTTTGAAAATGTAGGTTTTATTTATTGGCAACATTAGATTGATAGGATGTGTCAAAATGGGCTTTTGAGGCTCGGTTAATGACGTTTTGTAATACTTCTTGCAAAAATAAATTTTATACTAACGTTTAGGTAGAGGTCGTGGCAAAATAATGACAGTTGCTCGGGTTGAGCCGCGCTGGTTGGTCCATTAGTTCAGATTTTGACCACGCGCCAATAGATCGTTTTACAACTAATTTCTGTGCGACCAAACTGTCTTCCTGGTTTCGATCAAAAGTCGTGGTCGTAGTCGCATAGTGCCCAAGGCCCCTTAAAGTTTTTGGGAGCAAAAAAGTCGTCTTACCCCGTAGTACCTACCTCATTGTATGAATTATTTTTTGTCAAGCTGTAATTTAAGACCTGCGTAGTTTTCCCAAAAAAGTTTTCAGTGCCAAAATTAGTTCCACTTTTATTGGCTTTTTAGTGCATACAAATTATTTTAAATTCGTTGGTTAAAGAAAACTTTACTTTTGTGAAAATTACGTTAATTAATTTAAGATTATTTTAAGTACCTACATCATGAATTTAATATACCAAATGGAATGTTGACAAAGTAAATAGCGCTGGTAAAAGAAATGTGTGGTAAACATATTTTAATAGGAAATTATGAATAGTAAAGAAAATATAGTGATAAGCTTTAAGATACACATGCATATCCCTGTAAAAAGCTTAATGTTTAAGATTCAATAATAATGTATCCATGAAAAATTTGGGTTTTCCTCGTTGGTCTAGTGGTCGCAAGCGTGACTGCTGTGCATGAGGTCCTGGGTTCGACCCCCAGGCCGGGCAAAATGTTATTGGGTTTTTCATCAGGAATTTCTTAGTAGCAGCTTCGAAGCCTATCGTGTATGAGATTTAAGCATAACTGGCTAAATTTGAGTGTACCAATGGGTCCAGTTCTCTCTAACCCTTCAGAATTAAATTCGTGATGTTATACATAATTATGTATAGCTTTACCGCCTATTTGTATGAAATCCTAATTTATTTTTAACCATTTAAATGGTTAATTACTAAGGGCTCAGATGGCTCATGTCATATAAAAGTCCATTCTGTGCTCCAACTACCACAGATGATATAAATATCTAGAAAGGCATGAAATATAGGAAAAAATTGTATGAAATCATTTTATAAAATATGTATTGACGAAAGATCATTATGAAATGGAATATAATAAAGTAATGTAAACCAGAAAAAGAGATTGCAGAATGATCTGACAGTTGCCACAACATATTGATCTGATTGACTTTTAAAATGGCGCGAAATATTGTTTATGGCTTCTATGCATAATCATTATTGTCTACAGTACAGAGGTTTTTTTTTTAAATTATAATAAATAGATATGGATTAGTTTATGCATAGGAGCCTAATAAGTTTTTTTAAGGATAGGTATAAATCCATGTAAATAGATATAGTTCCTATTTTTACTTAGGAATAAGTAAACTTTTAACGTAAATAAACAGTTAAGTTACTGTAAAATATAATAAGTATTGTGAATTATTATTCATTGTAAACTATACATACCTACTTATAAATATATTGACCTATTATCGATACCTATTTTGTTTTTTAATTTTGTCTGCGCCATTCACATTATTTATCCGCATTTTTATTAATATCTATTTATCTAATTTGGAAATCACAAAACGCATACTTGCAACACTATACACGCTATACTCTTCTCTCATTGGTCAAAATGAAGGATCAGACGTTCTTTCAAATCCCTTCCGCCCGCTCTCATCTTCCTTCATCCACCAGTCCTACCTCAGCGTCAATAACAAGCGCACGTGAAATTGCCCTGCGCCCGCGCTGCCGTCCCCGCCATTAAAAGACTCAAAAACCAAGCTAGAAACTGTGAATAGAAATGTGTGTGTGATCCTCCTCATATCATCTTGTGACACTTGGTGGGTTTTCGCTGAATCAACGTGCTCCAGAAAGCTGTGCAGAACACTTGGATGGAAATATGGTACTCACGGTTTTAGGGTAAGGGAAAAGCGTAATGTCTTCGATAGCACAGCTTTCTGGAGCACGTTGATTCAGCGAAAACCCACCAAGTGTCACAAGATGATATGAGGAGGATCACACACACATTTCTATTCACAGTTTCTAGCTTGGTTTTTGAGTCTTTTAATGGCGGGGACGGCAGCGCGGGCGCAGGGCAATTTCACGTGCGCTTGTTATTGACGCTGAGGTAGGACTGGTGGATGAAGGAAGATGAGAGCGGGCGGAAGGGATTTGAAAGAACGTCTGATCCTTCATTTTGACCAATGAGAGAAGAGTATAGCGTGTATAGTGTTGCAAGTATGCGTTTTGTGATTTCCAAATTAGATAAATAGATATTAATAAAAATGCGGATAAATAATGTGAATGGCGCAGACAACTCCCCCGGACTAGAGGTTTTCCTCTATTAGAAAATTTATGAGAAAAAAAACTTAACTTAAACATATGAATTTAAACTTAAATAGAGTTAAAGGGAATTTATACTATTTTATTGCGTAGGTAGGGGACAGAGCCGCACTACTGGGCGTATATAAGTACCGGAAGCAGTTCTAACCTTCACAGTTCTAATTATATTGTCCTTGCCAGGATAAGTCGCATCTATGACACCTAAAGGCCAACAAAGCGGATGAGCGTTGTTGTCTTTGATAACAACGATCGTACCTACTTCAACAGGCTTTGACGGTGTGTTCCACTTCTCCCGCTGTTGCAAGGAAGTGAGGTACTCCTGACTCCAACGGTGCCAGAAGGAATGAGTTATCTTATTAAGAAGCTGATAGCGCGATAAGCGATTGTCTGAAATGTCTGTGACATCTTCAGCAGGTAGAAATTTAAGCGGTGTTACGTTGAGAAAATGATTAGGCGTTAAAGCACTAATATCAGACGGGTCTGAGCTTAAAATACTTAGAGGTCGATTATTTAAAAGACATTCAATTTGAACGAGTACGGTACTAAACTCCTCGTATGTTAATATTTGAGAACCAATTACTTTAAAAAGATGAGTTTTGACACAACGAACATTAACTTCGCTGAGTCCATTAAAATGCGGACCGTAAGGCGGACTATGTTTAAATTGTACACGATGTTCTGATAACTGTTCACCTATGTAGTTTATATGAGATTTTGATTGAATTAATTCGTAAATTTCGTTCAATTTGCGCTTTGCGCCAATAAAGTTTGTGCCTCCATCACTATAAATCATAGCAACGGGACCTCTCCGAGAAATAAACCGTTTGAAAGCGGCGAGAAATAAATCTGAACTTAGGTCAGAGACTAACTCTAAGTGTACTGCCTTAGTTGTTAGACAGACAAACACACAAACGTAAGCTTTGTGGCTCTTAATTCCGCGTTTTCGGATATGCGTAACGTAGAACGGACCACAGTAGTCTACAGCGGTATTTACGAACGCTTTCAACACACCGCAGAACACTTGGATGGAAATATGGTACTCACGGTTTTAGGGTAAGGGAAAAGCGTAATGTCTTCGATAGCACAGCTTTCTGGAGCACGTTGATTCAGCGAAAACCCACCAAGTGTCACAAGATGATATGAGGAGGATCACACACACATTTCTATTCACAGTTTCTAGCTTGGTTTTTGAGTCTTTTAATGGCGGGGACGGCAGCGCGGGCGCAGGGCAATTTCACGTGCGCTTGTTATTGACGCTGAGGTAGGACTGGTGGATGAAGGAAGATGAGAGCGGGCGGAAGGGATTTGAAAGAACGTCTGATCCTTCATTTTGACCAATGAGAGAAGAGTATAGCGTGTATAGTGTTGCAAGTATGCGTTTTGTGATTTCCAAATTAGATAAATAGATATTAATAAAAATGCGGATAAATAATGTGAATGGCGCAGACAACTCCCCCGGACTAGAGGTTTTCCTCTATTAGAAAATTTATGAGAAAAAAAACTTAACTTAAACATATGAATTTAAACTTAAATAGAGTTAAAGGGAATTTATACTATTTTATTGCGTAGGTAGGGGACAGAGCCGCACTACTGGGCGTATATAAGTACCGGAAGCAGTTCTAACCTTCACAGTTCTAATTATATTGTCCTTGCCAGGATAAGTCGCATCTATGACACCTAAAGGCCAACAAAGCGGATGAGCGTTGTTGTCTTTGATAACAACGATCGTACCTACTTCAACAGGCTTTGACGGTGTGTTCCACTTCTCCCGCTGTTGCAAGGAAGTGAGGTACTCCTGACTCCAACGGTGCCAGAAGGAATGAGTTATCTTATTAAGAAGCTGATAGCGCGATAAGCGATTGTCTGAAATGTCTGTGACATCTTCAGCAGGTAGAAATTTAAGCGGTGTTACGTTGAGAAAATGATTAGGCGTTAAAGCACTAATATCAGACGGGTCTGAGCTTAAAATACTTAGAGGTCGATTATTTAAAAGACATTCAATTTGAACGAGTACGGTACTAAACTCCTCGTATGTTAATATTTGAGAACCAATTACTTTAAAAAGATGAGTTTTGACACAACGAACATTAACTTCGCTGAGTCCATTAAAATGCGGACCGTAAGGCGGACTATGTTTAAATTGTACACGATGTTCTGATAACTGTTCACCTATGTAGTTTATATGAGATTTTGATTGAATTAATTCGTAAATTTCGTTCAATTTGCGCTTTGCGCCAATAAAGTTTGTGCCTCCATCACTATAAATCATAGCAACGGGACCTCTCCGAGAAATAAACCGTTTGAAAGCGGCGAGAAATAAATCTGAACTTAGGTCAGAGACTAACTCTAAGTGTACTGCCTTAGTTGTTAGACAGACAAACACACAAACGTAAGCTTTGTGGCTCTTAATTCCGCGTTTTCGGATATGCGTAACGTAGAACGGACCACAGTAGTCTACAGCGGTATTTACGAACGCTTTCACTTGTGACACACGGAAATCAGGTAAATCGCCCATAGGAGGGTAAGTATTTCGAGGTTTAATTTTAAAGCATTGATTACAACCATGTACGCGTTGTCTTATAATGTTACGAGCAGCTAAAATCCAGAATTTTTGTCTAATTATAGCTAATAAAAGAGCGGGACCCGTATGCAAATTACTTACATGATAAAAGTCAATTAAGAGTTGAGTAAAGCGTGATTTAGTTGGAATTAAAATGGGATGTTTTTGACCATAATCCAGTTTAGAATGAGTTAACCTTCCACCTACTTTGAGAATATTATTTGAATCCAGAAATGGGTTGAGTTTAGCGAGACTTTTATTTTTAAAACGTTTATTAGATTTTAACGCGCTAATTTCTTCAGAGAAATATCTACCTTGTACGTAACGTATAAGGTGTATTTCCGCAGCATCCAAATCCGAAACGGTGATACAACCACGCGAATTGATTAACTTGCAGAAACGTAATATTAAAACTACGCTACGAAGTAAAATAGAATATTTAGAAATGCGATCAATTAAAGATTGAATAGGTTGTGAACCTTCTTGCGTTATTTTAACAGAGAGAACGATATTTTTAGTTTCCATTATTTCTGAATTGTTATTATTTAAATTGATTTTAAATGGTTTGATTGGCCACTGAGATAAGGGGAATGAAAACCAATGCGGAGCGTTAAACCAGAGCGTTAAATCCAATAATTGTTTAGGCGTTATAGGACGAGAAACTACGTCAGCGGGATTTTCAGTTCCATCTATGTGAAACCAATGTTTTGCGGGTAAATTTGAATTAATTTCAACAATGCGATTTGCGACAAAAGTATGAAATTTGTGCGAGGGCGAGTGGATCCAGGTGAGCGTGACTGTTGAATCAGAAAAAGCAAATATTTTATTAATTTTACAGCGTTTACTTAAAACTTCTACAACTGAATTGATCAAGTTTGCTAAGAGGAGAGCCGCACATAGCTCGAGGCGAGCTAAGGGCGTATTTTTAAGCGGAGCGACGCGAGATTTAGAAGTTAATAAGAGGACTGATCCGCTATCTTCATCGTTAGAACTAACCCTTATGTAAACAGCGGCACCATAACAGCGCTCACTGGCGTCTGCGAACCCGAGGAGAGTGACATGAGAACCAGAGGTGATACCTACATGTCGCGGGAACTTTATTTTTTCGAGATAGGGAAGTTCTTTGTGAAACCGACTAAATTTATTTTCAATGTGAGCGGGTACAGGATCATCCCAATCAAGATCAAGTTTCCAGCATTCCTGAACTAACGTTTTCATGAATGCAGTAACTGGACCTATAAGACCTAAGGGGTCAAACAGCCGTGCGGTTGCTGATAAGACGGTACGTTTCGTACATTTAAGAGAATTACCATTTATTTTAAATTGAAAAAAGTCTTCTACTGGATTCCACTGCATACCTATAATTTTTGTATTATTATCCGCGTCAGCGTCAAACTCAATATTTTGCGGATTTAAATGAGTTGAAGGAATTTTATCTAACAGTTCGGAACTATTCGAGATCCATTTTACAAGGTGGAAACCGCCTGACCTGAACATGGTGACCATTTCTTGGTACGTCCGCTCAGCTATGTCAACGCCATCTAGCGAACATACGTAGTCATCCATATACATATGGTTTTCAGCCTCGTAAGCTGCGAGTGGGTATTTTTCCCGACTGTCAGATGCGAGTTGGCGAACTACTCGCATAGCTAAGTATGGTGAGCTTGAGACGCCGAAAGAAACGCGGTTAAATTCAAAAGTTGAAATTTCAGAATCTTTATTGAATCTGTATAAAATGCGTTGAAATGCGTGATGATCAGCGGAAAGATTAAGTTGAAAATACATTTTTTCGATATCTGCAACTACAGCAACGGAAAACATGCGAAGATTAATTAATAAATCGAAAATGTTACTTTGTAGATTCGGGCCTACATAAAGGAGATCATTTAGTGATTTACCTGAGCTAGTTTTACAGCTAGCGTCAAGCACGATGCGAGTTTTACTAGACTGTTTATCCGGGCGGTAAACTGCACGGTGAGGGATATAGAAATGCGGGATAGTTAGAGAGGGGTCGTTGACCTTGGTTAAATAACCTTTGTCAAGATAATCTTGAAGCGTAGCGTTGTAATTAGTTCTGATCTCGGGATCAGAATCTAACTTTTTTCTCCAAATTAAGGAGACGGCGAGTCGCCGTTGAGTGTGAATTTCCTAAGTCTATACACGGAGCCTTAAATGGTAGCTGCACTGTGTATCTACCTGTTTCATCGCGAGAGTAAGTTGATTTAAATATTTGTTCACACGCCTGATCGTCAGGACTCATGTGAACCTTACTAGGGACGCTTTCGAGTTCCCAAAAGCGTTGCGTGAGCGTATTTAAGCGAAGCGTGCTAGCCGCACACAGAAAAGTTTGCTCGCTTTTATTTTTATTTATTTGAGCGGGGCGAGCGCGCGGAGTTACACTAGGTTGACAATCAGCCCGACCCATGGCTATGTAGCCAAGGGTGGTTTCTACGGCGACGACCGAGGAGCCAGGTAAAGTTACCTTTCCACTGCCCAACAAAAGCGGGAAAAGTTCATTGCCAAGGAGGCAATCTATCTCACCGGGAACGTGGAATGCGTCATCAGCCATAGGTAGATTGCGTAATGAAGCGAGATTTGAGATATCTATAGATATGTTGGGCAAGTCGTCTGTAATACGATCTAAAACCCGAGCGTGAATTTTATAATAGCAGCGGTGATCAAAGCGGGAAAATATTTTAAAAGTAGCAGTTCCAAACGAGGGTATTTTAGCGTGACCGATCCCAAAAATGGAAGATTTGTCAGGAGTAATTTCTAAGTTTAAACGTTTACAGCAAGCCTTTGTAATAAAATGACTCATTGAGCCGGTATCAAGGAAAACGCGGAGAGTATGAGGTTTATTATTATTATAAGCGTATACGGAAGCGGTGGGCAACAAAACAGTTGTATTATTTTCAACGCTCGAGGTAGCCGAAGTCATTGACAAATGCGAAGCGCCTGAATGTACGCGCTCCGCGTGCGGCGTCGTCGAGCCCACAATGCTCACAGTCGCGGCAGCCAGCGATGGCGCGGCTACCAGCGGGGGCGAGGGGGAGGGCGCGCGGGGCGCGGTTACTAGCGGCGGCGAGTTGCCGGTTCCCCGATAGTTGTCCAAATGTATTAGTGAATGATGTTTACGCCGGCAAACCGAACAAGTATTTGTTGACTTGCACATTTTAATATCATGAAATCCTAAACAGTTACGACAAAACTTATGTTTGTTTACTAGATCTAATCTTTCTTTTGCGTTTTGATTCATGAAACGAGAACATCTGTAAAGTGGGTGTGAATCAGGTGACGAACACACCTTGCAGGCACGCACGGATGCGTCCTGGGTAGTGATCGCGAATGTTTGGCTATTTTTATATTTATTAGAAGTGGATTTATTATTTTCACTATTATAATTACGGACTTTAGAGGGGTTAGATTGATTACGAAGTGTTATTATTTTACTTTGTTCTTTTAAGAATTGCGAAAGATGATCGAAAGTAGGTATTTCAATATGATTATGTGATCGTTCGAAAAGGTTAACGACCTCTTTATCAAGCTTGCTGAGTGCAATATCCGTTATTATAAAATCTGACAAATCCTTTATGTTTAAGCGCCGTAGGGCGGCTTGCGATGCATGGAACTGCTCAATAAATGTGTCTATAGATTGATAAGGCTTAAACTGAATCATTTGATGTAAGTACATGGAAGCTTGTACGCGGGTATCTTGGTATTTTTCTATTAAAGCATTCCAAATGAGTAGGTAATTATTAGCGGTAGGCGCGACGCCCGAACAAACAGTTAATGCCTTATCAGAGAGACACCCTATTAAGTATTGTACTTTCTCGGCGTCAGTTAGATGCGAATTATCATGAATAAGACTTTTAAAGTTTTCATGAAAAATTGTCCATTTGCTGGGCGTGCCGTCAAATGAAGCAAGTTTTAAAGGTGGCAATTTACGATTTAAAAACTCGAATTTACTACTGCTGTTTTCGTTATTTTGAGACTTGAGAAGGTTAGCTTCGATTGCTTTTATTTCACAATAGATTTCATCAAATGCTGACAACGGCTGGTAATTAATAGCTGATCCAGCTTCCAAGAGTGCTAAATTGTAAGCATCAAGCGTTTCAATAAAATTCGTCCTAATTTGATCAAGGGAATTAATCCTAGCTAGAAATTGAGATTTTAATGAACTATTTACTGAAACTTGTCGACCGAGGTCATAAATTGATTGCAGCATTTTGAATAAAATTTCCTTCTTAGATTCAAACAGAAGCACTTTTGAATCTTCTTCTGCGGAGCCATAAGATTCCTTATCGGACTCCTTGGATTTACCATGCTTTGAAGCCATTTTTATGCGTTGGGATAATGCCTATTCGAGTTAATAATCGTTAATAATAATACTTAAATGAGTGAATGTATGCGAAATATCGAGAATAAATTGGACTTGCCCGTGTGCGTTATGTGTTGAGATAACCTGTGAAATATGTGTGCGATGACTAAAATATATTTATAATATTTTAGCAATAGAGTGTTTAGCGTGAAATAAGATGCGTATTTGAATAAATAACTTAGCGTTGATGAGATGTTAGCGGGAAATGCCTCGTGAGCGAGTCACGTAGGTTAGTGTAATGGCGGATGCGTGTTTTGAGCGTATTTTTATGCGAATAAATAGCTAAATGCGGTAAAATATGATGCGTTTTTAAAGAAATAACTTAGCGTTGATGAGATGTTAGCGGAATGTGCCCTCGTGGGCTTGTCACATAGACGAGAGTAATAGCGGATGCGTATTTGAGCGTTTTTATGCGATTAAATAGATAAATGTGATAAATATGTTGTGATTGATGAGTGTAGTGTATATGCGAAGTAATTTTTTGTTTTTTATCCGGCTCGAAGGACCAGAACACTTGGATGGAAATATGGTACTCACGGTTTTAGGGTAAGGGAAAAGCGTAATGTCTTCGATAGCACAGCTTTCTGGAGCACGTTGATTCAGCGAAAACCCACCAAGTGTCACAAGATGATATGAGGAGGATCACACACACATTTCTATTCACAGTTTCTAGCTTGGTTTTTGAGTCTTTTAATGGCGGGGACGGCAGCGCGGGCGCAGGGCAATTTCACGTGCGCTTGTTATTGACGCTGAGGTAGGACTGGTGGATGAAGGAAGATGAGAGCGGGCGGAAGGGATTTGAAAGAACGTCTGATCCTTCATTTTGACCAATGAGAGAAGAGTATAGCGTGTATAGTGTTGCAAGTATGCGTTTTGTGATTTCCAAATTAGATAAATAGATATTAATAAAAATGCGGATAAATAATGTGAATGGCGCAGACAAATTTATTTACTATTCCCCTAAAACTACAACACGTGCGACTACACGCTTGTGTGTGTGTTGAAAAATAGTATGAGCAGTGCTAAAGGGTGTGCCATGTTTTCTAAGGGTCAGTTTTCACCAAACGGGACTCCAAAATCAGTTTAAAAGGAGAAACTGGGCTCTATGAAACTGGGTCTTGATTGGGACAACATAGGCTGAAAATAAATCATTCGAACATTGACTTATGTTAATGTTGACATTCAAACACCCACTCGTTTAATATCGCAAACATTGTTACATAAAACCTAACACAGTGTAACCAAACACGTTTCATGATAACCACTTGAGATCTGCGGCCGCCCGCGCGCTTATAATGACTTATAAAAATCAAGTTTCATCTATTTTGTCAAATATTTTGGACGTGACCTTATCTACCTACTTTTATTAAACCAACTGAAAAGGCTGAATAATTATTATTATTATAATACCATTACCCTTCTTTTTCTGTATGCTATAGATTGTACTAAGTCTGATTGGTACTAAATCATTTGAACTGGTGAACTGTCGGATCGAAGGCGGGAACAATATAAACATTCGATTCAAATTCAAAGTCAAGTAGAATTTGAATCGAATGTTTATTTAGTTCCCGCCTTCGATCAAGTTATGAACGTATCTACAAGGTCGTTCAAGTCGAAAAGTTGGTAAGTTTACTGCTGGCATCATAGACTTATATATTACTGCGTAAGGACTGGGCGGACCGCATGATAAAATGACGCCTCGAACATGGTTCCAAAATGGTTCCATGGTTCCAAACGTGATCTAGTTCACGATCGGCTATCTTCGGGTGCGTCCGTAAAGTGAAAATGCCAAGTTGTGTAGTGAAAGGTTGCGTGAACTACCACGCAAAGCACAACACAAAAAAAATAACATTTCATACCCCCGTTATGTCAAAAATATGTCAGTAAATCAACTTATAACATTAAATAAAACAGTTTTCTTCCCAACTTATTTGTCTTGACGTTTGGCAAAGACGACGCGAGGCCCCGCCCCCACGCGCCGTACGGCTATACGACATAACTTTGCAGCGGCGTGCGTTGTAGGCTTGTAGCCGATGAAATGAAAAGATTTAATTAATTACAATAATATTTAATTACAAACAAAACCAATTATTATTGTTTTTGTTTATTAGAAGCAAATTATAATGTGAATGAATCCAAAATAGAAAATATGTCAAAAATAACAAAAAAGCAAAAGTTTAAAAAAATGGTTTTATTTGAAGGCCAATAAAAATGTTATTATTATTATTAATATGTATAAAAAACTGCAATAAACATACTTTTTTTTAAATTGAAAGCTTTATTTAATTTCTTTATACCTCGATAATACCACGCCACGCCGCTCATACAAGGTTACGTTTACGAGCAGCCTGAGTAGTTCTTAAAGATGGCGTCGGTGTTTCTCTTTAAGGGGAACGCATCGAGCAAAATGTTCGGACGACCCTATCTTTAGTTCTATATCAATGGCTGGCATGCTCCTGTTTAATAGCCATAACTTATTGTTGATAGGTCTAAGAACCCATTGAACTGTCCTGTGTAATATTACTCTTCCAAAAACCTCTTTCAAAACGAAATCAGGTAATTAAGAAGAAAACAGTGAATTAGAATTAGGAATAAAACTATCTGATTCTCACTTCCGAATTTCATACTTTATTTATTGTAGCTTGAATCTTGGTGTGAATATATTGAACGAATGACATTAATCATTCAAAAACGAATATTATTAATCTGTGTAAAATAACGTTATAACTTGTTGTTCACACCACTTTGCTGTCACTTTGACAACAACATGACATTTGCGCCTTCTTCAATAATCAATTATTCAGTCAGAAAACAGTCCCTGTCTGTCGCGCTGACAATATTTACACCATCAACGATGAATATTTCGAGATTTTCTCGTATATTTCAAATAAAACCTGTATTAAATACAAGCCTAAGATGTTCTAGCCGTGCAGTACTAGATTTTAATAGGAAAAGCAATAGAAATGATACTAAGAATAGTTATTTTGGTGGAATTTTGGCGGTCGCGGCCGGTGTAATAGGTTACATTACTATAAAAGATAAATTGCTAGCAGCAACTGTTGTAACAAATGAATTGAAGGGAAGAAGAGAGAAGTTTAACTTTATTGCTGACGTGGTGACAGTGTCTGCTCCGTCTGTGGTGTATATAGAGATAAAAGATAGTCGTCGGTTAGACCTGTTTTCTGGCCAGCCAGTGACTCTGTCGAACGGTTCTGGGTTCATAGTGAAGGAAGATGGGCTGATACTAACGAATGCTCACGTTGTGGTGAACAAACCTAACGCCATAGTGAACGTGAGGCTGTTTGTAAGTATTGTTTTCATTTAAAACATTATAAAATAGGTCAGGCTTCTGGCTGGTTTAACTAATGTCCCCAAAAACAAAAAATGCTGTAGTGATACTTTGAATGTCTATAAAAATTACCCATGCCGTTGGGATGTTGTTCTTTACCCCATATTGTTGCATCATCTGATAAATTATGTCATCATACTTATTACAGGGGGATAGGGACATCAATGCACAAACAATGTCTTAAAAAAATCCATAGAAACACCTGTGTTAGTTTCCCAAAATTATTGGAACTTTTCTCTTTTCAATAAATCATATTTATTTCTGTAAATTGGTTTTCAAAACACTTTTACACCTCAGAACAAAAACAAAACACCATCACACACGCACATGGAGGAGAATGCACAAGCACTGTAGGGCACAGGCTAAATCACCTTTGTCATTTCAGCCAAAAGATATTGCTAAGATAGGACAAATAAAAAATTCAATAATTTTTTTTTCATTAATTTCTTTTCCAGGATGGCTCCATCCACACCGGATTTGTTGAAGACGTGGACCTCAAATCGGATTTGGCTACTCTCCGAATCCCTGTCAAAGGATTGCCTGTCATGAAACTGGGCTCTTCATCCGATATTAAGCCGGGCGAGTGGGTTTGTAACCTATTATTACTAAAAAGCCATGAAAAAGTGCCAGTAACTTGGATAAATGTATGCAAGTGGCTAAAATAACATTCTGTCATAAAAAAAATTGTGCCGTAATTGGTAAACAGACAATTAATGTTGTATGACATCCACGCACAAATGTCCACTTTAAGGACTAAGTGCGGAAACCTAAAACCCATAAAGAAGAAGTTGTATGACATCTGTTGTTGAGTAAGGAATTTTATGAAACCAAGGATTAAGGGATTAATAAATCCTTAGGATTACACAATCACAATCCTAATTATCGGAAATGTATTATCCAAAGCCACTTGCATACCATGTAGGCATGTATAAGTCACTGGCTGTGTTTTCTTGGTGAAAACTTAATTTTTTATTGTAACACCGAAATCCGCCGTCGGACGAAAGTCTACGATGTCGGGGACCGGGCGGTGCGCCTCAAGTGGACCTGGGCAGGACATCTTGCTAGACGCGGAGATGGTCGATGGAGCAAGGCATTGACTGAGTGGTGGCCAAGGTTAGGCCATAGAAACCAGGGCCGTCCTAAAGCTCGTTGGGTTGACGACATCGTCAGGGTCGCGGGAAATACCTGGATGAGAGACGCACAGGATAGGGAGGCTTATACCCAGCAGTGGGTGATTCGGGGCTGATATGATGATGATGTAACATATTGTCTCCTACTGAGTACATTCATTTACTGACATTCAATCAAATTGCCTCACTGGTCAAGGGGTCGATGGTTTGACTCAAGTTAGGAAAGTGTTAGTGGGTTAATCCATCAGAAATATCTGAGATGCAGCCCTGAGTGCGGATTTGTGTCTGGCTAATGGAAGTAGGCTCGCCCCTATTAAATGCGACTTAAACAATATTAGAAATGGCACTTTAACTGCTCTTCTGCCTAACTCCTCGGGAATCATAGTGGTGCTGATGTAATGTACCTATGTGTCGCAGTACGATAGATAAAACCGTAATATGGTTATATCCCTAGGGATATAATTATATACCGTAACATAGTAATATGTGAGCGATTCATTCCTATCTTACTGTCGCAATCTATTAATATGTTTATCTGACTAGACTAATCTAGTTAAATGGTTATAAATCTTTATGTATCATACTGCGACATAAGCGCAAACCCCCCAAACACACACAGATGCTGACAGAAACCCTAACCCTAGACGGTCGACGTCAGGGGCACCCCGAGCTTCGGTTAGTTAGGTTCCTTTAAACCCTGTAGACAGAAATATGAGCCGTCCGTGGCTCCGTCGACCTGTTGGCTGTCTCAAAACTAATCAACAGTTTTGAGACAATCTTCTTAAACTCAAGGAAGTGCCTACCGCGCGCCGCCGCCTCCGCGGCACCCCCGCACTTCACTCCTACAATTATTTCACTAAACTTAATCTAGTAATATAATTATAACACTAAACTTGAACGATATTATAATTATATTCCGAGTAAGATAGTAACGAATGTCTTACATATAACTATGTTACGGTACATAATTATATCCCTATTCCCTAGGGATATAACCATATTACGGCTTTATCTATCATACTGCGGCATATGTATCATCATTCCCATGTTTTATCTTTTGCAGGTGGTGGCAATGGGCAGTCCCCTAGCTCTCAGTAACACGGTCACAGCCGGTGTAGTCAGTTCCACTCAAAGAGCTAGCGAAGAACTTGGTTTAAGAGGTATGTAGATGCATTAAATTTTATTGAACTTACCTTTTCTTATGTGCCATTAAAGTCAGTTGGGCTGTGACTGTGAACATGTTTTTGAACACAAGACTCTGACGGACAAAGTACTGAAATAAATGCCCTACATCCAAAGACATTTATTCA
Source organism: Diarsia mendica (assembly GCA_949316265.1). Taxonomy (NCBI): domain Eukaryota; kingdom Metazoa; phylum Arthropoda; class Insecta; order Lepidoptera; family Noctuidae; genus Diarsia; species Diarsia mendica. The sequence goes on along the minus strand of OX438909.1, from coordinate 17,875,684 downwards.
AATTAACTGATAAATCATCATTTTTGATTGTCAAAGTTCACAAGAGCCATTCCCCTGAAATGACCACTCTTCGACATTTCTTAGTGTTTTAGCTGGGAAGAAAAAGTGGCAGAACAAACACCCCAGTATCTGTCTATTATGTTAAAAGAACCGTGCGAAAACCGTCTGTGTCCGCAGCTGGTACACTATTCATCATCAGCCTATAATATTCCCACTGCAGGGCCTCAGGCCTCTCTATGAGAGCGAATGGGCTTTAATCCACCACGCGGGCCCAGTGCAGGTCTTCTTCTTCTTATCGTGTGGGCTGTAAGGTCTAACGACCCCACACACCCTAGTGTCAGAGTTTCTAAACCGCCGCAAGGGCCTCTGACATGGTTTGACGACCGCCATTTGACGGCCGGGACCGCCGGCTTATACGTGCCTTCCGAAGCACGGAACCATCTTTTTATCAGACAATCAGCTGATTCAAGCCTGCAATGTCCTAACCAAACTGGAAACAACTTCACAAAGTATGCTTCCCGTGGGAATCGAACCCACGACCACGGAGGCAGTTGCAGGTTGACAGATGTTACCATGTTACGTCTTCGATTTTTTTAGTTCTAAGACATGCCGGTTTCCTCACGATGTTTTCCTTCACCGTTTTGAGAGCAGCGGTGATGAAATAAATTACACAAAGTATTGCGACTTACTGTTCGTAAGTCGGGGCCGCAACCACTGGGCCACCGCTGCTCTTCACTATTGAACCATTGAATCTCAAATTTTTGGTTCGTGGTTTCGGGTAGCTAAATGTGCTAGCGTCTGTACATTCAGGCAAAAAAAAATAAAAAATTACAACCATATTTTTCTCAACAACAACCATATTTTTCTCGAATACAACCATATTTTTCTCAAATTCCAGGCAAAGACATGGTATACATACAGACAGACGCCCCAATCACGTTTGGCAACAGTGGTGGACCCCTTGTAAATTTGGATGGGGAGGCGATTGGCATAAACAGTATGAAGGTCACGTCTGGTATCTCATTCGCTATACCCATTGATTATGTGAAGGAGTTTCTGGCAAAGAGTAAGTTTATGAAAAGATTCTTTTTTTTAATATTTTTTGTCGAAGTGTGTGTTGTTTTTGTATGTTGGTGCTGTTTTACAGATAGATTTAAGCATTCATATGTTTAAATAAAAAAGCTAGATGCACAGATGGCCACTGGAATAACATGGCAAATATCCCGTTTTGTTAGTTTTGATAAAACTTGTTCTTTTCCTGAACAGAACAATTTTTAAAATAAAATGTACATAGCCCCTGGGCTACGTTTATTTCTGTTTGTGTATAAACTATGATTTCTTATAATCATTTCATGTTACGTAAAATTGCTTTTTGTGTGACTGCATGTTTACGATAACGGAGTTATTAAACGCCTGTAAAAATCGTAAAATATTTTATGTTTTTAAATAACACTTTAATATTCTTATCTAGATAAGTATTTAATCTTATTTATCTACATAAGCTGATTTTGAGATTATTTATTTTTGATAGATTCCAAAATTATCTTTTAATTGTGTATGATTCGATACTCGAACAAAATAATTACTTTTTATGCTGCAATAATATATTTTCTTTTCTTTGGGTGGCTTACAGCTAACAATACAAAAATTAATACAGTGAAACCTGGTTAAGTGAGACCTCAAGGGACCTGAAAGTTTGTCTCACTTAAAGATGTATTCCACTTACCCAGTGTCTCAGATATAAATATGTCTCATGGGACCTCAGCATGAGTTCCAGTTATGGAGGTTTCTCACTTATCCAGGTCCCACTTAACCAAGTTTCACTGTACTAGGTACTACTATAATACTTTTACTATTATAATAGGGGATCGGACAAAAAAAAACTAATTAGTCCGTCAGATAGATTTCCAAAAATTATTGGACACGTATTTTTTCTTTTTTCACGTAAACTTAAAATGAAGACGATACAGTGCTTCGAAAACTCGTGTGACGTCATATGATAGTACATTTTGACGACACAAGTGACGTTTCAAGCCCCACTCCAAGATCTTTGACGCGTTTTATCTTCGTCATTTTTAATTGATTTGATAAAACAAAAAACACGTATTCAATATTTTTCGATAATCTAACTTACGGACTAAACAGAATCATATTATTTTGACCCAGTCCGATCCCCTATTCAACAACAAGCCATTTACAAGCCTCCACAGTTGGCAGTAAACTAAAGTTGCAAAAACGAATGCATAAAATACATAATAAACTAAGCTTAATTTAAATAGCTAAACTTAGTATACTTCATATAACTTGTATTTTATAAAGAATTTTGTGCTAACATTTTAATATTATTGTATGTTCGTAAGATATAACTATAAGAAAGTGCTGTTGACCGCACGTTAGTTGTAACGTAACTTCTAGGTATAACCTTTGAAACTCCGTCCTACGCTAGGTCAACTTAAGGTCAAAGCCACATCTCAATCTCAAGAAATCCGCATAAAAATGCTTGATCCCTAGACACTTTTGATGTGTGTATAACCTACCTAGGTTCCTAACATCATATACATGACATACCAGTTCTACCAAGAATCATGTTTTGGCTGGTTGTATATCTTATATAATAATACTAGCTGATGCCCGCGGCTTCACCCGCGTGGATGTCGTTCAAATTATATACTAAAACCTTCCTCTTGAATCACTCTATCTATTAAAAAAAACCGCATCAAAATCCGTTGCGTAGTTTTAAAGATTTAAGCATACAGACAAACAAACAAATAAACAAACAAACAAACAGACACGACTTTGTTTTATACTATGTAAGGATTATATTAGGTATCCATTTTTACCTTTGTTTTTGAGATATAACTCAAAACGGACAAACATTTCAACAAAACTGTAATAGTAAATATTGTTACAGTTAAAAATACCTATCCAACGACGTATATCTCATTGCTATTGGAGTGGTGTACCAATAAGCCCATTCACCTTTGGTCAAAGCGTTACTACTGATGTTAAATCTATCCTATGGTCCAGTCATACACATTTGAAATAACAGTAATTCACATAGAGCTGTAAATTGGTGGAGGTCTTGAAATGTCTTGAATACATTATAATGAACATCATTCAAATGACTACTCTACAAAAGTTCAGTTATAGCAGATAAGCGATATCTAGGAAATGGTGACTCGTCAGAAAAAAAATGTCGCATTTTAATAGTCAATTTTATGATCTATAATTTTGGTCTCTGAGTTATTTTTGCAATAACATTTAGGTACGGTAATCGAAAAAAATGCAAAAATCAGTAACTTTTGACCTTTGACCTTGAATAACTCCTTAGCACGCACTGGAACTATAGAACATATAAAATTTCTAGGCTTGACAATTGACTTGGAAAGACCATGCAGCAAATCTTATCACGAAATTAAGTAGGTTCGCTTTTGCTCTATATAAACTTAGGAAAATTGTAAATCAGGCAGCTATTGTAGCTGCGTATTATGGTTACGTAGAGTAATTTTTAACGTTATGGAGTAATTTTTTGGCTCCGAAAATCCTTACATAGTATAAAACAAAGTCGCTATTTTTGTCTGTTTGTCTGTATGCTTAAATCTTTAAAATTACGCAACGGATTTTGATGCGGTTTTTTTTAATAGATAGAGTGATTCAAGAGGAAGGTTTTAGTATATAATTTGAACGACATCCACGCGGGTGAAGCCGCGGGCATCAGCTAGTATTTAATAAAATTCCAAATGACATTAAAGATTTAAATTTGACGCAATTTAAACAAAAGCTAAATATACATTTTCTAATCGACAAATGCTACTATACCATTGACGAATTCCTTCTTGACAAAATGTAACAAACCAAGCTGACAATTATGTATTTATTATCCTTGACAATTTAAAACTTGACTAATCTGAATAATATTATTAATCTAAATTGTAATCTGATATTCTTTTATGAATTTTATTGATTGTATTCAAAATCGTTATTGTAGAATAAATAGTAGATTGTTTAACAAATATTGAAGAGATTGTTAACAGATTTAAAATTTATTATATTGTTAATTGTGTATGCCCCTGATGGGTAGTTTTTTGAGATACATAACCTAATGTAAGACCACACATTACCAAAAAATATGCAAATAAACACTTTGACTTTGACTTTGGATTGGACTTATGACTTCTGGATTGATATTTTATTAACAACGGTGCAGGTATTCAAGACTACCAATATTCAGCTCTATGTTAATTATTTTTCAATACACTTCCTCGAAAACTGACTCTTATTGCACTCCTATTAGGTTCGACATGCAATGTATGCCCTCGTCATACGGCTCCGGTGTTCATTCCGCCTCGAATGCAATAACAAACTTTCCGCACTTGTATCAGAATGTTCTATTTCCGTCTTCAGTTGTGCTTTAATTATACAGGATGTTGTTTTTTTACTTCAATATTGTATTTTCAAAAACTACTGTTTTTTTACTGAATATTAAACCAAATGTGTAATTAGAGCGCTCCCCAGGGAAGACGAAGGCGCCGCAAGTGTCGCGGAGGTACCTCGGCATCACTATGCTGTCTCTCACACCGAACATACTCATGGAGCTGAGAATGAGGAACCCTGAGGTAAGTGTAGCACCTTTTGGGCTTACGCAAGAGATACCGCGGCTTCGACACAGAGGTCTAAGAAGGAACATGGTTAGTTTTTACCCGACTACGCCAAAGCCAAAGGATTAAGGCTATGATTTTGACTGGCTATGTACCTATATATGTATGTATGTTTGTATGTATGTGTGTATCTTCATCTGTTCCCTCAGAGCTTCTAATCTATTTATCGGAACTCGACATATGAGGTATCGTTATTAGTCAGTAGAAGTCTGACACTCCCTACCGCTCTGCCCAGAGCGGGAGGCGTCATTTGATGATTTTCCACCGCCCAAAAAAAAGGGTTGCGCCTTTTTACTAAATATAACATAACATCACACCTGTAATCCTCGTAGAGTAAGGCAGAGGTGTGAGTCTATTGCCATCACTGACCCGAAGAATTCTATTATCCTTACATAGTATAAAACAAAGTCGTGTCTGTTTGTTTGTTTGTCTGTATGCTTAAATCTTTAAAACTACGCAACGGATTTTGATGCGGTTTTTTTTAATAGATAGAGTGATTCAAGAGGAAGGTTTTAGTATATAATTTGAACGACATCCACGCGGGTGAAGCCGCGGGCATCAGCTAGTGAACCATAATTGAGTGTTAAATATTCTGTTTCAAAGTTCGCGACCAACAGCTGGTTAGAAATAAATACTAATATCAGTATGATATAATTTTATTTATCTTTCAGATGCCTTCTGATATTCAACACGGAATACTTGTTTGGAAAGTTATCATCGGATCACCAGCTTACATGTAAGTGTCATTTATCTATTTTAAAAACCCAATTCCAGGCTAAACTGGTTTAGTTTAGTTTTGTCGGGGCCGCGGTATTTTGTACTAGATTACGTGGCCTCGGCGCAAGGGCAAAGAAGGAACATGGGTTCGGTTTTTAGTCAGTAGAAGTCTGACACTCCCCTTCGCTCTGCCCAAGAGCGGGGGGGGGGGGTCATTCGATGATTTTCCACCCAACAAAAAAAAAAAAAAGGCTAAACTGGTTTATTGGTTCATTGTGTCAGGAAATACTTACCCAAGCAATGCAATTACTCTGCGACCAAGCTTGGTAATATATCGCCAATCGCCATGGCGGTAAAAAAAAGGACCTGCCTGCTTCGTTAAAGGTGTTTTTAAACCCAGACCAAAAACCGGCCAAGAGCGTGTCGGGCCACGCTCAGTGTAGGGTTCCGTAGTTTCCCGTCCGTTACAATAAGTGTTCCCACTTATGAGTTTAAAGGTGGATCGGGCACTAGTTGCCCGGCATTTTGCTGAACTGGGCCTTTTTGGCGCAGCCGTGAGGCACACAGTGGGACGATTTAGTTAGTTTTAAGTTCTTTTTTTATTTTATTTTTGTTTTACATTGTGTGTATTTGAGGCCTGTGCCAAATAAATGCATTTTCTTTCTTCTTTCTTTCTATCCATTATGCAAAATGATTTTCCTAGAAAGTCCTTATAAAGTTCTACTTTTCAGATTTTTTTCATATTTTCTAAACTTATGGTTAGACAGACATGGCGAAACTATAAGGGTTCCTAGTTGACTACGGAACCCTAAAAAGATAGGTGTTATAAGTTTGGCGGTTCTGCAAGTCTGTCTGTGGCATTGTAACTTCTAAACGAATGTAATTAAGATGCAGTGTTTTTTTTGTAAGCTGATCTGAGCGAGATGGTTCTTTGCTACAATTGATAAAGATCTGATCAGGCGCTTCAAACTCTTTAAAAGTATGGTTATCTTTATCGAAATAGGTATAACGTAGTATGCTACTTTATACCTATTTCGATATAGATAACCATACTTTTTCATCTTAAAAATATTAGTATCTCGAAGAAAGCCAGTTATGTGCACTTAGCACGGTAGAATAGGTTCTAATGAAAGAGCAAAAAGTGCAAAAAAGTAATTATATAATCTGTAAACATGTTTTTTTTTTTGTGTTCCATTTTTTATGTACCTAAACTTATACTTACTGTTGTTTTTCTTTTTAAACGGTTTTATTTAGCTCACCCCGTTTGTTTTATTCTTGGATCAAATTTAGTAATTCAAATTTCACCCTCTTCCTGTCAACCGATTAATCTGAATTTTTTTTGTAACTATTTTTTTTAAATTTTAGTTAAATTAGTTGATGTTTACTGGATTTGATTTTGTTTGTAATTGTATTTTGGCGACAAATAAATATTTTTTCTTTCTTTCTTTTTCTTTCAAAAGGGCAAGAGTTTTTTTTTTGCTTTAGGTTTTTTGATGTTGGCGGTTAATTAAAATGTTATAATACTTGTTCTACTCATTATACTAGACTAGCTGATGCCCGCGGCTTCACCCGCGTGGATGTCGTTCAAATTATATACTAAAACCTTCCTCTTGAATCACTCTCTCTATTAAAAAAAATCCGTTGCGTAGTTTTAAAGATTTAAGCATACAGACAAACAGACAAAAAAAGCGACTTTGTTTTATACTATGTAAGGATATACTTATCCAAATATCTCCTTTTATTTCCAGTGGCGGCCTACAGCCCGGTGACATCGTAACAAAAATAAACGCGGAACCCGTTCGTACTGCTAGCGACATCTACACATTACTGGAGAACACTACCGGCAGTTTGGCCGTCGAAGTCGTCAGAGGGCGCCAACGGTTAACACTCAAAATAACTCCTGAGAACCACTGACATTCAGCCTTTTGCGACCAGAAGTATGAAAAGGAAAGGTCTGTTAAGAAGACAGATTCACCGACGGGTTGGGTCGCTTAAAGTTGATGCTCTAAGGTAGCCGCGAAATTCGAATTTTCCTACGTTTTTTTGCAATATACCGGTCAGTGTCAGGTTGTATGTTAACCCGTTGGGGCTGTGGGTTATTCGAAAGAGGTACCGCGGCCTCGGCACAAAGGGCTAAGAAGGAACGTGGGTGGTTTTTAGTCAGTAGAAGTCTGACACTCCCTACCGCACTGAGACGGTTGTATTGGTGATTTTAATCTAATAAATAAAGAGAGAAGTCCTGACTGACTGACTGACTCATCAACGCCCAGCCCAAACCCTTGGACCTAGAAAGCTGAAATTTTGCATAGAGGTTCCCTCTATAATGTAGACAAGGAATAAGGAAGGATTTTTCGAAATTCAACCCCTAAGGGAGTTAAATAGGGGATGAAAGTTTGTATGGAAAATCGTCATTTTCACGCGGGCGAAGCCGCTGGCAAAAGCTAGTCATTATTATTTAGAAAAGTCACATTTGTTACTGTCGCGAATCCTAGTTTATATAACGTACGAACAACCTGACATTCATCGGTAAATTAAAAAAAAAACTTAAAAAAAATGAATTTCGCGGGCTACCTTGTCGCATTAACCTTATCTGTTAAGTGACTGTGTGTGATTAGATATACCTAGACAACACCAGAGCAAGTATTTTACACTTATTGTGGGTACTGGCGCAGCAAGCTAATTTGTTTATGACAAGACGTCTGAAGAACGAAGGAGGTTCTTAATTCTACTGCTTGTTGTATTTTTAAGCTATTGCATAGCTTCTATCGCGGGCCTTGAGCGTGGAGAGCGAATCCAGAAATTCTCTAACGAAAATATTCAAGATTCAGTATTCAACCAGGTTGCTATGGTTACGGAAAATAACAAGGTTGTCAACTGAGGTTGTCAAATTAAATAATTAATTATTTGCTGTTGATAAAAATGCTATGCAATAGCTTTACCGCGGCAGTCTCCGAGTGCCACATTTAGTTTTTTTTTGTTTTTATGTTACCTCATAACATAACTGTGTTATTTATGAACAATTTTGAAAAATTGTTTTATTTATATGAAAGGATATGATTTCCAATTGGTCTCATAAATTTCATCAAAATCAGGACAGTACTTTAGTTTTTCCTGTTGGTCTTTGTTGATATGATTTAGGCATTTAAAATGTGCTTATGACGTCATAGTTTTCATATGGGTCGAGATACTTGCATTAAATAGGTATATCCATATCTGTGTATATAACTACCCAAAATATCCAAAATATTGGAACATGAATAGCGATAGCTGAATTATTTGAATTACTTGTCAAAATTAAATTTTGAACTGGTGCCTTGTAAATATTTTTTTTTCGTCGCCTGCACTTATCTTCTCCACATGACGAAACTATCTAAGCATACTCACCAGATTTTTTTGTAAAAAGTCTTCATTTTTAGAGATTTCCATAAAACAATGAATTTATTGAATAGTTCACTAAACAGTTGCCCAATTGTAGGCAAGTTAATTTAAATGAATTGTATTAATATTTGACTATAAAAAGTATAATATGTTTTTGTAAAGATTTACAATATAATATTTTATTTATAATTATGTAGTTGTTGATAAGAATGTTTGTACTTATGTAATGATTAGACAATCATGGTGAATCTTCTTAGTTTTATTTATTTACTAGATTCTGCCTGCGAGCTCATAGGCGTCGAAGAAATATTATCCTATAGCAGTTCGTAAACCCCTCACCGCAACATCTGCCTGTATTTTTTCTGCAATCAGCCCACGCTGTCCCACTGCTTCTCCTTCCAATATGTTAAGAATGAGTCCAGATCGTCACGCCAGGGTTTCTGGGGCCTGTTCCCGGCCGTCTTCAGGCACCCACTGAGTGGCTATCTTCGCCCATCTTCCTGGCTCCATCCTACAAACATGACCCGCCCAGTCCCATTTCAGCTTGGCAGATTTAACACCAACATCGGCGATGTCTTTCTGAGGCACTTTATCTGTGGTTTATCTATTCAAATGTACGCATATGAATAGATAAACCACAGATAAAGTGCCTCAGAAACCGGGCATTAGACCGGTTATTCGATCGGAGAGTCTAACCTTCAGAATGCTACGTTTCATCGCTCTTTGACTAACGTTGAGTTTGGACTTCTGAGTTTCAGTCAAAGACCAAGTCTGAGTGCCATAGGTTAGGATAGGCAGGATACACATGTCGATAGTTCCACTGTTAGTACCAATATAACTTGCCTATATTAGTACTTAATAACTAGTTCAGATTAGTTAGCGCCCACACTAGCGGGCTGTCTGCCCGGACGGCTACCGATTGCAGAATATTGTTGCGACTGCCACGCAGCCTGCGTAGTAGCGAGGCAGATTGTTGGCTGTAATGTAACTATTCAGACTCGACCACTACTACAATGAGCATAGTAACTGCGTCTGTGACCATCATCTGCCTAGCCTGTTCTCAACTATATTGGGGTCGGCTTCCAGTCTAACCGGATGCAGCTGAATATCAGTATTACATGGATCGACAGCCCATCTGACCTCCACAACCCAGTTAATACTAGGTAATACTGGTCCTTTGGTAAGACTGGATGTCAGAATTTCAGGTCACTGACTACCTGTAACGACTGCCAAAGATCTATATATATGGCAGCCGGGACCAACAGCTTAACGTGCTTTCCGAGGCACGGAGGAAACTCGGTATGTCGGGCGGTCACCCATCCACAGACCGACCTAGGCAAGCACAGCTTTACCTAAAGATCGACCTGAATGGCAGTTCTTATTAAGCGTAACTGCGTCTGTGACCATCTTACGAATTTTAACGCAATTCATATTATTTTTATATTAAGATCTATTTTCATAAATGGTGACAGACGCAGTTACTCCAATATGATCTGCTAAATTGTCCATTTATGACCCCCAGTACGCAACCTGTGAAGGTACAAGTTGGTAGCGGACGACACGAAGCCGCAGCAGACGACGTGTCGCGGCGACACTACTGGTTTCTACGTATTTCTATGAAATTCCCTCCGTAGTTAGCAACATGAAGCTAGCGACGCGTCGTCGAGCGGCAGACGCACGTGTCGTCCGACCGCAGACCAGTAGTGCCCATAGTTTAAACACGCAGAGCAGTAAAAACATACACAAAAATATACGCACTCGGAACCAACTGGATGACATCTGCAGTCGGGTTAAAAATCAAGTCTGACGCGACGACGTGTCGTGACGACATCAAGCGACGACATGTCGTCTGCCGCTGCTGCGTGCAGTCGGCTACCAACTTGTACCTTAACGATACAATTTCTAAACATCACTTGTTTCGGGGCAAAGGGGATAGAACAGGATGTGGCAAATCAACCCGATGCCCGATTTTGTAAAAAAAAATCGAAATCGCGGCCCATCATGGAATTTGTATGTATGGGTATTTTTAACCGACTTCCAAAAAGGAGTAGGTTCAAATGAAAACATACACACGAAAACGTGTGTACCTACGTTTTTTTTTTAATGATTGCCCTGTACTCATTTGTCGTCATCTTTACCTTCAAATATCTCGGTAACATGACACTTTGAGGTAACGTGTTACTGGACATTTTTTGTTCGTCTAGGTGTCCTCTACCTATACATAACAATTTCATCGTAGGCCGTGATTTCTAAAAAAATCAAAATGGCGGTGGATCGATAGATATGCCAGCTTCCATGCAAAAAAGTTCAAACCCCTTTCTATCTTGGATTGATACAGTACACGAACGGTCAAATTCCCCTAGTAATAATAGTTTGACCCAGCCTGTCCCTTGCTGCTCTTGGTTAGGTTAGTAGTCCCGTAAATTCTGAGGATGCGACGAAAACAGCGGTTGAAGAACACCCTTGAGTTTGGACCAACTGACAAACTTGCGATTGCCTACGCCAGTATCGCTTGCTACGCCGTAGCAGCTCGCTACGACGTAGCAAGAATAGCCGAAGAAATTAAAAGTAGGTGTGTCGGATTGTCACGTAGACAACGAATTGGTTTCCTGCAATGAAAATACACACGGTAAATTGCTTTTAGTAAATTGTAATTTCAAGTTATTTGTTAAATTCAAATTACAATTGAAACAATCGATTCAAACGGTGAAGGAAAACATCGTGAGGAAACCGGCATGTCTTAGAACCAAAAATTCGAAGATATGCGACATCTACCAATCCGCACTGGGCCCGCGTGGTGGATTATAGCCCATCCCTCTCCTAGAGAGGAGGCCTGAGTCCCTGCAGTGGGAACAATTATAGGCTGATGATGATGATGATGAAATTACAATTTAACACAATATCACTTTCACACAATAAATAGGTACACAATTGCTCCTATGGAGCCTACCCATTACCCGGATGCCATTGACCACCGTCCCGACGTGCTCGATATAGCGCTACTCAAGAACATCAACCTCAGGTTGCATGCTATTGAGACGTTACACGAGCTCAACTCTGATCATCGTCCAGTGTTTATGCACCTGATTCCTCGCTCGAGTCCTTCCGATCCGAAAATGAAACGGATACAGTTTTGGGACATCTTAATTAACCACAGTTATAAATATTGTGTCTACTGCGTTGCGACACTCCTGCCGTCTTCGCCGCAAGCTCAAAACATCACGACTCTGTTGAAGAGCGCTATAGGTGTGGGTAGACTGGTAAGTTGTTTAGGGAATAATTTCGCATGAATTGTTTGAAACGTTTAAATAAAATAAAACTTTTCCCCAATTTTTCAGCTCATGCGAAGCGTGCGGTGACATGACGGGAGTTTCACGCTTTTGTTTGGCCAAAAATTTCACTTAATTATAATGCACAATATACCTACCTACATATGGCTCATGGAAAGAGTTCGGTGACGATGACGAGTCCATGATTTTTGTTCACCCAAAAAGTGCTCAACGCGTCTAAAGAAGTTTTCACTTCAAAAACAAACTCGACACATTGATTCGCTAAACTAAAGCATCACCTTTTCAAGTAGGGAGCTTAAATTAATAGCAATTTCCTTCATCGTCAAACATGAACAATTCAGCTACCTTTTTTTTTCTATTTGCAATGCTGGCTGGATAGCCGTTCATTGAATTAAAGAGAGGAAGTAGGGCGACGCGTGGCGTAATCGATTCTTTTTTATTCGATTTTATTCCGATTCGAAAATTGAGTTAATCGAATGTAGTGTCGTTCGTTTTTTAAAACGGTGCGACGATTGAAACCTTGCACGTTGTTCTATTGGTCGCAAACGACTGCTGAGTATAAGCCCAATAATACCTACTGGTATTCAGGTGCATTTGGTGAAGAAGTAAATGAAGAATGCTAGTCTCTGAAAATGATGGATGAAAAAGGATTAGGTACCTACTTGTAGCGGAGATGAGAATGTTGAGGTGGATGTGTGGTGTGTATAAGGAACGAGTATTTAGAAGAATTTTAAAAAGTTTCGCCAGATACAGAACTGTTGAAAGGGAATCGATTGTCTTGGTATGGATGGACATGTTGTGAGAAAGGCCGAATCTCATGTGACTAAAAGACTGATGAATACAAATGTTGATGGATAGAGAGAGAGAGAGGTCGAAGACTAAAGACGATAAGCTGGTTATCAAGCTACATAGCCTGGCCCACCGTCGCAAAGTCGCATGTCTGTCGGTCTTCTACAGACTGTACTTCGGAGAGTGTGCGCAAGAGCTCCACGAGCTGATCCCACCATCTCCCTTCTTCCATCGGGAGACTAGACGTACTGCAGGGTATCACCGATACCTAGTCGACATTCCACACATTCGAACGAAGCGCTTTGCTGGGTCCTTTATTATGCGCACAGCCAAGGAGTGGAATTCCCTGCCTGCGTCGGTTTTTCCGAGTTCATATAACCCTAGGTAATCTGTTTAAGTCGCGAGTAAACAGGCTTCTACTGGGTAAGCTCGTTCCATCGTCGACATCATCTCTGCCCTTAGGGCAAGATTAAAGTCAAGAGCAAGCCAATTAATAATAATAAAAAAAAGGAAACTATGAAGGAATTGGGTAAGGAATTATGTGAACGAAAAAGGAGTAAAATGATAGCGTGCATTCTCCTCTGTCATCCGACAGAGGAGAATGAAAGGAGAAAAACGTGTTGCGTTGACTCCAAGTAACATGGGACAAGGGCAAGAAGATGGGCTGTGGGTTTTTCGAAAGAGATACCGCGGCCTCGGACACAAAGGGCTAAGGAGGAACATGGGTGGTTTTTGGGTCAGTGGAAGTCTGACACTGGGATACCACTCCACGCAGAGCGGAGTCATTTGATGATTTCCCACTCTCCAAAAAAACAGGACAAGAAGTTATTGAGATGAATTTGATTAGACGCTTTACCGAACCGGTAGTGTGGCGGGCTTGTCCCAACTGAAAAAAAAAAACCTATCGCTTGGTTACGACGCGGGGTAAAGGATCTAACATATTCTCTTAATGTAACTAGCCTCATAGACAAGGCCGTAAAATGGTAATTTAAACTAAAACGGCATTAAAATAACAATTATATGACAGGCCATAACAATTAAATTGAACGACAGTGTAATGACATTGTGGGTCGTTAAAATGGAGAGATTGTTCTAGTGACAATGTTTTGCTATTCAAATGTATGGTTACAAGGGCGTGCATAGTAAATGACCACAATTATTTATACCTACTGTGTAATAGGTACGCCTATTCTGTCAGCTCCCTTTGTTTTACATACGTTTGATTTGATCGGCCGAGTTTTCTCGAGGACCGCGAGGACGCCCGAGTGAAGATCCTGTAGAATTTCGTCGGACGTCGGATTTCGGCGAAAATATTATAATAACGAAGATAAATATAGCAAAGTCTGACATCGCGTTTGGCTATCGCAAAACTTATTTATTATTCTGTGATCACAAATGACAAAGGTTATTGTGAATCGAGTCTTGGAGCTTCCAATTTCTCATATTGATTTCACATTCAAAAAGAAATTTGTCTGAAACGTCTTCGGCCTTGTTCTGATAATGGAGTCGCTTACACCCCAATAATGTTGTCGAACAGTGTATATGAAATATGATTTCAAATTTAAGGAATCGGACATTTTTTTTTTAATGGGACAAGCCCGCCACTCTATTCCCAAATTATTGCGTGAGTGTGAATTCTACTGAATCCTGACTATCATACTAAATCACGATATTAAAGTAGTCCACGAATCTATTAGCCCACCAAATGAAACACCCAGTTGGTTAGAGGTTTCGCCCTTTTCTATGGAATATGGAGGAGCTTTACACTTTCTTCTTCATACCTCTAAATCCCTGATGATAATCATATTTGTGACAAAATATTAGTTGATTAGTAGCCAAGGGCTGTAAGACATCAATTGCAGCTAGGGCATGAATATCGGAATCTCGGAATCTCGTAATATCGGAATCTCGGAACGAAAGTTCCGATATTACAATTCCGATATTGGATCTCTCAATACCGGAATTGTAATATCGGAGATTTTTGTCTGTATATTGAGATTTAAATTAAACCTATATTTTAGATCATTGTGTAGCGCCGAGTGCGACAGCGCGCTATCGTATTCCTGTTGCTAGTTCGCTAATCATGCGAAACAAGAGCAATAAAAGTCACGAGTCTCGAGTGATATGATATTGAAACGTTAAAAAAAAAGATTAATCACTAGGGTGTATACGCCACTTTATCAAAACATCCAGGGGGTAAAAGCTACGAAATATAATATGATAGTTATACAATCTCGTTGTTTTAAAATATCATGGCCGGCTTCAAATTAATTTAAAGCATTTATTATGTCATGAATTTAATGACTTTCACTAATCAATATAATTATACTTAGAATAAAACTGCATTTAGTGAAACAGTAGATACTTACCACGAACGTGTTTGAAGAATCATCAAACTATGTTTAAGCAGTTTGGACAGAGAATAATATAAATACATTTATAACACTATTACAGGCGGCAATAATGTTTTGAAGTTTACCTCTGTCATGAGTTGATGACAGACGATGGCTTTCTAATAATGCTTTAATGATATTCCTTCTTTTTAGGGAACCCTAAAGGAAAAAACGGAACCCTTACAGGTTCACTCGTGTGTCTGTCTGTTTGTCCGTCTGTCACAGTTAATTTGTTCCGAATCTAATGAACCGATTAAGTTGAAATTTGGTACACATTACGTTATGTTATGTATTTCTTTGACTCATACACGGACGTACGTAAATCAATGAATTTTGAAGATGGGGGTAACTTTTGGGGAACTTAACTAAAGATGAAATGGTTTATAGAGTATGTTAGTTTAAACGAGGGACATATTGAAACCCGCAATCATGCTTAAATGATACATAAAAAAATATGAACAAAAAAGTACCGATAAATAACAGACAGAACCATACCAAATAATTTCAGAAAAGTCTCGCAACCCTTGCGCTTATCACAGAAAATGTCCGCGGGTAAATGACTTTTAGGTATAATCCATTTTCCCCAGATACATATTTTAAAACTGGCGTAGGAGGTAGGACCATGCCGGAAAAGAAACGTCTATTAAAGTGAGATCTAGGGAGCGTGCGGGGGGCCATGGCACAATTACGTCACACAAATTAAAGTTAATAGTCTTTTTACATAATTTGCGACGAGAATCGGGTAAGTACTGAATACCTTCAATATGGCCCTCGTTTAACCTAACACGCTGTATACATATAAAAAATACTGGGAGGTAAAAATCATTTCATTTTGAGAAATCGAAATAATATTTTAAAAGTTTAACCTTAAAAACATAGAACCAAACAGAGCTGCATTATTAAGTTATTTCAGCCTCAAAAAGGGCTTTTACGACTTTTGTACCCCAAAGTAGCGATATGTGATTTAAAAAATACAATGTGCATACTTTAAAACAACCAATGCTTGAAAAAATTACAGAATATGATTTAAAAATGTTTTTTATTGCACTCAATCAAACCTCATAAATAAAATTTGCATTTTCAAATGAAATAACGAAATTCCGATATTAATATCGGAATTCCGATATTGAGATCTAATATCGAAACTCAGTATCGGAATTGAAAATCTTCCGATATTACATGCCCTAATTGCAGCCCGAGATATTTAGGCGCACGAGCGCAGCGAGGGCGCCAATAGTTCGAGGGTGCAATTGATGCTTACACCCGAGCTAACTACTCTGCTTTACATCTCGATTATGAGGTAAAAAGAAAAAAACCGGCATTACAAGAATAAAGTTTTCAAATATCTCTCTTTAGAACTTTCAGGCAAAATATTGTGAATTGCTGCTTCAGCTTCCATTTTCATTGAATCATCACTTGCAGAACTCATGTTTTTTTCCTAATCAGCACGTAATTATAAAAAATCCCAAAAACAAACAATATTTAAAGTAAAAGTTTTCTATTACCGCCTTTTTCATCTCTTTTTAAAAAATTTTTTTCAAGAACGAAATTGAGCTTCGCCGTTCGATATTTAAAATTGATGACTATTAAGCCTCCCCCACACAGGCGTTATACTCATACGAAGACAAGGCTGAATAGCGAAGCGACCTCTTTTGTCATTGGGCTGAATGCATGATGTCTATTGCCAGTATGATGGTTAGATGTACCTACGTGAACTTTTTGAAGGAGTGAAGTGTTTTTTTTTTAATTACTTACCGCCCTAGGGCTTTTCTTGCTACATTAATACCCTAGAGCGCTAATTGGTCACCTACAAGCCCCATTTGGGGGTAATAAGGACCTACTTACCGAATATGAGAGATGTAAAATTATTTTAGTACTACCAGCTCTAAAGAGTTTCCTCGTCACAAACTAACTTTGGCTCAAACTGCCGAACTAGTTATTCAGCTTAAGAAGTATTATCCCCATAACTACAATGTAGTTTCTAATAACACATCCAGGCTGCTAGACTTAATGTGGAAGTCTTAAGTTAGTGTGTCAACATTATTAAATAACAATGTTTTCGAGAATTAAAGCGATGAGAGATTAACGGCGAAGGAAAACATCGTGTCTTAGAAACAAAGCTTTTGCACATCGTGTACCAAAAGAGACTAATAAAAAAATTCATCGACAACAGTCGAATTAAAAGATGCTGATCGGATCGCATCCGCCATCAGTCGTTCCACAAATATCTACATACGGTTGGGTATATTTAAATGTGAAGGTTTGTATGGATGGATGAATGGAATATGTTTGTTACACTTTGACACGAAAAACTACTGAACGGACTTCAATGAAAGGAACACAGAACAGATTTCCTTAACTCAGAACAAGTTACTAATAGAAACCTTTTTTTAAGCGAACATAAAATACAATACGGCTATTACCTACTAACACGTTAAATAAAAACAATGGCTTGGCAATACAAGTTTAGCGATATGTTAGCCCCTATTAGATAAATTATTCGTGGATTTTCATATTGTGTACGAAAACAACAAGAAATGAACAACAAACAAATAACTAACTTTCCGAACACATTTTGTTTTTATTACGTTTTATATTAGTTTAGTAGTTTCTATAATAATATGTACTTACCTAACCATACCATATACGGGACCGAAACGTGGTCGCTCACAATGGGCCTCATCAGAAAGATCAAAGTGACCCAAAGGGCAATGGAGAGGGCTATGCTCGGAGTTTCCTTGAGTGATCGAATTAGAAATGAAGACATCCGCAAGATTACCAAGATAACTGATGTAGCCCGCAGATTTTCCAATCTAAAGTGGCAGTGGGCAGGGCACATTGCTCACAGGACGGATGGCCAATGGGGCCGAAATATTCTTGAATGGTGACCGCGAACTTGAACACATTGCATTGGAAGGTCTCACACTAGGTGGACCGTTGATCTAGTGAAGGTAAGCTTAGCAGAAGCTTAGAAGCTAACGCTTGGGGGAGGCCATGTCCAGCAGTGGACGTCTTTCGGCTGAAATTAAGATAATGAATAATTAGAAGTATAGTTATATCCAGCTAGCAACCTGAATTAACAGATAGGATACTTTTCACCCCAGTATCACGATCCCGTGTGACATTTTTATCGAACTCCACGCGGGTAAAGCCGTCGGCATAAGCCAGTGAATAATATTCTTCAACAAAAGAAACATAGCAACGATGAAGTTGCAACAAATACCCATACAAGTTAATTCTTTCGTATCCTCTCGAAAATAACGCTGAAAGGTTCTGTATATACTTCCAGTAGGTAAGGGTTCCGCGATCATTTATCAAACTTGTTTTACTTGATACTTCACATTTTTTAGGGGTCCGTTGTGAAAAGAATAAGAATTTATAATTATATTTACCATCTTTGTTAACTGATAAAGCTGTTTCATGTATAAAGGAAATAATTAAGCTCGAGAACCCCGTGGCTAGATAATAACAGCCGCTTGGACCAATCTTCAGGTTAGGCCGCGCTTGCCTGGATTGGTCTGTTAATGAATGACCACCCATTACATACCGACTATCATCCGTGTTTTGGAAAGCAAGTGAAGCCATCACTATGTCACAAAAACCTATATATCCATGTAGGTATCTATTGTCTTCAAAAGTAAGTTTAGGCGGGCTGTCAGTCAGTTAGTACCACAATATAAATATTCTTATATGATTCCGCTGACTGAACTCGTAGTTCAGAAAAAAACTTCGATAACTAGTTCAAAAAGAAAAGACTTACCATACAAACTTAAAAATCATTCACGTTTGAATTCCGGGAAAGACATAAGGCATACGTCCCCGAGACGTGTACACGTCCCCAAGACGTATAGGATTCAAGTCGTGATATATTAGGGACGTAATAAATACATACATTAACATCTAATTTATTTGCTTGTAATATGACCCGTAGATGTGGTCCAGAACTTTGGATTAGACACGACGCGGCGACGCGAGTTAAACGAGGGACATAATATTGAAAGAGAGTATTCGGTATTCGATTCTCGTCCCAAATATGTAAAAAAACTATAACCTTAATAAAATTTATGACGTTATTGTGCCATGGCTCCCGTACGCTCTCCAGATCTCACTATATACGTTTCTTTTCCGTCATTGTCTGTAAGGGAAAATGGATTATACCTAAAAGTCATTATCCGCGCACATTTTCTGTATTAAACGCTAGGGTGGTCTCACCACCCTAGAACCATTCTGTTGTCCTGGTAGTTTCGAAGACTTTAGTAATCCAGGTAAAAAAAAGCTGCATGGTATTAGAAAGGTATATAGATTTATAGATTTGATTATGAGATTTCATATTAAGAATATTGACAATACCTCCTTCATGTTTCTGGATTCCTGGTAGTTTGTGAGACTTTACTACACCAATCCTTATAATTTTAAATTATAACTTCTTTTCGTTTGAAAGTAGAAAATAGAAAACCAGTTTCGAAAAATATTATGCTTAACTTCTTAACTCTGTACGCGGGATCCGTTTCTACATTTTTATTTTTTATTTCTTGTAGCCACGGATCCCGGGATCCGTGGACAAAAAATTTAGTATTTTTTTTGTGGAAACGGATCCCGGGATCCGTGGAGACAAATCGCCGGGATCCGTGTTACGTCAAATCGGATCCCGGGATCGGTGGAGACAGACCCGGTGAGACTTTTCCGAAATATTTGGTATGGTTCTGTCAGTTATTTATCAGTGTTTTTTTTGTTCATATTTTATTAGTACCTATCATGTAAGTAAGCGGCCGGGTTTCAATATGTCCCTCGTTTAACCTAACACACTGTATACAGGTTGTAAGAGACAGCTTTTCGACTGATGGGATGAATTCAGTATAATATCATATGGAAGAATTATTTCATGAACTTATGTATGGGATCAAACGGGTACTACTACTATGGGTCTAATAACTTTGATTTATTTATATATGTATTTTTTTTATTTAATACACATTGACCATTTAATAAAAAAACTTAACCAATTTTGCTATGCCCTACACAATCTAAATAAAGTCGCGAATCGCAACACCGTACTTACTGCGTACCACGCGTACGTCTCCTCAACACTACGATATGGAGTAATATTTTGGGGTAATTCTACGGACAGGGAAGCAGTTTTTAAAGCCCAAAAAAAATGCGTTCGTGCAGTATGTATGATCCAAAACACCGACAGTTGCAAACCATTCTTCATTAATCTAAAATTATTGACACTACCATCCCTTTACATTTATGAAGTTGCCATATTTATCAAAAATAACCATAACCTATTCGAAACCGTATCCTCTAAACGCCACCAAGGTGCACTGAAGTCAAAATCCCATAACACAACCCTTTACTCAAAAAGTTTCCTTGGAATGGCACCAAAAATTTTTAACCAACTTCCCAAATCAATAAGAACATTAAGGGATTCTAATACGTTCAAAAAATCCCTCCATAACTTTTTAATTAGAAAACCATATTATTCTATCAATGAATATTTAGAAGACAAAAAGTGAAAAATGTTTTTATTTTATTTATATTCTTTTACTTTTATTAGCTTTAGTTCGTAAGTTAGTTATTAGCCATAAAACACTTTTATTGTTCTTATTTATTTTAAGTAACTAGGTATATCCATTAAAAAATGTTAAAACTACATACATTAAATAATGTGTAGACATTATTTGTATGCCTTGCAAGGCAGCACATAGTGAACTATATATTCTTTTGATAACACCTGATAACTCTTTTACTTATGTGTCACAAATAAAGATTTTTGAATTTGAATTTATTTTATTTCCTCATTTATTTTTTCTTTTTAATTTTAACTACAAACTAACTACACATAGTACAAACACTACTACAAATGAACTATTTTCGCACCTTACTCACTGAACTTAAAAAAAAATATAAATACTTACACATGTATCAGCTACAGCCAGAACCATTTTATCCAATTTAATCAGTCAATTTCATTCGGCAGACATTCAAAATCGAAATACATGCGCTCTCTTCCTGTCAATATTTTATTACTTCCCAAACTTTAATGTACGGAACCGCCCCAAATATTTCAGGCACGTATTCACCATTCCCGGACACAGTTTCAAGTATCTAACGTATGGTGTTACTGAGGACGGCAATACATTTACTTTTTTTGGCTCAATGATGTTGCCCGTGACAGCTGAGAAAAGGTTAACTGGTCATCTGAAACTGGTCATGACCTTTCATTTGAAGGCTTTTATCTGAAACTGGTGACCTTTGAGCTTTCTGTGAGTACTGAAATAATAAGCCAATTACCGACATAGTGAAAGGGTAACTATGGTATCAGATTGACTAGCAAAATGTCAGCACAAGTTCGGTTGGTTTAAATATTTTTACAGCAATACTTTGTTAAGTTAGAGTAGCTCTTGGCTAAGTAACTCCAGCCACTCGGTTGATCTTTAGGTCAAGCCGTGCCGAATGGGTAACCATACTTTACGTAACGAGTTTCCTATGTGCATCGGAAAGCACGGTCCCGGCAGTCATTTGTAGAGCTTTGACTGTCGTATCGGTGTCATCGGCCCAAAAGTGTTACCATGGGGTCAGACGTTGACTTTTTCATGAAATAGTCATTTAGTTAGTTATATGAATTCAGTGGATTTTTTTGATGGTTTTGTTGATTATAACTCTCTAAATTCATACATGTTATGGTCGCGAATCATATTTTGTTCCGTACTAATGACCTTCAAATTGCAAAAAAACGCCAGAAAAGTTGAATATCGCAGGCTACCCTAGCTCTTCCCTTTTAACAACTTTTTGTCCTATTACAAAACAATCTCAGGCTGATATTATTATTAAATATGACAACAGATGTCATATCCCAACAAACAATAAGTTCACAAGTAAGAACTTTGTCCCCAACTTTAAATGAAAATGTAGACGCTAAAGTTGGCGAGTTGTACCTAACAATAACGATACGAAACACGAGATAACGAGAGCTGTATCGATGTTACTGCTATAATAACTTCGTAACGAATAGCAGTATTTACTTCATGAGGACGCGAGTGTTAAGTTCGTTTGTGTTAAGAGGTGTGAAGAGTTGGGCTGCGGGTTGTTCGAAAGAGATAACACGCCTCGGAACAAGGGCTAAGATGGAACATGGGTGGTTTTTGGTCAGTAGAAGTCTGGCACTCCCTCCACTCAGAGCAGAGCGGGAGGAGTTATTTGTTGATTTCTCAGTAACTCTCAGCCTCCAAAAAAAAGGTGCCGAGAGTTATTTAACATAACATCATGGCTAGAATCACTGAGGACTTAGACAGAGGTGTACATACCTTATAGTACACCTCTGTCTACTATAAGGTAAGGTAACTTAAAGCATTCATTTCAATTAGAACATTACAGGCAGTTTTGAATAGCAGAAAAACAAATAAAACGAAGCTACAGTCACAGCCATCAGAAGGCATAACAACTTGTGAAAATACTGTAGTTGTCCATTCCAAAGCGTATATCTCTAAGAAGAAGGGGCGAGCCTAATCAAAGCGATCGAGGCGGTTTTGGTTAGGGGCCGGGATATGAGAGACGAAGAAGTAAAAATCTTAGACACCCTGAGGATTAATAAAAAGTGATGGAAATACTAAAAAAAACTACCTATTTCAAAAGAATTCAAAACAACTACATCAAAAAACATAAGGACTGCCATTTTCACAACTCGATTGCCCTCAGAAAATGCACAATGAAATGGTCTACCGAACAAAAAACACGAGCTTATTACCAGTCCATTTAGCTTGAAAAAACAACCAAGTGCTGCAATAAGGGTAACGCAGTGGAACATTCCAGAGCGTGCTTCGCGGTCGTTAGTACAAGACCGCGGAAACTAGCTAAAATGGTAAAATGGACAGCCTTGCTAAACTTGAAGTCTGTGGAAGCTGGACTGTGTGTGCCTGTACTACAGGTCTAGCTTTCACTTTAGAGCGGGCTTTGAGTTAGAAATGTTTCGTCGGTTGATACTCATTATATGAACTTGGAAGAAACTCCAGTTTCCATGGACACTAACAACGTACTTATTGTTTAAATTACCTCACAAACTTCTTTCTTGAGACGGTCATAGATGATAGGATGCAGCTATATACCAGTTTCAGTTCTACCAGATTGCGGGGATCGCTGGGGATCCGCAGGATGCGAGACGCACGGGTCCAGTCCATTGACCGGACCCGTGCGTCTATCTATAGCATAGCACATCTTTCGGATGAAATAATGATGATGATGAAATACCAGTATTTGATATGAAGCGACTGCCTAACTGACCTCTACAACACAGTAATTCCATACTTCTTGGTAAGACTGACTGTCAGACTTTCGGGCTACTGACTATTGGACTGTTAGAGATCAAATGAACATCATCATGCGGAAAAATAAAACTAAATGTGGCACTCGGAGACTGCCGCGGTAAAGCTATTGCATAGCAAGGCATTTTTTATCAAGTTAGGCAAATAATTAATTATTTAATTTGACAACCTCAGTTGACAACCTTGTTATTTTCCGTAACCATAGCAACCTGGTTGAAAATATTTTCGTTACGGAATTTCTGGATTCGCTCTTCACGCTCAAGGTCCGCGATAGAAGCTATGCAATAGCTTAATAAACCCATTTCTTTATTAAAAACGTTGAAAACACCAGACGACGCATAAATAAAAACAAAGAAGGAAGACACCATTTCGAGTTTGGTTCATTTAAAAGATGATGATTAATGGACACTTTTACGAATGTTTTTAATAACAGAATGGGCTATGAAGGAAAAAATACTGAAGTAATCCGTGTGATGTTTGGAAAGTTGCTTTTTTAGAATAAAGTGGGATTGTGTTATTATGTATTCGGTACACTTGTTTTAAAAAAAAATGTACCTAGATGGCCTGCCCAGAAGAGCTCGCGGCTTAAAAATAATTGCCAGTCGGGTCGATCTTTAGGTGTAGCCGAGCTTGGCAAGGTTGTGTCATAAATGAGTGACCACTGACCACCCACTTTAAAGCAAGTTTATTCTAAGTGCCTCGGAAGCCGTTTCGTTGTTTCTGGCTACCATACACAGACCTTTGGGAATCGTTACCGGTAGGCTGTACTAACATAAATTTTTTCTTGCATATTTTGGCACTCCTGTTGCATATTTCGATTATTCATAACGTTTTTTCAACGATTAAATTTAAATGTTGCATAATACCCGGCACTAGTGATAACTATAAGGCACTTACGAGGTCAACTACACCAGGTGCAAATTGAATCAGGACCAACTTCCCTTTAAATTTACCTGTACATAAAACAGACAAAATATCCTCTCCCTCCCATCCAGCTAGCTGGCCTTAATAAGAACTGTCGCCAATAATCCCCATTGCACTTGGACACATCAGTAATTAATGAAACGGATAAAATTCTTCATAGTCAATACGGATATTGCCGCATCCATTTTGAAATGTATGTGAGGAGTAGGGCTGCCACGGTTATGAACAAAAATAACATTAAGTATAATATCACGCATGCAATCCTGGAAGGGTACAGAGGTTATAAGTACATTAGTCCATTAGTAAACCCATAATAATTATCGCTAGTTACTTATGTTTAACTAGCTGTTGCCATCGGCTTCACCCGCTACAACTCGAAAATTATCCCACGGGAAGATAAAATCGGGATAAAAACTATCACATGTGTTAATACAGGTTATAAACTATCTGTGCACCAAATGTTATCCAAATCCATTCAGTAGTTTTTGCGTGAAGAAGTAACAAACATACACACTCACACACTCACAAACTTTCGCCTTTATAGTATTAGTGTGATAAGGTGTGAAGTGTGATTAAGAAGAATAAGTAAGAAATTTCATCCCATGGAGGTTCTTGAACATTCTTTTCCATATAGATCTACGCTTTTGAATTGGCAACTGCAGTGCTTTAGTCACAAGTTATTAGGGCCTGTGATTGTAACTGTACAGTGTAAACCAAGAAAACAAAGGCTTTCTTTATTTTTCTGAAATTCTACCTGTAATGGCCTAATTAAAATAAATGCTTTGACTTTGAGTTTGCCTTAAGAAAGCTCAAGATAGCTTAAATCCATCGCCCCAAGGATTTCCCTTGCAAGACGAAAATGTTAGACACGGTGTCTAACATTTCTGACATCTGGCAACCCTACGGCGCCATTACTTTAATTACTGGCCGTCGCTCGCCACACAGCATCGTGCATCTCTTTCACACGGCTAAACGAGCCGTGAAACTTGCTTCACCTTTTAAATACGGTTTTTTTGTATATTTTAGACTAAAGAGTGATGTTTTATAGTGTATGGTATGTGGTAGTCTTAGTATGGAGAGGTATTTTTTTTAGTTTGGATCTGTTGAACGAAGCTGGTAAGAAAAGGCTTCAGGAATCGCGTGTGATGTTAACATAACATCACGCCTGTAATCCCCAAAGGGTTAGGCAGAGTTGTACTTAATAGTACACAAACATTTCGCACGGTAAGTTTGAAGTCCCGTGTTAAAGGGGGCGCGACTATTGCCGCATAAACTGAGCAGAAATCTAGACTCCGTGGCTGTACTGAAAAAATCCTGAAAGAAAATCCCAGTAACACTTTGTATGACCCGAGAATCAACAGTCACGCTTGTGCCCACTAGACACTAGCGAGGCAGTCGCAACCGCTCAGATTTGTCTCTCCTAGGTTGATTGTGGATGGGTGACAACCCACCACATACCGAGACTCCTCCGTGCCTCGGAAAGCACGCTAAGCTGTTTGACCCGGCTGTCATTAGTCCTTTGACAGTTGTAGTCGTTGACAGCCTTTTTTTTTTGGAGGGTGGGTCATCTAATCTGATAAAATATCATCAATCAATGATATGATATCATCAAATTGCTCGTCCCGCTCTGGGCGAAGCGGTAGGGAGTGTCAGACTTCTATTGACTAAAAACCACCCATGTTCCTTCTTAGCCCTTTATGTCCGAGGCAGCGGTACCTCTTTCGAACAACTCACAACCCCAACAGGGGCCGCCTTTGCGGGCTCTGCAATGTTGCTGCCATCTCTTTGAGGCGCACGTGGAACACGAACGCGCCATCGACACGGCCTGTCATTTTCATAGGACGGACGGTGAGCGAGCCCACGCCATCCACAGGCCCGTGCCTACGGTGGGTCGTTGACAGCCTGTCACCTGTTACGCATGTATGAACAGTATATGTATACAGTAATACAGTTCATACATGCGTAATGTTCTTAAACTTAACGTTCTCTGATTAGCAAGTTACTACGTAGGTACCTAAAGGAAAAAGTCCCTGACGTGGGATAATTAGAATAAATCGTAAAACAGACGAAGCTCATTCGAAACTCATCTGCTAATTGATCAGGAGATCTCTTGATTGGCAACTCACAAATCTAATTAGTATGTTTGTTCGAAGTTCGAGATGCCAAATGCAATCAATGAATCGTTTTCCTGGAATTGACATTCTGATGTTATCAGTCTGAAAGCATTTGTTTGATTAAAGACCTCTATACGAATAAATCTTATAGAGTCTCGTAGATAAGTAGTGGCCCCGTCGGGGTGCTGGTTGTTCGAAAGAAATACCGCGGCCTTGGCACAAGGGCTAAGAAGGAACATGGGTGGTGGATCAAGGTCTGAAATAAAGTATTTTTTTTTTTTTTTTTTTTATTTTTATTTTTTTTTTTTAGTTAGTAGAACTCTGACACTCCCTACCGCTCGCCCAGACCGGGCGGAGACATTTGATGATTTCCACCAAAAAAACATAAAAAGGCTGGGCGTCACCACAATGTCTCACTCTCAATGTAAATGATATTGCTGAAATAAATCCCTTAAGTAACGATGACTCAGGCACACAGTAGCTAAAGTAAGATGAATGAGCTGCTAACCGATCCAATTAAACAAGTCGAAAAAACCAGGACAAGATTGATGCAAAAGGGTGAACAAATACAACATAGTAAGGCGCCTGTAGTCCTGAAAAAAGTAAAAAAAAACACAAAATACATAACGTAACATCCTGCTTGTAATCTCTGAAAGGTTTGGCAGTGATGTACCTAATAGTAGACCCGTATTTCACTAGTTAAGTGTGAGTCCCATGTCATAGGGGGCGAGCCTATTGCCACAAAACCAGACGCCTGCTGAGAAAGACCCAATAACACCCAGGACCTCTTGCTCAGCAGCTATCTAACGAGGAAAATGACCAGCAAATAATATAATAAAAGGTCAAATTAATTATGTAGATAATCCTTCCAGATACCCACCCTCCTCCATTTATCTCATCAAAACATCCCATCACATACCCATTCAATAAATAACAAGCTAACATAATCAAAACACATCCCATTCATCTAAAATTCAAGGTAAATTGAATTTTCTAATCCTCATATTAACAAATATCTCAAGGGATCAAACCTCGGATACCACTTGCCACCCGGGACCGTAGCCCCGAAAGAGATCGTTAATCCCTGAGGTATAGTTAAGCCTCGGTTAGCACTGTAAGGCCTTATGCAGACCATCGGTGATTACGTTTGACACTAAATTATTGCCGTGGAAAGATGGAGAAAGTCGTCTAATCTTGTCATTTTTAGGGTTCCGTAGCTCAATGGCAAAAACGGAAACCTTATAGATTCGTCATGTCGGTCCGTTTGTCCGTCCGTCCGTCTGTCTGTCCGTCTGTATGTCACAGCCACTTTATTCGGAATCTAAAGTTGAAACTTAGTAGGTATTCTGTGAACCGCTTTACGATTTTTTTTA
The DNA here is from genome assembly GCA_949316265.1 of Diarsia mendica. Classification (NCBI taxonomy): domain Eukaryota; kingdom Metazoa; phylum Arthropoda; class Insecta; order Lepidoptera; family Noctuidae; genus Diarsia; species Diarsia mendica. The sequence continues at coordinate 17,847,727 of OX438909.1, read as the reverse complement.
AGGTTGATGTTCCAGGGTAGCCTGCGAAATTCAAATTTTCTTAAGTTTTTGCAATTTGCAGGCCAGTGATAGGTTGTATGTTGATGAACATTTGATTTGAAAAAGTCATTTTTAAACCTTTATGAGCTCGGAGGGACAACCCTCCGAGCTCATAAAGGTTTAAAAATGACTTTTTACAAGGTCAAAGTCATTCCGGAACCTTTATGAGCTCGGAGGGTTGTGTATAATAAAATGCTTAAAGATTTTTAGCAGTTGACTGTATTTCCAAATAGGTTTTAAATTATAACAAAAATGTACGTGACACCGAGACAGAGAAATCTAGACTCCTTAAAGTTACCAGCACATAAAAATATATTCTAACATACAAATGTTGCCATTGCAACAAAACACTTATGTTTGAATTATTCTTAAACATAGTTGGGCCGGGGCCTTGCTAATAATAAATGTTTTAACAATTTAACTCTACATGAAAGCAACAAAACTTACATAGGTACATATAATTAAACTACATAAAAGCAACAAAACTTACATTATACATATAATTAAACTCTACAATTATAATTTAATTTATTGGTAAAGGACATAATTTTCTTAGGGATCTAACATATGTTTTATTATTTGGCAGCTTAATTTCTGCCACTCTAACCATACCATCTGGTCCAGGTATTGTTTTCACAATCCTTGCCATGGGCCATGTCATTGGAGCCGTATTATCACTACGAAGAATAACTAGGTCTCCTTCTTTTAAATTAGGATTAGTATGGTGCCATTTTGGCCTGCTTTGCAGCTGTGTAAGATAATCACCGGACCAAACTTTCCAAAAGTCTTGCTTAATTTTACATAGAACATTCCAAAATCTTAAATTATTAATAGAATTATTAGACAAGTCGGTTTCAGGATAACTCATCATAGATGTTCCTATGAGGAAATGGCCAGGCGTTAAATACTTAAAATCAGAAATATCGGTACTCATGGGAAGGAGTGGTCTTGAATTAAGCACAGCTTCAATTTCAGTGATAGCAGTATACAAACCTTCAAAAGTTAAGACAATAGTTCCAACAATTCTCTTAAAATGATGCTTAAAACTTTTGACCCCTGCCTCCCACAAACCTCCAAACTCCGGAGAGTAACTAGGGATAAACTTAAACGTAATACATTTAGGGGTACAATAATCATTCACAGAATCTTTATGAATTTTTGATATGAACAATTTATACAAATTATTTAACTCATTGGCAGCGCCTTTAAATGTTGAAGCATTGTCACAGAAAATTTTCTCTGGCATTCCCCTTCGAGAAATGAAACGTTTGAGGCATGCTAAAAAGGCTTCAGTGGTGAGATCACTGACTAGCTCCATGTGGATTGCCTTTGTAGCAAAACACACAAAAAGCGCCACATAGCCTTTCGTGATTAGTGGTTTCCTAATTCTAGAAACTTTAACATTAAAAGGTCCACAGAAGTCCACTCCAACTACATTGAATGGCCTAACAGCTGTAATCCTTTCTTGTGGGAGAGAACCCATTAGCTGCTTCGCAGCTGCAGCCTTTAAACGGAAACACTTGACACACTTGTTTACTACCTTCTTGACTTCACGTATACCACTGATAAGCCAAAATTGTTGCGAAAGCGAGCTCAACACCAATCTAGCTCCTGCATGCAACAAACGCAGATGTTCATTTCGAATTAGGATATCTGTGAAATTACAAGATTTAGGAAGTATGGCAGGATGCTTTTTGTTATATGCCATGTCCTTCGCACACTGAAGACGGCCACCAACTCTAAGCACACCTGCTTGATCCAAAAAAGGATGTAAACCTGATAATCCTGATTTGATAGGCAAATTATTTTTAAGACTATCTATTTCTTTGGGAAAGTATTTTCCTTGAACACTACGAATAATCGCTAACAAAGCATCACGAAGCTCCTGCACCGTCAGAGGTCCATACATCTTATTAATGTTTTTGGAGCAATTTTGTCTAAATCGGAATATATAAGCAACGATTCGCTGAAGTTTATTAAAATCTGATATTTTTCCAACTAAATCATTTAAAACTGATTCATCTTGTTTATAAGAAGATGCATTCACTTCACACATGTTATTTACTATATCTGTTTCAGATACATAAGGAATGGGGAACTCAACATTACTTACAGAGTGTTCAAAGTCCTTATTTAATAATTCCTTAGGACCGTGCCACCAAAGCAGATTTGATTTTAATTTATATGGGTCACAACCTCTTGATAGAAGATCAGCAGGATTATTATCTGTGCTGACATAAGACCACTGAAAGTGTGAAGTTAATATTTTTATTTGATTTACCCTGTTAGCTACATAAGGGTTTGACTTTATATTTTTAGATTTAATCCATGCTAGTGCTATCTGAGAATCACTGTATAGTTGAACAGTGAGACTAGGAAATCTACATTTTAAAATATTGTACACCCTATTCACCAATTGCGAGAGAAGCAGAGCACTATTTAATTCCAGTCTTGGAATTGTTAAATTTTTCTTTAATGGGGCAACACGGGATTTAGAGCATAATAAATTAACAAAAACTGACCCATCTGATTTAACAGTTCTTAAGTAAAGACAGCTTCCAAACGCTTTCATAGATGCGTCAGCATATCCCACCAACTCTATGATTTTCACATCACATGAACTTACATATCTTGGCACAGTAATTGTATTCATTAAAGCTAACTTTTTAATAAATTTATCCCAAACATTGAGTTGCTCTTGGGGCAGTATTTTGTCCCAGTCTAAATTCATCGCCCATAAAGTCTGCATGAATATTTTTGCCACAACTATAATAGGACCTATGAGGCCTAGTGGGTCAAACATTTTGCCAATGAAACTCAGAATAGACCGTTTGGTCTTGTTATCATCATTTGATAACTGAATGTGTTTGGGAATATTTAACTTTGATCTATCAAAATGATTTTGAGGCAAACTTGCAGTAATACAGTTTACAACATGGCATTTTATTTTTAATTGTACATTTCTCACTGGAGAATCGATGGTAACATCAACATATTTGTTGATTTGATTGTAATTGTTTCCTATGCCAATTATATTGGTATTTTGGCTCTTAAGCTTAACTTGCAATTTTTCCACAAGATGTGTGGTAATAAGTGAAACTTGACTTCCTGAATCAAGTAATGCTCTGACATAAAGTTCGGAACCCTTATAGTCGATTAACTTAACCTTTATGGTGGGCAATAGGGTATTCATAGTTGAATTAACAGAATGCAGTGATATTGGAGCCTGCGGACTAGGATCACTGTCTTTATGCAGGAGTGTATTGTGCCCCTGTTTGCAAGTTTTACAGGAAAATGTAAACTTACACTTACCAGTGTGAGTTTTTAAACACATAGTACACAACTTTTTGTCATCTATGAACTTTATACGGTCTTCTATTGAAGCCATTTTAAATTTAGGGCATGAATGCAATAAATGTCCCATACCTCCACAAAAGGTACAAGAACTAGAAGTTTTAGTGACAACATTGCTCACTTTTTGTACTGTATTCTTCTTATTATCAGAACCACAGCTATCTTCGAACGCTATAGCGCGCTTCTCTAAGAATGAAAGGAACTCTTCCATAGTTGGAAGTGTATCTATATTCCTATCTAACTGATAGGCACGATTGGTATACAAATCTAATTTTTTAGATAAGATCGAAATTAAAAGCATATCCCATTGATTAACAGGCTGCTGCAAGTTTTTAAGCGCATACAATTGTTGTTGCACTTGTGATGTAAAAGACCTTATAGAGGCTGCTGTACTTTTCTGTATTACAGGCAATTGCAACAATATATTTATGTGATTAAATATTAATCTTGACTTATTTTCAAAGCGTTTTTTCAAAAGTTCAATAGCCTCTCCATAGGATTCATTCACAAGCGGTAAGTTAACAATAACAGCCAATGCTTCTTCAGATAAAAATTTGCGCAAATAAAATAACTTTTGCACATCTGAGAGTGCCCTGTTTCCATCAATAACAGCCATAAACAAATCAATAAATGGAGTATACTTTGTAAAATCCTTCCCATCAAATACTGGGATATCAATGTTAGGTAATTTTGAAGTTGAAACATTCGAGCATTGTTTTGTTTCAGATGTACTTAAGTTTTTTAAAGCTGTATTTAACTTTGAGATTATGTCAAAATATTTATCCTCTAAAATAGCAACATTTTCCTTGTCTTTATCATCACAAGATAAAATATCTAACTGAGTTCTCTCATAGTCTCTAAAAGTAGTGTTCAGCTTTTCAATACGCGCTTTTATCATCTCGATAGACGCAGACGCAAGATTAATTGGATCACTAATAAAGTTCTCGATGCGCGTAACAGTACCTTTTTGTTGTGCTCGGGCGAGACGCAACTTTTTAAGCACTTCCTCCGTCGTCGACATGGTAAATAAGTTAGATTACGCACAAACGCGCTATAATACTCACAAGAACACTTCACTTTTTGTATCTACGCACTTTTATTGACCGTAAACACCGTATGAACTTCTTTGCAGACTGGAGTTGATGTTTGTTTACAAACAACCGAAGGTAACCTCGATGACAGCGTTGACAGCTCCACGACCACAGACTATAGAGATGTGAAGTGGTAATTTGACGTTTGACGACTCGACCGTTTCCCGCTCCTTTGATAAAATGATATTTCCAATGGGAGGTAGATGAAAAGTGATGCAAAATTATAGATTTGCTAACACAACAGAAATAACTATAAATTGAATGTATTCCTGTGTAATCTGCAGAAATCTTCACGAATCCTCTTATATTTTGCTGAGAAATTATAGATTTCCCGCAAAAACTTGCCCGGCGACCACGAACAATGGCAGGTTTCAATGTGCTGCAAAATTATAGACTTGCAATCCACACCTGTACGTATTTCTGTGAAATATGCAGTGATCCTCGCGATTCTTCTTGTATTTTGCAGAGATATTATGGATTTCTCGCAAAATTATTGTTCGACGTGCATGAACAATGGCGCGCGCCGGCGCCGAGTCACACACGCTAACTTCTTTATTACGCGATTTGCACACCGCACAACTTTTCACTGGTTTTGAAGGACCACTTTAGCATGTATAATAAAATGCTTAAAGATTTTTAGCAGTTGACTGTATTTCCAAATAGGTTTTAAATTATAACAAAAATGTACGTGACACCGAGACAGAGAAATCTAGACTCCTTAAAGTTACCAGCACATAAAAATATATTCTAACATACAAATGTTGCCATTGCAACAAAACACTTATGTTTGAATTATTCTTAAACAGGTTGTATTAATGATTTTGATGATTATAATTCTGTAACTATATACGTCTTACAGCCGCGAATCAAATGTTCATCAACATACTACCTATCACTGGCCTGCAAATTGCAAAAAACTTAAGAAAATTAGAATTTCGCGGGCTGGTTGGAGGATTCACCTTAATTAAATCTTTTCGTGCCTCGGAAAGCATGTTAATCTATTGGTCCCGGTTGTACTGGTACGACAGAGTTTGGAGTCTGCCTCTGCGTGATATTATATTCGAATTCGTTTAATAAAATAGAACTGGAAGATATTTCATCTGCTAAGCCTTTTTCTTACTCCTCCGCTATTCAATTCAATTCAATTCAATTTATTTAATTCAGATAATAAAAATCCATAATATTACATTAAAACAATATAAAAACATTAAGATGAATAAATTTAAACAAACAATAATTTAAAAATATTAAACAAACAATAATTTAAAAATATTATAAAAATTTAATCGTGAATGTCAAAAAAAACCTATTATTACCTATTATAAGTATGAGGGGCCGCTAGCGTGCAGCCGCATCCACCTCATCAACATTGGTGAGTCCCACCTCTGGGACAACGCGCTAAGAATACCATTCGGGCTGCCACGCACACGCCTTAACAGCGAGGCGCACCTTTTTCTAATTATACCGAAAAAATCATCAGTCTGCGCCTCAGCAAACATAGCGGAAGCACTACAAAAGCGTGGCAGCCCCAACAATATCCTAAACGCATTGTTTTACTGGACACGCAGAGCACTGTACCCCCGCAATGTAAAATTTGTCCATAGGCTGCACGTGTAGAAGGTCTGACAGTATGCCTTGAATAACGTTATCTTTACTTGATTAGTGCAACGTGCAAACCTACGAGCCAACATATTACACCGGATGGACAGTGCCCTGCGCTCCCTCTCGATGTCCTCATTGTCACACAGGTCTTCGGTCACCCAGTGACCCAGATACTTAAAGGCACTTACCTTTTTTAAACGCATGCCGCATAGAGTTACATGAGGAACATGGGAGTAGCTTTTGGTTCCTGACTTGAACAGCATGAACTCACTCTTATTCGCGTTGTATCTGAGCCCATGGGCTTCCGCGTACGATTGGCAGATGCACACCAATTTCCGTAACGCTGCAATCGATGGGCTCAGTAACACCATATCGTCCGCGTAACTTATGTTGTTAAGGCGATGACAATAGCTATTGACTTCTGATGTTTCAGTATTTTTGGACACGCCCACAATTTTTCCGATACCCTAGCGCCATACTACCAAGTAAGAAACAAATAGTCCAGGATCCGCGGTCCATTTTTGCACTTGATTACTATCAAGCTAATTTTGATGAGACGGCGAGACGCCCAACAATTTCCTGCACGAAACTCTCGAATTCTCGATTGTGGTAAGTAATAGGGGTAGCAGGGATAAAATATGTTGGTTTGATGATTCTCAAAAGTGTTAAGTACAAACACTTTTGAGAATCATCAGCTGGGTTTTTTTTGTTAAATCTGATGATAATTATCTAAATTATTTGAAAAAATATTTGTCCTACAAAATGTATGGTTTGATCAAAGAGTCCCCTTCCTTCCTTCCAATATGTATCGATAACGAAGTCATTAAAAATGATTACTAACTGGGTTTTGGGGATTGGATATTTTCTATTAAACCCACTCTTTTCAAGTTACCTACAAGATTCTAAAAATTATATTAAGTGTTTGGCACTTACTCCACGCACCATCAATATTCCTGTACATCATAAACAACAGGCTAATACAGTTTCTGGAGCCACAAATTCCAGAAGAGCAAGCAGGTTTTGTTAAAGGCAAAGACACGCGGGAACAAATTCTGAACGTTCGCCAAATTATAGAGAAAAGCCGGGAATTTAACAGCCCTGTATTGATATGTTTCATAGATTATACCAAAGCATTTGATTGCGTGGAGTGGGGCAAGCTGTGGGGGGTTCTTAAAGACATGGGAACGCCTCAACATCTTATTGACATAGTCCGATACCTCTACCTACACATCAACAACCGCTCTTTCGTCAAAATAGACACCGACTGTTCAAATGCGTTAGGCAGGGATGCATCCTCTCACCTCTGCTCTTCAATATGTATGAAGAGTAATATCATTCAAGACTCTTGAGGGCTGGGACAAGGGGTTTACTGTTGGTGGAAAGTGGATTTCCAATCTGAGGTACACTGATGACACCGTTCTACTTGCTACAACATTTGGCAACATGAAAGAGATACGGCACAGATTGGAAAGTGGCAAAGTAGGGTTTGCAATAAATAGGCAGAAAACCAAGCTTATGGTGGTAGATCGTGCGGGAAAGCTATCGGGCGCCTATAACATCTAAGGCATCTATACTGTGGACAGCTTCGATTAACTGGGCTCCAATATAAGTAATGAAGGTAGCTGCGTCACAGAAATAAAACGGCGGATAGCCATGGCTAAAGATGCTATATTACGCCCCCGGAACATCTGGGAAAAACGTGGTATAAGTTTTAAAACGAAGGCCCGTTTGGTCAGAGCACTAGTTTTCCTGATTTTCCTCCATAGAGTTAATAATAATAATATTTATTTATTTTCAAGCTACTTTGGCCCATAGATAAATACCTTACAGACTAACATACATACGATATAATTGACAGCTTGTGTTAGTAAACAAAACCTTAAAACTATATTAGTATCACTACACTTGCACTACGTCACTGTGCGATCATGTGGCACTTGCCCGCGGAAGCGTCGAAACACCACCCCCTGAAGCCAAAAGTCCTCTTCCAAGACGAGGTGCAGGTAGCATGTCGGTACTCGCACCACAAACGCCTTAAAGTTTTTTTAAAAAAAAAAAAAAAAAAAAACATTGACGTTGCGGCGCGACTCGAGCAGCTGCACTCTCGCCACGTACTTGATCTTCTGGCGCACGTACTCCACGATGTCCTCCGTCGTAGTGGTGTAATGTAGACGGGAGAGGTACACAGTGTTCGGCTTTGCGGCACGAATATGCACATTGGGCTCCGATGGAGCCGTGCCGCAGCGGTTCTTGATGGTTCGCTGACGGCGCTTCCTCCTCAACACCGTCACGAAACCATCATCAGCCTGGATCGGTTCCTTTTCAGGCACATGCTTCTCGGAAGGAGCATTTTTCCCCACAAGTTAAGACATGGACAATCCAAACAAGAGTAAGACAGAGGATAGACGCTTTCGAAATGTGGTGTTTTAGGCGGATTCTCCGAATTCCATGGACGGCCAAACGCACAAAATGTGTCTATCCTTTACCAACTCGATATCAAGACTCGATTGTCAACAGTTTGCCTACAGCGTATTTTGTCTTATTTCGGCCACATAATGCAAAGAGGAGATAGCAGCCTTGAAAAGCTGGTCATTGTTGGCAATACCGAAGGCAAGCGACCGCGAGGCCGGTCGCCATTTTACAAATTTGGAAGTGTCTGTCTTCCAAACGATTGGCTTTGAGAAAAAATTGTTTGTGGAACCTCAATGTCATTTTTAAAGACCTGTCTAATGTCTATAGACACCCCACACGTAGGTATAGGTTTAATGAAAAAAAAAAAATAGTTTCAGTTCCATGTATGGGGCGACCCCCTAAATCCTTTTTTTTTATTTTTGTATAAAAATCGTAAAGCGGTTCACAGAATACATCTACCTACCGAGTTTCAACTGTGTAGTCTCAATAGTTTCCGAATGAAGTGGCTGTGACATACGGGTGGACAGACGGACAAACAGACATGACGAATCTATAAGGGTTCCGTTTTTTGCCATTCGGCTACGGACCCCTAAAAAACAGCTGGTTTGTAGTAATTTTTGATGAGCTCGTTTCAATACATGTTGGATTTAGATAATGATCATCAGATAAAAATAAAATAGTTAGTAATAGATTTTTGAAAATCATCAAATAAATAATTATAATAATATATAATCAATATATATTTTATCCCTGCTGCCCCTATTACCTACCACAATCGAGAGTTTTCGTATAGGGTAATGTTGGCGTCTTATCAAAATGCAGCTGCTCACGGAAAATTAGCTTGATAGTAATCAAGTGAAAAAATGTACCGTGGATCCTGGACTAACATTGTGACGCGGTCAATAATAATTTATAGATGAACGGATAGCTGTCAGTGGGGCGCAAAGTGACATACGTCCGTCTAGCACCGCGCCTAAGCGCTCACTGTCGGATTGCTTAGGTAAGAAAGAGAGCGCGATGACGCAACGCTCGAACTTCTTACAAACCATATAATAATTAATTACATCAAAATAATTTATTAAATAATCAAAAATTAAAAACAACCAAATTTTGTATTTAAATATGATACGTTATTGTTATAAATTTTACGAACGTACGTTGATAATTAATTCAGATATTTTTGTTGGAAGATCATTTTAAGAGGTATGTTTACCATTTTTTTGTATCGAGAAAACTTTTCAGAAACATGTTTTGAAAACAACGAAATTTTCAGAAATATGTTCAAGATTAACATATATTTTTTCCGCCGTGTTAAACTGTATAGATTTGGCTAAAAAGTTGTTCGAGACAAGCCTATTTGGCTCTTGTCATCGTCTTAACACTTACTCCGTCTATGGAACAACCAATACCAGTGTTACTGAGCTCACCGATGAGCCGGTTCATGTATAAATTAAAGAGGTGGGGGGAGCTGATTCCGCCCTGCCTAACCCCACATTCCAAACCGTATACATCTGAATATGCACCCGCCCACCGCACTCTATTGCGTTGGTTGGCGTACCAGAACCTAAGCAATGAAATCACCTCGCGAGGCACCTCCGTATCACTCTCCAGCTTCTGCCACAGCTTGTCATAGCACACCAAGTCGAAGGCTTTTGAAAGATCTAGGTAACATGCATAGACAGGTGTACCCCGACCAGTATAGTACTGAACAGTCTGCTTGAGGCAGAGGATAGCAGTCTCAGTCGAAAGTTCCGGTCTGAACCCAAACTGGGCATCATGCAACTGAAGATGCTTTTCCAACTGCTTGTCAAGCAAACTGTCCAGCACCTTTGCTATAACAGTAGCCAGAGAGATGGGTCTATAATTTGACAGATCCGATGAGTCACCTGTTTTATTCTTTACGATCGGTACCACTGTAGTGTACATAAGGCTCTCGGGTAAGTAACTGTGACTAATACAGAGGTTAAAGAACATCGAAAGAACTCTAGACAGGTGTATTCCCGCATACTTTAGGTGCTCGATGCTGAGATCATCGTGGCCGGGAGACTTGCCCCTCACCATTTTATTAATAACCGTAGCAACAGTCTTCGCAGAAAATCTGACATTAAGTGCGGTGAGGTGGTTCTCAGCAGCGGGCACCCCAGATGCAGGCCCAAGCGGGGACTCAACCCTGAAATGCCGCTGGAATGCACAAGCTATATCATGGGGGTCATGTTTACCGCCAACGCTAGCAGGAAGGCCCGACCTTGTGTTTAGCTTTTTAGTGTTTTTCCAAAAACTACAAAAGTCTTTATTGATATGATTTTCTGCTATAATGTCCATTTTTATCTGTGATTCATTTTTCTGGCAAAAAGCTAATTTTGATTTAAATATTTTTCTAGATTCACACATCTCAGTATACAGATTCCCAGACCTTGGTCTCCCAGCCAACACCCACGTCTGAAAGCAAGATCGTGCCCTCCCGTGAGCGTCACTGACATATCGGTTCCAACCAGTAACATACGTCTGCTTGTTACGTTTAGGCACATAATAGCTAGCCTTTGCAGCCCCTGTCAAAATACAGATTATTTTGTCATACATGTCATTTAATAACAATTTATGCTCGTCACTATCGCACATACCGTCAGCACAACATTGAAATTCCGGGGGAAAGTCAATTAACTTTAATTTGGAATTACAAATACGATGATATTTATCTATTTGATCAGAGTCTCTTTCTCCCCATTTTACACTATTATACAATATATTATTAATTAGCTTTGTCGGCTGCTGGCAGCTTGAGCGGATAAAATTAAAATTACAAGTAAGCAATAACGGATAGTGATCGGACCAATATACATCTTTATTAAGTACAGACGCACTTAGTATGGCCGAACGCGCAGCGCTCGTCACTACACAATGATCGAGCCAGCTGTGACTGCCACTCGCACCGCACACATAAGTATAAGTGTCATTAGGTAAAAGTTCCGTATCTACGCACGACCAAGATTGTTCCGTGCAAAATGACAACAACTCTGAATGAAACAGCTTACCCGGATGAGCGTTGAAGTCACCAAGTATAATCACCGAGTTAATATCGTTACTTTCAATAATGGCGTTTAGTTCACTCAAACACTCCGTAAATTCACATAGATTCTCGTTTGAATTAGTAGGCATATATACCGTTATCACTAGCAAAGACCGTTTTTCACACGTTATTTTTATAGCAGCGATACGCACACTACTGCACGGAATAACGACCACCTCCGGGAACACAGCTGATCTCCACAACAGGGCCACACCCCCGTACGGTCTCCCACGAAGCACACCCGCAGACAGGTCTACCGCCGACTTTCCAGTAAAGGAGAATGCACCATCAATGTTGCCCAGCATAGGAATGTCGTGCTGCAGCAGCCACGTTTCCTGCAGCGCAATGATGTCTGCTTGTTTACACAGTCTTCTCACACATTCAATTGACCTCGAGATATTTTTACAATTAAACGATATGAGTTTGGTTGTCAGATCCATTTGTCAAGTTAGTTTTATCAATATCCCGATATTCACGTCTCACTGTGTCATGAGTAAAGTCAACAAAACGACGAAACATCACTCCATTGGGCCAAAATTCATCATTTAAAAACACGTCGATTTTATTTTTGGGTACAAATATTTTATAAGCATTGTAGTCCTTTGTAGTTTTCATATTCATTTTTTGAAGGTCAATGTCTATGTTTATTTTACTTGTAACGTATTTTTTAATGTCACACTCAGTTGTCTCCTTGGACACCTTGTAGATATAATATCGGAACCTTAATGTCTGCAGCTCTGAAGTTTGAACTCATGTCCACATTACCTTTTCCAATTTTACCTTGGAAACGGTTTTTCAACCTCTTTTTTTGAACCAGTATGAACCCATCGTCCAGAGGTTGTGACTTGAATTCGCCTTTATTCTCATTTAAAATTTCGGAGAAACTTTTTTGTGAGGTATCCTTTAGAGTTGTGTGTATTGGAGTATTGATAATAATACGCTCTGCCGTAGTTGATGCAGCGGTGGCGGCAGGGGGGCGGCACTCCGATGACGTGTTGGTATCAGCAGTTGCGTGCGCTCCGACGAAACGTAAACCGTTAGACTCTCGGCTCGGCGTAGTTTTCAAAGTACCCTCATCAGAAAAAGTTATGCGTTTTTTTGCAGGAGAGACTGTTGGACTTCTCCTGTGATTTACTGGTGCATTACACAGAGGGTATAATCCCATGGGTCCGCTTTCACACTCAAAACTGGACAGCACGGAGGCAGCACCCCTTTTCATGTTGACACTTCGTTGGAAGTTATTTACAATCGACGCGTTTTTAAGAGATTCTACCTCCACCCGAAGGTTCTTCACTTGATCCAACGTTGCGTATTCTTCAAAAATGCGATCTAAGTCGCTTCTCATTTTTACAATATCCTTAAGTATCCTAGTCACGTCTACATGGTCAAAAAGTACTGGAGGTAATTTTTGCAGGTCTCGTGCAACAAAAATAGGAATATCGTCAGGTTCAGTCTCTTTCAATAGGCATACTATATCGTCAATATTACGTAGTGTTTTGCCTTGTTTCTTCCTTAACTTTTTTCGCTTCGTTGTCGTTATCGACTCAAACAACAAGTTTTTGGCGTTCAGAATATCATTTTCTGAGAAAGCACTAACACAAATGCGGCTGATACTTTCTTCATCCATCACATCGATCTTATTACATATAAAAGCAAGTACTTCGTTAATCACTACGTTACAACTAACACATTTGACAATATCCGAGGACATTGTTTTACTCGACTGTTTTTCCATCGCGGCCATGACGTGCGTACTGGTGCGTACGCGCCGGACGCAACGACTGAACTGCGACTGAACTATTCTCTGCCTAATATTTAGTTACGGGATCCAAGACAGTTAAATTGCTTTTCTGGGACTTCGTCGAGCTTCATTGTCTCGGCGCTATTCTCGTGGTCGTCACGATTGATTCAGGCGTTCAGGACTAACAGTAGTTTGGGAATAGTGTGGCAAGCTTGTCGAATAAAAAGTGACGAAAGCAAGTGTCGGTTGCGTCTAGTCGCAACATTCGTGGCCGCGAACGATACGGTACAGTGTTGCAGTGACTTAACAGGCGAAGCGACAAACGACTCATCCTCCCGAAAGCGTAAATATCTGTGGCTAGTCTAAAACCGACCTAAGACAAACTATATTGCATGTTCCCGTAGTTTATTCGCGTGGCTTGTCGTTTACAAGTCGCGACGACGCGTATATTTGGCTGAATTATGTTGAGTGTGAATGTGTCTTGCTCGGCTCGAAAGATTGTGATGGTGTATATTATGTAGTTGATCTTGTTTTGTATGTCCTTGGTATGAGGTGAAGTAGGTGTGTTTTAGTGAGAAATAGTCGATTTAATAATAATATAAAGATAAGTGAGTTTTATTAAATTAAGTTAAAGGCCCTAGCACGAGCATGTGCTTTTTAAGTCGACAATATACAGTTATATCCTTTACAATTTTTGTTAAATTGATTGCAACCAGCACAATCAGTATCATCCATATTATGTACGTTCAATTTATCGCACGGCCGCACGGTCTTGCTAGGGCCTCAGGATTTAAAACTACAATTCAATAGAGGACTGGAACAAAATGTAGAAGAATAGAAATTTCTTTAAATGCACTGAAGAGCGAGAGGATAATTATGGTTGTCCTTTTTTTTTTTTTTGGTGGGTGGAAAATCATCGAATGACCCCCCCCCCCGCTCTTGGGCAGAGCGAAGGGGAGTGTCAGACTTCTACTGACTAAAAACCGAACCCATGTTCCTTCTTTGCCCTTGCGCCGAGGCCACGTAATCTAGTACAAAATACTAGATCGAACTTCTAGAACTTCTGATCGATTCCGTTGTTGCGATACCTTCGGGAAGAAAAGCCTAAATGGATTTTTACGTGAAGCTTACAGCATTTTACCTTTGTGTTTATTATGATACCTCCAAACCATAATCGGATATATTTGGTAATTGAAGTTGAGAGGCTTGAGACCTTCTATGCTATACGATATGGAAAGTACAGATAAAAATCAAATTATTCACAGGCCTAATGACCACATATGAAACATCGACAAAAGGCGTACGGTTCGGATTGGTCGTTTTCTATGGATATGAACAGGCAAGAAAGTCCATGGTTACTCTTAAAATGGTTTGGTTTAATAAAATTTTCGTGATACAGTGTTATCAAGTTACTACAATTTATCAAATATCTTTAATACATTTTCTAGATAAAACTTTATCGCTAAAGCATTTAGGTCCAAGGTTGATTGAGAAAATTTTACAGCTTCGGGTAACTTAATGTACTATAGCATCTGTACATTTAACCAATATCGGCCCGTTTTTAAAAGGAACCCGGCATGAATTCGTAAACATCTCTGCCCTCTAAAACGATGTAATAAAAAAAGTTATGGTGTAACATTAAGTATGCAATTTCATCACCAAAATAAACACTTGCCCTCATTTTCTCCCACCACAAATTGGGTCTGGTCCCCAAAGTATAATTTAGCATTTTATGCATACTGAAATTTTCAAGGCAAAGCGGGATCTTGGAGTAACTAACCGTATAAAAGTTTGGGGAAAATGAAACGAAGGAATGGGATTTTTTTCCTTCGTTAGAAGTTTTGTCTTCAATTTAATAATGAGGGAGAATAAGGCGATAATTAATAATGAGGTTTAAGGCAAGAACCACGTCCCAGTGTTCTCGAAAAAGCCGAAAGTAAAATTGTTAATGACGTAGCTTTAACGTTTTAGTACGGAATTCAAGAAAAAGATACATCACCTCTGCAGTTTTAAATAGACACGGTAATGTATTTAACAGCTCTGAGTAACAAAAATTAAAGACCACAAGGATCTCTTCACAGGGCAATAGAATGACTAACTGACAGATAAACAATGGACCCATAAATGAAGAAATCAAATTTTGAAACTGTTCTGGGTACCTAGGTACTCTTTAACAAAATCAGCCTATGAGGTTCTCACTGCTGGGACACAGGCCTTTTCTTTATGAAAAGGGATGGGCCGTGTTCTACCACGTGGTCCCAGTGTGGGTTGTGGGTATGTCACATGTCTTCGAATTTTGAAGTCTGGGACTTGCCGGTTTCCTCACGATGTTTCCTTTCACCGTTTTGAGATCAGTGGTGATGAAATAAATTACACAAAGTAATGCGCCAGTAGGTTCGAACCCACGGCTTACAACTTATTACTACGTAGCCACCACTGAGATACGAAAAAATTGGCAACTTAACCCAGTCCCAAAACGCGGTCGTCCAAACACGATTTCCAAACTTTTTACCGTTCAAATCATATTTTTCTACTCCCAACTTTGCCACTACCATAAAAATCCGCAAATAATAATACACTTGAGTTTACGAGCGAAAAACATTGAAGAAATTGTTCTGAGACGGTTTATAAGCACAAAGGTACTACTTCACAGCAGTCCAGAGCTAAGCTACATAGTCCTTTTTTTTTGGGGGGTCTCTGGGCAGAGCGCTAGGGAGTGTCAGACTTCTACTGCCTAAACAACCCATGTTCCTTCTTAGCCCTTTGTGTCGAGGCCGCGGTATCTCTTTCGAACAAACCACAGCCCCGATGGGAGCTACATAGAGTCCTCCTGACCGTATTCAATCACGGCGCACAGCGGTCAATCATAGCGTAGATTAGCCATCGGCGCAGGAGATACGTGTGTGCAAAAGTGTGTTCTCAGGCACAGGTGCACTCTCTGTTCCTTTTCTCATAGCATCCTATGGCATCTGATACGACTGGAGAGAGATTAAGCTTAGGACCAACGGTTTAGCATGCTTTCCAACTCGGTATGTAATGGCGGAGAAGCTCGTGGTTTAATAATATTTGCCACTCGGGTTGATCGGGCTGATAGGTTGAGCTGTGCATGCCTAGGTTGTAACTTAGGCAAGCATGGCTTGTTAAACATGGAGCTCATGAAAGAAAATTAATTAATAAATTGAGATCATGCAAACAAATGAACCACGCAGCTGAAGTAGTAACCCTCTCTGCGCATATCCTGGCTAGCAGTGGAAGGTCGTCTTTACATAAATGAGAGCCCAGACGGGCACTGCGGAAATTAGATGTTTGAGTGAACGCTGACGTACCGCGTTGGGAAGACGGCCATATGGCCTATGGTACCGCGTGGAGAGCTTCAGACGTCTCGTAGGAAGGAAACACATTTGTTGTGTTTATTATTATTTAGTGAATGTAATGTGAAGGAAGATTTTGGTATTTGTAGACGATTTGTTGTTTGAAAGGCGTGGAAATGAAAGTAATGACTTTGGAAACGTGTCAGTCATGTGTAGGTTTAAAAGCCTCTTTGAACTTAACAGCTTTCGGACTTGGAGGCCACCCGGCCTGCCCTGGTGCAAGCCATGCACGAAGGAGGCGACGGCGTCCCATTCCTCCTCGCCACGGCCCTGGTGCAAGCCATGGTCCGGGGCGAGGAGGAATGGGACGCCGTCGCCTCCTTCTGCGAAGCAGTGATGCTAGCGAAGGAGGTGGCGGAACGAGAGAGAGAGAGAACCTCTCAACGTCCCAGCCGCCGCGGAAGGCGCGGAAGGCGCTCCGGGCGTCGGGGGCCACGTGATGGCTTCCGGCCACCGTAGACGCGGGCCTGTGGACGGTGAGTAATGGGCTAGCTCGCCGTCCGGCCGTCGTCATGACGGCAACAGACCGTGTCGGCGGCGCGTTCGTGTTCCACGCGCGCCTCAAAGAGATGTCAGCAAGGAGGGGTCCGCAAGGGCCGACGCCCGTCGGGGCCGCGGTATTTTGTACTAGATTACGTGGCCTCGGCACAAGGGCAAAGTAGGAACATGGGTTCGGTTTTTAGTCAGTAGAAGTCTGACACTCCCCTTCGCTCTGCCCAAGAGCGGGGGGGGGGGGGTCATTCGATGATTTTCCACCCACCAAAAAAAAAAAGGGCAGAGATGATGTCGACGATGGAACGAGCTTACCCAGAAGAAGCCTGTTTACTCGCGACTTAAACAGATTAGGGTTATAATTATGAACTCGGAAAAACCGACGCAGGCAGTGGGAATTCCACTCCTTCTTTACTTTTTTATTACTTCGTCATCTCTTAGGACACTACCTTTCTTCTTACTTGACACAGTCCATCCATCGTTGCTTTGGCCTTCCTCTGCTCTTAACTTTATCGACTATCAACGATCTACAATTAAGAAGAAGTGTGGTCACTCCTTAACTAACATAACCTACCTCTATTTCTAATAAAGCTGCAAGAAAGCTGGACTCGTGCCAATAGCACGAATGCCATTCAATTCAGTTCAATTAAATTGATTAATTTACCGTTCACAGTTCCTTGGAGAATTAGTGTTCAGTTTTGGTTAGCTCGTCCAATGGCAATGCAATTAAAAATTAAATTAATTGAGGTGTTTTCTTAGCATAAGATTACGTACTTACGCCTGTAAGCCCCGAAGGGTTCGGCAGAGGTGTACTAAAAGCACACTCTCATTTCGCCAATTATATTTCAAGTACAATCCTTATATAGGTACTTACCTACTAGCTTTTGCCTGCGGCTGCACCCACGTGGATGTCGGAAATATCAAAAATGACGATTTTCCATCCAAAATCTCCTTTTTCACTTTTCATCCCCTATTTCACTCCCTTAGGGGTTGTATTTTGAAAAATCCTTTCTTAGTGGATATCTACGTCATAACAGGGATACGTGTGGGACATTTTAAGTTTCTAGCCTTAAAGGTGTGGTCTGTTTTTTTTTTTTTTTTGTTTTGGGTGTGGTCTGTGCGTTGATCCTCAGTCAGTCAGCTTTACATTTTATATATACAGATATAAGATAGATAGATATGCCTCGTACACGTTCATACATCTACTCATGATTTAAAATATAATCAAATTAAATCAGGGATGAAAATATTATTTAGAAGGAGATTAACTTTATAAGGGATGCCTTAAATGTTACTTATGATTCGTCACGGATTCTCTGCTAAAAATATCTAAGGAACGGGATCAAGAATTTTACACTTGACAGCCTGTCTTTAAATTTCTGGGATACGAGTATAAGAAATCCTGGATTATACTTTCTAAAATAGATTGCCTTGTTGTTACAATACGTGCGCGAATCATATTCTAATCAACATAAAACCTGACACTCACCTGAAAACTGCAAAAAACGTAAGAAAAGAATTTCGCGGGCTACCGTGAAGGTTTCACCTTCAACTAACTGTTCCCTGGTCACGTGTCTATAACAAGAAACTTTTATTTGCATGTTGCAAAAGGTGAAAGAAAGGAAATTGGCTGTCGAGGGGAAAAACCTTGACGGCTGTTAACAACAGAACCTATAAATATTATCATGCTACCTGCCTAAAGCCACTGAAATAGACCGGATTTGACACGGGTATGGCATTTTATTGATCTACGTTTATGAGAGAGGTTCATCATTGTAACAACTTCTATGCAAAGAAAAGAAAAGCTTTTGAATTTAAGTATGTTGACCATAGATATAGTTAACAATGGAAAAACCTTCATTGTGCCCAAATAAATTGTCATTTCAATGAAAAACTTTTCAATGGTAAACACTATGGTTACATTACATAACATCCTGGCTGTAATCCCAGAAGGGTAAGGCAGTACTATGGGTATATCACCACCCATCTGAATCACCAGTTATATTTAAGTCCCATCTAAAAGGGGACGAGACTATGATCATCAACCAGACACAAATTCAGACTCCGTTGCTAATTCCTGAAGGCAAAAAAACTGTCGTGACTTTTGGCTTTATAAAACCCTTTACAACAACTGTAATTTTTGTACAACTTTGTAGTTTGTATGTTCAACATTATTGTTTTTGTAAAAGCATTCTAAAACTCTCGATCAATCGAAAACATTTTATCGGATTGAAAGAAATGTTCAATTCATTCAGCTCGAAATCTTCTGGCCGAAGTTAAACTATTTCATAGCCCGCTTTAAGTCGATTGATCTCAGATTGAATGGAAAAGGGCATCCATTTGATTCTTAAAAAGTCCTTTTCGCAATTGAGATTAAAGGCGTTCAGCTGTTGTGGTTCTTGTATAAAAGGTTTTTCTGTGGACTTGAAATAAACGTAGGTAATGGAGATTTAGAACGACTTTAAAATTGGAAATAATGTTTTTGGACATTACACAGAAACCAGCACACCAAGCTACTACAAACCTATCAAATTTCTTGAATACATTTTTAACTTAATCGCTTAAGCATTAGGTTCAAGGTTGATTGAGAAAATTTGACAGTTTTGGGTAACTTGATGCGCTGGCGTTTGAATGCAAAATGTACAAAAACGAAACAAAAATCGGTATGTAATGAGAGGTCACCGATTCTTCGGACTAATCTAGGCAAGAGCGGCTTCACCTGAAGATCAACCGAAAACGAGCTGCTCGTCGCTTCTGTAAGTATCCCACCATAAATATAAATAGGTGGACAAATTTTAACACAGCGTTCAGTAGGTCTAACCAAAGCTATTTAAACAAACAAAAAAAAAAAACATTAAATAAAGTGTTTTTTTTTTACTTAAAATAATAAATTGCCGGCACTCTAGAACAAACTCATCCTTATGAGTAGGTACTTAAATGCGTTTTTCTTTTTTTTTTTACCATCGTCTCCTTATTTTGGTGGTCTGAATGATTTCTGAAATTTTGTCCACCTATTTTATTTTTATTTTCCTGTATTGGTCAACCAACAATTGTTTACACTGATAATATTTAGTATGTATAAAGTATTCAAAAAAGTATGTGTGTGTGTGTGTATGTAGTGTGTGTGTAGTTTAAGTAAGTATAAGGGATTCATTGTGGAAACTGCAAGGTTCGAGTCCATGAGGCTTGTGCAAATATATCAGAGCTAAAAAACCAATACACTTGTGATTTTTGTTTGGTATAAATGATCATTTTTATGCTGGCCGGTACTGGATGCCAATTTTCTTGGAGTTGATTTTCCATACTCTTCGTATTTTAATAATAAAGTTGATATTTTCTAAATATAATAGTATTTTATTGTTTTTATTTACAGCACTTGAATGCCTTTTTTTTTTTTTTTTTTTTTTTTTTTTGGTGGGTGGAAAATCATCGAATGACCCCCCCCGCTCTTGGGCAGAGCGAAGGGGAGTGTCAGACTTCTACTGACTAAAAACCGAACCCATGTTCCTTCTTTGCCCTTGCGCCGAGGCCACGTAATCTAGTACATAATACCGCGGCCCCGACGGGCGCACTTGAATGCCTTAACACATTTTAGCTGATATTTACCATACAACCTGAGGGCTTTTTATTTTATCCTGCATAAACGACTCTCCCCTATATATAAATTTTGTAATAAAGCCCATATTTCATTGAACAATCAATAGGTATTAATCATACAGTACTGTACATAATTATGCATAAGCATGAAAAAGCCACACACCTCCGAACGCGGAAAAGTGTACCTCAATTATTAAAGGGAAACCCTTACTTCGGCATAAAATATTGGGCTGAAATTAATTTACATTCTCATCGCGGAATTCCAACAATTTTTCATCGTTGGAAGGTTTGGCCTTATAAAAATACGAAACAATGAACCTACATCATAAAGAAAAGTATGAAAACGCGAAAAAAATCTGTTCCCAAGAAAGATATTTCAAATAATCCGTTTAGATTTTAATTTGAATACTTTTTTTTAAATTCCAATTTTATCCTGAATAACGGGCCTTTCGGTTAGCTTAGGAACACAGTATTATAAAATTCTTATTCTATAATTTCACGAAACTTAATAATATGTGTACTACTTATGTGTTGTGATAAGGAAATAAATCTTGAGTACAATTATTTCATTCATAGCATTTTTGGGCTGAACTTTTTTTTTAATTTAAGGTTTTGTTTTGGTACTGAATCATCATTTCAATCAAATCAGCCTTTTCCAAAGTAAGAGGGTCGAATTTTAGTTTAGTACTGGTTAATACGATATCCTTTGGTAAAACTGGTTGTCAGATATTCTTAGTTGAGTGACTGAATCAAAGCAATTAATTCATACAGGTCCATTACACCTACATATTCCTCTAGGAGAGGGCGTTTTCCCAGCAGTGGGGATGAAAAGCCCTGATTAAAATTATTGGTTACTTATTTGAATAGTTGGTATAGTGGTCTCAGGCGTGACTGCTGAAGTGCAGACCACGAGGTCTTGGGTTCGTACCCAGTTTGGGCAGTCTTATTTGGGTTTTTCCTACAGGAATTTCTCAGTAGTAAACACGGATACTGATTGAATTTCTGGCAATAGAATATGCCTTGACGATGTCTTATCTATGGGACTAAAACACCATGGCGAAATATGGGTGTACTATTAGGGTCCATCTCTGCCTAACTCTTTTCTCTTTTTTATTATAGTTAAGCAAAACTATTTATAGATGACCTACATAATCTAACTTCCAGAAGAGGTATTTGTAGTTACCTACAAAACAAATTTATTCCAAACAATATTAATATCGACATATGCCAACCGTAGGACCAAGACATAATTCCATCTATTGTTTACACTATCGTAAATTGAAATTCAATTACCGTAACCCGCAAAGGGCCTTAACCAGCTAACGAAGATCTACTCCATCCCCCTTGGTACTAACGTCAGAGGGTAATGCAGAGATGCATGGAGTAAGTTCGGAGCTCGAGCTGAAATGGTCTTTAGTAACAAGCCTCCAGTTTAGCGTTCGGTGTCGCTCGGGTCGCACGTTGCGCGGGCTGTTTAAAAAAATACTGTTTGAAAAAAACATCGATTATAGTACTTTGTATGTTGTTCGTATATTAATAAGGTTTAAAGTGGTTTGTACTAACGTGTTTGGTGTTTGAAAAAGTTTTCAAAGTTACGAGGTAAGTTTTTGAAGTTATGTAAACTTTTTTTTTGCAGGAAAATAAAATTCGTAGTGTTGAAAATTATTTAATTTGTTTTAAAGATATGATATAGTTGACTATTAGAACCTTTATTTAATTAAAATATTCATTGCGCTCTATTACGATTAATTACAAAATTCTATTTGATTCTGAGTTTAAAACATCATTTTCAATTGTTTTCACAGTATATTTTTAAGAAAAACTTTTTCTACTTTTCCGTACTTCAAATATTAATTGTGCTCAGCGATTAATTACATCGTTTAATTAAAACTATAATTATTTCTGAGTTTAAAACATTTTCAATTATTTTCACAGTATTTTCTTATGAAATACCTTATTCTATTTATCCTTAATTCAAATATTTATTGTGCTCGACGATAAAAACTCATTTTAAATCAGGGTTTTTTTTTTTAATAATACATTACTTTATTCATTGTTACTTTACTAATCGCTTGAGAGGAGACAATTTACAATATTTCAAACCAATTTCTAATCAATCTACATTTATCTATCTATATATATAAAAATGTTATGTTGGTTTGTGTACGCTTCAAAAACTCAAAAAGTTCTGCACCGATCGAGCTGAAATTTTAGAATGATATATCAAGGATTGTTTTTACAGTATCCACGCGGGCGAAGCCGCGGGCATCTGCTAGTAGGAGATAAAAATTTAAAATTTCACATAAAAGCAATTTCGTTCAGGACATAATTATACCACAATTTACAATATAAATGGCGGTCATGAAAACCGAATACGATAATCCGGGATCAAAGTATTACCAATATTATCGACTATAATCGTTTAGTCAAATGAGATGGCTATTGTGAATAAATTATTAAGTATGAGGTTTTGAACGTACAGCAGAAACATTTTGTTCTTCTATTACTTATTAAAAATGGTATTTCCATAAAGTGTGACTTACTTTTAGATATGAGTTGGGAAAAGTTTCTGTTTCCATGACATCAAAATCCCGTAAAAATGTGCCCCAAAAACCTGCCCTTAAATTCGCATAATAAAATTGCTAGTTCGCACCCTACCATAAAGTACCTAACGCAAAACATGCAACCGTTGAATTTAAACATTCAAATCACAAACGTAAACTTTGGAAGTTTTCCAACTGAATCTTATTGAGAGTAGGAAGTGTTTAAAACGTAAGGAGGCCTGAATGCACGAAGGCCTCTTTTCAGTTTTTTTTTTTTTTTTTTTTTTTTTCTAGCCTACTCTTTCCCACTCCTGGGCAAAGGCCTCCCTCCACTCCTTCCACCTCTCTCGAACCCGTGCGTCCTCCTTCCAGTTCTGGCGGAATCTGTCTAACTCGTCCCGCCATCTCCTTCGTGGCCTACCGCGACCCCGCCTCACCACCTCAGGGCACCAGTTTCCGGCTATTTTGGCCCACAGTTTGTCCGGCATGCGGCAGACATGTCCTGCCCAGTCCCACTTGAGTTGGGCAGCCTTTTGAGCCACGTCAGCTATATTTGTTTTGGAGCGCAATATTGTGTTTCGAACACGATCCGTTAATTTAACACCCAATATACTGCGCTCCATTGCTCTTTGGCAAACCCTGAGTTTGGACTTCTGGATGTTAGTCAAAGACCAAGTCTGTGCACCATAGGTTAGGACGGGAAGAATACAATGTCCATGAGTTTGCGTTTCAGTGCCATAGGCAACTCACCTTTAAATAGTTCCTTCATGGACCAGTAGCTCTTCCAGGCGTTTTCCGTTCGTCTTGCGATTTCTTTGTCTTGTCTCGCCTGGAAAGAGACTACTTGGCCCAAGTAAAGGTATTCATGGACATGTTGTATTGTCTCCCCGTCTACTTTTATTGGTTTTGGTGTTTCATTACACATGATTTTGGTCTTCGACATATTCATCTTCAGTCCAACCTCAAGGCTTGCATCGCTTAGATCTTGAAGCAATAGCTGAAGTTCTGTAGCTGAGGATGCAAAGAGAACAATGTCATCGGCGAAACGCAGATTTGACAATCTAGTTTCGCCGAGAACAATGCCTCTTCCCGTCCAATCGGCTGCCAGCTTCCTGAAGATTTCTTCAAGGGTACTGGTGAACAATTTAGGAGACAGCGGGTCGCCCTGCTTAACACCTTTCTGTATTCTAAATTTTGGACCTGTGGTTTGTAATTTGATTGCGGCTGTACTATTTTTGTATATATTGCGTAGTAGATGAATGTAGGTGGGATCAATGTTTTGATTTCTTAAAGCGTTGAAAATGGATGTGTGTGAAATACTGTCGAAGGCTTTGGAGTAGTCAACAAAGGCTAGGTGAAGTGGGAGTTTATATTCTTGGTGTTTTTCTATTAATTGGTTAACTGTATGCAGATGGTCTGTAGTAGAAAGGCCAGGCCGGAAGCCTGCTTGTTCAGGAGGTTGGTGTTTATCTAATTCGCTGGATATACGATTTTCTATTATTTTTATGAACATTTTATAGATGTGTGATATGAGACTTATGGGCCTGTAATTGTTAATGTCTGATTTATCACCCTTTTTGTGGAGTAAAATTATGTTTGAGTGACAAAAATCTTTAGGGAAAGTACCGGACTGTAAAATATTGTTAAAGAGTGTGGTGAGATATGGGAGGAGGATAGGTTCGCCTATTTTTAAAGACTCTGTGCTGATGCCATCTTCGCCACATGACCTATTATTTTTCATTCTGGTGAGTGCTACATGGACTTCGTATCCAGTTATGGCTGGTATACTATCAGGACAGTAATATTCGGGTACTGAGGATGGTTGAGTGTCGTCGGAGTAAAGTGATTTATAAAATTTTGTGCAGATATCTAATATTTTTGATCTATTCATTTGTTTCTCACCGTTGTCGTCTTTTAAATATGTGATCCAGGACTTATGATTTGAAATACCTTGTTTAGCTATTTTCAGGGAGCAATTATGTTCTAGAGCATCTTGGACCAGTCTATTGTTATAATTTCTAATATCCTTTCTAATGCTACGTTTTACTGCTTTATCTTTGAGTCTGTACTGTAAATCTCTATTTGTACATAAATTCTGTCTCTCTTCTATTAATGTTACAGTTTCATTGGATAGTTTTTTGTTGTTACGTTTTATTTGTGTCACTGTTCTGCTGGCTTTAGTCAAACTTTGTATTATTGCGTCGTATTGTTGTTGGACATCTTTTTCTTTGGTATCTAAATCAAATATATCAAAACTATTTCTAAGCTCTAGTTTGAACTCTTTACTCCCTAGTATAAGTGACTGTTTATTTAATTTTCTTATTTGGTTTTTCATATATTTTTGCCTGTTAATTTTGGAGTCAAGTTTAATTGTTGCGCGTACAGGTCTGTGATCAGAACTAAATTTAATTTGATTGATGATTTGGATGTTTTTAATTATTTGTTTATTGGAGGTGAGAATAAAGTCAATTTCATTTTTAGTTTGATTGTTAGGGGATATCCAGGTCCATCTTCTATGTGGTTTTTTGTAGTAGAAGCTGTTACCTACACATAAGTTTTGTCCAAAGGCAAATTGGAGAAGGCGTGTTCCACGTTCATTACGGGCTCCGAGGCCGTGTGGACCCAAGATTGTCGAGTTGTCTAGATCTTGCCTTTGGCCAATTTTTGCGTTAAAGTCACCCAAAACTATGTTCCAAGAGCTTCGATGTTCGTCACAGGCTTTATTGAGTAAATCGTAGAACTCTTCTGCTTCGTCATCTGGATGAGATGACGTAGGAGCGTAAACTTGGACTATAGATAGTGTTTGAGTGTTCGAAATTTGAAATTTTAGGACTGCAATCCGGTCGGAGTAAGATATAAATTCCGAAATGTTGTTTTTCCACTTTTTTGCAACTAAAAATCCTACTCCGTATAGCCCTCCACTCTGCCCGTTATAATAGAAAATGGTGTTCTCTCGCTCTATTGTATCTTCACCAGTCCTTCTCACTTCTGATAAGCCAACAATATCCTAGTTAACCTCAGTCAGGGCGTTTTCGAGTTCAATTAAACGATCTTCAGATTTCAGAGTGCGAATGTTGTAAGTAATGACGTTAAGTAATTTATCAGTATCCGGTTTTTGATTTGCCGTGGTCGTTGAACGGGGGATCGATCTCGCCCGGGGATTCTTAGCACCCCTGACTCCAGGGCGAGGCTGCCCACCGTCATCAGCAGCAACACCACTGGAGCCGCCGGGCACTTGGGGCCTTTTGTTCTTCTTCGTCTTCATATTGGTGGAGGGGATTAGACATTTAACCCATCACGCTTGTCTAATGCGGGTTGATGGGTGAACAGTGAACCTGCTTACTCGGCTCATGGGTGCTACGGCTATATTAAGGTTAATAGTCGCCGACACCACCCTAAATCAACGTCCTGTTCTAACGCCAATTATCAAACTCAGGCCATTTGCAAACTGTGGCAGTTCGCATGCCCCAAGTTGATTGTAGTTTACTAGAAGATGTAAAGTAAACGTTTCCCTTAGTCGGCTTTTACGACATGCGCGGGATGATAAGCAGCTGATACATTCGATGTTTTTCTATTACTCCCAGATCAGCATGGAAGATGTTATCTTTGATAGATGTGATCTTTTCAGATGTTATTGAAATATTCAGGGCGGGTTTAGATAGCCTCTTCATGTAGACCGTACTCTAAGGAGTAAATAAAGTTCGAACTGTCCCCTCATTGCAAACAGGGGGACAGATCAAACTTTTTTTTCCTATCCGTCACCCTAAGGGGACAAAGCGGGGTGACAGATCGGCATATTCCGTTTTTAATCGAGGCTAGTTGTTCGAAATAGGACAATTGACTGACTAAAAAAAATGTGATTGTCTTTAGTCCGTCTGTTAGATATTAACTATCGAAAAATATTGGAAACGTGTTTTAGTTTCATCAAATTAATAAAAATTTACGAAGATAAAACGTGAACGCAAAGACCATGGTTTTGACGTCACTTTCTGGTAAAAACGTACCAAACTGTGACGTCGTAGGACTTTACGAAGCACTGTACATCGTCTTCGTTTATTTTTTGCGTGAAAAAAGAAAAAATACGTGTCCAATATTTTTTTGGAATTCTGACGGACTAATATTAGATTTTGTTGTCAACTACCCTATTGCTTTAGAAACGGAGGAAACGATAAAAGGATTCTGTGAGAAATGATACAAGAAGTAAATTATAGCCTGTCTACTGATTGATAGTTCGAGACTGATAGTTTAGAATTTCTCCTGTATCGTGGGTTGCGTTTACAAACATTTAAAATGACAAACACTAACCTAGCACCATACATGCGACTTAAACTTATATGGTGATATAACCTATCTGTTGCCAGCGGCTTCGCCCGCTACAACTCGAAAATTATCCCACGGGAAGATAAAATCGGGATAATAACTATCCTATGTGTTGATCTAGGTTATAAACTATCTGTGTACCACATCCAAACAAACTTTCACGTTTCTAATGTCATTTAAATTTAGGTACACCTCTGCGTTACCCTTCAGGGATGGTCGTGATGTTATTGTATGTAGTGGTAAGATTGATACAATGGCTTTAGTATTCTTTACCCGTGTATTCAAGTTACTTGAAACTTTTCTCATTATCCTCTGAGTAAGGTCAGTAAGTAACGCACTGGGCTCGCGTGGTGAATTAGAGCCCATTCTTTCACTCAGACAAGGACCTGTTTCCCAGCAGTTGGATTATTATTAGCTAACTAGTATTTGATAGTACGGACAGCTACAACAATCTGTATTTTTTTTTAGATTGTCATCTTTATCGCCAAAGTTTTAGGTTCAAGGTTAATTGGAAAAAAATACAGTTTTAGGTAGCTAGATGCGCTAACGTCTGTCTACAAATTATTTTCTATAGCTTTATCAACCAAAGAAAGCTAAAATGAGGTCGTAATCGTTTAGCCCTTTGGCTTACATAGTTTCTTGCCCGATATCACCACCCGCATAACCTTCTCCTAACTATTTTTGGGTCAGCTTCCCTTTAATTGCGAGTTACTTTTGCCCAATTCGATAGAGTTATAAAAAATTCTGAAATTGAATTCGATTAGATCATCTAAACTGCGTTCAAGAGCTATCATGATTGTATCATTGCTGTGTTAAGAAGATTGATCCAAACGCCTGTTTATCTAGCCACGAACTTCCCCTTAAAAAGTGTAACATCAATTTAAAATAGGTCGTTTTTTCAAAAAAAACACGTCAAAGAAATAGTTCTCTACAAAATAGCCCTGTAGACCGTAAACCGACCCAACTTACGGTCCCAATTACGGAATTACCTCACGTACGTACGTCCGTAAGTATAGGTTTTTGGTTAAAGGGGCATTTTATGGGTGGTTCGCATTAATCAGGGATGGATTGTGCCTTGTAAGACGACGCACATCGTTTATTCGCTCCTACATACCTTACGTACATTTTAGGTTTAGTGTGGTGACCTAGTTCTTGGAATTAACTATTTCATTTTAAGATAATAATCTCTATATAACAAGGCAGATGTGAGTGGCAACGCTGGGAGGGGATGCCCTAGAAAGACATACACTGAACTTACTGATGGTTGATACACTGAATTTACTTGGTTCTTCAAGATACACAGTACTCGCAATCGGCGTGCGTGTATGACCAGATGCACCTATACACCTGGGAAATGCAAAAGAAACATGTCCTTTTGAGTTTCACCGCAGGCGGATAAAAAGGCGTGATATTATTTATTGTGAGGGAAATGCAAAAGAAACATGTAATAACCCTCCTTTTGAGTTGCACCGCAGTCGGATAAAAAGGCGTGATATTATGTATTGTGATATTTGTTAACGGTGGGTAAAATCCTGAAAGTCTGTTGACCAGTCTTACCAAGCATATCCCTTATATAGTTACAGCTGCTAGCTAAACCATTGAGTGTGGAGGACAGATAGGCAGTCGACACAAGTAAAGTGCTGGTATGCAGCTGCATCCAGTTAGACTGGAAAGGGGTCGTCTTAGGGTAAATACTATACAGATCCCCCTGGCCTGATCTTTTCCCAACTATGGGGTCAGCTTCCTGTCTAACCGGATGCAGTTGAGTACCAGTATTTTACATGGAGCGACTGCCTATCTGACCTCCACAACCCAGTTAATACTTGATAATACGATACCCTTTGGTAAGACTGGTTGTCAGACTTTCAGGTCACTGACTACCTGTAACGACTGCCAAAGATCTATATGTGGCAGCCGGGACCAACAGCTTAACGTGCTTTCCGAGGCACGGAGGAAACTTGGTATGTAATGGGCGGTCACCCATCCACAGATAAACCTAGGTAAGCACGGCTTAACCTAAAGATCGACCCGAGTGGCAGTTATAATTAAACCACCCGTTCCTCGTAAATACTGAACAGATGATGAAATAAAAATAAATTCTATAGGTACGTTAATTATAGTAGGCGTCGAAACCTGTCCGGTGGTGGTACAGCGGTAAAGCGTAGGGGGGAGCGGGCGAGCGAAGCGAGCCGGCGACTTATGGCTACTACTGAAGTTGCACAAAGTCCCACAGAAAGGGACAACCAATAATATCTACCAAAATAAATAAAATCAAATCCATTTTCAAATTCTTCTATGTACTCGTATTATGTAAAAAAATATATATCTGCTTTTAAAAATATTATATCTGCTTAAAAATATTGTCTAAAAAATACAACTTACTTGGCTTGTTTTATATCAAAGTGACATGTGTCGTTGCCAATTGTTTGCAGAAACAATATTAAACTGGGATTTTTTCCAATAATTTTGTTGAATCTGCCATTCCATGATTCCGCCAAGTTAGTTGTTCTATGGCGTTCATTATGGCAACACCAAATGAGGTCTGGATATTCAAGCCACTGAGTGACAAAATAGTCATTGAATTTGGTCATAGCTTCATCGTCGAAACTGAAAAAAATACTTATTAAACGTTCGTACTTGTAAAGCAATGAAATTAACAGGTCCTTACTGATATTGTTGTTCTTTACTTTTTTGCCATATAATTAGAGTTAAGTACTCAAACATCATTTTGGAAAGTAACCAAGATATTATACCTATTTTCCATTATTATGCAGCCAGCCGTCTTCAATATCTTGTTTTGGCAAAAACGCCAAGCCTATGCATTGCTTAACATGGTTCGAGGACTCTTCGTGTTCCATGAGATTTAAAGATTTCGCTTTTTTGATAACGTTCTTTTGAAAATGTACGTTACATCCATTTATTTTGATATCAGGAAAAATCTTCGCTGCTACTCCTATTTCATAATCGAAGGTAAATTTCGATGGACGCCATTCAGGCAAAGTTTGTTTAATCATAGTGGGAGAGCCGGCTGCAAAAATACCTACCTCATCAGGTACCCCAATAGGCTATCTTTAGATCGTTAACCGACACTTAAACACGTAAAAAAAATCAGGTCTGCCAGTGCCGATCCTGCCGGGTCGTGGAAAAAAATCTTTTTGTCGTATTTTTTTGGTGAAAATTACGTCACAAGGTACCCGAATTAAAGTGCTGGCAACAGTTAACCATTGATTAATTACGTAAAAAAAAGTAGGTCTGCCATTGCGCACTCTGCCGGAAGTACTTGGCAGACCTCTAAAATATGGCCCCTCCAGCACCATGAACCTACCTCATCGAGTACCCTGATGGAACCTACGCCAAATAATAGCCAAGATGCCCTCGATAGAGGATCAAAAGGTCTGCCAGGTCTAATCTTGCCGGAACTTAGTGTTCAAAGCATTTGAAGTTGGTATGGTAAGTAGGCAGCATTATTTCATACAAAGAAGAAGGGGCGAAATGTCCCTTGTAACACTTTCTCCTATATATCAAATGAAAGAGCGTAAAAAATAGATCATTTTATTCTAAAACAGTAAATGTGTGAATAATAGGGGAAAAAAGTTATTCACCGATAAAGAGAGAAAATATTTTTTTTATTTTTTTTTCATCGGACATACTTGAGTGAGGTGTCTATTGATAGGTCTTTTAAAATGACTGTGATGTTTCTAAGATTATTTTTTCTCAAAGTCAATCGTTTGAAAGATAGACAGTTTGAAAGTGCTAAAATGTGTCCCCACCCCCTCTAACTTTTAAACTAAGAGAGTGAAAACTCTAAAAAAAATATATGCAGTAGATCGCAATGAAAAAATACAACCAAGATTAGTTTGAACGAGATAAGGTTAGCCGTTTTTGAGATATAGCACATTTAAAAAACCGCAAATATAACTTTGTCATTCATACAATTACTATGAAAAACAAACTTACCACAAAATGTGTATTTCTGTTGCCGCTTTAACAAAAAATAATACAAATTAAAGGTGGCTCCGACGATGGTACGGAACCCTTCATGTGCGATTCCGACTCACACTTGGCCAGTTTTTTTTTTAAAATCCAATTTGTTTTTATCTCCAATTATTCACGTTTACTGTGTGAAAAATTATTCACCTATAAAGAAATGCTTTTTTTATTGTATTTTTTAGTAGTGACCCGCCCCGGCTTTGCAAAGGTGCAATGTGCGGAATATAAAACTTCCCCTTGAATCACTTTTGCCTATTGCTGAAAACTGCATTAAAATCCGTTACCATGTCTTAAAGATCTAAGCGTAGAAACAGGACATTTAAAAGAAATAGAAAATGACTCTTATTCCACTCTGTCATTGCGAAGCATTGTATGATTATGAGCAATACACTCAAAAAGTATTCGTACTCGTATATCGTAGAAACGATGACATCGTCCCAAGCACGAGCAGGGCCAACGAAGTTTTGAAAATGGCGGCGATGTGTTTCTGTGTGATTTCTAATCATCATTATTTCATCAGAGCTGTGGTGGCCCAGTGGCTGCCCCGACTTACGAACAGTAAGTCGTGGGGCTCGAACCCAGGCAGGCACATTACTTTGTGTAATTTATTTCAACACCACTGCTCTCAAAACGGTGAAGGAAAATATCGCAAGGAAACCGGCATATCTTAGAACCAAAACGTTTCGAAGACCTGTGACATCTACCATCCCGCACTGGGCACGCGTGGTGGATTATAGCCCATCCCTCTCCCAGAGAGGAGGCCTGAGCCCCTGCAGTGGGAACATAATAGGCTGATGATGATGATTATTTTAGCCGAAAGACGTCCACTGCTGGACATAGGTCTCCCCCAAGTGTCGCCACATTGACCGGTCCCGTGCATCTCGCATCCAACGGATCCCCGTAACCTTCACCAGGTCATCGGTCCACCTAGTGGGAGGCCTTCCAACGCAACGTCTTCCAGTTCGCGGTCGCCACTCCAGAACTTTCGGCCCCATCCGTCATTCGTTCTGCGAGCAGTGTGTGGTTTTATAAATATCCTCATGCATGGTCTCCCCTTCATCGTCGGCGTGGTGTCCCGAGGTCAGCGCGTAGACCTGTATGACCTTCAACACAAATCTTGAGGATATTCTGAGTATAAGGTACACCACCCTGGTCGACACACTCTCGATCTTCACCAGGTTATTCATGAGGGACTTGTGGACGATAATCCCAACACCATCCTGGGACTGCCGGTAACCCTCTCGGAAGTAGAGGCGGATTTCAGGATTATCGTGTCCTCCCCCTCTCTTCGGACCTCAAATAATTCCACAATACTCCATCGCAACCTGCTCAATTCCCCTTCGAGTTCCGTTATCATCTCGTAAGTCCGGAGTGAACGCGTATTGTATGTTGCCAGGTCAAGTCGTCGGTATGTTTTGGGGTAGCCGGACCTTTTCCCTTGCCACGCCGCTGCCTCGACCGCTACCGTAGTCGAGGGTAGACGGGCTGCCGGGTACTAGGGGCCATTTTTGTGCGCTCATTTTCATTTTGGGAGGTTTGCCATAATCGCCACGCTTGGCAGACGGGTTGGCAAGCGTAGTAAGGTCATAACAAAGCACAGTTAAGTAGAATGCTGCTGCCCATTCTCTGGTACGTCCCTTAGTCGCCTCTTGCGACACTCACGGGTAGATATCGGATGGTGCTATTCTTTACGTCCGACACCATATGGAACGCGTTTCTACGTTTAGATCTTGTAAACTACCCAATAGATTTCAATTAAGTTTTTAGAAATAGACAGAGTAATTCAAGAGGAAGGTTTATATTCAGCAAATTGCACCCGTGCAAAGGGCGGGGCGGGTCGTTGTCTTTCGGCTGAAATAATGATGATGAGAAATTCGGACGATGTCATCGTAAAAAGTGCGAATACTATTTGAGTCTAAAAAATTAAAAAATCATTTCTTTATAGGTAAATAACTTTTCTCTCCAATTATTCACACAGTAAACGTGTGAAAAATTAGGCAAAAATAAATCAATTATTCACTCACACAGTAAACGTGTGAATAAATGGAAAAAAAAAATTGGAAAAAAAACTGGCCAAGTATGAGTCGGACTCGCACATGAAGGGTTCCGTAACATCGTAAAAGCCACCTTTAATTTGTATTATTTTTTGTTAAAGCGGCAACAGAAATACACATTTTGTGATAAGTTTGTTTTTCATAGTAATTGTATGAGTGACAAAGTTATATTTGCGGTTTTTTAAATGTGCTTTATCTCGTTCAAACTAATCTTGGTTATAAGTTTTCATTGCGATCTAAAGCATATAATTATTATTTTTAGAGTTTTCACTCTCTTAGTTTAAAAGTTAGAGGGGGTGGGGACACATTTTAGCACTTTGAAACTGTCTATCTTTCAAACGATTGACTTTGAGAAAAATGATCTTAGAAACATCAGTGTCATTTTAAAAGACCTATCAATAGACACCCCAATCAAGTAGGTCCGATTAAAAAAAAAAAAAAAAAAAAAAATTCTCTCTTTATCGGTGAATAACTTTTTTCCCCTATTATTCACACATTTACTGTTTTAGAATAAAATGATCTATTTTTTACGCTCTTTCATTTGATATATAGGAGAAAGTGTTACAAGGGACATTTCGCCCCTTCTTCTTTGTATGAAATAATGCTGCCTACTTACCATACCAACTTCAAATGCTTTGAACACTAAGTTCCGGCAAGATTAGACCTGGCAGACCTTTTGATCCTCTATCGAGGGCATCTTGGCTATTATTTGGCGTAGGTTCCATCAGGGTACTCGATGAGGTAGGTTCATGGTGCTGGAGGGGCTATATTTTAGAGGTCTGCCAAGTACTTCCGGCAGAGTGCGCAATGGCAGACCTACTTTTTTTTACGTAATTAATCAATGGTTAACTGTTGCCAACACTTTAATTAATTAATTTTTTTTTTTCTGTAATTTTCAGCAAAAAAATACGACAAAAAATATGAATTTTTTCCATGACCCGGCAGGATCGGCACTGGCAGACCTGATTTTTTTTACGTGTTTAAGTGTCGGTTAACGATCTAAAGATAGCCTATTGGGGTACCTGATGAGGTAGGTATTTTTGCAGCCGGCTCTCCCACTATCAATTCGAAAACTTTTTCATAAGTTTTCCCTTCTTTGTTTTTTAACAGAATATAAAATAATGGTGCTACATTCGTGGATAACTCAGTGCTTCCCATGTCTCCATGAATGACATAAACTTGTTCGAATGGGTTTGGGCAGCCGTCGAAAGTGCCATCACCAAAGTAATGCGTTACACATTTTATATATTCCTTTACTTCTGTCGAGGAAAATATAATTATTCGATTACAGTCTTCATTACAATAATCAGCCAATACATACTTATTAAATTCTTCTGGTATTATAATTTCTTCCACATTCTTAAATTGTGTTTTTGGTACGTTCAACGACTTATTTCGGTGTCTGTATAATACTGTTTTTAATTTTTTATAGTCAGGAACATTTCCTGTAAGGTGTAACCCTTTGTCTTTTAAGTTACCCATGTGTTTTTCGAAAATTTTCTGTACTGATCCGTAATTTGAATTTACTTCTTTTTTGCACTCACTTATAGCCATTTGAACTTCATTGTCTTCAAAATGTGGCACGCACTGATCACTGTGTTTATAATCTTTAATTATTGTATTATTGGTATTCTCAATAGTTATATATCCACTACATTTAATACTATTTCTCCTATTTACACAATGCCAAGTACTTGAATTTTTATTTTCTCTGCGTTTAATATATTTATGTCCGGCACGTAATAAAGTTTTTCCACCGCGTCGACTGTCAATAATTATTAAATTTACACCACGTGAACTACTTGACCCAGACATTGCAATAGATAAACTAACAAGCTATCCTAATTACTCATATCGCAAAAGTACAGCTGCAAATAGCAAACTAAACCCGGAATAATACTGTCTCTCTCTATTTTCATAAAAACAAAAGGGAAGAGCTAGATACGAATTCGAGGAAGGGCTCGTCTCTATTGTTTTACGAAAAAACCGGTTGGTCAGGTAACTACCTGAAGTGAAACGACAATTACCGAGCGTGATTTGTTTAAAAAATAGTATTAATAAATATTATCTTGCTTAACTATAATAGTTAAGAAAAGATATTTTTAATACAGTTGCTCAAAAAGTGTCGTATTGCAGGGACGTATAGCGTTCGGGATGGGGGCTATTACGTACTCGTGCTTTTTCTTTACCTTTCCCGAACTCGTGCGTTCTCTTTCCCAACTGTCAAAATAATGTCCATTAAAAAAAAATCAACCACGAAGTATTTACTAAATAAAATCATAGAAGTTTTTATGATTCATGCAAATATTTCTAAAGAAGCTACTAATTTGTTTCAATATCAGATTTAATTATTTGATTCAATGAGATCTCATTAAATTTCATTTTTATTTCATATCAATAAAAAAAATCTACTGAAGACTTGGCTGTATGGGCATAGTTCCCTTTGCCTACCCAGAATGGGTAAAGAAAACAAAAAAAATCTCTGCTTATTCTTTTACGGTAGGCGCCATTTTCCAAAAATGTTCTTTGCGAGTTTAATTACGGTTTTATTATTTTATTAAATTGCTTCATTTTTTCGCAACTGTATTAAAAATAGTTGTTCAGTACACGTGCGGAACCGTCATTGCAACTTGTTCCGACTGTCAATCCTCGCCGTCGGCTGTGCCTCGGCTCGGTTAGACATTTGTCGAAACTCTTTGCAATGACAGGCTTTCCGCACTTATATTGAAATATACTATTTTTATTTATACTATTTTTTTCTTAACGCATTGTATAACTTTTCTTTACAACAGTACCAAAAACTGAAGGGTACCATAGCGGGACTTTTTGATAGGTATTTTAAGAGGGTGCCATACCGGGACCATACCATAGCGGGACTAACCCGAAAGGGACTATTTACTCTTTTTTCCTCAGAACATTTTTAAGTAAAGTCATGCTGTTATTCAGGTCACGATGGTTATTTTCTGACCATGAGTGTAAAAGTGTGCTATTGCAAAACAAACTGAACCTTTTGTAGGTGTGATAAAGGTGAAATATACGTGTTCAGTGTCTCTGACTGGCTCCATTAATCTTTAGGATGGTACTTGTGGTCGATATTGATAAATAACTATGTTGCACGATAACGTGAAAGTAGGAGTTTCCTTTTACTTCAAATGTCGCTATTTAGAAAGTATTAAATGGTTTCTTAACTGTGATAGTTTTTCTTCGTTAACCACGCTTGAAATCACGCTTGTAAACTCCGAAGGGTTTCGCAGAGGTGTATCTAATATTTCACAAAGGACTAAGAAGGAACATGGGTGGTTTTTAGTCATTAGAACTTAGAAGTTTTAGGAGTTATTTGATGATTTCAAATCCTTCAAATAATAAATCGGTGTAGGTACATAATAGATGCAGCCATATTTGATCATTTAATTTAAAGTCCCATAATAATAATTAAATCGTTATTTAATCGTGAGGAAACCGGCATGTCTTAGAACCAAAAAAATCGAAGACATGTGACATCTACCAATCCGCACTGGGCCCGCGTGGTAGATTATAGCCCATCCTTCTCCTAGAGAGGAGGCCTGGGTCCCTGCAGTGGGAACATTATAGGCTGATGGTGATGATGATGATGAATAATTATAGTAGTCGACGAGCCTATTAACATCAAATGGGCACGAATACAGACCATGGCCACTACTGACAAATTCCTAATGGAAAAACCTAAAAACACTTTGCCCGACCCGGGAATCGAACCCAAGACCTCATGCTCAGCAGTCGTGATTGCGACCACTAGACCAACGAAGTAGCTCTATGTTAATCTTTACTTAAAGATACAGCAATGCGGAGGTACTTACTTGAGCCCCTTAACTTACTTTTATGGGTCCGTTTACTTTATAAATTCATTTACAAGTTTTTAAATGCCCTCTTAATACAAAGTTATTATTCTCTGAAGTGTTATAACAAGATTGTAATTAAAATGTATTTTACTTCTTTTGCTGAGAATTTTATTATAATTTAAAACGAGGAACAGTAACCATTTACAATAGGGGATCGGACAAAAAAAAACTAATTAGTCCGTCAGATAGATTTCCAAAAATTATTGGACACGTATTTTTTCTTTTTTCACGTAAACTTAAAATGAAGACGGTACAGTGCTTCGAAAACTCGTGTGACGTCATATGATAGTACGTTTTGACGACACAAGTGACGTTTCAAGCCCCACTCCAAGATCTTTGACACGTTTTGTCTTCGTCATTTTTTATTGATTTGATAAAACAAAAAACACGTATTTAATATTTTTCGATAATCTAACTTACGGACTAAACAGAATCATATTATTTTGACCCAGTCCGATCCCCTATTATTTGGAGAATAAATAGACGTAACTTTAAAGTTATCACCAGGTGACAAGGTACCTAACTTAAAAAATAAGAGAAAAATATTGGTCCTGTACGAGACAAAAAGGCAAAGGCCTAAAGCATGGTCCTAAAACACAAAAAATGTAACAGCGCTGGTATTGCTTTTTTGTGTTGGTTGAGTCACAGAAGAGGTGGGTTGAGTTGACAATATTCGTTTGTAATTAACTGCAATGTCTCTTGGAAAAAACTATTGTGGAAAGACCATTACCCTAATATATATTCTTGCTCTTGCATATTTCAGATAATACAATTAATACATATCTGAATATCATCAACAATCAAGGAACTAACATCATCATCATCATCATCATGTGGCTTCCAGATCATTCGGATGCTACTGAATACCAGTATATAACATAGAGCAAGCTTATCTGACCTCCACTACTCTATTCCCAAATACGACATAAGTACCAGGCTGAAGAAACAGACAGACAAAAAAAACCTAAAAACCAATTATCTAAGCCCATGTTCCATTTAAAAACTTTTCACAAAATACGACACAGACTAATTTAAACCCTATTCTGCTTTCCGATCTCTGCGAAACTTTCGCTCCATCCTATTTTGCAGTTAGCCTGCATTCGAGGGGTTACGGCTTTCATTAAATCTCGTTTCCATATTACATGAACATTTCAAGGGTCCCTCAAAAAAAAATCGGAAGATATAAATCGGCCCTTAGTCCTTTCTAAACGGGGATTTTTTAATAAAAATGCCGCAGATGCCAGCGTTTTTACGCGACTTTTTTTAAAGGACAAAGTTTTTAGGAATATTGGACATTTTTAGTTGTGACTCAACACTGAAATGACTAATAAAGCACTGTCTTGACAGTTTTAGTGATCTTGAGAAACAAGGCAGTTAGCTATGGTTGTCATCATCATCATCATTATACCAGCCAAAAGGCTACGCCTAGTGGATACAGACCTCCAACAAGCGTCGCCATGTTACGCTATCCTGTACTTCTGCTATACAGGATCGACGGGAAATTATCGACAAAATAGTTGTAACCACAGATATAGATATAAGGGTCGAGGGGCCTAGAGTGGACTAAACGGAGGAAGTATCACGATCCGTAAAAACCTAGCGAACAAATGAAAACCAAGCGTGCCATTTTTTGACTGCCAACGATGTGATATGAATGATAAGCACTATTGAGTTACTATACAATAAAATAGAATAGGTTTTGTTCTTTTTCTAGAATTAAGTTCTTAAATTGTTACGAGGTAGTTTTAAACAAATTAGACAGTAACCTCATCACTACATATTATAAAACAAAGACCTCTGCCGCATTTGTCTGTCTGTTTATACGATACTCAAAAACTACTGCACCGATTTTCATGTTGTTTTCACCTTTGGATAGAGTGGTTCTCGAGGAAGGTATATAATTTGATAAGTTTCGACATCCACGTAGCCAGGCACGCGAAGTTGGTTGGTGTATATCTGTGGTTGTAACCTATATTCTCAGATGCTCTCGAACAGATCCAAAGTCACACGCCCATTAATAAGCTCTATTCAACCGACTTCGACGAATGAAGAGTTCGCAATCAGGTTCCAAATATCCTAGGAAGTCAAAGGTCAATTCGTCTATATTTTTCTTTTTTGTCGACGAAGTATGGTTATTGTCGTTGAAAACTATACGAAGAGTTGTATTGGTGTAATTGGTTAGTCAAGATCGGAGATCGGTTCGGATCTTAAGTTTGGTTTTCTGGTTGTGCCTGGTCAACTATCGAAGGAGGAATTTGTGACTAAATAATAACTTTGGTTGACGACCTTTTATACTAATTGTCCTACACTAATTAACTCCTTGGAATATTTAAAAAAATGCGCCGTTAAGGTGTTATCTGGTAGCAAAATCAGGCTATGCGTTGACTCGCCGATGTGTAGAAAATTATCACTACTATATCTCATGATGATAAATTGTTTTAAAATTATTGTACGCAAACGTATAGCCAGTCCCAACAGTATCCTATTCCTAAACACCGTTAAAGAAAGAGTTTTTATTTTAGATCAGTTTTACTAACATAGTTTTAAGCCATTGCTACCAATTTGTGGATTCTTTTAGGGACTTTACAAAAAGTGGCTGGTGGGGTTTCATTACAACTCTTATTTTAATGAGTATCAAGACCGTCAATATGAGTATCAAAATACTAATAGCTACCTGTCTAAAATAACCACCTCAAATATTAACAAAACCAGCTAAATCAAAAAGAAGAATAAAAAGCAAAATTAAAAATTTTGAAAAAACCCACGACTGTTAAAAATTAATTGAAAAAAGGATAAAATAACATAAAACACCCACCTTAAAAAAACCCAAGAATGTCCGTCGGGGGGCCGACATGAAATGAACTAGTTTTGCAATGTTCAGCTCCCGACGGACATTCTTGGGTTTTTTTAAGGTGGGTGTTTTATGTTATTTTATCCTTTTTTCAATTAATTTTTAACAGTCGTGGGTTTTTTCAAAATTTTTAATTTTGCTTTTTATTTTAAACTTTGTACTTTTATTTTTATTTTTTTATCTAAGAACATGCACCAATCAAACCTTAACCCATCATTAACTGAAAACTGAATCAAAATCGGACTTGTAGTTTTGGAGAAAAATGCCAACTTTGATTTGCACAAAAAATCTT
The DNA here is from genome assembly GCA_949316265.1 of Diarsia mendica. Lineage (NCBI taxonomy): Eukaryota > Metazoa > Arthropoda > Insecta > Lepidoptera > Noctuidae > Diarsia > Diarsia mendica. The sequence continues at coordinate 17,807,033 of OX438909.1, read as the reverse complement.
TGCTGCAGCACCCCCTGGTGAGTTGTCACCGTAACACATATCTAAGAACATGCACTAATTAAACCCGAACCCATAACTGAAAACTGAATCAAAATCGGACTTGTAGTTTTGGAGAAAAATGGCAACTTTGATTTGCACAAAAAATGTTTGCTGCAGCGCCCCCTAGTGAGTTGTCACCGTAACACCTATCTAAGAACATGCACCAATCAAACTCGAACCCATAACTGAAAATTGCATCAAAATCGGACTTGTGGTTTTGGAGAAAAATGGCAACATGTATTTGCACAAACACACAAACAAACAACCTCTCACCCCAAACGCATAAATACCGTCTCCGTTCCGTCGTGGGTAAAAAGCCAAAGGTCACACCGCACCGCTTTCTAAATAATTTAAGTCAATATTTTTCATCGTTAACGTTTGCCCGTGATTTGGGCGCAAACAAAATTGAGCAGAAAATTGCCTTTGACCGCTCCGGTAGGCACCGTGACGTGAGTGTTTAGTTCGACTCGATACTGGGGCATACTGGGGCTGATATTGCAGTTTTTGATAGGATATTTTTGTTCGGAACCTGGAGTGGGATATTATTGCTAGTAGATTATGGTCGAAAAAATAAGTTTTTTTAGCAAATTTGAATTATCTTATGTGTATGGGACTGCCTCATTAGTCTAGTCACTAGACCAACGATCGCGTTGCTGAAAATCTAGAATTTTGCTAATAATTATATTAAACACTAGCTTTTGCCAGCGGCTTCGCCCGCGTGAAAATGACGATTTTCCATACAAACTTTCATCCCCTATTTAACTCCCTTAGGGGTTGAATTTCGAAAAATCGTTCCTTATTCCTTGTCTACATTATAAAGGGAACCTCTGTGCAAAATTTCAGCTTTCCAGGTCCAAGGGTTTGGGCTGGGCGTTGATGAGTCAGTCAGTCAGTCAGGACTTCTCTTTTTATTAAATAGACTAGCTGACCCGCGCAACTTCGTCTGCGTCACATAAATATAGCTATAACCTTTCTCGATATATCGACTATCCGACATTAATTAAGCTAAATCGTAACAAACAAAAAATCTTATCTTTCCTCTTTATTACAATACATAGTTTAGATGGTTTAGATTAGCTTAGATTATATTAAAGTGTGAATTACTATAAAATCTATCTCTTACTGTTAAATGGGTGAATTTCAACAAGAGATTTTTATGTGTCATTTCGGTGGATTTTTTTTATTTCAATGCTATCTACATATTTTTAATGACAAATAAAACTTTAGCCTATTTTATAACATTGTGCGTGAGTGGACATCAAATATCATCAAAAGTTACATATATATTTAAGGATGAATTTTTAAGAGTCCACTGAAATGAAAAGTGTCTACCGAAATGATAAAAATTACCACCGAAATGATATACTGTACATACTAATCTAACACGAGTTATAACAGCCACCGAAATGAAATTATTTTTGTCCTCATATCACTGAAATGATAAAATTACTTTTTTGGCGGGAAACCGCAAGACGTTGGGACCGGTGCGTTCGCGCCGAGAGCTTGAGCCGGACTGATCCGAAGTGAGGAAAGGTGAGGGGGGCGTAACAACGCAATGTTGACATGGCTATTCTACTAAAACTTACTATCCTCTGAAATGATAACTTTTTTCCAGACAAAAGTTAACTGCCTGTCAAATCCATGAGAAAGAAGATAAACAAACAAAAATAGTTTTATTTGATCGAATGTATTATAATTTAATGATTACAAAATCGATTTAAATCCATATTACGAATGTATTTGCAGGGGAAGGTATTTTATGAGCGGAATTGGGTTCAGGACAGGCCACTGTGATGATAGAATAACACTTTGTAATTATTTTTTTCGTATATTAATGGGTAGAAATCAATTATTTTTTTTGTCAAGGTAGAGAAGTACTTACGCTATTGAGAAAAAATATATAAAATTAAAAATTAGCACATTGCACTACCGTTCTCAGGTTTGCCGTGTATTTTTTTTGTTTGGGCAATTCACCCAAATATACTATAACACTCTGTACTTGTAAACATTATGATGCACTAAATAGGTATTTTGAATTAGAATTTCCCGGAGGCCAGCCAGAATCCCCCGTACCTACATTGCGCGTAATTATTTTTCCGCGCGGGTATTTTTACATTGCGATATCTTCTAAGATATTTGTTTAAACTGTATAGAGTAAAGAGCACAAATATTCTAGATTAAATTTCCGTTCTAATGAACACATTTATTTAGATATAGATTAATACCATATGGGTTAAATAAGCTTCGCAAAAAATAATTCTTTTTAACCTAACATTTTAATAGTAAAAAATGGTTACAGTGAGTCAATCTTAAAAGATAGACAGATGCTGTCGCGGACTTTTTTTTAGAACTTTTAAAGACAAATAATTACTTCATACATGATATTCTCGTAACTTAAACCGTTTTCGCAGCGCACGCAACGGAAGCTCTCAGAAAGGAATTTTCTTTTCCCGTTTTTGCAACATTTCTCATTTATGTTCCGCTCCTATTGGTAGTAGCGTGATGTTATATAGCCTATAACCTTTCTCGATAAATGAACTATCCAACACAAAAAGAATTTTTCAAATCCAACCAGTAGTTCCAGAGTTTATCGCGTTCAAACAAACAAACAAACTAACTCTTCAGCTTTATAATATTAGTATAGATAATAACAACACGCTGGATATCATCAAAGGGTTGCGTAGAGGTGTACCAGTACACCCACATTTCGCCGGTTATGTTTTAGTCCCGTGGCTACTACTGAGAAGTTTCTGAGGAAAAATTCAATAACACTTTGCCCGGCCCAGGAATCAGACCCAGATTGCGACCTAATATACAGTCTGAAAAATCTAAAATGGGAAAAACATTGAAGTTTTATCGCTTTGTTTTATTTTATTTATATCCGGGAATGAAACGCGTATTAATTACTATCCGATAAACACGAGCCAATTAACGCGGATGATGCAATCAGCGTCGGAAACTGTGACATGTTTCACGTGTAAAATGGAGATCGAAAAGTGGGTTTGATGAAGACTAATTTGCTGTTTAACTTTAAAACTGTTAATTATTAGGTGTTCCCCGCGAACTTTGTTCGTGTGAAATTATTATTAAATAAAAATATATTTCCCTTTTCTTCTTAATATTTTGTAACCAATTTCAAGGATTAAATTTTGTTTTTTGCACGGACATGAACTGGACCCAAAAAAAATTTTTAAGTAGATTAAAGGTAGGGACGCAAACACACAGACAGACAAAAGTTAAAAGTATATTTTTTTTTGTAATGGTAAGTTGTTATTTTGATAGTACAAACAGACACTTCAACTTTGTTTATTTGTAAAAATATGTACCTATTCGCCAAGTTTCATTAAAATCTAGTCCATATAGCCCATTGCAGGTGGTAAAGCAAATACTAGAACGTAAATACAAGAACCTCACTAAAGTTTCTAAGAATAACCTACACCAAAAATCGTCATCATTAGTTCGAAGCCTTTCTACAACAACCGATAACATTTCACTAATTATACTTTTTGCGTGACTCTTAAATTGGAAAACCGGAGGCAAGTTGAAGTTACTTGTAATTTAAATTCAATTTGGTAGACTTTGAAAATCACTTCGTTAGATCAAATCTTGTTGAAAATTGCTTTCTTGCTTACACTATTCGGTTGTTATTAGTTTTTGAATAAACATTAAACCAATCCTTTAAATCATCCCATCCAATTCGTTCCCTTCCAAATTAAAAATTCGCGCCATTCGGGCGCGCAACGCGCAGCGCCGGCGCCTCCCTGCGGCGACATAAAAAAACTATGCCAACACCCCGCGCGAAGTGTGGTCGACACGTTTCCCGCGCAGCTCCCGTATTATTGTTGTAAAAAATACAGGAAAAATCCCTTCGCCAGAGTTTGATTGACTGTTTAGTGTTCGTAACCCTATTGTGAAGTGGAATCCAGAAAAACCCTAAGGATTGGACACTCGCTACGCCGGCCGGCCCAGAAGTCCCGAGCGCAGCGGATACCTAGTTCCGATCCTGCCTCTATCCAGGTTAGTGTTTTTTTGTTCTCTTCCTCATTCGAAATCCCAGGGTTGCGAAATACTAGCATCAGGGAAATGCAATCGATTCTGCAGACGAAGTTCTAACATTTATTTTGGTGCCTCCTGTGAGGACTTAACCTCACATTCTCTTATAATTCTCGGTCAATGAGTACATATTGCGTTTAATATCGTGTAGTTTTAACAAGTAAAAACCTTAAGTAAATAGATTTCATATTTTTATATGCAACGCAAAGAGAGTAGGTATCCAGTCGGATTCCCGCATCGTGCTGCTGGCCAGCGGATCACGACTGTGCTTACCCTCATTAATCATTATTGTCTAAATTCAGTAAAATTCTGCGTTTTAAAGTTTGAATTCAAACCTCAAATTCAATATTAACCTATTTCTTGTACAATTATTTCTTGCCATTTAACTGATGTTGGTGTAAGGCTAATTGGAATGTTTTCATGGTCAAATAGTTGTGCTCGAGAAATTACCTAGTACCTACCTACCTACATTCTGTTACGAAATAAAAGTCATAACGGCTGAATTGTAACCGGTATTTACCTACTTTTATAAAGTCATAACTTGTACCTACTTGTATTATTTGACAAGGTAGGTATACCTAATAAGTTTAGTCCGCTTGCAGTTCGGATAGTTACTGACTTACCTACTTTTTTAACTCGTAAGTCGTGAATACATAAGCAAGTGAAAATGTCTGATGAAGTTGAATTACAGACGTCCCATAAAAGACGGGAATATGACTTCAAGTGTATGCAGATTATCTACGATTTGTCTAAAGTTGTTCATAAAGATAGTGCTAAGCTATCCTCTTTCAAGGCTAGGTACAAGAAGATTGATCAGATTAGAGCTGATTTCATGGAGTCTAGCGAAAATGTAAATAGATTACAGCTAAAGTTAAACCCCAAGTCAGAAGTAGACCTAGGTGCGATGTTGTCATTTGATGACTTGTATTATGCGTCCATCGAAGTTGCCGAATCCTTGCTCGCGACGTCGTCGACGCATGCGCCCCCCGCGCACGCGGCCGCCGCCCCGCCCGCGCATAGTCGAGAAGGTTATAATGTTCAAGTAAAATTACCTAAGTTGCAAATTCCGCGATTTGATGGTAGAATAGAAAACTGGCAGACCTTCAAGGATAGCTACATCCCGCTTGTTCATGGCAATGGTTCACTTTCGGACACGGAAAGGTTTCATTATCTATTGTCCTGTTTGTCGGGATGTGCACTGACCTTGGCCAAGGGCGTACCTATAACCGCGTCAAATTATTCTGTAGTTTTTAATCTTTTGTTAGAGCGATATGACAATAAACGCATATTAGCAAATAATTATTTAGAAAAAATGTTTAACTTGACGCCCGTCAACAAGCCGTCACTCGAAATCTTATCCGAACGGACCAATGCGTTATATGAAAGCGTAAACGCGTTACGTGCGTTACAAATTGATGATTTAAGTGAATTTCTTTTATTTCACATCGCATCTCGATCACTTGACCTTGAAACTAGGAAACGGTTTGAGTTACAAAACTCTCGCGAGATTCCTAAGTGCAATGACCTAATTCTTTATTTACAAAATTATATAAAGATTCTGGAGGTTAGTCAACCTGTCTCGGTTTCGACTACTCCATCGAACTCTTCTAATAATAATAAACCATCTCGAAATAAAGGTCAGCAAGGGTCATCATCATTTGTAGCATCTACGAATCAAAATAATAATAATGCATCGGGCTCATTAGCTTGTTTATGTTGTAATGAAAATCATTCTATTTACCGATGCAGCAAGTTACATTGTATGACACTTGAACAGCGTCAACAGTTCGTTCAGAAATTAAACTTGTGTGTCAATTGCTTAAGGCCCAGTCACGATAGTAATAATTGCAAATCTAAAATCACATGTTTTGTTTGTAACGCGAAACATAACACGTTATTACATGGAGAACACAAAAGTTTATTAACGTCTTCTGAATCCAACGAAAATAACGAAAGTTCCGCTAAAGGTACCAGTACACTTACCTGTATGACGTCACAAACTTCGAATCCAAATTATAGTATTACGAAGATTCTTGGCTCGGCGGTGGTGCGATTACGTCACGCGGACGGTTCGCTCCAGTGTGCACGCGCCATTATTGACAGCGGCTCGATGGATTCCTTTATGACCAGTGCATGCGTGCGCCGCCTAGGTTTACGTATAAGAAAAGGTAACTTGAACGTTACCGGTCTCGGACAGAGTAATGTTTGTGACATAAAAGGTTATACTTTCGCTTCGATTCTACCTCATTCTAGTGAGTCGCCCAAGTTCGACTTATCTTTAGTAGTTTTACCTAAAATTACTTCAATGATGCCTTCGTCGACGTTACCGTTGCACGTCAAGGATCATTACAAGCATCTTGATCTCGCCGACCGCGACTTCGATAGATCCGGTCCGATCGATCTACTGTTAGGTGTCGAGTGTTTTGATCAAATATACACTGGCTCGCGTTTCACTCCCGGTCCCGGATTACCTTGCGCCTTGTCTAGTGTATTCGGCTGGGTGATAAGTGGCCAATATTTTCATAACACACCACCTAACAATACCCCCGGTGAATCCGTTACGTCACTCCTCGCGGCCTCTTGCTCGCTCGAAGAAATCGTTCAACGGTTCTGGGACTCTGAAGAACCACCGAAAGGTAAAATTTCCGGTGTTGAAGACGAAATATGTGAACAAATGTATAAAAGGGGTACTTACCGTACGCGAGAAGGTCGGTACGTGGTACCTATAATGTTAAGGGAGGATGCACCTTCTTTGGGCGTTTCGTCCCGCTCAGCTTTTAATCGTTTTCTCAGCTTAGAAAGGCGTCTTAATAATCAGACCGAGCTGAAAGCTGATTATAAGGAATTCATGTGCCAGTACGAAGAGCTAGGACATATGCAGCCTGCAGATTCTTCGACTACTGATCGTTACATAATTCCACATCATTGCGTCGTGCGTCCAGACAGTTCTACGACACGACTTCGGGTAGTCTTCGACGCTAGCAGTCGGACTACAAATAATCTTTCTCTAAATGATGTAGTTCATGTCGGACCGAAACTGCAAATTGATATTGTCGATTTAGTTACGAAATTCCGACTTCATGAAGTTGTCTTCACTGCGGACATTTGCAAAATGTATCGCCAAATATTGATACGTCCTGAGGACAGGTGTTATCAACACATTTTTTGGCGTGATGAGCCTAACGAGACTTTGAATGAGTATGAACTTAATACCGTGACGTATGGTGTCAGCAGCTCCCCATACCTAGCTATTCGCACTCTGCGTCAACTTGCTGAGGACCACGGTTCTGAATACTCAAGTCGTGCCGCTCAAGTCCTTTGTGAAGACACTTTCATGGATGACATCACTACGGGATGCTCAACTCTGGATGAAGCGAAGCAATTGAAAGAGGATGTTACCTCGTTATTGTCAAAGGGTAATTTCGAACTTCGTAAGTGGAGTACGAATACTCCAAGTCTTTTGTCTGATGTTCCTCCTGATCATCTCCAGACTTCAAAATCTTTCGATGATGCTGGAAATGAGTTTGTCAAGATATTGGGGATACGGTGGAATCCATCCTGCGACAATTTCTCCTACAAGTTTTCAGACTCGTTTGACGTTAAATTTACTAAAAGATCTATCCTTTCTATAGTGGCTCGCATTTTCGACCCGCTCGGTTGGATCAGCCCGGTAGTGTTTTCTGCAAAGTCACTTCTACAAGAGATGTGGCGCTTAAACTTAGGTTGGGACGAAAATATTCCATCACATTTAGCTAAAGTGTGGCATTTGATAGCAGCCAACTTATCTGATTTACAGCATATTTCACTACCGAGACTGATTATGCCTTCTAGTCCTATCGAAGTACATTTGGTAGGGTTTTGTGATGGTTCCCTGAAAGGGTATGGCTGTTGTGTCTATCTTTGTGTTGCGGTGGATGAAGTCACCACGGTCACTCACCTGTTAATAGGTAAATCTCGAGTGGCTCCGTTAAAACCGACAACGATAAACAGACTTGAGTTGAGTGCAGCTGTACTTCTAGCGCAAGTCATGTCACACATGTACAACTTACTCAAGGACAAAATTCGTTTAAATTCTATGAAAGCCTACTCGGACAGCGCCACCACGCTTTCTTGGCTAAACACGGCACCTCATTTGTTAAAAATGTACGTCGCAAATAGAGTCGTGCAAGCAACCGATTTAATTAGTCCCGAATTTTGGTTTCATGTGTCCACTGAGGATAACCCGGCCGACTGTTGTAGTCGCGGTATCCTCTGTTCAGAATTAATCAATCACCCACTCTGGTGGAGTGGGCCTTCTTGGTTGAAAATGTCGCCTAACAAATGGCCGTGCAAACGTACGTTGCTCGTAAACGCAGAACTGCCGGAATTAAAACCTTCCATCCCCAGCTGCTTACACGTTACTGAATCTGATAATCCGCTGCTGACGTTAACTTCTAGACTTTCTTCGCTGACAAAGATTCAACGAACTTTAGCATGGTGCTTCCGTTTCATATCAAATGCAAAGGTTGTTCCTTCAAATAGAAATTTCTCCTCGCTTAGTAGTTCTGAACTCGATAACTCAATGAAAAGTCTAGTCAAGTTTACTCAAGACCATTACATGTCGTCTCAAGTCAGTCAAGTGAAAATGCAAGAACAATGCGACAAGTCAATTCAAAAACTGTCTCCTTTCTTGGATGAGCATGGTTTGTTGCGAGTGGGGGGACGCATCGATGAGGCTAATCTATCGCTATCTGCGTTACATCCTCTCCTCTTACCAAAATTAAGTCCATTGTCGAGGCTGATTGTCGATCATTTCCATTTAAAATACCTGCATTGCGGTCCTCGGACTTTACAGTCCCTAATTCAAAGAAGGTTCTGGATAATTGGGTTAAGGCTACTTATTCGTACTGTTCTCTCAAAGTGTGTGCGATGCTTCAAACTCAAACCTGTGTCCAGTCAACCACTGATGGGCAAACTCCCTGCTGCTCGTCTACATCCCTCACGATGCTTCCAAACCACAGGAATTGACTTCGGTGGTCCATTCATTATAAAAGAAAGTCGTCGACGTGGAGCTAAAACCTACAAGGCATACATGTCCCTTTTTGTGTGCTTGAGTTCGAAAGCCGTCCATTTAGAGGCCGTCACTGAGTTGAGCTCAGAAGCATTCCTCGCGGCTCTAGATCGATTCGTTTCCCGTCGCGGAATGTGTGATACAATCATTACCGATTGTGGCACCAACTTTGTAGGTGCAAACAAATATCTTAACGAAATAATCGGTGAGCTTCGCAAACATCACTCTGAAATATCAGATGGTTTAGCAACCCGTCAAATAAAATGGAAATTTAACCCGCCAGGTGCACCACATTTCGGTGGCATATTCGAAAGTGGCATAAAGTCCACCAAATATCACCTTAAGCGTGTAGTTGGCGCTCAAGTTTTAACCCTGGAAGAGTTTATTACGATCCTCGCTAAGGTGGAAGCTGTGCTAAATTCACGCCCGCTTTGTGCTTTGTCTCCGGATCCGCAGGAATCGAACGTTCTGACTCCAGGACATTTCTTGACGGGAGGTCCTTTGGTGTCACTACCTGAGGAACCTGTTAGTGAATGTTTATGCCCACGTTCTCGTTGGCAAATGCTTAAGAAAATAACTCAAAGTTTCTGGCTTGCTTGGCAACGTAATTATCTGCATACACTTCAACAGAAAACTAAATGGTTCACAAATACACCCAATCTTAAACTGAACGATTTAGTCCTTGTTAATGACCCTAATCTTCCACCTTTACTATGGAAATTAGCTCGTATAGAACAGATCCATCCGGGATCAGATAACATAGTCCGGGTTGTAACTCTTCGAACTGCAAACGGTAAAACTATGCGCAGACCAGTAGTTAAGGTCTGTCCGCTACCTATTAATTAACTTTTATCTTATTTCTCGAACAATATTGTATACTGATCAGTATTGTTCAAATTCAATTAGTTAAGTTAAGTTCTAAATTTTATGTTTCTCGAGCACTGCTAGTGGACCTCTGGCAGTCCTTTAACTTGCGAAATCCTGGTCAATTTCGAGTGGGGGGAAATGAATAAACATTAAACCAATCCTTTAAATCATCCCATCCAATTCGTTCCCTTCCAAATTAAAAATTCGCGCCATTCGGGCGCGCAACGCGCAACGCCGGCGCCTCCCTGCGGCGACATAAAAAAACTATGCCAACACCCCGCGCGAAGTGTGGTCGACACGTTTCCCGCGCAGCTCCCGTATTATTGTTGTAAAAAATACAGGAAAAATCCCTTCGCCAGAGTTTGATTGACTGTTTAGTGTTCGTAACCCTATTGTGAAGTGGAATCCAGAAAAACCCTAAGGATTGGACACTCGCTACGCCGGCCGGCCCAGAAGTCCCGAGCGCAGCGGATACCTAGTTCCGATCCTGCCTCTATCCAGGTTAGTGTTTTTTTGTTCTCTTCCTCATTCGAAATCCCAGGGTTGCGAAATACTAGCATCAGGGAAATGCAATCGATTCTGCAGACGAAGTTCTAACAGTTTTAAGATAAATATCAGGGTATTAGGGTAAGTTTGAGGGTATTATTTAACTTTAAGTAGCACTATCGCTTTAAATGAGCTGGACGGAATAATAGTAATTATGCACGTAGTTTTAAGGCACAAAATGGAGGAAGGCTTACAGGAAGTCAGTCTAGTGGGTACAAGGCTTCTACTGATTATTATGATGATGACGCATTTTTCTTTTGAAGATTTTTACTTTAGATAAGGTCACCTTGCTATTTATTTTAAATAATGTTGTATAGTTTCCTGTTAAAATTATTTTGGTATTTCAAGTAAAACGGGATAAAGTAAAGGTGAGATTTATAATTAACTCTCCTGATTAGTTTTTCTTATTTTCTAAAAAAAGTAAATAGCCCAGTTTAGGCTGATTGGTTGTCCCGGGTCGGGCAAAGATTTATTGGAATTTTCCTTCAGAAGTAGGGTAGTTGACTAAAAAAATCTAAGAAGTCCGTCAAATAGATTACTAAAAAATATTGAACACGTTCTTTTTTTCACGTTAATAAAAAATGAAGATAATACAGTGCTTCGAAAAGTCGTGCAACGTCAAAGATTCGTCCATTTTTACCAGACTATGACGTCAAAACCCCCTCTCCATGATCTTTGACAAGCTTTAACTTCGTCAATTTTTATTAATTTGATAAAACAAAAAACACGTATTCAATATTTTTCGATAATCTAACTGGCGGACTTAACAGAATCATATTTTTTTTAGTCAGTCAACTACCCTATTTCTTAGTTAGCAGCTACAGAGTCTGAATTGTGCCTGATTGATGGCAATAGCCTCGCCCCCTATAACAGGAATTAAATCACAACTGGCGAAATGTGAGTGTACTAAGTACACTTCTGCCTCACACTTCCCGGATTACAGGCGTGATGTTATGTTATTTAAGAATCTGTATTGAAAATTGTTTCCCTCCCCTTTTCGACGCCATGTATTAATATCCAAAAAGTGTAATTAATCATCGTTTGGAAAACAGGAAAGGCTTTGCCCGAAAAAATATGAAAACGATAACTTTTACCAGATTTTATTCACGTTTCATGGAGAAAAGTTTTCTTGTTTATTGTTATATTGTAGTCTTATATGGTAAAAGTTTGTTATGTTATGTAAAAGGTACCTCTTATGATTGGGTTTGGTTGTTTTCTATGTGTTTAGTAGGCTGTGTAATTAAAGGAGTCATCATTTGCCTTGCCTTTTCCCAACTAAGTTGAATAACTCGAATTTAACATAGAATAACCACCTATCAGACCTCCACAACCAGGACCTAGGTACTGGATAATACTATATGTCTCGGTAAGGCTGGTTGTTAGACTGGTTCGAACTGCTGATTACCTGTAACTTGATGTCAACGTCAAAGTCTTGATGTCTGCAAATGACAGCCGGGATCACTTTCTTGTGGTCGCCACTGTTGATTCTGGCTAAGAGGAGTTACAGTGGTTTGGGAATAGTGTGGCGGGCTTGTACCAAATAAAAAAAAATACCTTACTTTCTGTAGCACGGAGGAAACTCTAATGGTTTCTGTTTTATAAAACCCTGTAATTATGCAAGTTCAATTTTGAGACCCCAAACCTCGTAAGGGGTTACTGAACTCATCATTCTGAATGTATTTTTTATTATCGAGCAAATATCTGAAATCACAAGAAGAGATACCCAACTATTTCCCCCCTATTTTTTCCCTATATTTTGACGATTTATGTGAACATAACATGTATGGGACAGCTGATACTTTTTCCCGATTTAGGGGTTGTTACTGTAACAAAAGTTGTGAATAATTTTTGGTACAATAATCCTTTGTTTACACAAAGTTCGTGGCTGAATAGTAACAGTCGCTCGGATCAATCTTTAGGTTTAGCCGCGTTTGCCTAAGGCCTAGGAATTATATTGAGTTTTCTCCGGGCCTCGAAAATTTCATTTAACCGTTGGTCCCGGTTGTCTTTTGTAGTTCTCTACTAGAACAGAATTGACTGTCTGACCACCAGTCCTAACAAAGAGTATCGGATTACCCTGTACTGGGTTGTGGAGGTCAGATAGGCAGTCGCTCCATGTAAAATATTTCTATTCAGCTGAGTCCAGTTTGACTGGAAGCGGACCCCAAAGTAAATTAGAAAAGGTTAGGCAGATGAATTATCTCTCGTTATAACAACTTCTCTCAACTGTTCAATTATACCCTATGCGCCCAATCGAAACCGCACGAACCACCTCTAATAAATTCATCAAATAAATCCGAAAATCGTCATGAAAGACCTATTCTAACCTCAACTTCCGACATTTGAAAATGAAACTCTGAAACCGATCATTTCGATAAATTCCTATTTCGAATTCGAGACAACGTCCCTTCGTTGGGAATTACCGCACTTTGATCGAGATTCGAACACTGTCTTTCGGAAAAGTTGTTAAACTCAAATATGTAGTTATAAACTTCCGGATCGAGTTTTCATTAGGATTAGTTGTTTACGTTGTTATTTCAGGTTGTTGTCATTTAGGGGCTGCGGGTTGTTCGAAAGAAACAAAGGGCTAAGAAAGAACATGGGTGGTTTTTAGTCTTAGATTTTAGATTAAAAACAACAGTAGTTTTTAGATTAAAAACGACAGACGACACTCCCTTACGTTTCGCCCACAGTGGGAGGAGTCATTTGATGATTTCCCAACCTTCAAAAAGAAAAAGATTGGTGTCATTTTGTTTTATATGTTTTGGTTTGGCTGAAAAAGATTTGAAGGTAAGGTGTGGTAAGGATCAATCTTCAGGTTAAGCCGCGCTTGCAAGGAATGGTCACTGGATGGGTGACCACTCATTACGTACAGAGTTTCCTCCGTGCCTTGGAATGCACGTTAAGCTGTTGGACCCGACTGCCATATAATAGATCTTTGGCAGTCGTTACAGATAGTCAGTGACCTGAAACTCTGACAATCAGTCATATCAAAGGGTATCGCATTACCCAGTATTAATTGGGTTGTGGAGGTCAGATAGGCAGCTCCTTGTAAAATACTGTCATTCAGTTGCATCCGGTTGGACTGGAAGTTGTCCTCAGCATAGTTAGGAAAAGGTAAGGCACAATGACTATACGAACCTATGATAAGATTTGAATCCCTTTCTTGTGTATCGAATATACCATTACCGATATAATATATCACTTTTACAACCTATAGCCAGATTTTTTCAAATAATATCACTCATAACACTTTAGATATGAAACATAAAACAGTTTTACAACCATCGCGTATCCAAATACGCGTGAAATGTTACCGCACTGAAAATACTCAGTATATTTGTAGAGCCTCTCAAGGCTTTTTGACCTATTTTTAACCGCAACTAAAATATGCGCGGTTGTGATGATCGCTTTATTATTGTGAAAGAGGTCATTGATTTTGTGAATGTAGAAAGAGGTAATATTGTATTCGTCCATCTGGATTTTTGCAGTAGCTTACTTGGAGTATCAACTTGTTCCCAGTATAAGGAAACGCGAGCAGAGGTGGCCCAACGAGAGAAGAAACCGGCTTGCCTTAGAACCAATAAATTCGAAGATTATGTGACATCCTACCAACTCGCACTAGACCCTCCTTCTCCTAGAGAGTGGGCCTGAGTCCCTGCAGTGGGAACATTATAGGCTGATGATGATGATAAGGCAACGCCTTGCTCCCCAATAACACGGGATTGAAAAATAATTGACAAGCAGTGATGCGACCGTGGACTAGTGGTGTGACATGTTAAACCAAGTGCCGGCTAGGCACTAACGAACCGATAAAGGAAGGAAGCAGAAGAACATAATTGACAGGGAAAATAGAACCGTGATTTAAATCATGCTTCCTAAAAAAGTTAACAAATTCGAATGCTGTTAACTCGTTCCAGAACAATGGTTTGAGTTGACACTTTTAACAAACCATTGTTTTGGAACGAGTATCGCAAAAAAGGAATCAATCAACAAACAAACCTTTGTCTGGTTTGAAACGGATATCCTGAAGAATCAAACAAAATCCCACAAACTTATATCTCTCTACCAAGACGCATCAATTTTTGACATTGACCAAATAAATCAGTTAGATTTGGCTATTATTCAGTCTGAGACTAATCACGACAATCCCTTTGATGTATTACCGGAGACCGATTTAATTCCGTTTCACAAATGCTTTACGGAATTTTGAAACATGGATTTCGTAAAAGTTTGACCGAGGATTTGGTCTCCACTGGATTTTGTTTTAACCCGCATCGGGAATGTTTGAGACGCGAGTGGTGTTCGAATTTTAAAAGACTACTTTTGACGATAGGAGCAGGGAAAGTGCATGCTACTTTTTACCCAACTACGTAAATAAATCCTACTCTTCTAATATTATAAATGCGAAAGTTTGTGAGTGTGTGAGTGTGTATGTTTGTTATATACTTCTTCACGCAAAAACTACTGTACGGATTTGGATAAAACTTGGTACACAGATATTTTATAACCTGGATTAACACATAGGATAGTTTTTATCCCTATTTTATCTTCCCGTGGGATAATTTTCGAGTTGTAGCTATAGTAATGAATAAATAAATATATATTTTTTGCAATGATTTTGGCAGTCATGTAGGTATGTTTGTATGTTCCACCGTAGCGCCTAAACTACTGAACGGATTTTAACAAATGACGTTTCAATGTATTTGTAAGAATAGCCCCTGTAACATAGGGCCCCATACATATATAAATTTTATATATCTTTTTATAACGGAATTTAAATGTCAAATTCTAACCTCGAAAAATTATAAATAAAGGCAACCACATGTTTGGTATCAAATGAAAGGTATGAATTTGGCAAAAAACCTTATTATCATTTAATTTTGTGTAACAATACGCTTGCGTAGACCCTCGAGATAGACAAATATGTACCTTATTAGTTTAAGTAGCATAATTTAATTACAAGAAAATTTTTTATGTTTTAAATGAAACAAAAATTCCTTTTTACTCGACGACTCCTTGGTACTTATTTAAAGTACGAATTAGGGTCATACTCAGAAAAAGTGTACATTTTGAATTTGTAACTAAACTGATAGGTAACGATACTGAGAATCTCCGTCACGAAACTGATGTCATAAGGTATGGTGCACATGGATTGGGCGAATAAAACACCTGATTATATTTGGCTTATCAGTCTTATTTAGATTAATAAAAATAAAAATACCATAAACATTGGTAATTACTTAATTAAATTCCATTAAAAAACCTGTCGGCAACTATACCTGTGTATTAATACACAGGTATATAGATACGCACTTTTAGTTTTTGTGAACTAAGCTTAACAATTTCTCAGTTTCGTAACGTAACGCAATTTTACGCAATATAACGAAAATGATAATAAAATCTGAGAAATCATAACCTCTAAAAATGTTTTTACGTAAACCACGGTTTTACCACGCAAGCACTAGGGCTTTCAATACCGGTATTACGGGATCCCGTAATACCGTGATCCCGGACAAATATGGGCCATTTTCAATACCGGTATTGAAGCCCTCAATACCGTGATCACGGTATTGCAAGCATTACATGTATTATCGTAAATTAAATTCCATTTTTAAAATATAATAATGACACACGAAACATATAAAGAGACAGTGAGACAATGAGTGATAATGAACAAGATATGACCATAGAAGAACCTTCTACTTCATTGAATTCGAGCAGTGGAAATGATATCGGGAGTTCGGGAGGCTGGAAATCGTCAAACCTGCGCGGTTTCGCTTCGTCTTCAAGAACCCACCAAGCAGACCCACCGGTAAGTCTCCGAATACTGTTGTGTCTCCCAAGACCTACTGACTGGTAGGATCAGAGGACCCACTAGTAGGTCTTGGGAGACGCATCAGTATTCGGAGACCCACCAGTGGGTCTGCTTGGTGGGTCCTTGAAGACGAAGTGCGTTGACGATTTCCAGCCTCCCGAACGAACCAGATTCCGAAAAGGCTTTAGTACCGTAGACAGCATACCTACATACGCTGCGTGGTTATGTGGCTGGATGACATATAAGAGACCGAAGAGTATAACCTGCCTCTCTGTTTAGCGGTTGTGGACTACGAGAAACCCTTTAATTCGACCAAGACTTGGGCCGTACTGCAGTGTCTCCAACGGTGGCAAAAACACCACCATGTCAGTTCGACTTCAGGACCAGACCTCGGAACCTTTTTTTGTGTGACAGGGAGACGTCATATCTCCGAAACTGTTCACCCTGCACTGGAGGATACCTTTAAGGTTCTGGATTGACGAGACCTCAGTGAAATGCTCGATGACCGCAGTAGAGCTTCCGAAAGAGTGGGTCTTAAAATAAACATGGACAAAACCAAGGTCATGTTGACTGTCCACGTAACACCCTCACCTATCAAAATCGGAGACTCTACACTCGAAGTTGTGGACGAAGTCTACCTGGATCTAATGATGTAAAATAGGTCCAGTTCCACCAGTCAGTCAGTTCGAACTTCGAGAAAGAGTAGAAATCGTCGTGGTGGGCAGGGCACATTGCTCGCAGAACAGATGGCCAATGGGGCCTACAAGTTTTGGAGTGGCAACCGCGAACAGAAAGACGTTGTGTTGGAAGGCGTCCAACAAGGTGGAACGATGACCTGGTGAAGGTTGCGGGGTCACGCTGAATGCGCCCATAGGACAGGCCACTGCGGCAACACCTGGGGGAGGCCTATACGCCCAGCAGTGGACGTCTTGGTTGAAATGATCATTAATGATGATGTGTGAAAATGAAGGCACGTCCATTCCTACCGGCAGCTTAGAGATATTTACTGTCTGTAATACCTACGAATATTGATGCAGAGCGTGCTTTTTTTTCAGTAGGCTATTGTGAATGATGGCTAATAGCTAATTAAGCTATACTTACGTTTCTACAAATATTGATAGGTAGCTATGTTGAGTACATGATACATTTCAATAATAATAAAAATCGACTTTTTTGATATTTAATCTTTTCAAACGCTATGTGGAATGCCTTCCTACAAAAATACTTGAGTTAAGTTTTGATTATGTTCCTACTTAGTCCTATCTAATTAAATAATCAACCAATACCAAGTTTTTATATAGAGCGCTATTTATAAAAGTTATTTAAAATAAAAAAAAAACAAAAAATACTGTTTTTACAAATAAAAACACATATTTTAAATGTTGGTATGTAATACCGGTATTAATACCGTGATCACGGTATTGACGTCCAATACCGGATCGATACCGGTATTGAAAACATCCGGTATTTTGAAAGCCCTAGCAAGCACTGAGTGTATTCTTTTAGATAATACAAAAGATATGAAGAAAACATGGTAAGTAAACAAAAAACATTAAACTTATCAAAATAATAGTCGTTTATCACCCTGAGGTATTTTTTGTAAATTTTCACTTGCTAAACGTCTTGACTTCACGACTGCGGCGAAAACTAGATGGCTGCCGTGACAGTGATTTTGACGTAAGTAATAACGTTGCCAGATTAGAAAAAAACTATTTATACCACCTTAAGTCATTGCGTTTCAAATTTTATCACGCGTTACTAACCCTGAGTAACGAAACTTCATAATTTTGGGACAACATTTGTTTAATTAAAATAAATCCTTCTGTATATGATTTACGGATAAAATTGGTCTTATTTAGTTACTTGATTCATCAAGAATAATATAACCACAGTCAATGTTAAAAAAAGCGATGAAAATTCGTAACAATTCATCTCTGAAAATGTGTAATCGTCATTGGGACACCAAAAAAATGTATGGCGATAGTTTTATCAATGTTTTGACAATCAAAAAATGTAATCTTATATTAAAAATTTAATTGAAAATACCAGAGAAATCATCGTAGGATTAGACTAATATAACAAAAAGGGGGGATAAGAGAAAATATATCATAATACTAAATATTTACGTAATTATGAAGTTGCGGGACAAGAAAAGACACCAAATGTACACTTTTTCTGAGTATGACCCATTAATAAATCACTCTGTTTGAGAGCTCCCCTTTCAAGAGACGTTTGAATACCTTTTGTGATGCTGATTATAAAATAAAGAATAAAATATTGCTGGCTGTCATCAACCTGCCTTTTGGGAAATGTTGGGGTCGGCTTTCAGTCTAACTGGATGCAGCTGAATACCAGTATTATACATGGAGCGACTGCTTATTTGACCACCACAATATTATTAGTACTGATGATGATGATGCAACGGAATGAGGAAAATGTTGAGTTTTTTTTTTATTATAAATGGGCTTGCTCTTGACTTCAATCTTGCCCTAAGGGCAGAGATGATGTCGACAATGGAACGAGCTTACCCAGTAGAAGCCTGTTTACTCGCGACTTAAACAGATTAGGGTTATATGAACTCGGAAAAACCGAGTATGATTGTAGATGGCTATAAGAGAAGAGAAAGACCAAAGAAACGATGGATGGACTGTGTGAAGGATGATATGGCTAGAAAGGAGGTGACTGCTGAGATGACGAGAAATAGGGAAGTATGGAAGAAGAAGACATGTTGCGCCGACCCCAAAAGGTTGGGATAAGGGCAAGAAAATGATGATGATGAAAATGATACCCCTTGGCAAGACTGGTTTTCCAAGTTTCGGGCCACTAACTGCCAGTTACGACTTGCAAAGAACTACTTGAAATGACAGCCGGAACCAACCGCTTAATGTGCTTTCCGAGGCAAGGAGGAAACTTGGTGTGTGTCACACATCCATAGACCAACCTAGACAGGCGCGGATTAACCTAAATATCGACCCGAGCGAGAGCTATAATCTTAGCCACGAGCTACTAATCCTATCATTTTGCCAAGCAATATCCAACCGCTCTCAGTTCATTGTACTATGCTGTCAGTAGACCCAATTTGCAACAGTGGACATCTGTAAACTGATTGGATGATGATGACATCCAATTCTACCGAAATTAAGCTTTTTGGTTCAATATTGAGAGTACAGTATCTGATTTTAACATAATTTTATATAACATAACACCTTCAATCGGTGTATCCTAAGTCCAATTAAAAAGAGAGTAAGCCTTTTGCCCTCTAATGGGGACAAATCAAGACTCCATGGCTGCTACTGAGAAATTCGTGACCCGGGAATCGAACCCAGTACTACCAGAACCCAATCGTACTTTAACATAATCCTTTTAATTTGACCTTTTTCTGCGTAAGTCTAGAAACCAGTAATTTCCAGGAGCATCATAGTACTCAGTATACCGGTTGTGGAAGTCAGATAAGCAATCGCTTGTTGTAAAATACTGGTAGTCAGCCAAAACCAGCTACACTTTAAACCAACCCCAATATAGTTAGGAAAAGGCTATTTTCTGCGGAAAGCCAGTCTATTAAAACTATAATTTAAAACACCACTCAGAACTATCGATTTTTTAAAAGGAAAGATTAAAAAAAACTTATCGACGGCCAGTTTGAAGCCGATAACGCAGTGCCTTGAACATAACTGGGTTGTTTCCGAACAGAATTGTTAGCAAAGTTTATCAGTTTATAAGTTCACAGTTTTCCGTGTTTTTAAGTGTCCATGGAGTTTCTTGCCCATACTTCTCCATAGAGATTTACGCAACTACAGTACCTTCACAAGTTATATGCCTTAAGTGACTGTCACTGAAGCTTCGCTTTTACTGTTTTTTTTTTTTTTTTGACAGTACCTGTAATGGTTTAAGTGAATTAAATTTGAGTTTGAATAGAGTAAGAATCTAGGCGATAAAATAAGTCGTTACTTTTGAGTAATTTATTAAATTGCTTCCCGGTTATTAGTAACAGAATTGAACACTCGAAAAAAAAACCCATTTACACCATATTGAAGACACAACCTTCTACAGTAGTCTAAAAAGGAAATCTCTAACAAAAAATCCAGACTAAAAATATACAGCTTCGAAATCAATATGATATTTTTTGTCAACCGTACAATTTTCCGTGGACACGATATTTGCAGACTCGATCGGAATTCGAGATGAAGTTTTTCAGAAGCTACTGACAGATCAAAGAAAGCAAATGATTTATTGGAACTCATCTTTATAAATAAAAATATTACCCTCCTTCTGGGGTTCACAGCAGTCCAGTAAAAATAAATATAGCCGTGCCCGGGTGTGAACTTTTTAATTTTTTATGATAAATGGACCCCTTGTCCCTTTGAAGTGGGTCTCTCTGCCGAATTCCATTATCATTTTAGGGCAGTTTAGCAATTTTTCATAATGACAGATTTAAATCACCTTTGCTTTAATAACCATGGCTTGAATAATGTACCTTTTGTAAGACTTTCATTTGATGCCGAGAAAATGCATGCTAGAAAAAAAACTTTTAATACCTTTCGGGTAATTATTCTACCTTAATGCATTTTGATGTAGGTATTGTTAGAGAAACTAATTGTAAAGCAAATCTGTCTGTTTGTCCCGGTTCATCTCAGAAATAGCTGAAATGATTTTGACGTGACTTTTACTGGTAGGTAGTTGGTGTTACAAGGAGTAACTTATTCTACTTTTATTTTGGGATAAAGATTACAGTTCCGTGTAAAAAAACTGTAATAAATTGATAACAAAATCCGATTTACTATTTAAATACTTTTAGTAGGAAGTAATATTGTATAGCCATTTCATGCGGGGGAAGGTTTTGGGGCACAAAAAACTAACTTTAAACTACACCTGCTTGGAAAGTACCTTGATACTTTATCAAAACGGTAGAAAGTACGTCATTGCATATCGAACAAATATGCGGGGAGAAAACGCATCTGAGCGGGAGAGAATGGATTTTCATACACTTTTCTCTCCCGCTCAGATTCACTAACTGCAACAATTTCAATATAAATTTCAATTAGTAAAGATTTAGTTTTTTCATTACTCATACTCTGAAAGGAGGTCAGAACATGCCTGCGGAGCGGGTTGAAAGTACTACTTTTCAGCCCTAGGGAGAATCGCTTTCTACTGACAGCTGGCAAATTATTTGTTGTAATTGGGAGCAAACCTATTGCCATCAACCAATGTAATTAGGAGCAAGCCTATTGCCACCAACCGATGTGATTAGGAGCAAGCCTATTACCATCAACAAATGTAATTAGGAGCAAGCCAATTGCCATCAACTGATGTAATTGGGAGTTTGGGACCAAACCTATTGCCATCAAACAATGTATTTAGGAGCAAGCCTATTGTCATCAACTGATGTAATTGGGGGCAAGCCTATTGCCATCAACCGATGTAATTAGGTGCAAGCCTATTGCCATCAACTGATATAATTGGGGGAAAGCCTATTGCCCCTAACCGATGTAATTAGGAGCAAGCCTATTGCCATCAACTAATCTAATTAGGAGCAAGCCTATTGCCATCAACCACTGTAATTAGGAACAAGCCTATTGCCATCAACCGATGTTATTAGGAGCAAGCTATTGCCATCAACCGATCTAATTAGGAGCAAGCCTATTGCCATCAACCAATGTAATTAGGAGCAAGCCTATTGCCATCAACCAATGTAATTAGGAGCAAGCTATTGCCATTAACCGATGTAATTAGGAGCAAGCCTATTGCCATCAACTAATCTAATTAGGAGCAAGCCTATTGCCATCAAACAAGCTAATTAAGAGCAAGCCTATTGCCATCAACCGATATAATTAGGAGCAAGCCTATTGCCATCAACCAATATAATTAGGAGCAATCCTATTGCCATCAACTGATGTTATTTGGGGGAAAGCCTATTGCCATCCACCGATTTGAGTAATTGGGAGCAAGCCTATTGCCATCAACCAATGTATTTAGGAGCAAGCCTATTGCCATCAACTGATGTAATTGGGGGCAAGCCTATTGCCTCCAACCGATGTAATTAGGACCAAGACTATTGCCATCAACCAATCTAATTAGGAGCAATCCTATTGCCATCAACCGATGTAATTAGGAGCAAGCCTATTGCCATCCATCGATTAGATTTAACCGATTTTAAGTGTTTCTCTTATGTTTACTTTTTTAATTTTGTTGTCAATTTTTTTTGTCCTTTGTGAAACCAATAAATAGGTACCTTTTCTTTCTTCATTCTTTCGATTTAGGTAATTGGGCGCAAGCCTATTCCCATCAACTTTCCTTGTATTCGTAATGAAAAGCACAGTGTTTACCTCGGGTTAAAGACTTATTTAGTCCCTCGAACTATTAGCGCCCTCGCTGCGCTCAGGCGCCAAACCCCGTCTCGGGGACTAAATAAGTTCCTTTCACCCCTAAGGTAACAATGTACTATTTTATTTTCCTCGTAGGTGTAGTATAAATCTGACAATGGAATATTGAGAGTCATATATGAAGCTAATTATTTCTTTGTATATGGCTGTCAATATTCCAGCTAACAATTTTAATTAATTAATATTTTTTATTTTATTTTATTTGCAATATTTGTAATTTGTAATGTGTTTATGTAGTAATGTAATTTTATTCCAATTTCATTTCATATAACTAGTTTACTTAATTTTAATTCATTTTTTATGGAATTTGGTGTTTGTTTTTTTTCGGAAATTTGTATTTTATCTGTATTTTATCTGTCTTATGGGCGTCTTGCCTGAATTAAATGAATTTTATTTTATTTATTTTTTTTATTTTTATAAAGCACTATGTATCACTCGAAAGAAAGTGCGATTCCCGATCTCGGGTGATTTAAAGCCAGCTAATCGGAGTAATCGGTCACTTTCTCCTCTCGGTGAACAATGTACTATTTTTAATAAAATCATATAATTCTGTCCAAATCAATTTAGATTCTCGTGTATATTCTAGGTAGAAGAATAAACCCCTCCGGCCGTTTTAACGTTTTCTTTTATTTATTTTTTTACAAAATGCTCTGACTTGAGATTAACAACGGTTGTCTATAAATTCAGTCTACTTTTCCTTTACATAGAAAATCTTTTGTACTAAACTAGGCTTTTTCCAAAGACAAAGGAATAAAAGAATCATGTTTTCTCGATACGCTGAAACTTTGGGTTCGTTAACCGGACATGTACTTATCTTTCAGAAAGCTTATACTAGTCGTATCTGTAAATAGAAATCAAGGGGTTGCCCTTCCAGGGCACGCCACGATAGTGGCGGTAAGTCCCCTCTTTGAGGAGTGGCTAGAGAGGAGCCACGGCGCCCTCACCTTCCGTCTGACGCAGGTCCTCACCGACACGGATGTTTCGGGAGGTACCTGCACCGAATCAGGCGGGAGGAAACGCCCGGATGCTTCCACTGCGAGGATCGACCGGAGGACACGGTGGAGCACACTGTGGAGGCGTGCCCTGCTTGGGCAGAGCCCCGCCGTGTTCTCGTAGCGGCGATCGGCGGCGGCGACCTCTCGCGTCCGGCCCTGGTGCAAGCCATGGTCCGGGGCGAGGAGGAATGGGACGCCGTCGCCTCCTTCTGCGAAGCAGTGATGCTAGCGAAGGAGGTGGCGGAACGAGAGAGGGAGAGAACCTCTCAACGTCCCAGCCGCCGCGGAAGGCGCGGAAGGCGCTCCGGGCGTCGGGGGCCACGTGATGGCTTCCGGCCACCGTAGACGCGGGCCTGTGGACGGTGAGTAATGGGCTAGCTCGCCGTCCGGCCGTCGTCAAGACGGCAACAGACCGTGTCGGCGGCGCGTTCGTGTTCCACGCGCGCCTCAAAGAGATGTCAGCAAGGAGGGGTCCGCAAGGGCCGACGCCCGTCGGGGCCGCGGTATTTTGTACTAGATTACGTGGCCTCGGCACAAGGGCAAAGTAGGAACATGGGTTCGGTTTTTAGTCAGTAGAAGTCTGACACTCCCCTTCTCTCTGCCCAAGAGCGGGGGGGGTCATTCGATGATTTTCCACCCACCAAAAAAAAAAAAAAAAAAGGGGTTGCCCTTCCCGTCGGGGCTGCGTGTTGTCGAAAGAGATACCGCGATCTTGACACAAAGGTCTAAGAAGGAACATGGGTGGTTTTTAGTCAGTAGAAGTCTGACATTCCTTACCGCTCTGCCCAGAGCGGGAGGAGTCATTTGATGATTTAACAACCTCCAAAAAAAAAGGGTATAGGCAGAGGTGCACTTAACGGTACACTCAAATGCCAGTTATTCTTAAGGTTGCACAAGTCAGTCATTCTTCCATACAAACGTAGTATGGTGATTACTCGTCTGGTTGACGGTGTAGGTTCAAAATTAAAAATTGTATCAACTGGTCTTGTCATTATCTAGGCCTCTATGGAAGCAGAATAATAATTGGAAAAAAAAACTGGTTTGGAAGTTATGAGCGTCGAAACTTTCTTTTTGTAGCACTAATTTTAACCATATTTGGGCGTAAATAAGTTACGTATATAGTACGAAAATGAAAAAAAGTGAAACCATACAGGCATAGATTAGTTATTAAAGAATTCAAATAATTTTATTTTGAACAGATACATTCAATGGATTTTTCATGGTATTCATACTACCAAAGGTCTGCATAGAAACAATCGCGCGCACGTTTTAGTTGTGTCTCTTTCGCTCTATGCATTTCGCTCGTGATGTCGGATGAAATAGCATGCATTTTAGCCCCGCCCACCAACTAGTTCGTGCCGTAGTCTTGTTTACCCTTAAGTCTCATCTAATATGGGATGAGCCTACCGCTATCAACAAGTCCAGATTACGTGGCTGCTAATGAGAAATTCCTAATGGAAAAACTCAATAACACCTCACGTTTCGCCATATCCCAGCCGATAATACAATGAGAATGAAGAAATAACTGTATAATGTACTTTCAAAGCACATACAAAATGAATATTCATACTAAATGGATATTCTGGCAGGTTTCCTCAAAACGAAACTCGATATCGAAACGAACTGACTGCACCAGTAGTAGAAAGGTAGCGTTGAACAGCGAGGTTGATAGTGGGCTGATTGCATAGATAGACTAATACCGGACGTACTCAATCAGCACCCGAACGGTGCACCCGTTATAAATCTTAGTTATAGAAGAATGCTTGTGAAACCAAGTGAATGTTTCTCAGATAAAGGCCCTTTTTTGCCCTTGCAGAGTGGTAGCGAGTGTCAAACTTCTAATAACTAACAACCACCCATGTTGCTTCTTAGCCCTTTGTGTCGAGCCCGCGGTATCTCTTTCAAACAACCCGCAGCCTCGACTGGCAAGTAGCTTTAACTAATCTTTTCTGATTAATATCGTTACGGGATCCAAGACAGTTAAATTATTCCTCTGGGACTTCGTCGAAAATTATTTCTCGGCGCTTTTCTGGTGGTAGGCAGAATTACCAGTATAATTCAGGCTTTCTGGAGTTAGAGTGGTTTGGGAATAATGTGACGGGCTTGTCTCAACTAAGAAGCATAGGGCCTTGATTAGTAGCTCTCGCTTCCATAACATTTCGTCATTCTACAGCAACTTTGAATTGATTTAAGCTTATCGGAAGCTAATGTCAATTCAATGCAATTTCGTCTGCGCAGACATCGTTATCGCTTATTCATAAAGCGTGCCTTTGGTGATATAAATTGTGTCGGCCCAGAATTTAGCCTCCTGGTTAGCGCCTTCAGTAGCGTCTATCAGTTCCTGTTATGAACAAACAACACGACACGTAGGATACGAGATTAGGATTAAGTGTCCTGTCGTTTGTGGAACAGCACCATATTTACAATCTTGGCACAGTCACAGAGTCAAATGAATCCTCCTCCACAAGTGAGTAAGTAAAAGGACCTCTGAAAGAATATCAGAACTTTCGGTTTCCTAGTTACTTTTACCATAGTAACTAAAATAAAGAGAACCAGCTTCCCAAAAAAGGTGTAAAGTACTCAGAATCCGTTTGGGAAAGTGTCCACATCATGAATAAGGCGGGATAGGCCGCAGGGCGCCGTTGACGCAATCACACTGAACTAAATCACTGTGACTAGAACGCTTTAGGGCTCTGGTCACTGGGAGAGAACTTACAGAAAACTAATTCTTTGCAACACAGAAATCTCTTCACAAAACGAAATTCTTTACTTATTGTCATAGATACTAAAACGAAGAGAGGAAAGGAGATAGGGGTTACTTTGAATGTAGGAGCTTGATTGAGGTATGATGATTGGTGCAGTGACTGAGCGATTGACCGCTGCGTTGCGGGTCGCGGGTTTGACCCCCGCACGGAACAAATATTTGTATGGCCTACAGGTAGTCGTTCTGGGTCTGGGTGTTAGCTTTCTGTATGTGAGTTTAAATGTTTGTAAACGCAACCACGATCCAGGAGAAATTCCTAGTGAGGCAACGTCTTATAAAAAAAAACTTCAAAAGTTTCCTGCGTGACCAAATCGAAAAATAATGCTGAGAGTAAGGGGAAACTCAAGTAACGGAACAGCCCGAATATTTGACAAAGTTGAAAGCAATGAGCGATCAATTTCACATGCAGAATGGATCGCCGTTGGGACCAAAAAGTTCAGTAGTGGCAATGACACACCAACTGGCGCATTAGAAAAGAAAATAGCTACATTTATTAGTGCACAAAGTATTAAAAGAAAACCAAAACCTTCAATATGGACCTTGCTATTAGCAAGGTCCATAATGAAGGTTTTTGGTTTTCTATAGTGACGGTAAAATTTTAGATCACACTACTAGAGGACCGATGACTTGACACAAGCTGAGATGGTGTATAACAGTGCACAGATTCAATGAACCTTCTGCATTTTTCTGTACCGTCATCTAGCGCTCTAAGGGTGTGAATATTTAAAAAGCCCCGCTGTGTATGGCCGCAGTCTAATACTGTGAAAAACGGAACGTATTTGCTGATGGAAGCCGGTTTTGAAGGTCTGAGAATGAAACTGAGGCTACTTAACATTATCTTCAATTTCTCAAGCATAGCGCTGTGTTTGAGTCGTGTAGTGAAGTCAAATGTAAGGTTGATGAAGTAAGAACGGTGGTTGATCATGAATATACAAATATTTTCAATCCAATAGGAAAGGTTATGGCCTATTAAAGGGCTTGGAAGCTTATTGCATGAAGCCTAGCCACTCTTATTTCCCCCCTTTATCTATCTTCTTATCTATCTTCTATATAAATAAAAAGAGAAGTCCTGACTGACTGACTCATCAACGCCCAGCCCAAACCCTTGGATCTAGAGAGCTGAAATTTTGCTCAGAGATTCCCTGTATAATGTTGACAAGGAATAAGAAAGGATTTTTCGAAATTCAACCCCTAAGGGAGTTAAATAGGGGATGAAAGTTTGCATGGAAAATCGTTATTTTCACGCGGGCAAAGCCGCTGGCAAAAAGCTAGTTTTAAAAATAATGGCAAATTTAATCAACTTAATAATTAATCGTTAGCTGGCATCACAAAATGGCCTTAACTGTCACGTTTTTGAGCTATCAAAGTTAAAGTCCTATTTACAGAATAGATTGGAATGCAACCCAACGAGCTTTAGGATAGCCCTGGTTACCAAGTTCATCTTACCAAGTTAAATAATCATTTATCAGTAGACATATTTAGGAAGAATAAAATTTCAAGCAACCAACTGTTACCCACTGGTCATAACAGCCTCCAATGATCGACCCCCATATAACATAACTACGAGAAAGTGTAGCGAGAAACATGGAATGTCAATCTACATGATAAGTATCGCAGTCTCACAGACATTTTATTATCTTACTCGGTAAACAACAGAATGTTTTTCCTGTTTATTGTGGAAGTCGTGTGTGGCATGAGAAAACACTCAGGCTTTTGTTTTGTAGTGTATGGGGAGGAATTATGGCCTGATTAATTTTTTATGCTTCTTGGTAACATGTTGGTACTTAGTTTTGTTGTGCACTTGAAAAGGTGGTAGGTAGGGAGTGATGTGTGTGTAAAAAAATACTAGACCTATATGATAGATGTCGTGTAATTGTACCTACGAGTTTTTTTATTTTTATTTAACACGCACACACACAATAGGTATTAGGTATTTACCTCGAGGAGTTATGCAGAGGTTTACCTAATTTATAGTTATGTTTAAGTCCCATGTAATGGGGGACGATAATTATGATGCCTTTAACCGGGGCAACTCCAGACTCCTTGGATTAAGCAGTCGCGGTTGCGACCACTATACTAACGAGGAAATGATTGGATTTACTTCCTTACATAGTATAAAACAAAGTCGCGTCTGTTTGTTTGTTTGTCTGTATGCTTAAATCTTTAAAACTACGCAACGGATTTTGATGCGGTTTTTTTTAATAGATAGAGTGATTCAAGAGGAAGGTTTTAATACCTTTTTTGTACCCGTGCGAAGCCGGGGCGGGTCACTAGTTAAAAATAATAGACAGTGTAAACTTCATCATTATCATCATCATTTCAGCTAAAAGACGTCCACTGCTGGACATAGGTCTCCCCCAGGTTTCGCCACATTGACCGGTCCCGTGCGTCTCTCATCCAGCGGGTTCCCACAACCTTGACCAGGTCATCGGTCCACCTAGTGGGAGGCCTTCCAACGCAACGTCTTCCGGTTCGCGGTCGCCATTCCAGAACTTTTCGGCCCCATCGGCCATCCGTTCTGCGAGCAATGTGCCCTGCCCATTGCCACTTAAGTCTGGCGATTCTTCGGGCTACGTCGGTAACCTTGGTTCTCATGCTTACCCTTTAAGAAACCGTCCAACCAAGCATTTGTTCATCAAACTAAGTAGTCCTCGCAAAAAATATTGCTGTAAAACGACTTTTTTATTGGGGTGAATAGTCACGTTTTAAATCTCAACGAAGCACTCGAAACATTGTGCTGAGTCTACACCGATTACGTTTTTGTTGGTTACGGAGGAAACTCGGTATTTAATGGGCGGTCACCCATCCACGGACCAATCCAGGCAAGGGCGGTTTAATCTGAAGATCGATCCGGGAGGCTGTTATTATTTTGCCACGAGCCAAAACAATCCATTGTCAATTAATCCCCTTGATAAAACAGGTGACGGGAACATTTCTTTATAGAGACAGGAACTCACTCTTCACTCAGAATCTTCCTCCTTGCATAACACGGTTAAACCCCTTCAAAGAACTACAAGAATCTCGTGTCTAAATCGATCACGCCATTAAGACTCCATCAGAAAACATACATTGTATAAGTACCCGGCCTCACATAAACACACTACCCTTTTACGTATCAAACGGGTAGTAAAAAGGGGCTTACAAAAGATACGGAGATATCGTCTTTTAGTAATCCACTCCACTTGACACTCACGATCGTGTGTGATTCACAACATCTGTTACGATTGTACGCTTGACGACGCATCAAGTTTCAAGTGCCAAAATAAGCTGGCCTCTCTCTTTTAAGGCGTCTTTGTGTCATTTAAAAAAAATGTTATATCATGTCTTAGAGCTAAGATAGGTCAGGATATTTTAACTATTTCGCAGTATTTATTTTAAAGCAATAGGCTGATTAATATTGCAATGTCACGCAATATACAAATGCGAGAAAAATTTCAGCTCAATCGGAAACCGGATACAACATGAGATCAGTTTACACTGGATTTATACCACATGACTTCGTCGTACATACGCCCCATCACTCGTAAAAGTCAATTTAGCGTAGAAGGGTTGTTAGGAGGCACACGCTAATGTTCGCGAGAGAGATATTAAAAGTAATTGCTACGTAAGTAATCCGTGGCTTATGAGCGCTATATCCGTTTGTGTAATGATCCGTTAGTAAGCATAGGATTGAAGAAAGCGTGACTAATTCGGTAAGGGGGTAATTAATAAGTCATGTGTTTATGTGATGGGGTCATTGTAAAGATGGCATTAAGTACACGCTTTGTTATCCAAGAAGGATAAGGGAGAGATGTGTCTACTAGTACATCCACAATTCGCCAGATATGCTCAAGTCCCATGTAATAAGGGGTGAGCCTATTGCCGTCAAATGGGCAAAAATTCACATGCTAATTTTCGTGAGAGAGATAGTAAAAGTAATTGCTGCGTAAGTAATCCATGGCTTATGAGCGCTATATCCGTTTGTGTAATGATCCGTTAATAGGTGATAATTAGGGCGTTAGCAGCGCGGCAGTCGCGCGGCTGCAGTACATTTTTATAAGAACAGCCGTAACAACCCGTTGATAATTGTTTATAGTCGCGCGTCAGCAGCATTCTGCTGACGCCCTAATTTGAAGGCGCCCTTAGATGTTGTGACTAATTTATTATTATTATGTATAAGGGTATTTGTGTATGTGAGTTGAAATGTTTGTGAATGCACTCACGATACAGGAGAAATTCCTAGTGTGGGGCAACGTATAAAAAAAAAATTGAATGTGGTAATTATTAATTTTTCATGTGTTTATCTTTCACTTGGAACTTCTTTGAAAGTACTTTAAATGAGCAGATGAACGTCGTTTATATGTGAATATGTCGGTGTCAGTAAATAAGAACATAGACCCAAGTAAAAGTGTCAGATTTCAGTTCTAAATTGTCTCGTAAGTTATAGTTAAGATGAGTAGGTGTACGTATTCAATTTCAGAAACATTCATCATTACAATTATAACACAACATCACGCCTTGTAATCCCCTAAGGGTTAAGTAGAAGTGTACCCATTAGTACACCCACAAATTCGCCAGTTTATTTTTTTAAGACCTATAATATTATAGGGGGTAAGCCTATTGCAATCAACTGGGCACAAAGGCTTGGCTACTATTGAGAAATTCTTGTAAATAAGCCCGACCACACTTGGAATCGAATCCAGGACCTCATGTTCAACAGTCACTCAGTCAAAAGCCTTTCATGTTGCCTATATTATTCGTCAATTTACATCTCTGTCCACCCTCGCTTTCTCCAAAAAGGGAATAAAAGAACGAGGTATGACCCGAGTAAGTGCCCCACTCACCGATTTGCATAAAATTCATTAAATAAATAAAAATGTCGGCTAAAGTTCAAAAAACAATTTCATGTTTTTACAGTGTTAGCAAACCAGTCATTGTTTTTTGCAGACGTTGAATAAACAGAATAAATTAAGGTTTTTTATGAGTTATAAAAATGTTAGCTAGCAGATTTGCTACGTAAAAATGCCTTAAAATTTTAGAGAAGAAGAGTTTTAATGGTTTTTAAATAAAAAGCGGTGTTCAGATTTACTCTTTGTAAAACAGCCAAAGTCTTTTAAATAATAAAGCGCTTTTTGTTTTTGACAAGCAAAAGGCAAATAAAAAACCGGTGGTGTCCCGTCATTTAATTTTGTGGGGCAACACCACATTTACACTCCAAGAGTCCATCTAAGATTCTCTACCTGATTAGGGTTTCGTGCATTGTGAACTGATATCAATCGGTTGATTTCAAGCTCTGATAGGGCAGTGTTGGCGACGACTAATCCTCTTACAAGGGCTATAGCGAGCACCGGGCAGGGAGCAAGGCCTGCGCTCCACCCGCCAAGGCCAGGGGAAAAGGGAGGCCCTCCGCCACCACCCCCACCGTCGCCAACGCCGAGGCCGCTGCCGCTGCCGCCGCCGCCGCTGCCGCCGCCGCCGCTGCTGCCGCAGCCGCCGCTGCCGCCAAAGCCGCTGCCGCCAAAGCCGCTGCCGCTAAAGCCGCGGCTGCCAAAGCCGCTGCCGCCAAGCCTGAGGGGGCCCCGGAGGGGGCTGAAATGGACTGCCATTAATTAATGGCCCCATTAAGCCTCCTCCAGGCGAATATCAACCACTGCGCCTGCGCTCAGGATCTGTTGCTCCAGAGCATGGCGCAGTGGTCGATCAACATCGCCGTGGTCGCTGAGCCCTATTTCGTCCCGCCCAGGCCAGACTGGGTGGAGGACCTCTGTGGCTCAGTGACCATCATTGCGTCGGCCGCCGCCGGCACCCCGGCCCTTGAGATGGTCAGGAAGGGTCAGGGGTGCGTAGCAGCACGGTTCGGGGAGATAGTAGTGGCGGGAGTCTACTTCTCTCCGAGCCGAACTCTCGCCGAGTTCCAAAACTCCCTCAGGGAGTTGAGTGTCGTCATCGGAGGCTATTCCCTTCCCGTACTTGTGCTCGGGGACTTCAATGCCAAGAACTTGGCTTGGGGTTCTCGTTACACGGATGTGCGGGGTAGGATGGTCGAGTGCTGGGCTCTGGAAACAGGCCTGGACATCATGAACCGGGGTTCTGTGGCCACGTGTGTGCGGATGCGGGGCGAGTCGGTGGTGGACATCTCGTTCGCCAGCCCCGCTCTGTCGCAGCGTGTCGCTGACTGGCGCGTCATGGAGGGGGTGGAGACCTACTCCGACCACCGGTATATCCGGTTTGAGGTCTCTGCCCAGTCCCCAAGCGCGCCGGTCCCGCAGACCCCGAGTGGTCCGCGTTGGGCGCTGAAGCAGCTGGACCGGAAGCTCCTCCTGGAGGCCGCGATCGTGTGGTCCTGGGGGTCATCCCCAGCCAGGCCCGCCGACGTCAACACCGAGGCGGCTTGGTTCCAGGAGGCCATGTCCGAGATATGCGACATGGCAATGCCCCGAGTCCGGCCAGGAAGCGCCCGGCGTCAGGTGTACTGGTGGTCGCAAGAGCTGTCGCACCTGCGTCAGCAGTGTGTGGTGGCGCGGCGCCGGTACACCAGGCATCGCAGGCGCCGCATTCGTCCTCCGAATGCGGAAGCCGTGGAGGCGGAGCTGTATGAAGGGTACAGAGCGGCGAAGACCGCCCTCTCCGAGGCTCGTCGGCGGGCCAAGGATCAGGCCCGCGAGGAGATGCTGGAGACTCTCAACAGAGATCCGTGGGGGCGCCCTTATAAGGTGGTGCGGAATCAACTCCGCACCCGGGGCCCCCCGCTGACGCAGAGTCTCCGGCCTGAGCTCGTGGAGGACGTGGTGAGCGTTCTGTTCCCTTCGCGAGGGGAGCATCGTCCCCCGCCAATGGCTCATGGAATGGCAATGGAAGCGGACCAATCAGGATCTGATGACGACATTCCGGAGGTGACTGGGGTAGACCTGAGAGTGGCGGTACGGAGGCTTAAGGCCAAAATTACCGCCCCGGGGCCCGATGGCTTGCCTGGCAAAGCCTGGGCCCTGGCCTCAGAGGCTCTTGGGCCCCGACTGGAGGGGTTCTTCAGCGCGTGCATGGAGAGAGGCCAGTTCCCGCGTCGTTGGAAGACGGGGAAGCTGGTCCTCATTCAGAAGCCCGGGCGCCCTGCGGACTCGCCGTCCGCATACCGGCCCATTGTGCTGCTCGACGAGGTGGGCAAGCTCTTTGAAAGAGTAATTGCAAACCGCCTCGCCGAGCACCTTGAGGGAATGGGTCCGGATCTTGCGGAACACCAGTTCGGTTTCCGCAAGAGGCGCTCGACGGTGGACGCCATCATGCGCGTGAGAGCCCTCACGACGGGGGATGCGGTCTCTCGGGGCGGTGTGGTCCTGGCGGTGTCTCTCGACATCGCCAACGCCTTCAACACCATGCCCTGGAGCTGCATCAGGGAGGCACTCCGGTATCACCGGGTGCCGGCCTACCTTCGTCGTGTAGTCGGGGACTATCTGACAGACAGGGCTGTCATCTACCCTGGTCAAGACGGACAGTGGAACCGGCGAGAGATGTCGTGCGGTGTTCCGCAGGGTTCGGTTCTGGGGCCGCCCCTGTGGAACATCGGTTACGACTGGGTGCTGCGTGCCGACCTCCCTGACGGCGTCAGCGTCGTCTGCTACGCGGACGATACGCTGGTGCTGACACGGGGGGAGTCGCACGAGGCGGCGGCCGCGAACATGACACGCGGGGTTGCGATAGTCGTTGAGAGGATCCGGCAGCTGGGTCTCGAGGTGGCACTTCACAAGTCGGAGGCCATGGGCTTCCATGGACGTGGGAATGTGCTACCGTCGGGATCCCAGCTAATGGTGGGAGGGATTCCCATCGGCGTCGAGTGTACTTTGAAGTACCTAGGACTCGTCCTCGACAGCCGGTGGAACTTCGTGGAGCATTTCCGACGTTTGGCTCCCAGACTGGAGCGGGCTGCGGCTGCCTTTAGGTGGCTCTTGCCCAATCTGGGGGGGCCAAACGCCTCCTGCCGTAGGCTGTATGCGGGGATCGTGCGGTCCATGGCCCTTTACGGGGCCCCGGTGTGGGCGCGTGCCGTGAGGAAGCGGGCCGTCCACTACCTGAACGCGCCCCAAAAGGTCATGGCCGTAAGGCTTGTCCGCGGGTACCGCACGATCTCCCGCGAGGCGGCGATTCTCCTTGCCGGATTGCCGCCGTGGGATCTGGAGGCGATAGTCCTCGCGCGCCTACATGAGTGGCGCGCGGAGGCGCTACACCGGGGGGTCACTCTGCTGCCGCGGCACATTGCTGCGCGGCGGACAGACCTCCGGTGCGATCTCATGGCGGCATGGAGACAGCGACTGTCGCAACCCAGCGCAGGGCACGCCACGATAGTGGCGGTAAGTCCCCTCTTTGAGGAGTGGCTGGAGAGGCGCCACGGCGCCCTCACCTACCGTCTGACGCAGGTCCTCACCGGACACGGGTGTTTCGGGAGGTACCTGCACCGAATCAGGCGGGAGGAAACGCCCGGATGCTTCCACTGCGAGGATCGACCGGAGGACACGGTGGAGCACACTGTGGAGGTGTGCCCTGCTTGGGCGGAGCCTCGCCGTGTTCTCGTAGCGGCGATCGGCGGCGGTGACCTCTCGCGTCCGGCCCTGGTGCAAGCCATGGTCCGGAGCGAGGAGGAATGGGACGCCGTCGCCTCCTTCTGCGAAGCAGTGATGTTAGCGAAGGAGGTGGCGGAACGAGAGAGGGAGAGAACCTCTCAACGTCCCAGCCGCCGCGGAAGGCGCTCCGGGCGTCGGGGGTCACGCGATGACCTCCGGCCACCGTAGACGCGGGCCTGTGGACGGTGAGTAACGGGCTAGCTCGCCGTCCGGCCGTCGTCATGACGGCAACAGACCGTGTCGGCGGCGCGTACGTGTTCCACGCGCGCCTCAAAGAGATGTCAGCAAGGAGGGGCCCGCAAGGGCCGACGCCCGTCGGGGCTGCGGATATCGAAAAGTTACCGCGGCTCCGACACAAGGGCGAGGAAGAGGGAACATGGGTTGGTTTTTAGTCAGTAGAAGTCTGACACTCCCCTTCGCTCTGCCCAAGAGCGGGGGGGGGTTATTCGATGATTTTCCACCCACCAAAAAAAAAAAAAAAAAAAAAAAAAGGGCTATAGCAAACTACATAAGGTTCGGTCAACACGTTACGGGCAAAGTGCAGCCTCGGACAATGAACACCGATAGGTTACTACGTGAAACATCGTCGCAGCCAATCCGAACTATTATGTCCGTAGCGGGATTAACAAGGCAACTGGGCTAAGCTAGTTGTATACGTCCCTTTGTGCCTGTTGGCCTTGTTCTGTTCTGTCTACTGCTGATGTGGAGGGAAGTGGAAACTATGTTTTTCCTACTCTATTCTTTTCTGATTATTTTCGGTATGGGATCTAAGACAATTAAATTATTTCTCTGAGACTTCGGCGAGCTTCATTGTTTCGGCGCTTTTCTGGTGGTCGGTGCTGTTGATGATGACTTTCTGGAGTGGCAGTGGTTTGGGAATAGTGAGACGCCCTCGCCCCATAAAAAAACCCCGATTGTGAACCCTAAGAGCGCAACTGCTACACACACCAGCAAAATACACGCATTACAATTTATCAGGACACCCCACAGGAAATGTTCGAAGCAGACCCTCAAATTTACACACATTACAACTTGATACCTCCATATGTAACCCTGCAGGTCTCAAGTCACCCTAAACGAAACATTTATTCTATCCCGGTGACGGAGTGTTGACACGATGAAAATGTAATGCGTCAATCTCATCGTAAAGTTGTAAAACTTCCCCCAACTTTGAGGAAACATTTATTTAAAGAATTATTTGAAAATTTTGCAATTCTCCTGAGATTCTGTTAATGGAGGGCCTGGGGTAACGGAGTTTAATATTTTAAGTGCAACAGCGTTCGTGGCGAGAGGCTTTACTCGTACTTTCTGAGGTATTTTTTTGTAAAAAGTGAAAGACGGGTTATTATCAGGTATTACCATGTCTACTTATTTAGATGTTTTCTTATCACCCCGGCTATCAGTAAAGAGTTAGGTATAAGTGTACCCAATAATAATATTTCTCATGTGTATTCATTTCTATACATTACATCATGCCGGTAAGGTTAGGCAGAGGTTTACCTAATGGAAAACCCACATTTTACCTGTTATGTTAAGCCCCATGTAACGAGAGGTAATGAGGGGGGAGTCATTTGCCATCTCCGTGACTCCATGGCTGCTACTGAGTAATTATTGATGAAAAAAAAAACTTTTTAACAAAAAAAAAAAACCGACTGTCTTAAAAAAAAACACAAAAAGTGAAAAATAAACTATATAAGAAAAATCAGTTTCTGAAGTCGGTGACTTTTGTTTCTTTGATTTCATTTTTTTGTCACCGACTTCAGAAACTGATTTTTCTTCTATAGTTTATTTTTCACTTTTTAGTGGTTTTGAGTTTAGTTGATTTTTCAAAAACCGCTTGTCAAGCATTTTTCACATCGGTTAGCAAGCGACGGACGGAGTTATGCCCGAACAAACTTAAAAAAAAAACATCCGAATTGAGAACCTCCTTCTTTTTTTAGAAGTCGAAACCCACTTTGCCCAACCCGGGCCATCGATTCGATCCAAGGACCTCATGGGCTGCGGGATGTCCACAGGATACCTAGGCCTCGACATACCTATAGGGCTAAGAAGGAACGCGGGTGGTTTTTAGTCAGTAGAAGTCTGACACTCCCTTTCACTCTGAGCGGGAGGGGATATTAGATGAATTTCAACACAAAAAAGAACCTCATGCTCAGCCCAGCGAGACAGTTTTTTACAATGTTACCTAATTCAATCCACTCATAAGACATCGAAATCTTTCTCCTTTTCTGCGATTGTTTATAAAAACGACTGCCAAAAAACTCCGACAGTCGCTTATATGGTAACGGAGAGCATAAATAATGATAATTGTCGAATAAATTCGGAACACCAACACGAGAGGACCAATTACTACTCCTTGTGAACACTTTTTGTTTTATATGTGGCGTTTAGACTTTCTTGGGGTCTCTGAGATTTCGTTTTTTGTGATTGTTTTGCGCGAAAGTGTTGGTTTTTATGTGGTTGCTTTTAGTACTTTTAACATAACATAAACACTTAAGTATGCCTTTTTCTCATGGTGGTAAGCAAAAACCACAGAATGCCAGCTCCTACGATCCTCACATACTCCGTTCGCCCCGTCCACATTCATACAAACACGAGTCAGCACGACCTCGCAGTGTAAACATAACATAAATACTTACGATGATTTTTACGTCAATGTATTTACGCTGATCGTTAAACATTAATTCATCAGGATTTATCTCAGTAACAGCTATGAAGTCTGACCAGACCTCCTATTATACGGGGTTTAAGATAAGATAAAATATTTTTTTTTTCATAAAACATGGTATACAAAGTGATATTAAAAGATAATTATTAGATCGAACATATTTTGCTTAAAACTAAAGCGTGCAAACTTACCTACTAACATCATTATTTCAGCCAAAAGACGTCCACTGCTGGACATAGGCCTCCCCTACTAACATAACTGTAGAAAACTATAGGCGGTAGGCGCAGAGACCTCTGGCTAACCCATCGGTAATTACAGGTATAATGTTTACACTCATAGAAAGTCATGTCAAAAACCCATTAAGCCTTGTTTATCAAAGAATAAAACATCCAAAGCAAATACCCTGTTAGCTACTTTTAAATTGATAGATCGATTGGCTCGCACGGCAAAACTACATTTTTCACTTGTCAGCGTGGGGTGATCCGTTTACATACGGGTGACTTGTGAGCCGAGTTAACACTACCTTGGAATAATAATAGGACAGAGATGAATGTCTTTTTTACCTGTTTATGTAACTTCGTACTCGTGGTCGTTAGGAGAAGGCAGAGGTATGTGTTTACTGTAACTAAAGGTGCTATTAGTTAAATTACTGATTGGTAGTAACTGCAGAGTCTGAGGAGTTCGTAGCTGAATTTATTGTAACAGCCATAAGGTTGATCTTTAGGTTAAGCTGCCCTTGCCTAGGTTGGTCCATGGATGGGTGACCACCGATTACATACCGAGTTTTCCTCAAACCTCAGAAAGTACATTAAACCTTTGGACCTGGGTATGAACCGTATTTTTTTGCCAAGTCAGTGGCCCGAAAGTCTGACAACATACCGCCACTTACTGTCTGACTTATCGTACTACCCAGTACCTACTAATTGGGTTGTGGAGGTCAGATAGAACTAGGCAGCTAGGCAGGAATAGTCGTTATTGTTAATCATACTTTCTCTTGCCTTTATCTGTCCACTGCTGGACAAAGGTCACCCCAATAGAACGCCATAACGAACGGCAACCTGCCGTTTGCATCCACCCCTTGCCCGCGGCTGTCACGATGTCGTCGGTCCACCTGGTGGGAGGCCTGCCAACGCTGCGTCTTCCGGTTCGTGGTCGCCACTCGACAACCTTTCGTCCACCTATCTGGCCTGCCCATTGTCATTCCTTGCTATATCATCCTTTAACACAGTCCATCCATCGTTACTTTAGTCTTCCACTTCTCTTAAACAAATGATAATAATTCCCAGATATAAATACAAGACACCAACAAATCTACAATCCTAAATACCGACAAAACTTCCCTTTAACATTATAACTTCACTTCAAGATTAACATAAAAACCTAGTCAGTTGAGGTTTTATGATTAGGGACGCGATACAAAGTAGGACAACGGTTTTGATAGATCCAATTAGGGATCTATCTCAGTGTCTTGCCCTCATTGTGACTTTAAATGGCGGTCATGTTTAAGAATGAGGGGTCTATTCTTGAAATATTCAGGTTTTGAGAGTTCCTTTTTGATGGGATTGTTGTAAGTAATTTACACTGAGTTTGAAAGGATTTTTTTGGTAGTTATTTCATTGCTTTTTCATTGTAAATGGGTGTGGTTGTATCAGTGGTAAGTAGAGAAATACGAGAGCTCCACGAGCTTATTCCACCATCTCCCTTCTTCCATCGAGAGACTAGGCGTACTGCAGGTTATCACCCATACCTTGTCGATGTTCCACACATTCGTACGAAGCGTTTTGCTAAGACTTTCATTATTCGTACAGCTAAGGAGTGGAACACCCTGCCTGCGTCGGTTTTCCCGAGTTCATATAACCACAATCTATTTAAGTCGCGAGTAAATAGGCTTCTTCTGGGTAAGCTCGTTCCATCGTCGACCTCATCTCTGCCCTTAGGGCAAGATTGAGGTCAAGAGTAAGCCCATATTAAATATATAAAAAAAAAAAAACTGTTTCGAAAGTCTGTTTGTTTTACGATTCATCATCATCCTTTTCCCAACTATGTTGGGGTTCGCTTTCAATTTCACCGGATGCAGCTGAATACCATTAAATTTACTTTACATGGAGCGATTGAGTATCTGAACTCAACCACCCAGTGAGTACAATAACACACACATTAATTAAAAAAAAAGCCTTAGGTCTGAACTCGAGTCCTACAACTTGGCAGTCCGACGATCACACGATATCACTGTTTGATCAAAACTTTTTATTTACGAAAACATGTTCTGCGACAAAAAATCAGAGCCACGTGCTCAGAGTGTAGCGCTTCCATTATTAATATTTATGACTTAAAGCCACAAAACATTTTTGGAACCACGTGCTTCTCTCATAAATAGAAGTTTATGTGTCTGAAAAATGAACAAAAGTGGCTTAATTACTTTTTCAAATCACGAGCCCGGGCTCATTTAATTATTTTCTTAATTCAATTTCCCTTTTTACCCAAAACGTGTGAAGCTGTAAATGAGCCGAGAATGAGGTAACATTGAGAGTTTTTGTTTTTGGAGCCACGTGACGGCTCGACTGACAATTGAATCTGACCTAATAGGGTTTCATTATTTAATTGAGTAGGGTAAACAAAAGTAGTTTCGTTAATAACGCTTCATATAAAGGGCTTTACTTTTTTATGTCATGATGGAAGTTTTGAGTAAGTGCCACGTTTACTGGTTACGAGAGAGTGAAGATTTGTGCCCGGTTAATGGCAATGGAATAGTGAGGAAACCTGCATGTCTTAGAACTAAAAAATTCGAAGACATGTGACATCTGCCAATCCGCACTGGGCCCGCGTGGTAGATTATAGCCCATCCCTCTCCTAGAGAGCAGACCTGAGTCCCTGCAGTGGGAACATTATAGGCTGATGATGATGATGAATGGCAATATGCTTGCCATGAACCGGGCACAAATGTAGACTTCGTGGGCAGAAATTCCAGATGGAAAAAATCAAGAACACTTTACCTGACCCGGGGATCGGACCCAAGTCCTCATGCTTTGTGACCGATAGACCAATGAGACAGTCGTCCGAATTAAATTTTTGAAACTTCTACTTGAAAAAAACACAACTAGTTTACAACATTTAAATTCCACACTGACGTTACTCCCACTCAACCTACCATACTATCCTCTATAGCTTTACGACCGGCTCTTAGCCCTAGAAAGCGGTCACTCCGAGGCTTCGGCTAGATGTCACGGGACCGCTCGTAGAGGCGTGTCATACGCTTAAGTGCTCCTTGGAGAGGCCTGAAGAACGGGGGTGACACCGGAAAATGAACGGGATAGTTTGGGTAAAGGCAATAGAGGATTTAATGAAATGAATTGATTGGGTGGTGTTCTTTGAGTGATTGGGTTGATTCAATGTTATGACTTTGTAAAGTGATGTTAACTGAAATGATAATGCATCGGAACAATGAAGGAAAGGTCTAAAATTCGATCCCAAGAACCCCTAATTTTCGCACCTCTAATTTTTCGGATTAATGTGTAATTTCTGCTTTCTTTTCCTTTGAAAAAAAAAACGTTACTCCGCACCAGAAACTCCTGTATCGAGGTTGACACCCAGACCCAAAACCCCGTGCGGGGATCGAACACGCGGCACGCAACGCAGCAGTCCAATTGCTCAGCCACTGCGCCAACCGTGGTCTCGTGTGTACTTGTTTCGGTGAAGGAAAACATCGTGAGGAAACCAGCACATGCTTGAGACATATTTCTCGACGACATGTAATGCCAAGTTAGAGGCCCATGGGTGGCATGAAAACTTTTACACCACTTTAGACACTAACTACACGATAAAGAAGAAGGATGATGAAAATCATCGTGAGTTAAGGTACAAGTTGGTCCCGTCGGGGTTGTGGCTTGTCGAAAGGATAACGCGGCTCCGACACAAGGGCGAAGAAGGAACATGGGTTTGGTTTTTAGTCAGTAGAAGTCTGACACTCCCCTTCGCTCTGCCCAAGAGCGGGGGGGGTTATTCGATGATTTTCCACCCACCAAAAAAAAAAAAAAGGTACAAGTTGGTAGCCACTGCACGCAGCAGCAGCAGACGACATGTCGTAGCTTCATGTCGTCACGACACGTCGTCATGATTTCGAACCCGACTGCAAATATAACTATTATTCAATAACTCTAAACACGCTCGACGTGTCGTTGCTCCGGAGGCGTCAGCGGCACTACTGATCTGCGGTCGGACGACACGTGCGTCTGCCGCTCGACGACGCGTCGCTAGCTTCATGTCGCTAACTACGGAGGGAATTTCATAGAAATACGTAGAAACCAGTCGTGTCGCCGCGACACGTCGTCTGCTGCTGCTGCGTGCAGTCGGTTACCAATTTGTGCCTTAATCATCGGCATATCCAGAAAAAAAAACTCGAAGACATTTGAATAACATTTCTTGGTGAGCAGGCTCGAGAAACGTCGATAAGTTGACGGGCATGTGAGGAATGAAGAAAATGTTATTTGAAAAGTTTAGAGTATGAATGTGGTTACAAAAGTTTAGAAAGATCAAAGATACTGCTTGGACTTTGTGTAGGACGATTTGGTTTGAAAGGAGGTGACTGCTGAGGTGACGAGTAATAGACAAGTATTGAAGAGGAAGATATGTTGTGACGACCCTAAATAAATTGGCATAAAGGGAGGAGAATGATCAGTTCGGGTTACGTTGGCAATAGAAGATTTTGAAACTAAAAAATGCCTGGTTTGTGAGAAGCTGTTAGATTTCTAATTGATACACATGATATGATTAGAAGAGCTAGGACCATATAATAACAGTCACTCCGATTACTCGAGCTTGCCTAGGGCGGTGGATGGGTGCTGCCTCATTACGTACACACCGAGTTTCCTCTGTGCCACGAAAAACATGTTAAGTGTTATTTTTCGAGTAATTTAAAACGAAATCGTGTTTTCAGTTATTTAATTACATAGAGTTGAAACGATCTTATAATAAAATAAAACCTCGTTCAACAAACCGCTGTTATAATAATTTAAAACCTCATTTTGAGCTTGATTTTAATGTATTTAACTCAGTTGAAATTAAATTCTCGTAGCGCTCAATGTTATTTAATTTGAGACCACTAATTGAATGAGTTTATTATACGAAATTGGGCCATTTTAAATAAACACAAACCGCTGTGGAATATAATCTTTCTGGTTGACAGAACAGCTGTTTTGTTCATCTATCTATAGGAACAATTCATCCATTCATCACCACCAATATTATAAATGGGAAAGTATCTCTGAATGCGAAAATAACCTTTTATGTTTAACCGATTGAATTAATGTTTAAGAAAGGGGTTGGTAGAGC
This sequence comes from Diarsia mendica, assembly GCA_949316265.1. Classification (NCBI taxonomy): domain Eukaryota; kingdom Metazoa; phylum Arthropoda; class Insecta; order Lepidoptera; family Noctuidae; genus Diarsia; species Diarsia mendica. Next base: position 17,763,934 of record OX438909.1, on the reverse strand, counting down.
CTAGCTGGTCAAACTTTGGCTATTTTATTTTATTAAAAACTAGCTCATGTCTGCGGCTTCACCCGCGTCGATGTCGGTCAAATTACATATTTAAACCTTCCTCGAAAACCACTCTATCTATTGTTAAAAACAGCATGAAAATCGGTGCAGTAGTTTGGCGTTTATCGCGAACAGACAGACTGAGAGACGCAACGGAGGAGTTTGTTTTATAATAATTACTAGTGAACCGCCCGGCTTCGCACGGGTGCAAAAAAGGTATTAAAACCTTCCTCTTGAATTACTCTATCTATTAAAAAAAACGCATCAAAATCCGTTGCGTAGTTTTAAAGATTTAAGCATACAAAGGGACATAGGGACAGAGAAAGCGACTTTGTTTTATATTATGTAGTGATGTACTTATAGTGATAATGGCCACTTATAAAACATAATCCCTAAAGGGTTAAACAGCTAAGGTAGAGGTGTAAATAATAGTACCTATACCCACATTTCTCCAGTTATGTTTAAGTCCCATGTAATAGGGGGAGGACCTATTGCCATCAACCGGGCAAAAATCCAGACTCCGTGGCTGCTACTGACAAATTCCACATGGAAAAGCCCAATAACACTTTGCCCGACCCGGGAATCGAACCCAGGACCTCATTCTCAGCAGTCACACTTACGACCACTATACCAACGAGGCTGTCAAGTTAAGTTGTTGCTATGAGGCCATAATACTTAATTTGATTGAGTAGAAACTATTCAAAACCACTTGGTATGATTAATCATTGAATCTTTTAGTGTTTAATTTGTAGAATAGGTGCTAACTGACCTACTATTACTTAGTTTTATGTATGGTTGGAACGCGGCTTAACTCTAGGTTAAAGTATTGCTGCGAAATAATGTTTTTGTTGTGTTGAAAAATCAGGCACTTAACTCATTTACGGATGGATTAAAATATATTAGTACAGGTGGTATTTAAAATAAAGACACTACAAAAAAATACGAATAAGATGTAACTTTGACCATCTTCGTAATTAGGTTTTCAGGTATGGTATTTTTACAGTCATTATACTAAACGATTCTTGAAAAATACTAAATTATTTACAAGATTGTCTAGTTGGGTTTAGTGAGCCGCAAGGGCGACTGCTGAGCATGAGGTGCTGGGATCGATTCCCAGATCAGGCAAAGCATTAGCGATGACAAACGGTTTTGTGCCCCTTTGATGGCAACAGACTGGCCTCCTATTATATGGGACTTAAATAGATAACTGGCAAAATGTGGGTGTACAGACTCACCTCTGCTTTCCCTTCGGGAATTACAAGCGCGATGTTATGTTATTTACGATACGAAAACGAACAACAAACAATTTAAAATCTCACCTGCACAATCCCATCCAAACATTTCAGATTTAGAACATTCAAAACAAAATGGAATCAATTTCTATTTTAGAATTCGCTTTAGTCGATCACTCTAAATCCGGCAACGTTTCTCGCCAGCCAGAATTTGTGGTGGACGGGGCAAACTTTGTCCTACAAAACAGGAAAAACTGGATAAGTGCAAGTCAGACTTGTACACGAAGGGTTCCGTACCATTTTAGTAGATATTGAGAGATTTTCCATGTTTTTTTTGCACCATAGACTTCTTTTAGGTTTTCCTGTAATTGATTGTGTTGAACTAATTTCTGATTTTTTTTTCAAAATTTTGGGCTCTGTGCTTTCGGAGATAAGGGGGAGGGAATTGTCGGACGGACAGACAGACACACGAGTGATCCTATAAGGGTTCCGTTTTTTCCTTTTGAGGTACGGAACCCTCCCATCGGGAGTTGTTCGAAAGAGATACCGCGGCCACGACACAAAGGGCTGAGAAGGAACATGGGTGGTTTTTAGTCACAAGAAGTTTGACACTCCCTTCCGCTCTGCCCAGCGGGAGGGGTTTTTTGATGATTTCACACCACCCCAAGAAAAAAACGGGTACGGAACCCTAAAAACTAATGAACTCGCGCGGTTTTTTCCAACTTTTTTTTTGCAGACGGAGGCTCGTAATTGGCCGGTCAGTCCCGATAGTTTTTTTGTTTGGAATAGTTTTACAAGATTTCCATCTGAATTGAAAAGTTTGATCGTTGGGGACTGTTGATAGTTACAGTGTAACAAATGAAATTGGATGTATTTGTTATATGGACAATAACTTTATTATGAAAAATGTTTTCATCAATAGAAAGTAAGCCTTAACTAAATTGTGATTGGACTCTCCTTTTACGCAAATGAGCCTGCATCAGGAAGTTGCGCTCTTCCGTGTCTTAAATTTAGGCAATGAACAAGAATTTTGCCAGTATTTACTATATCTAAGTATTTTAAAACTTACGTAACTTCAAGAAAGTACCTAAATAAAAAAAAAACAACTAGTGCATGTGAATGAGTGAATTGCGATGTGTGCTGCAGGAGGGCCCTCCTACCTCACCTACCGTACCTCAAAAGGAAAAATCAGAACCCTTACAAGATCACTCGTGTGTCTGTCTGTCTGTCCGACCATTCTCCCCCCTTATCTCCGAAACTACTGAGCCAACATTTTTTATAAAAATACAGAAATTAGTTCAACACTTATAGATTACAGGAAAACCTATAAGAAGTCTATGGTACTAAAATAACGTGGAAAATCTCTCAATAACTGCTACAATAGTACGGAAGCCTTCATGTGCAAGTCCAACAACATGCACTTGGCCAGTTTATTTTTAAATTGTTAACCCTAAATCAAAATTCATCTTCAACATGACTTTATAATGGATAAGATCTAAGTAATGAGCAACATTTTTAGGGTTCCGTAGTCAACTAGGAACCCTTATAGTTTCGCCATGTCTGTCTGTCTGTCTGTCTGTCTGTCCGTCTGTCCGTCCTCGCTTAATCTCTGTGACCGTTAGCACTAGAAAGCTGAAATTTGGTACCAATATGTGTATCAATCACGCCGACAAAGTGCTAAAATAAAAATTGGAAAAAAATGTTTTATTAGGGTAGCCCCCCTATATGTAAAGTGGGAAGTGATTTTTTTTTTAACTTTAACCATAACGTGTGATATATTGTTGGAAAGGTATTTAAAAATGAATAGGGGTTTACTAAAATCATTTTTTGATAATGTCAATAATTTCGGAAATAATCGCTCCAAAAGTAAAAAACAAAGCGTCCCCCCCCCTCTAACTTTTGAACCATAAGTTTAGAAAATACGAAAAAAATCTGAAAAGTAGAACTTTATAAGGACTTTCTAGGAAAATTATTTTGAACTTGGATGGAAACAACAGATGGAAACTGCAATTAACCAATATAATTTGGTCCCTGAATCGTATGAGCGCCTATACAATCCAGAGGTCAAGTTTCATTGGCCCATATTTCAAACAAAAAAAGAACTATTACTACGGAACCCTACACTGAGCGTGGCCCGACACGCTCTTGGCCGGTTTTTTGTTTGTCTTTTTAACATAAATAAAAGTGGTATTCTTTTACAGTTGAATGTTTTAGAAAATACGCTTTGCTTACTAAAATTGTACCGTATTTAGACGTTTCTTTATATAACTAATAAGCCTATATCATTCAAATGTACTCTTCATAAAATCCTTTAGGAACCACTCTGATGGGAATATCCGTTTCGTTCCCAATTCTCAGACAGATTTCGTATAAAGTACTCGATAATAATATTTTGTATACAAATGCCTATTCATGGTTTCGAGGTTGATATATATTTGGCACCAACTGAACGTTAGTGTGACGATCAACAACTGTTAGCATGAGATACAAATGATTATGAATGTCTTGGGAGTTGGAATATGTCTTATTTTTATTTTAGTAAGCTGGTCTAAGTAGCTGAGATGAGAATGCTAAGAGGGATGTGTGGTGTGACGCGAAAGGATAAAATAAGGAATGAGTACATAAGAGGAAGTCTGAAAGTGGCGCCAGTGAATGAAAAGTTGATTGGTAATCGATTGTCGTGGTATGGACATGTGATGCGAAGGAATGAAGGAAATGTTGTGAGGAAAATGTTGAGTATGAATGTAGATGGCTATAAAAGGAGAGGAAGGCCAAAGAAACGATGGATGGACTGTGTGAAGGATGATATGGCTAGAAAGGAGGTGACTGCTGAGATGACGAGAAATAGGGAAGCATGGAAGAAGAAGACATGTTGCGCCGACCCCAAATAAATTGGGATAAGGGCAGGAGAATGATGATGAATGCTAAGTAGCTGAAGGAAAATATACGATTGTTTTTGTATATTTATATAATTGAGAAATTAAACAAAGTCAAGTCTTTATTTATTAGCGGTATAACATCACGGCTGTAATCCTTGAAATGTTAGGCATAAGTGTACTGTTTATTGTACACCTACATTTCGCCAGATAAGTAAAATTACATTAAAAAAAAACCTAAAGATGAACTGACCAAAATTCAAGTTCCTTAATAATGGAAATATTACTGAACAATACATCTAATACTTAGAAGCCAATAGTTCATGTAACATTCACAAAAGGTGAATGTTACATGAACTGTTATTTTACATGGAAAATCACCAAACCATGCTTAAACATTCAGTAAAAAAAATCCTCAGTATCACGTGAATTTAGTCAACAAACGCTTGGGGCCGTCATTTGAAATGAAACGCGGAACGAAAAATAATATTTGAATAAGTTTCAGTAAAGCAATGAAATGTCAACATCATACTATTCCGAGATTTTGTTAAAATACAGCAAAAGTGAGGAAAGTCGGGTGTATGTTATATAGTAAGACGACTCAGCACTAGTGTGATTATCGGGAAATTACGTTATATATCATCATTTTCCCGTTTTCAGTAAGATTCTAATAACATTTTAAGATTCAATTTCCAGAACTAGTTCATCCAATCCACAGGACAAGATTGAGGTCAAGGGAAGGCCCATTTAATATAAAAAACACATTCTGGAGTTTTAACGCCAGTTACAATTTACAGGTTTCAAAACTAAGGGCTCTTTCACGACCTTCAAATTATAACCCCTCCCGGGCTCTTGAGCAGAGATTAGGAACATGGGTGACTGACTCTGCCTAGAGCGGGAGGAGTCATAAGATGATTTGCCAACCCCCCAAAAAAAAATGGTTATCCGACTTGCGCCAAGCGACACGAGCGTGTATCATTCTTTAATGGATAACCATTAAAGAATAGCCGAATAAGCCGGCAAAGCTGGGATATAACCGGTTATTGAAGCCAAAACCATAATATACAGAGTCTGAATCATTTTGATTGGTTTAGTGGTTGTCTACAACAAATACACATGTTGGCAAGTCGTTAACATTAAACGCGTGCCAAAACAAGGATGTAATGTTTGACTGTTACACGATTCAAAGCGTTTCATACAGTATCGATAACATATTTAGGGTTCCTTGTCAATCACAAATTAAATAGTTATAGGTCTCGACTTCGAACCCAACAACACGCACCTCCGATTTTGGATGTATTATTTAATGATCACTTGCATGCCTAAGATATATTTCTCGACGACATGTAAAACCAAGTGAGCCTTTTACTATCAACAGGGCACAAATACGACTCCGTGGCCGCGTGGCTGCTATAGAGCAATTCCTGTTGGAAAACCCGATAAAGAATGAAGAAAGAAAGAAAACATATTTATTTGGCACATGCCACAAGTGCACACAAAAAAGTAAAAATTATAAAAAACTAAGAAATAAACACGAAAATGAGTTAACACATAACACTTTGCCCGAATGAGATAACACTTTGCCCGACCCGTAAATCGAATCCAGGACCTATTAACCAGCAGACAGGCTAGTAACCACAAGACCAGCGAGGCAGCATTCTATTCTACCTCGGTAATTACTTTATTAGCAAAGTTGTGATCTTTGTTACGGCCCGTCACTTCGATATTCGTCAAGAAACTTTTCTCTAAGTAAAATATTTATATAGTTGGAGGCTATATTAGTAACGAAATAGTATTTATTGATTTCTTTATTAATAAGTTGTGACACAAATGTATTGTGTGCTTCAATTGTTATTGTATAGACGCAATATGTCATTCCTTTAATAACTATACAAAAGAAAATAATGATTGTGTTTCTTGATTATTTAGGCTATTCAGATCTATTCACATAATTATAGGAATACTGTTAGCAGTATTGTAGTACGGTCAGCATCAGAAGTATATTAACATTACTCAAAGTTTCGAAGCTGTTTTTTCAGTAAAAACTTGTTAGATATTACTCGTTACTACATGTTATTAATGAATGAATTAATTAATGTGTTAGAAATGAGGACATCCGCATGAGAACCAAGGTTACCGACGTAGCCCGAAGAATCGCCAGACTTAAGTGGCAATGGGCAGGGCACATTGCTCGCAGAACGGATGGCCGATGGGGCCGAAAAGTTCTCGAATGGCGACCGCGAACCGGAAGACGTTGCGTTGGAAGGCCTCCCACTAGGTGGACCGATGACCTGGTCAAGGTTGCAGGAACCCGCTGGATGAGAGACGCACGGGACCGGCCAATGTGGCGACGCCTGGGGGAGGCCTATGTTCAGCAGTGGACGTCTTTTGGCTGAAATGATGATGATGATGACATGTTATTGGAGTGTAAGGACTATTTTAACGAATAATCTTCTGAAACATTAAAAATAATAGCTAGAGTCCTGTACATAAAAGAATTAAAATTCCGAAATGTTCAGCTACTTCTGATGCTGACCGTACAGGACTAGTTGATCCCGTGGTCGCAAACACGATTCATGAGCGTAAGGTCCTGGTTTAGTTTCTGGGCTCGGGCAAAAAGTGCTATTAGGATTTCCTGTCGGGAATTTTCTCTCCTAGAGAGGAGGAGAAGATATTCTGCGCCAACCCCAAATGAATTGGGATAAAGGTAAGAGAGTGATGACATTTTTACTTCAAAATAAAATATTGATGATTGATGTATTTCTTTTGTCACAAAAAATGAAGGTAGAGAAAAGATATTAGTCGCAGAAAAATGGATGAAGCTGAGTGTTTATTTGTTAGGTGGTACTTTTATCATGACAAAAAGGCTTAGTCTGGTACAGTCTGCACAGCTAATAAGTATACATCACGCACACTAGCTCATGAGTTTACACTTTACATGTGAGAAATAGTTATGCCACACAAACACTGAGTAAAGCAAGCGAGCTCTGTCTTTATATTAGTGTGCGTGCGGCACATCAATAATACCATATACCAATATATAGTAATCATTCATTTGTCACTGAATCAGATATAATATTTCGCCAACGCAACTATAGCAATCTTGGCACAATAATTAACACCTTTGGTTAACGAACGAGGAGTCGTAAGATCAAACCACGGGTGCTGCTTTTCTTTTTGTAATCATTATTTTGTTAAAACATTATTTAAAGTAGAATCTTTAACGATTCAATCCCGTTCATGGATGAGTTATGAAGTTTGCAACGTTTGAGAACTACGACACTCTCAGTCCATTTTATTTCGGCTGCTTATAAACTAACTACCGACAATTTAAAAATAAAATTGTTTTCAAACACCTTCATTAATAAAAAAAATGCAGTCTTAGTGGTCAATCTACGATTATTTGCATTACTTAGTTTATTGATAACACAGAATTACTCTAGATATATTCGTTTGTAATTTATTTCTGTGAATCCAAACATGCATCATTAAACAACGTTAAAAAGGCAGAAATCGTTCTTTTGCATGAGCAAACCTTATTTATTAGTGAAATTGCAAGGTGCTTAATGATATCGGTAAGTAACAGATACTATAACTTTTATGTTTACTTAAGAATTAATCAAATTAACGTAACTTTAGTGCATTAACATTGATAAAATAGCCCATTTTTGTTTGCTAATGTATATTTAAACCATAATCTAAAAGTATTTTAACTTGTAGTGTATCTATGCATATGATTATTGAAAATAAATAATATTAATTTGGTGTATATAGAAGTGTGTATGTATTATAGTTTATATATGGTATATATAGTTACATATAAACCAAATTAATATTATTTCATCATTTAATAGATAGGTATACATTAAGTTAACTAAAGTGCATTAACCATTGATATAATAGCCCATTTTGTTTGCTAATAGAGGTATATATAGTTTATGGTATATAATAGGTATATATTCAAAAGTATTTTATATAATTATTGTATATAAATAACATTAATTATATATACCTATATGAAAGCATAATTTTATTTTTTAAGTATACATAAATATTACTATTTACTATAAAATAACTATTATCATAAGTATTTTAGTAGAAGTAGGTATTTTAAATACTGTTTTGTTTTATATTCACAGAGAAGAACCGAGCAATTATGGGCCCACCGATATGCGGATTCTGGAGACGTGGAAAATCTTCGACGTGGGCCAAAATCAAAAGCGAATTCATCAGCTCGACACCATGACATCGTGGCAAAGCACAAAGCTAGTTCATTCAGATTGCCAACACGCGTCACAGCTGGTTCACGCTGCAGCAAGCCAGCGCGGAAGATTTTACTGTCCACTGCGCATCAACGACGCCGACTACAGTTCGCTAGGTCATAATTATTTTAATTTTGATTGGAAGAACAATGTGGTGATTTGTAGCGACGAAAAAACTTTTAAGTTGAATAAGGATGGACGTGAAATATTATGGAGAAAAGGTGGTGAAAGATAATTATAATGAATGTATTAACTAAATTAGTAGAATTTATTTTAAATATTAAACTATTGTGAAACTTATCGTTATATGCATAATGTTCATGTTTGTGTGAACAAATGTAAAACTTAGCATTATTTTTATTTGTTATATAAATACAACTTGCTGTATTCCTCTGTTTGAAACAATTCGTATTGTTAAAAGTCTGGTGAAGTGATGTTATTGTTATGCAGATAGAAGTTGCCATAATTTCTTACTATCTAACATGTTGATTCACTTCCCAGCTAATTTTACTTTCGATTCAATTTAGATACCACCCTACTTCAATAAATTATTTACGTCCATCCATATGCAACAAATAAATTTTCTAACTAATAAATAAAAATAAAACAAATTATTTTATTGTTTTTATTTAATTACCTTTCTACTTTTTTGTTCAAGTGATTTTATTGGTCACAAACTCAATTTTATAAAACAAAAAGTAAAAAAAGGTAAAAAACAGTAAAACTGAATTCCTCAGTGGGGATCGAACTCACGACACCGAGCGTAGACTAATAACTATGTCAAGCGCTTACACCACTCTGCCACGGATGTTCTACTAGACATATTTAAAATATTGGGTCATATTCCTTCACTGTGAGCCCGTATCTTGATTTTTTACCCGTGTATGTTTAATACGTATACCCACACAATATTAATAAAAGTTACCGATGAGTGCGTGATGTAAAGTCGGCCTGCGGTAGGCCAGTTTTGACTTATACGCACATAACGCACACTATTAGAAACATAGTTCACTCGTTTTACTTAGTGTGTGTGCGTATAACTATGACTTCACTCACACATTGCAAAATGTATACTTATTAACTGGTTCAACTGTACATACATAAATGTTTCATAAGAAAATCTATGTATTTACATAAGGGTTTCAAAGAAGCAGTACTTTATTTATAAATTGATTTCAGGTGCTTGGAAATGTATTTGGTGTCTTTGGTACATGTTTTGACTCTTTTGTGTTATTGAGGAAAATTGTGACCTTCGATAAATGATGTAGTACGAAATATGTTTTACTACATAGTAAAATAACTCACAAAAAATTCTGAAACCATATTATTATCATAATCAGCCTATAATGTTCCCACTACTGGGACATAGGCAAAGGCATCCTCTCTATGAGAGGGAATGGGCCACTACGCTGGCCCAGTGCGGGTTAGTAGATGACATGTCTTCGATTTTTTTGGTTCTAAGACATTTCGGTTTCCTCACGATGTTTTTTTTAACTTTTCGAGAGCAGTGGTGATGAAATAAATTACACAAAGTAATGCGTCTGGGTTCGAACCCATGTCTTGTTCGTAAGTCGAGGGTGCCACCACTGGGCTACCCCTACTTTCTACAACTTCATAAATTAAAAATTAAAATCAGATTGGGAGCGCTCTTTTTGCGATATCTCTGATTTCATATTTTGCGTTAGAAATGCAGATTGAAAAGCTATCGCCCGCTTGATATCAAGCTCTTCAAGCGGCTGTATTTATGGTTTATTATGTAATTCCAGAATGTTCGGCGTCTGTAATATGTCAACCGTGACAGGTAATCGTGGCATATAAGGTATTTTTATTTGTATGTATTTAGCGTGGAAACCGGCGTGGATCTTGACTACATATGTTTTGAGTTTTGTCTTCTAATAATTTTAAAAGGCGAGGAGCCACGAGGTACGTGAATATTTTTTGAATGGGCAACAAATAGTCAGTTGGAAATTAACATAATTGGATAGGGATAAGTGGAAAGAGGGAAGGGAGGCCTTTGCCCTGCAGTGGGACACAAAAAGCTGATGACTATTTGTTGATTGTGATTATCAGCTTTTTGTGTCCAGCTGAAATTATGATCATCATCATTATTTCAGCTGAAAGACGTCCACTGCTGGGCATAAGACTTCCTTAAGTGTTGCCACATTGACCGGTCCCGTGCGTCTCGTATCCAACGTATCCTCGCAACCTTCATCAGGTCATCGGTCTACCTAGTGGACCCTCCAACACAACGTATTCCGTCATCCACTTCGGCCATCTATTCTGTGAGCAATGTGCTCTACCTACCCACTGCCACGTAAGTTTGATAGTTTTTCGGGCCACGTCGTTAAATTCTTTGTTCTCTTGCGGACAAAAAATAGTGCTTATTTTTAATTGTTTTGGTAACCATAATAATACTCCTTCTGGTGTACAACTTGTTACCTTTGACGGGTACTATTTCCTTGTACGGTGTCCCACAAGGAGCTTACTTCTAACAAGTATACTACTATCAAAAGCCACAATCTCTTCCAAGGGAGTTGTAGAAAGTAGTGCTTGCTTGGTTTAGCACTGTTTCTATTGTTGGTTGATAGATTGGTTGATTCGGTAGAGTTTATACCGGAATGGTAATGGTTTGGTTGTTGGTTTACGAACACTGGTTTAATGATACGCAATAATATGGTTAAAAGTTATATTGTGCACTAGTTAACTATTATATGGTAAAATGGTAATAATTATTAGCTAAATTAGCACTAAGATGGTTTGATTCGAGTTACGCGATTGGTATCTGAACACGCACTAACTGGCGATAGTTGCGATACATGCATTTATGGAAATGCATGCAGGCAAAAGTGCTGAGCTGTTCGGTTGCCAATATTGTACCGAACAGGAGTAATGACGTCACTGAATCTTCGTACGTTCATTCAATTTAGGAGCATGTTCTAACTTTGTCCTAAGTTTTAGTTCCAAGTTTTGGAACCGGCCTTAAAACTAACACGTCATTAACAGTTGGGAAGTTAGTTGAATAAACATAGAAATACATAATTCTTAATGGTGCTATAAATGTGAATGGTATTTGTGTATATAGTTTGGGTTAGCCTTAATGGGTGGATAGAACCGAGATTAGAGTGTTTGGTGTTATTGGTTAATAACCTGGAATAGAGAAACTTCTAATGTTTGCGTTGTTGGTGTAGTGGTCGCAAGCGTGACTGCTGAGCTTGAGGTCGTGGGTTCGATTCCCAGGTCAAACAATATTGTATTGGGGTAACTCTTGACTCGCCCCCATTACTTGGGGTTTAAACACTACAAATTTTCATTGACGTGCCCCACGGTTTTCTATTTTATTATTTTTTGGTTTTTAGTACATTTATCTTAAACATTGCAATGTATGTTTAACATAAAACCGTTTAACTTAAAAAGTTTTTTTACCTATTTTTTTATTTTCTAGTTTTTAGTTTTTATTTCGCATTCTGTTTAAAGAGGCCGCCATCTTGAATTTTAATTTTATATAGTACATTGTATTATACTGGTTGAGCACTTTCATTTGATACCCATATTGATGGGATCGATAAAACCTACGTTATCCGCCATTTTGTAGCGGCCGCCATCTTGTATTTCAATTTTTTATAGTATATTGTATTCTGCTTGTTGAGCCCTTTCATTTGATACCCATATTGATGGGATTGATAAAACCTACGTTATCCGCCATTTTGTAGCGGCCGCCATCTTGGATTTCAATTTTTTATAGTATATTGTATTCTGCTTGTTGAGCCCTTTCATTTGATACCCATATTGATGGGATTAATAAAACATAAATAAATTATCCGCCATTTTGTAGCGGCCGCCATCGTGGATTTCAATTTTTTATAGTGTATTGTATTCTGCTTGTTGAGCCCTTTCATTTGATACCCATATTGATGGGATTAATAAAACATAAATTATCCGCCATTTTGTAGCGGCGGCCATCTTGAATTTATAATGATAATGAATAAACATAATTGTATTGTCACCAAAATCCAAAGTGTATACAAAATTTCAGATTAATCGGTTGACTGGAAGTGGGTGAAATTTGAATTACTAAATTTGACCCAAGAATAAATAAAACAAACGGGGTGAGCTAAATAAAACCGTTTATAAAGATACGCATTACGTGCGCAAATCCTTTTTTGCTCAATATAATTATAGCCTTTTTTTTTTTTGGTGGGTGGAAAATCATCGAATAACCCCCCCCGCTCTTGGGCCGAGCGAAGGGGAGTGTCAGACTTCTACTGACTAAAAACCAAACCCATGTTCCTGCTTCGCCCTTGTGTCGGAGCCGCGTTAACCTTTCGACAAACCACAGCCCCGACGGGATATAATTATAGCCTGACATAGACCGGCAAAATGCCAAAAAATTAAGAATATTAAAGAAGAATGGGTCTATCTGTAGGTATGAAGGTTTGTCCAAACAAAAGGTAAAAGAAGGAACTTTAAGCTCCTGTAACTTTTTTTTGATGTAGATTTCAGCATCACTATCTTACAATAAATAGTTTGTCTAAATGATATGTTTGTAATGATAAATCTCTCCAAGTGCTACAATACTTGTTCAAATCTGCCCATTCTTCTTATCGCTGGCTTTTAGCGTTTCCACATTAAAATTAATTCTCGTCTAAATAGAATAGACTCAGCGTTTTCAGTCCCGATGGCTAGTCAATTATTTGTCAGATATTCCACAGTTTCGTCCATTACTAATCCCATTGCACAACTTTCTAACTATTTAGGCTAAACTGGCCACTGGTGTCCAGCGTTATTAAATTTCGTAAAGTTGTCCTCAACTCCTGGTATAGAGATTTTGCATAAACATGAGCATCGTTACTTTTAATAGGTAAACTTTTAATTAAATTACGAATAAACATCATTGACACGTAAATAAATGGGCTTATTAATTGACTGGCCTGTTGGTCTAGTGGTTAGTGACCCTAACTGCTATGCCGGAGGTCGTGGGTTCGATTCCCACCCAGGACAAATGTTTGTGTGATGAGCACAAACATTAAAATTTGTTCTGTGTCTGGGTGTAATTTATCTATATAAATAAAGAGAGAAGTCCTGACTGACTGACTGACTGATTGACTGACTCATCAACGCCCAGCCCAAACCCTTGGACCTAGAAAGCTGAAATTTTGCACAGAGGTTCCCTTTATAGTGTACACAAGGAATAAGAAAGGATTTTTCGAATTTCAACCCTAAGGGATTCAACCCTAAGGGATTTAAATAGGGGATGAAAGTTTGTATGGAAAACCGACATTTTCACGCGGGCGAAGCCGCTGGCAAAAGCTAGTCTATAATATGTATGTATTTAGAAATATATAAGTATGTTTATCAGTTGTCTAGTACCCATAACACAAGCTCTGCTTAGCTTGGGACTAGATGGCGTTGTGTGATAGTTGTGGAATATTATATTATATTATTATATTAATGGTGGACAGAAGTTTTTGGTATTCATGGGTAGTAAAACTAGGTTACAAGGCCGTGCTTGTGGTTCTGGGATCGATTCTCATGTCTTGGGTTTTTTTATCAGGAATATCTCAGTAGCAGCCTCAGATCATAGAAAATGTCTATGGTAGTAGCCATGTAGTCTGGATTTGTATCCGGTTGTTTACAATAGGCTCGCCCCGTATTATATGGGATTTAAACATATCTGGCGAAATGTAGGTGTACCTACTAAGGGTATCCCTCTGCTTAGCACTTCGGGGTTACGGGCGTGATGTTATGTTATGTAAAACTAGGTCGTATTAGGGTAGGTACTTTGGTCGTCTAAGAGTTTCCTTAATAATTCTAAATATTTTAACTGTGAAACAAAACAAATGAAATAAGCTTTTATTACTGTTTTACATTGTTTACAATAAACGACGATCTGTTTTAATTAACAGCTTGTCCTTCGACGAACGCCTTCTCCAAAGTTTTCCATTTCTGATTGTCTCTCGCTGTTGTCGTCCTGTGATTTTGATGAAACTGTGATACAAAAATCTACACTAATATTATATTTATATTTTGTATTTTTTTATGTTACGAATAAACTTAAAAACTACTGGACGGATTCAATAAATTCCATCACTGTTGGCAAGCTACAAATTCGTCGGGTGTCATAGGCTGCTTTTTATTGCTGTTTTCCTACGGGAACCAAAACTACGCAGGTGAAACCGTGTGACGTCCTCTAGTAATTAAATAATTTTATTATACATAGTAACGGTAGATGGGTCAGCACAGACAAAAACTTGCAAAAGCCTACTTCCTGCTGTCGACACATACGCGACGTAATCAAATTGACGATTATGTAATTTGCCATTTATTTAAGTTATACACACGATCAGGAGATGTCAGAAACATTGTAGGGGCCCGCAAGGGCCGACGCCTGCCAGGGCTGCATGTTGTTCGAAAGAGATACCGCGGCCCGGGACACAAAGGGCTAAGAAGGAACATAGGTGGTTTTTAGTCAGTAGAAGTCTGACACTCCTTTCCGCTCCGCCCAGAGCGTGAGAACTTATTAGATGATTTACCATCCTACTAATATTATAAACGCAAAAGTTTGTAAGTACTGGCACGGATGGATTGATGGCTGTTTGTTACTCTTTTACGCAAAAAGTACTGAACGGATTTGGATAAAATTTGGTACACAGATAGTTTATAACCTGGATTTCCACATAGGATAGTTTTTATCCCGATTTTATCTTCCGGTGGTATAATTTTCGAGTTTTAGCGGGCGAAGCTGCTGGCAACAGCTAGTAATCAATAATAAAAAGGGACAGGCTTCCGCAAACTGTCACGGTGCATTCAGCTTCATAATTTGAATCATATTCCATCGGAATTTTTCTCGGGAGTAAATTTTCGTTTTTTCATGAGTTACTGTTCCTATTTCAATGTAAAATTAAATTATCTGTAAGTATAAAAATAAAATAATAATGGATGTTGAAATACTCTGACGAACATCATACAAATAAAATACCTGGGGGTATTGTATTTGTATGATGTACTGAATCTCTATGCTTTCGTAGAAAATCTCGTTGTTAACATACGGATTTCCGTCTTCCATTGATCTTCTTATTATTGTCAACAATTTCGAAATTAAATCCGGCGTTGTGTCAAAGCAAATCATAGTCTACCATTCTATCAATATCATGTTCGAAATTAAATACAATATTCCTTTTGCTTTCATTTACATTATTATCTTTACAAATTTATCTCTTAGAAGATTTTCCCTATTAGAATATTGGTTTATTTTTGTTGAATTTAGCGTCGAAACACTTCGGGCTCTTCGTATTAATCTGGTACAAGATCCAATTATAATATTTAAATTTGATTAAGTAAATGTATCTGGGATCTGCTGAACTGTTGATCACAAAAAATGTTTTTTTTTTTCTAATATAGTTTTTAAAATATTTGTTGGTTTTCTACAAAGGCTTTTTATTTCATTTTTTTAAATAAGTTTTTTCTTCTTTTCATGATTAGACGGATTACTTAAAAGAATAATTGAACAGAAACATAACATCACGCCTGTAATCCCCGCAAGGTTAGGCAGAGGCGTATCTTATTATACACCCATTTCGCCAATTGTTTTTCAGTCCCATGTAACAGTGGGCGAGCCTATTGTCATCAACCGGGCACACGTCTGACTCCGTGGCTGCTACTGAGAAATTCCTGATGGAAAAACTCAATAACACTTTGCTGAACCTGGGAACCGCACCGCGGATCTCATGTACTAGGCAGTCGGGCCGTTGTGGGAACAGTGAATCAAGTGTACACAGTGAAGCATCGCCGTATTGGACAGAACGAGTGGCGTGTTCGAGTTCGGTGTGACTCGTGTCATTTTCAGAACGGGTTTATGCAGTTTTATGAATTTAAGAAATTTGAGAAATTTAAGAACGTAAGAATTTGAGACTGAATCTTGACCTCTGGGAGGTTATTCTGAGGTGAGGGACTTGCCGAACCGTACAGACCTGCCGGACCGTTAAATCATACGACATACGTGGTGTCGTATGATTTAACGGAAGGCGAGAGAAAGAGACGCCACTCGTTCTGTCCAATACGGCGATGCTTCACTGTGTACACTTGATTCACTGTTCCCACAACGACCCTACACGACGGTGTTAAAAAAATGAAAGCATTGAAATCCGTAAATATTTCTTTAAATTACTGAAATACATAGGTATGTTTTCGTTTCGTATAATTAAACATTTTTTTGAATATTTAATAGTTTGATGAACAGCAATTTCACACTCAGACGCGACTGAAATCGCTATAATGGGCACACTAAAATGATAAATAAATGTAATAAGATCAAAAAAAAAAATTCAATACAAATCATAGTAGTATACGGCAAAAGTGGACCCTTACAAAGTTTCGACAACGCATTAAAATTTTGCACACTGCCTATCGCTTTCATTACTCGATTTTGGCATCTCGCCAGTTTGGATAGCATCCAAATATGGACCTTACGTGTCAGAGGTTAAGTTGAATTTTCTTCGTGATTGTCATCGGTTTTTTAAGCCAACCAACGGTTCACAAAGTGATTGCTTTCAGTATTGAGCATCTGCCAGTGGGCTTTGTCACTGGAATTTATCAATGGCCAGTTATTAATACGGGTGTGCTGTTACCAATAAAATATAAGTGTGTGTTTTCCTGAATATTATAATAAATTCTTTATCATCACTACATATTATAATACGTACACGTCAAACACATAACCCTCGTTTTGGGCTTTGCCGGAGTCGGGTAAAAACAAAGTCGCGTCTGTCTGTCAGTTTGTTCGCGATAAACTCATAAACTACTGCACCGATTTTCATGCTATCACCAATGTATAGAGTGGTTCTCGATGACGGTTTTAGTAGGTATGTTACGGCTAATACCCGAAGTGCGGCTACACCTAGTTTTAGCCGGTTAGAACTAGGTGTAGCCACTTACTCTTGGTTAAACCTAGTACGAGCCGATGGTTTTCGGGTAAAACTAGGTCTATCCTCGCATATGTACTCCTTGACGCGCGCTCGCTTCGCTCGCGTATATATATAACACTAATGTCTTCTGTCCCCGAAGTGCCGGGCCTCCGCCGACCTCCTTCGTCGGCCTACGGCCCGGTGCCCATACCGCCCATAAAGTCATACTGCCGCGAGACGGTCGTGATATCGGATAGACCTAGTTTTATCCAACAGGGAATGGCCGAACCTAGTTGTAGCCGGGAGAGACCTAGTTTTACCCGAAAACAATCGGCTCGTACTAGGTTTAACCAAGAGTAAGTGCCTACACCTAGTTCTAACCGGCTAAAACTAGGTGCAGCCGCACTTCGGGTATTAGCCGTGACAGGTATACAATTTGACGCGGGCGAAGCCGCAGGCATCAGCTAATTGTTGACATAGCAGTAAGTTGATGTGACCTTATCGTTTGTTTTGATTATTAACCTTATGACTGTTGTCATTATTCCCTTGCCCTTATCCCAATTCATTTGAGTTCATACGTCTCTATTATAATATTCATCTCCTTTCTAGCCATATACATAGGTCTGGCCTTTACACAGTACATCCATCGTTTCTTTACCATCTTGAAATTATAAGTATGTCTTTGTATTCGTGGTACGAGCATTATGATACGGAGGAATGAGGAAAATTTAGTGAGGAAAGTTTTGAGTATGCATGTCTACATTTTCCTTATTCTTCCGTATCATATGCTCGTACTCGTACCATCAACATACTTATAATTTCAAGATGGCTTGTTGAGACAATAAAAAAATGTCAAGCGATTCCACAATCGTTTATCTACTTGATTAATTGTTGAACTTGGCCGTTTTTTATCGGCCTTCTTAATTTTATGCAATTTATTCTCTGTCTTATCTTCAAGACAGTAATGATCGGGTCTTAAGATAACACTGTCTTCTAAGTTAAACAAAGCATTGACGAGTTTGAACTTAGCGCCATTTTCGTTGAGGAGTTTGACAGGTCCTGTCTGGTAGGTTATAATCGTTTTAGTAACTTATTTGATTGATTTAATAACTCAATAACAAGGAGAACCTCAAACGGCGCCAATACAATAATGGTAGGTAGTTATGTGTTTGAGCCACTTGGGGTTGAAACACTAGGGCCATGGGGTTGCCCATCTGGTATTTTAGGACTCTTCACGTGAATAGAGGGCTGGCCTATTTTTCGACC
The DNA here is from genome assembly GCA_949316265.1 of Diarsia mendica. NCBI lineage: Eukaryota > Metazoa > Arthropoda > Insecta > Lepidoptera > Noctuidae > Diarsia > Diarsia mendica. Next base: position 17,745,359 of record OX438909.1, on the reverse strand, counting down.
AAAGAATTAGTATTGTAATCCAACATGGGAATGCTGCCAGTCTTCTGGGCACTTTTCCTGTTGACAGCAAAGTAGACAAATTTTTTGACGACCTGTAATTCTTTCCTTTCTGATACTTGTACATATTTTATCATAATTTTAGTTCTGTAAATATTGTAGTTTGTAAATAAACAAACATTTCTATAATGAGTCTGGGTTTAAAATTATTACTAGGAACAACAATATTTCCATCGCTTTTTCTAATGTCCTCGTAACCCAAAGACAGAAATAAATTATTCATTACAATAATAAGGTGTTTTCTAGAATTTAATCTAGTTAATGTACCTATAGTGCGAAGGGATGTTTTCTTTAGATAGTAATTTAATTTGAGAATTAGTTTTAGTATGGAATAATGAAGTATTTGTTCTCAAAGTAATGGGTTTGTTCTTGGAGAAAAATAAAAGAGTTTGTCTTTGTGTTTAGGGTTTTATTTATTAGTGACTGAGACATTTTTCTTTTCAGTAAGTTGTACAAGACATAAGTTCCAGAGCAAACTTTAATGAAATTGATTGGGTTTATAGCTTTACTTGAGTCTGTTTAATTAATTCGAATCTTTTAGTGCTAGTCTTTGGATAATTATCAATCGCAAACTTTACTCATTGATGATTTGTTTTAAAGCGTTTTTAAAGCACACTTCTGATAATTATACCGAGTGGGGCATACTGTTATTAGCACTCACCACACAGTAATCATACATAATTATGAGCAACTTTTTCACGGGAATAACTATGAAAACTTAAAAAAAAATGGTAGATAGCTTTACGATTTATTACTGTGATCAATACTGTATGTATAGAGAGACTGATAATATTTTTTACGCCATTTCAAGTTCGGTACCATAGTCAAAGTTGTTCATTTTACAAGACCCTAAAGTATAACTACCCCCTTTTAAGTAATCACCAAGACATAAACATTTAACACAACTTCCTAACATCCGAATCCTTAAAACTTCTACCAAAATCCCCACCAGATCAAAAACCAGCCAAAACACTTAGGTACCCAAGATGCTAATCCAGACATAAGAAAGCAGAAAGGCGAAACAACAAATAACAGAACATTGCTATGTGGAACATTTGTTTCGTGGAGATCATTGTGGCGCTCCGCATTGTTAGGAGGTGCTCGACGCTACTCCACGTCGCCGACCTGCCGTAATAATTAAAAATACCCGTAAAATGTCGAGCTGAACTAAGAAATATTTCTGGGTCTTTTGTGTGAATGGAATTATTTGGGTTTGAGGAGATTGTTGGTAAACAATTATATAATAGTCGTATGGTTCGATCGAAAGTTGAGGTAAGCTTGCTGCTTGCTGAGGACCAATCTTAGATGGACCGGTTCATTACATATTTTTAAATGATTTAACCCAAAATAAATCCATTCTTATTCACACTCTAAAAATCAATCGAATTGGATGGGTAAATCAATAGGTAAGTCTTGTATAAACATTTAAAGCCTCGAAAATAAACCGTTTCGAATTTTAACATTTCATTGAGTGAAAGCACTTTTATTAATTTTAAACTGTTCGTAAACTCATTTGCTATGAATAAATACTGAAAAGTGTTGTTGTGATGACGAAGAGATCGATAGTTTTAATTCATGAATTATTCTGACCAAGTAAAGCAACAAGGCAGTCGGGAGCTCGTAATAACTTATAACCACAGAAGATATCCCTTTATTTTAATTCATTATTTTTACATGTACTTTATGTATTTACACATGCCGTACAAAAATTCCGACGGTAGTAATTTCTAGTAAGTAGTATTAAGCCTTCGACTAAGGCTTTCTTGGGAAACTTATTCTTATAGAAAGTTCCTACTTTTCTCCCAAGTTCAAATCTATTGAGACCGGCTTGAGAAATTGGTTTTATATTAGGTTCTTATTTTAGGTCATGTATTGTAACTTTGTAAGTATGTGTTACTTATAAATAACTACTTAGCTGTTTCCCGCAACTTTGTTCGCGTAGAATTTTTATGAGTATGTGATAGAAGTTTCTGCTATATGTCACATGACTTTTTATTCTAGGGCATCCCAGTTTCCTTCATCATTTTGAGTGCAGTGGGTGATAAATTTCACGCCAATAAGTCATAAGCCCTGTAAGGTTAGGCAGGGGTGTACCTGTAAAAGTTTACTATAGTTAACTTTCACTTTACGCAAATTATGTTTAAGTCCCTTTTATGGGACAAGCCCGCCACACTATTCCCAAACCACTGTAACTCCTGTTAGCCAGAATCAACAGTGGCGACCACAAGAAAAACGCCGAGACAATGAAGCTCGAAGAAGTCCCAGAGAAGCGATTTAACTGTCTTGGATCCCGCAACGAAATTAATCAGAAAAGAATAGCGGAGGAGTAGGAAAAAAGAAACAACATAATTTCCACTTCCCTCCATATCAGCAGGAGACAGAACAGAACAAGGCCAATAGGCACACAGGGACGTATACAACTGGGATAAGCCCAGTTTCCCAGCACCACGGATATTATTGTCATTAATATTACTGGGTCCTAAGTTGTTTAAGTCCCATGTAATAGGGGGCGAGCCCATTCCCATCAACCGAAAACAAAACTGCGGACACCGTGGCTGCTACTAAGAAATTCGTAATGCAAAATCCAAACAATAATTTATCCGAATCGGCCATTCAAGCCCTCATAGTTGATAGCCTATACATGCTTTTATCTAAATCATCCCTAATTCCGGATTTACCGATGCAGTATTGCTCAAATTTACTACCGGCATTACAATGCCGATAATGTCAGTCGCCCATGTTTCCTATCCGTGAGTTATGGTCGGTCGACCTATCTATCGTCGACCTATCTAATAACACTCAATAAAGACTAGGCCCCTTATTCACAACGTTTCGATTCGATTTCGATTCGATCAGTCGTAGGTATGTCTATCTTTTTTTGGCATTATGAAAGTGAGTGAGATAGACATACGATATGTTCGATTCGGTTTCAATTCGATTGTTTGTGAATAGCTATGCAGGCTTGTGATGGCTCCAGGTCTCGGTCTCCAAATCCAGTGATGGTAGCCCTGTCTTAAGACCAAGTCCTGCAACGGTAAGGATGACGGTCTGTGTCGTCATCGTACCAAGGTTCTGTGTTGGCTCGCGTTGATCGTCTAGTCTGTTTGTTTTGTGAGTGAATATACTGAGAAAGAGTCGAACTTTCTTAGTTAGTCTTTGGTAATCAATACTGTGTTTAATCTAGGAAGGATTGAACTTCCTCACACCAGTGTTTAGGAAATAATGTTGTATCAAGAGAGTCATTTCGGGGTTTTTAATCAACAATTAGATTTAGATTGACCACAGGTCAATCTCGAGTACACTCCACTGTGCGAACAATGTAGACTTATCAATCATTCTACTCGATAATGCGGAGCTTGTCTCGACACATCTGTATTATTGTTTAGTACAATACTTAATCAGTTTCCTCTGATTTAATAAAGGATTTTACAAGTTAAAATAAATTTGACACGTTAGAATGATTTGTGTAAGTTGATACATGTGCGTTTGTGCTTATTTTAGCCACCGCGTCTGACTGATATCGTCAGCATGGGGAAAACCTACACCGCGCCACGGTCCTTAATCAATGTTATTGGGGGAGCAACCGACTTCCTGTAATCGCTACGAAGCGTTAATGATTCCCTTATCCATATAGGCAGGTACTTGCATTTTTTTATAGCCAGATTCCCGGTTAGGGCGGCATTGCCAGATTCCCAGTTAAGGGCAGACTTATTTGCCAATTCCCAGGTTGGGCAGACTTTCCCCCGGAACCATGGTTTTGAGTATGTATTTATTTATATTTGAGTTATATTTAGATTTGGCCAAATCTAGGTCGGAAGTCGGATTGCAAGAATGACGTGTATGGTATGCTGCGTTATCACTGCCAGAGGCGTCGCCCAGTCGTGTATCTCAAGCCATTAGTATATCAAAGTTAGGAAATATTAATGTGCATTATGCAACACAGCCGAAATGTTTCTCTCTCTCAAAAGAATGTTTCCCCTCCAACACAATTAAATGATTGTTGACTTGAATCAACAAGTGATGATTAGGTTCCTGTAAACTTGTGTATTATACTAGGTTCAATTCAGTTCAGAAGGAACTTATAGTCTCAGACCTTAATTGAAGGGTCTGGATTCTTATCTCAGACTTGGTCTATAGTAGTACAAATTATTATATTAGGTTAAGTTCAATAACGTAAAATCGTGTCTTTCAAGGTTCAGTGTGCATATTATAGAGAATTCATTATTGGAGTTGCAACCTGAATTACTACACTGATTTTAAAGCATTGCCTTTGTTATTACTTGATCTTAGCTTTGTCAATCTTCCATTATCAAATTCTCTACACAGGTAATCTTGGAATATAAAAGAAAGAGGTGGTTGATGTTTAAATTATTTATTTATTTTCGATAAATTTATCGAAAGAAACTGTTTGATTAATTAGACCTAGTTCGCTAGGATGGTAGCGAGCTAAGGTCGAGTGTCCCATTACTAAACCTAGTCAGTTAAGGGGAAATGGAACATCTCAAGCGAAACCCCTTCTGACAGCGAAAGAAACTGTTTGATTATTTAGATCTAGGTCCGCTAAGATTGTGACGGACCTGAATCGAGTCGTCCCATTCCTAAGCCTAGCCAGATAAGGAAAACAGAACGGCTCAAGCGAAAAACCTTTCTGGCACATACAAATTGGATGTTTACAACATATTACAATATTGACAATTATTTATCAGCTTATATAAATTGCAATACAACTGAGAGGAGAGGCAAGGTACACATAATGGTTACACAGTTTATTCAAGGTACTTAAGCCACAATATCCCATGATAATTTACAGTAATATACTCAGATTTCTAGCTTAAGCCATTTCACGTAGTTCAAGGTCTGCGTGATGTGTATCGCCTATACAATTCAAAGCGATTTCTCCACAATTTTCGCCTTTCCGTCTCTTGCAAACTTCTATACAAGTTATCACGAGGAAATAAATTACTATTATCAAGAATAGTATAGCAGTTACTTTGTCTAGGCCAGACCAAAGGTGCTCTCGTGTCTTTTTGACTTAGTGAATATAATATATCGAAGTTTGTTGCGGCCTCCATTTTTTACTTGGGTCGTTAAATAGATTGGGTGACTGAAGTTATTGTAAATTAGCTTGGGATCTTGCTTTTACACAAAATTTGAACTTGGAATACGTTACCAAATTTCAGCTCTCTCTCTGTCTTTTGATTCCACTTAATATTACTTAGACTTAGACACACTGCTTCTAATTTTATTTTAAAATACAATTAATATACAATGATTATAATTAACTATAATTATCACTTGCAACCGTCTTGAATCGATGCACAAACTTGTCTGTCCCGTGCTGCTTAAATTCGTCTCTCCTTTCGTCAGGTCGCCCCACTTCCGCCAAGCACCCAGATAGACTCCTCCCTAGAAAATCAGGTTCAACTCGCGAGTAATGTGTTTTTCATTGGCTGTCTTGTATAAGACGCTAGCTCATTGGTCAAAGGCATGGCGTCAGGTTCCCGCCCAATGCTGCGTAGGCGCCCCTTCTATGCATCGCCATTTCACACATCTGTTCACCATAAGTCCAGATATCCCGAGAAAGGTTACTCCAACGTACGATTTATTGCTTTTCGAGTGTCGTTTTGCAATATTATTTTAAACTAAATTCAATAGATTTTTATTTTCTAAGTGTTTTGGGTCCGTTTCTTATCTTTTGTTTCTAAATAATTTCTTCCCATGGATATTTCAATAGGTAGTTTTTGACAAGGGTTGAAATTTATGGATGGCTATAACGTAAGTTATTTATTACTTCCATATGCAAAAAAAAGAATAGTGGTTCGAAGAACGACCATCTCAGGCTCCTTATTCACAACGTTTCGATTCGATCAGTCGTATGGCTATTTCGCTCGCTTTCATAATGCCAAAAAAAGATAAACATACAACATCTTGGATGCGGTTTCGATTCGGAATAGCTATGCTGACCCCTTATTTAAAAACACTTCGATTCGATAAGTCGTATGTCTATCTTTTTACCCGACTGCGGCGAAGCCCAAAAGGAGGGTTATGTGTTTTTTTGACATTACGAAAGTGATCGAGATAACTTTCCGAATCGAAATCGGATCGAAGCGTTTGTGATGGTCAGTACGTACCTAATAGTGCTTTGTTCATATATCTCTGGATTATTATTTTCTTGTTCTGACGTTTCATTGGGATTATTGTGTTATGAAGTTCTGAGCTTATTCATTTAGGAAGTTATTTTGGTGGGTCTGTAATTTCATTGTTTTCTACGTTTTTGTATTCGGGAGTATTGTTTAAGAAATACCTTCCTAAGGGTCCTTCTTCCAATATACTGAGTTATTCGCTAAACGTGGGTAATCTGTGGGGTATGGTACCTACTGAAAACAGAAAAAAATATGGAGCAGATTCTCGATTTTTAAATATCGCATTTATAGCAAACAAACAAACAAACATTTTACATAGTCACCTAAATTGTAGTTTCGTTTGCGTTGTTAGCATTTATTTATGAGTTTAACCGAAAACTTCTTGTTGAATACTAGGATAACAATCATCCGTTATGCCAAAGTCCGGATAAAGTAGAAATCTTTTCATGTTTTTTTTTTTTGTTGGGGTGTGGGAAATCATCAAATAACCCCTCCCGCTCTGGGCAGAGGGGGAGGGAGTGTCAGACTTCTACTGACTAAAAACCACCTATGTTCCTTCTTAGCCCTTGTGTCGAAGCCGCGGTATCTCTTTCGATAAACCCGCAGTCCCGACGAGATCTTTTCGTGAATTCAATAACATTTTCATCTCAGTTGCAGCTTCATATCTCAAAGTCTGAAAACTTGAATGAATGGAGGCTATTCTTTGTTTCATTGAGGATGCTAATACCAGTCAGTTAGTTGGCTTTTTGAACGTCGACTACATTGTTGCGAGATCTTCAATGATATTTTTGTCCAATTTTTTATTGAATCTTTTTGAACAATGCTCTTGAATTTGATTGTTGCTTTTTTTAAAGGTTTTTTTGTTTAACGTTGATCGATTGGATGTTAAACATGGTCCAAGTCAATGTTTAAGGATTTTCAATATGATTTATATTTCTTTGGTTTGAAAAGACTTTTTTTTTCTTTCATTTTAGCTCACGCTATAATGTAACGTTTTTAGGGCTTTATTATTATTTACTTAGAGACCTAAAAACAAAATGCCATTAACATTGCAAAATAACATCAGTTGAAAACAGATTTGAATATGAAATCCGCGTACTATACAATGTACGCATTGTATAGTACGCGGATTTCGTAATCTAAATTATTTGTTAATTATTCATGATAGTTTCACTAAGTCAGTCGGCTTTCATTTGACAGAACAGAAGGGTTTAACCTCTGTAAAGCAAATGTTACTAAACAAATATCATTTTAACACGTCGCTTTAGGCGAAACAGCTCATAATGCATCACAATAGTGTGTGTTATATTGTGGGGTTAAGCCTACCCCTATGACAACGTATCAGGGATAATCCTTATCCGTTGTGGCTTTGATATCAGCTACATGACGTCACAAGTCATGAATTGTAATTTATTGAACATGGTTTAATACCGTTTTGAAAGCGAATCGAATGTTTTGGTATATGGATATAAGTTTGAGGAGTATAGAAGTAGTAGTGTCAAAATTAAAAAGAGTGTGCTTAAATTGTTAGGTCCCACTCTTTTCAATTTTAATATAAAGAAAAAGGAATAAATGATAGCATGACAGGGTAAAATGGAAGAAAAAAACGTGTTGCGCCGACCTCAAATGACATGGGTTATGGGTAGGAAGACGATGATGCTTAAATGGTTAGTTCATGTGGAGAGAATAAGTAGAAGGCAACTAAACAACGGCACAAGGCAGATGTGAGTGGCAACGCCGTGTGGGGGACCCCTTAGAAAGACGCACTGACCTTGTTAGTCTTCAGTCAGAAAAGACAGGTGCGTAGTACCTACTTGCAACCGGCGTGCGTGTATTTACGTGGACAAGGCAAAAGGAGTATGTTAGGATCGTAGCAGGTGACGTTGTGTGCAAGTGTGAGGGAAGGTGTAAGTTTATGTATAAAGGGTGTAAAAGTACCCTTAATGAAGCCTAAAAGCACTGGTTCTCCACGTCACTGCGATATTTTTTTTCTTCTAGACCATACCTGGGAACCTCCTAGTTACGGAGATATTTGGGGTGAAACTTCAAAATTTTTCACAGCTGTTTTTTTAAACAGTTTTTCAGGTTATTACTTTACTTAAATAGGGGATCGGACAAAAAAAACTAATTAGTCCGTCAGATAGATTTCCAAAAATTATTTGACACATATTTTTTCTTTTTTCACGTAAACTTAAAATGAAGACGATACAGTGCTTCGAAAACTCGTGTGACGTCATTTATGATAGTACATTTTGACGACACAAGTGACGTTTCAAGCCCCACTCCAAGATCTTTGACGCGTTTTATCTTCGTAATTTTTTATTGATTTGATAAAACAAAAAACACGTATTCAATATTTTTCGATAATCTAACTTACGGACTCATATTATCATATTATTTTGACCCAGTCCGATCCCCTATTATCTGCATGACTTGTTTACTATTCAAAGCACCCACTAGCACAATGTTTTAAGAGAGCTTGAGTTTTACGAGTACCGCTTGGTTGACGGCTTCGTGAAGGGTTCGTTTACACCCTGTTTGTTACCGGCCAAACCCTATCTAGTTTAGCCTATAGGCTATACTGGTTAGGCTAGAATTGGTCTATTGGAATTGGCCTCGGCGAAACCAGTTTATCCTAAAATCGGGTTAACATATTTATAATGATGCCACTCACTAAGATATTATATTTTCACTACTGTGCGGCTCCGTCGGACGTAAATCTTTTGTCTTTTAGAGGGGTCTACCTTTTTAGCAGATTTTTTTATACCCGAATTTTGTTTTGCATAACAGTGGATGGCAGAAACTTCATTTCGCAGAAAATCATTTGGCATACACTCATTTACCATACATTCAAAACGCATAATTTTGAAAGTCAGAATCATCTTTGAGCATAAACTTCATTTCCAGAACCATCATTTCGCCGAAATTTCATAATCAGAATCGTCTTTTGGCACGCATTTCATTTCATACGTACGTGTAACATACAATAATAATAATTATTATTATTATTAATTATTATTATCAGCTCACCCCGGCTAAAATTTCTAGCTGAGAACATTAAATGTTGGTATGTCCAAAATAATAATTATTATTATTACGCCTACTTGTGGACAGCGTTGTGGGTTACTTTATAACCAAATTTATTGTATGTTAAATTAATTGTAAGTCTTTATAATGTAACTGTTTGCTGTTCCTATGAATAAAAATAAATAAAAATAAAATAAATATTATTAATAATAATAATAATGACGTCACTCATACATGCAACGCATGTACTCCATGACGCGCGCTCGCTTCGCTCGCATATTAAATAACACTAATATCTTCTGTCCCCGAAGTGCCGGGCCTCCGCCGGCCTCCTTCGTCGGCCTACGGCCCGGTGCCCATGCCGCCCATAAAGGATACTTTCGCGAGACGGTCGTTATACCTTATACAAATCTACCAAATAAAATTCTGCCATCTTAAAAGTATGCCATTGAAAATTCGGCTATTTAAACATTCTGCGAAATAAGTATTCTATTAAATAATTGTTCTGCCATAAACACATTCGTTCAAAGAAGAATATGCCAAGTGTGGTATGCCAAATAAATTTCGGAGCATCAAGTTTCTGCCAAAAAGATGGTACCCCTTTTAGAGAATTGATTCTCTCTTGTTACATAAGTTGAGGCTAGAGTTAGATATAATCAATCATCACAGACAGTATTTGTAGCAAACATAGGCTTAATTGATACCAGAAGCAATGAGTCATCAAACTGAAACGTCTTTTGAATTTATAGTATAGGCTTCTAGTCGCAACAAACAGAATGGGTAAGATATTTTCTATATGAATGTGTCAATTAAACCATCAATGGATAGGTCCTTTCTTCAAAATACCATCTCAGACACTAATCGGCATGGTCCTCACATGAGTTGTTCGATGTCTAGACTTCAAAGAAAACTGTGACCTCTGGGTTTACGGGAAACACCGGTCCCATCTAATAACTGTTTTAGTGTGTGCGTTAACCGCTACTGAGGGATTCCTGACGGAAAATTCTAATAACATTTCACCCGACCCGGAAATCAAACCCAGGACTTCATGTTTAACAGTCGCGCTTCCTTCGCTTTCTCAATCATAACTGAACATCATTTTCTTCTTTTCCAGAAAAATGGCGAGTACAACGCGGCTGGCCACCGTATACTTCCTGCTGACCCTCGCAGCCGCTTCAAGCGCTATAAAGTGCTGGAAGTGCGGCCAGTACAGCGATGGAGTGGGGTCTATCACACCGTGTAGTAACAAAACAGCAATGAGGCTCGAAGAGTGTCCGAGCAACGCTAAATATTGTATTGTGAGTACCTATTTTAGTGGCTTTTCTTTCTTTCTTACTTATAGTCTTTTGCAGTCATTTTACCTGTGAGTACAGTTGAATATCAACCTTACAGTCACGAACGAATAAAGACCACAATTGAATTTAACCTATGCTAATTCCGAAATTATAACGAGATTTTAAGTTTCTAAAGATGTTTATTTTAACAAAATACTTGAAACCATGACTTTCATTTCACCTCTAAATGATTGCACACGTTAGGCTGATTGAGGTTGCTTTCGGTGTTCTTGGTGAATGTCAAGTTAGAAATGCCTTAAAGCATCTTTATAGAGCGTAAAGTGTACAGACATTAAACTATTCAGCCATAATATGATCTCTGACGTCATCTCGAGCAAAAGTTGTTTTATTAAAAAATAACTACAAATCTTTACCTATTATTAAAGATCTCCAGTCATTTTTAATATTTGCTTTACGAGTCCATATTGGACCAGCCACTTTCTTGACGTTACCCCTTCGTCTCTTAGTCTCTGTGCCTTTCATTCTTTTGCAGCCTAAACGGTTAAAAATAAACCACTACACAGAACAAAAAACTAAGAAAAACCAAACGACATTCTAATAATACCACCCTCTTAAGTACAACAAACTCAAAACACATTTTAAAAACATCAAAAAAGCGACTCCAAAAAAATAAATAGCATCATTGAAACGCAATAGGGGCAATTATGATTCCCGGTACAAATTAAAATGCCTTTAATCAACCTCTCGAGCCCTCTTCCTTTGTGAGTGAAGTACGCGAGAAACACTCTAAAACGCGGGAACCTCCTTGAAGGTATATTTGCCCAATGTTTAAGGCAACACTGTACCTATAAGGGTGGTGCAGATTAGCAACTTTTAGTGGATCGGCGATTTTGCGACTGCATGTTACTTTTGTTCACACGTTCGACGTCCCTTTTTTTTAGGTGCGTGGAAATTCGTCAAATGACTCCTCCCGCTCTGGGCAGAGCGGTAGGGAGTGTCAGACTTCTACTGACTATAAACCACCCTAGTCCTTCTTAGTCTTTTGTGTCGAGGCCACGGTATTTCATTTGAACAACGGCCCCGAACGGGAGCATGACGTCCTGAATTCGATTTAAAGGTCGAGCATAAGTGTTATTGAGTTTTACCATCAGACAATTCTCAGTAGCAGCCACGTTGTCTGAATTTGTGTATATAAGAAACCTATTACATGGTCATCATCATCATCATCAGCTTATAATGTTCCCACTGCAGGGACTCAGGCCTCCTCTCTAGGAGAGGGATGGGCTATAATCCACCACGCGGGCCCAGTGCGGATTGGCAGATGTCTTAAGTCTTCGAAATTTTTGGTTCTAAGACATGCCGGTTTCCTCACGATGTTTTCCTTCACCGTTTTGAGAGCAGCGGTGATGAAATAAATTACACAAAGTAATGCGCCTGCCTGGGTTCGAACCCACGACCTACTGTTCGCAAGTCGGGGCCGACACCACTGGGCCACCGCTGCTCTCATATTACTTGGGACTTAAACATAAATGATGAAATGTGGGTGTTCTATTAGGTATAAACACCGCTTTGACATCACAGTGGTCCCTATCAGAATACCAGCGCTGCGGTATTTGTTTTCATTTATCGCAGCATCATGCTGAGATAGGATCCTTTTTGGCCTCGCACAGGTCTTCTCTTTTATTATTTAGTTTTATATTCTTTTTTGTCATTATTATTTTTGTAGTTCCTGTGCTTGTCCCGAATAAATATTTTTCTTTCTTTATTTCTTTCTCTTTCTAACCCTCCGGGGATTACAGGTGTGAGGGAAACGTTTTCTTAAAGAAAATGACGATACTATTGTTAAAATGGTGCTTACCACGTTAGCTGCCATGTCAGGCACGTGCCTGACCCTAGTCGAAGTCTCACCGTCGTCATTTTCTCTCCTGACAGGCACAATATAATATTACGCCTGTGTGGACGAAGGGATGGGCAGTCATGTTCGCTTGCTTGCTTGCATGAATTCATGTAATGACTCCTCATTTAATAAATTCCCACGCCCACAAAAAAGGACGTCATGCTGAGCAGTCTTGTGTCATGCTGAGCAGACCACTAGACCAAAGAAGCAGTGAAAAAAATCCTTTTCTTAAAAAAAATGATATTCCACGGAGTCCCTTGCTATAACCCAATACCTATATTAATGTTCCACCTTATCAAACACCACAATTCCTTCCAATCTTAGTTACACGGCTCGTTCGATAGATGGCGCATCCAATATCCGGCAAGACGGCAAGACGGTTTATCCGGACGTTCGCCAAACGTTTTGTGAGATGACATCAGCTTTGCCCGGATTTTGGAGCTTCCCAAAGCTTATGGCCCCATAGACAGCGGGAAAATGAATACGTGTTTTTTAGGGCTGTTTTAAATGGGGTTATATGTTTAGAATAGTAAAGAGTTGGAAAAATGATACGTATGTCGCAAATAAGTTAGTTTTTCTTTCTAGTTATCTGGTCCCACAAAATTTTCAATGATTAAGTGTCTAGTCTTTTCACAGTTATTATATGCAACTAGCTTTTGCCAGCGGCTTCGCCCGCGTGAAAATGGCGATTTTCCATTCGAACTTTTATCCCCCATTTAAATCCCTTAGGGGTTGAATTTCGAAAAATACTTCCTTATTCCTTGTCTACATTATAAAGGGAACCTCTGTGCAAAATTTCAGCTTTCTAGGTCCAAGGGTTTGGGCTGGGCGTTGATGAGTCAGTCAGACAGTCAGTCAGTCAATCAGGACTTCTCTTTTTATTTATATATAAATAGCAGTTAGATGTGCAACTATTATGTGCCTGGTTGGTCTTGTGTTTGCAAGCGCGATTACAGAGGATGAGGTCTTGGTTATGTGCCCGATTGATGACAATAGGCTCGCCCCTGTTATATGGAACAAACGTAAGTGGCGAAATGTGGGGGTACCTTTAGGTACACTCTGCCTTCCCCTACCCTAAATCTTGCCTACTGGGTTCGGCAGAAATGTACTTACCACGCCTGTAAAGGCGTGATGTTATGTAATATGCCTGGTAGCTGAACTCTTGCTACAGCTTTTTTTTGTTTTCGACTATTCAAAATGATGCTATCGATGCGCAATGCAACGCTTTATCTCAACTTTGAATAGAGCCTTCTAAAAATACTATCATGCCCATTCATTTGTCACTCCAAACAAAAAACAACTGAAGACTGTCTAGACATATTCGAACGTTAATTTATCGTTGAATCCGCGCTATCCGTGGGTCCACCCCCCTCACTAAGCGTTCCGTGAGATAAGGTTGTTTAGATAACAGCCGTCTCAATGAACATCTCACTAAGTTCTACTATCAGGCAGGATTGCTTCGTTCACTACCTGAGAAGGTCCTTTAAGTAACCTACTTTTTTTTGTTATTTAGATCTTTGGACTACCTCGTTAGTCTTTCCATCAGAAACTCAGAAGCAGCCACGGAGTTTGTATTTGTGCCCGGCTGATAGCAATAGACTCGCCCCTTTCCAATGGAGTCTTCTAAAAATACCATAATGCCCATCCATTTGTCTAGACTCCAAAAAATAAAGACAGAAGAAGACCGTCTGTGGTATTTCGCTATTCTAAACCACGTATTTTATTTATTTCACTGAGTGAGCTGTAGTGTTCTCATATAATACTTATTTACATTTTACATCATATACTTACACTTCGCATCTATCATCGTTTTATTGGTTTTTGCATTACTATTCTGCGAATCGGTCTAAAACGATTCGTTTCCTTCTAAAATATCTAAAATAAAATAAATAATTTTCATATTTTTCATTGTTATGACACTTACGTCAGGCTGTCAAGCTGTCAATACTTTTTCTTTTAATTTTCTCTCATAGTTTCTTACTGGCTTAGTCTATGAAGGTTACTTTTGATTTATGTAATTTAAATTCTTTTTATCAATATGTTAGCCCAAATATTATATTTTATAACTTAAATAGTTCAGATATTGTATTTTATAACTTACATATAATTAATTAACACGCTCTCAGAATTCTACGAAAAGGTTTTGGGATTGAATATTGCTGGCTGTTCTGAATACTGGCAAGTTGCATTTCTAAGACGAAAAAGTCACTATTTGAAATTCTGAAAAATGAACTGAAAATGACAAGCTGTGGATCTATAAAAACTGAAATGATTTCACACGCGTGGACTTCTATTCTGGATCTGGTTGAGGAAACATCTCCAATACTCTAAGTTCTACACTGGTTCATTGTTGCTGCTGGTCCTCCTACTCAAGGTGACGCTGATACTGCTGCTGGTCCTCCTACTCAAGGTGACGCTGACACTAAAGAGGACCATCTTAATCACAACCAGAGTGACCTGCACTGCCGTGGAACCATAAAGCCAAGGATAACCACAACCGTAAAGTTCTTTAAAACCTCCTCCCTCCTCCCTTCTGAGAGTGTGCCCTTTTTTACCCGACTGCGCAAAGCAAAGAAGGGTTATGTGTTTATCAGTCTATGTATGTATGTATGTATGTTTGTTCCTATGTGGCATTGTAGAGGCCAAACGCCTTGGCCGATTTTGATGATCCGTACGTCAATCGATTCGTCTTGACCTCGCGAGTGTCACTAAAAACATTACAGTAAACAATACTCACTATAGTAACAACTAGTCGCCATATTGTCAAAATGAAAAAAAAAAAATTCGACGCACCACGTCAAGTGGGGTATCGTTGAATAGGCATTTGAAAATGATTAGGTTTCCTTTATCATTTTTAATTTTATAAAACCGTTTAGGATATATAACGGTTTAAAGTTATTAGAACAAACAATATCGCATTTCTGACTTATAACCGGATTTTTTTACGTGTACGGAATGAATATAAAATCGAATCGAAATCTACCGTCTTATAATAGTTATAACGAAGTTAATGAAAACTGACTAAAAAGTGTTAAATAAAAAAATGTAGTTAGAAAACTAAAAAACCCGACTGAAAAAACGGAAAAGCAAAAAACAAGCACATTTTAAATTAAACAAAACTTGGAAGCAGGCGGGGTTCATTTGAATATTAAATTATGAAATGAAAATAGAATGGACCCCGCCTGCTTACAAGTTTTGTTTAATTTAAAATGTGCTTGTTTTTTGCTTTTCCGTTTTTTCAGTCGGGTTTTTTAGTTTTCTAACTACATTTTTTTTATAACTACTTTTGTATTTTTTACTTTCCCTTCAATATTATAATGTTCAAGTCTACTGTCTCAACTCTTTTATTCCTCTAAATTCAGTAGATTTGTTACACGTCTCAGCATATTCGAACGTTAATTTATCGTTGAATCCCCGCTAACCGTGGGTCCACCCCCCTCACTAAGCGTTCCCTGAGATAAGGTTATTTAGATAACAACCGTCTCAATGAACATCTAACAAACTTCTACTATCAGGCTCGCTTCGTTCACTACCTGAGAAGGTTCTGTAACTTCATTTTTTGTGTCAGATAAGAGTTGAGTTGGATTGGTGATGTTATGATGATTATGATAATTATTATTATAGCGATGAGGAGTTAAAAGGATAACAAATAGAAGCCACTCGGGTCAATCTTCAGGTGAAGCTGTGTTTGCCTGTGTTAGTCTGTGGATAGATGACGGTCCGTTAAAATATTAAGTTTCTTCCATGCGTCGAAAAGCACGTTAAGGTGTTGGTCTCAGCTGTCGTGTTTTTTACCTTTGACAATTGTTACAGGTAGTCAGTGGCCCAAAAGATAACCAGTCTTACCAAAAGCTGCTCTAGTACCCTTTAAACCTTCCCCCCGTATACCGTTCCGACTGGATTGTGGAGGTCAGATAGGCAGTCCTTTCATGTAAAATTAATGGTTAAACGAACTTACCTTAAGTGATGTTCGACCATAATTATACGAGACGTTACATCCGAAGAGATTTAATTATTACTATGTAGTTTCACTTCTCAATGTACTAGGCGTCGCACATAATTTTTAGAGCTGTGGAAATAAAAATCATATTATAAAATTCAAACTGTTCAATATCCGCCGACCACAGCGCCATCTCCAGGTAAGTTCATTCATTTTTAGAGACGACGCTACTCTCGTTTGAAGAATTATTTGATGGGCTTTAGTTTATGGGTTCGGGAGGGACTTTAAATCTCTTCGGATGTAACGTCTCGTATAATTATGGTCGAACATCACTTAAGGTAAGTTCGTTTAACCATTAATTATACTTACGACGTTACATCCTCCAGATTTAATTATTACTATGTAGATGTTTAGCGCTTTCATTCAAACGAGATTGGTAAAGATTTTTACGAAGAGTGAACTCGATAATATAAAATCATTAAAAGTAAATAATATTTATTGAGTGGGTAAAGTACACACTTAAACAGTAAATAAAAATATATTAATTATAACCAACAAAAATTGCATCCTCTGCATAATGTGACCATTATCTAATGTTAGGTAGATAGGTTTTAAACAATCATTATTTTTACCTTATATTAACAATTATAAATTGCCTCCGCAAAAGCGTTGTCCTCGTCCACTGTTATAGGACGATTGTAGAATTTAGCGAAGGTTAGAGAGTTCCCTGACCAACCTGCGGTTCTTTTGATTATATCTACTGAAACCCCTTTACGACTAGCCGCCGAGGTTGACGCGTGGCGGGTGCTATGAGCCGTAAAAACCGCTGTATTAATACCACTTTCAATTAACACATTTCTAATCCATCTACTTATAGTTGCGGCACTAGCGTTATGGATTGGTTTCTTGGCAGTAAGAATAAGTCTATCTGTTTGTGGTAAGTTCCTGTAATTCTTGGTGGCTTCAATATACGCGGACAATGTTTTTGCTGTACAGATTTGTTTTCTATTACAGAAAAAAGGTATAGTTAAATGAGGCGCCGATCTGTTTGGAGCCGAAGTTTTGATTAGATCATTTATATTAATAATTATCCTCGAGCTACTTACTTCAACACTAGACAAACGTATAAGCGATAGCGTCTGCACACGTTGTGCAGTCGACAACGCGAGCAGAGCTACTAATTTTTTGGATAGAGAGGCCAATGTTTGGTTCTCATTTGGATAGTAATTTGAAAGGTGATCTAATACAAGGTTAGGATCCCATGTAGATTGATATCTAGGGAATGAAGGTTTGGTCCTATAAACTCCTTTCATAAACCTTATAATTCGATCGTCTTGACTGATACATTTACCCAGTATTAATGCAAGTGCAGAACGACAGGTGTTGAGGGTTGAATAATTTGCGCCTAAATTATATTCATAAACCAAAAATTCAAGAATATTAGGAACATTGTTATCAAAAATATTTATCTTGTTTGTAGAACAAAATAGCCACCATTTTTTTATAACTACATTATATTATTGTATAAGAGTGCTGTCAGCTAACGATGATATTATTATTTTAATAGCATTATCTGGTAACGATTGCTTTACGTACGATTGCTTGATAATACTGACGACACCAGGGTAAGTCCTTTCCAAAGTGGGTGTGGAGTCCTGAAAGGTGATAAAAGCAATGAGGGACTTGGTTCCAAATAAATAACCTGGTTTTGAGACAGAGATAAAAATAGTGGGTACCATGGCTGGCTAGGCCAATAAGGTACGACTATAATCCCAGTAGCTTTATCTGTAACTATTTTTCTTAAGCATTTAAGAATCAGTGAGAACGGAGGAAACGCGTAGAAAAAATAAGGCGACCAGTCTATTGTAAACGCATCTATGTTATACGCTGAAGGGTCTCGTTTCCACGATATGTATTTTTTACATTTCGCGTTCAATCGTGTAGCAAATAGATCTATTTGAGGGCTTCCAAAAGTATTTGTGATTTTATCAAAAGCAGACAAAGCTAAGTCCCATTCAATGTCAATATTTAAACGTCTTGATTCGTGATCTGCTTCTGTATTCTCTTTAGATTTGATGTAAGAAGCAAAAACATAGAGTTTCCTTTGCTCACACCATTGCCAGATTTCTCTAGCTATATCGTTAAGGTGTGTATATTGGATTCCCCCGTACCTATTTACATAAGCTATAGCTGTAGTATTATCAATCCTTAGTAAAATCTCCTTATTATAAAGATCTTTAGCGAAGCACTGTAAGCCAATAAGAGCTGCCTTTAATTCTAATAGATTTATTTGCTCTTTAGCTTCTATGTCACCCCAAAAACCATGAGCACGTACTCCATTACAATATATTCCCCAACCTGTAAGGGATGAATCTGAGAAGATTTCCAGATCATACCTACCACTACGTATTGGATTTTTTAATGTTAAAATATTATTTTGCCACCAGGAAAACTCTGACTTAAGATTGGGCGAAAGTTTCATGACACAATCATAATTGTCTTTAGAATTATTCAAAGCTAGAAATTTTTCACGTTCGAAACGTTTGGTATACAACCAACCATAAGAAATTGCTGGGCAAACCGAGCAGAGTGAACCTAGGTACTTAGCAAAATCCCTAATTGTTAAAGACCTTTTTTTTTTTTAGCAATTCGTTTTGTTTGGTCGAGTATTTTCTGACGTTTCATATCTGGCAGCATCAGACACATATCTTGTGAATTTATTTCAAAACCTAGAAACTTTTGAATTTGTTTTGGTATCAAGCTACTCTTTTCTTTATTAATGATAAAGCCTAATCTCTCAAGAATGTGTACTGCTGTTGCTGTACTTTCTAGGCAACTAATAAAAGAGTTATTTATACATAACAAGTCATCTAAATAAATAACTAGAAGTAACCCTTGGTTTCTAAGATGAGCTACTACTGGCTTCATTAGTTTCGTAAAAACAAAAGGTGCTATAGACAGGCCAAAAGGGAGACACTGAAATTCAAAAGTAGAACCTTGAAATCTAAATCGCAGATATTTTTTACTAGAATTGTGGCAGGGCACTAAAAAATATGCTTCCTGTAGACCCATAGTTGTCATGAAACAATCTTTACTTATTAATTTAGTAGCAGTACGAATGTCTTCCATTTTAAAGTGCTCCGGACTGATAAATTTATTTAGACATTTTAAATTTAAAATGAACCTAAACGATCCATCGCTTTTAGGAATCAAAAAAATATTAGAAATAAACTGTCCAGGCACGTCACAGCATTTTTTAATAGCCCCTGAAGACAATAATTTTGAAATAGACAGCTTAACATGTTCAAGCTCTGTTTTAGTAAACCTTGGGTTAGATGGCTCAAATTTTTGAAAAGGAAGCTCATTAAAAGAATTTTTTAAGCCCTTAACATAGTTTAAAACTATTGGATCTTTGGTTATTGTTTGCCAGTAGCTAACATAGTGGCGCAATCTACCCGCATGAACTGTTACCTCTACTGGTTCCTGCGAGTTTTGTAGTCCATCTTCCGAGCAGGAGGGGCTCGGTTCGGAGCTGGCTGCCTCCGACCTTGCTGTGTCGATTGTCCTTGATTGGATGTGTACCTCGGCTTCTGCCCACCCGGTTTGGTACCCCTGGTTGATTGAAACCTGGGTGGGCCTCTCCAGTTTCCCTGTTGTCTGGATGTGGAAGGAACGCTAACATTGGTGCGCTTTATTTGAAGACCTGATTTTTCTGCTGTTTTTGTGGCCTTGATCTTTTCTCCGAGGTCAACTCCGAATAAAAGTGAATCTCGTTTTATATCAGTTATTGTAGTAGTAAATTTTTTATCCAGTGAAGAAGTTATCAACTTTCTTCTATGTTGTGAGTTCTCATAATGTAAATCTAGAAAAATCTTGCTGACTTCTGACAGTTTTTTTAAGATTTCCACCTTTGGGTGGTCTTCTTTAATCAGAGACGAAGCCAAATTGCTAAGACCAGCAATGCCCAACCCCAGTTGGTTCTGAGCTCTTTCGAGGAGTTTATCCCTATGCTTAATGTTGTCACTTATGATGGCAGACATTTCTAAATTAAGCTTTGGCGCTTTCGATAAAGTGAAGTTCTCAGGGGTTAAGGTTTTCTTTAAAGTGGCTTCCTTTACCTCTTTAGTCAACCCTTCTACTAGGATTCTACCCCAACGTTTAGAAATCTCCTCATTTATAGCGGGGCCTAAGACCTCTTCTTTGCCTGTTGAATCTCCTAGCGCCTCTAATATTTCGGGCGGTAAAACCTCAGAATCAGCAATTGGCACCACCTCGTTTGAGCTAGGACCAGGGTCCTGAGGGAGCAAATTAGATGCATCTGCATTATCTTTAGCATCGTTGGTACGCGGCGGACTAGCGGGGGCTACAACGCCAGATCTGATTGGAATAATATCTTCAGATTCATCTGAATACAACCGTATTGAGTCTGGTGTTGGCGATCTTGAGAAATAACGCTCATATTCTGCAAGTTAAAGGAGAAAGAACGACTGTTGTAGTTGACTCAGTGTTGTTTTTTAGTCTTTGTACGTACTCACGTTACGCCATTCGACTGTTTATTTGACAAGCTGTTTTATGCAGTGTGTATATACTTTAAAGTCATTGTACGTATTCCCGATACGCCACTAGACTAATTTGTTATCAGCCGTGCTCACGTCACGGAGTATAACTCATATAGATGCAAGATCTCAATAAATAATTAGCAATTTACGATCGTAGTTAGGACCTATATTACACTTACATGTCGAATGTAACAAAAAGTAACACCAAACATACGAATCTAATCCTTATTATGAACGTTATAAACAACAAAGTACAAAATCCAACCAAATAAAAAAGTTACCCTAATTGAAGGTAGACAGCAAACATATCGCAAAACGACCGGACGAAAAAACTAAACATAATGGATATTTAATTATTTAGACAAATTAAATTCATTCATAGTCATTATGATTCGATAGACACACCAATATTTTGGTTACGTTATTCAAATTACGAACGTAATAATAAAGATGTGTGACTAACCTTCCTCATCCTTACTAATTGTTGACGATGAGACACGTAGTTTTCGCTCCAAACGCTTTATCTTTCGTCGAATTTTCGAATTACTACGTTCCCTTTTTCGTTTTCCCATAATAATAACACGTTTTTTCCACTAAAACACACTATTTTTGTAATTAAAACTATATTTTTGCAAACACGCGATGTTGCGACGCCCGCACATAAAAAAGGAATGAACTTACCTGGAGATGGCGCTGTGGTCGGCGGATATTGAACAGTTTGAATTTTATAATATGACTAGTATTTGCGTGGGTGCGCGAGCTGCGCGCAGCTCGCGAGGCGTGAAGGGGGGAAGAGGGGGAGCTTTGAAAAATTATTTCGAATAACGCATTGCCCCTTTCAATGAATCTGAAAAAAAATGTTACAAGTCTCTTAACTTCCGAGATCCGCCTAAAGGGGGGGTGAAGGGGGGCAAGGGGTTCAAATTTGAAAAACGGATTTTACTTCCCCGAGCCTCCTCTATATGAATCTCACGTATGCCACCACCTACCTACACCTACCTACTACCTACCTACACCTACCTACTACCTACCTACACCTACCTACACCTACCTACACCTACCTACACCTACCTACACCTACCTACACCTACCTACACCTACCTACACCTACCTACACCTACCTACACCTACCTACACCTACCTACACCTACCTACACCTACCTACACCTACCTACACCTACCTACACCTACCTACACCTACCTACACCTACTTACACCTACCTACACCTACCTACACCTACCTACACCTACCTACACCTACCTACACCTACCTACACCTACCTACACCTACCTACACCTACCTACACCTACCTACACCTACCTACACCTACCTACACCTACCTACTACCTACCTACACCTACCTACCTACACCTACCTACACATACCTACTACCTACCACCTACCTACTACCTCCTACTACCACTAAAAGAACATTACCCTAAAGTTTGCTTGTCGTCGCCCCTGAGTTACGCTTCACCCACTCAACCTTCGTTACGCTAAGGAGGTCGCCGGCTCGCTTCGCTCGCCACCTCCCCCCTTCGCTCCACTCGGTCTCGCAGGTTCGCTCCACTCAGGACCTACCTACCACCGGAAAGCTATCATGACATTATCCCTACGCTACGGGGGTCGCCGGCTCGCTTCGCTCGCCCGCTCCCCCCTTCGCTTTGCCGCTGTACCACCACCGGACAGGTTTCAACGCCCCTCAATAGTTTTATGTAAGAAAAAAAAAAAAAAAAAAGTGAAAAAGGGGGGGGGGGTTGAAGGGGGGGTGAGGGGGGAGTCTCGAAAAATGATTTCGATTAACGCAAAGGCCCCTCTCAATGAATCTGAAAAAAAAAATGTTCCAAGTCTCTTAACTTCCGAGATCCGAAAGGGGGGGATGGAGGGGGGCAAGGGGGTCAAATTTTCAAAATGGTTTTTACTTCCTCAAGCCTCCTCTATACGAATCCCTAAAAAAAAACACGTAATTCTCTTTATTTCCGAGATCCGCCTAAAGGGGGGGAGAAGGGGGGCAAGGGGGGCCACTTTGAAAAATGATTTTTACTTTACCGAGCCTCCTCTATACTGCCGTCGTACGGGAGAGGGGCACAACTAGCATTTTGGTAAAATTGAGATAATTGGGATTAAAGTTTTTACCATATTCTGCTTCATAGTGTGGAAATGTATTGCTTAAAAGAAAAAAAAATACTGATGATATATGAGTGAAGGTTAGTACTATTTTTTTTTTTACATTTTAGTTTTTATATATAAGTAGTTATTAAATAAATTCAAATTATTCCTTTCAACTTAAAAAAAAAATACTTGAAAAATACCACTTACTACAAAGAAAAGGCATAAATAACCAAATGTGACCTTTCTTTTTAATATTGCAGCAAATTTGTTATTAAGTCTAAAATAATGGGCACATTTTGTCTAATTGCGCCTTTATAATGTAAATTGACATAAGGTTTTCTATAAAAAAAAACAAATAATCATGTGAAGAAAGATTAATAAACTATATAATAAAACATATCCTTTATTAAGCTACTCTATTAGAGCTTATTCTAATTATAATATTGTTCGTTTACAGGAAATAGCTTATAAGTCCCCGTAATTTATTTTTATTTTTTTATTATTTTGTCTTGCCCTAAGGGCAGAGATGAGGTCGACGATGGAACGAGCTCACCCAGAAGAAGCCTGTTTACTCGCGACAATAGATTGGGGTTATATGAACTTGGGAAAACCGACGCAGGTGGAACACACAGGTCGCATGCGCTTAATAAAAGAATTAGCAAAGTGCTTTGTTCGAATGTGTGGAACATCGACAAGGTATGGGTGATAACTTGCAGTACGTCTAGTCTCCCGATGGAAGAAGGATGGTGGAAGCTCCTGCGCACACTCTCCGAAGTACAGTCTGTAGAAGACCGACAGACATGCAACTTTGCGGCGGGGCTATGTAGCTTGGCAAACAGCTTATCGTTGCCAATTAGCCTCCTGGCTCTGCGCTCTACAGAGTCAAGTGTGGCAAGTTGGTATTTGGCTGAGCCATCCCAAAGGGGACAGCAATACTCCATGCATACCGGACTCGAGCTTTATGTAAGTAATACTGAAAGCTGCGTTGAAGTACCGCTCAACCTTATTTAGGATACCCAGCTTTTTTGCCGCAGTTTGAGCTTTCGACTCAATGTAGGCGCCGAAGTTCAGCTGAAGAAGCTCGAGACTGTCGGTAACTTGTACAGACATACTCCGGAAAGTAGGGGCCAGATTAAACGGACTCCTTTGGGCGGTGAATAGACACAATTGCGTTTAGGTGGCGTTGAAATCAACCAGATTCTCGTTACCCCACTTGGAGACAAGACTTAAGGCTGAATTCGTTCGCTCTACCATGGCCTCTCTCAATGAACGTAGTTCATCGCTTTTGCGCTGGTTGTATAACTCTCCAGGACAGTGCTGTCATCTGTGTACCCAACAATGCCAGGAACAAGGAGGTCATTGATGTGCAGCAGGAAAAGTGTCGCGGAGAGAACAGACCCCTGAGGAACTCAATAGCATCAATAGCCATAAGGACAAGCGTAGAGTCACTTCGACGTCGCAGGCACAACTGGCGCGTTTCAATCAAACCCTGACTTTTTTTCCTAACCCCTAATCCTAAATAATTTAAAGAAAAGGCACAATTGGTTATTTGTGCCTTTTATACGTAAATTAATTGAGACATGCATGGATCATTAATTAAGTAGACAGCGCACATCTGGGCATTTGAGCCTTTTCTTTATGTTATGTTGGTTCTTTATGTTAAGTGTGCCTTTTCAAAGTAGATTTTAGTTAAAATCTGTATGAAGTAATAGTCACATCTACGTGAAAAGGCACAAAGCCTTTTCAATATAATGGTAAATAAATGTGCCTTTTCGTTCTATAAACCATGAATATTAGTGTAATTTGTGCCTTTTGAGCCTACTGTATCTCCGAATTCCTTGATGAGAAAATTCTACGAAAAATTGAGCAGATGCGCCTTTTTTTTCTGATTCCAAATATGTATATAACTCATTTTTTGTCAAAATGTTAGTTGTGCCCCTTTTTCTTACGACGGCAGTATACGAATCCGTAAAAAAAAAAAAATACGGGTCTTTTAGTTTCCGAGATACGATAGGGAGGGGGGAGAAGGGGGGGGAAAAGGGGGGGTTTCGGACTTTTCCCATACTCACCAGAGTTACTTGTTTACGAATCTGTCAAAATATACCCACCTCCCCATCCACCATCTGGGAGAACAATTATGTCAGTCAGTGAGTGAGTCAGTGAGTGGTAGTTTAGCTTTATATAGTATAACTAGTATTTGCGTGGGTGCGCGAGCTGCGCGCAGCTCGCGGGGCGTGAAGAGGGGGAGAGGGGCAGCTTTGAAAAAAAATTTCGACTAACGCATTGCTCCTTTCAATAAATCTGAAAAAAAAAATGTTTCAAGTCTCTTAACTTCCGAGATCCGAAAGGGGGGGATGGAGGGGGGCAAGGGGGTCAAATTTTCAAAATGGTTTTTACTTCCTCAAGCCTCCTCTATACGAATCCCTAAAAAAAAACACGTAATTCTCTTTATTTCCGAGATCCGCCTAAAGGGGGGGAGAAGGGGGGCAAGGGGGGCCACTTTGAAAAATGATTTTTACTTTACCGAGCCTCCTCTATACGAATCCGTAAAAAAAAAAAAATACGGGTCTTTTAGTTTCCGAGATACGATAGGGAGGGGGGAGAAGGGGGGGGAAAAGGGGGGGTTTCGGACTTTTCCCATACTCACCAGAGTTACTTGTTTACGAATCTGTCAAAATATACCCACCTCCCCATCCACCATCTGGGAGAACAATTATGTCAGTCAGTGAGTGAGTCAGTGAGTGGTAGTTTAGCTTTATATAGTATAACTAGTATTTGCGTGGGTGCGCGAGCTGCGCGCAGCTCGCGGGGCGTGAAGAGGGGGAGAGGGGCAGCTTTGAAAAAAAATTTCGACTAACGCATTGCTCCTTTCAATAAATCTGAAAAAAAAAATGTTTCAAGTCTCTTAACTTCCGAGATCCGCCTTACTACCTACCTACACCTACCTACTACCTACCTACACCTACCTACACCTACCTACACCTACCTACACCTACCTACACCTACCTACACCTACCTACACCTACCTACACCTACCTACACCTACCTACACCTACCTACACCTACCTACACCTACCTACACCTACCTACACCTACCTACACCTACCTACACCTACCTACACCTACCTACACCTACCTACACCTACCTACACCTACCTACACCTACCTACACCTACCTACACCTACCTACACCTACCTACACCTACCTACACCTACCTACACCTACCTACACCTACCTACACCTACCTACACCTACCTACACCTACCTACACCTACCTACACCTACCTACACCTACCTACACCTACCTACACCTACCTACACCTACCTACACCTACCTACACCTACCTACACCTACCTACACCTACCTACACCTACCTACACCTACCTACACCTACCTACACCTACCTACACCTACCTACACCTACCTACACCTACCTACACCTACCTACACCTACCTACACCTACCTACACCTACCTACACCTACCTACACCTACCTACACCTACCTACACCTACCTACACCTACCTACACCTACCTACACCTACCTACACCTACCTACACCTACCTACACCTACCTACACCTACCTACACCTACCTACACCTACCTACACCTACCTACACCTACCTACACCTACCTACACCTACCTACACCTACCTACACCTACCTACACCTACCTACACCTACCTACACCTACCTACACCTACCTACACCTACCTACACCTACCTACACCTACCTACACCTACCTACACCTACCTACACCTACCTACACCTACCTACACCTACCTACACCTACCTACACCTACCTACACCTACCTACACCTACCTACACCTACCTACACCTACCTACACCTACCTACACCTACCTACACCTACCTACACACCTACACATACCTACCTACCTATCACCTACCTACCTATACTACCTCCTACTACCACTAAAAAACATTACCCTAAAGTTTGCTTGTCGTCGCCCCTGAGTAACGCTTCACCCACTCAACCTTCGTTACGCTAAGGAGGTCGCCGGCTCGCTTCGCTCGCCACCTCCTTCCTTCGCTCCACTCGGTCTCGCAGGTTCGCTCCACTCAGGACCTACCTACCACCGGAAAGCTATCATGACATTATCCCAACGCTACGGGGGTCGCCGGCTCGCTACGCTCGCCCGCTCCCCCCTTCGCTTTACCGGTACCACTACAGGATAGGTTCCTTTCAATGAATCTGAAAAAAAAATCGTTCCAAGTCTCTTAACTTTCGAGATCTGCCTAAAGGGGGGGAGAAGGGGGGCAAGGGGGGCCACTTTGAAAAATGATTTTTACGTTACCGAGCCTCCTCTATACGAATATCTAAAAAAAAACACGTAAATTCTCTTTATTTCCGAGATCCGCCTAAAGGGGGGGTGAAGGGGGGCAAGGGGGTCAAATTTGAAAAATGGTTTTTACTTCCCCGAGCCTCCTCTATACGAATCCGTAAAAAAAAACACGTAAAATCTCTTTATTTCCGAGATCCGCCTAAAAGGGGGGAAAAGGGGGGCAAGGGGGGCAACATTGAAAAATGATTTATACTTTACCGAGCCTCCTCTATACGAATCCGTAGTAAAAAAAAAATACGGGTCTCGTAGTTTCCGAGATACGATAGGGAGGGGGGGGAGGGGGGGCAAAAAGGGGGGGTTTGGGACTTTTCCCATACTCACCAGAGTTACTTGTTTACGAATCTGTCAAAATATACCCACCTCCCCATCCACCATCTGGGAGAACAATTCTGTCAGTCAGTGAGTCAGTGAGTGAGTGGTAGTTTAGCTTTATATAGTATAACTAGTATTTGCGTGGGTGCGCGAGCTGCGCGCAGCTCGCGAGGCGTGAAGGGGGGGAGAGGGGGAGCTTTGAAAAGTGATTTCGACTAACGCATTGCACCTCTCAATGAATCTGAAAAAAAAAAATGTTCCAATACTACCTACCTACAACTACCTACTACCTACCTACACCTACCTACACCTACCTACACCTACCTACACCTACCTACACCTACCTACTACCTACCTACTACCTACCTACACCTACCTACTACTACCTACCTACTACCTCCTACTACCACTAAAAGAACATTACCCTAAAGTTTGCTTGTCGTCGCCCCTGAGTTACGCTTCACCCACTCAACCTTCGTTACGCTAAGGAGGTCGCCGGCTCGCTTCGCTCGCCACCTCCCCCCTTCGCTCCACTCGGGACAGGACCTACCTACCACCGGAAAGCTATCATGACATTATCCCTTCGCTCCACTCGGGACAGGACCTACCTACCACCGGAAAGCTATCATGACATTATCCCTACGCTACGGGGGTCGCCGGCTCGCTTCGCTCGCCCGCTCCCCCCTTCGCTTTGCCGCTGTACCACCACCGGACAGGTTTCGACGCCTACTATAATATTTCTTCAAACACCTAATGGCTATCTCTAACCGTTATGAAGTTACAGCCCTTTTAATTTTAGGGGAGGTTGGGGAGGGGAGGGGAGGGTATACAAATTTCAACGCCCCTCAATAGTTTTATGTAAGAAAAAAAAAAAAAAAGTGAAAAAAGGGGGGGGGGGTTGAAGGGGGGGGGTGAGGGGGGGTGTCTCGAAAAATGATTTCGATTAACGCAAAGGCCCCTCTAAATGAATCTGAAAAAAAAATCGTTCCAAGTCTCTTAACTTTCGAGATTCGCCTAAAGGGGGGGAGAAGGGGGGCAAGGGGGGCCACTTTGAAAAATGATTTTTACTTAACCGAGCCTCCCCTATACGAATCCGTAAAAAACAAAAAATACGGGTCTCTTGGTTTCCGAGATACGATAGGGAGGGGGGAGAAGGGGGGGGAAAAGGGGGGGTTTCGGACTTTTCCCATACTCACCAGAGTTACTTGTTTACGAATCTGTCAAAATATACCCACCTCCCCATCCACCATCTGGGAGAACAATTCTGTCAGTCAGTCAGTGAGTGAGTGGTAGTTTAGCTTTATATAGTATAACTAGTATTTGCGTGGCTGCGCTCGCTGCGCGCAGCTCGCGAGGCGTGAAGAGGGGGAGAGGGGCAGTTTTGAAAAAAAAATTCGACTAACGCATTGCTCCTTTCAATAAATCTGAAAAAAAAATGTTTCAAGTCTCTTAACTTCCGAGATCCGCCTTACTACCTACCTACACCTACCTACTACCTACCTACACCTACCTACTCCTACCTACACCTACCTACACCTACCTACACCTACCTACACCTACCTACACCTACCTACACCTACCTACCTACTACCTACCTATCACCTACCTACTACCCCCTACTACCACTAAAAAAACATTCCCTAAAGTTTGCTTGTCGTCGCCCCTGAGTTACGCTTCACCCACTCAACCTTCGTTACGCTAAGGAGGTCGCCGGCTCGCTTCGCTCGCCACCTCCCCCCTTCGCTCCACTCGGTCTCGCAGGTTCGCTCCACTCAGGACCTACCTACCACCGGAAAGCTATCATGACATTATCCCTACGCTACGGGGGTCGCCGGCTCGCTTCGCTCGCCCGCTCCCCCCTTCGCTTTACCGGTACCACCATTTTACTTCCCCGAGCCTCCTATCCTATACGAATCTGTAAACAAAAGAGAAAAAAAGGGGTGAAGAGGGGGGGGGGGTGAAGGGGGGGGAGAGGGGGGGAGTTTCTAAAAATGATTTCGACTAACGCAATGCCCCTCTCAATGAATCTGAAAAAAAAAATGTTCCAAGTCTCTTAACTTCCGAGATCCGAAAGGGGGGGATGGAGGGGGGCAAGGGGGTCAAATTTTCAAAATGGTTTTTACTTCCTCAAGCCTCCTCTATACGAATCCCTAAAAAAAAAACACGTAATTCTCTTTATTTCCGAGATTCGCCTAAAGGGGGGGAGAAGGGGGGCAAGGGGGGCCACTTTGAAAAATGATTTTTACTTAACCGAGCCTCCTCTATACGAATCCGTAATAAAAAAAAAATACCGGTCTCTTAGTTTCCGAGATACGATAGGGAGGGGGGGGAGGGGGGGCAAAAAGGGGGGGTTTCGGACTTTTCCCATACTCACCAGAGTTACTTGTTTACGAATCTGTCAAAATATACCCACCTCCCCATCCAACATCTGGGAGAACAATTATGTCAGTGAGTCAGTGAGTCAGTGAGTGGTAGTTTAGCTTTATATAGTATAATAACTAGTATTTGCGTGGCTGCGCTCGCTGCGCGCAGCTCGCGGGTCTGCCTACCTACACCTACCCACTACCTACCTACACCTACCTACACCTACCTACACCTACCTACACCTACCTACACCTACCTACACCTACCTACACCTACCTACACCTACCTACACCTACCTACACCTACCTACACCTACCTACACCTACCTACACCTACCTACACCTACCTACACCTACCTACACCTACCTACTCCTACCTACACCTACCTACACCTACCTACACCTACCTACACCTACCTACACCTACCTACACCTACCTACTACCTACCTACTCAACCTTCGTTACGCTTCACCCACTCAACCTTCGTTACGCTAAGGAGGTCGCCGGCTCGCTTCGCTCGCCACCTCCCCCCTTCGCTCCACTCGGTCTCGCAGGTTCGCTCCACTCAGGACCTACCTACCACCGGAAAGCTATCATGACATTATCCCTACGCTACGGGGGTCGCCGGCTCGCTTCGCTCGCCCGCTCCCCCCTTCGCTTTACCGGTACCACCATTTTACTTCCCCGAGCCTCCTATCCTATACGAATCTGTAAACAAAAGAGAAAAAAAGGGGTGAAGAGGGGGGGGGGGTGAAGGGGGGGGAGAGGGGGGGAGTTTCTAAAAATGATTTCGACTAACGCAATGCCCCTCTCAATGAATCTGAAAAAAAAAATGTTCCAAGTCTCTTAACTTCCGAGATCCGAAAGGGGGGGGATGGAGGGGGGCAAGGGGGTCAAATTTTCAAAATGGTTTTTACTTCCTCAAGCCTCCTCTATACGAATCCCTAAAAAAAAAACACGTAATTCTCTTTATTTCCGAGATTCGCCTAAAGGGGGGGAGAAGGGGGGCAAAGGGGGGCACTTTGAAAAATGATTTTTACTTTACCGAGCCTCCTCTATACGAATCCGTAATAAAAAAAAAATACCGGTCTCTTAGTTTCCGAGATACGATAGGGAGGGGGGGGAGGGGGGGCAAAAAGGGGGGGTTTCGGACTTTTCCCATACTCACCAGAGTTACTTGTTTACGAATCTGTCAAAATATACCCACCTCCCCATCCACCATCTGGGAGAACAATTATGTCAGTGAGTCAGTGAGTCAGTGAGTGGTAGTTTAGCTTTATATAGTATAATTTTTATTTCCACAGCTCTAAAAATTATGTGCGACGCCTAGTACATTGAGAAGTGAAACTACATAGTAATAATTAAATCTGGAGGATGTAACGTCGTAAGTATAATACTGGTATTCAGCTGCATCCACTTAGACTTGGGACAGAAATTGGGATAAGGGCAGGAGAATAATTATGAATGATGATGATGACATTCCTGACTTTTCCATCACACTTAGGTACCTCTGCCATTTTGTCATTTTGTCTAGGCCCTCGGACCACGAAATTGGGGTCATGTGAAAACGCCCCAACCTTTGTCCAGGATTACTTATCCTTTAGGAACCATTTCTGCTATAGAGTATTATTTGGTGAGATGGTTTAAATTGATACCAATTTATCGCATTTATTTTTTTACCCCCATTTTCAGAGGTGACTGACCTATACGCGAAGATAAGATAGCCTGAAAAAATAACGTTTTTTTTCTGTAAGTAATACAAACTTTGTGTATTATTGATGGCCGTCTGTATTAGAAAACATTAAAACAGTAGTATAATATCCATTTAGGAGAATAACATCGTTTTTTATGTGTGGCTAGGGAGTTATTTCTTCGTAATGTCAACAAAATGGTATATTTTATTGTGTGTAGGTTCTTATTTAAACCTAATAGGTAGGTATTTGTTTGTGTTTATCCGAATAATGTTTCATTCTTGTAACTAGTAAGTAATTTATTACTACTGGGAATATGTCTGCTCTAGCTCCTTCCACTTTTCACAGTATTTCAATTCTTCTCTCAAGTTCGGAGAAAAGATAATATTATCTACACTTTTTTTTTGCATCTACCCTGCTGTGTCCCACTTCTGGGAAAAGATCTTTCCAAAACATTTTCATAACATAGCATTACACCGGTTTTTCCCGAAGGGTTAGGCAGAAGTAAACCTAATAGTAGGTTCACCCACATTTCGCCAGTAATGTTTAAGTTTCATGTTAAAGGGGGCGAGCCTAATTGCCATCAATCGGGCACAACTTCATACACCGTGGCTGCTACTGAGAAATTCCTGATGATAAAATCCAATAACATTTTGGCCGGCCTAGGAATCGAACCCAGGAGCTCATTTGCACAGCAGCTGCTACACTTGTGACCACACACGCACTTAAGAGAACTTACACCAGAGAATTCTCTGGTGCCTATCCTTTTAGTTGTCATTCAGCAAATACAAGCATCTATCCCACAGACTGAAGGGGATCGGACTGCGTCAAAATAATATGATTCTGTTTAGTCCGTAAGTTAGATTATCGAAAAATATTGAATACGTGTTTTTTATTTATCAAATCTATAAAAATTACGAAGATAAAACGCGTCAAAGATTATGGAGTGGGACTTGAAACGTCACTTGTAGGTACAAAATGTACTATCATATGACGTCACACGAGTTTTCGAAGCACTGTACGTGTACATTGTATCGTCTTCATTTTTTGATTACGTGAAAAAAGAAAAAATACGTGTCCAATAATTTTTGGAAATCTATGTGACGGACTAATTAGTTTTTTTTATGTCCGATCCCCTATAGATAAACAAATCCTTTTGTCTCGACCTCTAACATGTATGTGACATTGGCTGTAATATTTCTTACATAAAATCACGGTCGTATTCCCCGAAGGGATATAGGGACAAGCGTGCCTACAGGACACTCAACTCTGTTAGTAATGTTTCAGTTCTATTCGAGGTGGAGGACTTACACATACATACATAAACTTTCGACCTTTTCCCATAGAGGTAGGCAGAAACCACAGACCTTCGATCCTTACATGCTCCTTTTGCCTCGTCCACATTCATATAAATCTGGTCATACACACACGCCGGTTACGAGTATAACTACGCACCTGTCCTTTCTGAAGAACGGCACCAATAAGATCAGTGTATGTCTTTCTAGGGCGTGGAGGAATCATTATCATTATTTGCCTAGCCTTTTTCCAACCATGTTAAGGTCGACTTCCAGTCTAACGGAATGCAGCTCAATACAAGTATTTTACATAGAACGAGCCTATCTTACCTATATAACCCAGTTAGTTCTGGGTAATATGATTAGTACTTGGTAAGAGTGGTTGTCAGACTTTTGAGCCACTGACTATACATGTGACTGTCAAACATTTAGAACTAAAACCCGGGATCAACGGCTTAACATGCTTTTCAAGGCACGGAGGAAACTTGGTATGTAATGGGTGGTCACCCATCCACAGACCAACCTAGGAAAGTGCGACTTAACCTGAAGATTAATCGGATTGACTGTTATTAGCTAGCCTCGAGCTCCTTCTGCTTCTCACCTTCTGCTTGAGCTGCTTGGAGGTGGAGACAATACTACGATAATAAATTGAACTTTACTCATGCCATTCACACACACACACACGCTTCACACTTCTGGAAAGTCCTTCGGGGCAATACAGGCGTGCTGTTATGTTTATGTGTAAAGTATATAACACCAGCGACTTCGCCCGCTACAACTCAAAAATTATCCCACGGGAAGATAAAAATCGGGATAAAAACTATTATTACCAAATTTGATCCAAATCCGTTCAGTAGTTTTTGCGTGAAAGAGTTACAAAAATCCATCCATACATAATATTATATTATATACTTACAAACTTTCACGGTTATAATATTAGTAGGATAAAACTCAGTAATCTCATTAACAACCGCAGCAGTCCATCCAACATGCATTTAAAATGCAGTTAATTGGGACACATTCGGATAGGAAGACTTAATTCCGTCCGATACCCGGTAATTGTCGGGCAAAAAGCTTAACGAAATTCCGAACAAGGCTGGCTTACATTTCCCGGGCAAAAGGTGTAAAAAGTCAAATGGCTAAAGCTGTAAATCTGAAACCGGTTGAAAGGCCTATTATTCTCATTTTCAAATACGGAGTTTTTGATTAAATCCGCTTTACTTTTCGGCTGGTGAGTGAAAAGTGAAGTTCGGAAAGGCAAGTGGATTAAGAATATATTTTTCAGTGATGTTTCGGCGGAAAGTCGTACTGATTTTCACATTGTTAAACGTCGTTGGCTTACGCTTATCATCTCCATAATTTTGCTATTACTCTAATTATGTAATTTCTCTATAATTATTGTGATACTGATAAAAATACTGCAATAGTACATTACTGCAGAATCCAGTAAGTAAGCCTTCCTGGCCAAGTATGAGTTAACCGGACCGAACCGCAGGTGAGGTCTGGTTATATACGAGGCCAGGATGGCTTTCTTACTGGTTGAGGTTTGTATAATGCTTTTCTCAAAAATTAAAGAAAGTTTAACAACAAATTCGTTTAATTAATATTGAAGGTTACATTCTTATGTGAAAAACACAATAGCACTTTTTGGCCGACCCGGGAATCAAACCCAGGACCTCACGCTCTGCAGTCGAGCTTGCGACCACTAGACCAACGAGGCAGTTTAGGAAACAACTTTAGAAAAAACTTTTTAATAAACTGAAATTACTAAATACAATCATAAAATCCCACCAAAAAGAGAGATAGATATTATATTTGGAACCTCCCTTCTATAACCATGTTATAATGGCTAAACTCTAATCTGTGTCTGGTACTATGTTTTTTTTTCTAAGCAGATCTAAAGAGGATGACCTAGTGTCCAGTAAGTAAATTACATACTTACTTACTGGACAGTAGGAGATTCCAAATTTAAAATCTCGCTTCTTACTGGACAGTTGTGAATAAATCTCCGGTAAAGTTCACTTTCTGGATACTTTTTAGAGATGTTATGGCAACATTACATACCATTTTTGAGAAATAGTACATTACTGCAGAATCCAGTAAGTAAGCCTTCCTGGCCAAGTATGAGTTAACCGGACCGAACCGCAGGTGAGGTCTGGTTATATACGAGGCCAGGATGGCTTTCTTACTGGTTGAGGTTTGTATAATGCTTTTCTCAAAAATTAAAGAAAGTTTAACAACAAATTCGTTTAATTAATATTGAAGGTTACATTCATATGTGAAAAACACAATAGCACTTTTTGGCCGACCCGGGAATCGAACCCAGGACCTCACGCTCTGCAGTCGAGCTTGCGACCGCTAGACCAACGAGGCAGTTTAGGAAACAACTTTAGAAAAAACTTTTTAACAAACTGAAATTACTAAATACAATCATAAAATCCCACACTTTATATGTCATACCAAAAAGAGAGATAGATATATATTTGGAACCTCCCTTCTATAACCATGTTATAATGGCTAAACTCTAATCTGTGTCTGGTACTATGTTTTTTTTTCTAAGCAGATCTAAAGAGGATGACCTAGTGTCCAGTAAGTAAATTACATACTTACTTACTGGACAGTAGGAGATTCCAAATTTAAAATCTCGCTTCTTACTGGACAGTTGTGAATAAGTCTCCGGTAAAGTTCACTTTCTGGATACTTTTTAGAGATGTTATGGCAACATTACATACCATTTTTGAGAAAAGAATATTTTCACCACTATTATGCATCTTTACGACCGCCGACTACTGAGCATGAAGTTTTGTTTTCGAATCCCAGGTTGGGCAAAGTAGGTATTATTGGGTTTTTCCATTAGGAATTTCACAGCAGCAGCCTGGATCTGGATTTGTGCCCGATTTAAGGTAATAGCCCCCCCCCCCCCCCTATTACATAGGACTTAAACATAACTGGGGAAATGTGGGTGTACAATAAGGTTCCCCTCTGTCTCACCCCTTGGGGTAATCATCATCATCATCAGTCTATAATGTTCCCACTTCAGGGACTCAGGCTTCTCTAGGAGAGGGGTGAGCTATAATCCACTACGCGGGCCTAGTGCGAATTTGTAGATTTTTGCTTTTAAGACATGCTGGTTTCCTCACGATGTTTTCCTTCACCGTTTTGAGAGCAGCGGTGATGAAATAAATTACACAAAGTAATGTGCCTGCCTGGGTTCGTACTCACGACTTACTGTTCGTAAGTCGGGGCCACCACCACTAGCACCACCTCACCGCTGCCACTTTGTGGTATTACAGGCCTGCTGTTAAATATGCAAAAAAATAACAAACTCCGGATCAGTAACAACACGCAAAAAAGTATCTCTAGTTCATTTTATGTAATGTCCCTTGGCTCGTAAAGCATGGCGTGTAACAAGCCCACAACCGTTTCTCTTTTATTTTATGTCCTAGCGAGTGATATGGCGGTGTTATGTCCACTTTATACGTTGTCCTGAATTGGAGTCGCCCTAATAATAACAATTTATCGTCCCGAACATTTATGTTGCATGTTTTATTGAAAGACACGGGTGTAGCTAATGTGTTTTTAAACTACTTCTGAAAAAGGAGAAGGTTATGTGTACGGTTATGTTGTAATAATTAGTGTGGGTGTACCTACTATCATACTACCTGTGCACCTCTGCATAACCCTTCAAAGATTACAGGCCTGATGTTATGGTCATTCAGTGCCTGACGAAAACGTATGCAAAGTGAGCGCAGCCTGCGACCTTTCGCGTCCGGCCCTGGTTCAACCCGTGGTCCGGGGCGAGTGGGAATGGGACGTCGTCGCCTTCTTCTGCGAAGCAGTGATGCTAGCAAAGAAGGTGGCGGAACGTGAGAGGGAGAAAACATCGCGTCTCAGCCGCCACGGAAGATGTTCCGGGCGTCGGGGGCCACGTGTTGGCTTCCGGCCACCGTAGGCGTAGGCCTGTTGACGGTGAGTAATGGGCTAGCTCACCGTCCTATGACGCGTTATGTTCCACGAGGCGGCAAAATTGCAGGGCCCGCAAGAGCCGCGGGGCTGCTGGTTGTTTGAAAGAGATACCGCAGTCCCGGACACAAAGGGCTAAGAAGGAACATGGGTGGTTTTTATTCAGTAGAAGTCTGACACTCCCTTCCGGTGCGCCCAGAGCGGGAGGAGTCATTCGATGATTTACTTATATTCCTGTGTCCCCTAGATGGGGCAGAGGGC
Organism: Diarsia mendica; assembly: GCA_949316265.1. Lineage (NCBI taxonomy): Eukaryota > Metazoa > Arthropoda > Insecta > Lepidoptera > Noctuidae > Diarsia > Diarsia mendica. The sequence continues at coordinate 17,708,073 of OX438909.1, read as the reverse complement.
TTCCACAATGCGCCGCCATCCCGTTCGGTCTTGAGCTTCGCGTTTCAATTCGCTCCAAGTCTTCCCTATGTTCTTCGCCTCTGCGATGATCGTCCGCCGCCAGGTTTGCTTTGGGCGGCCACGCTTACGCTTTCCTTGGGGATTCCAGTCTAGGGCTTGCCTCGGTATGTGATTAGGGTCCCTTCGGAGCGTGTGGCCGATCCAGTTCCACTTGCGGCGTTTGATCTGCTGGTCGATCGGGGTCTCATCGCAGCGTTCCCACAGTTCTACATTGGAGATTTTCTCGGGCCAGTAAACACCAAGAATACGGCGAAGACAGCGGTTGATGAAGACCTGGAGCCGGTGCGAGATGTCCTTAGCCACCTTCCACGTCTCACATCCGTACAGCAACACGGTTTTCACGTTTGACCGGAATATCTTGAGCTTAACTCTCCTAGTCAACTTCCGTGATTGCCATACAGGGCGCAGCTGTGCGAAGGTTGCTTTTGCCCTGGCGATTCTCGAAGCGATGTCCTCTTCGGTCCCTCCAGTTTCCGACACTACGCTACCGAGGTATGTGAATTTGTGGACCCTTTCCACAGCCTCTGTACCAATGTGCAGCGGCAAAGAGCTTGTCGCCCCTCGCCTCATTTCCTGGGTCTTCCGGGTGTTGATTTTTAGTCCCATCTCCTTTGCCTCTCGTTGTAGGTCATCCAGCTTAGCTTGCATGTCTGTTCTTGTGTGACTCAGCAGGCATATGTCATCGGCATAATCCAGGTCTTCCAAGACGTTGGATAGTCCCCACTCTATGCCGCGACGCTTGTTAGATACTGCATTGCTCATGATGCCATCGAGAACAACAAGAAATAGGAGAGGTGAGAGCAGACACCCCTGTCGTACGCCCGCATGTACCGGTATGTCCTCCGAGACGAGGCCGTCGTGTGTCACTCTACAGGAGTACTTCCCGTAGATGGCTTTAATCATGTTGGTAATTTTCTCGGGGACCCCAATTTTTCGCAATCGGTCCCAGATGCAACACCAGCTCAGCGTATCGAAGGCTTTTTCGAAGTCCACGAAGGTCAAATACATTTCCCTCTGCCATTCTGATGCCTGTTCGAGGATTATGCGCAAGGTATTGATCTGGTCCGTACACGATCGGTTGGGTCGGAAACCAGCTTGTTCTTTGCGAAGAAGAGGTTCAACGGCCCTCGATAATCTGTCTAGGATAATCTTGCACAGCACCTTAGACGGGATCGAGAGCAAGGTAATGCCTCTCCAATTGCCACATTCACTGAGGTCTCCTTTCTTGGGCACGGTGATGAGAAGGCCCTTATTCCAGTCGTCGGGTAACTCTTCGGCTGACCAGATGTTCCGCAAGAGGGGTGTCAGCGCGTTTGCGGCTGTAGGCACGTCCGCTCTCAGCATTTCTGCCGTGATGAGATCGACTCCTGGGGCTTTGCCATTTTTGAGTGATCGGATGGCTTTCACTACTTCCTCCTCAGTGGGGGGAGACACGTCAATGTCGAGGCTTTGTGCGCAGCCTAAAGATAACTCGCAAACTACACGACTCTGCGAAAAGCATAGCTCCTAATGGCAGTAAAGTCATTAATAGATTTAACTACATACACGTAGCATGTCGAAAGTTCTTGCAAAACTCGTAATTAGAAAAAAATTGGGAGGTTGCGGGTCATTTGAATCATTCCGTCCTTGGAGACTATGGCCAAAATTTGATAATATGATTTGATGATTATGTCCATGCATATCTTGTAGGTATTTATTTTAATGTTCAGTAGGCAATACTGAACATTAAATACCCCGCGTGGTAGATTATAGCCCATCCCTCTCCCAGGGAGAAGGTCAAAGTCCTTGCAGTCTGAACATTATAGTCTGACGATGATGATGGTGATTGCCTGCGCTGTGAGTTAGATTTGTAGCTTCCAATAAATGGGTACACCTCTGCCTAGGCCTTCTCACGAAATAGCGCGAAGTAACAGCAACGATAACAAAAACAAGTGTCACATCGTGTCGACACCAATTTGTTGTTCGAAAACTGTCTCTGAAAGTGCCTCTTTAAGAAATACTGCGATGACATGAGAAAACACTTATCTACAGGCTCGTAGTGTCTATGTTGTTCGTTGTTTTAAAGGTTACTTATACACGAAAACAAAACTGGCAATTTATTTAATCCATTTATGGCCATTAGAAAAATATCATGACATAGACTGAGCCTTGTACTAAATGCTTGGTGCATTTAGTGCATGGTTCTAAAGCATGAACATTTTACGACGGTTATTAAAAATTAGATATTTCTAAATAAATCCGCGGATTCTTGCGGGCCAGTATAAGGCTGCGGTTCCACTGAGGCGGAGCGGAGCAGAGCGGAGACGAGCTGTGCCGCGATTCACCAATCACATAACTTGAAATCCACATAGCTGCTAAGAGATGTGGATTTCAAGTCAGCCGTCTCCGCTCCGCCTCAGTGGATCCGCAGCCTTAGGCTGTATGTTGAACAAAATAGGATTCGCGCACTCAATACGTATGTATTTATTACAGAGATGATTCATTAAATCATATGTTAGCTATTTAAATACATAAATTAGACAATTGTTTACTTATAAATAAGTTATTTGATTGAGTTGAAATGCTAAAATGGCGCCAACGGGTATTGGAATAACAGTTGAATAATGCAGTCTACTACAGATGGTTTTAAAAGGTCCAAGGCGCCATTTTAGGGGGACATTCTTTTCTGAACTTTGAAAGTATAAGGAGCTCTAAAATACCTGTGTAGTACGGTGAACTTTTATGATAAACTGGTAAATGTTATGCTGTAGCTTTTTTCTGTGCTTATTTTGATGTTCTGAACCTAGTAAATAAATCATGCTTATAATTATCTGTTTAAATAGAAGCTTTTATTTCCCTTTTGCTCTGGCTTCTCCTACACATGAATACAACCCACTTGACTTCATTAATTACCCCATTGAATGAGTACTCAATGGAAAAGTCAGTCAATGGGTCTAAGAGGGTTGTATTGATGAGTTTAATCACTTAAACTCAGTAAAGCCATATTTTTTTTCAGTATGTAACCTGACACTGTAGTTTCAAACTTTCAATGTAGTGAGTAAAATATTGAGTATGAATATAGTCAATGTAGATGACTATAAGAAGATTAGAGTAAGACCAAAGAAAAGATGAATGGACTGTGTGAATGATATGGCCAGAAAAGAGATAACTGCTATTATGACGAGTAATAGAAGATAATAGAATAAGAAGACATGCTGCGCCGACCCCAAATAAGGATAAGGATAGGAGAATGATAACAATGTATAGTTTTACTATCAATATATTAAAATAACAAACGAAAATACTTATGAAATAAATAGCAGGAAAACTTATTGAAAGTATTTTATAAGACGTTTCCCGATAATGACACATTCTAATATACAATAAATGATACTACTGACACACCGAAAATAACGAAAAAAAATACAGCTACCCCCCGATCTGAACAAACCAACAAAATTATTGATATGCAAAGAGAGCAAACTAGATCGTGTACTGGAAAACATACGGCACACAAAAACACCTCAATACAACGAGCAGAGTCGGCAAATAAGACTGCACACATAATATCTCAGAGGGACAAACCGGTGCACAATAAAACGAAATTATGCATCATAAGCAGCAGCAACACGAATAATGTATTGTCACTAGCTGAAAACACCTTTGCAGAGACACAAATCTGTCACTATCTTCTGCCTAACAGAGGAATTAAACTTCTGCTTAGTAACATCACTACGAAATTAGCTTCATATTCAAGTGACGACTACTGCATCATTTTTATTGGAGACGAAGATTTTGGACAAACTCAGAACTATCTTGAGTTGACTATTTATATTAGAGAGACGTTAATGACTGTGCAACACACTAATGTTATAATATGCCTACCGACCTACAAAAATGACCCTTCCACTATTATGTACAACTCACGAATTGAAACTTTTAACAACTTATTATATCTTGACATTATACTCATAACTATGCTATACTGTTTGACACTAATCTAGACTTGACATTTGATCGTTCCATGTTTAAGCATAATGGAACACTTAATTATTACGGCATGGAGAATATTTTTAATAATTTAAAATATTATGTTATACATACCGATAATCAGGAACACATGGACAGTGATTCCCAAAGGATTTTTTTTCGAGAATGAATATCGTAAACAGTACTCAAATATCAATATTTTTCATCAAAATCTATGTGGGATCAACAATAAGAAAGATGATCTTGAAATATATGTTAACGAATTATCAAACTCACTTGACTTCATATGCATATCTGAACATTTTTTGAATGATACTCTCGCAAAACAGTTTAGTTTTATTAATTATACAATGGGATCTTATAACACGAGAGTCAAAAAGAATAGGGGAGGCTCGATGATCTTATCACTCAACGATAGAAACGTGGACGAACTTCAAGTATGTAAACAATTATATAAAACTGATTATTTTGAAGTATGTGGAGTTAAAGATATTGAGACAAATTTGTGCGTAATTTGCTGTTACAGGACTCCTACAAACAGTAATTTTGATAACTTTATGGATAGCCTTGAAAAACTGTTACAGCATTTCCTCAATAAACTATGTATAATTTGTGGAGATTTCAATATTAATGTCTTAAAAGATGACTTGAAACACAATTCTTTTTTATCGTTATTGACATGCTATAATTTTCGCTATTTAGTTAATTCCCCCACCTTCAAAAGAAATAATTCTGAATCATGCATAGATAATATTTTGACTAACCTACCTGACAGTTTCGTTGACAACACTAACGTGGATCATAATGGATTGTCAGACGGACACGCGGGTCTATTCTGTACCCTCAGTCTGCAAAAGGTTGAGAATAATAAACGGACAAATTATCTTCGCCTTTGGAAAAGAAAATATGACGACGAGAAAATAGATGAGTTTAGAAACAAGGTACTAGAAACAAACTGGAACACAGGAATAAACTCATTCATTAGTAAATTCAGAGAATTACACTCTTCCATCTTTAAAAAGTACAAAGTGAGGGTAAATGCTAATAAACGTAAATGTTCCAAATGGATAACCAACGGGATTAGAACAGCTAGCAAAGTAAAACGTTTCCTAAATACATTGAATAAGGCGCAATGCGACCCTTCGGTTGTTGAATATCGAAACAAGTATATTAGAACGTATAGGAAAGTTGTAAGTTGTGCGAAAAGGAACAGTGTCAGAAAACAAATAGAAATGGCATCAGATTCTGGTAAGATCATTTGGAAAATAGTCAATCGAGAGCGAAATACTTCAAAAAACCTTAACACTGACCAAATATTTCTAAAGATTGACAACACAATTATTTATAATGGAACGGACGTAGCTAACATTTTTTCAAAGAGTTTCGACAACAATGTCCGCCTTAAAGCGTGCGATCATAATTTGGCAATTGCATACCTGACTGAAAGCGTCAGCAGAGTAAACTCTAATATGATTTTTGAGGCAGTCACACCCCATGAAATTTTCAACCTAGTTAACAAGATGATCAATAAATCGTCTACAGGCTATGATGACATTCCCTTGACTTTTATTAAAAATAATATTGACATATTAGCAACTCCACTTGCATCACTCTATAATAATTGTATTGACGAAGGCCTATTCCCTGATCAGTTCAAAATTGCACGAGTAATTCCAATTTTTAAGAAGGGTTCAAAAACGGACCCCGGCAACTACAGGCCGATTTCCCTATTGCCCGTACTATCAAAAAATTTTGAAAAAATAATGAAGGATAGGCTTATGAAACACTTACGAATGCATAGCATCTTAAATGAACAACAATTCGGCTATCAAAAGTCTTTGGGAACCGCCGATGCTGTTGAGGCTTTAGTCGATGAGGTTGTATGCCATCTTAATGAAAAACATATGGTGGCAGGTGTTTTTCTGGATCTTAGCTCTGCCTTTGACACGGTGGACCATGGTATTTTGCTGGCCAAGATGGAACATTATGGTATAAGGGAGAATGTTCTGAGGCTATTTCGGTCGTACTTGCATAATAGACGTCAATTTGTAGAGATTAAGACAGTAGTGGATGAAGAACAAAAAATTATGAACTCCAATCTAATGACCGTATTTCGAGGTGTCCCTCAGGGATCCGTTCTAGGCCCAATTTTCTTTATCTTGTTCCTGAACGATTTAATCGAATTCATTAAAAAACGTATCACAGACACCAGGCTCGTTATTTTTGCAGATGATACTAACGCAATAGTATCTGCAAATAACTTAAATGACTTAGAATTTAGAATTAATAACTTATTAAAAGCTTTTGAACACTGGTTTGGTACAAATAATCTTAAGCTCAATGTAAATAAAACAAAATGTGTACTATTCAAGTCGAACGTTCGTAATAACGCTAGTCTTGAGGTTGTGTCATGTGGCAATAAAGTCGAAGTGGTTGACTATGTAAAATTCCTTGGTGTTCACATTGATGCATTGCTGAACTGGAAGGTTGAGACTTCGTCTGTGACGAAGTCTGTTAGTTCAGCATGCTATGCAATCCGAAGCCTGAGGGATGAACTGACTTTGGCACAGCTTAGGATGGTTTACTTTGCCTTGGTCGAGTCTAAGCTGAGATATAGTATTGAGTTCTGGGGTAACAGCTATAAGTACAATATTCACTCAGCATTTGTAATTCAAAAAAGAGCCTTGAGGACAATGCTCCGCTTGAAACAGACGGATTCGTGTAGAGATCATTTCATTTCTCTAAATATTTTGACGGTACCGTGCCTTTACATTCTGGTGCTGCTAACCAGTTTTGTTAAAAACTTGTACAAATTTGAAACGGATGACCAACGCCGAGTTAGAGTTGATACGCGTAGGAAAGACTTGCCTAACTCAATCCAACCGAAATTAAACGTGGTTCATCACAGTCCCAGGTACCAATCAGTATTTCTTTTCAACCAACTTCCCCTAGAACTTAAAGGCATAAATAGCATATACTTATTTAAAAACAAATTGAAGACATATTTATTGAGGAAGGGCTACTACAGTATCGATGAGTACTTAAATGACAAGAAATAGCCGTATTATTATAATTTTGATTATGTTGATTATTATTTTGATTATGTTGACTATTATTTTGATTATGTTGATTATTTTTTTTTTTTATTATCCTACCTACTCATCTGATTATTAAATTACATATTTATCTGTTTTTTCTAGTAATGGCAAACTTTATCTTTGACATCCTATTTTGCTATTTGACTTTAGTTGTGCTTTAGTTTGAGATGACATATCGTTTTTATTACTGACCTTTTTTTTAAAACATTTTTATTTTATTTTGATTTGACATATTTTTTTTTTTGTATTAATTATTCACAAATATAAATTGACATTATATTAATATTATTAATCTTTTTACCACAATTTGAATTTAGTTTGTCCTTTTTTTTGAATTATGAATTACTTAATGGAATTTGGATTATTATTATTGTTTTATATTTTTAATTAGTATGTTCATCTATACTGCCCTCGTAAATGAAATATTTTATATAAATAAATATATAATAATATACTTTTTAAGTTATAACATAAATTGTTTTATATTGGTTGGTAAGTATATTGTGGGAGACTGGTGCCTAAACTAGGCTCATGGCCTGTGTTTCAGGACACCAGAATTCCACCCCTTTATATTTTGATTTTACACATTATGTACTATGATTTCATTGATAATTTACTATTATTAAAATCTAGGGAATGAGTTTACACATGATGGCTTATTTAGGAAAATCAAATAGGGGAGACTCATTAGCTACAAATATTATTTGTAGTCTAGTTTCGACATAGATCTAGAAACGGTTCAAGCGAAATAAAGTAATGAGCGAGAAAACAGTTACTTAAACTAAAGTATAAAGTAAAAGCAAACACGTTGAGAGAATACTGAGGTGTGTAAATAGTGAGATTCTTTAAAAGAAAATAAATAATTCGAGAAGCTTGTTAGACAAATTAAAAATGACTGCGACATAATTTGATGTAACATTTGGATGCAATATAAAATTAAGATTGGATGCAATATAAAATTAAGATAGAGGGTAGACAGATATGCCTGCACCTGTAATTGATTTACCATTCACTCACATTTTTTTCCAGTCATTCCGCGGTCATGGCTTCCGCTTGCAATAGTGTCGAAATCTAGGGAGCTTATAATAATTGATAATCATGGATATAGCGTTGCCGTTACTACTAATTATATACAAACGTGTTCGCTCACAATGGGCCTCATCATAATGCTTAACGTCACCTAAAAGACAATGGAGACTGAGCTTATGGCCAACAACCGAGCACAAATCCAGACTCCTTGGCTGCTACTGCTGTGAAATTCCTGTTGGAATATCATAATAACTCTTTGCTCGACCTGAGAATTGAACTCAGGACCTCACGCAAAGCAGTCCAGCTTGCGCCCACTAGACCAACGAGGCTATCTAAAAGATCAAAAGTTTTGCCAAAAAGGTAAAATGAACAGGAAAACACCAAACCATCCTTTATCATATCAAAGTCCACACACCCAAGCCAAAACACAATTTCGTGGACGCCATATATCTCACAAAGAGTATATTTATTTTGCTGCGAACAAATCTGAGACAGTAAAATATTTTAGGGACTTACGTTGTGAACTCAAACGTTTCTCGCGATAAGACACGAGTCGCTAGAATGACAATCGTCGGATTTAAAGGCACTGCTTCACTGGGAGCAATCGAGTGTAATGTTACTGTTCAGAATCGAGCGTTACATCTTAGAGTTTGGAGAAGCGAGAATTTATCATCTGCCAAGCCTTTTCTAAACTATATTGGGGTCAACTTGTCTAACTGCGGAAAATTGGTATTCGATCAGTGTTTTAAATCAAAACCAAATCATTTATTTCAAGTTACTGTTCACTGGCCAGTTACAGGCACTTTCGAATAGTCGAAACAAATACAAATTAAAAAAAAGAAGCTACAGTCCCAGTTACAACGTATAATAATTGTGAGTGTACTGTAGTTTCCCATTCCCTAGCGTAGATCTCTATGGAGAAAAATGGGCAAGAAACTCCATGGACATTCTTTTAAATCTGAATATTGTTACAGAACCTTGGTTACATAACATCACAACCCTATTAGTGTAATCTAATGCTTAAGTTGGTATGTGGATGGTGGGTGGAGGAATATCGGTATCCATTTTATACCGATATTCCTCCGTATCGGAAACCACGTTAAGCCGTTGATCATGGCTGCTATTTGTAGATCTTCTTCTTTTCGTGTCGATTATAAACTTCCAAGTTATACGGTTTGGGCCCAGTAGGTAGCCACGTTTATTGCAGCGACAGAGGCGCTGTTCAGGTCGCCAAGGGTGCATGTATACGGACATCTGGGACACTCCAGCAGGTGAGGCATTGTTTGGTCTGGAGCGCCGCACTTGTAGATCTTTGACAGTACTAACAGGTAGTCAGTGGTCTGAAAGTCTGACCACCAGTCTTACCAAAAAGTAAAGTATTACAAAGTATTAACTGAGTTGTGGAAGTCAGATAAGCAGTTGCTCCATGTGAACATCAGATTTGACTGAAAGGTAACCCAACATAATTCTTATCGTGTGGGCAGTTGGATCTAAAGACACCACAAACCCAGTCAGAGATGAGAGATGTTAGAGTTTCTATACCGCCTCAAGGGCCTTTGACGACCGCCATTTGGTGGCCGGACCACTGGCTTCAAGCAAGCAAGGAATCTTCTTTCTGTCAGATGATCAGGTAATTCAAGTCTGCAATGTCATAACTAAACTGGAAACAACTTTACAAAGTATGCTTCCCGTGGTAATCGAACCCACGACCACCGGATCACAAGGCATACGCCAAAACCACTCGGCAACGGAGGCAGATAATGAACATCTATTTGTACCGTAAATCTCAAAATTGATTCTTGGATCGCAACATTACAGACGAATGCTCTGGTGACGGAGCGCCTTTATAGAGAACGATTTGTTGTCAAAGGCTATTCCGTGATTCCAATTGTTTCAGAAAGACTAGGGGATTATAGTACTGTTCCTTTTGGATAAATTTAGTTTGTTTATTTCTCGTTTTGGGGGAGGGAAATTGATTCTCTGCTTGCTGTTTTTTCTTTAGCTAATGTTATAAAATAAAAATGCCGTAAGAAAAAAAGAAAGAAAATTGTGTTTATTCTAATCGGTATTAATATAAAATACTTAAATAATATGCAAAACAAACAAATCTAGTAATGCCAAAAGGACCTCAGCTCAGTATAATGCCAGATGGCAACTCAGGGTACACCCTGACAACCTCTGTCAGGGCTGCGGGACTGCGAGATACCTGGGGCCAAATCACAAAGTGTTAAGAAGTAACATGGATGGGGTTCACTCAGTAGAAGTGTGACTTTCCCTTTCGCTCTGCCTAGACCCCGTCATTTGTGGCCTTCCCATCCAAAAAAGAGTGCACAATCTGACGCTGATTCCAGCTGCTGCCCACGAGTGCCTTACGCACGAAAATAGAAACAAAGACAAAATATCAAAGTCTAAAATATTTTGCACAAACATCTATAAAGCATTCTCTATAATGTAGATGGAAAACATTTTCAAAAACGTCAAAAAAAAACACATTTGTCTTGGGTAAGTGGATGTCAAATTATAAGCGCATTTTCAGACAGAGAGACATGAGATTTCCTCATTCCAACCTTTTTTTAACGAAGGGTATATCGCATGGGTATTCGTTGCGGGATCCAAGACAGTTAAATCATTTCTCTGGGACTTCGTCGAGCTTCATTGTCTCGGCGCTTTTCTTGTGGTCGCCACTGTTGATTCTGGCTAACAGGAGTTACAGTGGTTTGGGAATAGTGTGGCGGGCTTGTCCCAAAATAAAATAAAAAAAAAACTCATGGGTATACATTAGAATAATAGGAATATCAGACCTACCAACTCAATCCCCATAGAGCCACATTTTTTACCATTTCCGGGAACCGAGTGATCATTTATACAGTCATCTCTGACCCCTCGATAGTACCTCTAAGGTAGCTTGACTGCCTCGTTGGCCTAATGTTCGCAAGTGCGTTTGCTAAGCATGAGTTCAATTCCCGGGACGGGATAATTCTCAGTAGTAGAGTCTGAATTTGTGCCCGGTTGGTAGAAATAGCCTTTTCTAAATTGTACTTAAACATATAGTAAAATGCGGGTGTACCTACTATTAGGCACTCCTCTGCTTTTCCCTTCGGGGACTCAGCGTAATATGTGTTATGTTATGATTACAGTGTGAAGTTGTGAAATAATCTGAAAAGTACCTACTAAAAACAAGTCGAGGTTCCAAATGAATTCAAAATTCCGTTGATTCTGCTTTGCACCATAAACTCGGTCTTATTGTTTGTCAAATAGGTACATAATAATTTCTGCGTAAATATAATAGCATAAGCAACGTGTGGTGTGTCTAAAGTAGGTAAGCAGCTTAGTAAACGTTTTCAGGAACACCAGGCTACATTAAATAATAACGCGTTGTTGAATATTCCCATGCTTAGATTGAGAAGAATAGTAATCCCAACATTGCAATGCAACACTAGTCAGTAAAAAAAAATACTGATTTTGAAACTAGAATTCCATACTTTTCAATGAAATTCATTTTTGGCAAACACATCATTAGCTGCCTAGCCTTTCCTAAGTATGTTGGAGTCGGCTGTCAGTCTAACCGGATGCAGCTGAATATCAGTTTTTTTTTGTTTTTTTTTTTTTGTATTTTTTTGTGTTTTTTGTTTTTTGTATTTTTTTTTTTGGAGCGACTGCCTGTTTTACCTTCATAACCCAATTAGTATTGAGTAACATAATATTAGTAAGACTGGTGATCAGACTTTCGGGCCAATGACTACCTGTAACGACTGTCAAAGATCTTCAAAGGACAGCTTGGACCAATGACTTAACGTGCTTTCCGAGGCAGGGAGGAAACTCGGTACGGATGGGTGACCCAGGTCACCACTCCATACATACATAATCATCATCATCATCATCGTCATTTCGGCCGAAAGACGTCCACTGCTGGACATAGGCCGCCCCAAAGTGTCACCCTATTCACCGGTCCTGTGCTTCTCGCAACTTTCGTTACAACCTTCACAATAATAATTATAATCCTCACAGCAAAATAACACAGCCAATTTGCAACGACAACGATGCCAGTTTTCAAATTGCACCCTTAACTAAAAGAATTCCTTCATTGAAACATTTCCCGGTGATAAGTCGGTCGTTTTGCAACAAGACAATATCATTTGTACCTGCATTGCAATCTCCTCAACATCGCGTCTCCAGAATTTTCTAGAATTTTCGAGAAGCTTCGGCTTGCATTCCTTGGGATGAAACAAATACGGCAGACGATAGTACGGCGTGAAATATTGAAGAAATTCTGTTGGAGCAATGGTTTACAGTTGAAAAGTTCTTTGAATAGACGCGACACGATAAATGTTTTCATATGGATGGAAAAAGTACAAAATAGTTTTGCTGTCAGTATTTTGCAGCGGAGATCTTTTCTGCCTTTTAGGGTTACTGGGTAATGGTTATTTAATAATAATAATAATTTATTTAGTTGTTATAGTTTAAAAGCTCTATGTATAGTTAACGGAGCACTCGCGCTTCTAGAAATCACACGGTCACTCGCGTGTAGAGCATTTTGCTCATGTCTAGGAATGTCATTAAATGCAAGTTTTACCAAAAAAAAAATATTTTTTTATAATTTTATTAAATAAAATAAGTACTTACACGTTATTTATTCTACAAAAATAAATCTAAAAGTTTCCAACATAAATCTTTTTTATTTTTAATTAACAATCATAGGCACTAATTTGCCAGTCTTTACGGCAGTGTAAAGGAAAAAAAAATACCAAAAATATCTTAATAGAAATACATAATAGTTTTCTATGTCAGTAATTTTACTACTGAACTAGCTACTAAATGAACTATGTCCATACGCATAATTTTGATAAAATGGCACGTGTTTTTTTACTGTGTGCAAAATGCATGTGTGAGAAATACGAAAAACATAATTTCCTCTTCCCTCCACATCAGCAGGAGACAGAACAAGTATTGAATCATGGGATTACCCAAAAACGTGTTGCAGTTTAAAGATTATAAATCTATTTAAATAAAAAGAGAAGTCCTGACTGACTGACTGACTCATAGAAAGCTGAAATTTTGCACAGAGGTTCCCTTTATAATGTAGACAAGGAATAAGAAAGGATTTTTCGAAATTCAATCCCTAAGGGAGTTAAAAAGGGGATGACAGTTTGTATGGAAAATCGTCATTTTCACGCCGCTGGCAAAAGCTAGTATTCATAATTATAAAGGTCTCACAATGCTGGCAGTTCGCCAATCTTCTTAATCTTGCCGGCCTCTTTGTGCAAAACAGGCTTGGGTGAAAACATAATTCTTTCTGTTAATCCTGTCGTTAGTCGTGGGATAATTTTGTGGCTAATTTATTTACATTTTATGCATATTATGTATGGTAATACTTAGTACGATTTCAACCTTGTTACTTAGAACATAAGAGTGAAAAGTGTAAGACCCTCAGTGAACTCAGCAATACCTTTTTTTTTTCGGGTTTGGTAAATCATCGATTGACTCCTCCTGCTCTGGGCAGACCGGTAGGGAGTGTCAGACTTCTACTGACTAAAAACCACCCATGTTCCTTCTTAGCCCTTGTGCGGAGGCCGCGGTATCTCTTTCGAATAACCCGCAGCCCAGACGGCACTCAGCAATACAGCAGTACATTCTATTTTCATAATTTAATATTCAAATGAACCCCGCCTGCTTCCAAGTTTTGTTTATTTAATTTAAAATGTGCTTGTTTTTTGCTTTTCCGTTTTTTCAGTCGGGTTTTTTAGTTTTTTAACAACTTTTTTTATTTCCAACTTTTTAGTTATTTTGTGTTTGTTCTTTCGTTGGTCGCGTAAAATTCTTCGCAGATGATTTAACTTTTGTGCTTGTTTATAGGATTTCTCACTTTGAATTTCCTTTCAACATAATATATAAGTGTTATATATTTTTGTAATCTCCTTTTAAAACACTTTATTTTGATACCCTACTCGATGGTATTGGAAAAAAAATTTTTTTTGAACTCCGCGATTTAGCCCCCAAATTAAAAAACAAAGAAAAATTGCGGATTTAGGGGGCTACCCCTAAATCCGCAATTTTTCTTTGTTTTTTAATTTTAATGTAGCCTATAACACTCGCGCCATCAAGACGAATCTAACGAGGTATATTTCATTCAAATCGGTTCATCCGTTTATGAGTTATGAGGGAACAAAGAAACGGACATACATACATACACGTCAAACACATAACCCTCCTTTTGGGCTTCGCCGCAGTCGGGTAAATAGCACGTCGAAATAAATTTCCACCCGAATAAAGAAATAATTATTATTATGCTTGAAACAAAAGAGAGCCAGTTTCAGAACTATTCAACCAATTTGAATAATTTCTTTAAAAGATTTTTCGTTGTGTATAAATCATAAGGGGTTGTCGTTACCATAAAAGTAAATTGTTTTCTAAAAAAAAAATTACAAAATCTACCCTTTATGCTATCTACAGGGTAGATTTTTGCAAAAGGAATTGCACGGAGAAAGTGCACTGCAAGAGATAGTAAGATTTTTTGTAGCAAGTTGCTGCTTTTTAATAGCGACACTGAGTATAATATTGTTTGCAAAACAATGACCTTATAAGACTGCGTTTTTCTGAACTAGTTTAAAATAATTATTCGTAACTTTGTGTCATACAGAATGAAAAGGGACACGGTACTTAGATTTTATATATTCGACGTATTCAGTGCATCAGTTTCCGTATAAAGATATTTTTCATCGATTATTCTAATCAAAATCAGCTGTTCCATACATGTAGGCTGTAGCTCGTGCAGGAATTGCACTTATATTTTTTACCCGACTTACGGCGAAGCCAAAAGGAAGGGTAATGATGAGCTGTTAATATTAAGTCGTTGTCCTTTCTACCCTGTTTAAAACTTTAAAGTGCTGTAGTTTGCAGTAGAAAAACGTCTAGCTGAAATATAATTGTAAAATAATAACTGCACATTATCGTAAACCATGTTAGGAAAATACTTCAAGAAAAGTTCTTAAAACTTTCCCTTGCACGATTTTCTTGGAAAACCCTGAATAACCCTTGTACATGAGCTATACAGTGGAAAACGGCAGGGTCTAAGGGTCATATTGCTATACAAACACAGGCAGTTAGAGTGTTTTTTATCGGTCTCAGGGTAATAAGGGACTATGGGTATTCTTTATAGGGTTTGGGTAACAATAGGGTATTATTGGGTCAGTGGAGTGTTTGTGTTCTGGTGTTACTCGTAATAGGCTACTGCTGAAAGTTTATCTTGGTTCTTTGCCTTTGTTCCTTGTTTGGAGTGATTAAATATAAACACTTGATGCATATTAAGGCCACTAGTATACGGCGTATTTTAAACGCGCAGACGAAGCGCGTTTCAGGCACGCGAATGTTTTTATTATAGACAAAAACGTGAAAAGATATCTAAGATAAGACATGACATGATATTTCTAGTCCTAAAACCAAAAATTCGACGAAGAATTAGAAGACATGCGACATCTACCAACCTGCACTGGGCCTATGTGGTGTATTATATAGCCCACTGCCTCTCTTAGACTTGACCTTGACCTTGACTTGACCTTGAAGAGGCTTGACCCAGCAGTGGGAAAATTATGGTGATTACGCATCAATCGTTTTCTGTTATCAAAGATAAGTATCTTCTTAAAAGAACTAGTTAAAAAACTGCAATAATAAATATTAATTCTGCCACAAGCTCATCAAAAGAGGTTTTATTACCACTTCAAACTTTTATAAAAGTGTTCAGCAAAAAGGCTAATTGCCATGATCATAGACACAAAGTCGCCAGTTCTATTTGTGACTAATTGCAATCTTTTCAATATTGACCGGCAAACTTTGAAGCGGAGTTTCTGAATGTTTCATCTGATATTCAGTAGTTTTCGTTTCTGCTTTTTTTTTGGTTTGGACTGTGGTCAATGATTAGTTGATTGGACATTGTAAAGTAATTTGTGTGGGTTCTAAAGATTTTGTTTTAAAATAAGTTTCCCATCTTTTTCTGTGCATGTTTTGGTATTATTTGTAAGAAATTAAGTAGTAGTGGACTACCTCATCAGTGAGGTTTCGTGTTCGATTCTCATATCGGACAAAGTGATTTTGGGTTATTCCATAAGAAATTTCTCAGTAGCTCAGCCATGGAGTCTGGAATTGAGTCCAGATGATGGTAATAAGCTCGCCCACCGTTACCTGGAACTGGACAGGAAATTTTGATGTTTTTTTTTCCAAATTTTAAGAACTTCTCTTCCACATTTCAACCATATAATTTGGGGGTAAAAACCGTTAAACTGTCAGTGAATACGGTACTACCTATTACGAACTTCACACTTCCATTTCTTCTTCTCTCCACACCAGACCACGAACTTCACTCACATCCTTAAAACCACATTACCATATAATCACCTTCTAAAAATACCATCAGTCCAGCACACACTCAAAACCCCTATCCAATAAGAGAAAAGATCCATTCACCAATAGAAATGGAAATTTCGAATCCAGCAAGTTATTTAGAGCGAGAATTATTTGCAAGGGAAATTTGGTTCGCGCTAAAAAGCTTTAGTTGGTCGCTAGATTCAGCGCTGCAGGATTAGCACTGCGAAATTGCAGTTTATTTGAAAGCGCTGAATTTGCTGGTTTATCTTGTTTGGTGTGTATAGTGAGATTAGTAGCGGTGTCTGCTTCTTAATTTTTCGTGGTTGTTGATTGACAGATACTTAACTAGCTTTTTCCCAACTATGTTAGGATTGGGTTTAAGTCTAACCGAATGCAGCTGAATACCAGTGTCTTACATGCAACTGCCTATCTGACCTCCACAACCCAGGTAGTACTAGACGATACAATATCCGTTGGTAAGACTGGTTGTCAGACTTTTGAATCACTGAACTGTGACGACTTTGACAGCCGGGTTCGACGGATTAACGTGCTTTTCAAGGCACGGAAGAAACTTCCTATCTATATGATGGTTGGTCACCCATCCATAGATCAACCTAGGCAAGCGCGGATTAACCTGAAAATTTAGAGGTAGCTGTTATTATATAGCCAACCTTATTTTTACATTGATTATTGTTTTATACTTTTGTTTATTACTGATTGTGTCTATAGTAAATCTAAATATAACAAAAAAACCGGCCAAGTGCGAGTCGGACTCGCGCACCGAGGGTTCCGTAAAAAAAATATATTATGTGATGTAACTAAAAATTTATGGTTTTCGTAATTATTCCTTTATCTATGCTATAAGACGTTGCTTCGTACCAAATTTCAAGATTCTGAGTTCACGGGAAGTACCCTGTAGGTTTTGATTCCCTTGCGAGTGTCGAAAATTTGCGGCATAAACGGGAGTATCTTGATGTAACTAAAAATTTATGGTTTTCGTAATTATTCCTTTATCTATGCTATAAGACGTTGCTTCGTACCAAATTTCAAGATTCTGAGTTCACGGGAAGTACCCTGTAGGTTTTGATTCCCTTGCGAGTGTCGAAAATTTGCGGCATAAACGGGAGTATCTTTTGATCGCGTTGACTTAGAAGTTTGATTTTTTCACAGCTCCAAGAGACCATAGACTTGAGTATTTGATATGAATTTCAGCTTGATACCTCCACGCGTTCCTGAGAAAAAAGGTCTTGACAGACAGACAGACAGACAGACAGACAGACGGACAACAAAGTGATCCTATAAGGGTTCCGTTTTTTCCTTTTGAGGTACGGAACCCTAAAAATAAAAAATAAACAAAAGTATAAGAGTATTTAAATTTAACTGACACCTTGCTATTGTATCGAGTCTGGTTCTTCTAACCATCATAACAGACAGATCAGATGTGTGCTGGGAAGTTTGTTCCGCCACTTCTTCTTTGCAGCTTAACATATAGGAAGTGTCGATGGATGGGCGTTTTAGGGGACTGTCTTATAAAAATGTAAATAGTAGAGTAAAGTAAATTTTGACCTTCGAAAAGTGCTGATTATCATGCAGCCTAGTTTGAATAAATGAGTTTGATTTTGAACCTACAAGCTCCTCGACCGTGTTTTTACTTATTTCTTCTATGCATTTCCAGTGCATATTAATTATTTTGTTCTATTATAAAAGGGAGTTTCCTATTAATTCCATAATGATAACCATCTGACCTCTTTACATAAACATGTTTTTATTTTCAATTAACCAGCTTAGTATTAAAGTTAATATTATAATGTTTTATTTTTACATAAATAGCATGAAAGCTATTCATGTTAACGTTCCGTGTTGAAGCTGAAAATATTATGGAAAATTATACGTCTAAGTACTAACAACATGCAAAATTGGTGTAATGGAAATTTCCTTTAATTACATTAAAATTAGAACTTAAAACAGATTTCCGTTCAATCATGGGTATATAAAGTAAGCTTGTTACCCACGAATACCCCTCAAGCTAAAGAGAAAATATATAAGTCCGTGATTAGAGCTCTCATACTGTATGAACCGGAATTGAATGCTGGGCTGTGAAAAAGATGAATTCAAAAAAGATATAACGGAGATAAGAATGTTGAGGTGGAGGTGTGATGTAAAAAGAATGGATAAAGTAAGGATGAGTATATTAAACTAGCTGACCCGTGCCCACTTCGTTGGGCATAATTAGTCGAAAGTGTGCTAATTACGTTTCGAAAAATTCAATTTCGGGGACGTCCGCTGCGTAAGGAGCCGACCAGGCGACTGAGCCGCGCGGGTACCTACCTCTCAGATCTGATGTAAAAGGCCACGCCCCTTTCTCCCGAAGTGGGCACGAACGCGAACCGAATTAAACCCGAAACCATCCCGCGCCCGCCGCAGCTTTGCTTTTATCTCCGATTCACTTTGCAAAACGGACTACCACGTAAAAGCCTTTTTATTTTTCGTATACCCTATGACACTCAGCAATAATGTAGCTATCTATTGGTGAAAGAATTTTTAAAATCGGTTCAGTAGATCCCGAGATTACCCCTTACAATTTAACAAATATACACACAAACTTTACCTCTTTATAATATTAGTATAGATATAGAAGTATAGATATAGATTAATTTAGAAAGTTGCACCCACGACCCGTTTTTTTAGTTGAATGTAAAAGTAGTAGTTCATGCCACTATGTACTGCTGACAAACCAATTTCCACGAACTAATTCCACGTATTCAAATAAACAAAACTGCTATAAAACAAACATCCAATATAAAATGCTAATGCTGCAGTAGCTTTGAAAATAAAGTGAATATTGACCGCGCCGAGCGTATGCTACCTCAGATTAGCAACCCTATTAGTGGTGGTTCAAACTTCGCTTGTAATACTGTTAGAATAAAGTTCTAATCAGCTTGCACTACAAAGCGGTTGTTACGTCTTTCGCTGCGGCCGAATAGTGCGAAATTAGTGGTATTTTGCGATTTACAAAAAAACTATTGATTGGACTAAAAAAGTAAAACGCTATGACTTTAGTTTGTTGCTTGTAGAATTATTTGGCAAAAAAATCAGAACGATGAAAGAAAGAAAGAAAGAAGAAAGAAAGAAAAAAAAGAAAAAAAAGAAAAAATATTTATTTGGGACAAGCACAGGACAACAAGGCGAGGTCAGGCGATGACATGTATTTTAGTATGGTTTTTACTCGTTAAAAGAAATTTTTAGAGGTATCTTCGCGATTTTTTTCTATCGAGCAAAGTTAGTTGTATTATGTTTTCACAACACTATGGCACTAGCATATATCCTGAAGAATATCATATATTTTTCTGATGTTGATTACTGCAGTGAATCATATACTTTTACGCATTATATAACTCGCGTTTGAGGTACCATAAGCTCTTAACTGGCACGGATACTGATAGAATCTCAGATAATTGTTTACTCGCTTGTTCGATACACATTTATTGAACTAGATACGTATGTATTGCTGGATATTCATTTCCCGTTTAAGGGTTGTGCAGATGAGAAACTTAATAAATAAATTATATCGGGGTCAGTTTCCTGTCTAATCCATTGTAGTAGCTGAATATCGTTGGGCTGCAGGTTGTTCGAAAGAGATACCGCGGCCTCGACACTAGGGGCTAAGAAGGAACATGGGTGGTTTTTAGTCAGTAGAAGTTTGACACGTTTTGGAGGAGTCATTTGAAAAAAAAAAGGGGTTGAAAAGGGGGCCTGTGCACGCCTCTAATAGTATTGTATAGATATTTTGTTTATTCGCTTCCCATTTATTGCTTTAATACGTATTATTGATAGCGGAGTTCCGGGTTATTGTGTTAAGCACCGATATCTGCACGGTGCATGAAATTTATCGGATCATTAAAATAATAAAGCTTCGGTGTGCATTGTTTTGTGGTGTTTTAAAACTGGAGCGGCTGAGGTCACTGTTGGTTTGGATGGTTGGTTCAGTATAGATTTTTTTCAGTTTTTGGATAGGGATAGCTTCAGTTGTTTTTGCAGTTCTTTGACAGTCGGGTAGTTTGTCTTTGAACCACGAAAGTTCGACCAGCGTTTCTTGGGCCTTCCTTGGTGACGTTGAACATCTTCAGACACCCACTCTGGACGATTTTGACTCATCTGTCTTGATCTATCCTGGAAAGGTGACCCACCCAGTCTCATTATAATCTGGAAGACGTATCGCTCTGGCCGTGGTAGCCCAGTGGTTGTGGCCCCGACTTACGAACAGTAAGTCGTGGGTTCGAACCCAGGCAGGTGCATTACTATGTGTAATTTATTTCATCACCGCTGCTCTCAAAACGGTGAACGAAAACATCGTGAGGAAACCGGCATGTCTTAGAGGTAAAAAAATTCAAAGACATGTGACATCTACCAACCGACACTGGGCACGCGTGGTGTGTTATTATACCCCATCCCTCTCTTAGAGAGGAGGTCTGAGTCCCTGCAGTGGGAACACTAAAGGCTAATGAGACGTATCGCTAACATCGGCGATGCCTTTCTTGGCGCATATTGTGCTGTTTTAAAATAGGCATGTATTTAAACCGTTATCTGTATATTCCCTTTTTTCGAACAAAATATTTTAAAGTTACACCAAAAATACTGACTTGCACACAAATTATCTCAAATTATGCACACTAAAGAAACCAAATGCACACTAAAGAAACCAAATTTAGTATCTTTTTTAATAGCATTTGCAGAACTCTTTTACTGAACGAATAACTATTATCAAAATAGTATATCTAATAATTCTTTAGTCTAACAAACATTTTAAAACTTTTTTAAGGAAAAAACCTACACCTGATTTACTCCATGACGCGCGCTCGCTTCGCTCGCATACTACATAACACTAATGTCTTCTGTCCCCGAAGTGCCGGGCCTCCGCCGGCCTCCTTCGTCGGCCTACGGCCCGGTGGCCATGCCGCCCATAAAGGACACTGTCGCGAGACGGTCGTATTGATATCAGTTTTAGAAATTCCGTAGTAAGATTGTACAATTTTAGAGTGCAAGTTAGTATTTTTGATAAGCAATTAGTATTTTTGTTTTACAAAACTACATTTTTGGTGTGAATTCGATAAAAAAGGTCATCTTGTTTTGTGTGATTTTTTAGACTTTTTTGTAGGACATGTTTAGGTTTTTTTGATAAGCATTCAGTTAATTAGTGGAGTTACCTAGTGTGTTGAAAAATTAAACAGATGTGCATTTAAATATAACCCTTTAAAATATAACTGTGTTTTCCTGCTTTATTTATTTCATTGTGACTACTTAGATAAAGAATAAGAAAGTGGGTATTTTAGAGTTTTTTTTATTATTTACTGATGGAAAGATTTGCCTAAAAGAAAAGAGGTTGAAATACTCAGGTGTTCTCATGTTCAAAGCGTTCTTCATATTTTGTGAGAAGATTCTTTCTTTGAAATAAACAAGTATTTAAATAAAAACTCTTTGATAACAAACCAAAGAGTTTTTGTACTTTATTTTGAAGAAAAGGTTATCATAAAATTGAGTGACTCCTTTTGTAAAATTGTTTGTTATCCTTTTATTTTTTTTAAATGATTGTTGTGCCAAACGTTTTATGAATTTTGGGTAGCTGGTGGGTAAAAACATAACATAGGCATTAGTATGCTGTGATGTTCCTATTAGACCATCCACATTTTGACAGTTATGTTCAATTTCCATGTAATAGGGGGCGAGCCTATTGCCATAAACCGGGCACAAATCCAGACTCCGTGGCAGCTACTGACAAATTCCTGATGGAAACCCTTGATAAAACTTTCCCCGACCCGTTAATCGAACGTAGGACCTCATACGCAGCGCGACTACTAGACCAACGGGATTGGTGAATGATAATAATTAAAATTAAATATTGAAAACGACGATCAAATATATTTTGAAACAGCAAATTTTGACATTTACTTTTTAGTTTTGTTCGTTAGTGTGGTATGAAAGAAATTAACTACTAGGTGATTATGAAATCTTTAGCTAGTGGTTTTCTAGCTAATGTACAGGCTCAATTGCATACAGTCAAACTTGATTAGATTTCCAACTTTATCCCTAAAGCATTAGTTTCAAAGTAGATTGTGAAAATGAGACATTTTCGGGTAACTTAATGTGATATTACGTCTATATTACATAGTTCTACGTCTCTCAGCGGAATTCAGAAAACTCGGTCAAGTGCGTGTGTGTCCTGAGGGGCTCAAACGTTACAGTAACAAACAGAGTTACTAACTTCATCGTAAGTTATAGGAGACGGCTCATATTATATGTCTGTATGAGACAGAAGTTATTAGGTTCAGGCAGATAAATGGAAATGACGTTTGTGTAATCGGTAGGGGGGAGGGGGCTTTTTTTTTTTAAAAAAACGTAGCCCCACACTAGGAATTTCTCCTGTATCGTGGGTGCGTTCACAAACATATAAACTCACATACACAAATACCCAGACCCGGAACAACTATCTGTAGGTCTTAGAAATATTTGTTCCGTGCGGGGATCGATCCCGCGACACGCAGCGCGGCAGTCCATTGCTTGAGCCACTGCGCTAACCGTGCCGTCCCGTTTGGTAACTAGCTATATAACATCACGCTTGTAGTCCCTGAAGGGTTAGGCAGAGGTGTACCAATTAGTCCACCTACATTTCCCTAGTTACGTTTAAGTCTCATGTAATAGGGGGCGAACCTATTGCCATCAACCAGACCCCGTGGCTGCTATTGAGAAAATCGTGCATGTATCGAGCAAACAGCTCGACCTGGAAACCGGAGCTAGGACTGTATGCTCAGCAGTCGTACTTGCACCGTCTCGACCAACGAGCCAGTATACAGCGTGTAACGGAAGGTAGGTATTAACCCTGAAGGAGGTGAATGAACTGTGTGTGAACTGACTA
The DNA here is from genome assembly GCA_949316265.1 of Diarsia mendica. Classification (NCBI taxonomy): domain Eukaryota; kingdom Metazoa; phylum Arthropoda; class Insecta; order Lepidoptera; family Noctuidae; genus Diarsia; species Diarsia mendica. The sequence continues at coordinate 17,684,649 of OX438909.1, read as the reverse complement.
CCAGCTGATTGAGTTACTATGGGAGGGCCAATTTTTTTTTTTCATATTTCGTCCTATGTTCTTTGGGGAAAGTTGTTGAGTTTCATGAGCACATTCACCTCCTTCAGGGTTGATACCCCCCTTCCGTTACACGCTGTATAAAAATATAATTATTACTAGCTTTTGCCCGCGACTTCGTCCGACGTAAGTAGATTAATATTATGTTAGAGTTGAATTGTTATTTTTTGTTTTAATTTAGATTTTGTTGTTTGTTCTGTGAACGTGGCGTCACCACTGGGCCCTATCAGAATAGCAGCGCTGTGACATTTCTCATAAATGTCACAGCAACATGCTGAGATAGTTAAGTGGCCTTTTGGCTTCGCACGGGACAAATTTGTATGTTTACTTTGTTAACGTTTAATTTTTTGTCAATTTGTTTTGTCCTGTTGGGAAACCAATAAACACTTTTTCTTTCTTTCTTTCTTTGTAATTGCTTATGTAAATCTGCTTAGGCTAGATTGTAATCAATTGTTAAGAACTGTAGTTTTTTTATTATGGAACAAATATAACTAAACAACTGGACACTACATTTACCGTGAGACAAATACTGGTTAGCTTGCCAATATTTTGTCGTTTGCCAATCGAGCTGTTAGCCAAATAATCAGTGCTATGCTAACCACGTAAGCCATTAATAGGTGTGAAACGACTTGGACATGGCAAACAAGCTAATGTTCAGTGGAACCTCAAATCATGGAAGGCTATGCCAAAAACCGGTTATTGGCACAGATTTCTATGATTTTGGGTGGAACTAAATTTTCTTCACTAATAATGTTTAATTTTAATGAAAATGGCTGTTATATTTATACCTATGAGTGGCTATGTATTAGGAAGCTTCTTGACTCCTCTCGCTCTGGGCAGAGCTGTAGGGAGTTTCAGACTTCTACTGACTAAAAACCACCCATGTTCCTTCTTAGCCCTTTGTGCCGAGGCCGCGGTATCTCTTTCGAACAACCTGAAGCCCCAACGGGCGTGTATTAGGAAGCTCAACTAACTTTAAGACCAATTTATGTACCTGTGGTGGTTTCTGCCTACCTCCATGGGCAAAATAAAAACTTACTAACTTACTTGTATGTATATAAAACCCTTGTTTTATATACTTTACGGTATACAGGCTCATCCGACCTTAAAATGAAGTATTTTACTTTCGCATATCCACTTCTCACAATAAGTAATCTATTATAAAAACAAAACAACAACAAATAGCTATTTTATCATCCTGTAACTAACTTTAGGGTGACAATCACAATAACGCGACACATCCAATCATCGAGCACCATTAAGCTGACCCAATGACCCGATCGTATTGACAAAGCGAACTTATTGCCCCACAGTTTGTCCCGTCACGGACTATAACGGGTGTTTTCACCCTAACTTTCGCCGGTTCTTGTTTGTTTTCGAGAAAAGTCTTTTGTCTTTATTTCGCGTTTTGTTATTAGGATTATTGTTTTTGTTTGATTTAATTATGGTAAGTAATTTGATAGCTGGTTGAGATCATTTTTCGTGAAAGTAGGTTACCTAAAAACTTTGACTGACAGCTGGTCCTAAAGGTACAAGTTGGTAGCCGACTGCACGCAGCAGCAGCAGACGACATGTCGTCGCTTCATGTCGTCACGACACGTCGTCGCGTCGTGTCGCTGCAGTCATGATTTCGAACCCGACTGCAAATAACTATTAGCACAGAATACATAATAGTACTACGTACAGAAGGGACACTCCCTTCCCCGCGCTAATATTAAATACCGCACCTCACCCCGCACTTCGAGGTATTCGTCGTCGACACTTGAGCAATGGCTCGCGCTCGTATTAGTCGTCGTTCGGTTTTCGCGACGCAGACCGTTGCACTTTCCGCGCCATTTTTTAGGCTACGATAACCCTACTAGAGTTTACGCACACATTTGCACGTGCACGTCGTGCACAAACGTTATTTGTTTATGTAGTAGTAATAGGTAATTATTTTGCGGGCGTTGTATGGAGTGTCCGAGGTGTGCTATTAGTCAAAAAAAAAAATAAACCTTCATAGGTTTCGCAAACCGTTCCCGAAATAATTTCTGAATTTACCCTATCAGTCTGCGGAGGGCTATCCCATACATTCAGTATAGTTTGTGAAACACTTTAAAGATGACGACACCTCTCACGGAACCCAAAAAATCTCCCCACAAAATAATATACACAGCCTGACGTAACCATAATTTTTATGACCCCTAAAACTTATCAAGGGTACCAAACGATAGGGTTTACGATAAAAAATAACCGTTAATGATATTACACACTTTCACTTAATAGCCTATTAACGGTACGGACTACGAGTATTAACTAAGTTATAAGTGCCCATAATAAATTAATATTAATATTTTGGGCTGTATACTTAGGGTGGAAGGGTACACTTTACCTAATTTTATGGCCATTCTTAATATTTTTATCGTCAAACAATTGCGTAATGAATTATAAGGTTTTTTGAGGAGGATTATCGACTTTATGAAAATCAGTATCTCCTAAACCAGTCATTGTCTTTCGAAAGTTACGTTATCGACTCTAAGCGTTTGACCAGAGCGTTTAAATTTGACTGAGCTCATCTTCAGCGCGTGGGCTGAGCCTAAACAGTGAAGTGCTGGCTTAGAGGAGTTCATGGAACTATTTTGGTTCTCCTTCAACAATACAACTAGTTCTAGAGTAAACTACTACAAGAGTTTACTTTGTACGGCGAAATTACAACTCTATTTATGGAGCCTAGTTTACACCCGTTTTATAACATAACATTACACTTGTAATAATCCTCCCAGAAGGGATAGGCAAAGGTGTACGTAATAGTACACCAACATTTCGCTAGTGCCCATAGCGGGAGCGAGCCTATTGCCATAAACCAGGCACAAATATAGATTCCGTGGCTGCTATTGAGAAATTCCTAATGGAATAGCCCCATAACAAAGCCCGACCTGGGGATCGAACCCAGGACCTCATGGTCAACAGTCGCGTATGCGACCACCAGACCAACGACGCTGTCTAGTAAGCCAAATATTATTCTTAACAGTCCCCTTTATTGTCCCTTTAGGACTCAGTCATCATCATCATCGACGGCCTACTAATGTTCCCACTGATGGCACATAGGCCTCCTCTCTTTTGAGAGGGAATGGGCTATTTTATGACTTTATTCATTTAAATTCCCAGAATATGATTGGTATTAATGATATTTTAATATTCTTAAATGTTTTATGTAACAAGGTAATACCTAAATTACGAGTACTAGGTGTTTTAATTTAATTTTAAGTTTGCATGCTGAATGTAGTAAGCGAAATATGTGAAACCTTTTATATTTAAGACCATTATTATTGTACCATATTTCATGCAAATAAAGAATCTTGAATCTATAATCTACCGCGCGGGCCCAGTGCGGATTGGTAGATGTCACATGTCTTCGAATTTGTTAGTTCTAAGACATGCCGGTTTCCTCGCGATGTTTTCCTTCACCGTTTTAAGACCCAGTAAACATGAATATTAAAGACAGCGCACAAATGCAAATAAAAGTCACCATAAATATATACAGGGTGCTGCAAAAGGCAGCTGTTATTATAAAAGGGTGCATCGTTTGTTTCAAGAGAGACATTTCAGCTCAGTAAGTATGAAATAAAATGGAGCCGTTATAAACAGGCCTTGTGTTCCGTTTATTTGTTTTTTATTGTATCTTTTGCGTTTAAAGGGAAGAAACGGCTTTGTTCGTTGTTACTGGGTTGTGGAGGTCGGATTGGTCCAGAGTTGTTTTTGAGTTTGTTTCGTCGTTTTTTTTTACTCAGGGGTTATACTAAATGTCAGCTGCAATTATGTTTTTTATAACGTGATTTCGATATCATACTTAAATACTTTATTTGTATTCGTGGATTCAGAATTTAATCGAGTTAAGTGGCATGCTAACGAACCAGGTTGATGTCTAGAAGAGACCGAGGTCGAGTTGTAGGCTGATGGTGAAGATACATTAGAAATACTCCGGGATGGCATAATTAACTAATATAATATTCTGAACACGCGTAATTTCCCATGAACATAGATCGTTAGCCCCACCTGACTTTGAACGCAAACTGTATGCCCGAGGATATGTTGATACATTATGGACTGATAAGTTTTATTGATTTTCTGAACGGCTATTTTGATTAAGACCTTCTTTGTAACTCTACAAGGTGTAAAAAGACCCTTCAGAAAACCGCCATCCAAGCATTCTGTACCTACATCAAAAAAAATGTTTTTCTTGGGTTGAAATATCTCTAAACTTACGCCCTTTTCGCCACCTGATAAGATCCTTACAATTCTCCTTTTGCCTCACCCACACTCAAATATCTGGTCATACACGCCCATACGTCTCTCTCTATACGATAGGACTCAATGTAACGTGATTGCCTATTCATCATCATCATCAGCCTATAATGTCCCCACTGCAGGGACCCAGGCCTCCTCTATATGAAAGGGATGGGCTATAACCAACCACGCAGGCCCAGTGTGGGCTGGTAGATGTCACATGTCTTCGAATTTTTTTGTTCTAAGACATGGCGGTTTCCTCACGATGTATTTCTTCACCGTTTTGAGAGCAGTGGTGATGAAATAAATTACACAAAGTAATGTGCCTGACGGCGAACTTACTGTTACTGTAACTAACTTACTGTTCGTAAGTCGGGGCCGCAACCACAGGGCGACCACAGCTCCAGGGTCCGATCTAGGATACCAAACAATATGGCTCATAGTCGTTCTACACATTACCTACACTTGGTCGTTCGTACGAATTTCAGAGGCAATTATTGGATTCGGACAAACTTCCGAGTGTGAATTTCCATTTCACCTTGTAAAAAATGTTAATTTGCCTTCGGTCCAGCCATAAATGCTAATATCCACATCTAATATCCAATGTGATAATTAGATCGCAATCACAGCATTTAATTAGTAACACTATCAACGGGTATAATCTTCAGTGATTCAGGTTCGAGCCCCTGTTGCGCACTTTGAATACATTAGAGGTCGTTACGCTAATGGAGGGCGCTTAAATTTGATTTAGGTATGCCTAGATTTTGTGCACTTACCCTAATTTTGTTTGGGACATTGTCCAATTATCCTTTGGTTATTTATTGATTATTATGACATTTTAATTGTTTACTTTTTGGGCAAATGGATTTTAAAATTATAAGTTTAGAATATTTTTCTTGTTACATGAAAACGTACAAATTTACATTCTGCCTAGCTTTTTCCCAACTATGTTGGAGTCGGCATCAGTTTTTTACATGGAGCGTACCGGGTAATACGTTAACCTTTGGTAAGAATGGTTGTCAGACTTTCAGGTCACTGACTACCTGTAACGACTACCAAATATCTATATTTGGCAGACGGGACCAACAACTTATCGAGCTTTCTGAGGCAAAATATACAAAGTTACAATAAACTGAAATTGGAACTTTGTGAGACCAAAAGGCCCAGCCATCTCAGCATGGTGCTGTAGCATTTAAGACAAATGTCACAGCGCTAGTATTCTGATAGGGTCCAAAGTGGTGTCACGGTCAAATCGGAATCATCATCATCATCATTATCGATCACCTGCCCTTATTCCAATCTATTTGAGATCGGTGTAACACGTCTTGTTCTTACATACTTCTCTATTTCTCGTCATCACAGCAGTCACCTCCTTTCTAGCCTTATCATCCTTCACGCAGTCCATCTATCGTTTTCGAATATTTATCTATCTATCTATATAAATAAAAAGAGAAGTCCTGACTGACTGACTCATCAACGCCTAACACAAACCCTTGGACCTAGAAAGCTGACATTTTGCACAGAGGTTCCCTTTATAATGTAGACAAGGGATAAGGAAGGATTCTTCGAAATTCAACCCCTAATTAAATAGGGGATGAAAGTTTGTATGGAAAATCGTCATTTTCGTCAGCGGAGCCGCTGGCAAAAGCTAGTTCTTAATAAAAATATTAAAGTGTATACACGAATAGGCAAAAATAAATACGTGATGTAAAATAAATACGAAAGAAAAAGCCTCGCATAATAATTAATAAAATCCCGCTGATCCCCGTGGATTAAATAAAATCCAATGTTTTTCACAAGTATTATGTTGGCAAGTAAACCTCAACAAGTAAATAAGTTTCGTTACACAATATACTGAGTAATCCCCTTACTCAATTATGAGAGAAGTTTCTGACCAGACCCAATTAAAGTAAAGGCTCCTTGCGAAACTGAATAAGCTGTCTGTACATTCAGTAGCACCAATATGTGTACAGTATGTTAGTTTAAACGAGGGACATGATAATCATCATAAAAATAATATGATAAAAAAAACAAAACACTGTTAAATAACCGACAGAACCATACCAAATATTTCGGAGTCTCGCAACCCTTGCGCTTATCACAGAAAATATACGCGGGTTAATGATTTTTAGGTATTCCATTTTCGCTTCATATTTTGAAACTGGCGTAGGACAATGACGAAAACGAAACGTCTAATAAAGTTAGATCTGGCACAATTACGCCACAAATTAAGGTAGGTTTTTACATATTTGGGACGAGAATCGAATACTGAATACCCCTCCCTCAATAAGTCCCTCGTTTAACTTAACATATTGTATAACTTAACAACATTTACAAGCAATTTTCGCCTATTGTATTGATTTCGTTTTTATTTACGTATCATCATTTTACGTAACAAAATAATGGGTGAAAAGTGGCAGACCATCCGCGAACCTTTATGGTTACTTTGTTCTCATTGAATTAAGTAGTTATATGAAGTTTTGTATTATTATAAGGTCTCATCGGATCAACAATATATTACGTAATTCCATAGTAATATAATTGCTAAACTTATACAACGATATATACATATAAACTCTCAAACCACGCGCCATAGAAATACGGCTCTTAAACTACCTATGCACATAGATTTTAATTGCATTTGGCATTTTCTTGACGACTAGCTTATCCCTACAGCTTTGCTCGTATAGATAGTACAAAGCCTTTGTCACTCTGAGGGTGCCAAGCTACAGTACGCTCAAATTATCTTGGCAGCTCTGAACATAGGCTTTGCGAAATTTTACGCATGTAAACTTGGGAATAAAACTGTTATTGCCAGATAAACCAATACTTAAACGATCAGAAAATATCTAATTTAAACAGTGAGAAATACAAATAAAGTAAATATCATAACACTTTAATACATTCGTTGTAACAAAATGACCTGCACGAAGTTCGGAGCTGCCAAGATAATTTGAGCGTACTGTACCCCTGTGCCAAATCCACCGATTGGCTGGAACGCGAGCCGTGAAAGCATGACAAACAAACAGACTCACTTCCATAACGGAAACCCATTTATATTGACCGCTCCAGTGTTTTTTCCTGAAGCTGTTAAGTATTGTTCTTATCTTCTTGTCGGCAATTATTCTCATAGCTGGTACCATAACAAGATGTTGAAAATAAACCAGCCAGAATTATGGTGCTGGATACTTCAAAATGCGCTAAATGTTTATTTAGGAATCATCATTATTTTTTGGAGGGTGGGTCGTCATCAAATGACTCTTCCCGCTCTGGGCAGAGCGGTAGGGAGTGTCAGACTTCAACTGACTAAAAACCACCCATGTTCCTTCTTAGCCCTTTGTGCCGAGGCCGCGATATCTCTTCGGCCTACAATCACCCTTACAAAGATAATTATGAAGCCGACATCAACCCAAACTACATACCTATCGACATACCGTAACTATCTATATAGCTCGGCAATATTGAATTACCAAAGCCTGCAGCTCAATCTGTAGGCTGAAACAATCTTGTTACTTGACACACTACAACCATGCAGCCGAGCCGGGTTCACGTTAACACATCAAACAATTGAACACCGCGCGGGCAATGGACAATAAGGGCTGTGGAACGGTTTTGATTTTCGTAGTATTGAGGGAGAACAGCTATATGGAGAATTTAATGAATAGATGGGGCTTTGATCGAGAATAACATAACATCACGCCTGTGATTCTCGAAGGCGTTAGGCGCAGGATTACCTAATAGTACACCCGCATTTCGCCAGTTTTGATTACGTCTTATGTAATAGGGGGTGACCCTATAGTCATCAACCGGGTACAAATCCAGACTCCGTGTCTGCTACTGAGTAATTTCTGATGGAACAACACAATAACACTTTGCCCGACCTGGGACTTGAACCCAGGGCCTATGCTCAGCAGTTGCGCTTGCGACCACCAGGCCAACGGGGTCAATGTCCCAGTTAATATTTCTGTAATTGGAATGAAAAATTAGTACCCAAGTATCACTTTTCATACAAACTATTCGCTGCATCAATATGAAATACGGTACGAGACTTTCTACAAACTGCACACACGGTCGGTTTTAACGTTAAAATAAATTAAATAAAAAGCTTTTATAATTTCCGTATCTAACGTCAAGCGCGTTATCGAGTTCCACGAACTCTGTAGCTAGGCTGGAAGTGAACGCTCATTTCGTAGAGTATTCGATATACATTGTTGATATTTTATACAAGCTTTAATATATTTACATACATTATGGCTAACTGGGAGCTGAAGAATTGGTTTGATTTAATATAACCACGGATGCTTTATACTAAACGCCATAAAGAGTCATGATTGTGTTATGCAGTTTCTTATAGTTAGAAGTCCGGTCTTTGTATTTGTGTTATAGAATTGAGTGCCAAGATTCTGGCCATGCCAAATTTTAATGGCTCTTCAATATTAGGTAACTTGATTCGAAATTCGACATTTTTCAAATAATGCCACTCCGTATCTTTTTGGAATGGAGTTTCTTATCGCACGTTATCGTTCTGATTTGTCTGTAAATGTGTAAAACACAGGTAAAACGACACCAAACACCGACTTATTTTAGCATTGATTTTTGAGGCACTTTCTAAGCTAAAACTTTTATAATTGTTTCAGCTTGCAGTCAGTTTTGAGAACATGTAAAAATATTTTATTATTAGTTTTATTATGTATTTAAACGTGCTCCATTGCAAACGTACTCCATTGCAACCGGGTGTCCCTAACCCAAACTCAATACATTTACCAATATACCATTAAAGCACTTTTGAATATAAGAAAAATATCTCCGTACCAATAAAAAAAGAATCATCAAAATTGGTATTCGTGAACACACATAAAAAAACGAACGAAAAATGTTCATAAATCTTGTATTTTTTTAATATGTATCCTGTGGAAAATGTTGTTGGTAACACATTTGCTCATACTTGTATTATTGTTATTTTATATTTTTGTAATGTGTCACTGTTTGTTTTCCCCAATAAATAAAATAAAATAAATTATAAAAAATGATCATAAATTGAAAACTACTGGGCCAAACCATGCTAAAGTTTTATGGGACCAAATGGCAAATATTCCGCATCTAACTAAAGAAGAATCACGTAAATCGGACCATAAATCGCAGCGTAATCGGTGTACATAAATAGAAAAAAAAGAAAAGAATTGAGAACCTCCTCCTTTTTGGGAAGTCGGTTAAAAACAAAGAAAACTAATCTACAGTCACAGTCACACCCATAATAACTTGTGAAAGTACTGTAATTGGCCATTCTAAAGTGTAGATCTCTATGGAGAAGAATAGGCAAGTAAATTTCGCCTTCTACCAAGTTAGTCTCTCCTTTGTTCCTCCTCTCCTTTCTCCTCGCTCCAATACTCTGCGCACTAACACCTCTCAATCTGCCCCAATCTCCACTAAAATTGCTCCAACACTATATTGCTCTGTAGCCACCTTGCATCAAAAGGACAAGCTATGACTGCGACGCTCTAGCCTGTCTCGAAACTAAAGCCGTGACGTCACCACATCAAACGGGCCAGGCAAACTAACTGTACACAATGACGTCATTTGTGAAGCTCGAAGGTTTTGGGCAATAATTATAAAGGCTTAGCAAATGACAGCTGCTGATCATAGATATTTGAGAAATGTCAGGAGTTAATTGAATTTTGAATATTTGCACAGGGCTCTGATTTATTTGGCCTGCTCCCTGCTAACCTCCTAGATTTTATTTTATTTTCATAATAGCGCCTGGTCTTTCCCCAAGTATATTGGAGTCGGCTTCCAGTCTAACCGGATGCAGTTAACTACTAGTATTTTACATACAGTACCTGCAAATTTGACCTCTATAGCCCAGTTAGTACTGGCTAATACGACACCCCCTGGTAAGACTGGTTGTCGGGCTTTCGGGCCAATGACTACCTATTACGAATGTCAAAGAAAGATCGACAAATGTCAGCCGGGACCAACGGCTTTACATTTTTATTTTTTTTTTATTTAAAAATGGGCCTGCTCTTGCCCTGAGGGCAGAGATGATGTCGACGATGGAACATACTTTTCAGGCAAGGAGAAAACTTGGTATGTAACGGGTGGTTACCCACCTCTAGGCCAACATAAGGAACTACAGTTGTTCCAAGCGGCTGGCATGGCGGCAGCCACGAACTTCTCAAAAATCATCAATCATCTAGACAACCACCCCGTGAAAGTTATTGTCATATTATTCAGTTGCTAAAAAACTCCCAACTTTTCAGAATACGCAAGCGTCAAAAAAAAACATTGCAGTCTCATAAATCTATAGCTGACCGCACTGGCACTTCAAAAAGTCAGAAAAAAAAACAAAACACTCAGCACACAACAGCATAACCTCATGACGATGACATGACTGATCCCTCCGTAATTAATTTTATCCAAAAAGGTTCATCCGTTCATTACAAAAAAGCCCATTTTTGTTTGCAAAGACATAAAGCTTTCAGTTGTACCGCAATATTTACCGTGTAATTTGGTTTTTCGGCACGTATTGTGAAAATTCTTTTCATTGGCCCTGGTTTCTGAGTTTTCGTTTGGTTGAATATTAAATAAGTTAGTAAATGGAGTAACTGGCTGTTAATATTTCTCGCGGCTGAAGCGAATACTTGAGGCTTTAATAAGGCTTTTAAATGGATGGGCTTAGTTAGTTTATTGTTGATGGTGGAAAAGTGTGAAAAGGTAGGAAGAAAGATGGGGTTTTTTTACATAACATCACGCCTAAAGTCCCAGAATAGTTTGGCAGAGGTATAGCTATCTTTATTTCGCTAGTTATGTTTAAGTCCCATGTAATAGGAGGCAAGTGCCATTTACCATCAATCGGGCACAAATTCAGACTCCGTGGCTGCTGACTGAGAAATTCTTGTTGGAAAAACCCAAATAACAATTTGGGCCTACCCGTTAATCGAACCCATGACCTCATACTTAGCAGTCACGATTTCAACCACTAGCACTCTGATAAAAACGTATGTTTCCACGAAGTAGATTGTTATAAGAATTTCTACAAAATTGAGAGCCCCATTATTATTATTATTATTAAACTTGTTTTACCGCACGGAGTCTATTTAACTTTGTTCGATTTCCCGACATTTTGAGCACTTTACCGCTCTCTTTTGGTGCACCAGTTTCATTTTGTTTTTCTTTTTTTATTGCTACAACATTGCGTTGTGTCGTAATTATGAAACGTTTTGTACAAGGGGAGTTAGACCAAATGGACCTAGAACAAGAATATTCCTTGCTTGTTAAGTTTAATGAAAAAACATGTTTTAGTTTGTAAATACATTTTTACAAACACTTTTAAACATAAATATATTAAACAAGACAAACATATATTTACAACATATATTTTTTAAACAAGATGGACCAGTGTTTCGTGCCTGGGTACTATGAGAAGAAATATCTGAAACAAACTCAGAGATCATAGTCTCTTTTAAGGTCCAGATATGTCTGACCAAAGTAGACTATGGAGATAAGTCCCAATAAAAAAAAACTCTTATTTTTATGGAGTCAACTTTTTTACTACATAGTCCCAACGAGGCTATTTACTGATCCGGCTCGAAGGACCTACTTACATGTGAAGACCGTTCAAAGAATAACCCTGGTGGAACGCGTCTGACAGCTGACGTCATCATATCTATGGGCGATACTTACTTTGCTTGTTGAAAAACTCGATTCCAAAAAGCTGCAGAAGATTTTTTTTTTTCGATTTATAAGTTGCTCATGGAAATAACGTTACTTTTACGTTGCTTGCCTCCGATGACCAAAAAAGGAACAAAGTGGCCGGACAAAAAAGGGGTGGCTGGCGTAGTTGTTGAATGTATACGTGGTTAATTATTCATAACATTTCATTGTTTGGCACGTTGGCTGAACTCACAAAACAATACTCATTGTGGAATACCACACAATGTGATAAATATATAAAAACTTCGCAGAAATAATGTAATATCCTTTTTTTGGGGCTTAGGAAAAACCAGTAGGTACCCACTCGGTATCCATAAATTGTTAGTATTTGATTATTTCTGTCGAGGTGTTTTCTAAGTTATTTAAAATACTTTACGTGTTAAATTCATAAAAAAACATGCATTTTATAAAGAACACAGGGCAACAGCCATTATCCAAGAAATTTACGGCATTATAAACAAAAACATTGGAACGTTACACCGAAATTTTTATTTCCCAAAATTTGCATTTCACCTCACGTAAAACGGGGTAATGGAAAAGCTGTCCTAACATTTGTTTTACAAAGTATATTTTCGTTTGTACTTACTGAGCCCCTTAATTAAATCTTTTCGCACGTGTTTTGCTTACGTCATCGTTTTGTTTCAGAAATATGTGAGCGAACTGACTACCGTACGAGACTGCGTGCCAACATGCAGCGAAAAAGGTAACGTAATCTAAACCCTAAGATTTTTACCTTTTTATTAACAAACCTACATTAGCGTCTTTCTTTTTGGCAAAGGCCTCCCCTTTTTTCTTCCTTCCCTTTTCTAGTATGCGATAAATTGCCATGTTAACCCCGTAAACATGGTCACGGTCAGATCGTCACGTCACCTTCACCACGGTAGACGGCGCTGCCCTTCCTCAGGTGTTCCGGTTCCTTCAGAGCCCAGAACCTATGTGTCAAATATAATATTGTTAACATGCTTGGAGATATTGGGAGAAACTGCAGTCGTCAACGAGGGTATAAATTACAAATTGAGGCTTGTAAAGAGACTTTAACACTTTCTGCGAAGACTATGATGTGCCATTTGTGGTGGAGAGTGACCACACATGCAGATGCGGAATCGTCTTGAACCATTACTTACAGACTGTAACTTCTGCTCAAACTCAAAACATTTAATATGCCTATAAGACCATTATAGGCACTTTTAAATGTCAGAAAACAAAGAAAGTGAAACTACAGTCACAAGGTATAATAACTTGTGAAAGTACTGTAATAGCCCATTCCAAAGAATAGATTTATATGGAGAAGAAGGCATGCTCAAACAATTATAACTAAAAAGTTGAAATAGAAATAACGCTCTATTTGATCAGCTTAAACCATTTCCATGTTGATAAGTGTGACCGCTCCTTCAAAAGATTTAACCAGCAAAAAAAAATTTGCTCTGTTTTTTTCTTTTGATTGTTTTTCAGTATTTTTTTTCCTACAGTCCTGCCCGAAATAAACCGCCCAATTTATGCAAAAAAAATGCTATAATCTCCATAATATATTATTGTTGGGAGGGCCAAACCAATAAAGATCCGAGACCCCAATAACCTGACATTGCATTGTTTGGTGTTGAGCTGGCGCCAGTTTTTTTTGTTTTTTAATGCTAAATGGGGTTAAAGGGTTACCCTTTTTAAGGCTAACGCATAGTTAAGGACCTCGCACACTGCGCGGTTACGACCACAACTTGACACAATTCTGCTTTGAGACTTCATGGTAGACCACCAGTTCTGTTCAAGATAGTGGCTGCTCATGCGACAAGTTACGTGACATAACGGCATATATTACCGTAACCCTACTGGTTGGAAGCCCGGACTTGCGACTAAATTTTCGTACTAGTTGAAGCTTCTGCGGCTTAAAGTCGTGGATGGACGCGTAGAGTTTCCTTAAAGGTAATCCACGGAATCGCTTCAACTCGAGCAGTCCAAAATTATTGATATGAAACTGTACAGGGTTTAATGGACTGCTTCCGCAGGCTGACGGGTTGGGTGCATACTAAGAAGAACGGTAGGTACAAGAAATTATTTCTTTTTCATTATGGGCATCCAATAAAGATTTGTTTTATTTCTTATTAAGCAATGTATCATTACCGCTGCAAAACTCTCTTTATTGAGAATAAAGTTTCTTTAAACCGAAACTCGAGTAACGAACGACAAGCGTGACGATGAGTTCGATGAACTCTCTAGCAAGGCAGGAAGTAAACAGCTGATTTTAAGCGTTGTTCAGTTAGAGTATTTGTAAACTTTTTATTTGTAAACCACACGTACCGATCGAACTGGGCGAAGCAAGGTAACGTCTAGCCACAAGCTGGGCGATCAACTGCTTGACATCTGATTGACGACGGACCGGTGAGCCAAGGCTTACCCTGTGTAGTGCTTTTGAGTGTGAGTTGCGCTAAATATAGGTAATGTACTGTAATGTGTGCGAAGGAATGAGGAAAATGTTGAGTATGAGTGTAGATGGCTATAAGAGTAGAGGAAGCCCAAAGAATCAATGGATGGACTGGGCGCAGGATGATATGGCTGGAAAGGAGGTAACTGCTGAGATGACGACTTGATGAGTAATAGAGAAAAGTATAGAAGAAAAAGCCGACCCCAAATAAGTTCGGATAAAGGCAGAATAATTATTTATTTATTATTTATTTATTTATTACATTTAGTACAGCAAAAGCCATTAACACTAAATTAACTAATCCTTTTATTCGGTCTGCTCGCAAAACCACAAGCTTTCTAACATTATCGTCTTCCATTCATCAGCAAACAAATCCAATTCAGGGCTGGTCTCCACGAGCGCGTTGAGCATCGTTAGCATTAGCATACGCGGTATAGGGGAGGTGGACCGAGCTACAGTGCGACAAAATGGGACATTAAATAATTTGTGCTTTCTAGAGCGATAATAATTATTTGGAACAAATAATTGACACAGCTCCGCATGTAAGTCTGAGGCGTCGGTGTGACCATGTATGATTTTATACGCTGTTGTTATTTGGTCAACAGCCCGCCTAACTTTAAGGGAATTAAAATTTAAACATCCTAAAAGAAATTTAGTAGGATACATACAGGGATAGTATCCAAACACTCGTTTGTAGAGGATTATGATGATACTATGTGTGTGTGAGTATGTTGTATGCGTGAGTACTTGTGTGTATACTGTGTGTGTGTACTTTTATAATACGCTATTCCAGTCTACCTATAAATTGCCACAAATACCTACTTTTTTTGTTACTTCACAAAATCAAAACAATGAGTGGGTTATGTGCAAATGTTTTTGCTACCCCCTACGAGTATCATTTCAAAACACATCACTAACAAGGCAAATATCAAAGGTAACAAAGCGGTCCAATCAATTTAAATTTACATACGTAATAACTGGCAGTCAGAGCTCCCAATTCCTGAAATTAAATAACAATTAAGAGCATAGACGGGCTGCATTTTTCCATACAAATGTATTCCCCTATTCTCTTCCTGGATAATGCCTCTAGAGTAATCGTTTTTATTTATAAAAATCCAGGTCTATTGAAGGCATGCCCCTGTCATTTTTTTTTTTTCAAAAAATGTATTACAAAAATAAATATGACTTACCAAAAACCTAAAAAAATACCCCGTTTTTACCTACGTAATCAGATGACTACCAAAGAAAATTGAAAAGTTTTTAAAATAAAAACAAGTAATAGGGGCATAGATCTATTCTTCCTTTAAATTTTGATACCAAATATAATTTAATTGGCTTAGGTTTCGAGGAGAAAACAGGAGAATACGAAACGTCGATCGGTCAAGGTTTTTTATAGGTAAAATCGTTCTGAGCTGCAGTTGTCTCTATCGCACTCACATATTGATACCGCCCGGTTGCTAGAGCGCAGCGCGACGGCAATAGTTATATATACGTATATTATACGCAGCCCGTCTATGCTCTTAATTGCAGGATCATACCGTTTCGTTTTTAATAAAAACAAGTCATTTATACTGAGTTTAGAATAAGGGGTTTAATAAAGGGTTAGTGTAATGTTTTGTTTGCTTTTCAAAGATTTCGAGAAAGGCTTTCTTATTTTTATGAAATTGAATTATGGCTCTTGAAATGATTTACGATTGATTGAATTTCATTTGCCTGTATCAATTTACCCACCTCCATTTGACTGCTTCGTTGGTCTCGTGGTCAGAAGCACGACTTGAGCATGAGGTCCTCGGTTCAATTTCCCAGGTCCGGCAAACTGTTATTGGGGTGTCCCATTAGAAATTACTCGCGCTTAGATTGGGTCCCGATTGATGGCAATATGGTCGCTCTCTAATACAGTGGACTTAAACATAACTAGCCAAATGTGGTTAAAGGTACACCGCTGCAAAAACCTTCGGGCATAACAGCTGTGATTAATTATAAAACCACATAATGAAAATAACCTCTAAAGAAGCTACAATCTCTGGTTATAAACCGGACATACCATTAGGAAGTATATTCTAGCAACTAATGACCCAAGAGCCGAACCGAGCGCACAATACGAAGCTAATGACAACTCACTAGCACATTGTCTAGTAACATTGTCTGAAAATATCTACCCGTCATCTTAGACATGAAAAAGGATGGAAAATGAATCATTTGTTTTAGGAAATAATATATTACTTCATTACGGTCTTTTAGGAAAGAACTTCTATATCAATACGTTACTTCTTCCATTCGTGCATCGGGGCTGCGGGTAGTTCGAAAGAGATACCGCGGCCTTGGCACAAGGGCTAAGAAGAAACATGGGTGGTTTGTCTGACACTCCCTACCACTCTGCCCTGAGCGAGAGGAGTAATTTAATGACTTCCCACCTAATAAAAAAAAAAACACGTTACTTCTTTACACGATCACTTATTTAGGAAATTCTCGCGGGACTTCATCTCAAGAAACTACTCAAACAGAAGATATTTTATCTTGTCAGTACAGCATCGGCAACTTAATTTTTTGGGGACAAGCCCAACGCACTATTCCCAACTGTAACACAATGTAACTTGAAAATTTAATTCAGAATCAACAGTGGCAACCGACAGAAAAGCGCCAAACCTCGACAAAGTCCTAGATGAATAATTTAACTGTCTTGGATCCGGCAACGAAACAAATTAATCGGAATAGAAAAGCAGAGAAGTATAGGAAAATCATAATTTCCACTTTTGACAACTTATAGAAAATGTTAAGGATAGCGCAATTTTAATTGTACCTCAACAACCCAATTTTAAGATTTAAGAGTACGTAATTAGATAATATGAATCTAAGTTGACGGCATGGTTGGCGCAGTAGCTGAGCGATTGGACTTCTGCGCTGCGTGTCGCGGGTTCGATCCCCGCACGGAATAAATATTTGTATGGCCTACAGATAGTTGTTCCGGGTCTGGGTATTTGTGTATGTGAGTTTAAATGTCTGTAAACGCACCCACGATACAGGAGAAATTCCTAGGTACAACGTTTTTATAACAAAAAAAAAAAAAAAAAAGTTTTAGCCACAAAAGCATGATTAAACAAAATTCACCGACAAATGTTAGCCGATATGAACCACGAATTGATGACCCATTGCCATTTGATATTTCGTTCAGCCATTCACGAAAGCTTACACAACCTCATTCAAACTCGAGATACCGATATCGAGACGCTTCTCAAAGATCGTGAGATATTCGGGAACATTCGGGAATACTCGTACGTAACACAACGTGCTCTTGATTGCACGGAGAGGATTTCGATGTGTAAATTAAGGTGAACAGTGTACCGTATCCTGTAAAAGTATGTATACGTCACGTACGTTGGTCATACGAAGGTTGGCTTAGTTTCCGACGTAGAATCTCTTTTGCTTAGTAAATTGAATTATCTAAGCATTGCATTGACAAACATACAGGGTGTACGCGTTTGCCCTTCGTAGACTGATAGGATGAATTCAGTATATCATACTAATCTTAGTACTAATCTAATATTAGTAATTACTTGATTCGAAATCAAGAAATTATTTCAAGATCGAAAATTATATGAGGAATCCGATATGATTTTGTTTTATTTCCTCGTACGCAATCATTACGCAATGGATCATTACTGTAGCTGTAATGTAGCTAAGCAGGAAGTGAACAGGTGATTTCAAGCGTCGTCGTTCGTTAGAGTATTTCAACATCCATTGTTGGTTTTTATTTTAGCCGTACCTAATATTTACATAAATAGAAGGATGTGTACGGAGAATATAATTTTATATTGAAATCCCTGTACAGAAGAGCTTCTCACGTTTACATTGAATGCTGTCTTTCAAATGTTGCGCCA
Organism: Diarsia mendica; assembly: GCA_949316265.1. Classification (NCBI taxonomy): domain Eukaryota; kingdom Metazoa; phylum Arthropoda; class Insecta; order Lepidoptera; family Noctuidae; genus Diarsia; species Diarsia mendica. The sequence goes on along the minus strand of OX438909.1, from coordinate 17,666,322 downwards.
CATTTTCCCGTTTGAAATGATTCCTGGTATCCAACAGAATTGAATTTCCATTCTCCGATGAGATTGGTGCGATTTGGAAAGTGAGCTTTATTGAAAACTATTTTTGTTGAATTTGGAATTGATTTTTGCATCCACGTGTGTCTGAATGGTTGTGCATTTACCTTTATACTATGTATCTACCGATGTTGGGGTCGAAAATGATATTTTTTATTATTATTATAAATGGGTTTGCTCTTGACTTCAATCTTGCCCTAGGGGCAGAGATGATGTCGACGATGGAACGAGCTTATCCAGTAGAAGCCTGTTTACTCGCGACTTAAACAGATTAGGGTTATATGAACTCGGAAAAACCGACGCAGGCAGGGAATTCCACTCCTTGGCTGTGCGCATAATAAATATAGGGTGATATAGGAAATTTGTGAGACATTATTCTGTAAATAACTGCCCCGTTGGTCTAGTTGCCGCAAGGACGGCTTCTGTGCATGAGGTCCTGGGTTCGATTCTGGGGCAAAGTGTTATTAGGTTTTTCTTTAGCGATTTCTCACGGAGTCTGGATGTGTGGCCAGTTGAAGGCAATAGGGTCGCCCCTTATTAAATGAGACTTAAACATACCTGGTGAAATGTGGGTGTACTTGTTAGGTATACCTCTGCCTATCCCTTCGAGGATTATAGGCGTGATGTTAAGATAAGTAAATCATTGACAAATAAATGAAGAACAAATGGCAACCTCAAATTGCCACAAACTACAGAAGTAGAACATAAGTTTTAAGTTCTGCGACACAAAGCTTAAAGTTAAACTAGACATACTACGAGTGTCTCTGTTGAAACCTCAAATTGGCTCGACGAATCAAGTTACTAAGACTACATAGTACTGGATGGTCTGACTCCTTACATATGCCACTGCAGAGGGTGACTAATTGTTCAAAGTACAGACACTAGCACATCAAGCTACTACAAATCTTTAATAGATTTTCGACTTTATCGCTAGCATGAATTTCCCTTTCATAGAGCGGAGTCCTGTGGTACATCAGTAGGCTAAATTATTATGATGATTAGGTTCAAAGTTGATTGGGGGAAAATTGAACATTATTGGCTGACGATGATGATGAATGATTAGGTTCAAGGTTGATTGGGAAATTTTGTCAGTTTCTGTTAGCTTGATCTTCTTCTTTACGTGTCAATGAGCTCAAATTGTGTTAGACCAGTATGTAGCCACCTGTACCGGTCTAACATTTAGATAGGGTAGCTAAATAAGCTTGCCTCATAAACTACAGCAATTTATGATAATGCTTGTCTAACCTCCACACTAGTTGATAGGTGGATAGGCAGTCACTTCATTTAACCTACTGGTATTCAGCTGCATTCAGTTAGACTGGAAGCCGACCCCAACATAGTTGGGAAAAGGCTAGGCAGATGATGATGGATATCTTGGATGTATCAGCAGTGTAAGAAACATTGAAATTATATTCCGCCAACAGGTGCACTAATATGAGCACATCTGCATCGACTAGTAAGTCAAAAGTTAACATTTTATCAATATTAATATTTGAGCTGACCCCAAGCGGTCGAAACGCTCAGGTCGTGGGGCCCAAGTGTCTCCTTTTAAGAAAATTTATCTCCAACTTGTTAAAGAAGCTGGCTCTTTCTTTGGTCAATAACTTAGAATTAGCATTGCCATTCAACGTGGTAATGCTGCCAGTCTTTTAGACACGTTTACGGATGAGTACTTACACCTAAGCGCCCTACTGTTTATTAAGTTAGTTCCTAAATTTTACTTAATAAATATTTTTCATAATATTCAGTACATCCGTTAAAATGTTGCGGACATTTTTCTGCATTTCTCTAAAACAAAAGACGATACCGAAAACTTTTACCGTAACCATTGATCCTAAGATACCCCGGTCTAACATCGTACTACGATCCAGAGCTCCACGGTAACAAATTGCATAAAGAGTCGTTGGCTTTCAGCGGCTCTGAATAAAACGGCAATTGGGACATCTCTGCTATTACCATAAAGGTCTACAAATGGCTGTTAAAAGTACACTTTGTTTTATTGTAGTGTATTTTAGGTTCTTTGGATGTTTTATGTGATTTTGATGGTACCTACTGTAGGAATTTCTTTCACAAAAAGTGCTTTTTGTAATTTACAAATACAATCATGATGTTATGAGCAGTGTTTTGTACAAAAAAGTTTTATCATTGGAGAAAACTAAGAGGAATTTATTCCTACATGTTCATTTAGAATTTTAGAGGTTTGCTAAAATTTTTTTGGAAAAAAATTACAATTATTATTTTTTGTTGGGTGCACTTGCAGCATCTGCCAAATATACTAAGTGAAAAAAAGGATCACAGTCATATATATCAGACTATAAGCAGCCATACAATATAGTTTCTTTTTTCTAAAATTTGAGTTTTTTGGCAGTAAACTCAATTTTACTCCTATTTCGACTGCAAAGGATACACCGAAACATTTCTATCTTCTTTTTAAAATTGCACCGACTGTAATAATATATTCATCACTCCCCAAGCCGTAAAAGTCAAACGAAGGAAATGTAAATTCTAGATGACTCTCAACGAAATGGATGCAAGCCGTAAAACATTACGAGAAATTAACTTTAAGCAGAAAAATTCACAAATTTCCATCGTAAAATAAAAAAATATTCTGGTCTTAACCAAGAAAATGTACCACATAAAATTGCATGCAGCGATAAAATTCGAGGATGTGTCTTGAAATGGTTCGGAGCAGAAGGTTTAGTTGACTATAACGATGATCATTGAAAAATAATGTCGTATATGTACTGCGTACCGAAACCTGCATGACGATTATGGCGACGTAGTAAAAAAAATTACTGCAATATGTAATTTTAAACCAGCCCATTAATTATTTTATTAGAAGTTTAAAAAAATACTTGCTTCAGTGGTATCATCATCATCTGCCATATTTTCCCAACCATGTTGGGGTCGGCTTCCAGTCTAGCCGGATGCAGCTGAATACCAATATTTTACATCAAACGACTACTTGTCTGTCTTCCTCAACCCAGTTTGTACTGGGTAATACGATAAATACCTTGGTGAGACTGATTATCAGAATTTCAGGCCGCTGACTACTGTAATGACCGTCAAAGATCTAGAAATCCCCGTCGGGGCCGCGGACTCCCGTCAGGGCCGCGGATTTTTGTACTAGATGACGTGGCCTCGGCGCAAGGGCAAAGAAGGAACATGGGTTCAGTTTTAGTTAAAAGTCGTGACCAATGGCTTATCGTGCTTTCCGAGGCACAGAGGAGACTCGGTTTGTAATGAGTGATCATCTATGCACGGACACACCTAGGCAACCAAAGTTTAACCTAAATTAATTAATAATAACTCGGTCTATCGACCGAGTTATTATTAAATCACGAGCTATGATCTGGACCTGGTGCGGGATACTCGAAAGAGATACCACGGCCCCAGACATAAAGGGCTAAGAAGGAACATGGGTGGTTTTTAGTCATTAGAAGTCTTACACTTTCCGCTCCACCCAGAGCGGGATGATTTCCCACCATATAAAAAAAAATCTAGAAGCTAGACGACAAATTCCAAGATGCTTGAAAATGAAATTAACAAACCTTCTCTCCTCACCTACTTCGTGGTTATTTACGACTTCCTAAACACGTCACGTCTTGTTCGTTTCGTCACTTAGTCCCGCTCACGACCCGTGTTTGTCAAACATGTTTGTCTGCCTCTAATTTGTCGAAAGCAGTCGGTTTGATACCCCATTTACATGGAGCTTGTGTGTCACTTTGTTAGATTATACGTGTTACACCTTTACACTTTACATTCTTGATTGTCAAGTGTTGAATGGAAAGATTTAAAGATAGATGTTATTGTAAGATGAAGTGATACTGGTCTGCCGTATGCTTGACAAGTTGTGGACCAAAATAAGCACGAGGAGCCCATACAGCCGAGGGGCACCACAGCGGAAGATGACGGTAGACGGCCGCGTAGGCAGCGTAGAAGATACCGGGCACAAATAAAGAATCCGTGGTTTTGACGATAATGTTGACCCATTGAGCTTTATAGGATGGCCGTGGTTTCTTTGACCAAAACTTGATCACTTGGCCCTTTTTTTTTTTTGGGACAAGCCCGCCACACTATTCCCAAACCACTGTAACTCCTGTTAGCCAGAATCAACAGTGGCGACCACAGAAAAGCGCCGAGACAATGAAGCTCGACGAAGTCCCAGAGAAGCGATTTAACTGTCTTGGATCCCGCAACGAAATTATCAGAAAAGAATAGCGGAGGAGTAGGAATAAAATTAGGTAAAAAAACTTTTTAAGTTAAACGGTTTTATGTTAAACATACATTGCAATGTTTAAGATAAATGTACTAAAAACCAAAAAATAATAAAATAGATACAGTCGTGGGAATTATAAACATATGCATAGACTAGACTAAAATAAAACCGTGGGGCACGTCAATTGTCCACAAATTATCGACTTAATGTGCCCCACGGTTTTATTTTAGTCTAGTAACCTAATTTTATTTTCTAGTTTTTAGTTTTTTTCAATTTTTTATAGTATATTGTATTCTGCTTGTTAAGCCCTTTCATTTGATACCCATATTGATGGGATTGATAAAACCTACGTTATCCGCCATTTTGTAGCGGCCGCCATCTTGGATTTCAATTTTTTATAATATATTGTATTCTGCTTGTTGAGCCCTTTCATTTGATACCCATATTGATGGGATTAATAAAACATAAATTATCCGCCATTTTGTAGCGGCGGCCATCTTGAATTTATAATGATAATGAATAAACATAATTGTATTGTCACCAAAATCCAAAGTGTATACAAAATTTCAGATTAATCGGTTGACAGGAAGAGGGTGAAATTTGAATTACTAAATTTGACCCAAGAATAATAAATAAAACAAACGGGGTGAGCTAAATAAAACCGTTTAAAAAAACCGTTTAATAAAAAACATAATTTCCACTTGGTCCATCGGCCATCTCCTCATCTAGCCAGATTTCCTCCTCCACAAAGTTAGCTTTAATAAAATTTTGTGAATACACATAAATCTTTCCTCCGTATTCATTGGCAGGTATTCATTTTCCAATTAATAATTCACGCAAAAGCTTTTAAATAATGCATTGTTTGGTATGAAAGTAATACAAACTAATTAATTTATAAACCACTTTGTAATTACAGGAACCGCTAAATGATAGTGTATACTGAAAGCTGGATAAATAAATAAATAAATGAACACATTTCCTGTTTGTTAAGGTTTTAAATACACGATGGTTATTGTTGTGAAAAGGAGTAATTTGGGTAATGAATTGAAATAGGGTTTTGATGATATTACTGTTAGTTACGTCTGTTATTTTTAGATGTCAAGCAGTCCATAAGTTTGACTAACAACCAGGAAGTCATGGCATTTATTCATGAACTGTTCAAAAGAACGCGAATCCGGAACACAAAGAGCTAATAAGGAACTGCATCGTTGGTCTAGTGGTCGCAAGCGCGACTGCTGAGCATGAGGTCCTGGGTTCGATTCCCGGGTCGGGCAAAGTGTTATTGGCTTTTTCCGCCACATGGGACTAAAAACATAACTTGCGAAATGAGGGTGTAGTATTAGGTACACTTCTGCCTTATTCTTCGGGGATTAAAGTCGTGATTCCAGAAGATCATAAACTAACATATCAAAAGTTATGTTAAAGAGTAAAATTCGATTTCCCATACATATTTACTCAGTGCCAAAACCAACAAGTCTGTAATACGAAAAATCTAGTCTGTAAATCAGATGTGTATTTTCCCTCGGATATAAGGAGTCGTGAAAAAGCTCATTATTTTGTTTGCAGAGCCTAGATTTTTTGTAGATAAGTCATTCAACTTTGAATGAGAACAAATAGAGTAGTTATAATAGTAATCCCTCTTCTGATTACACTTGAATATGTTAACGTGAACTTAGTTTCACGTGGAATAATTTTAGTATTAAGACCATAATTTAGTAGCTTGTGCTACCCATGCAAGTTATCTCATCACACTTTAAAGAACAACACGTTTAGATGTCGCTAGTCGCCACAGGACAAAATCCGTAAAATCATAAGAATTTTAACGGGTCACTGTTTCTTACACAAACTTTTACATTAACATAGGTGTAACAGATAGCCCACTGTGCAGAGGATGCATGGAAGCGTAAGAAACGCCACGGCACGTACTCCTAGAGTGTAGGAGCGTAGTAGCAGATCACCGGGCACAAACTCTACGATCCCATTAACTCTCCCGGAAGCCTGTAGCAGTCTGGGAAGGCTGCTACAATTTTGGGACAACCTATGTTGGTTGGAGTAGGTATTCTTTAAACATCACGCACAATGGCCCAATCAAGCGGCTAAGTGCGGATGAAAGCCCAGTTAAACTAAACTAACTCATGCAAGGTATAGCCAAGCAGCTTAACATACTGGTAAGTAGTTAGCTGCATCCGATTAGACTGGAAGCCGACCAATATAGTTGGCAAAAAGCTACACAGATGATGATAACTAGTTCCTTTTCGAAATCGTATTAAAGATCAATTATTATGATAAGTTTAATTTATTAATCGATTATTATGTTAAGTTTTTTTTGGCCGATGGGGACGGAAAGTTCTGGAGTGGCGATCGAGAACGTAAGACGTTGCGCTGGAAGGCCTCCCACTAGGTGGACCGATGACCCGGTGAAGGTTGCGGGGACCAACTGGATGCGAGACGCTTGGGACCGGTCAATGTGGTGACACCTGGGCCCCGAGTCTGCTATTCAATAGTGTCAGAATGGTCGATCATTGATCTCATAATGGTTGATTTACGACAAGCCAAAAAGTACCTTAAGTCGACAGGCATAAGGAACTTTTTGGCTTGTCATCAATCAACCATTATGAGATCAATGATCGACCATTCTGACACTATTGAATAGCAGACTCGGGGCCCTGGGGGAGGCCTAGGTCCAGCAGTGGACGTCTTTTGGCTGAAATGATGATGATGATGAATTTATTACATTGAACATTGCTGACAAAATGTGGGTATACTATAGGTACACCTCTCGCTAACCCTTCGGGGGTTACAGGCGTGATGTTGTGTGTGTATGTAACTATTATAAATACGTGATACATTGTGCATTATCAGAGCATCTAATACAGCTATGATCGCCTGTATAGTTACATAGATAAGGGACTATTGTCACGCGATCTAGCTTATTATCGCCTGACATGGTTGTCACTCATAGATATAGACATATAATAACTAGATGATGCAGGAGCACCTACTTCGCGTGCAACTTTGCATTAGGGTATTTCACCAAAAAAATATTATTAGTCCGTCTGTTAGATTATCGAAAAATATTGGATACGTGTTTTTTGTTTTCTCAAATTAATAAAACTTGACGAAAATAAAACGTGTCAAAGATCATGAGTGGGGGGTTTTGACGTCACTTTGTGGGTAAAAAAGTACTAACCTTGTGTCGTCACACGACTTGAAACGACTTTTCGAAGCACAGTGTCGTCTTTATCTTTTGTTTACGTGAAAAAAAAAAACGTGTCTATTATTTTTTGGAAATCTATCTGACGGACTAATTAGATTTTTTTGGTGTAATACCCTATTCTATACTTAACGAGGTTACTGTCGCTGCAAGTGGTAATCGGTATGGGCAGAGGAATAAGGGAAACGGTCGTGAGGAATAGTTGAGTATGAATGTGAAAGGGTTTTAAAATAGAGGAAGATCAAGGAAACGATGGATGGTCTATCCATCGTTTCCTTGATCTCCCTTTGTTAAGCATGAAAAGGAAGAAGAAGAAGGAACGCTGCGCTGAACCCAAATGATTTGATATAAGGCCAAGAGAATGATGCCGACTGTTTAAAACAACAACTCAAGAACTTAAAGTCTCTGTCTAGTCTTAAGTTTAACTTGTGTGTATAATAACTTTACTGTGGTAATGACGTCATAGTAGGTAGTCAAAAAAATTGCACGCTTCGTTTACATACCGATCGTGATATGTTCACGATCGGTATGTAAACGAAGCGTGCAATTCTGGGTTATCTAGAATATATTATTCTGTGTAAGTGGTGTGTAACTAGGTGATATTTGTGTTGCACCCATTAAGGTAGGTATTAAATTTAAATATAATGATAGGTTTATAATAAGTGTCTCTTGTTAGACTGCAGGTTATCGATTTTGTTGACTGTCGCATAATTATTATGTTACTATTGTATATTGAGGTTAGGTGAAAATTCACTTTGATGTGGTCAGCAATATCAATAGGACAGTCCGTTATACCTGGAAACCTTTGCGGATTATTTACCTTTACACATCATGGAACTGTGAAAACGGAATATGAAATTCTAATTAGCATAATTTTACTAAATGGGTAGTATTTCGTGAAATTATAACCACCGTTACAAACGTACGTACAGTCGAAAAAGCTATTTGGCACATGAATATATTTATGCACTGACAATATTGATTGCAATTTTGTTTTATAAAGTGTTTGGCATTAACTGCCGTACTCAGAGATATCTAATGATTACTTAAGCTGCCAGTTAGTAAATATTTGACATACAATACCTTCACTAAAGTGTCAAAATCTTTACCAAGTGGCGGTTTAAGTAATCATCAAATATATCTGAATAGGTACGGCAGTAAGAGACTGATGTCAAACGACACAGCGCAGCCTTTATCAGTACCTTAATGTATCTGTGTAATCTTAAAAGTAAATGCACGTTAGCTGGCTGGACTTAGTATACAGCCAGCTACCTTTGTTCGACAGTACCTACAAAGGGGTCGTTTACGGAGACGCGGGGCGTCGCGCGGCGCGTGCTTTTTTATAAATTTACTGAGGGAAGGGTCCGACGCAACAAAAGCTGCATTTTAAAGCAACGTGCGAAAAATCGCTTCTCTTAAAATCAATGTTTGAAATCGTAACTTTTTCAGACATCGCCATGTGTTTGAAATAAAAACGCAGCACGCGCCGCGCGAAGCCCCGCGTGTAGGTACGTAAACATGCACTAAGATATAACTAATTGAAATAGCTGTGTTTAAATCTTCTATACCAGACTGTAGGCCCCATAAAGTGGAACACAGGTCTCACTACTTTCGCGCGCCTACATGAGTGGCGCGCGGAGGCGCTACACCGGGGGGTCACTCTGCTGCCGCGGCACATTGCTGCGCGGCGGACAGACCTCCGGTGCGATCTCATGGCGGCATGGAGACAGCGACTGTCGCAACCCAGCGCAGGGCACGCCACGATAGTGGCGGTAAGTCCCCTCTTTGAGGAGTGGCTGGAGAGGCGCCACGGCGCCCTCACCTACCGTCTGACGCAGGTCCTCACCGGACACGGGTGTTTCGGGAGGTACCTGTACCGAATCAGGCGGGAGGAAACGCCCGGATGCTTCCACTGCGAGGATCGACCGGAGGACACGGTGGAGCACACTGTGGAGGCGTGCCCTGCTTGGGCAGAGCCCCGCCGTGTTCTCGTAGCGGCGATCGGCGGCGGCGACCTCTCGCGCCCGGCCCTGGTGCAAGCCATGGTCCGGGGCGAGGAGGAATGGGACGCCGTCGCCTCCTTCTGCGAAGCAGTGATGCTAGCGAAGGAGGTGGCGGAACGAGAGAGGGAGAGAACCTCTCAACGTCCCAGCCGCCGCGGAAGGCGCTCCGGGCGTCGGAGGTCACGCGATGACCTCCGGCCACCGTAGACGCGGGTCTGTGGACGGTGAGTAACGGGCTAGCTCGCCGTCCGGCCGTCGTCATGACGGCAACAGACCGTGTCGGCGGCGCGTACGTGTTCCACGCGCGCCTCAAAGAGATGTCAGCAAGGAGGGCCCGCAAGGGCCGACGCCCGTCGGGGCTGTGGATATCGAAAGGTTACCGCGGCTCCGACACAAGGGCGAAGAAGAAGGAACATGGGTTGGTTTTTAGTCAGTAGAAGTCTGACACTCCCCTTCGCTCTGCCCAAGAGCGGGGGGGAGTTATTCGATGATTTTCCACCCACCAAAAAAAAAAAAAAGGTCTCACTACTTGCCCGCCGGGGCTGCGGGTTGTTATAAAGATATACCGCGGCCTGGTTTTTAGTCAGTAGAAGTCTGACACTCCCTTCCGCTCTGCCCAGAGCGGGAGGAGTCATTTGATGATTTCTCACACACCAAAAAAAAGGTCTCACTACTTACCAGCAAAGATTTAAATCGCCCGATTTGCGTAACTGTGTCAAAATGTAACAACTTGTCTATTACGTAAACGGTCATCAAAGGCCTGACGATGAAGACGGAAGGCAGTCGCAAGAGGTCCTCAACAGCTTATAGCAGCTATATCGTGTTTAGGCTTATTTCATGCACCTTGATGAGATAATTATTAGATTTAGCAGGAATAAGTTTGTCTATAAAGATCGGAGACTCTACACTCGAAGTTGTAGACGAGTATGTCTACCTGGGACAAACAGTCCAGTTAGGTAGGTCCAACTTTGAAAAAGAGGTCAATCGTCGAATCCGACTCGGCTGGGCAGCGTTTGGGAAGTTGAGAAGTATCTTCTCGTCCAACTTACCCCAGTGTCTCAAGACGAAAGTCTATGACCAGTGTGTGTTGCCAGTGATTACATATGGGACCGAAACGTGGTCGCTCACAATGGGCCTCATCAGAAGGCTTAAGGTCACCCAAAGAGCAATGGAGAGGGAATCAGAAATGAGCTGATCCGCATGAGAACCAAGGTTGCCGACATAGCCCGAAGAATTGCCAAGCTTAAGTGGCAGTGGGCAGGGCACATTGCTCGCAGGACGGATGGCCGATGGGGCCGGAAGGTTCTGGACCGCGAACCGGAAGACGTTGCGTTGGAAGGCCTCCCACTAGGTGGACCGATGACCTGGTGAAGGTTGCGGGGATCCGCTGGATGCGAGACGCACGGGACCGGTCAATGTGGCGACACTTAGGGGAGGCCTATGTCCAGCAGTGGACGTCTTTCGGCTGAAATGATGATGATGATGAAGTTTGTCATCAAAGGTCTGACGATGGACACGGAAGGCAGTTGCAAGAGGTCCTCAACAAGGGATCTACTTACGTAGTTTTGCTCGAAATTACGGGTGTTTCCTAATCTGTATCGTTTACGGCTTCGATCAATAATAGTACTATTGATCGAAGGTTTACGGACATAGATTAGTTAGGGGCCCGAACTAAAAATAAATTACAACTTCATTGGACAGTTCTGTTGTCCCTACTCCGGGTGTATTTTCAAAATTCATGAATCCTAAATATAATTTAGGGAGTAGGGTTCAATTTGAGGTTACGTGCTACTTTCGGTCGGGCCCGTATTTACGTAGAGGAACTAAGAGAGTAGACCCATGTTCTGGCTTATCAAAATTATTATTAAATAAACCATTTTTGTAATAATAAAAAAAAATAACCAATAAAGAAAATAATTATTGCAGTTAGATTTATTTTAATAAAAATGAAAAAGAATAGTTTTCATGAAACCTTATCGCGCGAATAGAAAAAGCAAATAAAACAGTAAAAGCCTAATAATTTCATTTGTTGAAATGTTGGTACTACTTGTAACCGAATTCCAATGCTCTCACTGTAGGTACTATTGTCTCGTGACACACCAAAAGTAATTAATTCTGATTTTGACAGCTCAAGCACCGACCACCTATTATGAATGTTTACTTCGTTAAAATCACATTAATCATTGATTGACTTATTTGTTAATCGTACTCCAATCACATTGCTGAATCCACCAATTTAAATAAGAACAATTGATTCTGATTCAACCAACCAGTTTTTTGTTTTATTAATAAATCAACCAGTATTTTGGTTTTATGAATCAGTCGCTGGAAGTTTGCGATTCAAATCTTTTGTAATTATTATTATTTTGCTTAGACCCGAGGTAATGTGATCATACGGCACTAATGTTTGATCTAGATTTTGATCCTCGAGTGGGTCACCCATCCATAGACTACTTGCTGTACTTTCATAATTATAAGCCTGCAAGCGTGGCTTGCCCTTATACTTTACTACTCAAAATCAAAATCAAAATCAAAATTCATTTATTCAAACTAGGCTGATAATCAGCACTTTTCGAAGGTCAAAATTTACTTTACTTTACTTTACTACAGTGAAATTTGGCTAACTGGGACATGGATAAGTGAGAAATCTCTATAACTGGAACTCATACTGGGGTCCCATGAAACAAATTGAATATCTGAGACACATTTAACCAGGTTTCACTGTATTTACATTTTTTATAAGACAGTCCCCCAAAAACGAAAACGCCCACCCATCGGCACTTCCTAGTGTTTAGCTGGAAAGAAGAAGTGGCGGAACAAACTCCCCAGCACACATCTGTCTGTTTGGTTGGTTAGAAGAACCAGACTCGATACAATAGCAAGGTGTCAGTTAAATTTAAGATTTACTACAGACACAATCAGTAATAAACAAAAGTATATACAAATTACAAAGTAAGTGTAAACAATGTAAAAATAAAATAATAAATACATAACATAACAGTAAACTAATTTTGGAGAAAGAACACTGAGATATTTAGGGATCGTCGGGAAGTCAGGATATGGTGATCGCAATAAAAACAATTTGATACCGTTACAGCTATATTCCGACTGGCGCGGGGCTACATGAAACGGTTGCATGATTGACATATACCCACATCTATGTTATAATAAAGAAAGGTAATTATTTCGGTTTACCCACATACATCACACCTCACCGCTTAATCTTATACTACACTTATATACTAACAACATCTTAATATCTAAGTAGATACTTACACACTATAACACGGCAATTAAACAATATTAATATTTTAAACATTAAATCTATTAACCGGTTTACGAGTTCGTCTGGAACGATCCGGCGGTGGTGACAGTGTCGATGGTTGCTCAGACCTTACTATACCCGGCTGTTCATACCCATCCTGAACCTGATCTTTCCCACCCTCGCGTACATGGTCTGACGATGACCTACTTGCATCCATCGTCACCTCAGGTGTCGGGACTGCATCCTCAACCGGGTCCTGTACTGGAATAGGTGTAGCCGTATCTAAGACTGCACTGTCAGAACATGCAAAGTCGGATAATCGTGATCTACGTTTTATGTGATCTACATGTTTTCTTGTAAGTCGACCGTCACCGTTATCCACCAGATACTCGCGTGTGCCTGCCCTAGCCTCAATAACACCTTTCAACCACTTATCCCCCTTAGCATAATTCCTTGTCCACACTGTATCATGCGGCGCCAGCTCGCGTATTACCCCACCAGAGCTTTCCACCTGTCGCTGTTGCGCTGCCCGTACCCGATCGACTAGTGCGCGGTCACCACGCAACAAATCTAAGCGAGTCCGTAATGCGCGTCGTTGTAACAACATCGCAGGAGTTTCGCCGGTCGTGCACTGTATCGTGTTCCTATGGTTTAGTAGGAACGTTTGTAGGGCTGCATCGATATCTTTGTTATCTCTATACGCTTTTTTTATAGCCAATTTGCACAATCTTACCGCGTTTTCGGCGGCACCGTTAGAAGATGGGTGATATGCCGGTGAGAATAGTTGACGTATACCGTTATTCTTTAGAAAATTACTAAATTCCGTACTCGTAAATGGAGGACCCTGATCTGATACCAACTCTTCCGGAAGACCGAACCTCGAAAATGTGCTCCGTAAAACCTTAATTACCTGGGTAGCATTTGTACGTGGCATTTCAAAAACTTCTAGCCACTTCGTACTTGAGTCTATCAAAATCATAAAAGTATTGCCTCGAAATGGCCCTAGGAAGTCTATATGTAGCCTACTCCAAGGCTGAGTCGAGTAGGGCCAGGGTTGAGGTTGTGCTCGCGGCGGAGCAGGGCCCTCTACTGCACACGTGTCACAACTTTGACATAGCTCTTCAATATCCCTATCTATGTTTGGCCACCATACGTAACTTCGTGCTAAACATTTTGTTTTAACGATTCCCATGTGACTCGTATGTAATTGATTGAGTATATACTTTCGCAACGTCGCGGGTAATATTATGCGATAACCCCACATTAAACAGCCACCCTCAATATACAATTCATTGCGTCTCACAAAATATGGTTTAACTTGTTCATCTGGACACGACAAAGGCCAACCTGACTGCACATACAAAATAATTCGACTCAATAAAGTATCTTTTGTCGTTTGTTTCTTAACTTCACTATTTGTTACTGGCAAGAAGTCCTCCACAAAGTTTAAATAGGTAATTTCAACACTCGTCTTGGTTTGTTTACCCTGCGGCAGCCTCGACAAGGCATCAGCACAATTTTTCTTTGATGAAACATATTCGATGTCGTAATTATAACCTGACAATAATATCGCCCATCGCTGTAACCGAGAAGCCGCCATTATCGGTATACCTACTTTATTCCCAAAAATGTATGTTAACGGTTTGTGATCCGTCCTAAGTAAAAACTTTCGCCCGTACAGATATTGATGGTATTTTTTTATACCAAAAACAATACCGAGCGCCTCCCGATCAATTTGTGAATACGCCCGCTCCGCTGCGTTGAGCGAGCGCGACGCGTATGCTATTGGTCGCTCACCTTCTTCTGTAATGTGCGATATCACCGCACCGACCCCCACACCGCTTGCGTCCGCCGTCAGCACCAGCGGTAGGTTTGGTGAGTAATGTATCAGCACTTCACTAGATGCTAATTGACGCTTAACCATGCCGAATGCTTCTTCGCACTTACTACACCAGTTAAATGGTACATCAGCTCTGAGTAGTTTGTATAATGGTGAGAGAATAGTACTGACGTTCTTAATAAATTTAGCATAATACATCGTCATTCCTATAAATGATCGTAACTCAGAGACATTCGTGGGGGACGGTGTATCAACAATTGCCTTTATTTTATCAGCACATGTATGTACCCCGTCTTTACTTATAACATGACCTAAATAACTTACGGATTCAGCGAAGAAGGCGCATTTTTCTTTTTTTACTTTTAAGCCGTACGATTGTAAGCGTTCAAAAACTTTGTGCAAATTGTTTATATGGTCCCTAGTGTTAGGCCCCGTAATTATTATATCATCTAAAAATACCCCGACGTTGGGCAAATCGGCGAATAATTGTTCGAGATGCTTTTGAAATATACCCGGGCTAGACGACAAACCGTATACCAACCTATTAAACATAAACATACCCTTATGCGTATTGATAACCGTATATTGTTTGGATTGGTCCAATTCGAATTGTGCGTAGGCTTGCGATAAGTCGATTTTACTGAATCGTTTACCCCCATCTAAACGTGTTAATAAATCTTCGACGCGCGGTAAAGGATAACGGTCGACTTCTAACACCTTATTTAATGTTAATTTATAATCAGCACATATTCTGACAGTACCGTCCTTTTTTACCACGGGAACAATGGGCGTGGCCCAGTCCGAGCGGTCCACGGGTGTGAGGATGCCGTCCCGCACCAGCTGCTCGAGCGCGCGCTCCACCGGCTCGCGCAGCGCGTACGCCAGGGGGCGCGCGCGCATGTACACCGGTCGCGCGCCCGGGCGCAAGTGGATGCTCACCGCACCACCGGTGAATCGGCCCAGACCGTCCTCGAATACTTTACAATATCTGGAACTGAAATCGGATACATTAAATTCCTCGTTTCTTAAAGTATTTACCCTAACACTATTACATCCTACTTCCGGCAATTTGATTTTTAATTCAGCCATCCACTGTCGACCGAGTAATACTGTTTTACCATTTTGGATAACATACAAATCTAAAAATTTTCGCTCATTTTCATATTTAACTGGGGGTTTAATTACACCTATTGGACTCACTTGCTCCCCAGTATAGTATCTCAAAGCTATCTTACATCCTTTGATCTTTAAATCACTGAATAACTTCTTATACATGTCATAGTTAATACAAGAAACGGCACTTCCCGTATCGCATTCCATATCAATATACCGACCATTTACATTTAATTTTAGATATATAGGTGGGTATTGCCCTATTGATAAGTGATTTATATTAACAATGGTTACCTCATCACTGCCCTCGCTGTCCGTTAATAGTTCTACATCTCGCACGTGGTGGTGTTCCACTCCCAGCGGGCACATGCGCTGGAGATGTCCCTGCTTGTTGCATACCCGACATACATATCTCGCAAATTTACACCACCCATCATGTGGCTTGCCACATGCACTGCACTGCTGCTGTTGCCGAGCACGCTCCGCGGGCGCGGGCGCTGCCGATGCCCCCTTTGCCAGACGCGAGCCGCGCCAGCCGGCACGTCGTTGCTCGCTCTGCGCAACAGGTCGGTCCTCGCCCCGCACAACTACCGCCCTGCGGCCGGCGGCGGTGGCGGTGTTTTGCCTCGTTGACGTCACTGCTAAACACTCCACCGCTGTGTCGATTTTATCCGTCGCTCTTGAGTGACCTACAACGGCCGCCGCATTTTTCTCGGCCGCTTCCATGTTAACGGCCATACTGTAAGCTTTTGCGTAGTCAAGCTTGTCTTCAGCGAATAAACGCTGACGTATCACCTCACTGCTGATTCCACAAACGAACTGATCCCTTATACTTTCTTCGAGCCACACACCCAACTCGCACGTTTTCGACAGCTTCTTCAAAGCTGCTAGATAATCCGCGATGGTTTCTCCCTCCTTTTGTTTTCGTTGACGAAATTTATAACGCTCGGCAAGAATGCTCGGCTTTGGCTTTAAATGTTTTTCAACGATGGCCGTTAGTTGTTCAAACGTTTTTGTGTTTGGTTTGTGCGGTGTGCATAAATTCACTAATAGTTCGTAACTTTCGGCTCCCATTACTGTAATCAATGTCGCTACCCGTAATTCACTTTTGATATTGTTCACCACAAAGTAGTTTTCTAATCGTTCGACGTACAAGTTCCAGTCGTCCGATTGAACTTTGAACTCACTAATTCTTCCAATTGACATTTTAACAGATTTATATAAAAGTTTCTTTCTACCAATACACTGCACACGTAGAATTCTTGTGTATCCTCGTCGCCACTGAGATATTTAGGGATCGTCGGGAAGTCAGGATATGGTGATCGCAATAAAAACAACTTGATACCGTTACAGCTATATTCCGACTGGCGCGGGGCTACATGAAACGGTTGCATGATTGACATATACCCACATCTATGTTATAATAAAGAAAGGTAATTATTTCGGTTTACCCACATACATCACAAACACAAATAACAAACATTGTCTTGTGTTCAACTCAGCGACCAACTATTCTTATCATCTAAGTAATCGTTAATAGAATAGTAAGCTTTTAAACAAAGATTAGATTTAACTTTGGCTTTAAACTCATTAAATGGCAAGTCTAGAAAAGAAGATGGCAGTTTATTATAAAATGTAATCCCGAGCCCTACGAATGAATTGTGAACTTTGTGAAGCCGGTGAAAAGGAGCACGTAGTTTATGCTTATTTCTAGTGTTAAAGTTGTGGATATCACTGTTTTTAGTGTACAGATGGATATTTTGTCTAATATATAAAATGTTGGCAAAGATGTACTGAGAAGCAACCGTGAGAATACCAATCTCCTTAAAAAAATCTCTAAGGGAAACTCGGGCACCCAGCTGATAAATTGCACGAACCGCTCGCTTCTGCAGAACAAATATATTTTGAATATCAGCAGCTTTGCCCCACAGCAGAATACCGTAGGACATAACGCTGTGAAAGTAACTAAAGTAGACTAACCGTGCTGTATCAACGTCAGTGAATTGTCTTACTTTTCTGACGGCGTATGCGGCTGAACTTAGCCTTCCCGCTAGGCTTGATATGTGTGAACCCCATTGTAATTTTGAATCTACTGTTATGCCCAGAAATACAGCAGAGTCGGCAGTTTCCAGCTCCTGATTGGCGAGGATAATATTGGGACCTAGATTTCTAACATTGGGTAAAGCGAACTTAATTATTTTAGTTTTCTTGGCATTAAGAACAAGGTTGTTTGTTGTGAACCAATCCGTGACCATTGATAGCGCGCTGTTTACGTCGTCAAAATCGTGTCTATTCCTATCTACTTTAAAGATAAGAGAGGTATCATCTGCAAATAGTACGACGTCACAAAAACTCTTCGTGATGAAAGGGTTTCTGAACAGTCTGCTTGTCTTATGGGGTTGCCGTACTGTTAGACCCTAGACACGCCACTGCCATAGACCAACCTAGGCGTGCGTGGTTTAACCAGAAATCTAGCCACGACTTCCTCTTTACATTAATGATGTGTCATGTCATCATGATCATCATCGTCAGCCTTTAATGTTACCACTGCAGGGACTCAGACCTCCTCTCTAAGAGCGGGATGGGCTAATAATCCACCACGCGGGCCCAGTGCGCTTTGGTAGATGTCACATGTCTTAGAATTTTTAGGTTTTAAGACATGCCGGTTTCCTCACGATGATTACCTTTACCGTTTTGAGAGCGTCATGTGATTTTGTTTAACTAAAAATCCTTCTTTTTCCAGAATGGTGGGGTGCAAGGACCTTCTGCTGTGACACAGATGAATGCAACAGTGGGTACGCAACGCGGCCCCTCACAATACTAACGGTTATAGCAGTGGTGATGACCGCGGCGTTTGCTCGCTGACCGCTCCAGCAACTGTAAGACCTATATTTCGACCGATTGATTGATTCTAATTACGTTTCTGATAAGTTCAAAAGTTTAAGATTGATTTATTGTCTATTGAAATTAGTTAAGTACCTACTTATTGTGTTACCTTACTAGTATTATTCTAAACTTATTGAAGACAGACCATCAATAAATAATATTATATATAAAACTTCAGGAGAGAAAAACAGTAAACGTAGTGACGGATTTCTTACATTTAATAAATATTACAATTGGAATGCGCAAAGATAAATACATGTCCGTGACTACTGACAAGGAAAACGAAAAAGATACTTTTAAATAGGAAAAAGAAATATCAGAAGGCCATGCAAACATTTTTGCCAATACAGATAGACCTCGAATCCTAAACCTAATAAAAAGCAGATGTGCCGCCGCACACTGCTATAGAGGAAATCATTGTGCTTATGGATATTGCCTTTTACGCCATAAACATGCAAAATAGTCCCCACATCGCAGCGAATTAGGACAGCAAATGAAATAGAAAACCACATCGTATGCGAAATAAATAACTTAAACAAGAAAGCTATTTTTCAACACACTTGCTCATAAAGTGACTATAATTTCACCGCAATTAGGCACGTAATGACACCTATAATCAAACTGTGACTTTTTCATTGCTATTATTCACTAGTGAGTTATAGGTTTTTTTTTAAATTTTATTGGTTGAGTTGCTATATTTAAAAAAAAGTTTCGATACAAAAACGATCGTGTTCAATGGTAAAAATAAATTAATGTACCTAGTGCTTCCCCATTTCATGCAACTTTGAATTTAAATAGATAATTTCAACGTATACGTTTTTAATAAATGAATCTTTCACTCAAATAATATAACTTTTGTTTTCTCTGTAATAAAGAAAAAAAAATACCCATTTTGTCCGTGGCTAAAACTCTATTATCCGCGAAAAGTCAAAAATAGTGAAACCACATTCTTTTAGTCTATGGCCGATCGTCATTGTTACAGTAGTGGCGCCACTGGTCAAGAAAAAATGCATCGCTACGTCAAACTTAGTACATTTATTTTAGTTCCGTGTTTTCCCGCCTGCATAGATACCTTGGTAGAACTGTAGATGCGCGCGCATTAATTTTTCCCGCTATTGTGAAAAAAAAAACAGATCTTGTTTTATCTGTTGAAGTTGGTAGAACTGTAGATGCGCGCGCATTAATTTTTCCCGCTATTGTGGAAAAAAAATAGAACTTGTTTCAACTGTTGAAGATGACTTTTTAGTATTATTTTCTTCACAAGTGTGTTGAAAAACGTCGTATGATACACGTGTGTATTGATGATTACCGTCCTCGGCTTTCTTAAGACCCTCACCTGACGGCTCGGGTCTCAATGGCGCCTCTGCGGTAATCACCAACGTTATACACTTGTACCATAATGTACTATTACGTAAAGGGCTATAAGAAAAATGGAATAAAGAAAAGTTTTAGGTAAACTCATGGGCAGCAATTTTACTAAATATCATACGTTACATAGCATTTCCTCAAATTGAAAGCAGTTGCATTTTCATAAATTATAAGTAGTGTACCTATCTACAAAAGTACAAGAAAATGATAATATAAGAACGTTGATATGGCCAGTCTTATAAAAATAAAAAACAGAAATAAAATTACAGCTCCCAAAAATAAAGTATCATTGGAAAACAAAGAAACCGTATAAAATACCAAAGCACTTGATTGAGGACTGAAGATTTCGACGGTAGTGTCCCCAAAGGAATCATCTGTCCCATATATGTAGTGGACTACAGACAATAACAATAAAAACCGAAGGTCCTTTTGCTTATAATGTATTTATAGAAGAGCCCTAAAATAAAACAGAAATAGAGTTTATTTTACAATACGAACAATCTCTTTGTTATAAGATCTATAAGATGACAAGAACTTTGTAAAAGAAGAAATTATGGTTTTCGATTGTATAATATAAAGGCATGTATTAAAACTTAAAAGCATAATTAATCTTTCCGAGTTCACAAAGTTTTTAACAATAGTAAACAATCATTATGAATGAAAGTCTAGAAGAATATTGTCTGAAGCAGTTTTCATTTGTGAATGTAATCGTCAATGAATTAATATTGCAATACGCTTCAACGTTAAAAGCCCCTCTTCAATAAATTTTAGTTAATGACTGAACCAGACTTTGACGGCTATCATTTGAATGTTTTACATTACAATTTAGTGAATGTACAGACGACAGCACTTCAAGCTACTTCAATCTGTCTTTCTTTAATAGATTTTCAACTTTATCGCTAACGGTTTAAGGTTGATTGGGAAAATTTGTCAGTTTCGGGTAGCTGGATCTGCAGGCATCTGTACTAAATCCGTCACTGCGTTTTACAAAGCAAATTAAATTTCTACTCGAATAGACATTTATTTTAATTTCTTTATAGGGGTTTTTTATTAATGCTTATTTAATGGTAATTGTGAAGCGTTGGACGACTGCTGTATTATGTGCCCCTAGTGGATTGATAGGTGCCTGAGTAAATCCGAGAGAGTGAATTAGCAAGTTTATCTGCACACTCATGGGACCCCCGTTTTCAATGAAGTAAAAGGGTTGTTTTATAGAATCAATTTCTTTCTTGAGATTTTCTTCGCCATTATTGTTTTAAGGGTATCTTTAACATGAAGTATTTGTTACAGTTTAATATATATTTCAGAGTATGTTATTACGTTTATAAATTTTTATATATTCTCATGTATATGTGTTTAAAAATTACAATTAGTTTAGAATTCAGAACTTCTATATTATATTCTGAAATATTATTTAATGTAACTGGAAGACATTTAATTAGAAACTGCTTTGTCAGAAATAAGTAAAATGATAAAGTATTGTTTAGTGTTTATATTATACCTACAGCTGTTATTTAATGTATGTAGAAATAATTCAACTTACAATTTGACAGCTGTAGATACTAGATGTCTCGTTATATCTCTTCCAGTAAATACCCTAGATATATTTGTATATCTCTTTATTATTTGTTTTTTAATTTTGGTTATTTGCTACCCCTTTAATTGTTTATAAATTTTTCCAATTGTAAAATTGTGGAGAAGATTAAAAAATATGTTTTCAGTAGATAGTTCTATATATAAATAGATAATATCACTCACGATTGACGCTTTATTAAGTAAATCACAATCAAATTCTTTTCTATATCTAGCTGTAATAATAGATGTACAAAATATTAATATTATTCACTATTTATTATTATTTTTAGGCGAATAGGAGAGTTGATGTTGTCTATGATTTTTTTGAAATTTATTTTAGTTTATGAAACTATTTCGATTAAGAGGATAAAAGAGCAAGAATAGGGTTTGATTTTCATCCATTTTTAGTATTAAATTAATAATAACAATTTTAACCGAATAATATCATGTACACAGTATATTATAATTATATTATTTTCGTGTATTTTCTACTGCGTATACATGAATATTCAAAAATAACATTAAACCAGAATTCTAATTCAAAAACTTTAAATAAACCTGCGGTGTTATTAATCAGTAATAACAATAGCTGTAATGATACAAAAGATGTTAAGACTTTGAAACTTTCAGTAACTTTGTTGGACAATCAAGAATAAGTTCATAAATTACCACCGGGAGAAAACATGGAACACGACTTTTGGAGATATTTATATCCCACAGATATAAATGTTACTAGATAACGCAATAGCATCTACTTCATCTTCTTGGTTTAAGTATTTTATACTTAACGACAGTAAAAAGACGCTCCAGTCTCAGTAACAAGGCATAATAACGGTGAAACTACTATTGCCCATTTTATAGCGTAGATTTCTATGAAGAAGTACGGGCAACAAATTCCAAGAGCACTCTTTTAAATCAGAGCATTATTATAAAACCTTGGATCATTCATGTTGAGATGGTACAGTCACCTACAAAAATGCATGGACAATAGGGGATCGGACAAAAAAAAAACTAATTAGTCCGTCAGATAGATTTCCAAAAAATATTGAACACCTATTTTTTCTTTTTTCACATAAACAAAAAATGAAGACGATACAGTGCTTCGAAAACTCGTGAACTCCTCGAAAACGTTACATGTCAGTACATTTTTAACCCACAAGTGACGTCACGACGCTTTTTATCTTCGTCAATTTTCATTAATTCGTTAAAACAAAAAACACGTATCCAATATTTTTCGATAATCTAACTGACGGACTAAACGGAATCATATTTTTTTGACTCAGTCCGATCCCCTATTCAGAACTAAAATCGTGTGAAGTGAGAAATGACGCCACCTAACGTTACCTAGTTATCGGCTATAAAAATTCACAGGAAAATACACACTAAATTATTCATACAATTTTTCAGGTTACTGTACATTAAGGCGACATTACCTGCCCGCGACCTTGAGCGCGCGTTTAACTCATCGCCTAAACAAATATGGTTGAAAATGGCGATGCGTTTGATTCTCGTGACTGCCAAAATGAACGATAGTTCGCAGATTTAATTTATTTAAAAAAAAAATACGCTGTAATGTTAAAATATTTTTACATATGTCTTTAGTTGGTTAAATTTCCTTTCTGATAGTAAAAAAAAATATAACAGTTGTCACTCAAAATATTGAGCATTTCGAGCCGAAAAAGTTTTTTCGTGTGATTTTTTTGTGATTTTGTGATTTTTTTTTCGAGGTTCTTGATTACTTTTAGAAAATATTTTTGCATAAGTCTTTTACCTATAC
This sequence comes from Diarsia mendica, assembly GCA_949316265.1. Taxonomy (NCBI): domain Eukaryota; kingdom Metazoa; phylum Arthropoda; class Insecta; order Lepidoptera; family Noctuidae; genus Diarsia; species Diarsia mendica. The sequence continues at coordinate 17,643,008 of OX438909.1, read as the reverse complement.
ATTTGACTATACACTGTATTTTTTTTGGAATTGTAATAAGTAGCAATACGGCTAACTGTGCGACGAAAAACAGGTCGTTTTTACGGTGCCCCTTTGACGGCGCCTTAAGTGAGAACGACATGCCAGATGTGCACGTTAAAAGTGTCCACAGTGAAGACAAAAAAGATAATTCAAAACGTTACCTATAGTAAACTCACTTTTAATAGTTAATGTTGTGGAGGTCAGATAAGCAGTCGCTCCATGTAAAATACTGGTATTCATGATGCATCCTGATAGACTGGAAGGCAAACTTAACATAATTAGGAAAAGGCTAGCCAGGTGATGATGGTAGTAGACCTATTTTTTTTTTTTAAAGAAATTCGAAGAGTTGTAGACCATCACCTAAATAAAATAAATCTAAGCATCCGTGTAGCATCATTGAAATCACAATTGGAATGCCTAAAATGTACCTGAAGTTACGTGATCACACTTTGCGAACAAGCTCATTTAATATTCAGCACAGTTTACCTTCTGACTTTCTTTATCTAATAGAATATCTATTTTGATAACTTTTGCGAAGCCAATGCTTTGTATGACTGTTACAGAAGTTTTGTTAATTTGATTTGAAAGTATGTTTTTGTGTTTGATATAGGGAGCGGTGGGAATAAACGTTTCTGGGCTTTCAGGTTTAATTTTGTTTGACACATTGTATTGTTTGTGTATCATGATAATGTTTATATTTTTGGTATTCTATTTTGAGGTTTTTAAATTAGCCGTTCCATAATGTTTTGTTGGGATTTTATGTCTCCTTGGTTTTCTTTATTGTGTGGTATGTGCATTTCCTGGTGTCAGAGTTTTTATGCCGCCCTATGGATGGGCTTTTGACGTAGCTTACCATGCCTCCGAGAAATATCTATCAGGCAAGCTGGATTGCTCACTATGTATTCCGTCACCTAAGCAAGTGATAGTAGTGAAACGCACCTGTATTTGAAAAATCAGATGTGCGTGTCTTGGATTCTAAATCGGAACCTATGACTTGGCAATCCAACGATCAGACTACTGGACAATCACTACTTGCAAGTGCTTTCGATTATTTGTCCATAAAAATGTATTCTACGGGACGTATAATGTGCAGCCGCCTGGCCTAAATGTAATAGACTTGACCAATGGCTTTCACAAAGAACTACTAGTCAGCCAAAAATCATTTTAAAATGGTTTTTCACAGAAATAAATAATGGCCACTGTCTTCTTATATCAGCTAATCTCATTCCTCTCAAGTCCACACACAGCTTCGGACTGTGAAGGAGTAATTATGTGGGCAGTCGAAGCACCCCACTCAATGTACCGCGGCTAATTGGGATCCAGCTTATACGAGATTGGATTACGTAGACAAAGATTGTAGGGATGTTAATGTCTGAGATTTAGTTAGGGCTCCCACACATAAACACGATACGACGTCGCGTCGCATCGTGAAACGCCGTATCGTGAAACGACGCCGCATCGTTGTACGACGCGACGTCGTATCGTGTTTATGTGTGGGAGCCCTTAGAAGGAAAGGTTTTGTTGTTGTTGTAGATAAAGACGATATAAGTTTTTAAACTGACGTAGTCACGGACACTATTAAGTATACTGAAAACTTTACCATGTTAATGTTTAGAGTTCCTGATATTTCGACGCTGTTACAACAAAAACCCAAGTCCGAAATATCGGGAATTCGTAACAATAAGTCAACAGGGTAAATATCCCGTTTTTTGTATTAATAGTAGTGATAAAGATGATATTGGGAAAGTAAACTTTGAAGATGCTCACCTTGCCGATGTTGCACCCATTCGCTTTGCTACATCTTTCACTATGCGCACAGCCAGGAATGTAATTCCCTGCCTGCGTTGTTGTTCCTAAGTTCATACGACCCCAAGTGTTAACAGGATTCCTCTGGGTAAGCTCGTTCCATTGTCGATAGCTCATCTCTGTCCTCAGGACAAGATTAAGGACAAGAGTAGGCCCATTTAATAAAAAAAAATACTGTGACCTCGGTGCTCCATGTTTTGATTATATTATGTTAACCCGGTTTAATTCTACTGTTTTATTAGAAATTCTTTATTAAACTAAGTCCCGTTCTTGCTCTTTTACTTTCATAATATTCTCAAAGTTTATATTCTAAAGACAAAGTAACAATGTTTTAATCTCAAAATATACGAGTTATAATATTTTATTTTGTAAAATAGTTTATAAGAAATAACTTGATAATTATTAAGAGTGCCTAGACATGATATTAATTTAGGGTGAACGCACTAATTGTTAACCTACGCGGTTCATACAGTTCCTAGTTTTAATTAGAATCATCTTACCCAAATTGATATTATGTCTTACAATATAATAGACTACAATATTCTATATTATTTCAACGTATTTTAATAATTGTAAAATGATTCTTGTTCTCTTGGCAAAATATTTGAGGGTAGAATGAAATTTCAGTAGATAACCTACTTTATTCAAATCAAGGTCGGCTTAAAACGCCCGTGAAATGTAAATTTCAAAACCTTTGCCAAAAGAACATTTATTATTTAAACTAACGCTTTATAGTAAATTTATCAGGTAACATCAAGAAGCTGAAATATTCTAAATTATAATATAATTAAAATTTATAATTAATAAATTAGTGTAAGAATAAAATTTATGTAAGTCACTTTAAAGTTATACAAGAACGTCACGAAACGCATTAATTAAACATTTTAAATGGCTGACAAATGTTATCTTTCCCTTTCTTTGTTAAGATAATTTTAAAGAAAATGGAATATTTCACGGGTTCAGAATAAAATTATTCTTACTGTAAGATATTTATGGAATACCTCCTTTATATTTCTGGAATAAACTTGTTCAAAACCCGTGTGATGGAATTTCTTTTTGGAAGATAAAAATTGGATACACTTCTCCTGGCTCAGTTACAATACTCTGGATAAGGAGGTAAGATACTATTTCATTTTAATGCAACTACCATTTTCAGTAATATTAGAAATAAAATATAGAATTTCGTTCAAACAGGATACCTTGAAACGGATATTACTTTTCTGTTATGTCTTGTTGTTGCAATATTTTGTAACATATTGTTTAACTTTAGAGTGGGCGCGTCTTTCCGTAGAACGACAGTGGGCGCGTGGGGAGCATTTTGCCGCTCCTTTTCAACAACCACCAATAAAAATTTCCTCAGTATTTTAGGTTAATCAAAGACATAATGTTAAAACATCTTTATAGAACTGTTTAAGGAATTTCTGTTCATAAATGATTTTAGAAGGCATAAAATTAGAATTGACTTATTGACTTCCTACTATTACTTCCTACTGTACAATACTCATAAAAATAGAAAGAAAAAAACTTAACGGGCAATAGTTTTACGAAATATTAACGTTTTTTTGGCGAGAGCGGCAAAATGCTCATACCGTACCTACTCCAAAATTAAAACATCATAACAAGGTGCGTTCCTAAAGCCTTTTCTAACCAGTATTGCTACAAAATAAATGTAACATTTATTTCGCAACCATTTTGGAAAGAAGCCAAGCCAAGTGTGGTCCAATGTTATTTCCTCCATTCCAATCAGAAAATACTGTTGAAGCATTATTCGTATGTTATTATAATTATTATGGTTGCTGTTTATTATTGAACAATTTTAAAGAATTAAGAGCTGTTATTAGTTATGATTTATTCCTAGCTAAATAAAGACCAATTTATCATTCAATACGATGTTTTTTTTTTCCTGTAAGTATTTTGAAGACAGATGTGCAAAGATCGTTCGACACACGGGTAAACTAAGAAGGTAGACAGGGTTAACATGGCCATGGTATGGAAGGAGAAAGGGGAGGGCTTTGCCCAATAGTGGTATACCATATAATAGGGGGCGCGCCTATTGTCATCAATCAGTTTCAAATATAGACTCCATAGCTGCTCCTGAGAAATTCCTGATGGAAAAACAAAATAACACTTTGCCTGACCCGAGAATCGAGCCAAGAACCTCAAGCTTCTAGAAATCTAGACCAACGTTTTAGTAGTTTTAATGAATATACTTACTGATAAGCAGACTAGCTAGTCTGCTTATCAGTAAGTATATTCATTAAAACTAAAATCATCCTTATTCAAACCGACAGCATCATCCAATGAACAAAAAAGTCAAAAATAATTTTCCAGCCCACTAAACTTTTTAGAACATTTTTCCCAACCAACTTTAATCCGGAGTTTCAAGCTCAACCGACTATTTAACGATGTCTCTTTTCAAACTTTCTCTAGGGTCTGTTCCTTTTAACTATTACTTTGCCTGCGTCCCTATCTATCTGAACTTCAGTAATTAGGCTAGTTCCACTCACATCTGTTTAGCCTAAATCCTGTCACATAACATGAATCTCACACTTTGTAAGAAGTCGTAATAAAATTTGCGCTATGAAATTTCGAAAAAAATTCAATATTCAGAACTTTTTCTTTTTTATGTGGAGTGGATAGAACGGCGGACCAGACAACGCACTTTGTGGACATGAAAAATTGACCGATATAGCAAATTAGGCCCCTAGCACGCAGCGTATTTTTATAGATTCAAACGCGCGTTAAACACGATACAAACGCGCGTGTGAAGCGCGTTCGAAACTCGTTAAGGGTCGGTTCGGAATCGCTGTATCTGCGCGTATACGCGCCGACGACACGCGTCTCACGATCCCTCCGGGCGTTTAAATCTCGGTTGAAACGCGTTTACGCGCTTCATCTGCGCGTCGTGGGCGCCGTATACATAACACGCCTGTGTGGGCCCTGTACATAACATAAGATTAAGACCACTGACATGATGTTATGTTATCCTCGAGGGGATAAAAAAATGGTAAAATTTATGACATCAATGGATATTCGGGATTTCCATGTTTATTCCGCCCTAAGATAATATTTCTCCAGATTCATCCTTGTACCGAAATGATCGAATCATAGAGATATTTGATTGTATTAGTAGACTGATTCGGTAGTAGATAAAATAATGAAATATCGAATAATACGCTCAAACGTTGCTTTAGGCGTTTTCCTCACCGTATCTGCGTGTTTTCGTTTCTGTACCGAATCTGTACAGATTCTTCAGGAAGGAGCCTTTTGAGAGGGGGAGGGGGGTTGGAAATCATCTAATAACTCCTCGCGCTCTGGGCAGAGCGGTAGAGAGTGTCAGACTTCTACTAACTAAAAACCACCCATGTTCCTTCTTAGCCCTTTGTGCCGAGGCCGCGGTATCTCTTTCGAACAACTCACAGTGCCGACGGTCAGGAAGGGGCCTTAGTCAACTTTTTCACATCTGGTGCAGTCCATTATATCTATTCTATTATCTATTAATGGAAACTATCCAGCTGGGTGCTCTATTTTAGCTTTACGGGTAGGTATACAATTTATTTTTCATTTATTACTAACATTTGCCAAAGTTTTGTAAGTAGTTTAAAATTAATGAACAACTTGACGCTACTTACTCAGGTACTTCAAAAATATTTTTGAACGCTGACTGCATAAAAATCAGTACCTTTCTTTTGGACTTCGTAGTAAATAGAGTAGTTATATTAAAAGCTTTAAGTATCACTTACTCCGTCTCTTCTGTCGATAAGCAGATAGAAAATAACACCAATACTCTTCTACATCAATTCTAGTGATCACAGAAGATTCCACTCGAAGAGAAGAAGACCAGAGAAGACCAGCACGTCGCCGGCATTAGAATCAGTACGCTTTGTCGTCACCGACCGTGAGTTCACAAAACGACCTGATTCTTTAGTCGGCGCGTGTTTAAATACATCAACAGAAGAAAAAATAAGATGAGAGAAAATTGTACTTGATTATTTTAAATTGGTCTACTGAAAAAATGTTTTTATTATTGTGTGTTTTTTTGCTGTGTTGTTTTATTATTTTGTGTATGTGTTTTTGTAGGACTGGTTGTGACTTAGGGGCCACTGTAATGACTGTCAAAACGCTGCAAATGACCAGGACTAACGGTTTAACATTCTCTCCGAGGACCGGAGAAAACTTGGCAAATACTGGGTGGTCATCCATCCACGGGCCAACCTAAGCAAGCATAATTCACCCAAAGATTGACCAAAGCAGTTGTTGTAGAGGTGGCTAGACAATCAGCAAGAAAGCATGCAGCGAAGACTGGTTTGAGGAGCCAAAGGAAAAGAGCACTTAGAAGAAATTTAGGAGGCATGGCCCACGCCAGGCTAAGAAGAGAAAAACTATCTTTAGAAAACTGAAACAGTAGTGTAAACTTAGGCTCTTCATAATACAAAAAAAAAAAACACTAAAAATCTACAAAAAGATCAGCATTCCAATTTTAGCTACACCAACATTTAAAACCATCAACAATTTAAACGGGAAAGCTAATTTTCATTTCACCCTCATCTGCTTTAAGCAGCGTGCAAGAGTGCCGACATAGCGCTTGGCTGCAAATTGAACGTTAATTTCGCTCGCGACCTCTTAGGTTACAAGTGTAATAAGCGTCATGGGGTGATCCACAACTTAGTTTTGTGGTTCTGCGACTCCTGCACTGAACAAAAAAAAAACTAGAATTTCAGTTACAAATACATAAAACATAAAATATATTTTATTGTCAGCCATTTTATGTCCAGGCTGCGGGTTGTTCGAAAGAGATACCGTGGCCTTGACACAAAGTGCTATAAAGAAGGAACATGGTCGGTTTTTAGTCAGTAGAAGTCTGACACTCTTGCTCTGCCCAAGAGCGGGAGGGGTTATTTGATAATTTCCAACCCACCAAAAAAAATGCATCAAGGCCCATAAATGGTATTAGTATAATATTATATCTTACTTAAATAACTGTGTATTAGTAACAAGCAGGAATACTAAAAAGAAAATCATAATAATTACAGGAAGAATCAACAAGCTTTGTTGCCATATACTTAGCCTGTGCAAACACCTTCAGATATAATACAAATATTAATCATGATTTAAGAAAAACGAAAATTTTTAGTGAAATTCAAAATTGGTGTGTTTGTGTGTGTGAGCTTAAATGTTTGTAAACGCACCCACGATACAGGAGAAATTCCTAGTGTGGGGCAACGTTTTTTAAAAAAATGCTGTCTGTGCTTACCCTCACTTGGGATATTATTGAGGCACTTCTAGAAGACTTATAAGTCTGTGCAATGCGTTTGTGTGTGTTGCATACTATTATGACATCTACCAAACCCTTGCTATATCGTTCACGTTTTCTGACAACTGTCAAAACAGATTAATTTCAGTAGGTTGAGAAGTCGCGATCGACTTGAATGAATTGAATAAAATTAATGCTTGTGTACTTATTTCTAATTCCCGATGGGTTAAGCGTAACGTATACCGTATACCCTTCGTCAGTTATCTTTAAGATCCCGAATTGAATAGGGGACCGAGACTATTCCCATCAACTGGGCATGAGACCAGAATATAAACTTCTGATGGAAAATCTCAAACACGTGGCCCGACAAGGGAATCGAACGATTACTCGATCAACGAGGCCGGCTTGTGCCTGAACTGTATAAGAAAAACTGATATTATTATACCGTTTTTTCAAATCTTGACAAGGCGACTATGCAAACTTTGACCTTTGTGATTTATGCTTCTTTTCCAAGATATAATTTATTCGCGGTCTTAATTAAATCACAGAACTTAACATAATATTAAGTACCCCAATAAATCATTATAACAAATTGCATTTTTATTCTAAAGGACCTTTCGGGATTAAGCAACCAGCTTTGTTAAGACCAAACATTTGTAATTTGAACCTACGAACCTAGAACCTCAAAATGCAGGCAATTTTGAACATTATGTACAAGTAATTAAGGATGCATGAAAGTATGCTAATTTTGACATTAGTCTCTCCAAGGACGGTATTATTCAAATGATCTTCAACCTCCTTAAATTATTCTAGTTTGTCATATTAGCGAGGCATAAAGACGAGTTTTGCAAGATTTAAAGGGCTTTGAATTAAATAGCCTAACTTCCGCTATTCTTTTTAAACATACATAATATATTAATTGATAATAATTAATACAAACAATTTTTTTATGAGATAAATAATGTCGAGTTATGAGCTATCATAGGTACGAGACGAGTATCTTATTTATCTTAAAGCCATCTAAACAAATATCTTAAAGCAGAAACCACTTACTAAGGTTTTAAATAAATTCGAGTTATTTTTAACCGGTCCAAAGTAATTTTGACAGGTTAACAGTTTTGGCTGTGACATAAACACCAAAATACCTACAGTATATTTGCAAGCTCCAAACGTATTTCCCAAAGAATTTCTCGAAGCGAAATCACTGCAGGATTTTCTAGCATTACAAAGCGATCGACTTTGTGAAATGAGGCTTGTGATTCAAAGGATAAAGTCTATATTTCTATGGAGTCTGCAGTCACGTAGAAAATAGAGCGATTTGTCAGTAAATAAGAGTAGCTGTATTTTAGATAGGGGAGAGTGAGACAAGTCTCATGAAATGTGAGATACTGTCACGTCGTATTGCTGAAGAACCTTCAGGGTAATTTATTTAGGTGTACCTACCTAATTACCACCAAGTTTGTATGAAAGAGAATCACTTTTATTAGTGGGCATTACGAGTTAATTTACGTAGACGTATTTCTGACTGTAATCTCTGACTGGTCTGGCAAAGGTGTAACTAATAAGTATACCCATGTAGTTTATTGGGGCGAGTTTATTTCCACGAACCGTACATAAAACCAGACTCTGTGGCTGCTACTGAGAATTTCTAATTGAACAACCCAATAAAAATTTGTACGAACAGAGAATTTTACTCACACATACACATCAAAATCATCAATATAATCGATCAAAATTTCCACACGAACGAAGTCGCGGGCATCAGCTAGTTCAACATGCAACTACTTAAAGATAACTTAACCGAAGAAATTTAATCGTTGACTAATAAAACTTAGATTCAATCAACTTTTAATAAAAACAGATTAAATGTTTTTCATAGAGGATAAAAACCATTTTCACATTCAAGATTTAAAACCAAGTCCGTTTAGATTAGTTAGTGATTTAATATGAAAGAAAAACATAAACTAATATTATGGAAATATTTAAACAAAATTTAATTTTTTTAATAATCCAGATTATTTTGAAAATATCATGTAAGTATTGTATAGTGTTCGTCGACCTCGAAAAGGCATACCGGGTACCTTCGGAGGTTTTGTGGTGGGCCCTGAAAGAGAAAGGTATGTATGCCTGGGAAGAATTATCCAAAAAAAGAGGCCGAGGCGTACCACCGCATAGCTCACCGTTCGCCTGTTCTATGACGACGACCGGCCATGTCGCGAGTCTTAAAGTGATGTCAGCGTCATTGTAGGGTCACGAAAGGGCCGATGCCTGCCGGGGCACAAAGGGAAAAGAAGAAACATGGGTGATTTTTTGTCAGTAGAAGTCTTATTCTCCCTGCCGCTCGGCCCAGAGCGGAAGGAGACATTTACCACCCACTAAAAAAAATCCTACCTCCGCAGTAAGGATCTTCAGACGTCACCACAGTCTGTAACTCTGCCCGAGGTGGACCGCTAGGACTTAGATCCAAAACCCATCCCCTTTTCTATTGCTCTTTGATTTTTGCTATTCTCCCTATTTGCAGCTTTGGCCGGCAATTCTACTGTTACCAAAAGGCCAGCAGCGTTGGCCGGTAATTCTACTGTTACCGAAGGTCCAGCAGCGTTGGCTGGCAATTCTACTGTTACTAAAAGGCCGGCAGCGTTGGCCGGCCATTCTACTGTTACCGAAGGTCCGTTCATGACACTGATACTAAGGAACCGACGACAACAAGCACGAACGTTTACGTATGTATTTAATTAGCTTGCAATCATGCCGTGCACCCGAACTTATCTTCCTACTTCAAGTATAGGTTTAGGGGCAAGGCATTCTAATTATAATTGTTGATAATGGGTCCATTTGCACCCCGTATTCTTTCTTTAGGATTTTGCATGACGATGCCAGATCCGTGGAGTCCTGCTCCGCTTGAGCAGAGCCCCGCCGTGTTCTCGTAGCGGTAATTCCAGTCCAGCCCTGGTTAAAGCCATTGTCCGGGGCGAGAGGGGATGGGATGCGGTTGCCTCCATCTGCGAAGTGATGCTAGCAATGGAGGTGGCTGATCGTGAGAGTGAATGAACCGCCGCGGAAGACGCTCCGAGCGTCGGGGGCCACGTGATGGCTTTCGGCCTCCATAGGCGCGGGTCTGTGGACGGTGAGATGTCCGACCATCCATTCTATAACAGGTTGTGTCGATAGCGCAATCGTATTCTACGCGAGCAACCTACGCCTGTCGGGGCTGCGGGTTGTTAGAAAGAGATACCGCGGTCCCGGACACAAAGGGCTAAGAAGGAAAATGGGTGGATTTTAGTCAGTAGTTGTCTGAAACTTCCTTCCGCTCCACCCAGAGCGGGAAGAGTCATTTGATGACTGTCGACCCTCCCAAAAAAAAGGTTCAAGCAAGATTTATATTTTTCTCCAAAATCTAAAAGACAGTGCTCCACATACCGAATTACCCGGCAGGGTGCAATCAGTTTCTAATTCTAAATCATCAACCACGAAAAATTTAATTTAATTCTTATTCTTTATTGCACACATAAAATAACAAATATTAACATAAATTACAAAGACACACACATATTATTTAACCTTGTATTATAAGCAAAAATCTCTCTTTGGCAGACTTAGATATGCCGTAACCGATGTGGTGCGCCGCACTGCTCCTGAACGGAAGACCTTCAATGACGAGTGCGAATATATATCTCACTACTGCCACAAGACTTACTTGTAATCTTAAGTACTACTATTATAAATATGATTTGGTACTCTTTATAGAAAGCTCAAAGTCACCCAAAGGGCAATGGAGAGGGCCATGCTCGGAGTCTCCTTGCGGGATTGCATCAGAAATGAAGACATCCGCAAGAGAACCAAGTTTACCGACATAGCCCGAAGAATTGCCAAACTTAAGCGGCTGGAAAGTTCTGGAGTGGTGACCGCGAACCGGAAGACGTTGCGTTGGAAGGCCTCCCACTAGGTGTACCGATGACCTGGTGAAGGTTGCGGGGACCCGCTGGATGCGAAACGCACGGGACCGGTCAATGTGGCGACACCTGGGGGAGGCCTATGTCCAGCAGTGGACGTCTTTTGGCTGAAATGATGATGGTATTCTTTGGGGGAGGCCTTTGTTCAACCATGGGGCTCCTGGCTGATGATGATAAAAATACAAAAAGCTCTTTCTTGCTTTTAAGATCCATATAACTGTTCGTTGGCTATAATGACATTCTGAAGATCGTGGGTGAGACACAAATACCAGGACATCATGGCATAAATGGGATCGCGCCTAAACTCGGAGTGGATCTTAAACATGATTATGTGACAATTCGATATTTTCATTCTTGTTTAGTCATAACATAACATCACGCCTCTTATCCTCGAAGGGAACGCTAGAGGTGTACCTTTAATAGTACACCCGCATTTCGCCAGTTATGTTTTTAAGCTGACCGGTTGATGCCATCACCCGGCTAGTCCGTGGCTGCTACCGGGAAATTTCTGATGAATAAACCCAAAAACACTTTGCCCGACCCGGTAATGGAACTGAGAACTACATGCCCAGCAGTCGCGCTTGCTACCATTAGACCAACGAGGCAGTCTTCGTCACAGTAAAAGTGCTTTATTTCAGAACTGGAAGAATATGCGCCAGAACTATTTTCTATCAATACCAGACTTTTAAGAATTATTGTATGATGGATTACCTTAACTGTCGAGAAAGATATGAAGGTATGTGAGAGAGGTGAGATGCACACACGCTTTTATTTTGTTTTGTTATTTTTTCTTTTCAATTTCTTTTTATTGTTTGTTGTGTGCACTTGTGGCATGTACTAAATAAATATGTTTTCTTTCAAATATGTTTCTTTCTGTATGTATGTAATGAAAATGTAATTTCATTAATTTGAATTTGCCGCGCTTCGCGCGTGTTAAGTTTTCTGTGGACATCTCTAAAATGTGTATCGAATTGAAGGATGATTCAATGGCAGATGACGCGTAGAAATATTTGTACTTTTACTATTATAAACTTGTGAGATAGATAAAAGAAAGGATATTGTTGAGGAGGCGATATTAGTGGACCTTAAATGTCGTTTCTTTGTATTTCAGGTGAGATAAAAGTGTACCTAGTAAATTAAGATCACAAATAATACTGTAGGTACCTAATATTTATGATGTGTAAAATAAAACGAATCTTTGTATTTCAGAGAAACAATTTGTGGTTTATATTTAAATCCTCAATAACATATCTTATAAAACGACATTTTGGACTAAAAGAAGATGGACCGGCTCCAATTCGAATTTACAATGATATCATCAAGTGATGGCAAATCGAATGTGTTAGCCATAACCTCAATATCTACAGAAGAAGGAAAATGTTATGTTTTACCTGATGAGCAGAAGCCGGTGATTCATCATACATATATTGTTAAAATGAACACTTTCTCAAAAATCAAAAATAGCATAAAGAAAAGGCACCAAAGCAGAAAAATATGGATAAAATTGGACGCAGATCTAAAGAAAACATACACAGATGAGGAAGGTAACATGCAATTTATGGAGCAATACCTAGAAGAAATGAGCATTGAAAAACCAATAGATAAAGAGGACAGTTTGCAAAAAATCTTGCAAAAATTAATAGAAACTACAACAAAAAAAGATAATCAGCATAACCTAAAACATATCTCAGAGAAATTTATTATTGAAAAATTCACGACCAAAAATCCTAATGCAACACAATGGATAGAGAACTTTGAAAAAGAGTGTGAGCGCTTTAACATAACAAAAGATGAAACCAAAATAGATGTATTGAGATTATTTTTAGAAAAATCTTGCTTGGATTGGTATAACTCAATGGTCATAAAACTAACTGTAAATTCTGAATGGAATGAATGGAAAAACCAATTTTTAGAAACCTTTAAAAACCGAGGATGGGACGTAGTCACATATGCATTTGCTTTCAGATATAAAGAAGGACTGTTAATCGACTATGCTATAAAAAAAGAACGTCTTCTACTAGACATAAACAAAATGATAGACACCAAAACAATGATAGATCTCATTGCTACAGGTTTACCTGGGTTTGTCTTAAACAAGTTAAACAGAGACGAAATCATCAGCACCACTGATTTGTTCAACGAGATAAGGAAATATGAATGTATGATGTACAAGAAAAACTCAAATACAATAAAGAACAGTACATTTCATAATAAAAATAAAACTAATGAGAAGAAGCCATGTAAAACTTGTGAGTCTTTGGACAAAGGAATAAGATATCATCCGGAAGAGTCATGTTGGTTCAAGAAAAATAAAAATGAACCTGAAAAATTTATTAAAACCAAAAATGTTAGTAATAACTCCATTATTGAAGTCGATACGAATACTGATCCAAAAAACGAGTAAGTACACCATTAATCAAAATCAAGCTTTTATTGGAAAATAAATTAGAAGTGAGCGGCATTTATGATTCAGGCTCACAGATTTCTTTAATAAATTCAAGACTGATAAAAGTAAAAGAAAGAAAAGACAATGTGAATATAGCATTTATGAAAACAGTTAATGGTGTGAAAAAGACAGATGGTTTAATAACAATAAAAATAAAAATCTTTGATTTAGAAGAAGATGTGGATGTATTTGTAGTAGAAAATGAAGATTTTGATGATTTTATTATCGGATTGGATATGATAAAGCAATTCAAATTAACCCAAAATGAGAATTTGCAGATAGAACAAAAGAAAATAACAAATGAAATAAGCAGGATGCCGAAAGATAACAGAAATGAAGATAAGGATATAAAAACATATGCAATAAATTTCAATGAACACATAGAAACAGAGGAATTTGTAAGTATGATAGATCATTTAGATAACGAAAAGAAAAGTCAGATAGAGACAATTATAGAGGAATATAAGACAATTTTTGCGAAGGACAAGTATGATATAGGATCAGTAAGAGAGTATGAAGCTCACATAGATCTATTAGTAAATAGATACTGCAGTAAAAGACCATACAGATGTACAATAGAAGATAAATTAGAAATTGAAGAGCAAATATCCATGTTACTAAAGAATAATTTAATAGAAGAATCCTATAGTCCTTTTGCAGCGCCAGTGACATTGGCATTTAAAAAAGGTGAAAATAGAAAATCTCGCTTATGTGTAGATTTCAGAGAACTGAACAAAATTGTTGTACCACAAGCCCAACCTTTCCCATTAATAGACGATTTGATTATTAGAACTAGAAATTGTAAATATTTTACAACACTGGATATTAACTCTGCATTTTGGGCAATACCACTACGGGTGGAAGATAGAAATAAAACAGGATTTGTCACACAAGACGGCCACTTCCAGTGGACTTGTCTTCCATTTGGCTTGAAAACATCACCTGCTATATTCCAGAGAATCCTAAGTAATATACTAAGAAAGCACAATCTCACAGGATACTCTGTAAACTATATAGATGATATTTTGATTTACTCACCCACCTTTGAAGAACATATAAGACACATAAGAAACGTGTTGGAAGCGATAATAAAAGAAGGCTTTAGATTGAAGTTAAAGAAATGCACCTTTGCCTCTGACTCTGTAAGGTATCTTGGCCATGTAATCCAAAACAACTCAGTAAGACCACTAAAAGACAATTTGATTTCAATAAGAGATTTCCCAACGCCTAAGACGCAAAAGAATATCAGACAATTTTTGGGTAAAATCAACTTCTACCATGAATACATACCAAGAAGCTCAATTATCTTAGATCCATTACATAATTTATTAAGAAAAAACGAAAAGTTTGTGTGGTCAGAGAAGTGTGAAGAATCATTTAATCAAATAAAAAGATACTTATGTTCTCAACCAGTGTTGGAAATATATGACAAAGACTTACCAATAAAAATCTTTACAGATGCTTCCTTAGAGGGTGTCGGGGCAATATTAAAGCAGACACAACTTGACGGGAAAGACAAACCGGTGGCATATTTTTCGAAGAAACTGAATGAAGCTCAAAAACGGAAAAAAGCTATCTACCTGGAATGTTTTGCTATGAAAGAAGCAGTTAAATACTGGCAACACTGGCTTATTGGAAAACAGTTTACTATTTACTCAGACCACAAACCTCTAGAGAACATGAACATTAGATGCAGGACAGATGAAGAATTGGGAGAGCTAACATATTACCTGTCTCAATATGACTTTAAAGTAAAATATATACCTGGTAAAGAAAATGTAGAAGCAGACTGTTTGAGCCGAAACCCTGTACTAGGATCAGAAGAAAACAAAGAAGAACTGTTGAAAATAGTTAACTTAATACAAATAGAAGACATAGTTGAAGACCAAGATAAAAACGACACAATAAAAGAAAAGAAACATCATTTGATACACAAGAATAGAATCTATTATAAAAAGGTAAAGAAAAATGAAAAAATTATCCTCTCCGAACAATTTAGTAAGAAACTTATAAAAAAAGTGCATGACGATTTATGCCATATTGGGATCAGACAATTGCAGAAAAAAATATGTCCAATATATACAGCTAAAAATTTAACAAAAAATATAATTAATGTTTGTAAAACATGTGAAGTATGCTTAAAAAATAAATCAAGATGTCAAGGAAAATTTGGATTAATGTCACAACTGGGACCAGCAACAAAACCATTTGAGATAATGTCAATAGATACTATCGGTGGCTTTGGAGGATCTAGATCAACAAAAAAATACCTACACCTTTTAATAGATCACTACACAAGATATGCGTTTATTGCAACGTCGAAAACACAGAATGCAAGTGACTTTATAAAACTAACAAAGAATGTACAGGAGACAGATGAAATTGGAATAATTCTGACAGATCAATATCCAGGCATCAACTCAAGGGAATTTAAGCAATATTTGCAGGAGAATAATATTAAACTAATTTTTACAGCTGTGAATACACCATTCTCAAACGGCTTAAATGAACGAGCAAATCAAACAATAGTAAATAAAATAAGATGTAAAATAAATGAGCAAAACAATAAGAGAACATGGACAACTGTGGCAAGAGATTGTATACAAAAATATAATGAAACCGATCACTCCGTTACAGGTTTTGCACCAAAATATCTACTGGATGGTACAAATGTCAGTATTCTACCAAATGAATTAAAAACAATAGAAAGGGAAGACAAGTGGATTGCTGATAGAAGATTAGCGTTAGAGAATACAATAAAATCCCACGAATACAACAAGAAAATATTTGATAGAAATAGAAAAATGCAAGAGTTCAACATAGGAGACAGTGTTTATGTAGAAAATGGAAATAGGCTAAATAGAAAGAAACTAGACGAATTAAGAATAGGCCCCTACAGAATAGTAGAGAAAATATCAAACTCCATCTATAGGATTGACACCGGCAACAGAAAAACAGAGTCAACTTTATTCCACATAACAAAACTACAACCTGTCACAATAGAAACTGAAGAAGATGAAGTAGAAGAAAACGAAAATGAAGATAGTTTATAGATAGATATATTATTTAGGATTTTCCCTCTTAGGGGGGGAGATGTAATGAAAATGTAATTTCATTAATTTGAATTTGCCGCGCTTCGCGCGTGTTAAGTTTTCTGTGGACATCTCTAAAATGTGTATCGAATTGAAGGATGATTCAATGGCAGATGACGCGTAGAAATATTTGTACTTTTACTATTATAAACTTGTGAGATAGATAAAAGAAAGGATATTGTTGAGGAGGCGATATTAGTGGACCTTAAATGTCGTTTCTTTGTATTTCAGGTGAGATAAAAGTGTACCTAGTAAATTAAGATCACAAATAATACTGTAGGTACCTAATATTTATGATGTGTAAAATAAAACGAATCTTTGTATTTCAGAGAAACAATTTGTGGTTTATATTTAAATCCTCAATAACATATCTTATATGTATTATATTTACATACCTGCATAAGGCTAAGTGCCATATAAATATGTCACGGTCAAAACTGTTTATCAGTCAAAACTACTTTTGGCGACTCACTGCCTCAAAATACGCGCCCTCACCGATTCGACACCTCACTCATCACTTGTTTGATGTACGAAATGAGTAGTCGAATATAACAGAAATTAGATGGTTAGTGAGGTGTCGAATCGGTGAGGGCGCGTATTTTGAGGCAGTGAGTCGCTCACTACCTGAACGTGCCCCAAAAGGTGGTAGCCATAAGGCTATAGTCCTGGAGGTACCGCACGATCTACGGCGCGGTGGCAAGTCTCCTTGCTGGATTGCCGCCATGGGATCTGGAGGTGATAGCCCTTGCGTGCCTGCACGAATGGTGCGCGGAGGCGCTGCACCGGGGGAAACTCAATTGCCGCGGCAAATCACCGCTCAGCAGACAGACCTCCAGTGCAATCTCACGGCGACATGGAGGGCGAAAACCCCTCTTTGAGGAATGGCTGGAGAGGTGCCACGGCGCCCTCACGGGAGGCACCGAATCAGCCTAGACTTCAACAGCAAGGATAGGCTAGAGGACACAGTGGAGCACACCGTGCAGGTCTGCTCCTGTTCTCGAGCGGCGATTTGGGGCAGCGACCTCTCGCGTTCGGCCCTGGTTCAAGCCATGGGCCGGGGCGAGAGGGAATGGAACGCCGTCGGCTCCTTCTGCGAAGCAGTGATGCTAGCGAAGGAGGTGGTCGAATGTGAGACTGACCGACAAATTGCAAAAAATCGAATTTCGCGGATAAAACTTTCTTAATTTTACAGTTTGGCAACTCATCCACATGGGCCAATGTTATGAAATGAAACTCGTTACAGAATATATTCGTAAGTATTACTCGAACAAAGCACACACGACTTAAGATATTGTTTACTCGAAAGATTGAATTATCAACTATTCATATAAGTACATAACATAACATTAAGCCTTTAATCGTTAGGCAGGGTTTTCCCATTAGTATTACACTCGTGCTTTGCCAGTTATATTTCAGTCCCATGTAATAGGGTGTGAGCCTACGGCCATCAACCGAATCCAGACTCTGTAGCTGCTACTGAGAGAGACCTGATGGAAAAATCCAATAACACTTTGCCTGACGTGTGTATCGAACCCAGTTTCTCTCGCATAGCAGTCGTGCTGGCAACCACGTATTACATGGGACATATCTGATTAGAAAATATCAAATGACTACTGGGCAGAGCGGTAGGGAGTATCAGACTTCTACTGACTAAAAACCACCCATGTTCCTTCGTAGCCCTTTGTGTCGAGGCCGCGGCTTACCTATCTTTCGAATAACACGCAACCAAGAAAAGGGGCCTTAGTACTCATAGTTGAACATGATTACTTTTAATAGTATAGCAATATTTTTTCTTTCAGATGTTCAATATCAAAATGACAGCTTTTTGCATAGAGACTACGTCGTTGATGATCATATTTGGGAATGGAAATAATCTATTGTATAATTTTTGTACAATTCAACTTTTATAAAGACTTTGACCTATGTGTATTTATAATAATAACAATAAATCAATTTATTGACACGCACAAGTTAGAAAACATACATAGAAACAAACGATAACAAAGAGCATTAAAAAACCGACTTCAATAAAAAAATTAAGTTCAAAAATCTAAAACCCGACTACTAACAAAATCGTCTTAAAAGTAGAAAACAAGAACATAAATTCTTGTCTGATATTCTTCGTAGTCGCATGCCACTGATACCTGATGCTCCTTCATAGCGTTCTCATTGATACAGAAGTCAGCTGTTAATTGCCATTAGCAAGGTGGCATGCGACTACGAAGAATATCAGACAAGAATTTATGTTCTTGTTTTCTACTTTTAAGACCGCGATTTTGTTAGTAGTCGGGTTTTAGATTTTTGAACTTATTTTTTTTATTTGAATTTAATTTTTGTGCGTCAGTACTAAAACTATAATATAATACATATTTGTAATGTGCTTGTCAAGACCTTTCATTTGATACCAAACATGTTACGATTATGTCAATTTATTTTTTTTCGATGTTATAATCTGACATTTAACTTCCGTCATAAAAATATTTGATAAAATTTATATAGCCTATGTCACCCGGGCTATTCTTACGAATCTATTGACACCTCATTTTTTTAAATCCGTTCGGTAGTTTAGGCGCTACGGTGGAACATACATACATACATACATACATAGACTGCCAAAATCATTACCCTTCCTTTTGGCTTCGCCGTAGTCGGGTAAAAACACAAGCATGTCGAAAATAAACTTCAGAAGAAAAATCGTCTTCATATTTACTATGCATTTAACATTCGACCAAGAAACCTAACCCTAACCTTGAAAATCACCTTATTATTGCTTTCAGCTCCCAACCATTGAGGAGTAGTACTTCCCATACTCAGCTGGATAGAAATAGTGGGATTTTTTATTTATTTTTTCCCACTAGTTCTATGATTCAAGGTGGTACGAAATCGTAGAACTAATGGGAATGAAAAGTCAATGAATTTTTTCGTTCCCACTAGTTCTACGATAAAGGGTGTTACAAAATTATAAACCAGCGAAAATCAAAATCAAATATGAAACTAGGGTAGTAAAGTTACACAAACTACCAGGGGGCCAGAATGGTGAATTATTAGTGTCACCATTGCATACTGAATGTTATTAGAAGAAATCTCATTTAATAATCAAGTCTATATACATCTCTTGTAACATGCAGTGTGCAATGGTGACACTACTAATTCTTTGTGGGAGTTCTATCGTAGGACTCTGCAGTAGAACTAGTGGGAATGATCCACTCAGCTCACCTAGATAACCTGAAAGATTACAACCATTTATACGTCCCCATAATATTTTATATAGAAATTATCCTCCAACTCCTAACCTTTAAGGAGTTATAGATAGATAGCAGATGTGCTAGATGGTCACTCATGCACAGACCAACCTAGGCAACTTCGGCTTTACCTTGAAGATCAATCCGTGTAGTTCATCATCATCATTTCAGCCTAAAGATGTCCACTGCCGGACATAGGCCTCCCCAGGTGAAACCACATTGACTGGTCTCTTGCGTCTCGTATCCAAGGCCCAGCAACCTTCACCAGGTCATCGGTCAGCGGTTTCCACTCCAGAATTTTTTGGCCTCATCGCCATCCGTGTGATTGTTATTATTAAAAAGCCACTTCTCTCACACACCTTACTGCGGGCGGTGACTTCGGTCTCACTATGTGAGACTCGCTTGCAACTGGACCCCCAATAAAACTATGAAAAAAAAAAAAAAATTTGTTCGACTTAACTCGTGTGTCCACTTCGAGTGGGTCTAGTTGACCAAAGACTATCACTCGTAAATTAGGTGCCAAACGCCCGAATAAATCTCGCGCCCACTTAAATCTCGTGCTGTCTTTGTTACTTTAACGCAGAGTGACAGAGATAGCACGAGTTTTGAGGGCTACTTATAATTGAGTGACGTTCGAGTATTCGGGCGTTATACTCGTATACAAGCTCAAGCAATTCAATTGACAATAACTATTAAAATAATTTGATTAGAGTAAATATTTTAATATTATTTTGAAGGTTGAATGAAATACTTCTGATAGGTAAAACATAAATGCAACATTAAAGTTTTTTTTTAATTCCAATTTCATGATGTTTTTATAGCGGAAATGACACCACTTCTGACATGCCATAAGGTAACTCGCGGGCTACCTTGTCGCATTCTTTAAGTCTTTTCATTCGAGTAAAAAGTCAAAAAGTTTTGTTAATTGCGTTTTTCTTTACGATTCCATTATAACATTTATAATTACTATTGAAGCTGATAAGAAGTTAGTCAACGAATTGTAGTGGCTGAACTAGCGACGATCGCTCGCTACGTAATACATTTATAATGTACTTTTATAGAACTATAGGAAGATTACTTTTAATTTTTAGAACAAAGTTTACAACAATTGGAGATTTTTAAAGCGGAAGTACCTGGTGACCTGGTGACAAAATGTGTTGTGTTATGACGAACTTCAAGTATTTTATCGCGCTAAACTTGGTTTGTAAGTTTTTTATTTTATAACCTGATGTACCACCATAATTATCTCTGCTAGGTACACAAAAAATTGTACACCAACATTTTTCCAATGATGTTAAAGTATATGAGCCTATTGACATCAACCGGGCACTGATTTCGGCCGTTGGAAGGCCTCCCGCTAGGTGGACCGATGACCTGGTCAAGGTTGCAGGAACCCGCTGGATGAGAGACGCACGGGACCGGTCAATGTGGCGACACCTGGGGGAGGCCTATATCCAGCAGTGGACGTCTTTTGGCTGAAATGATGATGATGGGCACTAATTTCAATTCAGAGGCTGAGAACTTCTTCATGGGAAAAACTGTTATTTCATTACTCATTCACCGAGTTACTGTTGATTAGATTAGATCCCTGTCCAACAAAAATATCGGTTTGCGTTTAAAATTTTTATAAAAATTATCTGCCTAGCCCATTACAACCGATGGCCGATGGGCCAAAAAGTTCTGGAATGGCAATCGCAATTCAGAAGACGTTGCGTTGGAAAGCGTCCCACTAGGACTAGGTGAACCGATGAACTGGTGAAGGTTGCGGGGATCCGCTGAACGCGAGACGCATGGGACCGGTCAATGTGGCGACACTTGGGGTGGGTCTATGTCACAAATGCCCAAGTTTCCATGGCCATTGAACTTTACCTACCTGATTAGTTTCAGAGCTTTCGGAGTGGCAAACGTACAGTGATGAGGAATCTACTATATTTAATCCGCTTCATCAGGCTTTACGTGAAGCCTTGGATAGTTCAATGGTTTCTACACAGCCAGGACAAATGGCCATGACGCCATATGTCGGTGGACAGCTGTTTGGCCAAATGTCCGGAGAGGATTTTGATAAATTTGTACTCCGACAGGGTGGTAAAAAAGATAAAAAAGACAAGTAAGTATTCTCATTTAATATTGTAAATGTGTTAGATTAGGGCCTGGGTCAACAAATAAAAAAAAATGTTTAAACTTATTATGGACCCGCACATTATCTCATCGTGGCTTACACCCATATTTATAGTGCCGACTCAACTCCATTTTTAAACTTGGATTGACTGTCTTCGTCATGACATCATAGAGACGTCGCCCACAAAATCAATCCTAGAATTTCTTGGCTGCAATAGGCGAGCTTCGAAAATGGTTCTTCCTCGGTTTATCTACATTGCCGCCTACACTACCCATCCTTGTCAAACCCATAGTTGCATTCTGCTTTATAAGCTCATCGTATGTCGAGTATTTAGACACAATTAAAAAGCCATTATGTCTCGCGTGGATCTACGTTCCGACACACGAAGGGTTAATCAATGCTGAAGATATAACTGGACACACACTCACAAACTTTTGCCTTTATAATATTACCGTGACTATCCGAATTAAGTTCAGTCTACGCATAGCGATACCAGTATTAATTGATAACTTTAAATAATTCATTATATTCAAGTTATATATGCAAGTTTCTTTTGCATTATTTCCGCAGAAAGAGTCAGGGTAAAGGGAAAAATTTCAAGCGAACTACGCAACCATGGATATCACGACCTCATTATTGCGACTTTATGGCAAGGCCCTGTATGCACGCTTACCAGTAAGTATCGTTTTAATGTCGCATGTTTCTTCAGCAACGTGGCACCTGCTCACTAAGGTCACCACCTCAGGTGTGCGATCCTCCCGTCGGGGCTGTGGGTTCTTCACAAAGATACCGCAGCCTCGACGTAAAGGGCTAAGAAGGAACATTGGTGGTTTTTTGCCGGTAGAAGTTTGACACTCCCTTTCGCTCTGCCCAGGAGCGGGAGGGGTTATTTGACGATATTCCACCCACCATACAAAAGGGGTGTGATCCTCGACTTAGAGCTTCACTGGGGAGGGCAGCAAAGGCACCGGTTAGATATCAGAGAATTAAGGTGATGACTATAAATCTGAATTGTATATTCTCTCTTTTTTTGGTGAATATGAAATCATCAAATGACTCCTCTCTCGTTCCGGGGTCGCGGTATCACTTTTGGACAACCCGCAGTCTCTGCAGGCGGCGGCCCTTGAGGCGCGTGTGGAACCGGTGGAACACAAACGCGCCGTTGACACGGCCTGTCGTGATAAGAAAGATGGACGGTGAGCTAATCCAATACTCACCGTGCACAGGCTCGTGCCTACGGTTGCCGGAAGCCATCACGTAGCCGCCGACAATCAATCAAAATGACGAAATTAAAAAAAATCAACACCGACTATAGTCAGTGTTGATTTTTTTAATTTCGTATGTTTTAATCGACTTTGACTTACATATTATATTAGTCTAAGGTACTTAATAGTTATCAGTAGTAATTTTCTTTTCCGCCCTTGGTTGCGGAAAAATAAGAAAAACGCACGCGTGCGAAATACATTGCTTATTGAACCTAATCGTAGTGCAATAAGAGCCAGTTTTCGAGGAAGTGTATTGAAAAGTACTTTTCTATTTCAGGACTGGTAAAATATGCGCTAGGACAATTTATTACACTTATCGAACATTTGAAAACTATTGTATGATGGAGTTTGTCAACTGCAGGGAGAACTATGAAGGTAAAATGTATTGATGAGTTTTCTTCCTAAGAAAGTCAAAGCCTCGTTGTTCCAGTGGTCGCAAGCGCAACTGCTGTTTTTAAGGTCCTTGTTTCGATTCCCTGGACGGGCAAAGTGTTATTGGGTTTTTCCATCTGGAATTCCTCAGTAGCAGCCACGGAACCTGGACTGTACCCAGCATTACCTGACCCCTCGTATAAAGCTAAAGTGAGAGAAAAGCGAGCAAAAGTGAGAGAGCGAGAAAGCGAGAGTGAGTGAGCGAGAAAGCGAGAGTGAGTGAGCGAGTGTGAAAGTGAGTGCGAGAGAGAGCTAAAATGAGTGAGTGTTGCCT
This sequence comes from Diarsia mendica, assembly GCA_949316265.1. Classification (NCBI taxonomy): domain Eukaryota; kingdom Metazoa; phylum Arthropoda; class Insecta; order Lepidoptera; family Noctuidae; genus Diarsia; species Diarsia mendica. The sequence continues at coordinate 17,619,104 of OX438909.1, read as the reverse complement.
CGTATAGAGTAAGTGGTGTGAGAAGAAGGTCAAGTAATGCTGGGTCCAGACTGTATGTTTATTTGTGTGTATGTAAGCGCGGTTTTTGGGCGATAATCTGACGGACCGCGTTTTAATATGGATGGTTCACTTATCGATGATTAAAAAAATGAAATGATGAATGCACATGTGAATGGATGGAGAGAGAGAGGAAGACCAACGAAAAGATGGAAGGTGTGTGAGGAGTGGTATGAAGGAAAACGACAAAATTATAGCGTGACGACTAATAGGGCAGGATGGAAGAACAAAACGTGTTGCGCCGACCCCGAATGTCATGGTATAAGGCGGCGGCGCCCTAGTTGGCAACGCTCGTACGATTGACCGATGCGTTCCGGTCGTACGACGAGATTAAACACACTAGTTTCTTCAGTGTGTTCTAATAGAGCTTGAAAGTGATCGTGCGATCACAGTGAAATGCTTAAAACGATCGTACGACCGTGCTGTGGCGTTGTGCTTTTGGTAGGGTTGAGAAGCAGAGAAACCACAACAGTTTAATACATATATTTTAGAAAAAGAGCATAAGAATAGTTAACAGGGGGTAGGATCTAGAGTCTCTAGAATTTCTTTCACTGAACACTGCACTTAGGTTAGAAAGGTACTGCCCTGGGCTTTAGGTCGACACGCACGAGGCCGGCGAGGGCTGCCGGCGGCGTGCTGTAGGCACGGCAGGTGCTAGCCAGCAGGGACCCTCCACGTGGCAGACGTGGAAGGCGGCTAGCGGTGTGCGGAGGCACGTAGTAGGAGGCCGTGACGGGATCGTCGCTCAGCGGGTAGGGCGCGGAGGCAGCTACGACGCCCGTCAGCGGTGTCTCGGTAGTTTTAAGTCTTCAAGTAGAACCCTGGAATCAAGCACGTGGCAGGGTGGGCCCGTAAGCGTGGTGCCAGGATCGGTGAGCGCCTACGATGCGTGTGTCTCCCAGCCATAAGCCCAAGCAGTGGTTTCAGGGGAAGCAAGGAGACTCACCCCATCGTGGCAGTTCACAAAGTTTAGATCAAGCCAGCACATGTCGCGATAGTGTGCTCTCGCCGCGCTTCAAAGCAGGTTAAGCGAATGCGGCGAGGCCATGCAGCGGAGGGTGAACGAGGCATGTGCGGGCTTTACAAAGGCAGTATGTGCAAGTGCAAGATTAGATGGATGATACGCAATTAGCTGACGTAGCATCTGTACAAACACGGTAGCCATTATTGACAACCGACACAATTACATTGCAGACAATCACCGCAGAATACAGATATACAATAGAATGCGGTGAATGTATCCAGACATAAGAGAATTAGCTAATTACTCAAAACACTCATATTTTCTACACAATGTAAATTGTTCAGAAATAAATGACTTATGACTTATGACTCACCCAGATCACTGAGGTTTACGTATTCGAAGGCGTTCAGGACAAAAGGAATGATTTGCAGCTCGGAGCTAGTATTTATAGTCTCATAGACCGAGCGTCTATGGTTGACTCGTAGTGTAGTTGCTCCGGTGAACCGTAACTAGGTATGTGCGTGAATCGATTATAGTTAGTCGATTACAACGCTACAGTGCGATAATCTAATCAAAGCTACAAATCTCTTCTGATTGGTCACGCGTCATCGAGATCGGTCGTAAGATCGTGCGTTGCCAATGGGGTTGAATCCTGGAAACTTCGCCGCAAGATGGCGCTGGTGTTTGGCTACACATGTCAATTTTTTTTAAATAAACGTTTGCATTGTGTGGACGATTTTTCAAGTATTTGCACGGGTTTTTTAACTCAATTTGTCGCTGCACAATGTATGCTACATACATTGTGGCATACATTGTGCAGCGCTAGGGCCAGTCTAAGGCCCTAAAATTATGTGTATGTAACCAAGCTGCTACCGTTCTCGCCGTGTGTGCCCGGGCATTGTCGTGCATGAGCAGGAAATCTTGCCCCATTTGTGTTCTGTGGGGCAAGATTACGGGCCCCAGCACCTATTGGATGTATCGTTCTGCCGTCATATTGCACCGCACCCAAACGTGATCCGTCCGTCCTCCAAGACGAATTCCTGCCCAAACCATAATTGTTCCTCCTTGATATGGGTGAACTTCCTGAGGGTTCTGAAGACGGCTCCATCGTCCAGGAACTCGCCAAACACGCGTCCTTCGTGAATCTGGATGGAAGCCAAACCTGGATTCATCCGTGAACAGCACATTGGACCATTGCTCACGGCCCCAGTCCACGTGGTTCCGAACCCATACTAATCGTCGTCCACGATTGCCTCTCCGTAAGGGTGGGACCCGGAGTGGTCTACGAGAGCGTAGATTGCTTTCATGCAGTCGCCTTCTTACAATTTGGTCACTCACAAGCACTTGGTGTTCCACTCGCAGCCTTTGGACCAATTGAGTCGCCGTTGCATTTGGTTGAGCTCGCGCAGTAATTTGCAAAAATCGGTCTTGTCTGGGGATAGTGATGCGACTTGGCCCCCGGTGCCTCTCCGCTACTTCACCTGTGGCACGATAGCGTGTCCACAATCTTGAAATTACATTTTGATGGGTCCCTATGGCCTCAGCAACATTACGCTGAACAGATCCAGCTTCCAGCATTCCCACAGCTCGTAACATCTCCGCCCTCGTCAAATGTCGGCGTTGCATGGCTACAATACCTCAGTTTTAACTTTATCTTTCGTTTAAAAATGAAAAAAAACTGTAACTAAACGTAATTCGTATTGTTTTCTAAATTTCGCACAAATGAAAATTCCCTCTCCTATACATCAAGACATTTTTATGCCACCGAAACAAAAGAATTTTCAAAAATTTGAATTTGGAATTAGTCTGAGATAAATTACAAACAAATCGGTGTATTAAAGATTTCAATGCGGCCAGTACTTTTCGAGTTATTTAATTGAGTATGAAATATCCCTAGACCGTGTTGATGTGTGTATTTGACAGTTTTCTTCCCCATTAGGACACGTTGGACCATCGTACGATCATTTTAATTAGGACGCCGCCTAAGGGCTGAAGATGATGGTGGTTCTCACTTGTGTGAACAAAAAATCCTACCAATTTTATTGATTCGTGTCGAGAATCATTAGAACTTATACTTACCTCCTTGATTTGATTCAGATGCAAAACAACAGTTTGTATTTAAATGAATTATTTTCAGTTTGGCAAATGGTTTATGCGGGTGGATGTTTCGAAGTTCCCGACGTAGATGACTATATGCGTAAGTATTGTTTTTATTTGACTGGCCTGTTGGTCTAGTGGTTAGTGACCCTAACTGCTATGCCGGAGGTCGTGGGTTCGATTCCCACCCAGGACAAATGTTTGTGTGATGAGCACGATCATTTGTTCTGTGTCTGGGTGTAATTTATCTATAATATGTATGTATTTAGAAATATATAAGTATGTTTATCAGTTGTCTAGTACCCAAAACACAAGCTCTGCTTAGCTTGGGACTAGATGGCGTTGTGTGATAGTTGTGGAATATTATTATATATTATTATTCGATCAAAGGCTTTGTAATAATTATGAATTGGGGGTTTGTTTTGTTTTAAGTCTCTTTATTACCTACTTCTATACAGACTTCGCGCCACGAGAATCGATTAAGCGTTGTTATTGCAGTCATGCCTGTAGCACACCTCCGCTGCGAAACAACAATTGCGAAACCGCTGCGCGAGTTTCGCTGTACAACAGTACTACGGTCAGCGGGCGGAGATGTAGACGGCTCCTGAGCAAATGAGCGAAATCGTGTTAGAAAGAGACAACATCATAGTCAGTTTTGTACAAAACTGACAGAAAAGACACATCAGAAAAATCAATACTTTTTCTTGAACGAAGAATTAGCATTGCCATTCAACGTGGCAATATTATATTACCAGGGGGTCTGAAATCCCGTCGGGGCTGACGGTCTTTCGAAAGAGATACTGCGGCGGCCTTACAAGGGGCTAAGAAGGAACATGGGTGGTTTTTAGTCAGTAGAATTCCAACACTCCCTACCGCTCTGCCCAGAGCGGGAGGAGGCATTTGATGATTTCTCAACCGCCAAAAAAAAAAGTCTAAAACGGCCACTTTAGTGAAAAATCATCAAATAACCCCCCTCCCCCCCCCCCCCGCTCTTGGGCAGAGCGAAGGGGAGTGTCAGACTTCTACTGACTAAAAACCAACCCATGTTCCTTCTTCGCCCTTGTGCCGAGACCACGTCATCTCTTTCGATAATCCGCAGCCCCGTCGGGGCGTCTGTGACCCTAAGAAAGTATTCTTTCTTAGGGTCACAATAAGAAATCATAATAAGAAAATAATATGAGTTGCTTTAAAATTCGTAAAATGGTCACAGACGCAGTTACTATAATGTAAGGTTCATTTTATATGCTTTTTAATGCAATTCATAATTATTATGAGTGATTATTTTAGACCCCCTGTTTTATTATATTGCCAGTTTAAATGTTCATTTCGGATGACAGCGACGTGGACGAGTACTTAGACGATTAAGTTCCCAACTGTTTATATAGTTTGTTTTAGTTCGTTTTTATCACTAAATACTTCGTCGTATTATAAAACATACATACATATAATATACTTTATAAAACAAAGTCCTCCGCCGCGTCTGTCTGTCTGTTCGCGATAAACTCAAAAACTAATGCATCGATATTCATGCTGTTGTCACCAATGGATAGACAACAGATGAATGGACAAATACCAAAACCTGCCTCGAGAACCACTGTTCTCGAGGCAGGTTTTGGTATTTGTTTTAAGAAATTCAACCCCTAAGGGAGTTAAATAGGGGATGAAAATTTTTCGAAATCCGCGCGGGCAGGCCGCGAACAGAAGCTAATTTTACTTAAATTAGTTACCTTTTATTTTGGGGTAAATAACTATATTAATATATCTCTCATTTTTTCAGATTACGTGTACCACGATGACCTATTCATGGATAATTACTATGTTGTTCATGATCCAGTTCAGTATGAATGAATGATTTATTTGTAAGAAGAGCTTTTTTACATAAGTTCTTGATAAGTATACATAATAAATGGGTTTCACTATTATTATATCCGGCATTTCGGCCATGAAAAGTAGTAAATATAAAAAGTTCAATCATTTAAAAGTAAATTATGCATAATTTCAAAAAAATTTGAAAATCATTTGCAAACGAAAATAAGTCTTTCTGTTTGCTTGTTTTGTTTTTCGGATTTCGCATAAGACGCAAACGACATTTTATAAAGCATAGGATATTTTTTATCCTCATATTACGTTTTCGAGGGACATTCAGACCTCCATGCCGGCAAACTGGTAACAAAAGCTTAAGCAAATCTGTGTTTTGTAAATAAATGTTTTCATATGATTTTGTTTTAATTTGAATAGTAGCAACATAACCGCAGCAAATATCGTGAGGAAACAAAATAATGTCTTACAACCAAAAAATTCGAAAACATTTGAGATCTACCAATCCACACTGGGCCAGCGTGGTGGACTATAGCCCATCCCTCTTTTAGAGAGGAGGCCTGAGTCACTGCTGTGGGAACATTATAGGCTGATGATGATGATGATGATGACTAGCAACCTGATGATGTTCATACAAAAATCCGTGGGTCACAATTTGTGTCCCACTGCCACTTAAGTTTGGAATTTCTGCTGTATGTAACATAATTGTATCAAAATAAAGAATAATTTCACGGTAAATGGCTTTGTCAATGGAATGAAACCAAATCCAAGTAAACTCTCTATGAGCGATAAGACATCATTCAATCAACAATATAAATGTGGATACGCAATCACTCGATACTTTAAATTTTCCAGTAGGTATTTACTATTGTTTAGCTAACATTCAGTGTTGCATGGATCATTTGGTACACGAATAATGTTAACAGGGGGGCGTTCTAGGTAAATATTTGCAAAATGTAATGGAATGATTTCAGGTCAGTTGCTTTAAATATTATAACTCCTGCCATATTATGCCTATTGACCTGGTTCTGTTCTATCTCCTACTGATATGGAAGGTAGTGGAAATAATGTTTTTCCGACTTCTCTGCTATTAATTCTTTTCCGATTAATTTCGTTTCGGGATCTAAGACAGTTAAATTGTTTCTCTGTGACTTCGTCGAGCTTCATAGTCTCGATGCTTTTCTTATTTTGGCTTGGCACAGAAAAAAAAGCTTTATGTTGAAAACCTTTCAATTTTGTTACAGTTTCAAACATGGTTCTCATTATACAGTGTTTAGAAATGGGTATATAAAGACTGAGATTATTAGAACAAGAAAACATTATTTATTACGGAACCTCAAATTGATTTTATTTTTCCAAGTTGTACTATTTCTCCGTAAGTATAATTATTACATTTTTTTTAGGGACTTGTGTAAAGGTACTCCTGGCATTCTTCATGTAACAATCCAAGATTTGATTTTATACAGTAACAAGTGAATCTGCTTAACGCCTACATTATAGGTGACTGCTCCCGGTGAGGGACCACTGTAAGACAGGTTTCTCTTTTTTTTCTTCTTTTTGGGAGGTGGGAAATCATCCACGAACCCCTCTCGCTCTGGGCAGAGCGGAAGGGAGTGTCAGACTTCTACTGACTAAAAACCACCCTTGTTCCTTCTTAGATTTGGTGCTGAGGCCGCGGTACTTCCAACTCTTATGCGATGCGACAGCAAGCAAATAAATTATTCTACTTCTGTCATCATCATAGCGTTTTAAACAAAATATTAACTCAATTTTTTAAAATATTTTCAGATTTTTGTTAAACTGGCTCGTTAGATGGTTTTCTCTCTTACAATACTTTTTTGTATTGATGCGTGCAATTGGTACATTTAGATTTAATGCGTGGCCGCTATTTTGTGAATGCAATAAACTAACAGAAATTAAGCAAGCCGAATATTTTTTACTAGGTGAATTTTTTGAAATTTCTTTGGTGAATCTCACTAAATTACACGTGGTGTCAAAAAAAGCCTCTCGTAATAGGGAGTGCCTATTGACCTGAACCGATTGTATCTTCTTCTTCTTCAGTCGGTACCTCATTACTGAGGATCGTGGTCACTGGACCCCTTTAAGCGGACTAATAATTTGCCTCCATCTACTCCGGTCCAAGGTTGCCATCACCACCTGCTGAAATTTGCTTGAGGAAATAGCTTCTTTTTTTTTGCTGGTGATAGATCTCACTAGATTACACGTGGTGTCAAAAAAAGCCTCTCGTAATAGGGAGTGCCTATTGACCTGAACCGATTGTATCTTCTTCTTCTTCAGTCGGTACCTCAACCAATAAATTGTGAATTGGACCAATGGAGAATTAAACAGTTGGACATATTGAGATTTGGGCATAAAGCGCCTAAACTAATTTAAAGTCTTTTGTTTTTTTTTTTCAAGCATTACCTAATGAATGTGCCAACGGGAAAAGCACATCGCCAAGCCGACAAAACACGACCAATGGTACTCAACGTGGCATGAACAACGTGGTCCATCAGAGCACGGCCAGTGGTACACAACGTGGCATGAACAGCGTGGTTCATCAGAATACGACCAATGGTACACAACGTGGCATGAACAACGTGGTCCATCAGAGCACGACCAATGGTGCACGACGTGGCATGAACAACGATGTTGGTCAGGGTCGTCGCCAAAACCCCTTCAAAGATATGACAGCAAGGCCTGACAGAACTGAAATATATCCGTGAGTACATACTTAGAGAACCACAGCATGTATCAGGGGCTCTCTAAGTACATCAATACAGATAAGGGGATATAAGGGCCATCCGAAGGTACTCGTACTACGGCACTTCGAAATTAACCCTATTACCAATTATGTTTCGAAAATACACATGGAGTATGGATAACTGTCCAATCGTGTCGACATTCTTTTTCTAGTTCAGGCCCCTAACTAAATCTATGTTCGTACTACTCGGTCACATTAACTAGAAGCTTAGCGTTGTAACAATAATGTCCAAAAACACTTAAACAACAACAGAAAACTAGCCAAATTATTGCAGTACGGTTCTTCTTCTTCTTATCGTGTGGGCAGTAAGGTCAAACGACCCCACACACCCTAGTGTCAGAGTTTCTAAACCGCCGCAAGGGCCTCTGACATGGTTTGACGACCGCCATTTGGCGGCCGGGACCACCGGCATATACGTGCCTTCCGAAGCACGGAATCATGTCAGAGGCCCTTGCGGCGCCTGCAATGTCTTAACCAAACTGGAAACAACTTCACAAAGTATGCTTCCCGTGGAAATCGAACCCAAGACCACCGGGTCACAAGGCAAACGCCTAAACCACTCGACCACGGAGGCAGTTGCAGTACGGTTAGCATCTTTGTTACCGATTCGCGCGTCAATAATTTGGGTAGTTTTCTGTTGTTATTATATTGTTTTTGGACATTATTGTTACAACGCCAAGCGTCTAGTTAATGAGACCGGTGACCGAGTAGTATGTCATTCATTCAAGTATATTAAACGCGAGTATAATCTTTGTTTGAAACTACGGGTTTCGTGCTTAGAGAGTAGACCTCCTGAATACATTTGGGTCGAGTAGGTATTAAAATTTTGTGCATGTCATAGCTGATATTTTTTTCTAATTAAGAAATTGGATCCCACGTGTACACCTCAATTCGGTCGCGACTCCACTATGTACACGTACAGTCGAACAAGCTAATAAGTATACAGCCAGCTAACTTACATTTACTTTTAATATTATACATGCAGATACATTTAGAGACTGATGTGAAATGATACAGCGTTTGAAATTAGTCGCTTAGTGCGAAAAGCTTTATAAAACAAAATTTCAATCAATATTTTCAGTGTGCTAGAACTATAAAGATCTCTACCTGTATACTCATTAGCTTGTTCGACTGTACCTACTGCCATTATTGATGCCTAAAGTAAAAAGTCCTGACAGTGTGGACGACACGGGCCATGAGAACTTGTGCATTGGAAAAGTTTTAAATTTCAATCATTGTAACCAAAAGACGTCCACTACTGGACATAGGCCTCCCCCAGTTGTCGCCACATTGACCGGTCCCGTGCGTCTCGCATCAAGTAGATTGCTGCAACCTTCACCAGGTCATCGGTTCACCTAGTGGGAAACCTTTCACTTCCTTCCTTGATACCTACTTTATTATAATTTCAACAGGCACTCAGCGAGGAAGAAAACTACCACCAGGAGAAAGCGCACCACAATATATTTCGACTCGGTGATAGATCCTTGTGATCATTTGGCCAAAGTCTGTTTGAGAGCCTACCAGTACGTAAAATTATTAAATTCTCCCCCATTTTGATTGGTGCTGACGATACGACAACGATTTCGGTGTTAGGATTTATTTGATAGTTTAAAAATGTTCCTATGAACAAGAACTACCAGTGGTTCTATTTATGGTCGTATTGTCGGCACCACCCTGTATAAAACACTTTCCTTAAAAAAATTGTTATAACGTTTTTTTTTTTCAGAACTGGAAGAGTATGCGGCCGAACAATATATAATAACTATTATGGTTTCAAGAACTATTGCATGTTAGATTACGCGAACTGCATGCACAGATATAATAGTGTGTACTTACTGTCTCTCATTATATAATTCCTATTCACAGTTTAGCACTTTTTAATTGCACGCACTGGGCCCGCGTGGTGGATTATAACCCATCCCTCTCCTAGAGAAGAGGCCTCAGTCCCTGCAGTGGGAACATTATTAGGCTGATGATGAAATCGTGATACGAAACTCAAATTGATTTGTAAGATTTTTAAGGCCTCCAGATACATTGATGACGTCATCATCACGATCATAAACCGCAGCCTAAATTCACTCACTGTTAGGCACCAATCACTCAACAATGGGTGAATTTAGTATAAAAAAAAAGATAGGCCTATCTTTTTTTTAACCTATTTCTTCAGTTCCAGTATTCCATGTTCCAGCCTAATTAAACACTTTATAAATATTATAATGATTTTGTTTCGATAGTTTGGCAAGTCATACACATGGGAGATTGTATAGATATAAAAGTTCTCACGAGTATACTAGGTGAGTAACGTCTTCTTCGTTGCTTGTCGATTCACATACAAACCAAGCCGTATCAACCAAAGCATAATGTACAGTCACCTGAAAAATTGCATGGATCCTTTAAGTCGTACTTTCCTGTGAACGTTTATAGTCGATAACTAGTTTACGTTAGGTGGTGTCATTTCTCGCTTCACACGATTTTAGTTCTGAATTGTCCATGAATTTTTGCAGGTTACTGTTCATCTAACTAAGGAATAGTTTTATGTACAGAATGCTTTCTATGAGCGGAAATATTTGTGATAGATGCGTTTACACTTTGTATACTTTCAAAGGTTTATTAAATACCTTCCTGTTTATGTTTCCAGCGATGACTGAATCAAGTTCCAATCAAATGCAAGAAACCTACATGCAAATAAAAGAATTGGGATTCTAATAAATTAATACAAAAACGAGAAAAAAATAAATTATTCGTGGCATAACTTCTTTAACAGCAATTTTAATAAGAGCAATAAAAATCTGATGTATTGTTTTATTTATTTTATTTACGGCGCACAAAGTTGGTCACGAACTGAACAACCAGAAGTCCAAACTCAAGATTAGATTGGGGTTCTATAAACTCGGGAAAACCGACGCAGGCAGGGAGTCACTCCTCCACTCCTCGACTGTGCCTTCGAGTAATGGAGCGCAGCATAATAGGTGTTAAGGGCGAAGCGGTGATGTTTCTAATGCGACATATTCGATCGCGTTAGCTACACCACCCTGCACTAATTGTAATAAAGGTACTGTTCATTTTATGTTCTATTTATGTAGGTAAGTAACATTACGGTTATATCTGTCTTGACGTTCGTACGTTTTTGTTTCAAGGGTTACCACTGAAAACCAGCGCTGTGCTGTGGGACCCCATAGCGCAGCACCATGCTGAGTGGTAACCCATTTGTCGCAGTTGTTTTTTTTTTTTTATTGTTAAGTTGTAAACTAAAACTTTTTTTTTTCTTTTTTGTACCAATTTTGTTTTTTAGTTGTAAGTTGTGTTTACTGCTTTTTTATTGTATGTACTTATATAATTCTGCGGCAATAAATATTTTTTCTTTCTTTCTTTCACTATACGTAACTCAAATACCTGATGTTGGCCAAAAAAATAGTCAGGCTGAAGTGGGAGTGGTCAGGCCACGAAGCACAGATGCACCCCGGTGGATGGGAAAAGATCGTCACACACTGGACGCCTGAGGAAGGGTCGCCGTGAGGTCGACTGCAGCTGCGGCGAAGGTGGCGTGACGATCCGATCATGTTTGCGAGACTAAAATGGCTAGAGATAGCACAGGATAGTAGGATGGAGAGGTCTGAAAGGAAGGAAGGAGAGGCGTTTTCTCAGTAGTAGGATACCATGAACGATAGCCAAAAAGCACCGGGTGGCGCCTATAATAAAATAACCCCCGGTGGATGGGAAAAGATCGTCACACACTGGACGCCTGAGGAAGGGTCGCCGTGAGGTCGACTGCGGCGAAGGTGGCGTGACGATCCGATCATGTTTGCGAGACTAAAATGGCTAGAGATAGCACAGGATAGTAGGATGGAGAGGTCTGAAAGGAGGAAGGAGAGGCGTTTGCTCAGTAGTAGGATACCATGAACGCTAGCCAAAAAAAGCACCGGGTGGCGCCCATAATAAAATAACCTCTGTATACCTTTTTTTTTTTTTTTTTTGGTGAGTGGAAAATCATCGAATGACCCCCCCGCTCTTGGGCAGAGCGAAGGGGAGTGTCAGACTTCTACTGACTAAAAACCGAACCCATGTTCCTTCTTTGCCCTTGCGCCGAGGCCACGTCATCTAGTACAAAAATAATAAAATACAAAACGGCCGGACGGCGAGCTAGCCCATTACTCACCGTCCACAGGCCCGCGTCTACGGTGGCCGGAAGCCATCACGTAGCCCCCGACGCCCGGAGCGCCTTCCGCGCCCCTCTGTATTATACCTCTCATGACATTCCTAGCCTGCGTCTAAAAAAAATAGTTTGCTCACAGGGCAAAGGCACGATGGATGGATTGTGAAAAGGATGATGTGGCATAAAAGGAGGCTTCTGACAAAATGACGACTAATTGAGAAGTATGGTAGAGGAAAAAATGCTGCGCCGACTCCAAATTAATTTCGAAAGGGCAAGAGAACGATGATGAGTACACAGGACAGGACACACACCACAGGACATAACACTTACATACATCTATATAAACAGAGCCAAAATAATACCGATGGATTTAGTATTTGGCACAATCGTTTCAAACTTGGCTAGCTGGAGAATCTGTCGGAAAGTGTTGCTTACAATGGTCCAACTGTTCGGAATATTGAATGTCTAACTAGGAATTTCGTTGTTGCATCTTCTACAGTTTCGAAACTTAGAAAATTAACTTCATTTGTAGCAGATTAATGAAGCTCTGTATTGATGAAATCTGTATGAATAATTTAAATTTTTACTACATGAGAGATAAGATTTTCAGTAGTGGGTAAAAAAAAACAGTAAAAATAACTGCCTAGTATTTACCTAGGGCAAACTCTGCAGTTTGGTAAAAACAACTTTGAGAGAGAGGCTAATAGAAGAATCCAGCTGGGCTGGGCAACTTTTGGGAAGCTTCGTCAGGTCTCGTCACGCATTCCACAGAGCCTAAAGACTAAGGTCTTCAACCAGTGCGTCCTGCCTGTACATACGACGCCGCGGCGGGGGTACATACGGGGCTGAAACGTGGACACTAACGATACGGTTGGTCCATAAATTTAAAGTCGCTCAGCGAGCTATGGAGCAAGCTATGCTAGGGGTCTCTCTCAGGGATCGCATCCGAAATGAGGTGATCCGACAGAGGACCAGAGTTGTCGACATAGCTCACAGAATAAGTAAGCTGAAGTGGCAGTGGGCCGGCCATATTAGTCGCAGAACCGATGACCGTTGGAGTAGACGTGTTCTTGAGTGGAGACCGCGAATCGGTAAGCGTAAGGTGGGACGTCCTCAGGCTCGGTGGAGCGATGATCTTCGCAGAGTGGCTGGTAACAACTGGATAAGAGTTGCCGGAAATCGAGTTGAGTGGCGTAAGATTAAAGAGGCCTATATTCAGCAGTGAATTGCAATAGGCTGATGATGATGATGAACTGCCTCGTTGGTCTAGTGGACGGAAAATAATCCAATTTATTTCTTTCAAAATGTTGAAAACATTAGTTTCTCGATTCACAGTAACTGTCAGAGTGTACCGACTAGTTGGGAAAGCCATCATCATCAATCTAACCGTTTCCCAACTATGTTAGGGTCAGCTGCAGTCTAACCGGATGCAGCTGAATACCAGTATGTTATATGGAGCGACTGCCTATCTGACCTCCACAACCCATTATTGGGTAATAATACGATATCCCTTGGTGAGACTGTTTGTCAGACTTATGGGCCACTGACCACGTTTCACGACTGCCAAAGATCTACAAATGATAGCCGTGCTTTCCAAGGCTCGGAAGAGACTCGGTACGTAATAGAGTGCCACCCATCCACAGAGAAACTTAGGCAAGTGCGGCTTACCCTACAGATTGATCCTAGCGGCTGTTATTATCAAGCCTCCTCAACTTTATGATATTATACACCATCCATCGTCCCAAATTCACAACATAGCGGAAATAAATAATTTTATTCTTATTTCAGAAAACCATAATATATTTTCCTCAACATTTTAGTATTATAAATTGAGAGAGTTTTGTATGTCAGATTGAAAAATATTTCTTACTTACGTTTAGACATTTTCCTTGGTAGATAAATATGAAATATTGAAATAACAGATGGAGTAAAACCTAAAAAAGATACCTAGTAGGATAGAGTTGGTTTCGAATTACCTAATATGTTTCTGTAATTTGCTTTTGGTATAATTATCAAACGCCTCGACAGTGTAGGTGTCATAAGCGCGACTACTGAGCATGAAGTCCTAATTTCGACTCCCAGGTCCAGAAGTTTTTGCATCAGGAATTTCTCAATAGCAGCCACGGATTCGAGCTCCTTTGATGGCAATAGGCACGCTATTGTCATCGGACCAACCTGGATAAGCGCGGCTTAAGTCAAAAAGTCAAAATTATTTATTTGCAACAAATGTGGTATACAAGATGGTAAAATTATAATTATGTAGTGCAATGACACATTTCGCCATAGAGTTGGCATGCAAACATTAATGATAATGATGCTTGGTTCAGAACATCATAACACAGTAACTGTGAAACAAGCAATAAATTAGGTATAACTAAGTGTATTTCTTAGTTTAACATACTCAGCATAAAATAATTTTGCATTTTAGAAAATAAACAAACAAACACTAGAAAATAAACAAACACGACATTTTCAACTTAGACAGAGAGAGAAACAAAACAAAGATAACATAATATAAAATATTTTTAAATATACAAATACAACATCCTATAATTATAATTAAAGTAAATTTATAATGCATTCCGGTAATGGTAGGATTTACAGTTAGATAACTTTAAAAATTCTGCTACAGAATAAAAACTATGTGAAACAAGCCACTTTTTCAGAACTTTGCAGAATTTCCTGTACGGAAGATCAGTTATAAACTTTGGTAGAGAGTTAAAGATAAGCGGAGCCATATATACACAATTACGTCTGAATAATTCAATCCTAGGTACTGGCATTGTTAATAAATACTGTGTAACTGTACGTTTATTAATATTATTTTTACATTCAAAAAGTGAAGAATTAGTTTTGACAAATTTAGCTATTTCGTATATATAAATACAAGGTATTTCGTATATATAACCAGCTGTTATAATTAAGCTAAGAGCTCCTCAGTCGTCAGTAGATACAAATAGAAAAACCTGAAATACCAAAAGCTACAAAATTATTAAGCAAAAATAAATCTTTATTTGTGCTCAAAAAACCTATAACACCCTTAGTGCCCAATCACTAAACCGTTTGCGTATTTTATTGTATCGTTAGACCGAAAACTACCAAAACTAACCGAACTAACGTTTCCTATGCACGTAAAAACCAGTTAAAACCAGTATCGAATGGCAGTTTTCACTAGATGACACCCGTATGGCAGTCCTCTATTGGATTTTCAACGCCACATCCAACGCCGAGAGTTGAAATTCCAACAAAGGAATACAGTTTTAGGCGTCATTTTAGTTGACGTTCTTTCTTCTTTACCATGAAGTATCACAGTTTTTTAAGCCACGCATTGACCTTTAATTTTTTTTAGAGTTTAGGAAATCATCAAATGACTCTTCCCTCCCTGGGCAGAGCGGTAGGGAGGGTCAGACTTCTACTGAATAAAAACTACCCATGTTCCTTCGCAGCCCTTTGTGTTGAGGCCGCGATATCTCTTTCGAATAACCCGCACCCCCGATGGGCGTAGGGGTCTTCTTATACTCGTAAGCGCGACTGCTGTGCATGAGGTCCTGGGTTCGATTCCCGGGTCGGGCTATTGGGTTTTTCATTAGAAATTTCCAAAACAGTAGCCTGGAGTTTGGAAGTTGGCGGTATAATACCCCCGTGCGCCTCGGAAAGCACGTCCTGCGCCTGATCTCTCTCCGGTCGTGTCGGATTGCCGTCCTATCAGACTATGAGAGAAAAGGAACAGAGAGTGCACTTGTGCCTGCGCACACACTTGTGCACTATAATATCTCCCGCGCCGATGGCTAATCTCTGCTGAGATTGGCTGACCGCTGACCGAAAACGGTCAGGAGGACTATTATTATTACTATTATAACTTGCTTCAGTGAAGGAAAACGTCGTGAGAAAACCAGCCTGACTGTATTCCTCGACGGCATGTAAAGTCAAGTTAGAGGCCCATGCGTGTTATTTGAAAGAGATACCGCGACCCCGGACACAAAGGGCTAAGAAGGAACATGGGTGGTTTTTAGTCAGTAGAAGTGACACTCCCTACCGCTCTGCCCAAAGCGGGAGGAGTCATTAATTTGATGATTTCCCCCCCACCAAAAAAAGTAAAAAAACTGGCCAAGTGCGAGTCGGACTCGCACGTGAACGGTTCTGTACCAAAACGGTAGGTATGCTATAATTTATACAATTTCTTCTTCGGGCCAATGAATGAATGAAAATACGATTCAGGGACCAAATTATATTGGTTAACTGCTGTTTCCATCTGTTGTTTCCATCCAAGTTCAAAATGATTTTCCTAGAAAGTCCTTATAAAGTTCTACTTTTCAGATTTTTTTCATATTTTCTAAACTTATGGTTCAAAAGTTAGAGGGGGGGGGGCACATTGTTTTTTACTTTTGGAGCGATTATTTCCAAAATTATTGACATTATCAAAAAGGGATTTAAGTAAACCCCTATTCATTTTTAAATACCTTTTTAACAATATATCACACGTTAGGGTTGAAATTAAAAAAAAATCACTTCCCACTTTACGTATAGGGGGGCTACCCTAATAAAACATTTTTTTCCAATTTTTATTTCACCTTTTTGTCGGCGTAATTGATACACATATTGGTACCAAATTTCAGCTTTCTAGTGCTAACGGTCACAGAGATTAAGTGAGGACGGACGGACGGACGGACAGACAGACATGGCGAAACTATAAGGGTTCCTAGTTGACTACGGAACCCTAAAAAGGACGTATGACTAAGCAGTCCGACGGTCACACTATGACACTCCTAGTTACGTAGTTACCGTTCAGTAATTGTGAAAACTTAAATCCAAATCCAGTAACGTTATTTTACCGGAGCAGATAGGTACCTATCCTTTGAACAAATAAAACTAGGGAGCCAGTAGTCCGGTGGACACATAGGTTGATTAAACACACGGTCCGTTCGTAGCACCCGTCGTGTGAATTTACTTTCAAATTCGTGCTTTTCTAATGGTAGGTGCTTGATTGCTGATGCAGTATATTACGAAAGCAAAGTAATCTTGTCTAAAATCTATCATCTCTGTCGCGCAAACATCATAATCACCCTATAAATTTACCCACGGCTTGGACACAGGCCTCCTCTCTATAAGAGAGAATCACCCGTTAGTAAATGCCATCTGTCCTCGAATTTTTGGTTTTAAGACAGCAGTAGTTTTTAAGCTATTGCATAGATTCTATCGCGGGCCTTGAGCGTGGAGAGCGAATCCAGAAATGCCGTAACGAAAATTTTCAACCAGGTTGCTATGGTTACGGAAAATAACAAGGTTGTCAACTGAGGTTGTCAAATTAAATAATTGATAAAAAATGCTATGCAATAGCTTTACCGCGGCAGTCTCCGAGTGCCACATTCTCTTTTTTTTATTAGTGCGGCTTCTGGTTGTGGTTAGGCAAAGGTGAACCTAGTTGTACCTACACCCACATTTCGGCAGTTATGTTTAAGTCCTATATAGTATCCAGTCCAAAATAGCGAGGAGCTCGTGGAGGAGCTCGTGGCTTAATAAGAACTGCCACTCGGGTCGATCTTTAGGTAAAGCTGTGCTTGCCTAGGTCGGTCTGTGGATGGGTGACCGCCCGACATACCGAGTTTCCTCCGTGCCTCGGAAAGCACGTTAAGCTGTTGGTCCCGGCTGCCATATATATAGATCTTTAGCAGTCGTTACAGGTAGTCAGTGACCTGAAATTCTGACATCCAGTCTTACCAAAGGGTATCGTATTACCTAGTATTAACTGGGTTGTGGGCACTTGTGGGGGTCAGATAGGCAGTCGCTGTATGTAAAATACTATTATTCAGCTGCATCCGGTTAGTCTGGAAGCCGACCCCAATATAGTTGGGAAAACGAAAAGGCTAGGCAGATGAGTATCCAGTCCAAAATAGCGTAAAAATAGTAGGTATAAATGAATAGTGTAAAACTTCCAGAAATTCCGTTGCAAAACAAAGTTAAGGAAGAATTCAATCAAATTAATCGAAGTACTCGTGTTGCTTTCAAGTAGAGTACCTACATTGTGTGTACCTTTTAAACCCGATTGAAATAATCTCATTTGTAGTTGAAACAATGGAATCTTTGTTTCAAGTGAATTTTATATACTTCTGAAAGAAATGCCCGGTGTTAAAAACTTGGAGCGGATTTTCATTTGTCGGTGTACTGTAGTTTTGGTTTAATATTGCCAAGTTTACAATTCTTCTTCTTCTTCTTCTTATCGTGTGGGCAGTAAGGTCCAACGACCCCACACACCCTAGTGTCAGGCAACGCCTAAACCACTCGACTGCTTCGTTTGTTTAGTATGAAAGAAAATGAGGTCCTGGATTGGATCCCCAGGTCGGCAAAGTGTTATTAAGTATTTTCTTTAGAAATTTCTCAGTAGCAGCCACGGAGTCTGGATTTGTGCTCGGCTGATGGCAATAGGTACGCCCCCTATTACATAGGACTTAAATATAACTTAAATGTGGGTGTAGTAATGCGTACACCTCTGCCGAACCCTTCAGAGACAAGAGAGTAAGTGTTTAACTTTTTTAGTCCAATCAATAGTTTTTTTGTAAATCGCAAAATACCACTAATTTCGCACTATTCGGCCGCAGCGAAAGACGTAACTACCGCTTTGTAGTGCAAGCTGATTGGAACTTTATTCTAACAGTATTTCAAGCGAAGTTTGAACCACCACAAATAGGGTTGCTAATCTGAGGTAGCATACGCTCTTAAGTTTACACTTCTGGGACTGTACTACCTCCTCATAAAATGTTTAGTTCTCAAATATGAGAGCAGTTTTTTGGTACACATGTCATCATTCTCTTACCCCTTTTTTTTTTTCTTTGGTGGGTGGAAAATCATCGAATAACCCCCCCCCCCCCCCCGCTCTTGGGCAGAGCGAAGGGGAGTGTCAGACTTCTACTGACTAAAAACAAAACCCATGTTCCTTCTTCGCCCTTGTGCCGAGGCCGCGTTATGCCTTACGATAATCCGCAGCCCCGACGGGATCCCAATTTATTTGACGTCGGCGCAACCTTCGTCTACCATACTTCTTCATTACTCGTCATCTCATCATTTCTTCGCTTCGCTGCTCTCATATATCTGGTATACACATATATGAGAGCAGCGGTGGCCCAGTGTTGGCGGCACCGACTTACAAACAATAAGTCTTGAGTTCGAACCAAGGCAGGCGCATTACTTTGTGAAATTTATTTCATCACGACTGCTCTCAAAACGGTGAAGAAAAACATCGTGAGGAAACCGGCATGTCTTGGAACCAAGTATTCAAAGACGTTTGACATTTACCAACCTGCACTGGGCACGTGTGGCGGATTATAGCCCATCTCTCTTCTAGGAGGCCTGTCCCTGCAGTGGGAACATTAAAGGCTGATGATGATGATACACATATGGTACGGTTAATAGGAATTAAGCAAAAAAATTCAAGCTTATTTACACCAAACCCCAAATACAGCGGTTAAATGTGAATTATACGAGTGTTAAACCCCTAGTGAATATTCATAAATTATTACCCGCGTCATGCCCTATCCGTTAACACGATCAAGTTGGTGCCGCGCTCTTGTTTATTTTGTTTATAACTTTACATTAATTTTTTGCATGATTAAATAAACAGGATTTTTTTCTAGAACGTGTTGAAAAAATATTGTGTGTGTGACTTGGGGCGTGAATATTTTATTACAGCGGCGACGGTTTTCGAGATAATTATATATTTGTCTCCGAACTTCGAATAAATGTAGAATTAATTAATTACTCGAAGTAGTAACTGAGATAATTGTGCTCATTTTGTTAGGATTATATAAATAGGTGATTCAATATCCTGTATAAGCCACAGCGTAAACAAAACAGCAAACTACTATTTGATAGCATCATCATCATTTCAGCCGACAGACGTCCACTGCTGCACATAGATCTTCCCCAAGTGCATTGACAGAAGTTTTCGGCCCCATGGGCCAACTGTTCTACCATTAAAGTTTTGGCTACGTTGGTAACCTTGGTTCTCTAAGCAAAAACTATGTTCAATCTTAATTTTCGAATATGCTCCAAAACTTAAGATACGTTCAAATAAGGCATTTAACAACATCTTATACCTATGGTTCAATTTCCAGTAACACATTGGAAAATGCGCTTCAAAGCCGCCCGACCCTGTGTAAATCGTACTTAAAAGGTCCCAATTCTTATCGTTTCAAGTATCTTTAAAATAAATGAAGAGAAAATCGTTCGGAACCTTGTTTTCTATAACTGGCTGCTTCGTAATAGGCTCAATTTTGGAGGCTTTGTTCCTTTCCTCTTTGCTTTTAATAAGTTTATCTAGATACTGTTTTGTAATTCAAATATTTACGAGGAAACCATTATTAGGAATATTCGATGTTGAAGGTATTCTAGTTGAAGGATCTAGATGTTTTGCTTTGAGAAGGTTCATTAAAATTGTCTTTTTATGTGTAATATTACAGCGCCATACATGTACGATCAGCACAATACTTACTTACTTACACGCAAAACAATCTACAATGTTTTGTTTTATTTTTCTTTCTATAGTTCTATACAATATCCATCCATAGTTTCCGAGGAGGACCGAGCAATCGCTGGAAGAATAATAATTGTGTGAGGTATAATAATGAAAGCGTGGCGGCTGACTGAGGAGAATGGAGGAAAAAAACATGTTGATGGCCCGTTGTAACGTCGAAAAAAAAACATGTTGACGGCCCGTTGTAACGTGGGAAAAAAACATATTGACGGCCCGTTGTAACGTCGAAAAAAAAACATGTTGACGGCCCGTTGTAACGTGGAAAAAAAACATGTTGACGGCCCGTTGTAACGTGGAAAAAAAACATGTTGACGGCCCGTTGTAACGAGGAAAAAAAAACATGTTGACGGCCCGTTGTAACGTGGAAAATAAAAACATGTTGACGGCCCGTTGTAACATGGAAAAAAAAACATGTTGACGGCCCGTTGTAACGTGGAAAATAAAAACATGTTGACGGCCCGATGTAACGTCGAAAAAAAAAACATGTTGACGGCCCGTTGTAACGTGGAAAAAAAATATGTTGACGGCCCGTTGTAACGTGGAAAAAAAAACATGTTGACGGCCCGTTGTAACGTGGGAAAAAAAACATGTTGACGGACCGTTGTAACGTGGAAAAAGAGCAGGAATGTGATGATGACTTTCAGGCTACTGACTAGCTGTAACGACTCGGCTTAATGTGTTTTCCGAGGCACGGAGGAAACTCGATATAATAGGGTAGTCGACCGACTAAAAAAAATATGATTCTGTTTAGTCCGTCAGTCAGATTATTGAAAAATATTGGATACGTGTTTTTTGTTTTATCAAATTAATAAAAATTGACGAAAATAAAGCTTGTCAAAGACCATGGAGAGGGGGCGTTTGACGTCATAGTTAGGTAAAATTGGACCAAGCTGTGACGTTTCGCGACTTTTCGAAGCACTGTATCGTCTTCATTTTTTGTTTACGTGAAAAAAGAAAAAATACGTGTTCAATATTTTTTGGAAATCTATCTGACGGACTAATTAGTTTTTTTTTGTCGACTACCCTATTATTATTATAGTCGCGTGTAGTGGATATGCAGTCGCTCCATGTAAAATGTTAGTATTCAGCTGCTTCCGGTTATCCCGGCCGCCGAAACTAACATAGTACAGAAACCGAGCGTGCTATAAGTAGTTAGTTTTATAATTATATTCGCAAAAATCAGTAAAGTGACAAGAAAAGTTGCGATCCTAATATTTTAATTAAGTTACAAAGTGATTAATCTAAATCTCAGTTAGTTTATTATCCTTCGTCAATCATAAACTTTTAACTTTTCAGGAATTTTGACGGATTCCTTTGCATTATCAGATTAACGCATCCTAGTGAAGTAACTGACGACTGGCTCGTTGGTGTAGTTATTGGAAGGGCGACTACTGAGCAGAAGGTCCTGGGTTAAATTCCCGGGTCGGGAAAAGTGATAATGGGGTATTTTTCCATCAGGATTATTTCAGTAGCTGCCACGGAGTCTGAATGTGTGCTTGGTTGATGGCAATAGGCTCCCCCGTCATAGCATGGGACTTAATACAAGGCGAAATAATATAAGGCACACCTCTGGGTAACCCTTCGGTAATTACAGGCGTGATGTTATGTTATGAAGTCGTAGAAGCACTATGATAGTTTCTACTGGCCAAAGTAGTTTCTTTTAAGTTTTTGCATACCAGAAATGGTTATGGTGGTTGGTAATCTTTTTTTTTTTTGTATTACCTATGTAATGCATTAATATACCATCTATTTTACCCATATTATGCAAATAAATTATTTGAATTTGAATTTGAAACTCAGTTCAAGACCAATACAAATTTTAATAAATAAAATTGAAGTGTATGTTCCCGTCGGGGTGGCGGGTTATTCGAAAGAGATACCGCGGTCTCGGCACAAGGGCTTAGAAGGAACATGGGTGGTTTTTAGTCAGTAGAAGTCTGACACTCCCTACAGCTCTGTCTAGAGCGGGAAAAGTCATTTGATGATTTCCCAAGACTCGAAAAAAAATGTGTACGTTTGTAGCTAAAAAAAATCTAGAATAACCACCAAATCGATAAAGCAACATATTGTATCAGTGACCTTTTTGTAAATGAATTAAGAACACAACTAAACATTAATATTTTCCAAAGCTAGTATTAATAACCACAAACTACCCTCGTTTGGCTAGTTAAAATTCAATAATACTACCCGCTTTTGTTTTCTAAATAATTTTCCGAACTATCCGAGTCCCTCGCATGAACCGTAGGACATAAACGAGTTATAATTTGTTGTATCGACTAAACAATTGTCTGAAATCATTATAAAAGAAATTGGTTATAAAAAAAATACTGATACCGCGTTGGTCTAATAGTGGTCGCAAGACCGACTGCTAAGTTTAAGGTTAGATTCCCAGTTCGGGAAAGAGTTACTAAACATTAGAAGATTTTTTTTTTGCAGCCACAGAGTCAGGGTTTGTGCCCGGTTGTTGCGATAGGCGGGTGAGCCAGGACTTAAACATAACTGGGGGCGTATTACAAGCTCTTAATTCCAGTCAGTTTAGCCCGTATAGTAAACTGCCTTGCGTTTACGTATTACGATCTCTTATTGCTTGCCAGTCATCAGTCACGTGACACTTGACTGACTTCTGCCTTTTAAATTGGCTTGTAAATTTCGTATTATGACATTCAAACTGACATTTGTTGACTTGATTTTCTGTCATTCTATGCCATTCAGTTTGCGCCGGTTTATATTAACTTTTTGTGAATTGTTTAGACATAGTTTTCTATTTTAAGCTATTTAATCAATAATTTAAGTTATTCTATGACCCAATAATTATCGTTCAGTGAACATAAACATGTGTGACGAATTGGTTATCTTCGAATTTCTCGAAAATGATGCTTCAGAATCTAATAACGAAACAAAACTTCAACGAAGACGCCTTTGAGATCTTAGCGACCCGTTTGATGTTGATGAAATGCAGTTTATAAAACTTTATAGATTAAGCAAACAGTTAGTCCACAATTTGTGCGGGGAAGTGAGACCACATAATTGGGCTGGGCCTGCAAGGGCGTCAGACATCACTTGAGAGAAAGTTTTAACAATGCCACCAACTAAATTATCACTCTCTGTAAAAGAAGGTTAACCCAATTGATACCTATTTTGGTTAACGTGCCTTCAAGTTAAATATTTATTTATAAAATTAAATCATTCTTGCAAGTCCTAGTAGCACTATTATATTATTATTATTATTAAACTTGCCGCACATGCAAGCTAAATACAGCATTTTTTGCTAAATCAAAATACAAAAATATAAATACAAGTATTACTCACGCCATTCTCAATAAAATTCCTTAAAACTTGAGCAAAACCACTTTCTTGCACCAATGCACAATGCAACGCCACAAATAACACAATAAGTTACACTCTGACCATTTTTTCTCAAAAATAATCACACAAATCTTTCAACATCCTTTTCAATGTTCTAAGTTTAGTTTCAAGTGGTCCTCTCTCTACTCAGCCTATCAGTTTGTTTATTGCGGGCTCAGCGAAACACAAGTAGAAAAAACACGTTTAGAAATCAGATGCGTGAGACACCAAGCAACTCCATTACTATAAATTATAATATTAATAACCAAAACTATTAATTAATTTCAATTGTATTTATTTATTATATTTTATCACTATAATCACACTATTTAACCGTGTAAGGATGGTTTTTACACATAAATTTGTAAAACCGATACTTACCGGTAACTTTAAAGTCGATTTCCGAACGTCATATTCAAACCAGTGCAAATCAGCCATAGACAACCACTCCAGGGGGATCCCAGTCTGTTTAACGTACGTCGTAATACGAAAAAGAACAAGGCAGTTTAATGCCATAAATTGAATGGCCGGGAAACAAGCTGATTTACTTAGAGGTCGTAATACGCCCCCTGCGGCCCTAATAAGACGTCTTAAAACAGTTCTTATTCCAGTGTGGAAACGTGACAGAACTATACAGGTTGTCTAGCGCCATCTCTTTTTCTCACTGGAATAAGAACTGTTTTAAGACGTCATGCATGTCATGCGTCATGCCTTCTGATGAAATGTGGTTTTAATAATTATTATCTACCTAATCCTTCGGGATTATAATTGCGAAAGTTTGTAAGGATGTTTGTTACTCTTTCACGCAAAAACTACTGAACGGGTCTGAATGAAATTCAGAACACAGATAGTTTATAACCTGGATAAACACATAGGATACTTTTATCCCGGTAGTATGATCCCGTGGGACAACTATAGAACACCACGCGGGCGAAGCCACTGGCACAAGCTAGTATCTTATATATCCCTTTTTGAACTAACTTTCTTAAGAAATGTTTACTTTATTTCATTGTCACTGTTCTGAAGACTATCTATCTTCTATCTATATAAATAAAGAGAGAAGTCCTGACTGACTGACTGACTCATCAACGCCCAGCCCATACCCTTGGACCTAGAAAGCTGAAATTTTGCACAAAGGTTCCTTTTATAATGTAGACAAGGAATAAGGAAGAATTTTTCGAAACTCAAACCCTAAGGAAGTTAAATAGGGGATGAAAGTTTGTATGGAAAATCGTCATTTTCACGCGAGCGAAGCCGCTGGTAAAAGCTAGTTATACATGTTAGAGGAAATACTCCTTGCAAACATCATAGACGATTTCGGACTTGTCAATGTCCTCGCTGTCAGTGTCTGTTGTATCTGTCAGTAGTGCGTTCGTTTTATTATTAGAGCTTCTTGCTAAAAAGACAGCGCCTGTGCCGGTCGTGCGCACTGATTGATAAAATAATAACATGGCAGACACCAATATCGAGCACGCGGACGCTAATCCGATTGAATCTCCGACAGCAGCGGTGGGATCGATTCCAAAATCACCCTACCAGTCGACCGCGATGCTAGCTACCCGCTTTGATGCGACTCGCAATCAAAAAAATGCATTACTGATTTCGAGCGCGCGCGACCTTGAGTGCGCCGGCGCACGCCGTGCGTCCGGGCTCTTATCTTATTTTTTTGGTGACGTGATAGAAACAATAGACGCTTCGAAGTAATGTTTTTGTTCAAGCTTATGAGATATAATCTAACTAGCCTAATGATTCCTATTCGATGTTGGAATACAGAAAGAACTACTACTTTTATTCTGGTTATTAGGTGATCTTCGATACGTGCATCGGAGTGCTGACTCAGTTCGTTTCTTCCGTGTTGAAGCCTTGAAAGTATTAGACGCTGAGTCGATGATTTCCGATGGTTGCGCGGTACGAAATGCTGCGTCGGCGTGCTGGCCGTTCCCATTATGCAGCGGCGCCTGAGTCGCGAATCAGGGTCGAGGTCGTAGATAGCGCTGTGCGTAACAGACCCTTTCAAGTGGTTTCAAGTGTTTGTTGACATTTCGTCTCAAATTTATTATATTAATTGGTAAACATTGACTAGGGTTGACAAAAAACATTATGTGAACTTTAAAAATTATTATTTCGAAAAGTAAATGGATACCATATATATTTTATGTGTTTTAATGCTGGAAGGGTTCTATTTACGTACGATAAAAAAAAATTAAAAAATATATAGTACAAAAATATTAATTTACAGCTATTAGCCAACCAGGATTTATTGCCGACGGTGATTAATTTAATCACTTAAATTAAATAATTTATTACAACTATACTATTTCACGTAAATTAAAAATATTGCTACTATCTGAAAGATAATTTAATTATGTAACTTACATGTAAGTATTATGCTGATAGGTTTATACAATACAGTAAAATATGGAATTAATTAATTAATTAATTAAATGAAAAAATTGCACTCGACATTTTTTGTTTATTTTTTTTGTGAATTTCGAGTAAACAAAATACATACGATGTTATTGTTTTCTACAAGAACCGCCCCTATGACGACCACCTAACCAAGAAATACTCTTTTTAATTAAATCTAATCAATTTTAATTATTTTTTTTTAAATATACTTTTGAACTTCGCGGGCCGCCATTTGTTTTTTTTCTAGGTTAGGTTTAACGAAACTTAAAATCTTAACTTTAATTTACTATCTTCTGTATATGTTTTTGCTGAAAACTATTGTCTAGTAAATATCCAATGTGATAACTATTACTTTGGATACGGAACTGGTCTTAAAATTTCTTATATTACGAAAGCATTCTGACAAAATACAAACACCGGTACAAGCACCCGTAAAACCTCTCAGAAGTTAAAATATACTTACATTTAGGTTAAAATCCGGTTGCACACACATACACTGTATTATAATTAACCACTTAATCACTATTTTATTCAATAACACTCACTTAAAACTAATAAATTACTTGAAAATACACTCGAGCATCCGTCAACCGCGCGCGTCATTCATCGGATTTCAAAGACTGACATTCAACTTTTTTTTTTAAATCGAATTGACCATAAAGGTAAAGTGTTGTCGTGTTTTTATCATGCAGAATTTAATAAAGTATCGAGTAGAAAAGAGACAAAGGATTGAAACTTCATGGGTTAGAAGGAAACAGATATATTACGACGCCATGGAACGAGAAAGTACAATTGGTACTATAGTCACAACTTGGCGCTTCAGGCTACGGAACGGATTGGTACTATAGTCACAAAGGTGCGATCGGGCGGCTACTCCAAATCAAGCAATATTTTACGCCGGGGTATGAAACTTAAGAAAATATGGCGATGTAACAACGTACCTGGCGCACCTTCACCTAAAACGTGAACTGCGTGTTCGTATCCATTGTGCAAGACCTGGGAACAGCTAAAGGAGCGACTTACTCGACAATTTGTTGCAACGAGGAGGTTCTACGATCTGTTTCGCGATATGGTGGAATACAAAAGCGACCAGGTGGCTACGTACATCGAGTATTCTACGAACAAGTTGGCGCTGATAGATCGACTGGTTACAGGCTGGGGGTGAGTCAAAAAAAAAAATCGAGGTGGTGATCTACGGCATCACGGATAGTCAGGTATGCACTGAATTACTAAAAAGACTAAAACGAATTTTGTGGACATTTAAGTACGTGATCGACACTATGTGTGATGATCGACACTATCACTGTGCGTGATAGTTGTCCTTTGCCGTTGATATCAGAACAGATTGATGTCCTCAGTCAGGTGTCTTATTTTTCTAGTTTAGACATCGCCACATGCATGGCTTCACCAGGTTTTGATGGTATCTCAGAACGACATCGAAAAGACCGCGTTTATTACCCCGGATGGTGTATAGGAATATTTGAAAATGCCCTTTGGACTCTGTAACGTGCCTTCTGTTTACCAACGGGCCATCAATAAAGCGCTAAAAGGGCTAAAGGGCAAAATAGCGCTTGTCTAAATGGACAAGCGCTATAATAATAATGTTCACTTTTTTTTTTTTTTTTTTTTCTTAAACTTTGGAGGAGGCGTTCCATAGTCTAGAGCAGGTATTGTCTGCTTTTAACTGCTGTTAAAGACTTGACTTCTCGATACGATTGTGAAGCTCTTCGATATTTCGTTCACATAATCGGAACACCCAAGTGAATCAATTCCGATCAAGGCACTTCGTTCACAGGGCAAGACTTCCAAAGCCTCTGTAGAGAGTGGTCAATCGAGTTCCATGAAATCGCCAGTCACATTTGTCGTGCCAATGGACAGGTAGAACGGATAATGACCGTACTGACTAATTGTTTTACAGTCGCCGAAAATCACGAAAACAAATCTTGGAAGTCTGTTATCGGTGAGGTCCAACTCGTTTTGAATTGCACAGTATCCAAAAGTACGGGCAAAAGTCCATTCCAGTTGTTATTTGGTTGTAACAAAACTCCACCCAGGTTAAACTTTTTCGCGGTGGATATTGATATTCACAATGAACTAGACTTGATAGAAACAAGAAAAGCAGCTAAGGATAGGATGGACGAGCAAGCCAAAAAAAAAAAAGATAAAATACGCTATCACGCTTCGTCAGAGAAACGGACTGAAAGTTTTATCGCTTTGTCCTGATGATGGAAGCTATCACGCTTCGTCAGAGAAATGGACTGAAAGTTTTATCGCTTTGTCCTGATGATGGAAGCTATCACGCTTCGTCAGAGAAATGGACTGAAAGTTTTATCGCTTTGTCCTTACGATGGAAGCTATCACGCTTCGTCAGAGAAACGGACTGAAAGTTTTATCGCTTTGTCCTGATGATGGAAGCTATCACGCTTCGTCAGAGAAATGGACTGAAAGTTTTATCGCTTTGTCCTTACGATGGAAGCTATCACGCTTCGTCAGAGAAACGGACTGAAAGTTTTATCGCTTTGTCCTGACGATGGAAGCTGTCACGCTTCGTCAGAGAAACGGACTGAAAGTTTTATCGCTTTGTCCTTTGTTGTTGAAAGTTGCTACGCTTTGCGGTGTTGTTGTTGAAAGTTGCTACGCTTTACGGTGTTGTTGTTGAAAGTTGCTACGCTTTGCGGTGTTGTTGTTGAAAGTTGCTACGCTTTGCGGTGTTGTTGTTGAAAGTTGCTACGCTTTGCGGTGAGGTTGAGCTGAATCATGTATTGATCAAGGAGTATTGCTGAAAGCTTCTACGCTTTGAGATTTAATGAATGCACTGCCTTCTAACTAATGCTGAAAGCTTTCACGCTTTGCTTTGAGTCCCATTGATTTATGAGGAGGTTGAAAGCCGTCTGAAACACTTTGCCTATACATTGGTGCCGTTTAGACTCAACGCGAGAGCGCGTTGATTTGCAGAATGGCCGTGTTAGAGGAAATACTCCTTGCAAACATCATAGACGATTTCGGACTTGTCAATGTCCTCGCTGTCAGTGTCTGTTGTATCTGTCAGTAGTGCGTTCGTTTTATTATTAGAGCTTCTTGCTAAAAAGACAGCGCCTGTGCCGGTCGTGCGCACTGATTGATAAAATAATAACATGGCAGACACCAATATCGAGCACGCGGACGCTAATCCGATTGAATCTCCGACATACATATTCTTCCACGTTCGTGCGTCCCTCTAAAGTTCGTAGTCAGTAGTGCACCATTTGTTCTCAACGCGGCGAAACTGTTCCTTCCTTTTTTATTGGAATGCCACAGACAGTGGCGGTTCGCGATTTGATTTGAATAAATTGTTTTGTTAGAGCCATTTGAAGTCGTTTCTCGAAGATATTTTTTCAAGTACTTTGAAATAATATCTCTATTTTTTTTATGTATAGCTGTGTTTAAGTTTTCTCGTTGGAATTCAATATCCACATAGCTACACCACTGGGGGTCCAGAACTTAGAGTTTCAGGCAAATTGCAGCCATTTCCCTGGTGACATCAAGCGAGGTTAAGAACCTGCACGTTGTATAAGATTTGCAATAAACTAAATCATTTGTGCTTTTAAATGATAAAACATATGCATATATTTTACATTTACTGGCTATAAAACAGACAAATGGTTTAAAAGTACCTATCCTCATAATATATTTTCCGTACTATTTTTTTACAATAAACCATCTTTGCTCCATATTTAACCCAAAACACATAAAACATTTCGAGCAATACATTAAAAAGTTAAAATATTTTCAAGTACATTATTAACAGTAGGTAGAAATCGTATTATATTGTGAGAAGAACTGGAATCATGCCAATTTGGCAGCCAAACGCTTATATAAAGTTAAAAATCGGAAGACGACAGCCTTTACCAACAAAATTCTAAGTTATTGGCTTATATGCGGCTGGACCTGAATTATTTAATACTCCTTTTGGGTAATTCAAGCCAGAAATGACCACAACTTTTTTGGTTAATATGAAAAGTTTTTAATTTGAGCTGTCGTTAGGGAATTTTAGTTGTTGAAATATTTATCAGGCCCAGTTTGTACTGGATTACTTTAGTCAGGAGTTTGAATACAAGAAGAGACGTGTTTATATTAGTAATGATCATTTTTCAAAAACAAACTCACGAAAAATTAAAATAAAAAGCGAAAAATAAATACTTTTTAGCAAGAAGTTTTCAGTAACTGTCGGAAACACAAACTGAAAAGCGAAAAATACCTTAAAACCTTTTAGTCTAGCTAAGCTCCAAAGTTAAAGTTATTAATTATTTTGAGTCCCCGCCAACCAAACAAACAAGAAAATGAATTACGTAAAGCGCGTAATGATAGTAGCTTAATTGATTTCCGCTAATTGTTTGTAGGCGCTGCCTCAAAATTGATGACTAACTTTAACTTTGAAGCTTAGCTAGACTAAATGGTTATTTTTTCGCTTTTCAATTCGTGTTTTCATCGTTTAGTTTTTTTGTTGTGAAAAATAAAAAATGTGTCAAAACTATTGAATAAAGTTTTAGTCGTCCCGTAATGTATGAACTGTGAAACCATTATAACTTTCGTGAGGGCTATTCTACTGATCCTTAGAGATTTTCTCGGATAACTGCGATAGTTCGTAAGGTGATTATAGGAAGTGGATCTATTTTAGTGACGGTTTCAATAAGAGGTGTTTTTATAACAGGGAGGTGAGGGGCCTCTTAACTTGCAGGTCTTTCTACATAATTATAGTTCTCAATTTAATAATAATCTCAACATGAATGATGTTTGGAAGTCGGTTAACCCACATTTTGCCACTTTTATTTAAGATATTGTGGGCAACTGCAACTGGCGACTGGGTACAAATCCAGACTCCGTGGCTGCTACTAATAAATTCCTGATGGAAAACCCAATAGCACTTTGCCCGATCTGGAAATCAAACTGAAGACCTAATTCACAGGAGTCGCGCTTGCGGCCATTAGATCAACGAGGCTAATACGATTGACCTTAAGTAATATGTACAGTCGACCAAGCTAATAAGTATACAGCCAGCAATAATAAATAATAATATAAATAATTTTAAGATTATACAGGTGCATTTAGAGGCTGATGTCAAACGATACAGTGTTTGACATCAGTCACTTAATGCGAAACGCTTTATAAAACAAAATTGCAATCAATATTTTCAGTGTACAAGAATTATAAAGATTTCTGCCGGTATACTTATTAGTTTGTTCGACTGTACAAGCGGGTCTTAGTATTTACCGGATACCCCGTGAAAAGAAACCTAAACACCAATAAAGTGTCCCAAACAATTCAATTTCATGCACCATTGACAATGCCGACAAAACATCTTATTCCGGTCAGCGTATTTCTTGTAAGTAAACAAACAGCTTGTCACCTCCAGTAAACTCGATATCGTACAGGCAGGGCAGTCGCTCAATGTAAAATACTGGTATTCAGCTGCATCCGGTTAGACTGGAAGCCGACCCCAATTTAGTTGGGAAAAGGCTAGACAGATGATGACATATTGACTAGGAGCAAATATCGGAGTTAAAACATGCTCATAAACCGTCCAGTGCTCACACTCAGAAAACTCATCATCTGCATAACATTCTCCCAACTATGATGGGGTCGGCGTCCATTCTAACCGGGTGCAGCTGATTACTGGTATTTTACATGGAGCGACTACCTATCTAACCTCCACAACCCAGTTAGTACTGTGCAATACGATACCCCTTGGTAGCACTGATTGTCAGACTTTCAGGCCACCTGTAATGACTGTCAAAGATCTACAAATGATAGCCGAGATCAACGGCTTAGCATGCTTTCAGAAGCTTAGAGGAAACTACTGAGACCTTACACTTGTGCAGGAGGTGGTCAATCGTCGTGATGAGGAAGTTAGTCGTTATTGAAAAAAACTCGTTGATGAAGAATGGTTGAAATTAATTATCGTAATTTACAATTTTGGTTTCGGCGCGTACTCAGTCGCCGTGAATGTATATAATGTGGCCCACCGTTGGGCAAAAAAGCTACGGTCGGAGCGCGCTGTTCCCCTTCCACACATTAGGTTCCACGTCGCAGCTGTTCGGCGCGCTGTTGCCCACAGCGCCCGCTTGGTGGCGTTAGTTACTCGTAAACAACACTCAAGGCACCAGGGGCTGATTTACCCACAGGCTAATAAGGCTAGAGCCTAGGGCGCAAGGACCTAGGGGGCGGCGCGGCGCTGAGCTGAGACTTACATAATATTTGGTAATTTTGGGAAAATAGTTACGTGTGTTAAAAAATAAAATGAGTGCTTAACCACATAAACGTCCCGGTCCCTCCGGCGACGTTTTTCACATAAAAAATCATGACCAATATATTGGCTTTGCGCCGTTTACCAGTAGCGCGGGCCGCGGCCACCGCGCCCCTACCTCGCCCCCCGCGCCCCTATCTCGCCCGCGCCCGGCGGGTGGCGGGTGGCGGGCGGCGGCGCGCGGCGGCTCGCCACGCGCGCGCCTCGCTCGTTGCACAGCAAGTTTAAACCGGTTTTTCGGCTATTTGTTGTTTCTTTCTTTCATTTCGTTTGACACAGGTGAAAGTAGGATAGGTGGATTGAGTGAGAGAAAGAGAGGTCATTAGGTCAGTGGGGAGTTATTGTTTAGGATTGCATAATAATAATATTATTATTATGTGTTTATAAACAGTTGACATTACGCAATTGTTGGTAATCGCACGCTTGCATCTCTCGCCTTGATTTAGATTTATAGGTAAATTGATAATCATATTTAACGTTTTTGTTATTTACCTAATTTTGTTTGTTTTATTGAAAACATAAAATGAGTGGTAATGAGAATACTTCGACTGCAAAAAAGCCAAGTGGAGCGGAATATAGAAAAAAAGCAAAAGAGAAAGAACAAAAGAGAGAGAATGTGTTAAGACAAATACCAAAATTGGATTTTTTTTTTACGAGCCCTGTTGTCAAAGGAAATGTAGACACAAGTTCAATACCATCACCAAGTACTTGTTGGCCGGCGGCACCTTCTACCGCGGACTGTTCTTGCGCTCCTTCATCGACCTACAATGAAGAGGAAATGCCTGAAGATAAACCGTTCACTCCGTCAACCGATCCTGCACTGTGGAAAGTAAATGACGCGTTACGGGATTTTATCGTGAAAAACGGTCTTAAGCAAAATGATGAGGTAGAATTTTCTAAATCGGAAAGGCAGTATAAAAATCAAAAACGATTTTTGACCGAAAGTATGTTTAAAAAAAAACTTGCCAATGGCGAAATTGTTAAAAGGAACTGGTTAGTGTACTCCGTATCTACCGGCTATGTGTTTTGTGGTCCCTGCAAATTATATGGAGGAACAACGATGTTTGCTAAAAGTGGATTTAATGATTGGAAAAATGGTAACGCTATATTTGATCATGACAATTCTCCCGAACATCGTAAATGTTTGGCACAGTATGCAACTAGAGGAAAATTGTTAGGACGATTGGATACAAAAATAGTCAAACAATATAATGAAGAGGTATCTTACTGGCGAAACGTATTACTACGTGTAGTTGAGACAGTAAAGTTTTTAGCTTCTCGTGGGCTTCCAATTCACGGTAAAAATGAAGTTATTGGATCTTTACAAAATGGAAATTTTCTTGGCTGTATTGAGCTTATATCTAAATTTGACCCTTTCATGGCTGAACATTTGGCCAGATTTGGACACAAAGGTAGTGGCACTCCATCATACTTATCATCTACGATAATTGATGAATTTATTCTATTGCTCGCTGACGAAGTTCGACTATCCATCAAAGCAGAGGTAAAAAAAGCAAAATATTATTCGATTAGCATAGATTCCACTCCAGATATTTCACACACTGATCAGCTGACATTTATAATTCGTTATGTTTTGCCTGACGGAGAGCCCGTGGAACGCTTTGTCACATTTTTACCTAATTGCGGACATAAAGGCGAAGACATGGAGAAGGCTGTTTTGGCGACAATTGATGAAACTTTGCAACTTGATATTAAAGATTGTCGTGGCCAAAGTTATGATAACGCCAGTAATATGTCTGGTCAATACAAGGGGCTTCAGTCAAGAATTAAAGCTATGAATCCTTTGGCAACTTTTATTCCATGTGCAGCTCATTCTTTACAACTCATAGGCTCAACAGCAGCAGAGAGCAGCGATGATTCAGCTGCTTTTTTTTCATTGGAGCAACAAATATACAATTTTTTTTCTAGTTCGACTAGCAGATGGAAGATCTTGCTATCAAATCTCGATAAAGATTCGACAGTTGTAAAAAGCCTTTCGAAAACGAGATGGAGTGCACGAGCAGAAGCCAGCAAAGCATTATACAATTCTTACAAACACATTCTTGCAGCATTAGACTACATTTATGAAGATGTAAATCAAACTAGAGAGACCAAAATAGAGGCAAAAGGAATAATAGAAAAGTTGAAAACCCTGGAAATGACGATAATGTTGTGTTTTTGGAACTCTGTGCTAATCAAATTTCACAACGTTAGTGCACAGCTTCAAGCAAGTTACGTTGATTTATCAAACGTTGTTACTCTGTACGAATCATTATATTCACATCTTGAAACTTTACGAGACGAAAAAGAGTTTGAAAAATTAGAATCGGAAGCTATTGAAAGGTGCGGAATCACTGAATACAAAAAAGATATAAGAAGAAGAAAAAAACCAAAATTCCATTTTGACGATGTAAAAGAGGGACACACCGAATTTGAGGGAAAAAGATCTTTCATCGTAGAAAAATATTACGTTGCCATTGATTGTCTCAAAATTCAGTTAAAAAACCGACAAATTATATATACCGACGTAAATTCAAATTTTGGTTTCTTATGGAAATTAGCTGAAATAAATGACAATAGTATTATAAGAACCAAGGCGAAAGAGTTACAACAACGATATGATTTGGATATAGAAGACACGCTTCCTGACGAGTGCGTCCATTTGGCACAGTTATTAAAAGATAACGATTTCGTTGAACCGCAAAAATTAACCCCAAAAAGTGTGCTACAATTACTAAAAAGCCTAAACATTAGTTCCATTTTTCCAAATATCGAAATAATATTAAGAGTTTTTTTAACAATGAGCGTCACAAATTGCAGCGGTGAAAGATCTTTCTCTGCATTAAAAAGAGTAAAAAATTACTTACGCTCCACTCTTCAGCAGCAGAAACTTGAGGCACTTGCTCTATTATTTATTGAGAATAATTTTTTACAAAACGTTAATTTTGACAATATTGTGGAAAGATTCGCCAGCGAGAAAGCAAGGAAAAGGAGCTTTACATAATATTCCTAATTCTCAAAGTAGGTATTATAGCAATTGTTAACATCTTTTTTAATTTCTTCTTCTTGTATATTTTTAGGATAAATAAATAGATTGTAAAAAAAGTGTTCGAATTATTAATTTGGTTCTTTTCGTCTTTCGTTTGTAGGACAGGCTGGGGGCGCATATTCATAGTTAGCCTAGGGCGGTCCGAACTCTAAATCAGCCCCTGCAAGGCACCCACAGGATAGTCCGAAAGAAAAAAATATAATGCGCAGAGGAAGTCACAACGGCTTCACTTTTTGTTACACTTCATTTTACTACTACCCATATATTTTTCATAGTGTACGCTGTATATGAAACGATTCTTAGGAAAGTAAACTCCAAAAATACAATCGGTTGTGTGTGGACGTCCTTAGAGCCCTCAACTAATAGTGCTTACTCAGTCTCGAATCAGTTTCAGAAAGTCCGCAATAGATTACAAAAGTTGTGGCTGTTGCTGACCAATTACCCAACATTTGGCGTACTTCCTTATGACAAGGAAGACCTTTTTCTTTGTCAATATTGCTGTATAACATAACATCACGCCTGTAATCCCCTAAGGTTTAGGCAGAAGTGTACCTAATAGTACACCCAGATTTCGCTTGTATTTTGGCCAAGTGGTCGCAAGCGCGATTACTGAGCAAGTGGTCCTATGTTCGATTTCCGGGTTGTACAAATTTTTATTGGGTTTTTCCAACAGGAAATTGTAAGTAGCAGCCAAGGAGTCACGATTTTTGAAAAGTTAATACCCGGACTTTAGCATAGCTCGCAAAATGTAGATGTACTAATAAGATATACTTATATACCTCTATCGAACCCTTTGGGGATCACAAGGCTTGATGCTATGTAAATTTTCTCATTTCAAAGATCTCTGGGGCACTAAACTTTA
This sequence comes from Diarsia mendica, assembly GCA_949316265.1. Taxonomy (NCBI): domain Eukaryota; kingdom Metazoa; phylum Arthropoda; class Insecta; order Lepidoptera; family Noctuidae; genus Diarsia; species Diarsia mendica. The sequence continues at coordinate 17,582,776 of OX438909.1, read as the reverse complement.
TTTAGGTGTTACAAATTCTCATTCAAAAGCGTTTGTATCAGAGTAACACATTTCTTTAGCTCAACCTTTTAACACATTGTCAAGAACATATTCAAGAGCTATCGTCTCGCAGTCAAACCTATAATTGATCACGTTCTGAAAACTAATTTCAACCTACATAAAATAGGCTTCTTTTGGCTCTTAACTAGATTTTTAGTAATCTTCACTACATAGTATAAAACAAAGTCGCTTTCTCTGTCCCTATGTCCCTTTGTATGCTTAAACCTTTAAAACTACGCAACGGATTTTGATGCGGTTTTTTTTAATAGATAGAGTAATAATAATAATAATAATATGTCGGAAGCGTTAGGCATTAACGTAGCTGACATGAAGGAATCGTTGAAGGAGCGCTTCTTCGGACGCCTGAAGAAGGTTTTAAATAGCCTTCTTTCGGGTGGGAATAAGGTGCGCGCCTTCAACGGTTGGGTCATGCCAGTTTTAATGTACTCTTTCGGCATACTCAAATGGACTCAGACTGAACTCGATACCTTGGATAGGAGAGTCCGTACATTGCTGACCGCAAATCGGATGCATCACCCACGATCATCGATCATGAGACTGTACATCCCGCGGAAATGCGGGGGTCGAGGCTTTTTAAACGCGAAGACCCTCCACAACCGCGAGGTGTGCAGTCTCAGAGAATATTTTTTAAAAGTCGATGTGGGTATGCACCGAGATGTGGTCGCAGTGGACAAGGGACTCACCCCGCTGTCCATGGCTAACGAGAACTGGCGCAAACCTGTAGTACTTACTGCTGATGACCGCAAGGAAGTATGGCAAAGCAAGGAGCTTCACGGGCGCTTCTACCGGGCTCTTCATGGGCCCGATGTAGATTTTCTAGCGTCCGTGTCCTGGCTACGTTTCGGCGACCTCTTTGGGGAAACTGAAGGTTTTGTCTGTGCAATTATGGACGAAGTTATGTTGACGAACAACTACCGGAAATATATTATGAAGGATGGGACGGTTGACGTGTGTCGGGCATGCCACCGTCCGGGTGAGTCCATCAGACATATTATTTCTGGTTGTTCTCGTCTGGCTAACGGCGAGTACTTGCACAGGCACAATCAAGTAGCCAGGATTATTCACCAGCAACTTGCTTTGAAATATAAACTTGTGGAGTCTGAGTTACCGTACTACAAGTATGTGCCCGACCCAGTTCTCGAAAAAGACCATGTTACGTTGTACTGGGATCAGTCTATCATCACTGATAGGACTATTGTTGCCAATAAGCCCGACATAGTGGTGATAGACCGATCAGCGCGCCGCGCAATGATAATCGATGTTACCATTCCACATGACGAGAACCTCGTGAAAGCTGAAAAAGAGAAACAAATAAAATATCTGGATTTAGCACACGAGGTTGTCGATATGTGGCATGTGAGCTCGGCTATCATTGTGCCGATAGTCGTAACGGCCAATGGTCTTATAGCGAAGAGTCTGGACGACCACCTGTCCAAACTCTCACTTGGTGGTTGGATCAAGGGCCTGATTCAGAAGGCAGTACTCCTTGATACGGCCCGCATTGTGAGGAGGTTCCTGTCTCTGGAGCCCTAACTACCGGTAGCTTGGACCCTGCTCCCGCTATCGGTGGACCACTATTTTTTACATTTTTAAATGTTTTTTTATAAATTTTGTATGAAATATTTAAAAATGCAATCTATATGTAAGAAAATGAATAAAGGAGATAATAATAATAATAATAACAAAACAAAGAAAACAAATAACAAAAAAAAAAAAAAAAAACAAATATTTAAAAATGTAAATTAGTATGTAAGAAAAATAAATAAAGAAGATAATAATAATAATAATATTCCACAACTATCACACAACGCCATCTAGTCCCAAGCTAAGCAGAGCTTGTGTTATGGGTACTAGACAACTGATAAACATACTTATATATTTCTAAATACATACATATCCTTACATAGTATAAAACAAAGTCGCGTCTGTTTGTTTGTTTGTTTGTCTGTATGCTTAAATCTTTAAAACTACGCAACGGATTTTGATGCGGTTTTTTTTAATAGATAGAGTGATTCAAGAGGAAGGTTTTAATACCTTTTTTGTACCCGTGCGAAGCCGGGGCGGGTCACTAGTTATAGATAAATTACACCCAGACACAGAACAAATGATCGTGCTCATCACACAAACATTTGTCCTGGGTGGGAATCGAACCCACGACCTCCGGCATAGCAGTTAGGGTCACTAACCACTAGACCAACAGGCCAGTCAAGTCAAGAGTAATTCAAGAGGAAGGTTTTAATACCTTTTTTGCATCCGTGCGAAGTCGGGGCGGGTCACTAGTATAAGTTGGATAGAAGTACATCATCACTCTCCTGCCCTTATACCAATACATTTGGGGTCATCATGTCTTCTATTTCCATCTTCTCAAGTACTCGTCATCTCATCAGACACTGGGTCCTTTCTTGCCATATCATTCTTAACTTCTCATCTTTCGTCACTTTGGTCTTCATCTACTTTTATACCGCCGACGGTAGTTGGTACACACTGACGTACATTTGTTATTCTCTGCTACTTAAATCCATAAAAATAGTAAATAGTGATTGTGAACGTTTATAACTCTGTGCAATTCAATGTGCTAAACTTAAGTGAACATTGTGTGTTAAAACTTTATCAATTCAGTACATTTTACTACCTATAATCAGTTTTTTCTACCACAAGCTGAGTAACTTTTTTTTACAATTTGTGTTGGTGACAGACGAAAAAAGTGACCCCCGAACTTGTTACTAAATCACTCCTCGCAGCGAGAGCTTTGGAAGCACAGTACATTTATCGATTTCGAACTGTCAAGTAAATGCGCGTCTGGTCCTGTGGTAAACATTACCGATTTACATTAGTCTTGACGCTGGATCAAATCTCAGTCAAGACAGTTACTTTTTGCATTATTTTTTGATATTCCAAGTTGAATCTACTTGGCGACAGATACTTTTTGCATCTTTTGAACATTTTTTGCGGAAATTTTAAACATTTTTGCTGAAGTTTAAGTCTTTCGATAATTATGCCGAAGAAGTCCAGAGGCTCTCCACCGAAGCAAAAAACTCCTAAAGTTACTTTGGAATCGGAATCGGAGGCACCAGAATGCGTCTCCCGTGACCGGGACTCGTATAAAACTATTTCTCCAAGGGTAAAACGTCCGCGCCTGACTGACTCTCCCCCGGAGCAATTACTGGATGATAAATGTGTCTTCACCGAGACTTCTTTTACCGCTGAAATCATTGACACTATCCGGGTTGAGATACACAAAGCCTTAACTGATGAGATCACCACCACCATCAAAAACTGTGTCACAAATGAACTATGTAAAATTAATGAACATCTATCATCCCTCCCGGGGCTGGCTAAATCGGTTCAATTTATGAGTGACGAGTTTGACCGGATTACCGCGGAGTTTACCATCAACAAAGAAAAGGTTAAGCTACTAGAAAATCAAAACGAAACTCTCCAGAAATCTGTCAAGGACCTAACGTCTAGACTCAGTACTTTGGAACAATTTACCCGACAGGAGAATATGGAAATATATGGAGTTCCCGAAAGTAGTAATGAGAACTTAGCGAAAACGGTCATGCAACTATCTAAAGCCGTCTTGAGTACCATCCAAGAACAAGATGTGCTTTCTGCTACCAGGGTTGGAAGAATTGATACGAATAATCATCGGCCTAGATCAGTAATTGTTCGGTTTAAAAATACAGGAATCCGTGACGGTCTCCTGACTTCAGTCACGACTTTCAATAAAACTCACTGCGATGACAAACTGAACTCTCATCATCTAGGATATGGCGGTGTAAAATGTCCTGTATTTGTGTCGGAGCATCTTTCACCCGCAAATAAGGAAATTTATGCAGCTGTTCGGAAGGTTGCCAAAGAAAAGGCGTATAAGTTTGTATGGATCCGCGATGGACGTATCCTAGTCCGTAAGGAAGAAAAAATGCCTGCTAAGCATATCAGGTGCCTCGATGCTGTCGCCCTTCTTTAAATCTTATTTTTGCCCCTGGATATTTACTCTGTGAATTTGACTCGCATTTCTATTCGTTAAGTTAATTGTTATAGTAAGCCAACATCTCAATTTCCATACACATTCATGGTTATTGATTGTTAAATTATTACTTATTTCAGCAACACCCATTAATAATCTGATTAATCCCTATACTCAATCCTTGTTCCATCCTGTGCGTTATTCCATCGTAGACAAATTGACTTCGACAGACTGCATTCCTCTCCTCTCCCCCCCCCCCCACTCATTATCAGTGCAATTTACCAAAAGACCCTAATTTACATTCGATAGTGTAGAAGAATTAAACTCCTTTCTAGATACGGTTTCGGTTGCCAATTCCTACCTATGTAACGTTGAAGACATTCCTACCTACTTATCTAAACCTGAACACTGTCTCTCAATTATTCATCAAAACATTAGAAGCATTAGACGCAACCTTCCCCCATTCCAAACATTGCTCGCCAGGAGTAATATACAGTGGGATCTCATTGTTTTGACTGAATGCTGGCTACCATGCACTCAGGTCATCCCTTCTCTTTGTAACTATACGTCATACTCTACCTCTACCAACAACAGTCAAAACGAAGGTGTAGTGATTTATTATAACAGTAGCATGAAAGTAGTTGTGGAAGAACCTGTACTGCTTGATGCTAACTGTCTAGTGGCACATGTAAACATAGACACTATTGTTGTTGCAATTTACCGTCCTCCTGGTCAGAGTAATATATCTGGTTTTTTGAACTCTTTAAATGATCTTTTTTTAAAATACTCCTCTTTTAAAAACATAATTATGATCGGTGATATCAATGTGGATATTACAGAATGTAACTCTGATAATCGATCCCATAGCTACCTTAACTTGATGGCTTCGCACGGTCTTCTACCAGCCCACAATTTTCCTACACATGGTCGTACCTGCCTAGACCATATTATCTTAAAAACCAAGAGAATCTCGCAGTGTTTTGTAATGCATTCCTCAGTGACTGACCATGATAGTATCTCGCTTTTCATGGATACGTCAACGCGACCCATTCGGCCAAAAAAAATGAAAAAAATTGTTGACTATAGTGGTTTAGATGATGCAATGATGGCGTTTGACTTTTCCCCATTATACGCCATGGATGATGCCAATTTAGCAGCTACATATATTATTGATAAATTGAGTACCATTATTTCCCTCTATACTAAGCTTGTTCCTGTCAGTAATCGTCACCGCATTATTAAGCCATGGATCACTCCGGGGCTTTTGAAATGCTCAATAAATAGAGACAACCTTCATAAGAAATTAAAAAAGTATCCAAAAGACGAGACATTGAAGGTCACGTACAAAAGGTATCGTAACTTCTGTAATGATCTATTGAAAAAAGTTAGACAGGAATATGAGAAAGAGGAGATTCGAAAGTCAAAGCATAACACCAAAAAGCTTTGGAAGGTCATTACGAAAATTACTGACATAAACAAACCAAAGCCGCCCGCTCATGAACTCATAAATGATGAAAACCCCCAAAAGTCAGTCAATGGGGTAAACCACTTTTTCGCCAGTATTGGTCAATCCCTCGCTGAGAAGATATCAAATCGCGTACCTACCCCTACTGGTGTTCCAGTTCCTTACTCACATTCGATGGTTCTTCTTCCTACTGATGAAGGGGAGGTAGACTCTCTCATTTCCAATCTCAAAAATACCTTCTCTGAAAGTATTGATCCCATTTCTGTTCAATTTCTCAAGCAGTATAAGAGGTACTTGGTTCCTCCATTAACCTTTTTGTTTAATTTGTCGTTTTATACAGGCACCTTTCCACTACCTTTAAAAAAATCACTCGTACTTCCCATATTCAAGGCTGGGGACAGAGGCTGTGTGAATAACTATAGGCCAATCTCTATTCTACCAAGTCTTTCCAAAATACTAGAGCGGCTGATGAACGGCAGACTTACTGAATACCTTGAACGAAATAACCTAATATCACAGGGTCAATTCGGATTCAGGACTGGAAAATCCTGTGCCGACGCTGTCCACGAGCTTACGGATCATCTTGTAAACGGTCTTGATAGGAAAAAAAAGGCGCTTGTTATATTTCTTGACCTAGCCAAGGCGTTTGACACAGTCTCTGTACCCAACCTCTTACACAAGCTTGAAATTATGGGTATCAGGGGTCTACCACTAAAGCTCTTCCGAGACTACCTTTCTGATCGGTTTCAAAGGGTTAGGATTGAAAATTTCACAAGTGATGATCTTCCAGTCACTTATGGAGTACCACAGGGAAGTGTGCTCGGGCCTTCCCTTTTCCTTGCCTACATTAATGATCTCTGCAACTTACAGCTATCCCATGGTAAAATCATATCATTTGCTGATGACACAGCCCTTCTGTTTACAGCAGACTCATGGGATGCTGTCTATCATCACGCACAGAGTGGCTTTGATGTGGTGTTATCTTGGTTAAAAAGTAATATTCTTACCCTAAACGTTGACAAAACCAAGTATATAGCGTTCTCTCTGACCAACAAACGCAACGATTTGTTCTCCCATCTCCTCATCAAAGCGCACTCTTGCATTGACCCAAACGCTCAGGATTGTTGTTGCCCTGTCCTACAAAGGACTACTTCTTTAAAGTATTTAGGAATCATTATAGATAGCAACCTAAGTTTCCAACCACATATTGACAGTCTAACGTCGAGGATTCGTAAACTGATTTTTCTTTTTAAGAATCTTCGCCATGTGGCTGACACAGAGGTCATCAGGTGGGTGTATTATGCGATGTGTCAATCTCTTCTAACATACTGCATTGCATCATGGGGTGGTGCTCCGAAATCAAACATTTTAAAATTGGAAAGAGCCCAGAGGGTGGTAATTAAGGTGGCCTGCTGTCTGCCTTACTTACATCCTACTGTGGAAGTGTACAAACAATTTAAAGTTCTGACAGTGAGACAGCTCTTTATCCTATATATTGTGCTTAAGCAGCATGTTTCTATAGTTTTTGATCCCCTTTCTATGTCAGGTAAACGTAGAAAACATGCTGTTTGCTCTACGGCTAAAGGTTTAAAAACGAGTTTCTCACAAAGATTTTATACTTACTTAGGTTCACATCTGTATAATAGGATCAATGAGAACACCACAATTTATCACCTGACAAAAAAGGCTTGTAAAAATGCTACAATGGAATGGCTCCTTAGGTTGGATTATACATCTACTGAGGAATTACTTTCCCATCCTAAATAATTCCCTCTGCAACCCTCCTACTCTTCAAGTATTGTTTGATTCCCACTGGTTTCCTCCCCTACTTCCAACTGTTTTATTTGTTATTCCTTGTTTTACCATTGTTTTTATTAATTTTTAATTTTTTGTCATTGTTTCATGTTTAATGCATTCCCTTCACTTTTAAATTGCGTGATTTAAATGAGTTCTTCATATGATTATAACCAGACTGTGCTAATTACCGTGTGGTGGGACCCTGGTGATCTGCTATACAGGTTTTCCTAGTGCGGACACCAGTCTCTCACAAACTTTTCTGTGTTATGTAATTTTAAGCTCTATGTATGCATAATAAGTTAAGATATGTTTGTGAAGAGAAATAAATTAAATTTGAATTTGAATTTGAATTTGAATACCTATCCACATTTTTACTCAAAACTTTCCTTAAGGGCTCCCAGGGACGTCGCGTCGTACAACGATGCGGCATCGTTACGCGATACGACGTCGCGTCGTGGAAATTTACGACACGACGTCGTAACGTGTCGATGCACGATACGACGTCGTGACGTTAGAAACTCACGATGCAATCCTGCGCAGTTGTCTTGTTACTTTAATGAAGAAATTAACATTTATTTGGGTTCTAATTTCAAAAACATTTAAATATTCTTTTCAGAATGCGTCTGGAGCGGTCCATTTTTCGGAATGAACTAAAACACCACCCCTCTGTATCGACGGCATCGTGCCGTGTATCGTGCGTGGCACATTACGTTACGATGTTTTACTGTTTTGTTTCATCACCATCATCATCATCCACAGCTCGAATTCACCCACTGCTGGGTATAGGCCTCCCTTTTCTTGTGTTTTTCATGTTTTGTTTAAAAGTGGGTAATTTTTATTTATTTATTTTTAACACCAATGAATGGCAGAAACCACATTATATTCTTAATCTAAGCCTCATGTTACCTATACTAAGAAACCCTAAGGGCCGGTTTCACCGGTTACGGATAAAGTTTCAGATAGTTATCTGACAGTTAATGCTATCTACCAGATAAAGGCTGCTGATAACTTTTTTCTGTTTCACCATCAAACTCCCTATAAATTATCTGGTAGTTAAAGATATCAGCCACTTACTAATTAACGGAACGGCAACGTCACTTTTTTGCGTTTCGATACTAATACGTACGTCGAAGACCAAGGTAATCGGCCCAACAGCCACACGAACAACTTCAACTTCATAAAATAACCTCTTTAGTTTAATTTGTTTCGTTAGTATTTTAAGAACAAGGGATTACGCTACGATATTATGATGTCGCTAATAGTTCGAGGGCTTTTCATCACTGTGCTTTTCATTACGAATACAAGGGAAGTTGATGGGAATAGGCTTGCCCCAATTACCTAAATCGCTTGATGGCAATAGGCTTGGTCTTAATTAGATTGGTTGATGGCAATAGGCTTACTCCTAATTACACCCGTTGCTGGCAATAGGCTTGCTCCCAATTACATCATTTGATGGGAATAGGCTTACTCTTAATTACATTGATTGATGGCAATAGGCTTGCTCTCAATTACCTAAATCAGTGGATGTCATTAGGCTTGCTCCTAATTATATCAGTTGATGGCAATAGGTTTGCTCCTATTAAGATTGGTTGATGGCAATAGGCTTTTACTAATTACATTGGTTGATGGCAATAGGCTTGCCCCTAATTACATCAGTTGATGGCAATAGGCTTGCTCCTAATTACATCGGTTGATGGCAATAGGCTTGCTCCTAATTACATCAGTGGATGGTAATAGGCTTGCTCCTAATTATATCGGTTGATGGCAATAGGCTTGCTCCTAATTACATCAGTGGATGGCAATAGGCTTGCTCCTAATTAAATTTTTTGATGGCAATAGGCTTGCACCTAATCACATCGGTTGAAAAATAAAAAAAAAGTTAATTGGCAGGAACCATAATTTTTTACAATATACAAGTTGCTGTTTCATTTCCTCGCAATCGAAGTGAAAAGTAGAGTGTTTTCGTTCCCGCCATTTGAAACTTTATTTTTTACCATTGCCACTCGAAAAAGGGCATTTTATTCATCGATAACAGTGAATAAAACGCTCTTTTAGTCATTGAGTGAATAAAGACATTTTGAATTAGGAACAAACACGAATTACGTATAGTGCGCGCGGAACTAGTTGGCCGCGCCTTAGGTGGCGACAGGGGTGAGGGGGTGGGTTGCCTACAGCTCGCAATGCACAGGAGACTATAATTAGACAGTGATGACCAATCTCGAGATATCGTGAACAATAATTGTTCAATTTATTGAAAAGAATACTTAAATAAAAAAACAAAAACATGCCTAAGGCGCGGCCAACTAGTTCCGCGCGCATTAAGTATACAAAAAAATCGCTGCTGCTGAAAGTACGTACTGGGTGGCTGAATGGAGCTATTCCATTCCAAATTTTAAAAAAATATCCCGCCAATTTAGTTACGTTCTTTTCTGACTTTTATTGTGGTTGTTTTGTGTTATTGGAAAATCTATTAATAAGCCAAAGAAATCTAGAGTGCTTAGCTCCGAAAATAAATACCATGCTCCTATTTATTTTCTCACAGTCAATGGTAAAAAGTAGAGTACACAACACGTGAATAAAAAATTTATCTCGGTAGGTACTTGTATCCCTCGCTCCGTTCAGGATTCTAGAGTATAGAATCCCTCGCTACGCTCGTGATTCTACTCTAGAATCCTTCGCTGCTCTCGGGATCCAACTTCGTACCTCGAATTAAATTCCCTTTTTATTCACTTGTTGTATAATCTACTATTATCTGTCAGATCACGTCTTTAGCGGCCACTTGATTCGGCTGATAACTTAACCAATACTTTATCTGCTAGATAGTTCTATCCGAGACCTGTGAAACCAAAAGTTGTGGTTTATCTGGCAGATAAGTTCCTAATAGGCTATCAGGGACTTTATCAGCAAGTGGTGAAACCGGCCCTTACTCTTTTCAAGTAAAAAGCTGCTACACACCCCCTATTTATAGCAGTTTTTGAAAGCAGTCTTTGAAACGTCATCGATACCAATCGTAACGCACGTCAAACTTTATGTTAGCGATGAATGGACCCGCATTGCAACACGGCAATAGTTTGTGCTTTATCGTGTCCGCCAGTGTATACAGTGTATAGTGTAACATACTACGTGTAGTCTACATGTATTTACACTGATGGACAAGAGAAAGAGTCAATGCAATAGATTGCTTTTAGAAATGGCCGTCAATTTGATTGAATCGGTCTTTTAAGGTTTTGAGAGCGTCTTTGTGTGGTCAAAAGGTGCAATGGTTTTTGAATGATAGATGCAGTTGTTTTGGTACTTTTAAAAGATTTTGTTCTTAAAGTAATGTTACGGGTTGGTAAGCAAGCTAATTGGTACCTGATTAATGGTTGCTCTTAAGTATGTAATTATTTTCAGGCTGCTTTACAGCAAGCGGGAAAATCACGTAAAATGAGCTCACTGGATTAGCTCGTTGCAAATAACAGCCGCTCGTTTCAATCTGTAGACTGTAACTTGATTAGTGACTACCCATTACATACCGTGTTTCCTTCATCATCATCATTTCAGCCAAAATACGTCCACTGCTGGACATAGGCCTCCCCCAGGCGTCGCCACGTTGACCGGTCCCGTGCGTCTCTCATCCAGCGGGTTCCTGCAACCTTGACCAGGTCATCGGTCCACCTAGTGGCGGCCTTCCAACGCAACGTCTTCCAGTTCGCGGTCGCTATTCCAGAACTTTTCGGCCCCATCGGCCATCCGTTCTGCGAGCAATGTGCCCTGCCCATTGCCACTTAAGTCTGGCGATTCTTCGGGCTACGTCGTTAACCTTGGTTCTCAAGCGGATGTCCTCATTGTCCTCATTGCCTCCGTGTTTCCTTGTGCCTCACTAAATACGTTAAGCCGTTGGTCTCCGCTCTCATTTGCACGATCTGTGAATCAAACCCAGAATCTCATGATCAACAGACACGCCTGAACCCAACTTTACCTGTCTAACCACTCGGGGAATATAGGCGTGATGTTATTTAATTGTTAAAAATAAAGTTGCTCTCTCCTACAAATCCCAGAGCATTGTCTCCTAATTAAACAGCTCAGTTCTGTCAGCAGTTGCACCATGACGCAACAGTGAGATTAAAACAAGCTACCTGCAGTATCATAGCAGCATCGGTCACCAGCTGCCGGTCAACGGGAGAGAACGACAGAAGTCAAACTCATTTTATTTTTTACTAGTTGTGCCACGCAACTTTCGTCTTCGTGATTTTTTTTTAATATTATTTCTCTATTTGAATCGGATGCTGTAAAAAAAAAAGTAAGTAAGTCCCAAAAATCGGTCCAGCCGTTTTGGAGATTTGTTGGAACAAACAGGAAGACAGACAATATTAAAAATTAAAATATGTTTTTTATAAAACCGTATATAATTTCAGACTCTCGTATAAAAATTTGGGCCCGAAAAGCCATAGACAGAAATAAATGGAAAGAGGGAGAATAGAGTAGTATTTTTTTTTTCTAGGGGATATAGGCAAAGGCCCCACCAGTGAGAGATATCAGACACATAAAATAATAAATAAACAGACACTTAAATTTAATTTAAACTACCTTAATTATAATTCTCTAAGTTAAACTTAAAGAGCTGTATTTCCTCCAAAATTTGACTTCACTTTAAACAGTTAACCAAACTCAATCTAAAACAATCTGCATCTAACTAAAACTAAAACCGAATCGTGGCCTATCTCTCTAAGATATTCCGCAAACATATTGGACTTCCATCTACCCTAATGACGGTAATAAATTCAACTACGGCGTCTCGCCTGCACGCTGCTGGCTCGTTGCCAAATTGACGATGTAGTATGTACCCCACTCCGCATGCATTCGCACCTTGATGTCTTGGTACCGTGTCGGGGGATCATACTGGGTGTGTACCTGGACAATACTAGGGATCCTCGATAAACAAAGATAGGGTATTTATTAGTCTCTCACAGGACAAACAAAATTCAACTACGGCGTCTCGCCTGCACGCTGCTGGCTCGTTGCCAAATTGACGATGTAGTATGTACCCCACTCCGCATGCATTCTCACCTTGATGTCTTGGTACCGCGTCTGGAGATCATACTGGGTGTGTACCTGGACAATACTAGAAAGGACACTAGATCAGTATTTACCCCTTTCAGGGCTGCGGGTTATTCGAAAGAGATACCGCGGAACTGGACACAAGGGGCTAAGAAGGAGCATGGGTGGTTTTTTGTCAGTAGAAGTCTGTCACTCCCTTTCGCACCATACAAAGCGGGAGAAGTCATTTGATGACTGTCGTTGCCAAATTGACGATGTGGTATGTACCCCGCTCCGCATGCATTCGCACCTTACTGTCTTGGTACTACGTCGGGGATCATACAGGGTGTGAATGTGTACCTGGACAATACTAGAATAGACAGACCAGGATTACCCCTTTCGGGCCTGCTGGTTATTCGAAAGAGATACCACGGCCCCGGACACATAGGGCTAAGAAGGAACACGGGTGATTTTTAGTTACCTAGTAGAAGTCTGACACTCCGTTCTACCTAGAGCGGGAGGAGTCATTATATGACTTCCCACCCTCAAAAACAAAATCAGTATTACCAAGACTTGTATCAGTAAACTGGTAACTGAAAGTATCTATTAGGATTAGAATACTCGAGTATTGCTGCTGATTTTGGCTTTATGTAATTAGGCCAGTATCTAGAGGGGAGAAAAAAATACTACAGCACTGGCGATCCAATAATAATAATAATAATATTCCACAACTATCACACAACGCCATCTAGTCCCAAGCTAAGCAGAGCTTGTGTTATGGGTACTAGACAACTGATAAACATACTTATATATTTCTAAATAGGTACATACATATTATAGATAAATTACACCCAGACACAGAACAAATGATCGTGCTCATCACACAAACATTTGTCCTGGGTGGGAATCGAACCACGACCTCCGGCATAGCAGTTAGGGTCACTAACCACTAGACCAACAGGCCAGTCATAATGTTCTAAGAACGTATCGTGTACCTATGTAACTAGAGATATTTGTCTAGCAGTCACGTCGTGTCAGCATTATTTATCAAGGAATGTAACCGAACTAAACTCGGTATTGTGTCCTAGTGTTTTTTTGGTACGCATTGGTCATGTTGCAGAGAGGTTGGGGAATTAGACATGTTTGTCAAGGAGACAGAAATACAGTTGCCTAATAGCACACGTGCAAAACGAGGGAGATTTCTTATCATTTCTTTATGTTCACATCATGCCTGTAATCCTTGACGGGATAGACAGAGATCTATGTAATAGTAGACTCGTATGTTCGTATGTTTAAGTCCCATGTAATAGGGGGTGAGCCTGTTGCCAACAACCGGGCACTAATCTAGACTCAAGCTGCTTCTGAGATTCTGAAAATGGACAAACAAAACACTTGTCCGATCTGTGAATCGCACCCAGGACCTCATGTACAACTGTCGCTTGCGACCACTAGCCAACGAAACAGGAAATATCATTAAATCAACAACAGCAACACACAAAATCAATTAATATGAAACACACTTTATATCAATTACCGAACCAAAAACGAATGTTACAACTCGAAAATTACACATTCGACCAAAATTAATGACACATTTCACATCAATTAAGTCCGGTTGCCAAACCACACAAGATAAATAGTTTCTGCACTAGCGTTTGTTATAAATGGTCTAATTATTTAACTAATTTGCGCTGCAGTTGGACGCCGACAAATCGGTCGGTTGGGGGTTATGTCGGTCAAGTCTTCCGATAGGAGCATTAATCTGGATTGGTCATTTGTATCTTTTTGCTGTTATCTGGGGTTTTGCTTTTAATGTTGTTTAAAATGGTGAAAGAAAACATCGTGAGGAAACAAGCATGTGTTAGAAAATTCGAAGACATGTGACATCTGCCAGCACTGGGCCCGCGTGTTGGATCGCCCATCCCTCACCTAGATAGGAGGCCTCAGGCCCTGCAGTGGAAGTGGGCTGATGATGATGATGATGATTAATCTCACCTGTTGACATTTTAAATCACTACATATAATAAAACAAAGTCTGTCTGTCTGTCCGTCTGTCTGTTCGCGATAAAGGCAAAAACTACTGCACCGATTTTCATGTTGTTTTCACGAATGGATAGAGTGCTTTTCTAGGAAGGTTTTAGTACATAATTTAACCAAGATTCACGCTGGCGAAGCCGCGGGCATCAGCTAGTAGGTCAATTAAACTTAAGTTTAAAGACATTTACAAGAAGCAAAATTAAAGTTGTCTTAACTACCACTTTAGTAATTTTCTACTTCACACAGATACCTCGTTATCCCGCAACACGGACTGTGTCGGTCCTTCGAGTTCGGTCCTTCTGCGTCGTTAATATTTGATCTACTATATACGTGATTCTCGTTGAATGTAAGAAAGGTTTGTATACTCTCGGTGTCGACTGTATATTTGACACTATTTTTTTAAATCTCTTTGTGCGACTAATTTTCTAAAACCTTTCCTTGTTGTCCACAATTATTTACTCATAAGCAAAAGTTAAAACAAAACGAGTAAACTAATTATAGGTATTAATTAGAAGTTGACGTATATACTTTAAATAGATTATTTGGCTGTGTCTGATCATCATTATCAGCCTGTAATGTTCCCACTGTTGGGACACAGGCCTCTCGGTGAGAGGGAATGGGCTATAATCCACCACGCGGGCCCAGTGCGGGTTGATGTGTCTGATACTTAGTATGTTTTACTGGATAACTGAAGAAAAGTCTTATGTGCATATATATAACTAACTGATGCCAGCGGCTTTGCCCGCGGGGATTTCGGTTATCGCGACCAAAATTAATAAAAAAAAAAGTTATGAATATAAATGTGGATGGATGGAGTGTGTGAGGGGTGATATGAAGGAAAAAGGAATAAATGATAACGTGACGACTAACAGGGCAGAATGGAAGAAAACAACGTGTTGCGACGACCCCAAATGACATGGGATAAGGGCAGGAAGAAGAAGAAGAAGACCAAAATTAATATTTTCATCCCCATTTCAACCCTTTTTTCGCATAAAAAAGTATATGTCCTTTTTCAGGCTCTAGACTCTCTGTGTACCAAATTTCATTTAAATCGGTTCAGTAGTTTTGGCGTGAAAGCGCGACAGACAGACCGACTATTTAATTGTTGTCTGAAAACTACCTGGATAAAAAAAGCCATTCATTTCCTACTAATTACTGTACAATATTGTTTGTAAGATGCTTAACTATTTAGAAAATTTACTTAACATAACTTATTCTATCTATTTGACTAAATTTACTTTTTGCTTAATTATAATATTATAGTTTTAATTATAACTAGTTTTTCTTCGATACTGCATTACTTATTCATTCTTAACAACCTGTATAACTACCAATATTACAAGCTACCTAGATAACCTAGTGGTTTGACTGTTAGTCTGCCAAGTCATTGGTCTCGAATTTCAACCCAAGACATGCACCTCTAACTTTTGGAAGTTATGTGGAACATTATAACTAGCTTCGGTGAAAGAAATTAATCTCCGTAAACAAAAGGTTCCCAGGTATGGTCTAGATTTAGAACATAAAATTATCGCAATGAAATGACGGGTAGGACAAATGCCTTTCGGATTCGTCTAGGGTATTTTTACATATATTTAGTTTAAACGAAGTTACCTTATCTCGAACACCTCACAGACACGCATAGCTACGCTCGGCCGCTTCCATTTGACAAATTACAATTTATATCCAGTACCTACAACAACTGAATTTCATGCGTTTCATCGCTTTTGACGCTCAACATGTTTTCTATTGCCATGTAAATGTTGGGTATACAAGCGTAAATAAATATATGGATGACAAATTGGGGGAAAAGAATTTTGGGCCTTGAAGGCAGGATAATAGACTTTTGATTTGAATGGAGGGTTTGAAGATGGTGTAATGATTTGTTTCCTTTGCTGAATTATTGAAGAGTTGAGTAGTAATTTCACAGCCTGTGTCCATACAACACAATTGAGTGTATGTTTAATTCAAATATCATCAATTTCATCGTGCGTAATCAACTGTGTTTGTTTAATACTGCATCCCCCAACCATAATAACTAATACGAGTACCATGGAGGAACTGCCTATTTTACCTCAAAATCAATTTTCCCAACCGTAGGGGTCAGCTCAACCTTCCAGTATATAAGGGATGGTGAAGCCGACCCAAAAACAACCTAAAAACCTAACATATGCAACTGGATAGCCAAAGGACCGAACCCAAAGGACCGACACAGTCCGTGTTGCAAGATAACGAGGTATAACAGTAACCCTGTGTACTTCGGAGAGTGTGCGCAAGAGCTCCACGAGCTTATTCCACCATCTCCCTTCTTCCATCGAGAGACTAGGCGTACTGCAGGTTGTCACCCATACCTTGTCGATGTTCCACACATTCGTACGCAGCGTTTTGCTAAGACTTTCATTATTCGTACAGCCAAGGAGTGGAACACCCTGCCTGCGTCGGTTTTGCCTGAGTGGCGAGTAAATAGGCTTCTTCTAGGTAAGCTCGTTCCATCGTCGACCTCATCTCTGCCCTTAGGGCAAGATTGAGGTCAAGAGTAAGCCCATATTAAATAATAAAAAATAAAAAAACCCTAAAATATAAAATCTATATAAATAAAAAGAGAAGTCCTGACTGACTGACTGACTGATTGACTGACTCATCAACGCCCAGCCCAAACCCTTGGACCTAGAAAGTTGAAATTTTGCACAGAGGTCCCCTTTATAATGTAGACAAGGAATAAGGAAGGATTTTTCGAAATTCAACCCCTAAGGGAGTTAAATAGGGGATGAAAGTTTGTATGGAAAATCGTTTTTTCACGCGGGCGAAGCCGCTGGCAAAAGCTAGTAGTATATAAAAGTTTTTTGCAGTTTTCCGGTCAGTGTCAAGTCGTATGTTCAATAAAATAGGATTCGTGGCAGTAAAAAATGTCTATTTACTGAGTAACAATGATTAAAATCACCAATACAACTGTCTCAGTTCATATTAAGTCTCTTTTTTTTTTTTTTTTATTTACAACATACAGTCTTAACATGGTTTCACATTAATTTCGTACCATTAAACCATATATGGTTTGTATTGGTACTCACATTCGCTTTAACAACACTGCTTAATCACTAAAAACAAATATAAGTAAAAATGTAGGTACATTTATAATATTTTGCACTACCCATAAACATCTATCCGCAAGTTAGTGAGTGCTTGTTATTGGGCGGTTGGGCCGCTCATTAGAAAGACGTTTTTTTGTCAACATATCTTATATAGGTTGCTTCTTTTTTGTAGGTACTAGGTTGTTTATGCAGTTATGGTAGTATTTTTTGTATTTTTGCTTAAAGTTTTTCTGATTTGTGTGACTATTTGATGAAAAAGCCATTTGGGGAAACAAGAACGGAGGGAATCAGTACAAACCCGGGTTTTGAGCTTCGGAATTTTAATACCTATACTCCATTTACTATAAGATTAGAATTTTAAGTTAAACGTTTTTACAGACCGTTCAACCGATTGTGAACTCTATTACGTACGTACAGCAAGACAAAATGCAGCTGCAGTAAATAGTCGGTATTGTAACATGTACATTCTTTTTGCTTTTAATGCCATCCTTATGCATACGGTATAGAAGTCAAAATCGGTAGAACGGACTGTAAAAACGGTCAACTTATAATTCTAATCTTATAGTAAATGGAGTATACGTATCTCAGATGACATTAACCATGATTTCTTTCCACGTAAGCTTTATTGCAACATTTAACACGTGTTTTGTCACATGTCACTCGCGATTAATGTTGCCATAGTAAATATGTTTGGACGAAATTGGATTTTCCCCCATTTTGGGGCCTTGCCCGTTTTCACAGATGTTCATATTGTTTCGGTTATTACAAAGTTGATGTGTTGAGCTGTTTTTGGTAAAAGAATATTGTTCTAAACGTGATATGAATCCACATGAATGAAATCTGTATGAGAATTTCTTTTTTATGTCATGGTTATGAGATCATACATTGTGTTATTTTTTAATAAATTTGAAAGAATGTGAATTTGTTTGTTTCATTGACTTTTTTGCCACTGAATTCCAAAAGTAACGTTATTTTAGTTTTTTTTTTTTGTGTTAGTCGATTTTTTTTCGTAAAGTTTTTCATTTTAGTCTTTTATCCAGACAAATGCTTCATCATCAGCCTATTGCAATCCACTGCTGGATAAAGGCCTCTTTAATCTTACGCCACTCAACTCGATTTTCGGCAACTCTCATTCAGTTGTTACCAGCCACTCTGCGAAGATCATCGCTCCACCGAGCCTGCGGGCGTCCCACCTTACGCTTGCCGATTCGCGGTCTCCACTCAAGAACACGTCTACTCCAACGGTCATCGGTTCTGCGACTAATATGGCCGGCCCACTGCCACTTCAGCTTACTTATTCTGTGAGCTATGTCGACAACTCTGGTCCTCTGTCGGATCACCTCATTTCGGATGCGATCCCTGAGAGAGACCCCTAGCATAGCTCGCTCCATAGCTCGCTGAGCGACTTTAAATTTATGGACCAACCGTATCGTTAGGGTCCACGTTTCAGTCCCGTATGTCATAACAGGCAGGACGCACTGGTTGATGACCTTAGTCTTTAGGCTCTGTGGAATGCGTGACGAGAAGACCCGACGAAGCTTCCCAAAAGCTGCCCAGCCCAGCTGGACAAATGCTTGTCGCGAATAAATTTGACATCGTTACTAGAAGTTATTAAGAACCATCATGTCAACATAAGCCCAGAAAAAAAATACAAATTACTGAATCGATTTTGAGGAAATGCGTTAGGTAATTTTTTTTAAACAGCCCTTAAACAATGGACGCTGATATGAGATAATAAAAAAATACAACCGAATTTAGAACCTTTAACTTTTTTGAAGTTGGTTAAAAAACAACCTGACTAAATTGCTTTAAGGCACATCCATTAGGTATACGCCTTATAGTCTCACAAATAAAATCCTGATGTCTAAAAGCACTTAAAATATCAGATCAGACGTGTACAGCTTAATGTAATCCCCGAGGAGCCAAAGATCAGGTAGCATAAAGTGTTCCGACTTACCTTTCGAATAAAAAACCGAATCAAGAGTCGATGGATCCTATATTTTTATGACATACCATTTTTTTGGGAGTAAAAAAAGGAAACATAATGCATAAGCCGTTTAAGCCCACGGAAGAGGTAAAAATTGATGAAGGTTAAGGGGTCTGGTGAGGGAGCGAAAAATCATGTTCTTTAAAGAAAATAAAAATATATTAAAATTGTATTAGCACCACAGTTTGTCTCCTTTAACATAAAAAATATATTTTGAACTATTATAAAATATAAACTGAAAGTGAGTTTTGAATCTCAACATAATATAATTATGTAGTATAAAATATGGTAACAATATTATTATTTTTAATAACAAAAGCTCAAGCGGTTGTTCTACGTGCCGTGCTACGGCGTAGCAAGCGGCGTAGCACTACGGCGTAGCAAGCATTGTGCAAAGGTGTAGCGCTACCGACGTAGTATAGATTTGGGAACATTTTTAGCAGCATTTCTTGACTTTATTTCGTTCCTCGTTCACGGTATTCACCTGTCTTGGAATATATGGCAGACCATCAATCCAGTCTAGCCGTAAAAGTATTTCAGAAGCAGGTCACATAGATAGCACTAAAGCAAAAAATCTAGCTCTTCTATAAAAGCTCTCATATGTTATTTTTCAGACGAAGTAACAAAAAAGACATAAAAATCGCGACAATCGTTCATTTCGATGCTATACAGCGTAAACGGATTTTGGGCCGGTATAGCACGTCCAGTCAGTAGGGTTGATACTTTGATACTATAAAAAAAAAAATACTTGAATTCTTTTTTGATTTTTTTGTTTTCATAAAAAAAAATTGGTAGTATTTTCGGTGGTAAAGGTCGATTTTTAAAACTAACAAGCATTGAAAAAAGGAAGAAAAATGGTGCGATATTTTTGATTGGTTTCACAAACATACATCGCTATCAATCCTCCCACATCTCTTGTAAAAACTTTTTTATTTTTTGATGTGAAGCGAACACGGAAGCGATAACGCGGACTAGAAGCATTGCACGTTTGTCTAGAAGAAACCATTTCATTCGGTCTTTGAATAGATCTAGATTTTAACAATAAAAAAGCAGTCTTTTGACGTGATTTCCTTAATATTCCACCCCTCACTTAATCCAACACCATTTTACTTCTTTACTTTATACCAAACAAAAAAATATCTGCTGTTCCGTTTCCATGAAGCTGTGTCTGGTGTCGTTCCGGTCAGCCCTAATCTAGAGTCAAAGCACGTTCTATGGTAATCTCCACAAAAGTCCCTTTACGAGTATTTTACAAGACCACGTTCAATCTTAGACTGTGCCATTCTATTGTATGTTTAAACGATATTTTACTTGGATTTAGCATATGCATAATCAGCTAATTATAATATTAAGCCTAGCCTGCCCAGCAGTGGGAACATCATCTCATCATCATCAGCCCATTGCAATCCACTGCTGGATATAGGCCTCTTTAATTTTGCGCCATTCAGTTCGATTTTCGGCAACTCTCATCCAGTTGTTACCAGCCACTCTGCGAAGATCATCGCTCCAGAGGGCGTCGTGCTGAGGGCGTCTCACTTTACGGGACATTATAATTATGATGATAATCAGCCTATAATGTTCTCACTGGCGGGAATCCGGCCTCCTCTCTATAAGTGGTAATAGACTATAATTACTAACTCAAGCATCTTTAGTTATGTACTAATATAAGTTTTAAGAATATTGTTACTAACCCAATGGATCTTAGTTGTCTAAATAAATAAATGATTATATTATAATTATAATCCACGGGCCCAGTGCGGGTCGATAGTTGTCAAAATGAATTCGAACTTTTAGTTCCAGGGCATGCTGGTTTTCACAAGATGTTTTTCTTCACCCACTTGAGAGCAGGTGGTGATTAAATAAATTGCACAAAGTAATGCCTGCCTGGGTTCCATCCCATGACTCATTGCTCGTAAGTCGGGTCCGCCATTAATAGGAAACCGCTGCTCTCTAGGATTTAAATGGAGTCGGATTTTAAACTACATTTATTTGGCACACTATATAAAACAAAAGGAATATGAGAAAAAAAATTAACACAGTTGCACACCCACGGCTGCGCCAAATACAAAAAGGTTCAGTTCAGCAAAATGGTGAACTGTATTATTTTTGCCCCCCCATACCCACATACCTTGATGTCTCGGGTTCGCGAGAAGTGGAAGGAGTGGAGGGAGGCCTTTGCCCTGGAGTGGGACAGAGCAGGCTAGAAAAAAAATAAAAATATACAGTTTGTTTGGTGAATCGTGTGCCAAATTGAGATGGTCGACTGGTAGGGTCATCTGCTATCCTATCAGACCCCTAAACACTTCTCATGCCCTGTCATCATATTATTCAATACCAATGCGGTTGTGGAGGTCAGATAAGCAGTTGCTTCATGTAAAATATAATATTTATTATTATTATTATTTTTGACATTTATTTACAAATATATCTTGACATTCTCAATATTTTAATACATGATTATTTTTAATTTTATATTATTTAATTATTCTAGTGACATTGTTATTTGCTAATGTTTGATTATTATTTGCCAAAATTATGTTGTTAATTATAAATTATTGTTGTTTCTGTTATCTATGGCTCTGACCAAGCTTTAAATTTGCATGCCTTAAGGCGTAATATGGTTGAACTATTTTAAACTTTAACAACTTTATGTAATTACCCATATTAGCAAATAAATGAATTTTAATTTGAATTTGAAAATACTGGCATCCAGCTGCATACAGTTAGACTACAGTCTAACTCTAGTCGTCCTCAACATAAGCCGACCTCACGGTAGGTTATCAGCGTTCACCTTCTTTCTCTACGCCCATAAACAATATGTGAGTTTAAAAAAAACGAGGGACACTGGCGTAGAACAATGGCATAAAGAAATGTCTAATAAAGTGAGATCTGGAGAGCGTGCATGGCATGGCACAATAGGGGATCGGACTGACTCAAAAAAATATGGTTCTGTTTAGTCCGTCAGTTAGATTATCGAAAAATTTTGGATACGTGTTTTTTGTTTTTTCAAAACAATAAAAAAAAAAGACGGGTTGCACTCCGGGAGTGCCGGCAGAAGTGAAAACTTGATTATTAACGTTGAGCATGTTTGATATTTTGGAATGGTTAGGGAATAATTTTGCACCAATTGCTTTAACAGTATAAAAGTACTATCATTTATGTGGTAGAATACAATATTGATTTATTGCGCTATCGTACACAAACATGACAATTTATATTACATTAAAAATTTAACACTTTAAAACTATTACAATTATTTTACATTAAGAAGTTTATCTCTCCGAAAAATCAACTTTCATCCATAATTTCAACGACTTTTTCACCATCATCATTACCAGAACTATCATCGCCAATCTCTAAAACTGATACGATAGGTTTATGGTAGCTGAAGTAAGAAACGAACAGTTTTGATTCGAACCTATTTAAATCTATACTAATATTATAAAGCTGAAGAGTTTGTTTGTTTGTTTGTTTGTTTGTTTGTTTGTTTGAACGCGATAAACTCTGGAACTACTGGTTGGATTTGAAAAATTCTTTTTGTGTTGGATAGTTCATTTATCGAGGAAGGTTATAGGCTATATAACATCACGCTACTACCAATAGGAGCGGAGCATAAATGAGAAATGTTGCAAAAACGGGAAAAGAAAATTCCTTTCTGAGAGCTTCCGTTGCGTGCGCTGCGAAAACGGTTTAAGTTACGAGAATATCATGTATGAAGTAATTATTCGTCTTTAAAAGTTCTAAAAAAAAGTCCGCGACAGCATCTGTCTATCTTTTAAGATTGACTCACTGTAACCATTTTTTACTATTAAAATGTTAGGTTAAAAAGAATTATTTTTTGCGAAGCTTATTTAACCCATATGGTATTAATCTATATCTAAATAAATGTGTTCGTTAGAACGGAAATTTAATATAGAATATTTGTGCTCTTTACTCTATACAGTTTAAACAAATATCTTAGAAGATATCGCAATGTAAAAATACCCGCGCGGAAAAATAATTACGCGGGTTGCGTCGCAATGTAGGTACGGGGGATTCTGGCTGGCCTCCGGGAAATTCAAATTCAAAATATTTACTGCATCATAATGTTTACAAGTACAGAGTGTTATAGTATATTTAACAGTAAGAGATAGATTTTATAGTAATTCACACTTTAATATAATCTAAGCTAATCTAAGCCATCTAAACTATTGTAATAAAGAGGAAAGATAAGATTTTTTGTTTGTTACGATTTAGCTTAATTAATGTCGGATAGTCGATATATCGAGAAAGGTTATAGCTATATTTATGTGACGCAGACAGGCGGGTACAACGAAGGGTGACCTTGGCTGAAAATGCCGTTTAAAAATAAACTTTATGTCAAACTAATAGAGTTGGTATTACTTTACTTTCCCTACGATTTTTCGAAGGGGGAGCAAAACTTAAGAGCGAGACAAAATTCAAGGGTTTGTCTGTTCTTGTCTTGCAATTGCCAGTGAAAAAAAACAGGAAAATGTATAGTAATCGAAAATCACTTAAATAGCTAAACTAGCCCATAAAATTTAACGGTATTAATTTAATATTCAAATACTTAATTTTAAATAATAAATACTTGCGAATTAAAATTTATTAGAGCCAAAATTCATAAAAACTGTATAGCCATATAAAAAAAAAACGTAAAAAATATGGCGGAAACATTTTCGTGTTGAAATAATAATTTTCCTTTTTCAAGTGTTTTTAATTGTATAAGCGAAATATTTGTCTTCAAATATGGTGAAATGGTGTTGTCTGAAGGGTTGTGAAAGTGAGGGGTATCCAGGATGTGGGATTTCATTTTTCAGGTAAGTTCTTTTAACTTTGTTTACAAATAACGACTATGTTCAAGATCTATAAACGGGAATCATGAAATTATTGTAAAGAATATCCCTTTTCTATAATATCGGTATAAAATCTCATATTATCTCATCTTAATCTCAAACATAACCAAAACAAACATTTGAATTCTTTCTTTACTTTTTGAAACTTTTCCATTTTGGTCTTAAATCATACAACATATCCAATCCATGAGCTGATGATGGATTCCGTAGCGGTTAGGAGTTAGAGGATAACTGTTTAATAAAATATTATGAGGACGTAGGTATATTGGTTGTATTCTTTCAGGTTATTTAGGTGAGCTGATTATGGAATGTAGGTACTACTCTTCAATGGTTAGGAGTTGAAAGCAATATTATGGGAATCTTGATTGAAGTTTAAGGTTAATGCGACAAGGTATCCCGCGAAATTCGAATTTTCTTACGTTTTTTGCAATTTGCTTGTCAGTGTCAGGTTGTATGTTAAGGCACTAACAGCACCGGAACTAGCGCCACCCACATCTCATTTATTATACTAAATTTGAAATATCCAAAACAATATTTTATTATCATGCTGGTGCAATAACCTGTAGTATTTTTAAAATCACTTTTCATGATTATAGACTTGATAAATTAAGAGAATTGGTGATTTTAATCATTATTACTCAGTAAAGTCACAATTTGTTACGGTCGCGAATCCTATTTCGAATTTCGCGGGCTACCTTGTCGCATTCACCTTATGGGTTAGGTTTCTTCTGTTGAATGTTAAATGCATAGTCGAATTAGTAAGTTTCCTTATAGTACCTATATTTAATTAGGTGTGTATATATTCCCGTCGGGGCCGCGGATTCCCGTCGGGGCCGCGGATTTTTGTACTAGATGACGTGGCCTCGGCGCAAGGGCAAAGAAGGAACATGGGTTCGGTTTTTAGTCAGTAGAAGTCTGACACTCTCCTTCGCTCTGCCCAAGAGCGGGGGGGGGGGGGGGGGGGGGGGGTCATTCGATGATTTTCCACCCACCAAAAAAATAAAAAGGTGTGTATATAATTATTCGTATGCCACCATTTTTTTGGAACAACATTTTGCAAATATGTATAAATGTCTTTCTTTGTCAGTTTTTTTAATTATTACAAATGCCAAGTCAGGCCAGCCACATAATTATATCTGTCCCAAATGTAAGTACAAAATGTTTGGTCACCCTATTAGAAAGAGATGACATTCTCTTTCGAGGTAATCTCGCTCGGAACGCTTTTGAGCGGCACGTACACAGTCCAGATAGTATATAACGTCCTTGGACGCAGACGAAGTTGCGCGGGTCAGCTAGTGTCTAATAAAGACCGCATCAATAGTAGTTTTGTATTTCGTTGTGCTAAGATTGCGATCATTCGACATAGTTAAACCAAATTCATTATTTAAAAATTCAATTATTCCGCCATAACTATGCTAACCCATTTATTTTGTCTTTCCCTGTCCTCCGATCGGAACTCCGATTGGTAGGAGGAGCGGGAATATTTTTTCCCATGCCTCCGATTAAGCATCATAAAAACATTGTACAGTCTAGTTCAAAATAAATTATTTTTGTATTTTATTGACTGTACAGTCGACATCGTTAACGTTCAGGGTCAAAATGTCCAACTCCCACACGACTAGTCTAAGATCGATAGTTTCCGAGATATAGCCGTTTCAATTTTGACAGCTGTCATCCGAAATGTAGATCTCATTGAGATCTATCACTTGTCCCTACACACAACTAGTCTAAGGTCGATAGTTTCCGAGATATAGCTGTTTCAATTTTGACAGCTGTCATCCGAAATGTAGATCTCATTGAGACCTATCACTTGTCCCTACACACAACTAGTCTAAGGTCGATAGTTTCCGAGATATAGCCGTTTCAATTTTGACAGCTGTCATCTGAAATGTAGATCTCATTGAGACCTATCACTTGTCCCTACACACAACTAGTCTAAGGTCGATAGTTTCCGAGATATAGCCGTTTCAATTTTGACAGCTGTCATCCGAAATGTAGATCTCATTGAGACCTATCACTTGTCCCTACACACAACTAGTCTTAGGTCGATAGTTTCCGAGATATAGCCGTTTCAATTTTGACAGCTGTCATCCGAAATGTAGATCTCATTGAGACCTATCACTTGTCCCTACACACAACTAGTCTAAGGTCGATAGTTTCCGAGATATAGCTGTTTCAATTTTGACAGCTGTCATCCGAAATGTAGATCTCATTGAGACCTATCACTTGTCCCTACACACAACTAGTCTAAGGTCGATAGTTTCCGAGATATAGCCGTTTCAATTTTGACAGCTGTCATCTGAAATGTAGATCTCATTGAGACCTATCACTTGTCCCTACACACAACTAGTCTAAGGTCGATAGTTTCCGAGATATAGCCGTTTCAATTTTGACAGCTGTCATCCGAAATGTAGATCTCATTGAGACCTATCAATTGTCCCTACACACAACTAGTCTAAGGTCGATAGTTTCCGAGATATAGCTGTTTCAATTTTGACAGCTGTCATCATTATTATTATTATTATTATTAATTATTATTAATTATTAATTATTATTAATTATTATTATTATTATTAATTATTATTATTATTATTAATTATATTATTATTATTAATAATTTTATTATTATTATTAATTATTAATTATTATTAATTATTATTATTATTATTAATTATTATTATTATTATTAATTATTATTATTATTATTAATTATATTATTATTATTAATAATTTTATTATTATTATTATTAATTATATTATTATTATTAATAATTTTATTATTATTATTATTAATTATATTATTATTAATAATAATTATTATTATTATTAAGCGCCCTGCGCTGCCTAAACGAAACAGTAGGCCCAGGCATACATTTTCGCCGCGCCGTAGAGAGGGGATAGCTGTCTACTCTCCATCCGTCTTACGCTTTTTCGATCAGGGTCACGTGGTCACGTGTCCTGACGCGAGTTTAAGGCGCGGCCCCACCGCTGTGCACGGAGAGGCTACGCACGTGTATTAAGCTTCGCTTTGTAAGAAAATGTATGTGGTTGTGTCCACTGCAACCCACGGAGAGGCTACGCATGAATTGACGTCATTGATACATGCGTGGCTTGCTCGAATAGGCGGTTACATAGCTCAACGCGGTCGGCGTGGGTCTACGTTTCCACTGAAGTACACGAATATGACCCACGACTATGTACAGTTCGCTTATCGATGTACAATCGCTTATTGTGTTATATCGTAGCCTCTCCGTGCGCTGTGCCACGCTATACATATGATAGTCGTGAGTCATATTCGTGTACTCCAGTGGAAACGTAGACCCACGTGGCCAAACAAATTAATACACGCAGCTAAAATGCGCCGCGTGCCCGTGCACAGCATGCGCCGCGGTGGGACCGCGCCTTTAAGATTTTATACCCATCACAGAACAATTTCCCAAAGTGCTCAACGCCGCTAAAGAAGTTTTCACTTAAAAAAAAAACAATAAAAATTGACGAAGACAAAGCGCGTCAAAGATCATGGAGTGGGGCTTGAAACGTCAATTGAAGGTACAAAATGTACTATCATATGACGTCACACGAGGTTTCGAACCACTGTATCGTCTTCATTTTTTGTTTACGTGAAAAAAAAAGAAAAAATACGTGGTTAATATTTTTTGGAAATCTATCTGACGGACTACCTAATTAGTTTTTTTTGTCCGATCCCCTATTACGTCACAAATTAAGGTTATAGTTTTTTTAACATATTTGGGACGAGAATCGAATACTGAATTCCCTCCTTCAAATTTTTTCTCGTTTAGCCTAACACACTGTATAATATATTACATACTCTGAATACACTGTTCATAGGCAAACCAACATGTATACCCACATAGCCTGGAGCAATATTCAGACACGTTCCGTCACTGCGGATTTTGGCAAGGATTTACCAAAAAATGTGGGAAATATTCTGTTGGCATTAATGTGGGAATACATGTGCTAGACAGAAAATATTTTGTGGTTTTTAAAAATGCGTATGAACTGGAACGATGCAAAGGTATGACACATAATTATACTCGTATACATATATGAGTGTAAGCAGAAACTACTATTTGTTTTTTTTTGTTGGGTGGAAAATCATCGAATAACCCCCCCCCGCTCTTGGGCAGAGCGAAGGGGAGTGTCAGACTTCTACTGACTAAAAACCAAACCCATGTTCCTTCTTCGCCCTTGTGTCGGAGCCGCGTTAACCTTTCGACGAACCACAGCCCCGACGGGGACAGAAGGATAACCCTCACGGGTGTTTGCGTAAATTCCTAGTGCTCATCATCATTATCATAACACGCATGTAATTCCCGAAGGGCGGCAGAGGTGTACCTAATAGTACACTCAGATTTCGGCTGTTACTTGTATATTTTTTACCCGACTACGGCGAAGCCAAAAGGAAGGGTAATGATCAAACATGTTGAGCGTCAAAAGCGATGAAACGCATTCAGTTGTTGTAGGTACTGGATATAAATTGTAATTTGTCAAATGGAAGCGGCCGAGCGTAGCTATGCGTGTCTGTGAGGTGTTCGAGGTAAGGTAGCTTCGTAGCCCGTCGGGGCCGCGGATTTTTGTACTAGATGACGTGGCCTCGGCGCAAGGGCAAAGAAGGAACATGGGTTCGGTTTTTAGTCAGTAGAAGTCTGACACTCCCCTTTGCTCTGCCCAAGAGCGGGGGGGGTTATTCGATGATTTTCCACCCACCAAAAAATAAAAGGGTAATGATTTTGGCAGTCTACGTATGTATGTTTTTATCAAGTCCCATGTAATAGGGGGCGAACCTATTGCCATCAACTGGGCACAAATCCAAACTCCGTGGCAGCTACTGAATGAACCCTGATTTCCTTTTTTTTTATTGTAAGCTGACAATAAAAATTTAGGAGCATGAAATCACTACATTGTATAAAAAAGAAAGTCCTCCGCCGCGTCACTCAAAAACTACTGCACCGATTTTGCACGCTGTTTGCACCAATGCACAATGCATAGACTGGTTCTTGAGGTAGGTATTAATTTATTATTTGACCGTCATCCACGGGGTTGAAGCCGCGGAGATCAGTTAGTGTAAAATAATAGTAGATTATTGCATCGAGCACAAAGTAATTTATTATTGCACCGAGTGCCTGATTTAGAGCCTGAGCGTCAGCGAGGGCTCTAATCTAACAGGCACGAGGGCAATATAAATTACTTAAGGCGAGGTGCATAATCTACTTTTCTTTCAACTATTACATAAAGGAATAGTAGATAAAAGAAACTCATATCAAACAGTTAAAAGATTTTCTATACTTAACACTGTCGTCTTCATTTAGAATGTTTTCCGGAGTTAATGTGTCGCTAAATGATTCCATTTTAATTCGAAGCCGAAGCACTCAAAATCAGATAGTATCACACTTTATCGTTTCCAAAAATATTGTCAAGCAAAATTAACAAAGTTCCCCAAAAGTTCCCGCCAAATTACTTTTTTTAAATTTCTTTCATTTTATAGTAACTAGTTAGCAACAATCATTTTTTAAATTTGGAACAAGTAGTAGGATAGAAAGAAACGAATAATACTTATGTAAAAATAGTAGATTATTGCATCGAGCACAAAGTAATTTATTATTGCACCGAGTGCCTGATTTAGAGCCTGAGCGTTAGCGAGGGCTCTAATCTAACAGGCACGAGGGCAATATAAATTACTTAAGGCGAGGTGCATAATCTACTTTTCTTTCAACTATTACATAAAGGAATAGTAGATAAAAGAAACTCATATCAAACAGTTAAAAGATTTTCTATACTTAACACTGTCGTCTTCATTTAGAATGTTTTCCGGAGTTAATGTGTCGCTAAATGATTCCATTTTAATTCGAAGCCGAAGCACTCAAAATCAGATAGTATCACACTTTATCGTTTCCAAAAATATTGTCAAGCAAAATTAACAAAGTTCCCCAAAAGTTCCCGCCAAATTACTTTTTTAAATTTCTTTCATTTTATAGTAACTAGTTAGCAACAATCATTTTTTAAATTTGGAACAAGTAGTAGGATAGAAACGAATAATACTTATGTAAAAAAAAAAGTATTGATATCGGCTGGCTGAATAGAGCTAATCCATTGAGATTGGCATCGGTGCGATTAAAAAAAATAAACTGTGCAATAATGAAATTTCATACATTTTTATAGCTCTAGAGCACTAAAGACTCGCTTTGTGCTGAGTTTTTAGTGTGATTATGATGAAATTAAAGCATAGTTGGAAGAAAAAAGTATTGTTAGCGGCTGGCTGAATAGAGCTAATCCATTGAGATTGGCATCGGTGCGATTAAAAAAAATAAACTGTGCAATAATGAAATTTCATACATTTTTATTGCTCTAGAGCACTAAAGACTCGCTTTGTGCTGAGTTTTTAGTGTGATTATGATGAAATTAAAGCATAGTTGGAAGAAAAAATTATAATTATACAAAACCAAGTTACCATTTCCAATCTGTCAACATTTAAGACCTCCTCAAAGAAAATGTCTGCTAAAATTAATTTCAAAAGGATCATTTAATATTTCCTTCAGAAATAAATTTGTCAAAGAGCCTTTCAAAACCTTAAATATATACATATAAATATCTTTCAATAAAGACTCTAAGTAATAAATAAAAATGTAAATTAATTAAACAGAAAAAAAATAAGGGAAACGTGATATTAATTCTGACCCGTAATAATAACAATTATGCTTTAGGGAAGAAGGCTTAAATTAAATAACAACCGCACGTGTCGATCTTAGACACTGACTGCTGGACATAGACCTCCCCTAAGTGTCGCCACATTGACCGGTCCCGTGCGTCTCGCGTCCAGCGGATCATTGCAACCTTCACCAAGTCATCGGTCCACCTAGTGGGAGGCCTTCCAACTCATCGTCTCCCGGTTCGCGGTCGCCACTCCAGAACTTTTCAGCCCCATCATTTTTTATTACATCAATGAAATAAATGTTAAAATGTTTTTTCTCAAACATGCTTGGAAATTTGAGCATTATATTGACAACCTTCTTCGAGATAAATCGAAATTGCTGTACTGGCCAGATACATGCGACCAGCGGCCGGCAAAAGTTGTATGAAAATCCATATCTGTCGTGTTTAGCGGCCAAATAAATTACATACTAAACTCATATCTGTCGTGTTATTTAAAAATGGAACGATCTTTTACTCTGAACCATAGCAACCAAGAAGGTGACTTATTAAAGGTTGTATTTAAATTTCGAATTGGCTGAACTCTTCAACGCGTGAAAATTATTGTTGTTTATGTGATTTTGAAAAGTAAATTGTATTTAATTTCCTCGCATTATTTGAGAAAAGTACTATACAAGCCTTGGCCACAACTAGGCATTGATGGACTTACGTATGTGTGCCTCGGCTTCGCCTCGGCCCACATTTACACGTTCGTCCATCAATGCCTCTGTTGCTGGCCGCTGCAGTAATGTACTATTTTTAACATTATATCTAACCGAAAACATTATTATCACTGTATCGAATTTCCGTCCGCTCCACTACCCTACATTTCTTTACGACCACAAAGTCTGAGTCCCGCAAGTCTTTATTCACCAAAGTTTATAGCCGCCATATTTAAGTACATCGGGGGTGAAAGTTATTATTTTTTGCAGTAACATAAAGTAACAGGTGGGAGGTCGTAACTTACGGGTTATTTTCAGGTTAATCCGTACATTGAACCATCGTAAATTGTCTTTCTTGTGGGTAGGGAGTGCAGGTTGTGTTGTGCTGTCGGATTTTCAGGAAATATTTAGGAATAAATATCGCCTAGGCAAGAAAGGAACAGACAGATAGATGACTGTATTACCAATTTTTTTTGTTTGAAAATTTCGTGGCTGGATGATAACTGCCACTCCGGTCAACCTTCTGGTTAAGCGGTGCTTGCCAAGATTGGGTTGTGCATGGGTGACCACCTAATTTCATATGTAGACCACCTAGATGGAGGAAAACATCGTGAGGAAACCGGCATGTCTTAGAACCAAAAAATTCGAAGACATGTGACATCTGCCAATCCACACTGGGCCCGCGTGGTGGATTATAGCCCATCCCTCTCCTAGAGAGGAGGCCTGAGTCCCTGCAGTGGGAACATTATAGGCTGATGATGATGATGACCACCTATTACATGCAGAGTTCCCTCCTTGCCCCGGAATGCACGTAAAGTCGTTGGTCTCGGCTGTTATTTGAAGATTTTTGACAGTCAGTCGTAACAGGTGATACCCAGTTTCTGGTAAAGTTATGAATAAGTTGGCCCGTAAATATCCTGTACTTATAGACTAACTTATAGCTCCAAAATCAATCACAAATTCCTTCTCCAGTTTAGTACTGTGAAGTTTGACTTAATTCGATTAAATTATTATTAATCCGATCACAGATACTTATTGGAAATGATGAGCCCCTTATCAAGGACCTAATCAGTAAATTGGCTGTCAAACTCCATGACATCCGTCGGTTTGTTCAAATATTGATTGAGTAACTAAAATATCAATAATCAATCATTATTATAAATTGATAATAACATTGATAAGAGATTACATTGGTATTAGGAAGCTGCGTAAAATTTAGAGTGGGCTCAAAGTACATGGCAAAGAACATTCCTCCAAGAAATTTGAAATAATTTTCCTAAAAACTATGCAAAAAAAAAATATGTTTTCTGTTTTAAATGATTGTGTCGATGATTGTTACAAACGTTTTTATGTTTAATCAATAGTTTTTAAATATTGACTTAACCAATTATTTGTACGACTACCTTATGTCTTATGAAGTACTTTATCCATTGGTGAAAACAGGTTTTAGAGTTTATCGCGAACAAAGAGACATACAGACAGACGCGGCGGAGGACTTTGTTTTATAATATGTAGTGATGAAGTAGTGATAGTGGTTTATTGACATTTGCATATTGCTCTGTCCCAGATTCCCAACACATAGACTCCACAATGACATCTGTTTGGCCTTTTCCTAACAGGAAGCCGGCACTAGCATTTTTAGAAAAAAGCTATTAGGCATACGATGATGATTGTTAAAATAACCCTC
Organism: Diarsia mendica; assembly: GCA_949316265.1. NCBI lineage: Eukaryota > Metazoa > Arthropoda > Insecta > Lepidoptera > Noctuidae > Diarsia > Diarsia mendica. Next base: position 17,549,442 of record OX438909.1, on the reverse strand, counting down.
ATAAAATAACATTCAAACTGGATAATCTTAAACTTTTCAAATCAGAGACGATTTCATTTTTACCCGACTGCGGCGAAGCCCAAAAGGAGGGTTATTATTTATCTTAATGTTCCACCTAACAACTTTTGTAATACGAAGCGCTGCCAGACTAAATGAGAATTAACTTACAAATTGTTTCATAATGACATAAAATGAACTTGACAGCTTATTTCCTAAGAACGCAGAAAATATAATATCTCGAAATGTAGGGTATTTAAGTTTTGATTGTGTATTTAAGTTTAAGAAGTTACAAAGTTTCACTGTTTTACTTATGAACTAGGTAATACAATGTCTGGAAACATAATTATGTTAGACACTGAATTCTGACGATACTGTTTCATTTTTCATTTATTTTACCGTGTCTACAGTTTTTTATTTTTATTTTGTGCTCGTTCCATCGTCGACATCATCTATGCCCTTAGGGCAAGATTGAAGTCAAGAACAAGCCTGGGCAAGAATGAGGTCGTGGATTTGATTCCTGTGTCTGTCTAAGTGATTTTTTTTTAATTATTTAGCCGTTATTGTCCCACTCCTGAGCAAAGGCCTCCCCCCATTATTTCCACTTCTTCAGCTGTGTCAGGGCTCCAGTCCTGCGATATTCGGGCCCACAGCTGCGGCGGCATCCGGCTGACATGGCCTGCCCAGTCCCATTTCAGTCTCGCAGCTTTATAAGCTATGTCGGCAATTTGAGTTCTGGAGCGCAGTGTGGTGTTTTTTATGCGATCAGTTAATTTTACATTCAGAATGCTGCGCTCCATAGCTCGTTGGCAAACCTTGAGTTTGGACTTCTGGACGTTAGTCAAACACCAAGTCTGTGAACCATAATATGTCAGAATGGGGAGAATACACATGTCCATTAGCTTGCGTTTCAAGGGGATGGGTAACTCGCCCTTGAATAGCTCTTTCATGGACCAGTAGCTCTTCCAGGCATTTTCAGGTTATAGAGTTTTTTCTATTAGGATTTCTCAGTGGTCTCAGGATTGGATCTGTGCTCGGTTGATGGCGATAGACTAAATGACATGGGACTTGAACGCACGAATTACTCAGGTTAAAGGTACACCTCGACTAAATCCTTACTAGATTACAGGTCTGATGATAATGATATTATTGTAAAGCAAATAGGATAGCTCTCTCTAAACCCATTTATCACAAAAACAATAAAAGAATACTAAAATAAAATTAATAAAAATAACTCCTGAAATAATCTCACAATTTCACAAAAATATTATGGCGACACTATTGCCAGAAATCACCTTTATAACCTAACAAGCGAGACAGAAAGAGAGCTTGTTTGTTATTTCAGCCATAAAAGGTGTAATAAAAGTAAAATATTATTACCACACTCTGTGACAAGCACCTTCCCAAGTACCCACATCATACGTTCACTATAGGTACTGAGATTTGTAAAACATACATTTTACGTCTTTTTCTCATGGCAGGAATCACACAAAGCTGCCTGCTACGATCATCACCTCCTCCTTTTGGCTCGTCTACGTTCATTCATCTGGTCATACACGCACGCTGGTTGCGAGTACTACGCACCTGTCCTTTCTGAAGAACCTCATAGGCGTCCCCTCCTGGCGTTGCCACTCACATGTGCCTTGTAAATACCTTTTATTAGTCGCCTTTTTCTCGTCCTCTCCTCATGACCAAACCATCTTATCATACTCTTTTCAATGTGTTATTGAAAAGAGTATGCTCACTACATAGACTTTTCTTTCTGTTTTGATTTATATGAAAACACCTTATGTTTGTTCGAAAAAAATGTCTTCTTTCCATTACTTTCGCAAGATTCGATATTTTTTACGTAATATGTGGTTGTTTACTGTGGAGCTTCTTTAATAAATTGCTTTTCAAACTTACTTCGTGAACGAGTACACTGAGCGTTACTGCCACTTTTCACCCTTATATCCAAAGTGATAAGGTTGAAAAGTGGTCGACCGCCAGTGAACGTGCATGGTAGTACCTACGTTGTCGAACGCAGTCGAACAAACTATTTGATGAATAGGCATAAATATGAATGCCAATAGCATATTTATACTGTGCCAATAGTTTACTTACTTTTTCAACCGACTTCCAAAAAGGAGAAGGTTCTTAATGTATTTTTTTTTGTATACCTGTTTGTATCCGCATATTAATCTCCGTCATTAATGAACCGATTTTCATAATTCTTTTTGTATCCGAAATAGTATACTCCCGATGCGGTCCTACTATCACCAAGTCATTATCTGATGATGTGATCCCAGGGAAAACGAGGGCAACCCTCAAATTGTATAGGCAGTAGTTACGTTTTCCATATTTTTCTAAACCTATTCATGTATCTTTGTCTGAGCATTTGAAACACTGTTTAATTATAAATGGGCTTGCTCTAGACTTCAATCTTGCCCTAAGGGCAGAGATGATGTCGACGATGGAACGAGCTTACCCAGAAGAAGCCTGTTTACTCGCGACTTAAACAAATTAGGGCTATATGAACTCGGAAAAACCGACGCAGGCAGGGAATTCCACTCCTTGGCTGTGCGCATAATAAAAAACCCAGCAAAGCGCTTCGTTCGAATGTGTGGAATGTCGACTAGGTATCTAATGACGGCACGGTTGGCGCAGTGGCTGAGCGATTGGACTGCTGCGCTGCGTGTCGCGGGTTCGATCCCCGCACGGAACAAATATTTGTATGGCCTACAGATAGTTGTTTCGGGTTTGGGTATTTGTGTATGTGAGTTTAAATGTTTGTGAACGCACCCACGATACAGGAGAAATTTCTAGTGTGGGGCAACGTTTAAAAAAAAAAAAAAAAAAAAATGATGCAGTATGCGCAGCATTCATTAAGCCATATCATACTCTTGTATTGTTTCTTAATCATGTGGTGAGTACTAACCTGGTGTCTAAGTTTTATGCCACCCACGGGACTTGGCTTGTCCAATAAACTGCATCAAACTTTATTCATACCCTCGTCGAAAATTCCCACCAAAACACTCTTTTATTATTTAACCCCTACAAACTACACGTCCGCACTACCCCCGGGCATCCTCTCGAGGGTTGTTCAGGTAAAATACTGGAACATTATGACACTGCACTGAAAATGCGACAAAGGAGTTTATTATGGTATTAATAGTCCGGTCAATTTAGACCAAAAAATGAGAGTGAAGTTACATAAAGTCCCAACAAGCTGAATTTTATGATCTAACTTTGGGTTGAGATTTTTTTTGATAAAACTTACCGTTTTCGAGAAACAATCAAAAAATCTCAAATTTTGACCTTTGAACCCGAATATTTTTTTTTCCTTAAACGGGAATGATGGGGAACTTCTAGACATTGTTTATAATTAGGTTTTGAACAATTTCACAGAAATTCAGCTTGTTGGGACTTTATGTAACTTCGAATGTCTAAATTGACCGGACTATAACTGGTTTAAACTTGTTCATTTTTTGGTGAATTATGGGCTGGCTGGTAAATATTTTACAGATGTTTTTTTTTTTGTTTTAATGTTGTATTCGGGTATTGTTGTACAGTTTTATGGGCAAACTTAATTGAGTATGTTTGTAATTGTGTGCTTACTTAGCACTGATTTACCGATATGAGAAATGAATGTGGCGGTTAAACAGCACCATCATCATTCTCTTTGCGATTCCGATTGAGATAGATGTCGCTGTCGCCACGCTGTTAAACGCTAACGCTGTTAACGCTGTTAGTCGCTGTTCACGCTGTGAATCATATTTTTTTTTGGAAAAAAAATATGATTCTAATTAGTCCGTCTGTTAGATTATCGAAAAATATTGGATACGTATTTTTTGTTTTATCAAATCAATAAAAATTGACGAAGATAAAACGCGTCAAAGATTTGAGTGGGAGGTTGTGACGTCACTGCTCGCTAAGAAATGTCATTAATGTCTTGGAATATGACGTCACTCGAGTTTTCAAAGCACTGTATCGTCTTCATTGTTTGTTTACGTGAAAAAAGAAAAAATATGTGTCCAATATTTTTTGAAAATCTATCTGACGGACTAATTAGATTTTTTTGTTAACATCCCTATTCAATCCCAATTCAGGGGTCGGCGCAGCATGTCTTCTTCCTCCATACTTCTCGATTACTCGTCAACTCATCAAGTCGTCAGTCATCTGGACTCCTTTCTTGCCATATCATCCTTTACACAGTCATCAGAATAACTTGTGTCAGAACAACAAAAAAAAAGAATGTGGCACTCGGAGACTGCCGCGGTAAAGCTATTGCATAGCATTTTTTATCAATTATTTAATTTGACAACCTCAGTTGACAACCTTGTTATTTTCCGTAACCATAGCAACCTGGTTGAAAATATTTTCGTTACGGAATTTCTGGATTTGCTCTCCACGCTCAAGGCCCGCGATAGAAGCTATGCAATAGCTTAAAAGTTATTTTCCAATACATTGTAAAATCGGTGTTGAGTCAACTAACTTCAACTGAAATCGTCGGTTACTTGCGTCTCCTCTTTTACTAAAATCAGAACCGATACATACAAATACTCATATGCAAATCAGGTCAACAGAGGTAAATAACGCTGATCAAACAGTCAAGATTTGCCGCCCCACTTTCTTACATCTGATAAAAAAGTTTCCACACTGGAACGGGGTTAATACACTTCTTGATACAGGAAAACTTGAAAACGTGAGTAGCATATCAAACACAATAATACACTAACCTCCCATTCAGATATACAGCTCTCCCAGAAATAGTATACGCTTCCACAACGGTCGGCCATCTTACCAAATACAAACGCGCGTAAACAAATGAAAAGCATTACCAATTTGAAACAATTTTGTGTCACCATTACCTCTCACAATGGTTCATCATTCATCATCATTTCAGCCAAAAGACGTCCACTGCTGGACATAGGCCTCCCCCAGGTGTCGCCACATTGACCGGTCCCGTGCGTCTCTCATCCAGCGGGTCCCCGCAACCTTGACCAGGTCGTCGGTCCACCTAGTGGGAGGCCTTCCAACGCAACGTCTTCCGGTTCGCGGTCGCCATTCCAGAACTTTTCGGCCCCATCGGCCATCACACTGGTTAGAAATTTAAAATTATACTAGTCGAACATAGAAGGTATGACCAGAGTAGGTTACATAAAACATAACATCACGCTGTAATCCCCGAAATGTTAGACAGGGGTGTAATAATACTACTACTACTTGGCCAGTTATGTTTTCTAAGTCCCACATAATAGGGGGCGATCCTATTGCCATTAACTAGGTATAAATCCAGACTCCGTGGCTTGGAATTTCATGATGGAAAAACTCAATTGCAATGCCCGACCATGGAAGTGAAACTTCGGACATCATGCACAGCACATAGTCGTCGTGCTGGCGACCGCTTGACCATATAAATAAAAAGAGAAGTCCTGACTGACTGACTGACTGACTGATTGACTGACTGACTCATCAACGCCCAGCCCAAACCCTTGGACCTAGAAAGCTGAAATTTTGCACAGAGGTTCCCTTTATAATGTAGACAAGGAATAAGAAAGGATTTTTCGAAATTCAACCCCTAAGGGAGTTAAATCTATATAAATAAAAAGAGAAGTCCTGACTGACTGACTGACTGACTGATTGACTGACTGACTCATCACATCACACTTCAGGGGATGAAAGTTTGTATGGAAAATGTTCTTCCTTAATAATAATCTATCTACATAATCTATCTATCTACATAATCTATATAAATAAAAAGAGAAGTCCTGACTGACTGACTGACTGATTGACTGACTGACTCATCAACGCCCAGCCCAAACCCTTGGACCTAGAAAGCTGAAATTTTGCACAGAGGTTCCCTTTATAATGTAGACAAGGAATAAGAAAGGATTTTTCGAAATTCAACCCCTAAAGGAGTTAAATAGGGGATGAAAGTTTGTATGTAATCTTATATAAATAAAAAGAGAAGTCCTGACTGACTGACTGACTGACTGATTGACTGACTGACTCATCAACGCCCAGCCCAAACCCTTGGACCTAGAAAGCTGAAATTTTGCACAGAGGTTCCCTTTATAATGTAGACAAGGAATAAGAAAGGATTTTTCGAAATTCAACCCCTAAGGGAGTTAAATAGGGGATGAAAGTTTGTATGGAAAATGTTCTTCCTTAATAATAATCTATCTACATAATCTATATAAATAAAAAGAGAAGTCCTGACTGACTGACTGATTGACTGACTGACTCATCAACGCCCAGCCCAAACCCTTGGACCTAGAAAGCTGAAATTTTGCACAGAGGTTCCCTTTATAATGTAGACAAGGAATAAGAAAGGATTTTTCGAAATTCAACCCCTAAGGGAGTTAAATCTATATAAATAAAAAGAGAAGTCCTGACTGACTGACTGACTGACTGATTGACTGACTGACTCATCACATCACACTTCAGGGGATGAAAGTTTGTATGGAAAATGTTCTTCCTTAATAATAATCTATCTACATAATCTATCTATCTACATAATCTATATAAATAAAAAGAGAAGTCCTGACTGACTGACTGACTGACTGACTGATTGACTGACTGACTCATCAACGCCCAGCCCAAACCCTTGGACCTAGAAAGCTGAAATTTTGCACAGAGGTTCCCTTTATAATGTAGACAAGGAATAAGAAAGGATTTTTCGAAATTCAACCCCTAAAGGAGTTAAATAGGGGATGAAAGTTTGTATGTAAAATGTTCTTCCTTAATCTATATAAATAAAAAGAGAAGTCCTGACTGACTGACTGACTGACTGATTGACTGACTGACTCATCAACGCCCAGCCCAAACCCTTGGACCTAGAAAGCTGAAATTTTGCACAGAGGTTCCCTTTATAATGTAGACAAGGAATAAGAAAGGATTTTTCGAAATTCAACCCCTAAAGGAGTTAAATAGGGGATGAAAGTTTGTATGTAAAATGTTCTTCCTTAATCTATATAAATAAAAAGAGAAGTCCTGACTGACTGACTGACTGACTGATTGACTGACTGACTCATCAACGCCCAGCCCAAACCCTTGGACCTAGAAAGCTGAAATTTTGCACAGAGGTTCCCTTTATAATGTAGACAAGGAATAAGAAAGGATTTTTCGAAATTCAACCCCTAAAGGAGTTAAATAGGGGATGAAAGTTTGTATGTAAAATGTTCTTCCTTAATCTATATAAATAAAAAGAGAAGTCCTGACTGACTGACTGACTGACTGATTGACTGACTGACTCATCAACGCCCAGCCCAAACCCTTGGACCTAGAAAGCTGAAATTTTGCACAGAGGTTCCCTTTATAATGTAGACAAGGAATAAGAAAGGATTTTTCGAAATTCAACCCCTAAAGGAGTTAAATAGGGGATGAAAGTTTGTATGTAAAATGTTCTTCCTTAATAATAATCTATCTACATAATCTATCTATCTACATAAATAAAAAGAGAAGTCCTGACTGACTGACTGACTGATTGACTGACTGACTCATCAACGCCCAGCCTAAACCCTTGGACCTAGAAAGCTGAAATTTTGCACAGAGGTTCCCTTTATAATGTAGACAAGGAATAAGAAAGGATTTTTCGAAATTCAACCCCTAAAGGAGTTAAATAGGGGATGAAAGTTTGTATGTAAAATGTTCTTCCTTAATAATAATCTATCTACATAATCTATCTATCTACATAAATAAAAAGAGAAGTCCTGACTGACTGATTGACTGACTGACTCATCAACGCCCAGCCTAAACCCTTGGACCTAGAAAGCTGAAATTTTGCACAGAGGTTCCCTTTATAATGTAGACAAGGAATAAGAAAGGATTTTTCGAAATTCAACCCCTAAAGGAGTTAAATAGGGGATGAAAGTTTGTATGTAAAATGTTCTTCCTTAATCTATATAAATAAAAAGAGAAGTCCTGACTGACTGACTGACTGACTGATTGACTGACTGACTCATCAACGCCCAGCCCAAACCCTTGGACCTAGAAAGCTGAAATTTTGCACAGAGGTTCCCTTTATAATGTAGACAAGGAATAAGAAAGGATTTTTTCGAAATTCAACCCCTAAAGGAGTTAAATAGGGGATGAAAGTTTGTATGTAAAATGTTCTTCCTTAATCTATATAAATAAAAAGAGAAGTCCTGACTGACTGACTGACTGACTGATTGACTGACTGACTCATCAACGCCCAGCCCAAACCCTTGGACCTAGAAAGCTGAAATTTTGCACAGAGGTTCCCTTTATAATGTAGACAAGGAATAAGAAAGGATTTTTCGAAATTCAACCCCTAAAGGAGTTAAATAGGGGATGAAAGTTTGTATGTAAAATGTTCTTCCTTAATCTATATAAATAAAAAGAGAAGTCCTGACTGACTGACTGACTGACTGATTGACTGACTGACTCATCAACGCCCAGCCCAAACCCTTGGACCTAGAAAGCTGAAATTTTGCACAGAGGTTCCCTTTATAATGTAGACAAGGAATAAGAAAGGATTTTTTGAAATTCAACCCCTAAAGGAGTTAAATAGGGGATGAAAGTTTGTATGTAAAATGTTCTTCCTTAATAATCTATATAAATAAAAAGAGAAGTCCTGACTGACTGACTGACTGACTGATTGACTGACTGACTCATCAACGCCCAGCCTAAACCCTTGGACCTAGAAAGCTGAAATTTTGCACAGAGGTTTCCTTTATAATGTAGACAAGGAATAAGAAAGGATTTTTCGAAATTCAACCCCTAAGGGAGTTAAATAGGGGATGAAAGTTTGTATTGAAAATGTTCTTCCTTAATAATAATCTATCTACATAATCTATATAAATAAAAAGAGAAGTCCTGACTGACTGACTGACTGACTGACTGATTGACTGACTGACTCATCAACGCCCAGCCCAAACCCTTGGACCTAGAAAGCTGAAATTTTGCACAGAGGTTCCCTTTATAATGTAGACAAGGAATAAGAAAGGATTTTTCGAAATTCAACCCCTAAGGGAGTTAAATCTATATAAATAAAAAGAGAAGTCCTGACTGACTGACTGATTGACTGACTGACTCATCAACGCCCAGCCCAAACCCTTGGACCTAGATTATCATGTGAAGTTATTGTAGAGGCTGCAGAAGATTGTAAAAATATCTTTGCATTGTATAGATTCAATGTCTTAATATTGTATAATTGCATGGCACATGTGTGAGTTCTGTGTACTATTTAAAGCCACTTTTTACATTTAGTTATATTTTAGTGACGTTGCCCTGGTGGCTGAGAGAATGTCATGCTCACTCAAATGTCTCGCTGATGGTGGCGGGTGTGTCGGATCATTTAGTTCCCTTCAAAATGGTTGAGTTAGGTGGTGCTGATCCATGCGTCATGTTCGTGAACGGGCGCTGTCAGTGGAGACTGGTCATCTCTTAGCTACCATGGTTTATATATTTTTCTTTGATTTGTTTTTTATATCTTTTTACTCTGGACGCTCTTAACTTGCACGTCTTGCTACATAGTTCTCACATATACCATCTCAACATGAATGACATAGTGTACCAAGATTTTGTAACAAATTCTGATTTAAAAGAGTGTCCATGGAGTTTCTTGCCCGTTCTTCTTCATGAGATCTACGTTAGGGAACTGGCAACTACAGTACTTTCACAAGTTATTATGCCTTGTGATTGTGACTGTAGCGTAGGAGTGCAATGCGTCGTTTCGGGAGTTGCTGCGTCGGGCTGCGCGGCGCCGGATGTTACCGGCGGCGGGTGCTGTGGGTGCGGGGGCGCGCGGCGGCGTGTACCGTGGCGGCGGGTGTGCGGGGCACCGGGTCGCGGGGCGGCGGTTGCACGTTGCGGCGTGCATTCGTTGTTCCGTGATTCGGGGTCTCGAGCATTCGTTGTTGCGGTGTGCGTCGCTGCGTGCTTTCGTGCTCGCAGTGTTCGTTGTTGCGGGCATTCGGTGGTGTGTGGTTCGGCGTGGTGACTTTCGGAATGACGTATTGCACTCGTAGTTTCGTTCTTCTTCCGTCCTTCTGACATTCAAAAGTGCCTGTAATGGCTTAATTGAAATAAAATATTTGACTTTGACTTTAGAAAGCTGAAATTTTGCACAGAGTTTCTTTTTATAATGTAGACAAGGAATAAGAAAGGATTTTTTGAAATTCAACCCCTAAGGGAGTTAAATAGGGGATGAAAGTTTGTATGGAAAATGTTCTTCCTTAATAATAATCTATCTACATAATCTATATAAATAAAAAGAGAAGTCCTGACTGACTGACTGACTGATTTGCTGACTGACTCATCAACGCCCAGCCCAAACCCTTGGACCTAGAAAGCTGAAGTTTTGCACAGAGGTTCCCTAAAGATAAGGAAGGATTCGATTCGATTAACTCTAAACTCAGTATTTATACTTGAGAACAAAAATAAAGAATAACGTGTAAGTATCAGGGTTTTTCGAAAATCGACCTCTTACTGGTTAAAAAGGGGTTTTAAAAGGAGTTTTAAACGGGTTTATAAGGGTTTTATAGTTGCCTTCAAATTTGGCATTTAAGTAAGTGATTTTTCCCTCCGTTATGTTTTCCGTTACTATTGTAAGATTTTAGGATTTGTTATCCTTCTTCAATCATATATTAATCCGCGCACCGCACCCCGGATACTTAAGCAATGTGAGAAGCCATTGTTTACCTAGATCAACTAATGGGGTACTTTTAATCACGGTATTACGTTCCCGTGGGGTATTTTCCGACATCCACGCGGGCGAAGCCGCGGGCAAAAGCTAGTCAATTATATTTCAGTTCATCCTTCATGAAATTGTAATCGGACTTTACTTAAGGTAAGTTCGTCTGATTAATCAATTATACCTATAGGTTTGAAAAACAACTAAATTACTTTCACTGCGTCGAACAATTTGTAAATTACGAATAAAACATTATTATCCTATTTTGATGATTGCTCTCGTAGATTCGTTTGGATAGTCTCTATTTGTTTCTTATGCTGTACTGACCTACTGCTGGGCAATGGCCCTTCAATTCCTTCCAAGAGCTCTTTTCCTGTGCCGCCTTAAACCAGTCTTTAAGGTACGCGTGCAAATCGACTCGCCAACTCTTTCTAAGTCGGTCTTGGCGGCGCCGTTTATCTTCCGGCAACCATCGTTTAGTGTTTTGCCCATCGGTCATTATGCATGGGGCTGATATGACCCTCTTAATCCCATAAATTAAAATTTTAAAAAGAATTTGCTTGCTATGTAAGTTTTACCCGCCACAGACCAGTTAAAAACTGGTGTTTTTTATTTCGTACCTAATTCTTTTTTTTTATTTATTGTATCCATAACTCGAAGGAGATGGCGGGACGAGCTTGACAGAACAAACGACCAGTGGTCCACATTGGCCCTGGATCGCAAAATTTGGAAATCATGGGGGGAGGCCTTTGCCCTGCAGTGGGATGACACAGGCTAACAGTAACAGTAACAGTATCCATGAAAAACAAAAACACATTCTTTATTTACAGATTCCTCTCAATCAATTTCCTGTTCCCATTAACTCACAAACTTTCGCCCTCCTTGCAGAAACGTGCACAAAAACAAAGAAATGTCTGTCATTTAATAAAAAAAACAAAGTTCCTTATTGTTTTACTGATGATTGGCGGAAACTCCCGAAGCGGTGCTAGTTAGCCGCGAAACCATTTTCCCTAATGCAAAAGTTTACGATATTTCTCTTGGCGAACTTAGGGCGTTATCACATTGACGATACGCGTTCATCAATGTGTATGTAACAATATTTTTCATGAGTTGCAAGGTTTAAACGGTTCCGAAGTCGTCAACCAAGCATTATGCACATCAAACTAAGTATCTCTACGCAATTTTTTTTTATTTTTATGTGGGCTTCCTCTTGGCCTCAATCTTGCCCTAAGGGCAGAGATGAGGTCGACGATGGAATGAGCTTACCCAGAAGAGGCCTATTTACTCGCGACTTAAATAGATTGGGGTTATATGAACTCGGGAAGACCGACGCAGGCAGGGTGTTCCACTCCTTGGCATATTGCAGGAAAACGACTTTTTTTGGGATGAAAAATCACGTTTACTGTAGGACTAAATGTAAAGCACTCAAAACACTGTACTGATGCATATAGTATGAGTCGTGGAGTAATGCAAAAAATGCTATGATTATAAAAAGTAGAAATTTTGCTCCTCAAAACATCATCATCATCATCATCCATAACCCGAATTTACCCACTGCTGGGTATAGGCCTCTCTTTTCTGGTGCCAATCGCCACGTTCTTGTGCCATTCTCATCCAGATTTTTCCTGCGATGGCAACTATATCGTCTGCCCATCTCGCCGCCGGGCGACCTACATTTCTTTTACCCGTTCTTGGACGCCATTCGGTGACAGCCTTACTCCACCTGCCATCTCTACGCCTTGCCAGGTGTCCTGCCCAACCCCATTTGAGTTCCATAACGCGCTTTCCAATATCGGTGACCTTTGTGCGTCTTCGGATGTCGACGTTTGGAACTCGGTCTACCAGTTTTATGCCTAGCATGGAACGCTCCATGGCTCTCTGTGCAACTCTTAGTCTGTACACAGCCTCCTGTGTGAGCGTCCATGTTTCAGCACCGTAAGTCATTGTAGGCAGAACACACTGGTTATAGAGGCGGGACTTTAGACACAGTGGAATTTTGGCTGACTTCAGAATGTCGTCCAATTTGCTGAACGCGGCCCACCCAAGCTGTATTCTTCGGGATATCTCCCTTTGTTGATGCTCTTTGCCAAATGAAAGAACATGGCCAAGATAGACATACTGGTCAATCATCTCCAACTCTTCATTTCCAACTTTGACAGAAGGATTTGCAAAGATTTCCTCAAAACAACCAAAAATAAATGTTTTGCTTACCTAGCGATACCATACCGTCGCATTATGGTTGATGTTCCAGGGTAGCCCGCGAAATTCAAACTTTCTTACGTTTTTAGCGATTTGCAGGCCAGTGCTAGGTTGTATTAGTGAAAATATGATTCGCGGCTGTAAGACGTAGGTATGCAAATTTTTTTTTTTTTTTTCCTTTATTTTTGACCTGCGATCAGTCGCATAGACTATAATCAGGTGTGTTGCAAGCGGTTGGAGTTTGGAGAGGTAGAGCCACTGCTCTATCTCCCCTCAGTAAGGCAGCACATCGGCTCTCTTGAGTCTTCTAATCGGATTTGGCTGCAGGAGCATACTGGATAACGCGCGATGTTTGGGTGTGTTGTCAAGCGGTCCTTGTAGTTGGCTGAGTATCGTTTTGCTTCGTCCAAAATGGTTGGGATTTCCAGATACTGGTGAATTTCCGAGTTGAGCGCATACCAGGGCGCCGAGGAAATTACCCTAAGAATATTGTTTTGGGCTCTCTGCAGGCACATAATGTTGGATTTGCTGGCCGTCGACCACAGTTGAATTCCATAATTATGTCCAAATCGGTTTTATTATGGAAAACAATATACCCTCAGCTTGTTGGACAGGGATAAGGCAGACTGTCTACCGAGGAGCCAGAGTAAGTTTTTAAATCTTATATTTATTTCGTTGCGCTTTAACGTATGCAGTTACAGAATTATAATCATCAAAATCATCATTACAAGTTTACAACCCACCAAGTTCATGTCAAGAATGAGTATTTCATCAAAAGGACATTCTTGACAGTTGACATCCACCTTAAGCGTGCGCGCTCAGTGTATAACGGACAGCAAACGGGTGCATGCGCATTAGCTTAGCCTAAACGTTACCATTAAACCTTTCAAGTTGTTTGAGTATTAACATTAGTAGCATAGCGGATTGCACCACGTACAGTCCACAAAACAGACCTGCAAAAATGCATGGACAATTCAGAAATAAAATCGTGTGAAGCGAGAAACGACTTGACCTAAAGTAAACGAGTTATCGAATATAAACTTTCACAGGAAAATAGACACTAAAGTATCCATGCAATTTTGCAGGTGACTGTTACACTTAGTCGCGTTCCCTACTTACAGTACATCATCAGAAATACATTATAACTGCTATCTTGTTACAGTCACGTTCACATCATCTGTCAGGTTACTCGCTCACCAATTACAGCCAGTGTGACAAACCTCTTATAGCACTTAAACATACGAATTAAGAGATGGTTAATAAAACATGCAGTCAAATGGGTAATGGCTTTGACGTCAACCATAAAAGGCATGAAGGGAATGGGTTTCCTATTATTTGTGTCAAATGGAAGGGAGCGGAGGAGTGTTTAATTAAATTATCGACAGTGCATACCTTTCAAAGGAATTAATTTTAAGATACATTACATCAAGCCTGGAATTTCCAAAGGAGGTGGCTGAGATGTATCTATTAAAACACCCACATTTACTGCCGCACTCAGAGAGGTTTTAATGATTACTATAGCCATCACTTAGTAAAGATTTTGACAGTTTCGTGAAGGTTTTTTATGTCAAATAGGGAAATGTAATAATAATAATAATTAAGGGATGGCTTAAGTAATCATTAAATATCTCTGAGTACGGCAGTTAGTCACTTATGATTAAGTTTCATGTAATAGGGTTTTAAGTTTCGTGAAGGTTTTATATGTCAAATAGGGAATGTATTAATAATAATAATTAAGAGATGGCTTAGGTAATCATTAAATATCTCTGAGTACGGCAGTTAGTCACTTATGATTAAATTTCATGTAATAGGGTTTTACCATCAGGACATTTTCAGTAGCAGCCACGGAGGCAGGAGTTGTGGTCGGTTAGTGGCAATAAATATTCATAACTGTATATTAAAATAAAATTGACATTTTTGCATTAATCTGAAATGCTGTTGTATTTTCACATAGACCGTAGGTAGAATTTTCACAAGCACCACTACTTAACTGAGAATGGATTCGATTGCCAGGTTGGACCAAGTGTTGTTAATTTTTTACGTATGGAATTTCTTAGTAACAGCCACAGAGTCTGGATCTGTGCTATGTTGATGGCAATAGGCTCGCCCCCACAGCAAAATGTGACTTTAGGTACTATTAGGTATACCCTTCGGAGATTACAAGCGCGGAGTTACTTCAAGTTTAATATTATTGCCTTTTCTAAAACTGACGATCAACTTTCACCAGCAGTGGAGCAAACGGGAAACGAATTTCTGAACGTTCGGAGAATTGGGAATAAAAATATCAACGCTGTGTTTTAGCAAATGACACCCACGGGGATGAACTACGGCCATGCATGTGCGGCAACAAACAGCTAACTTTTTATATGTTACACCAATATTTTACAACAAAATTTTAAATACAAGCACTTCGACGGTGAAAATTCGAAAATTGTGGCAGCTAGATTTAGATGGCCGATGGAGTAAAATTCTGACCGAATGGTGGCCAAGGTTGGACGTGAAAAACCAGGACGGTCTAAAGTGCGTTGGGTGGATGATATCGTCAGGAGCTCGGGAAATGGATGGATGAGAGACGCACAAAACAGAGAAGATTGGCAGAAGAAAGGGGAGGCCTATACTCAACAGGGGGTGATCATGGGCTGAAATGATGATGATAGATTTAGATACAGGGTGTAAAATAATGGATAAAATAAGGAATAAGTACATAAGAGGAAGTCTGAAAGTGGCGCCGGTGAATGAAAAGTTAATTGGTAATCGATTGTCGTGGTATGAACATTTGTGATGCGAAGGAATGAAGGAAATGTTGTAAGGAAAATGTTGAGTATGAATGTAGGTAGATAGCTTTAGAAGGAGAGGAAGGCCAAAGAAACGATGGATGGACTGTGTGAAGGATGATATGGCTAGAAAGGAGGTGACTGCTGAGATGACGAGAAATAGGGAAGTATGGAAGAAGAAGACATGTTGCGCCGACCACAAATGAATTGGGATAAGGGCAGGAGAATGATGATGACAGGGTGTAAAATGGATCCTTCACAAAGTCGTCAAACCATTATGAACATATTTTAAAACTAATTAACCATAGCAACAAATGCTACTATTACAGTTAACCTGTGTCATTCCACTGCTAAGCAAAGGCCCAATGACTTCCAAATTTTGCGATCCAGGGCCAATGTGGACCACTGGTCGTTGGTTAGTTTGACCTACAACTCGTTGGGCATACGGCAGACATGACCAGCCCAGTCCCAGACGTTTTTTAGCAACGACAGTTATTTGTGTTTTGGAGCGCAGTGTGGTGTTGCGTATACGATCGATTAGTTGTTGGTCGAGAGTTGGCAAACCTTGAGCTTGCAGCAAAAATTATTACAGCGAAATTACTGTTATTTTGGGACAGTATCTGTGTGTAGTACTGTAGTATTAAATCTACCTCGTTGCCAAGCACATCTGCTGAGCATGAGGTCGTGGGTTCGATTCTCGGGTCAAGCAAAGTGTTATTGGTATTTTCTGTCAGGAATTTTTCAGTAATGGGTCCACCCTTAGTTTCGCCATTTATGTTTACGTCTCATATTAAAGGGTGAGCCTGTTGCCAACAACCAGGCACAAATCATAATACCGTGGCTGCTACTGAGAAATTCAAAACCCAATAACACTTTGCCCGACCCGGAAATCGAACCTAAGATCTCGTGCTATACCAACATAACAGTACCAACATTCATAAACGTGACGAAGAATAATTTTTTTCAATTCTCTCAAAAAACGAAAATAAAAACTCAGTGAATCTGCGCCCTAAGGACAGGGCCTAAAATAATTATGTAAATAATGTCCAAGGGCTTACAATCCGCAGATATACCTGTAGGGCCTGACTTCCGACCTTTTGCAAACGAAGGAACCCTCCAGGGTCGGATGAGAAGGTATTTACGATGATGTAAAACATGGAAATATTTCAACGGTTTTTTATGTGATTTTTGATTTTTATTTGGGTTTATTTTGTGAGTTATTTATTTTGTTTGGGTAAAAGGACTGTTAATATACAGAAAAAGGTTTCTGAAAGTAGGTAAATTGTTTGGGTTGTGTGTGTTGAAATAATGTTAATGTTTTTAACAAAGGGACACACTGTTGACTGCCTCGTTGATTTAGTCGTCGCAAACGCATGAGGTCGTGGGTTCGATTCCTGGGTCGGGCAGAAGCATATTGGGTTTTTCCATATCTCCGTAGCAGTCACGGAGTCTGAATTTGGGCCCGATTGATGGAAATAGGCTCGCCCCTTACTATAAGATACACCTCTAACCTAACCCTGCGGGGATTATAAGTGTGATGTTATGTTATGCTTATGAAATTAAAAGCCGCTAACGCTAAAAGCCATGAATATTTTAAAATAATAGTTTTAAGGCTCTCATCATTATCAGCCTATAATGTTCCCACTGCAGGGGCTCTAGGAGAGGGATGGGCTATAATCTACCACGCGGGCCCAGTGCGGATTGGTAGATGTCACATGTCTTCGAATTTTTTGGTTCTAAGACATGCCGGTTTCCTCACGATGTTTTCCTTCACCGTTTTGAGAGCAGCGGTGATGAAATAAATTACACAAAGTAATGTGCCTGCCTGGGTTCGAACCCACGACCTACTGTTCGTAAGTCGGGGCCGCCACCACTGGGCCACCGCTGCTCTAACTGGACCACCGCTGCTCTAACTGGACCACCGCTGCTCTAACTGGGCCACCGCTGCTGTAACTGGGCCACCGCTGCTCTAACTGGGCCACCGCTGCTCTAACTAAATCACATCATCATTCGTCTGTTATAGGTACCAAATTATTTGGGGTCGGCACATCATGTCTTCTTCTCCATATAACCACCATCTCAGCAGTCACCTCCTTTCTAGCCATATCATCATCTTTCACACAGTTTATCCATCGTTTCTACTACCGTAAATAAAACTTACCGTTTTCGAGAAACAATCAAAAAATCTCAAATTTTGACCTTTGAACCCGAATATTTTTTTTTCCTTAAACGGGAATGATGGGGAACTTCTAGACATTGTTTATAATTAGGTTTTGAACAATTTCACAGAAATTCAGCTTGTTGGGACTTTATGTAACTTCGAATGTCTAAATTGACCGGACTATAACTGGTTTAAACTTGTTCATTTTTTGGTGAATTATGGGCTGGCTGGTAAATATTTTACAGATGTTTTTTTTTTTGTTTTAATGTTGTATTCGGGTATTGTTGTACAGTTTTATGGGCAAACTTAATTGAGTATGTTTGTAATTGTGTGCTTACTTAGCACTGATTTACCGATATGAGAAATGAATGTGGCGGTTAAACAGCACCATCATCATTCTCTTTGCGATTCCGATTGAGATAGATGTCGCTGTCGCCACGCTGTTAAACGCTAACGCTGTTAACGCTGTTAGTCGCTGTTCACGCTGTGAATCATATTTTTTTTTGGAAAAAAAATATGATTCTAATAAGTCCGTCTGTTAGATTATCGAAAAATATTGGATACGTATTTTTTGTTTTATCAAATCAATAAAAATTGACGAAGATAAAACGCGTCAAAGATTTGAGTGGGAGGTTGTGACGTCACTGCTCGCTAAGAAATGTCATTAATGTCTTGGAATATGACGTCACTCGAGTTTTCAAAGCACTGTATCGTCTTCATTGTTTGTTTACGTGAAAAAAGAAAAAATATGTGTCCAATATTTTTTGAAAATCTATCTGACGGACTAATTAGATTTTTTTGTTAACATCCCTATTCAATCCCAATTCAGGGGTCGGCGCAGCATGTCTTCTTCCTCCATACTTCTCGATTACTCGTCAACTCATCAAGTCGTCAGTCATCTGGACTCCTTTCTTGCCATATCATCCTTTACACAGTCATCAGAATAACTTGTGTCAGAACAACAAAAAAAAAGAATGTGGCACTCGGAGACTGCCGCGGTAAAGCTATTGCATAGCATTTTTTATCAATTATTTAATTTGACAACCTCAGTTGACAACCTTGTTATTTTCCGTAACCATAGCAACCTGGTTGAAAATATTTTCGTTACGGAATTTCTGGATTTGCTCTCCACGCTCAAGGCCCGCGATAGAAGCTATGCAATAGCTTAAAAGTTATTTTCCAATACATTGTAAAATCGGTGTTGAGTCAACTAACTTCAACTGAAATCGTCGGTTACTTGCGTCTCCTCTTTTACTAAAATCAGAACCGATACATACAAATACTCATATGCAAATCAGGTCAACAGAGGTAAATAACGCTGATCAAACAGTCAAGATTTGCCGCCCCACTTTCTTACATCTGATAAAAAAGTTTCCACACTGGAACGGGGTTAATACACTTCTTGATACAGGAAAACTTGAAAACGTGAGTAGCATATCAAACACAATAATACACTAACCTCCCATTCAGATATACAGCTCTCCCAGAAATAGTATACGCTTCCACAACGGTCGGCCATCTTACCAAATACAAACGCGCGTAAACAAATGAAAAGCATTACCAATTTGAAACAATTTTGTGTCACCATTACCTCTCACAATGGTTCATCATTCATCATCATTTCAGCCAAAAGACGTCCACTGCTGGACATAGGCCTCCCCCAGGTGTCGCCACATTGACCGGTCCCGTGCGTCTCTCATCCAGCGGGTCCCCGCAACCTTGACCAGGTCGTCGGTCCACCTAGTGGGAGGCCTTCCAACGCAACGTCTTCCGGTTCGCGGTCGCCATTCCAGAACTTTTCGGCCCCATCGGCCATCACACTGGTTAGAAATTTAAAATTATACTAGTCGAACATAGAAGGTATGACCAGAGTAGGTTACATAAAACATAACATCACGCTGTAATCCCCGAAATGTTAGACAGGGGTGTAATAATACTACTACTACTTGGCCAGTTATGTTTTCTAAGTCCCACATAATAGGGGGCGATCCTATTGCCATTAACTAGGTATAAATCCAGACTCCGTGGCTTGGAATTTCATGATGGAAAAACTCAATTGCAATGCCCGACCATGGAAGTGAAACTTCGGACATCATGCACAGCACATAGTCGTCGTGCTGGCGACCGTTTGACCAACGAGGCAGTACGTAACAAAAAAAAAGGTGAAACGTAACACACACAAAACTTTTTAAAAACGCACCATGATAATTGTGTGCTTTACACTGTGACAGTATAGTCGACCAAGAAATTGGTTTACCACTCTAAGGTTGAATATCATTTGCACGTACAAAACATCAAGTGCCATTTTCACGTCAGAATCTGTCAATCTGTCATCCTTAGCGAATAATTATGTTACTGGGAGATGTCATCAAAAGTGGTAAACCAATTTCTTGGTCGACTATACAAACTCTTACTGGCATGACGTTCACAGTCATTCGGGAACACGAGCATTACCGAAGCGTATACCTCACCCGGTATAGCTGTAGTAACCTTACAAATCCTTTACTAAGTTAAACCATACGAACCAGGGCTTTGAATACCGTTAAAAATTAGGTATCGTTACCTCCTTCATTCGAAGGTAACGTTAATTTCATAAGTAACGTTAAGTCTGGTATCGATAGTTGGGTGGACTTTTACCGGTAATTTGACTTAACGTTATCAATGATTTACCGTTAAATGATAGTGTTATCAGGTAACGATACTTGATACCGATACCAAATTAACCCTATATGTAACGGTATTTTTCTTTCATCTCTTTCTTACGACGCATTTATGTCGTCATAATAGCTTTTTTTTCTGTTTCCACTTGCTGTGAGTTTAGTCGCCACCCAAAACCGAACGCAAACGGTTTATCTGTTCATTTAGTATATAAAATTACCTACGTGGGTTAACCGAAATGGAAGGTAAGTGACTGTAACGGTAAAAGTATCGATACTTTTACCGTTACCAGGGAACATTAATAAACTGATCCGATACCAAATTACCGATACCAGTGATAACGTTAATAAATTAACATTATGAAAATATCGTTATTTACCGATACTTTTATCGTGAATTTGGTAACGTTAACAAGCCCTGATACGAACACATCCCTAATGTGTTTTCCTGAGTCTGATCAAAGACAACTGATAAACAGACGCGCCCCATATTTATGTAGACTATTGTAGATTCCATCTCAATATTGACTTGGTTTATCTACGGGTATTTGTACTGAAGGGAACTTAAATGTGATTTTGTAATTGATCACATCATCATCATCAACAGCCTATTAATGTTCCCACTGCTGGGACACAGGCCTCCTCTCTTTGAGAGGGAATGGGCTATAATCTACCACGCGGGCCCAGTGCGGATTGGTAGATGTCACATGTCTTCGAATTTTTTGATTTTAAGACATGCCGGTTTCCTCACGATGTTTTCCTTCACCGTTTTGAGAGCAGCGGTGATGAAATAAATTACACAAAGTAATGTGCCTGCCTGGGTTCGAACCCACGACCTACTGTTCGTAAGTCGGGGCCGCCACCACTTTGCCACCGCTGCTCTAATTGGGCCACCGCTGCTCTAACTAAATCACATCATCATTCGTCTAAATTATATTATTATTATACCAAATTATTTGGGGTCGGCACATCATGTCTTATTCTCCATATAAGCTCACCATCTCAGCAGTCACCTCCTTTCTAGCCATATCTTCATCTTTCACATGGTTATCCATCGTTTCTTTGGTCTTCCTTTACTCTTATAGCCATTCATACTCAATCTTTTCCGAACTTCATTTTCCTAATTTCTTCGTATTACATGTCCATACCACGATAACCGATTAACACAAACTTTTCAGTAACCGGGGCCAGTTAATTTGTAACAGATACAGATGTAGAATTTCTAGCAGTGTGCTCGATTCCATCATCAGCCCATAATCCCACCATCATCCATCATCCCATCATTATCAGCCTATAATGTTCCCACTGCAGAGACTCAGGGAGGACTCCTCTCCGGGAGAGGGCTCCCAGAGCTGTTTGCTCGATTTATCACCAGCAAAAATTATGAACTTCTATCTAAACTTTCATTCCCTTTTAGGTGTTGATTGAATTCTGATGTTTTCTTAATACTCTCAGTCAAAAAGGGGTATAGGGTATAAATAAACCCGTCACAAAGTCGTCAAACAAGCATTATGTAGGTACATCAAACTAAGTGACCCTACGCAAAAATTATTAAAATCACGTTCAACGTTAGAACTAAATGTGGCACACTCAAAATATTGTGCTCATGGATGCTTTGAATAGTAAACGGGTCATGGAAATAATTAAAGTAGAGTAGAGCCTTTTTTGTTTTTTTGGTGAGTGGAAAATTATCGAATAACCCCCCCCCCCCCCCCTCCCCGCTCTTGGGCAGAGCGAAGGGTGAGTGACAGACTTCTACTGACTAAAAACCAAACCCATGTTCCTTCTTCGCCCTTGTGCCGAGGCCGCGTTATGCTTACGATAATCCGCAGCCCCGACGGGAGTAGATTAGAACCTTAAACCAGCAGTGGTGGCTCAGTGGTAGCGGCCCCGGCTTACGAACAGTGAGTCGTTGGTTCGAACCCAGTCAGGCGCATTACTTTGTGTAATTTATTTCATCACCACTGCTCTCAAAACGGTGAAGGAAAACATCGTGAGGAAACCGGCTTAGAACCAAAAAATTCGAAGACATGTGACATCTACCAATGCGCACTGGGCCCGCGTGGTAGATTATAGCCCATCCCTCTCCTAGAGAGGAGACCTGAGTCCCTGCAGTGGGAACATTATAGGCTGATAATGATGAAAGCCTTAAAATTATTATTTTATATTATTTATGCTAGCGGCTTTTAATTTAATAAGCATAACATAACATCACACCTATAATCCCTGACGGGTTAGGTAGAGGGGTATCTTATTAGCACACCCACATTTCGCCAGTAATGTTTGAGTCCCATATAGTAGGGGGCGAGCCTATTTCCATCAATCGGGCCCAAATTCAGACTCCGTGACTGCTACGGAGATATGGAAAAACCCAATATGCTTCTGCCCGACCCAGGAATCGAACCCACGACCTCATGCTTTTTCGACGACTAAATCAACGAGGCAGTCAACAGTGTGTCCCTTTGTTTAAAATATTAACATTATTTCAACACACACAACCCAAACAATTTACCTACTTTCAGAAACCTTTTTCTGTATATTTACAGTCCTTTAACCCAAACAAATAACTCACAAAATAAACCCAAATAAAAATCAAAAATCACATAAATAAAAATCCGTTGAAATATTTCCATGTTTTACATCATCGTAAATACCATCTCATCCGACCCTGGAGGGTTCCTTCGTTTGCAAAAGGTCGGAAGTCGGGCCCTACAGGTATATCTGCGGATTGTAAGCCCTTGGACATTATTTACATAATTATTTTAGGCCCTGTCCTTAGGGTGTGGATTCACTGAGCTTTTATTTTCGTTTTTTGAGAGAATTGAAAAGAATTATTCTTCGTCACGTTTATGAATGTTGGTACTGTTATGTTGGTATAGCACGAGATCCTAGGTTCGATTTCCGGGTCGGGCAAAGTGTTATTGGGTTTTTCCATCAGAAATTTCTCAGTAGCAGCCACTGTATCTTGATTAATTGTGCCTGGTTGTTGGCAACAGGCTCACCCTTTAATATGATACGTAAATATAAATGGCGAAACTAAGGGTGTACCCATTACTGAAAAATTCCTGACAGAAAATACCAATAACACTTTGCTTGACCCGGGAATCGAACCCACGACCTCATGCTAAGCAGATGCGCTTGGCAACGAGGTAGATTTAAAACTACAGTACTACACACAGATACTGCCCCAAAATAACAATAATTTCGCTGTAATCATTTTTGCTGCAAGCTCAAGGTTTGCCAACTACTCGATCAACAACTAATCAATCTGCTAGTTACTTAGTGACCCGCCCTCCTAGAACTAACTATGGAAGAAGAAATTTGGAGTTTGAGGGTGTTACAATTTATAATAAATTACCATCAGTAATAAAAGGAGAACAAAGTTATGCCCGGTTCAAAAAGCTACTAAAAGCCCACACAATTAATACATACAAATAAAAGACGAACTACATATAAAAAATACAAATAGCTTAAACTAAACAAAAAAAAACTCAAAATATATAGGTAATGTATATTATAAATCTATCTAAATATATATTAAAATCATGTATGTACCAAAAATTTATATATAAGACAATAAACTAAAAACAAAATGGTAACAAACCTGCTCATAACAGAATAAGCCATCAATGCCACATCCAGTAAAAAACAATCTACATTCATGTTAATGTTTTGAAACTTATGGTCGAGTTTAAATTATTTTTTATCGGTGTACCCACATAATCTGTGTGCTCTAATCATAAATTTTAATTTTAGTGTGTTTCTCAGTAAGTGAATTAACTATGTAATTCTTATGAGAAATAAAGTTGTTCTTAAACCAAACCAATCGTATACGCACACACTGCGCTCCAAAACACAAATAACTGTCGTTGCTAAAAATCGTCTGGGACTGGACTGGCCATGTCTGCCGTATGCCCAACGAGTTGTAGGCCAAACTAACCAACGACCAGTGGTTCACCAATGTGAACCACTGGTCGTTGCTCCCGAGCTCCTGACGATATCATCCACCCAACGCACTTTAGACCGTCCTGGTTTTTCACGTCCAACCTTGGCCACCATTCGGTCAGAATTTTACTCCATCGGCCATCTAAATCTAGCTGCCACAATTTTCGAATGTTCACCGTCGAAGTGCTTGTATTTAAAATTTTGTTGTAAAATATTGGTGTAACTAAAAAGTTACTTGTTTGTTGCCGCACATGCATGGCCGTAGTTCATCCCCGTGGGTGTCGTTTGCTAAAACACAGCGTTGATATTTTTATTCCCAATTCTCCGAACGTTCAGAAATTCAGGAATAATGGAGCAAACGGGAAACGTTTGCTCCACTGCTGGTGAAAGTTGATCGTCAGTTTTAGAAAAGGTAATAATATTAAACTTGACGTAACTCCGCGCTTGTAATCGCCGAAGGGTTGGGTAGAGGTATACCTAATAGTACCTACAGTCACATTTTGCTGTGGGGGCGAGCCTATTGCCATCAACCTAGCACAAATTCAGACTCTGTGGTTGTTACTGAGAAATTCCTTATGTAAAAAATTAACAACACTTTGTCCAACCTTTATTGAACCCATTCTCAGCAGTGGTGCTTGTGAAAATTCAACCACCGCGGCAACGGTTTTAGTCGAAAATACAACAGCATTTCAGATTAAATAACGTACAGTAATTCTGTTATGAATATATTTTATTGCCATTAACCGACCACAACTCCTGTCTCCGTGGCAGCTACTGAAAATGTCCTGATGGTAAAACCCTATTATAGCACTCTATTTTTGTCATTTTACCTATGCGGACGACCGCCATTTTGTTTCAACTTACGTGCCGAGTGATATACATGAAACATAATTAAAGTAAAGGTAAGTCTAAAAAAAATATTATTTTATGATATTCATGCTTTTAATATTAGCAGCTTTTAATAATTTAATAAATTACGTGACTAACTGTGGTACTCAGAAATATTTAATGAATACTTAAGCCGTCACTTAGTAAAGATTTGACATCGTTTGTATGACAAAACTGTCAAAACCTTTACTAAATGATGGCCTTAGTAATCATTAAAACTCTCTGAGTGCGGCAGTAAATGTGGGTGTACTAATAGATACATCTCAGCCACCTACTTTGGAAATTACAAGCTTGATGTAATGTATCTTATAATTAATTCCTTTGAAAGGTATGCACTGTCGATAATTTAATTATACACTCCTCCGCTCCCTTCCATTTGACACAAATAACAGGAAACCCATTCCCTTCATGTCTTTTATGGTTGACGTCAAAGCCATTACACATTTGACTGCATGTTTTATTAACCAACTCTTAATTCGTATGTTTAAGTGTTCTAAGAGGTTGGTCACACTGGCTATAATTGGTGAGCGAGTAACCTGACAGATGATGTGAACGTGACTGTAACAAGATAGCAGTTATATTGTGTTTCTGATGATGTAAGTGTTACAGTCACCTGCAAAATTGCATGGATACTTTAGTGTCTATTTTCCTGTGAACGTTTATATTCGATAACTCGTTTACGTTAGGTCAAGTCGTTTCTCGCTTCACACGATTTTATTTCTGAATTGTCCATGCATTTTTGCAGGTCTGTTTTGTGGACTGTACATGGTGGAATTCGCCAATTAGGATTGTAACGTCCGCAGAGCAAAATGTCCTCGTTGATAAAACGACCGTAACGTAGTAAGTCATGGGAGCAAAACGTCCGCTATTTATTCTTCGTTTTCCTATAATACGACCGTCTCGCGACAGTATCCTTTATGGGCGGCATGGGCACCGGGCCGTAGGCCGACGAAGGAGGCCGGCGGAGGCCCGGCACTTCGGGGACAGAAGATATTAGTGTTATTTAATATGCGAGCGCAGCGAGCGCGCGTCATGGAGTACATGCGTTGCATGTATGAGTGACGTCATTATTATTATTATTACTAGACATTGGGGTGATTCATCCACTTAGCGTACATGCAACGCATGTACTCCATGACGCGCGCTCGCTTCGCTCGCATATTAAATAACACTAATATTTTCTGTCCCCGAAGTGCCGGGCCTCCTTCGTCGGCCTACGGCCCGGTGCCCATGCCGCCCATAAAGGATACTGTCGCGAGACGGTCGTAATATAGGAACACGAATAATAAATAGCGGACGTTTTGCTCCCATGACTTACTACGTTACGGTCGTTTTATCAACGAGGACATTTTGCTCTGAGGAAATTTGGCGCATAACAGGAATCCGCTATGCTACTAATGTAAATACTCAAACAACTTGAAAGGAAAGTAACGTTTAGGCTAAGCTAATGCACACGGTTGCTTGTCCGTTATAAACTGAGCTCGCGGGGCACCTAATGCGACCCTATCGTATCGCTAGGTAATAAGGTAAGCAATTTTTTTTGACCCTAGCAATATTTTAATTACGGAGATGTTGACGGTCAAAATTTCTAGTTTTATAATCATAACTTTGTTTTGAATACCTGCACGACCCATACTATTTAATTCATCAGTACAGTGTTTTGAGTGCTTTTCATTTAGTCATACAGTAAACGTTATTTTTCATCCCAAAAAAAGTAGTTTTCCTGCAATATGCCAAGGAGTGGAACACCCTGCCTGCGTCGGTCTTCCCGAGGTCGCGAGTAAATAGGCCTCTTCTGGGTAAGCTCGTTCCATCGTCCACCTCATCTCTGCCCTTAGGGCAAGATTGAGGTCAAGAGTAAGCCCATATAAAAATAAAATAAAAATAAAATTGCGTAGAGATACTTAGTTTGATGTACATAATGCTTGGTTGACGACTTCGGATCCGTTTACACCTTGCAACTCATGAAAAATATTGTTACATACACATTGATGAACGCGTATCGTCAATGTGATAACACCCTAAGTTCGCCAAGAGAAATATCGTAAACTTTTGCATTAGGGAAAATGGTTTCGCGGCTAACTAGCACCGCTTCGGGAGTTTCCGCCAATCATCAGTAAAACAATAAGGAACTTTGTTTTTTATTAAATGACAGACATTTCTTTGTTTTTGTGCACGTTTCTGCAAGGAGGGCGAAAGTTTGTGAGTTAATGGGAACAGGAAATTGGTTGAAAGGAATGTGTTTGGAGAATCTTTAAATAAAGAATGTGTTTTTGTTGTTCTTGCATACCTACTACAAGAATAGCCAAATCAAAAACGTAGTTTTTATCTGGGCTGTGTGGTGGATTAAACCGTTTGAGAAATTATTGCATAAAAATTCTGTACAATTTGATTATATAGATACAAGATGAACGTATTCTGTGGAACACGACACAGCCAGAAAGCAACGCGGTAAACCTCGCAGGACATGGCCGGACGAGCTGGACCAACGATCAGAAGTCCAAATTAACCTACAAAGCCCGTTTGCCATGCAAGTAGTGGGATGTTACAGACTTACTGTAACAGTAATTTATAGATACTATCGAAACGAATCTACGCAAGGAATATTCAGATTAATATGTTTTTTTTTTTTTGTAATTTGCAAATTGTTGGATGCAGTATTTAAAGTTTTTCACAGAATTGTTTGTCAAACCTATATAATGTTATCCTATTATCTGTCCATTGAAGAGGTCATTATAGGCTTTGAATGAAAGCAAATTCATGATTATTAACTTGGCACTCTATTATTACAGCACATAAAATTAAAATTTCCTTCTATACCTTCAAAATGGATTCTGTAAGGTAAGTAATTATTTAACTTTTTCTTGACTGGCCTGTTGGTCTAGTGGTTAGTGACCCTAACTGCTATGCCGGAGGTCGTGGGTTCGATTCCCACCCAGGACAAATGTTTGTGTGATGAGCACGATCATTTGTTCTGTGTCTGGGTGTAATTTATCTATAATATGTATGTATTTAGAAATATATAAGTATGTTTATCAGTTGTCTAGTACCCATAACACAACCTCTGCTTAGCTTGGGACTAAATGGCGTTGTGTGATAGTTGTGGAATATTATTATTATTATTATTATTAAAACTTATTTATGGTAAAGGATATATCTGGGGGCACGGCAGTGCCCCCGCCGAGTCGAGCGCGAAGCAAACACTGCCGTACCATCCTTATTTACTGGAACCATTTCGCCGCATTTTCAGGCCCCTATTTGAGAACCTCTGGATAATACCAGAACGCTAAAATTTTCGTCATCCAGTAAGCTATACAATCACACTTATAATAAAAAGTTTCAAG
Organism: Diarsia mendica; assembly: GCA_949316265.1. Taxonomy (NCBI): domain Eukaryota; kingdom Metazoa; phylum Arthropoda; class Insecta; order Lepidoptera; family Noctuidae; genus Diarsia; species Diarsia mendica. Next base: position 17,520,838 of record OX438909.1, on the reverse strand, counting down.
TCTGTAGGTCATTTAGTTCCGAAGTTAAGCGAAAGCAAAGTTTCGCATTTATGAAACTCACTCACTCACTCACTCATGATCATCAAAATAGAACTAGTACTTCCCATAAATTCAGAGAGCTGAAATTTGGTACAGAGATAGGGTTTAATGGCCACATAAAGGGAAAACTATAAAAACTAGGATAATCGAAAAAAATAAATAAAAAAAAACTACTTAAAAAAAATTGTTTTCAATAAGAAAATCTAACAGAATAAATCAATATAACCACGTTTCTACAAAAAGAAGTGAAATCCCAACAAAAACATTCTGTAAAAAACTAGCCAAGTCTCGATGGAGCTGCTTGTTTATCTCTAAAAAGTAATGAAATCTAGACAAAGTCGTGCCAAGTCTAAGGTTCCTTATAGCGATTTCTTTATTATTATAGTTAATGTTGTGTGACTTGGCCGTTGTTCGTTTCGTTTAGTTCGGTAATTTTTCTTCTTGGCGTCCAATTAGCAATACCAGTATGGGTTATTATCTCGCTTAACAATCATAGGTAGTTACAACAGGTATAACATTACGTATAAACTAAATTGACTTCTACCCACTAATGTATAAAGAATGTTCAACGGCCAAAACACACAACAATAACTATAATAATAAAGAAATCGCTATAAGGAACCTTAGACTTGGAACGACTTTGTCTAGATTTCATTACTTTTTAGAGATAAACAAGCAGCTCCATCGAGACTTGGCTAGTTTTTTACAGAATGTTTTTGTTGGGTAAGCTCTATTTTGAATACCTTTTAAGAATATTTATATCTGTTTCCTTACGAACGTACAGTCGAGTTCTAAAACCTTCGCCAGTTTCATATATTAAAAGTATATTAGGTCTATTATAGAATAGCAAAGGTGTCCAAGAACTGAGAAAAGAAATGTGGGTCGTCCGGCAGCGATATGAGCAGACGATATTGTTGCCAAACGGGGAGAGACAGGACCGTGGAGATTGTCAGAAGAAAAGCGAGGCCTATATTAATAACTCAAAAAAAAAACTCTCGAAAAAGCAGAAAAAAATCAAACGGAAACTTTAATTTTAATAAATATTTAAAAGTTTAATTTAAATCTTTTACTCTGACTATACAATTGCTCTTTATAAATGATTAAATGCTCACTTTTACTTGCAAAAAGGGACCACGACGCGAGAAAAGCTCATAATTCTGAAAAATGGTTTTATGTTTATTTTGGAAAGAAAACCTCGCCAGACAATAATTTAAATTGTGTTGATGTCTTACTATATGATGCCACTAGGCTCAAGATTTTTTGGCACCAGAATTTCGATTGTAAAAGGGGGAGACGGAACGCCGCGCCGCCGCCGCGTTGGTAAACATTTGTGAAAAGTACTGAAAAAACCGAAAATTAAATCGAACAATTGTTTATTAATCCACGAACCAACTCAGGCAAGCGCGGTTTATCCTGAAGATCAACCCAAGAGGCCGTTATTATTTAGTCACGAGCTTTTCTTCCTGGTAAATAAAGCTAATTATTATCTTGAAAGCCCCCAAGCAAATAACCATAAACAAGTCAATTAAGTCACAAATTAACACCGAATCTTTGAAACAACAAATTCCGAAGAAACTCCCTCATTCCCCAAACGTAAGGATTCTCTTGAACGCAAGGGCGTAAATCATTACATTTTATACGTACAGTCAAAACCAGAATTACCAGACCCCTCTTCTCACACCACTTGCCCTCTTCTCGCACCTTTTAGACACCTTAATTTTCGTTACTAAAAGAAAATTTTCAAAAATTGAGTTTCTATGCCATCTTTGTTAAAATTATGCAAACTATAATAGGTACGATACATTTGACATTTTAAGAAAAAAATATCATAATTTTGACCGTTACTAAACTAAGTAAGATTTGCTTACTAAATGTAATAACGTGTTTATACTTGTCTTATAGATACTTGTTCGTTAAGAGGAAATGCGAGTGCTGTCTCTTTCTACTATCGCTGTCTCTCTCCGTCCTCCTGCCCTCAAATTCGTGCGATAAGGACAACTATAGAAAAAAGTTAGAATTCGAGGTTTGGCTCTCGCCTATTTCCTCCTCCAATATTGAACCAATTTAAAAGATATTTTAGACAATGAATAAGGAGGTTATATACTACGCCGCTATTTTTTTCTTTTTTCGTTAATAGTTGTCAAATTTGTACACTAGGACTCTGTTAACAGCGATCTAAACAAGCAATTTTGAGCATTTTTTGAGGGTTCTAGTGCTTATAAAAATAATTTATCACCAAAAAGGAAAACATAGGGGCATAGAAATAGTTAATATTTATTATTCTGTAAAAAACCATTGCTCTAGGGTCATTAACCAAAAAGAAAACAGGCGAGAGCGTTTGTATGGAGAAAAGACCACTCGCGTTTCCTCTTAAGGAGTGATGACGAAAGTTTGTTATCATAATCGAAACAAAATAATGGCAAAGTGTTACTATACAAATTAAAAATCATATTTAACAATTTAACAATATGACAGCAAAAGATGGCTCAAAAGCACCTTGATCTTTAAATGTATTGCGAAAAACCCGTGCATTTTTTTTTATTTAGGCTCCTGTGTAAAATTGTATATTTTCGTTTAGTATGTCTATGGGTCAGGTAATTTTGGGCACGTGCTGTATCTCGCTGATATAAGAGATATGCCACACTCACGGCTCTGAGCTATAAGCTAGTGATTTATTTATACTTACTTCAGGCAGGTTTTCTAGAATAAGATTTTTTCTTTTTTCGGATATTTTTGTATGTAGGACCTTTCGTCGTAGTTGGGTTAAGAGAGTCAATTCATTAATAAATGAAACCGCGAGGTGAAGAGCTTTTTCTTAATGAAAAGATGTTTGATTTTTATTTTATTTAAATTACTTTAATTAGTGTAAATGTAGATCTCAAATGAAATTAGAATAGATCACTGAATTTAACTTATTTTTATTTGATTTTTAAAGGGTTTGTATTGTGTGTTGTGTGCCGCCCACCCATCTTCTTTAAACTTTTATTCGGAGATGGACATAATGTTCCAAATTGTCACTTATCCAAGCTTACTTATTTGGTTTTATCAGTTATCAAACCAGTGGCCAGATTTTTTATTCGATGAAAAATATATAAAAAAGTTTTTTAAATTGACCTGTATATTTTTTGTCTTATTTTGTATCTTACAAGATAAGAAAAAAAAAATACAACTCGACTTTTAATAGAAAATGTAAGATGTATGTTTCTGTTCTCCTGGTAGTATGATCGATTGGGGTTAAATTAATTAACTATCAAATTCAATCCTTTTAGGGTAGGTAAGTTATTTTTAAATGAATTGGACCACGGAACTCTTAAAAGGTGCTGTGGTCCAACTATTTTTAAAGTTGGACAACTGCCCATAGTAAAGACCCATGGTCCAACTAATAGGACAGAGCAGTTGGACCACTGCCCGCACTCGTATTTTCCTCCAAGAAAAATTTTCCTGCTTTAATAATTATCTACTTTTATTCCTGACAAAAATAATTCGACCTTCTAGTTTCAATCAAAGAAATTGCTGACTTCCCGATGTACAAACCTCCAAGCTCCGTACCAAAATTTATAAGGGTCGTCTCTGACGTAGGGTACGAGAAGATATATCTCCTTGGAAGATATACTGCATACAGTGACGAAAATATGATGTTGACCTGGACTATATTATGCTGGGTCTATGAAAATCCACAGATGTAGATTATAATTTCTAGATGACGCAAGGATTACGATCCGTATGAAAACCAAACGTGCCATTTTTTGAGAACCTACTATGACGTGTGACGTGGTTATGTATGACACGTCACTATTTTTTTTTTTTTGAAAATCATCAAATTTTAATGACGGGGTTCCGTTCTGGGCGAAGCGGAAGGAAGTGACAGCCTTGTACTAAAACCCACCTATGTTTCTTCTTAGTTCTTTGTGTTCCGGAGCCCCAACTCCCGCAGACCAGGCAGGTCTTTAGATGTCTGGGATTAAGTTTTTCAGTTGTAATGGTGTCCCGTTGTTGTTTTAATCAAACAAGTCACAGCTACAGTAACCTCGTTAAGTCATGCGAAATGGTACGCGGAGAATCATTAATTTTTTATCAATTTGTTTTGTCCTATAAGTGAAACCAATAATTACTTTTTCTTTCTTGCATTCCTTGTTTTTAGGTTCTCTTGCGTTATCTAGGCATATCTATATCTGTGATAAAAACCAACATGAATAAAGAATAGTGACTGACGTTTTTTTGTGTTTTATTAGGATGCCGACGCCGCTCCAGCTCTTTATGCTATCTATTTTCACTTGAACAGAAGTGGGATGGAGGAGAAATCGAGGAGATAAATGTATAAGTTTGTGAAGACGAATAGATGGATGTTTGTTCATCATTCGCTCCTTAAAAAATATTAATTATATTTTAATTAAAAAAGCTTCTCTCACCCGGGTACAAATCCAGACGCCCGTGGCTGCTACTGAAAATCTGATTGAAAAACCTATTACACTTTGCCTGTACCGGCAATCAAACCCAGGTCCTAATGCGCAGTAGTCGTCCTTGCGACCACCAACGACGCAGTGAAAGACAAAGTGTAACTCTATCAGTGATAATAGTGATAAAATTATCAAAAATTATTTTTTAAATTGACTTCTACCGCATTCTAAAGATCCTGTAGAATGTCTTCGGAATACAAAATGCTTTGAATCCGATTGCCACTTGATTAAGTTTACCAGATTCATCGTCTGCCTAGGCTTATCCCAACTACATTGGGGTCGGCTTCCAGTCGAACCCAATGCAGCTATATTTAAAACCATATTTTATATGGAGCGACTGTCTATCTGACCCCCACAACCTAATTAATATTGGGTAATACGACATCTGTTATTAAGACTCTTCTTATTATACTGCCCACACGCAGTAAGGTCTAAAGACCCCACACACCTATTGAGACTTCAACGTGCATGAATGAAACAGGGTAGTTATGTAGAGGTGCTCATACATCCATGGATCGAGGCTATTAATATTTAGCTACAAGCTCCTTAAATCTCCCAAATAATTTACCAAAAATACCTTAATATCCGTCCGCTTTTCAAGAAAGATAATCAAACTCTGAAAGCTGTACACCTTATTAAATTATCACTGTAATTCCCTTCCTAATTTCCTCTGGCATATAAATTCTGTTCCGCGACTCCAACGTTCCCGTTCCCCTTATTTCCCTGAGGAGGGACACGTGTGAGTCTATCGGCTACCGGGAAACACATCGCAATTAGTATGAGTTCATATTAGCTGAGCACGGCTAAACATGTGCCTCTTAATAGAATTTCTGAGCGTGTTTTGTCTTTTCACGTGTGTTTCGGGAATTATTGGAAGGTTTTGTTAGGGAACGGTACTTGAGTGGTCGTTAGGGAATTTTGCTTTTAATAGCTACTAGTTAGTTACTTACATAGTGATAAGTTAATGATTAACAATATAATGTACAGTCACCTGCAAAAATACATGGACAATTCAGCAATAAAATTGTGTGAAGCGAGAAATGACGCCGACTATCGTAAACTCGTTATCGACTTTAAACGCTCACAGGAAAATAGACACTAAAGTATCCATGCAATTTTGCAGGTAACTACATACATAAAACTAACTTTAAACATACCGTTTTGATACTCGTTCTAATGAACGTTTAAATGTAGGTATGTAACCAGTGTTTCTCATTCTAAGTGAATTATTGTATTCTGTTTTTTGAGAAATAAATGTCTTAAACCATATTTTGATGGAAGGACGCGCGCCTCAAAGAGATGTCAGCAAGGAGGGGCCCGCAAGGGCCGACGCCTGTGCGACGGGCTGTGGCTTGTCGAAAGGATAACGCGGCTCCGACACAAGGGCGAAGAAGGAACATGGGTTTGGTTTTTAGTCAGTAGAAGTCTGACACTCCCCTTCGCTCTGCCCAAGAGCGGGGGGGGTTATTCGATGATTTTCCACCCACCAAAAAAAAAAAAAAAAGGAACACGTTTATTAAGCAAGTGAAATGTCAAAGCACTGCCTCGTTGGGACTAGACGCAAGAGTGATTGTTATGCTTGGTGTCCTGGGGTCTATTCCCGGGTTGAGAAAATTGTTACTGTATGTGTCCGACTTAGGAAATATAATAGGCTCGCCCCCTATTACATGACACTTTTAAACATAACAGGTGACATCTGGGTGTACTCATAAGTAGGTACCTCACTGTCTTAACCTTTGAGTATTACAGGCGTGATGTTATGTATTTTTTTTCGAATGGCAAAACCGAAGTGGCCCAAAACGAGGGTAGATTTTTTAGCTTAAAAACTTATCATGAACACTAAAAACCCAAACTACAAGTTACAAAAACACAATCCACAACAGTTGCAAACCACACTCCAAAAACCAAGCAAGAAAGTCCCAAAATAAACACCGCAGCGCACCGTGTATTTCTAAAGATAAATCTTACATTTGACAGGTTAGTCCCACGATTTATTATAGGCTACTATCACGGATTTGCTCTGACACTGTCGGGCCCTGACTTTATATGCTTTTTGGTGCTCAATAACGCGTTATATCAACCCTTTTTGGAGAAGAGGAATGGGCTATATCAATATGTATGGGCTGTGACAGGGTGTGAAGTAGCAATATGTCTGTTAGTGACTGGTTGCAGGGAAATGGGAATGTTGAAGGTAATGGTAATGTCGGGTTGTAGGTTAGTAACAAATGTTATTAATAGTGTGTATGCTGCTTCTTTGTGATTTAATGTACTGACGTTTTCTATCTTTAGTTTTCTTGCAACTCGCGAGTCTAAGCAACTTGTAAGTTGCGAGTAAACAGGCTTCTACTGGGTAAGCTCGTTCCATCGTCGACATCATCTCTGCCCTTAGGGCAAGATTGAAGTCAAGAGCAAGCACATTTATAATAAAAAAAATTAAAAGCCATTTTTTGACTAAATGTCACATTTCAACTCGTCACAGTTTTACACATACAGAATTTTCTACCATTTTTCAATTTAATTTAGTTCGATTAATTGACATTTTTACATGCATTACATTGAGTCCTATACCGTAAACCAAATTTTTCACATAATCCGTTTCCCAGTTTTTTTTTTTTGCGTAGAGTCATTTTGTCTGAAGCAAAGAACGCTAGGTTGACGGTTTTGTGACAAGTCTGTTTAGAGTTCACACCTTGTGTAGGTACTACTGGCTTGAAAGAATGTACCTATACCATTCCTCCTACAGTTTCTCAAATCCCTGTTATTCTAACCAACGGATTCCAGAACAATATTAAAGCAATAAATAAAGCAAGTCAGCCACGAGACCAGATGCCTGTCTGGCCTGTCGTACTTTTATGAAGCCGCCCATAGTTTGTGTTAAATCGTGTTATTATGTCCCGTGCCGGATAATCGCGGTATATTTATGTGAAGTACTGTGGCGTAGCTTTCATTTTACGGTAACAGGTTGGCCTGTTTATATTGTACGGGGACGTGACGATTTTTTGTAATGCAGATTTTGTGTTTTAGTTTTTGGGGTTCTTAAGATAAAGGGAGTGACAAGTCTCTTTAGGTCGCGCCTACTGCGACTTTTTGCATCGATGCAGTGCATCAGCAATCAGCTTCTGGCGTAACATAACATCACGCCTGTAATCCCTGAACGGTTAGACAGAGGTGTACGTAATAGTGCACCCGCATGTCACAAGTTATGTTTAAGTCCCATGTACTAGGGGGCGAGCCTATTGCCATCAACCGGGCATAAATCAAGACTCCGAGGTAGCTACTGACAAGTTCTTGACGGAAAAACCCAATTGCACTGTTTCCGACCTGGAAATCGAACCCAGGACCTCATGCTCAGCAGTCGAGCTTGCAACCACTAGACCAAGCAAGCTTTTAGAATATGAGTGTTAAAAAAAACCGGGCATGTGCGAGTCGTACCGTACGACTCGCACATGCCCGGTTTTCTTATAAAGAAAGTAATATATTCGTTGACGTTTCTTTTACTGCAACGCAACGGCCAGTTCGGATCTGATTTCCATAATATTATTGGGTATTTCTGTATTCCATTTTGTCGAAGGGTGCGACGACTGGCAAAAGAACTGGAACGTATAAGATACGTGAGGGTTTTTCTTTATTTAGATAGCTTGTTTTGTAACTTTTTTTATGGCGATTAAGCAGAAGTGTGAACTAAAGAACTTGCGTACTGTTGTGACTTACAGCTAATTTATCATCATCATCGGCCAATAACTTTCCCACTGCAGGGACTCAGGCTCCCTCTCTAGGAGAGGGATGGTCTATAAACCACGACGCGGGCCCTGTGCGGGTTGGTAGAATGTCACATGTCTTGGATTCTTTTAGTTCTAAGACATGCCGGTTTCCTCACGATGTTTTCCTTCACCGTTTTGAGAGACAATACGGTGATGAAAAAAAATACACTAAGCATGGGTTCGAACCTACGACTTACTGTTACTTAGTCGGAGTCGCCACCACTGGGCTGCTCACACAGCTATTTAAAATATTCATTATTGATAGTGTGGGTAAAACTGATAGCAAAGTTTTCAGTATTAATTCTAGGTTAGAATCCCAGGTCGGGCAAAGTATTATTGGAGTTTTCTATCAAAAAAATTCTCAGTACACGGAGTCTGGATTTGAGCCCGGATGATGCTGGCATGTCTTATATCCAAAAAATTCGAAGACATGTATTGTGACATCTACCAACCCATACTGGGCCCGTGTGTTGGATTATAGCCCGTCCCTCTCCTAGAGAGGAGGCCTGAGTCCCTGCAGTGGGAACATTATAAAAGGCTGATGATGATGCCAATAGGCTTGCGGGGATCTGGTATTACAAGGCGCGAAGTTATGTACCAAAAAATATCGTATCGTAGTCGTATATAGTGTAACGTCCACTTAATACTGATGCTTATTCTGAATTATTTGATACATAAGCTAAAGTCTACTTAGTTCAGTTTAGGCCTTCTAGAGAGCGGTAATGAAACTAGATTTATTTTATCTAATAAAAAATTATGTTCTTCAGAAGATTGTGCACGTGAATCAAGCGAATGGTGCGTTCGTCACTTGTTTCCTTTGCGATGACTCGTAGCATGCGCTAAACTTCTCTGTTTCGGGTTTCATCGTTCAGGATATCATCATCAGCCTATAATTATAGCATTTATCTACGAAATAAAGTGAGCAGTGGTGGCCCAGTAATGGAGGCCCTGACTTACGAACAGTAAGTCGTGGGTTCGAACCTAGGCAAGTGCATTACTTTGTGTAATTTATTTCATCATCGCTGCTCTCAAAACGGTGAAAGAAAACATCGTGAGGAAACCGGCATGTCTTAGAACCAAACAATTCCAAGACAAGTGACATATCTGCCAACCCACACTGGGCTCGCGTGGTGGATTATAGTAGCCCATCCCTTTCTTAGGCCCGTATTATAAACGTTACTCGGACCAAGACCCGTACTTGACATGAATCATGAACGCTGAGATCCCGATCATATTAATAAACGTGATTCTATATAGAGGGGAGGTCTGAGTCTCTGCATTGGGAACATTATAGGCGGATGATGATGACACCTGTATCAATAATACCTGTTATCGATACAAACTACTTAATATGAGACTTTTTCTTATAAAGAGTCACGTTTTCGAGACATAAGCTATCAAAAAGGCTTCATTCCCGCTGTATGAGTGATTTGGGCTTAATTTGATTCTGACATTTCCTTCCATTTTGGATTCTTGCCATGCACTATTATGCTCCTCGTTACTCAAAAATGCCGAGCATAATCTTATCTAGTAATATTAAAATAATGGTCAGTTTGCTTGCATGTGTTTGACGGTAATGGTGAATTTATTCGTGGTTTTATTCGAATGGGAAGAGATCCAAGTAGTGTGAAGTTAGTTCATTAGTAGTGGTTAAAGACTTGTGTGAAGTTATTGTTAACTAGCCGTTGTCCGCGACCTTTGTCCGTGCCTATTTCATGTAAACATAAATGGCAATATTATGTGGGTGTACTATATTAGGTATACCTCTGCATAACCCTTTTTGGGATTACAGGCGTGTTGTTATGTTAGGAAACCCTTAAAACCAAAGCACAGCAATGACATTTTGCGACACAATTCGCAATCAACTCAGATGCGGCCCTCGAACTCGCTTTACCAGCTCTCAAATTCCTAGTACTAAATCATCTACAGCAGATTTATTGTGACCCTACATTTCTCAACTCGCAATGAGACACAAATATTTGACCAAACATATTTTTTTTTTTTTAAACGTTGCCCCACACTAGGAATTTCTCCTGTATCGTGTGTGCGTTCACAAACATTTAAACTCACATACACAAATACCCAGACCCGGAACAACTATCTGTAGGTCTTACAAATATTTGTTCTGTGCGGGGATCGAACCCGCGACACGCAGCGCAGCAGTCCATTGCTTGAGCCATGCGCCAAACGTGCATTAAATTGTTAATACATTGTATGGAACATAAACATAACTGGCTAAATGTGGATGTAATGGGTACACCTCTCCCGTCGGGGCTGCGGGTCCCGACAGGAGAGGTGTACCCATTACACCCAGATTTAGCCAGTTATGTTTGGTTAATTTTTGTCATAGGATTAAGGGTGGTTTTTAGTCGGTAGAAGTCTGACGCTGCCTTTCGCTCTGCCCAGAGCGGGAGGGGTTATTTCATGATTTCAAACCACAAAAAAAAAAAATGGGTACACATCTGCTTAACCCTTCATTGAATTGCAGGCCTGGTGTTATGTTATTTGATAATACAATTCTTTAGAATAATTACACTGGCTATTACACGTCGCGTCGTACGCTGGCGAGCAAAATAAACGCTTCACTGTAGAAAAGTAAACAGTATCACCGATATAGTTTGATGTTTCTCAACTTTCTAAGTGTTCACTGGTGTACACTTGGTGGCAAATTTATTGACCCACTTCAAGTGCACTAGAAGAGTTTTGTAAAGTGAGACAAGGATTGTGTGTTTAGTTAAAAGGATTTTCAAGAAAATAGTGAGAAAATGATAATTTTAACCCCCGACCAAAAGGAGGGGTGATATAGGTTTGAAGTGTATTTCTGTGGGTCTGTCTATGGCATCATAGCCCGTGAATAGATGAACCGATTTTGTTTTTTTTATCATGTGATAGCCACAACTTTCGGTCAAACTGATATTGAGGTTTTTCTTCAGTATTTCTTCTATAGTAGCCACGCAATCTACAAATGGACCCTTTTCATGGCAATTAAAAAGCTCGCCCCCTATTACAAGGACTTATACATAATCATTACCAAAATTTTAGTGTACCAAGTGGTGCATCACTGCCTAAGCCATCGGGAATTACAGGCGTGGTGTTATATTATTTCATTCAAAAGGTTACTTTAGATACACATTACAGGGTACATTTTCAATTACCGTTTTAATTCACAAAAGACCGGAATCAAGCATCGTTTCTTTGTCTCATCGTCCATTACTAGTGCGGTTAAATAAGGACCGATTGTAATTAAGATACGATTCTTCTTGACAGGTGGACATTGCGGATTTTCTGTTCGGCCAACTTCGGGGCCAATCGGGTTCTCTTCGGTTTCTCTCGGACCTTTCATTGTTAATAGATTTTTCTTTTGTTTTGATTATGCTTCATTATATTCCTTTCCACTCTAAAATTATGGGATCACGGCCACACACTACAATAATGGAATTGGACTGGCCTGTTGGTCTAGTGGTTAAAGACCCTAACTGCTATGCCGGAGGTCGTGGGTTCGATTCCCACCCAGGACAAATGTTTGTGTGATGAGCACGATCATTAGTTCTGTGTCTGGGTGTAATTTATCTATAATATGTATGTATTTAGAAATATATAAGTATGTTTATCAGTTGTCTAGTACCCATAACACAAGCTCTGCTTAGCTTGGGACTAGATCGCGTTGTGTGATAGTTGTGGAATATTATTATTATTATTATTATTATTAATTAGGAACAAGTTACACACTAATAAGACATTTTCGCATTCTGAATATCTACAGGGTGTAAACGAACCCATCATGCGCGAAGCCGTCAACATAAGCATTAGGTATGTACATCAAACTAAGTACCCCTACGCAAAAATGTTTGCTGGGAAACGAGTTTTTTTTTTGGGGTAAAAATCACATTTTACAACAAAGCTCAGTGTAGCACTCTTAAAAAATTGTGCTAGTGGGATGCTTTGAATAGTAAACGGGTCATAGAGGTAGTTTAAGTAAAGTTATAATAATAACTTGAAAAACAAGTATTTAAAAAAACAGCTGCAAAAATTTCGAACTTTGAACCCTTTTTTTTGGTGGGTGGAAATCATCAAATAAGCCTGCCCACTCTTGGGCAGAGCGAAAGGGAGTGTCAGACTTCTACTGACTAAAAACCACCCATGTTCCTTCTTAGCCCTTTATGTCGAGGCTGCGGTATCTCTTGAGAACAACCTGCAGCCCGGACGAGGAATTTAGACTCACAAGGGGTCAAAATTCTAAATAAAATATCTTCGTAACTAGGGGGTTCCTTCCCAGGTATGATCTAGAACAAAAAAATGATCACAGTGACGTGGAGAACAAGCGCCCTTCGGTTTCGTTATGTTTGCTTTTAGTTCATGTGTACCTACTAAGCCTAATTTAAGCAACTTTGGCATTCCGACAAGTTGATTGGAGCATTTGAAACTAAATGTAAAGCTTCAAATGTGCTTTCAAGCTTCATAATTGTGAACCTGGCCTCATATGGTAGAAATAGAAAAAGATGTTTTATGAGATCCCAAGGGGAAAATAACTCACAACCTAACTTCATAACTTACCATTTCAACCCGGTTTTTTATAGGCTACGATATGTTTTTATGTATCAAAAGAACTACACTTTAATCTTTTTAAATTCCTTGTCAGAATTTCAAAATATTTTAACATGTATCTTATTCTATTTTTATACCTCTGTACAAATACTTTGAATGCCTTTTTTTTTTTTTTTTTTGGTGGGTGGAAAATCATCGAATGACCCCCCCCGCTCTTGGGCAGAGCGAAGGGGAGTGTCAGACTTCTACTGACTGAAAACCGAACCCATGTTCCTTCTTTGCCCTTGCGCCGAGGCCACGTAATCTAGTACAAATACCGCGGCCCCGACGGGCGTCGGCCCTTGCGGGCCCCTCCTTGCTGACATCTCTTTGAGGCGCGCGTGGAACACGAACGCGCCGCCGACACGGTCTGTTGCTGTCATGACGACGCGCGACGGCCGGACGGCGAGCTAGCCAGGGCTTTGAATACCGTTAAAAATTAGGTATCGTTACCTCCTTCATTCGAAGGTAACGTTAATTTCATAGGTAACGTTAAGTCTGGTATCGATAGTTGGGTGGACTTTTACCGGTAATTTGACTTAACGTTATCAATGATTTACCGTTAAATGATAGTGTTATCAGGTAACGATACTTGATACCGATACCAAATTAACCCTATAAGTAACGGTATTTTTCTTTCATCTCTTTCTTACGACGCATTTATGTCGTCATAATAGCTTATTTTTCTGTTTCCACTTGCTGTGAGTTTAGTCGCCACGCAAAACCGAACGCAAACGGTTTATCTGTTCATTTAGTATATAAAATTACCTACGTGGGTTAACCGAAATGGAAGGTAAGTGACTGTAACGGTAAAAGTATCGATACTTTTACCGTTACCAGGGAACATTAATAAACTGATCCGATACCAAATTACCGATACCAGTGATAACGTTAATAAATTAACATTATGAAAATATCGTTACTTACCGATACTTTTATCGTGAATTTGGTAACGTTAACAAGCCCTGGAGCTAGCTCATTTACTCACCGTCCACAGGCCCGCGTCTACGGTGGCCGCAAATTGTATTACACGGGCAACAAAACTTGATATAATAAACCGTGTAAGTCCACTAAGGTCTTACCCACAGATATAGATAGACCTAGATAACGCAAGAACAACTACTTCGCGTGACTCTTTTTGTGTCTAGCTTACGTACAAAAATCGTAAGTGGCCACGTTCGCGCTCAGTCTGCATCGGTGTATAGCGCTAGTCGGACGTCGGCGCTGATGCAAAAGGCAGGGGTTGAGGCGAAGGAGGTGCCGTACGTGGTGGCGTCTTTGAATCGATTTGATTTTTCGATTTTCCGTACTTATGACGTCATAATAGGTAGTCAAAAAATGACATGCTTGGTTTTCATACAGATCGTTATACTTGCGTTTTCTAGGTGTATCTATATCTGTGGTCCCACCCTTGTGAATGGAGGGTCCCAAATACTTTGCAAGTGATGTCGGGCGCGTTATAGCACATTGTGGGGTCGGGTCGGCTTGATAGCAGGATTTTTGCGGACATCACTATTTTGTGTGGGTGTAAGTGTGTCAGTTTTGGGGCTTTTACTAGATAGTTGAGCGGTAATCTTGTGATGTTAGTGTGTTAATGTTTTTGGAGGTCTAAATCTTAGCATAGTCAAGACATTGGCTTTTTTATACGATAAACATCACGCCACGTATTCCCCGAAGGGAGTACCCATTTATTAGTACACTCCCATTTCGCCAGATATGTTAGTGTCATGTAATAGAAAGGCGAGCCTTTGCCATCACAAATCTGAGTATATCAAGAAAATTTCTATAAGAATACTGTTGGGCACAATGATACTGGGTTTATCACCCAGGAATGGTTGATAAACCCAATATCATTGTGCCCAACCTGGGTGTCGAACCTGTTAGCGTGCATTAACTTCCTGTGTACCTGTTGTCATTTATAAATATTAAATGTTCGTAAAAACACTACTTTGACTTCCTGTTAACATATCGTTTTAAATATTATCCAATAAGAATACGGTTGAATTGCTGACTTCCTGTTAACATAATGTTTTAAATATTATCCATTATGAATACGGTTGAATTGCTGACTTCCGGTTATCAGAATGACACTTTAGGCAGAAATTGCCGCAGGAGCGCACTGTCGGCTGGACCGTCGACTGGGAAGGTCGATAATTACTGTTGTATACGTGTATAAGTGCAAACTGTTAAACTGAAGTTGATTATTAAATTCAGTATTAGCAAAGCGATTGGTGTTTTATTTTGTAATCTACAAGTATATTACACGTGGAGGAAATACAAATTGATACGAGATTATAGTTCAGAAGTGGAACGAACGCAAAATACGCTTTTGTGCCATCTAAGAAAACGTAAGTAACGGAAACATGTTATTTATAATTTATAAAGAAGTTATTTTTTTACTATGAATTTGCGATTTAGGTTTTGCTATTGATGGACTGATTATTATGATGGATTGGTTATTTTGATGAACTTATTACAACGATGAACTGATTATCATGATGGAAGGATTATTATGATGGATTTACTGTCTCAATGACGACTCTATTTTGCAAATAATTTTTTTTTTTTTCTACGCCTATTAATGTACATATTGTTTATCCCCTATCTTCATTTCTTTTCTCCTTTCTTTTATCTCATTACTCAGATTTGGTGCCTGCTCACTAAACATAGTATTATTAGTGCATTAATTTTTTTTTTCTCTTAATCTGAATGCACTTTACTCTTTTTCTCTAAACACGGTAGGTGTATTATTTGGGTCCCTTTTCTTTATAATGAACGTGTTCTTTTCCACCAACTCTATTAAATATATTTTCGAATTATTTTGGTGAATGATGAATAGTAACACAATTCTTTTGAGTTTCAGAAACAAAATGAATACAAATAATGATTATTTGGAACCTGGTAGACCTATCCTACCATCTGGGTCAAAGCGAACTCGAACAGACAGTGAAGTTGAGAGACTAAACCGACATGGACGTAATGACAACGAGTCACATAATATGAAAGGGAACCCCCGTGCCGGTGAGCTTGAGCGACGGCCGGGTGGGGACCAATTGATTTATGGCGAGTCTCGTGCTGGTGAGCTTGAGCGACAGCCGAGTATAAGCCTTGCGTTTACTGGTCAGCCCCGTGCCGATGAGCTTGAGCAACGGCCGGGTGTGAACCAACTGATTTTTGGTGAGTCTCGTGCTGGTGAGCTTGAGCGACAGCCGAGTACAAACCGTGCGTTTGCTGGTCAACCCCGTGCCGATGAGCTTGAGCGGCGGCCGAGGTTTTCAAGTAAACGTACAAATGATATGATGAGCGGTGAGCTTGGGCGACGCTCTAGAAACAGGGATTTGGACATGAGAACATGCATAATTCGGATAACACTGAGGATGAATTGAGGAGACCACAGAGGATGTATACTTCTACAATCGACCGATCGAGGTCGAACAATTCACGAAACGAAAGGCGTTCCAGAAGCAGGTCACGCAATGAAAGGCGTTCGAGAAGCAGGTCACGAGACGAAAGGCATTCGAGGAACAGCAATCATCACTGTCATCGGACGCAAGGAACACCTGGGTATGAGAATTCAGATCCTAATAATATGTTATTCCAATTTATTGATGCACTGAAGGGGTTTTCAAAATCAGGCAGTCATAAATTAGCCAATATGAGTAGTGTCATTCCTGAATTTGACCCTATGTCCAAAAATCAGAGTATTTTGAATTGGATCAATAAAGTCGAAGAATGCGCCGACATATATGAATGGGACGAACGTGAAATCATTTACTATGCACTTCCGAAGCTCACGGGTTTAGCCAAGTCATGGTACCAGAGCCTACCCACCGTAAAATTTACCTGGTTAGAATGAAAAACGAAACTTTTTCAATCGTTTCCATGTAGAGAAAATTACGCTGAGTTATTAACAGAGACGCTTGCATTGAGGGCTAAATATGGGGAACCTTTGGAACAGTACTATTACTCCAAACTTAACTTGTTACATAGATGTCAGATAACAGGAAAAAGGGCAGTAGAATGTATACTATACGGCATAGAAGATAGGGCTATTAAAGTAGGAGCTCAAGCGGCACAATATGATACGCCTGAGCAAGTCCTTAGATACCTTAAATCAGTTAAAGTCGGTCAGGCAAGAGAAAACAATGGCAATCATTTAAAGAGTAGAAACGATATTAGGACAACTTTTGGGTTACAATCAGATAAAACAAACCAGTCTGACAATAAATCGAGTTCAACGGTAACAAAACCGCCAATTAGATGCTTTAATTGCGGCGCTGAAGGTCATCTTAGTTCTAAATGTCCTAAACCTATCGAAAAATGCAACAACTGTCATAGGCTCGGGCACGTCACTGCCAATTGTCCCAATATCACGCAAAAGAGTCGCGAAAACCTTAAACCCGACGGAGTAGGTCAAGAAAAATAGGTTCTAAAGATTGATTGTAACGCCAGCAGTAGTACAAAAACTCACGACCCTAATGATAAATAGGTATATTGTTACTGCCAAACTAAATGATTTCCCCATTTCTTGTTTCATGGATCTTGGTAGTGAATGCTCGATAATGCGGAAAACTGAAGCGAAAGATTTTAATTTGCAATTGGACTATTGTGATTTACCCTTAATGAAAGGACTAGGTAATAATTTAGCGCAGCCGGTTGGTAAAGTTCGGGTGACTATAGAAATTCGGGGAATTAAGGAATCCATCGATATTCTTGTCGTTTACGACTGCGTTGAAATATCCAATGCTTTTGGGGTCATTCTTTTACCGAGCTTCCTGGTATTCTAATAACTAAGACACCATCTCGTCTTATATTTCAAAGAACGAATAAAGTGATTCTAATGGTTTCTGAGGCAACTGATGTTTCCAGTCATGCTATGCAGTCCATACCAGTTTATTCAGATGGGGCTTTTACTGGTCAGGTTTTTATTAACGGCTCTGTTAGGGAAAAATTGGATCGGAATTTTATCTTTTGCCTGGAGAATACACCTTAATTAATGGTGTAGGGCGATTACTGGTACAAAATTTAACATTAAATACCATCGTGTTTATAGAAGAGATTTTAATTGCTCGCGCTGTACGTCTGAATAATGTTAGCCGCGTATCTCAATTAACCATTTCTGATATCGAAGATAATGACTCTATCAATTATGGAGACTCATTAACCACTACACAACTCGACAAATTGAAATCTGTGTTATGCGAATATAAAGATTGTTTTTCTAAAAATCTTAAAGATCTAGGTTACACATCTGTTAGTGAGATGGAAATTAAACTTAAAGATTCTGAACCTGTTGCTTATCGCCCTTATCGAATGTCCTATTCAGAGAGAACGCTAGTCCGAGATATGGTCCAAGAAATGCTTGATGCTAACATCGTTCAAGAGTCATCATCCCCTTATGCTAGTCCAACAGTGTTGGTCAAGAAGAAGACTGGTGAAAAACGTCCTTGCGTCGAAATTCTAAATAAAAACCACGACCATATTGGTCATTTTGGATTCGATAAAACGTTAGCCCGGATTAGAGATTCATTTTGGTTCCCGAAGATGTGACGCTTCGTAAAAAAAAATATGTTGCTGCTTGTCTTGAGTTCGCGCATCACAAAGTACCTGGTGGTCCCCGCAAAAGGTGAACTTCATCCTATACCGAAAGTAGAAAAACCATTTCATGCGATACATGCAGACCACTTAGAACCATTTGTACGTAGTAAACGTGGCAATTGTTATTTACTTGTTATTGTCGATGGCTTCACTAAATGTACAAATATTACTCCAGTTAGGAATACTAAAGCAACCACAACTATTCGAGTTTTAAGAGATCATATCAGTTATTTTGGTGCTCCCACACGTTTGGTAACCGATAGAGGTTCATGGTTTACAAGTAATATCTTTAGTAAGTTTATTAAAGACACTGGTATTAAGCATATTTTAAATGCTGTTGCAACCCCAAGGACTAATGGTCAAGTGGAAAGATCTAATAGAACGAAACTAGATGCCCTCTCTACTAAATCTCATGGGAAAGATGATAGGACTTGGGATGAATATGTGCCAGATATACAAATAGGGATTAATACCGCAAAACACAAAACTAATAAAAAAAAGTCCTTCTGAGCTACTTTTCGGATTTAAAGTAACGAATATTTCAGAGTCTATTTTAAGTGCGAGACGTTAGATAATAATTTAGACCAAATATCAAAAATGCGCGAAGAATCCGGAGAACATAAAAGAAAACAACAGGAAAAAGATAGAGAACGTTTTAATAAAAATAGGAAAATAACTAATCAAACTATTTATAAAGAAGGAGATTTAGTAAGGCTAGAAAGGGAAATTAACAAAAACGATGACAAATCTAAGAAACTAGTAGCAAAATATCAAGGGCCCTATCGCATTGTTAAAGTACTCCCCAATGACTGATTCTTAGTCGATGACACCCCTATAACTAGAAAACACAATCATAAATACGAAATCATTGTAGCTAGAGATAACTTGCGGCCTTGGCTTAATCTTAGTACCGATTTAGCAAGTAGTTGAGACGAGGAGAAAAGTGAAGTTGTAAATGAGTCAGATGAAGTGCATATTGAATGTAATCATGATTAGAGTACTGTTTTTTTTGCTTAGTTATAATTTATTATGATTGTTTAAAAAAAAAAATAAGTAAGTATCAACATACTTGAGCGATTAACAGTATAATAATATTAATCGATCATTACTTTTACTTGTTCTTTTTTTTAAACCAGACTTTTTTTCATGTATTCCTTGAATTGAGCCTGTATAATAATTAATTGTTAGGAATGATTTTGATTATTTCATATAAGTATTCTATTTCTGTTTATAAATCAGATCATTTCATGTATTCTTGAATTAACCTTGTATAATTTATAATTGTTTACAATAATAAGTTTCATATGAAACATGTATGTAAATCAAACATTGGTAGCGAGTTCTTCGGTACGAGGACGTAACCGAATGTCAGATGGCCGAGCTGTTAGCGTGCATTAACTTCCTGTGTACCTGTTGTCATTTATAAATATTAAATGTTCGTAAAAACACTACTTTGACTTCCTGTTAACATATCGTTTTAAATATTATCCAATAAGAATACGGTTGAATTGCTGACTTCCTGTTAACATAATGTTTTAAATATTATCCATTATGAATACGGTTGAATTGCTGACTTCCGGTTATCAGAATGACACTTTAGGCAGAAATTGCCGCAGGAGCGCACTGTCGGCTGGACCGTCGACTGGGAAGGTCGATAATTACTGTTGTATACATACGTGTATAAGTGCAAACTGTTAAACTGAAGTTGATTATTAAATTCAGTATTAGCAAAGCGATTGGTGTTTTATTTTGTAATCTACAAGTATATTACACGTGGAGGAAATACAAATTGATACGAGATTATAAACCCAGGATCATGCACGCCCTTGCGACCACTAGACCAACTTAAATTACTCGTTATTGTACGACTTTACTTAATATTTTTTTAAACTGACACGGTCACTATAACTAACGGGATATGCATGCAGGTGCTTGAACAGTGCCGAAATATCGGGAGCTTGAAAATAATATGTAAATTCCTGTTTTTATGAAATCTGAAATCTTAATAATTTTATTGTTTTATATAATCATTTTCAGTTAAAGTACCTGAAGAAGCTACTTTTCATAAATTAAATAAATGAACACCGCCCCTTAATGTTACCCCGGGGTACAAACAGTAATCTTTATTTATATTTAATTGTAACCTTAAACACAAACATTAGGTTTCTACAAAGCATTCTCCTGGTATACCAAACATATTTCCCCTAGGTAGCATTTCACTAAGATCCATTGCTTCGTTACGTTTAATTTGCTTTGTCTTTTAATTTAAAATGGAGCTGCAAGCTTTAAATGAGATAATTTTAACTGGATGAAAGGGACTGCAGTGACCCTGTCGGGGCTGCGGGTTGTTCGAAAGAGATACCGCGGCCTCGGCACAAAGGGATAAGAAGGAACATGGGTGGTTTTTAGTCAGTAGAAGTCTGAAACTCCCTTTCGCTCTGCCCAAGAGCGGGACGGGTTATTTGTTGATTTCCCAACCGCCAAAAAAAAAGAAAGGCTATGTCAATCAAAGGAGATTGCCCAACTTTGGTCCAAATGCTGCCCAGGAATGGGAGTACCTGCGCTGGGTTCCTGGCACTACTGTATGTCATTTTATTAAATATTTTGATAATCCATCCTGGGGTTCCTATTTTTTTTTACAGATTTATTTTGATGATATTATTGTTTATACATGTTTATTTTTTGACGGTATTTTAACATTTTTACGCTTTTTGGACCCCAACTAAAGACAACTTGTGTAAATGGACAGTTTCATATGTTCATTTTTTGACATAATATGTCAAAAATGTGGGAATCGACGGTCTGTTAGCTTTTTTAGTCTCGCTTGTAACAAATCGAGGCACTGGGCCTCAAGGTGGATCTCAAGAAGATGGAGGCTCTGGTATTTCTTGTGCCCCGACGCCAGCTTCCGGCTTGCGTACACCTCACGTGACTCACCATCGTGTTGCAACGATACCGGTGTGGGCAAGCATTAAATACTTGGGCCTGGTTACATATTTCGGCGAGCACTTTGCTCAGCTTGCACCGGACCAAACGTGGTCTGTGACGGCTGTAAACGCTTGGGGTGATTCGCTTGACGGCGCTCTACAGAGCCCCGGTATGGGTACACCCTCGTGGGATTCGGAGGCGTAAGTGCCCACTGAAGTCTACCGGCGTGACGCAGACCTGCAGGTGACGAGCGGCAGGCGTCCGATGCCTGAAGGTGGTAATGAAGTGGTGTAGGGAGGACCAAACCCATACCCTGGGAAATTGGCGGGTGAGGCAGGAGACGCCTAGTGCAGGTCACTGAAGGCTGACTAGCCTTTCCTGGAGGAGTGGCTACGGAAGTGACATAGAACGTTAACCTTCCGTCTAATGCAAGTGTTGTCAGGGCATGGCTGCTTTGGCAAATACCTGCACAAAGCAGCGCAGACGGGAGGCGATTCCCGTGTGTCACCAGTGCGACTGCAGCGAGGACATGGTGCTTCACACTCTTGAGCATTGCTCTGCATGGGTGGTGAAGCGCCGTGCTCTCGCGTGCGCTTTACCGGCCGTGGCCAAGGCCATGGTTGACAATAGCGAGGCATGGGAGGCATTGGCGTCCTTCTGCGAGGATGTCATCTCGCAGATGGAGGTGGCGGAGTGCATTCCATCCTGACGCGCTCCACCACCTCCGCGATCAGTCGCAGAAGGTTGATGGAGGAGCTGCCATGACAACCTGATGCCACCCTAGGAGGTGCCAGCGGGCGATAGATCGGGGAATCGCCGCATTGTACGGCGCGTGAGCCCAGACATCGCCACAGGATTCTGGAGCCCGGAGGCAGGCTACGCTGGATGGGTCACGAACGTCATGCGTAGCAGGTTTCGGGGCTCATCCGTCAAAGCATCAGTAAGCTCACGGCGGTGTTTTTACAAGCCCCATGTACCCAAACCGTCTCTCCGGACGCGGACGGTGCGGTATGCGTTAGGCATTTTACACTACCTAATAAAAGAAAAAAATAGGCACCAAGTTGCTATCAGACCTCTGCCCTCTCTTTAGACAGTACATACAGAGACATTGATGAAAATGATGATGATTGAAATTGAAATAGATAATACAAGCCATTTCAGTTTTTTTTGTTCCTTTCTATCACTTCCAATACGGAATAAGTATTAAAACTGTCCATTTATACAAAATGTCTTTAGTTGTGGTCCTAAAGGGTGTAAAAATCTTCAAAAGGCGTCAAAAACACCATGTGAAAAAAATAAATTCATCAGAGTAAATAGGTAAAAAAAAGTTTTTTTTTCTTCACTATTATCGTATGCGCTACCTTCAGGTAAAGCCGCGCTTGCCTAGGTTGTTCGTTTCGGATGGGTGGCCACCATTACATACCAAGTTGCCTCCGTGCTGAAGTATTCCCGTTTGAGCTCCTATTTTTGCCCACTTATTTACTCGTATTAAGTACCAAAGGAATTCTTAAATGGGAATACTTTTGGTGCCCAAAAAATTGGTGCTCAAACGCTTCATAACTCGCCGGTGCCGTTTGTCCTGAGTATAATTTTTTTTTTCTTTAGCAGTTTTTACAGCTAATCAGTGGCTCTAAAATCTGACAACTGATCCTACCAAGGGTCATCGTATTATAGTCAAGTCCTAACTGGGTCGTGGAGGTCAGATTTACATTCTTCCATTGGATACCTCTCTATTATTCGTCGTCACAGCTGTCTACGAATATACCCTGTCGAGCAATCTGTGATCAGGAGACGAATCACAAGGTTTCATCATGATCAACATTCTCCTGCCCTTATCCAAATTTATTTGGAGTTGGCACAGCATGATTTTTTTTTGGGGTATGGTAAATCATCAAATGACTCCTCCCACTCTGGGCAGAGCGGTAGGGAGTGTCAGACTTCTACTTACTAAAACCACCCATGTTCCTTCTTAGCCCTTTGTGCAGAGGCCGCGATAACTCTTCCATACTTTTCTAGTCTTCATCTTCCATACTTTTCTATTACCTACTCGTCACATCAGCATGCAGTCGCCTCCTTTCTAGCCATAGAAAGTTTCATTTAATAAAAATAAATACTGTAACCTCATTGGTAATTATAGTTTTGAGCCGTTTGGGGTCGAGACGCCCGGGTCATGGGGACCGAGTGCACGTGTCCTTTTCAAGGAAATCTCGCGCCGTCTAGTCGACACTTCGCACGACCAGAGGGCTGGCTCTTTCTTTGGTCAAAGGATTAGCATTGCCATTCAAAGTGGCAATGCTGCCAGTCTTCTGGGCACTTTCCCGGTTTTCGGCGATGCGGAGGAGTATACTGAGGCGCCTAAGTGTCTTATTTGTTCTTTGTATATAATAATTATGTGAGTATTAACTTTTAGTTTACATTTTTAGCATCTATTGTACATATTTTAAAAATAAATTAGTTTTTAATTAATAATTGTGGTTTGTTTGTAATTAGTTTGTAGTAAAAAAAAAAAAAATAATAATAAAAATTCTATGTGATCATACCTGAATACCTCACAGTCATAACAAAAACTTCTGTAATAAATTACACTATCCAGATTGGTAGGCCCAAATAAGAAAAGTTTCGTAAAAAACTGTTTCACAAATCAATTTTACCACGTCATGTTGGATGGAACTAAAATCACGAAATTTTATCAATAAATCTCCTTTCAGTCTGGTTGTCAACAAGTTTTTAAAATATCGGGGAGGCATTGCCCTAACTTCGGAGACTGTATTTAATTTAGTCATGGCGAACTTTTTGTACCTACCTTCGAAAAAGTTTGGGGGAGCAAAATGTTCTGGCTATTATAATTCATGTCATGTCAACTCTGCTACAACAATAATAAATATTCTATTCCCGAAGAAGAAGAAGAGGCTTGATACGCTGATCACAAATAAATTGTGTAAAGGAAAACACACGCCTGTCATTTCAAAAAGTGAACGAAGAAATTGAAAACAAGTTTTTTTTTTTTTGTTAAACACTATCGCGGTTTCTTTGAACATTTTATCAGTTAATTTTTTAGTTCACTTTATGATATGGCAGGCGTTTTTTGTTTTTCAAATTTTATTATTTGTTTATACTTAATTCTTGAGGAACATCGTGAGGATGTCCCAGAACCAAAAATGTATTATTATATAATTCGTGACATCTACCAATCCGCGCTGGGCCCACGTGGGGGATTATAGCCCATTCCCTTCCAAAGAGAGGAGACCTGTGTCCCATCTGTGGGAACATTAATAGGCTGATGACTTAATTCTTGTCTAACAGAGCGACCCAGAAACGCTTAGAATTTGATCTAACAGCTTGCACTTAGTTCAAATATTCGTTTATAAGTGAAGCGAACACTACCCTCTTGAAGTCCACCAAACCACAATATTTATACTGTGACCAAACCGTTGGATAACCCCTAAACAATGCAACGTAAAATAATCCTCTTTGAAAATAATGCTCTGAGCTTCAACACCACAAAATACTCACTAGGTCCTTTGTGAATAGAATTTTAGGAATTTAGATTCAGGTCAGGAAGCTGCATGTTTTAGGATGAAGACGTGGCTTTGATCAATTCTGTGCTAAGTTGCTGGGTTCGATTTCCGGGTCGGGTAAAGTGTTTTTGGGTTTTTCCACCAGGAATTGACTTGCAATAGCCAAGAAGTCTGAATTTGTGCCCGCTTGATGGCAATTGGCTCGCATCCTACCTATTACATGGAACTTAGGTAATCATAACTGGTGCAGTGTGGGTGTACTATTACGTACACCTCTGCCAAACCTTTTAGGGATTACAAGCGTAATGTTGTGTTATGTAAAGAAAGGTGGTTTAGCCATCATCAGCCGTTTTTAAAAGACTTTAACCACCAATTATATTCCAAGTTTAATCCGTTAGTCGGCGAGTACGTTTTCCGGAAATAAAGCAATCTTTCATGGCATTTAATTTTGTCGTAGTAGGTAAAAATACCGTAAAAAAACACGCCTGCCATGTCAGAAAATGACCTCAAAAACCAAGTCGGATGATTTTAGTGAAAAACCAACAAAGAAGAAGACTTCTTGAATGTATCCAAAATAATTGAAAAACTGAAAACCATTTTAATTGCAGTCGGAGGACAGTTCGGTGAACAATTTCTTTGCAGGTCTCCCGACTTAAATAAAAAGTTGCTTTTCCGTTTTTATTTTTTGATTCACCAATAAAAAAAGTATTTTAATACCTACCTGATTATTTTCCCTAGACAAACAACACAGTAAGACAAACGATTATCGTTTGTAGTTCCAGCATTCAAATTCAAGCTGTACATTGCAGAGTCCTTCAAAGTAAACTTAGGTCTAACTCTAAAGACTAGTTCCAGAACTATTCGTCGAATCCTACTGGCGTTTATCACAGCCAGATGTGTTATGTGGCGTCTTGCCAAACTCTGCCCAGTTATAGCCGCTTTTACTAGCATAACTGTTCGAATTGAAACTAACAATCTAGCACTAATGGGCCTACTACACGCACGCGAAGTGCGTGCGTGTAGTTTTCGTTCACACTTCACAGTACATCGCGCGTATGGTTGGAAAAACTGTATTACCATTACAAACCACACGCGCGATGTACTGTGTGCACCGTGTAATCCCGCAGGCAAAACTGTGGGGAAGTGCGCGCGTGTAGTAGGCCCATAAGAGTTGGAATTCCAATGGTGCAATAAGAATTCTTTAGGCATTCATTTAGATGTCTCTGAGTGTTAATTAAAACACGCATTAGTCTCAATGAGCTGGTTCGGAGGTCTAGGTTTGATTCCCAGGTCGGGCAAAGTGTTATTGGGTTTTTCCATCAGGAATTTCTCAGTAGCAGCCACGGAAACCCAGTGTGCCCAGTTGATGGCAATAGGTTCACCCCCTATTACATGGGACTTAAACATTAAAACTTAAACATCTTGAAATGTGAGTGTATTAGAGGCTACACCTCTGCTTAACCCTTCGGCGCTTACAGATGTGATGTTATGATAGAAAGTCTCATGATAGAAAAAATATTTGCTAAAATAATCTGAAATCTAAAATGTCCTGTGAAAATTGTGCAAGTTTCTGAAATAAACCTTTTTTTTATTTATTTTTTAGCTATACATGTATAGCATTTTCTCAGCTCTACGTTAGCTTGGTTCGGATTCTTTCTGTCTAAAAGACCTTACCTGTGGCCAAATTATATATTATTTAGATATTGCAAGTAGGTAATACGATTGTAATTATTTACGTTATCCCGTCTATCGCCACTATAATGTCAATGTCTTTGACTCCAACATACAATTTTTCGCATCAACCTCAACCTCAGAGGGCGGTTTTGAAGGTAATGCTTTACAAACCCTATCGTTACCCCACTATCCAACTATACAGAGACATATCTGTGCTTACCGTCAGGCAACTTTGTGCACTCCATATAGTTCTACGTGCACATTCCTCATTAACTTATGATCCTGAGCTTTTTACGCATAAACGACGTAAGGATATGGTTTGCCCTTCTATTAGAGCAAACACTGCTCTAGCAAGTCGTCACTTTCCGAACTTGAGTAGTCGTCTTTATAATGCCCTCAATAAAATCTGCAAAATATATTCTTTTCCAAAATACAAATGCAAGAAATTTGTAAGTGAATATCTTCAGGGTCTTACATACGACGAGACTGAAAGACTTTTCGCTAGAAATATATAAATATAATTACTAAGCGCCATTAAATTAAATTAAATTGCACATTTCACAACTCATACACCTACACATAATTTCACTTCCACATAAGTATTTCCATGCATGCCTCTTTAATCTTAAAATTATTTTTATCAATTCAATAAATAAATCAATTCAATAATATTGTAATACCAATTTTAGTAATGTTAAATTCAAATAAAATTTAATTTTAATCTAATTTAATTTTTTTAAATTTATATTCCGCTAATTTTAATTAAAAATGTTTTGCACCAAAAACATATCTGTTCGTTACACTATAAGTATCACTATATTGTGGATAATTGTGTTAAATTTTAGATGTTTAAATCTGTAAGAGGAATGCGCCGATGTCTGTCACACAGTTAATACTAGCACAGACATCGCCGTTTACTCTATCTTTTAAAAAGAATAACATAATTTTGTATACTGTTTTTAAATAGGATAGATCAATTGTACCCACTTTTCTGTTAATAAAATATTATTATTATTATTATTATCAGTACTATGAACAGGGGGTCTAAAATGGCCACTTTTGCAGATCATAATGTGAATTGCGTTTAAAAGCGTAAAATGGACCTTTCATAATAAAAACTGCGTCTGTGACTATTTTACGAATGTTAACGCAATTCATATTATTTTCCTATTATGATGTATTTTACTAAATTGTTACAGACGTATGTTGCAGCAATAATGAAAGGTCCATTTTACGCTTTTTAACGCAATTCATATTATGATCTGCCAAAGTGGCCGTTTTAGACCCCCTGACTTCCAAACTATCGTAGAACTACTAACTACAGTTTCCAGACCAGGAGGAAATGATTTGGAAATAATGCTGTGTTGAAAAGACGTTCGAACTTATCACGGAATATGTGGGAAGATCGAAGAATATTTGAGATATTGACAGTTGCTTCACTATCGGTTTGGAAAACCTTGAAGTCTTCGGAATGGTTTAAGAATAACCAATTTCAAATGTGCAATTTAATGCAAAAAAATCAAGGTACCTTCATCACTTTCCATCAAATCGAAGCGTTACCTTACCTTACCTTACCTTGGTTGTTTACCTTATTATTAGTATTTTGGTCTTAGTGGTATAACATTCATTTTGAGTTGGCTGGGATTGGGATCCCATAAGAGTGGGAACCTTCACTATACTTCTGAACTTCCTATACTCGTAGAGATATCTATACAAATGTTATGGAACATTTATAACTATCTTTTTGACCGCAAAACTCACAAACTGGCAAATCTGTCAAAGAATTGTGGATCATCATCTGCGTAGCCGTTTCCCAACTAAGTATGTTGGGGTTGGCTTCCAGTCTAACCGGATGTAAATGAATACCTATATTACATTTAGCAGCTGCTTATCTGACCTCCATAGGTAACCCAATTAGTACTGGGTAATGTCAGACTTTTGGGCCACTGACTTCTTACGCAGTTGTACCTTTTTTTTTTTTTTTTTTTTTTTGGTGGGTGGAAAATCATCGAATGACCCCCCCCGCTCTTGGGCAGAGCGAAGGGGAGTGTCAGACTTCTACTGACTAAAAACCGAACCCATGTTCCTTCTTTGCCCTTGCGCCGAGGCCACGTAATCTAGTACATAATACCGCGGCCCCGACGGGCGTCGGCCCTTGCGGGCCCCTCCTTGCTGACATCTCTTTGAGGCGCGCGTGGAACACGAACGCGCCGCCGACACGGTCTGTTGCCGTCATGACGACGGCCGGACGGCGAGCTAGCCCATTACTCACCGTCCACAGGCCCGCGTCTACGGTGGCCGGAAGCCATCACGTGGCCCCCGACGCCCGGAGCGCCTTCCGCGCCTTCCGCGGCGGCTGGGACGTTGAGAGGATCGCTCCCTCTCTCGTTCCGCCTCCTCCTTCGCTAGCATCACTGCTTCGCAGAAGGAGGCGACGGCGTCCCATTCCTCCTCGCCCCGGACCATGGCTTGCACCAGGGCCGGACGCGAGAGGTCGCCGCCGCCGATCGCCGCTACGAGAACACGGCGGGGCTCCGCCCAAGCAGGGCACACCTCCACAGTGTGCTCCACCGTGTCCTCCGGTCGATCCTCGCAGTGGAAGCATCCGGGCGTTTCCTCCCGCCTAATTCGGTGCAGGTACCTCCCGAAACATCCGTGTCCGGTGAGGACCTGCGTCAGACGGAAGGTGAGGGCGCCGTGGCTCCTCTCTAGCCACTCCTCAAAGAGGGGACTTACCGCCACTATCGTGGCGTGCCCGGCACGGGACGCAGTTGTACCTTGGTTGTACTTTTTATTGGGACAAGCCCGCCACACTATTCCCAAACCACTGTAACTCCTGTTAGCCAGAATCAACAGTGGCGACCACAAGAAAAGCGCCGAGACAATGAAGCTCGACGAAGTCCCAGAGAAGCGATTTAACTGTCTTGGTTCCCGCAACGAAATTAAT
Organism: Diarsia mendica; assembly: GCA_949316265.1. NCBI lineage: Eukaryota > Metazoa > Arthropoda > Insecta > Lepidoptera > Noctuidae > Diarsia > Diarsia mendica. The sequence goes on along the minus strand of OX438909.1, from coordinate 17,491,332 downwards.
CAGAAAAGAATAGCAGAGGAGTAGGAAAAAACATAATTTCCACTTCCCTCCATATCAGCAGGAGACAGAACAGAACAAGGCCAATAGGCACACAGGGACGTATACAACTGGGATAAGTCCAGTTGCCTACTGGGTGGTTCTGGTTGTACTGTCAGAAGAGATCACGAATGACAGCTAGACCTACGAGTTGACGTGCTTTCCGACGCTCGGAGTAATCTCGGTATATAATGGGTAAAACCCATCCACAGAACAACCTAGACAAGCGCAGATTAACCTAAATATTGACCTGGATATAAGCTGTTATTATCTAGTCAAAGAATTGCGGATGTGGGTGTAAAGTATAGAAAGGTTGAATAATGTTTCGTTATATTTCAGTGAATTTCCTTTTTTTTTTATAAAGGGCTTGCTCTTGACTTCAATCTTGCCCTAAGGGCAGAATGATGTCGACGATGGAACGAGCTTACCCAGTAGAAGCCTGTTTACTCGCGACTCAAACAGATTAGGGTTATATGAACTCGGAAAAAACCGACGCAGGCAGGGAATCCTTACGCAAGTGTCAGTGGTAATCCCAAAGGTTACGGCTCACGCCTGCCAGTTATATTTACCTAAGATCCATGAAATAAGGTGCTGAAATGTATTTTGAATGATTTCAGTGTTGCATGAGAACAAGGCAGGTGGTGAATGGTCTATAATTCTATATTATGTTAATTTTTAATCGAAGTCGGGAAACTGATAATTATAATGTTCCTCAGAACTGTCCCGCGACTGGTATTATATTCTTTTTACTTTTTTAGACACAATCGCGGTTTAATTGAACTAATAATTTCCTGAGTCATTACGGTAAATGAAAATTAGGGTAAAATTAAAATAAAATTCTCACATTCAGTAACTTTATGTAGGTAAATGGATCTTTAAACAAAACGAGAAACTTGGTAGACAAGAAAACTCGAGGGATGAAGAAAGATACACCCAGTTACCTACGTAGAATCATTTACAAGGTAAATTAGCCTAGGGCACGCCACGATAGTGGCGGTAAGTCCCCTCTTTGAGGAGTGGCTAGACAGGAACCACGGCGCCCTCACCTTCCGTCTGACGCAGGTCCTCACCGGACACGGATGTTTCGGGAGGTACCTGCACCGAATCAGGCGGGAGGAAACGCCCGGATGCTTCCACTGCGAGGATCGACCGGAGGACACGGTGGAGCACACTGTGGAGGTGTGCCCTGCTTGGGCGGAGCCCCGCCGTGTTCTCGTAACGGCGATCGGCGGCGGCGACCTCTCGCGTCCGGCCCTGGTGCAAGCCATGGTCCGGGGCGAGGAGGAATGGGACGCCGTCGCCTCCTTCTGCGAAGCAGTGATGCTAGCGAAGGAGGTGGCGGAACGAGAGAGGGAGAGAACCTCTCAACGTCCCAGCCGCCGCGGAAGGCGCGGAAGGCGCTCCGGGCGTCGGGGGCCACGTGATGACTTCCGGCCACCGTAGACGCGGGCCTGTGGACGGTGAGTAATGGGCTAGCTTGCCGTCCGGCCGTCGTCATGACGGCAACAGACCGTGTCGGCGGCGCGTTCGTGTTCCACGCGCGCCTCAAAGAGATGTCAGCAAGGAGGGGCCCGCAAGGGCCGACGCCCGTTGGGGCCGCGGATTTTGTACTAGATGACGTGGCCTCGGCGCAAGGGCAAAGAAGGAACATGGGTTCGGTTTTTAGTCAGTAGAAGTCTGACACTCCCCTTCGCTCTGCCCAAGAGCGGGGGGGGGGGTCATTCGATGATTTTCCATCCACCAAAAAAAAAAGGTAAATTAGCCTGCTGTTATATACTTTTCGACTCATTTCCATTGGGTGCCGAGTAGTGTTGTCTGTACATTTAATTATTTTGGTGAAAAGCGCCTCTTTTAGTATGTGAATAAGGTTTCATATATGAATTAATTTATATGTTTAGGTATTAGAATTAACGAATAGTAATTTAATTTTAGGTTCAATTAATTATAATAATATGCTTTAACTATCAACACTTTTTAAGGCTACTCCACTGATATAATAAAACCCTAGATGCACAGTCTCGAACAAAACAAACAGTCGAAGCTGTCGCCAAACACTCACCAATACACGCATTACTACATGTAGTTATCGTCACTATAAACATATTTTTTTTGGCAAATTCAACCTTACGCAGATTCCTTATACAATGCAGTTATAAAAAGCAATATAAAAAGTATTTTGTACGACCGTGCAGAGACGCGAGCGTCGCGAGACTATTTGAAATGAGTTCATTGTGAACTCATTTTAAGCGGACGGTTTTGAGACGCGGAGTGTGTATCTTGGGTTTTATTATATCAATTCCAATTTTTTTTTCAGATTCTACATAGATTGTCAACCAATAAAGACGTCTCTAACAAACATAATCACCTTTCTCTCGCCTACAATTATTTAGGTTCGGCGCAGCATGTCTTCTTCCATAGGTATTCCATTCCTTCTCTATTATTCGTCATGTCAAGAGACACTTCCTCCTTCTTGCCATATATTCCGGATCGTCACATCGCGCCGGCCAGTAGGATCGCGACACATCATGATCCTACGTCACCGCAGCGCCCAACCTACCGCTAGGCCGTTGACCATATGGGCACACACGACACTCGCCCGCCGTCTCTTACCATGCGCATACATCGGCCATTTCTTTTGTAACCCACTCAAAATCCAGTCAAAATTATATAGTCTTTATAACGAAACCAGAAGTTGTATGTAGTCGAGACCACCAGCATCACAACTGGAGCTTGACACTCAAACACCATATCATCTATTTCACAGTCCATCCATCGTTTCATTAGTCTTATACCCTCCACATCCATAATCAAAACTTTTCTCACAAACAAACCACGGGAACAAAACCAGGGCCAAAGCAAGCACTTTAATGTAATGTATGTACCAAAGTATTTAAGTTCGGTTGAGTAAAAGACGCTTAGGACCCCCGGAATCACAATCAGCGCCGGAAAGGCCTTTCTACATTAAAATTACAAATTCTCAAGTACGATTCGCACTGTTAAAGTTGGACCCTATTAGTGGAGAGCTAAAAAGGGACGGATGTGACGTAGGGAAAGCAGCAGCTCGGAAAAAGAGTCGCTTTTTGATAAAGGACCCTTTTGTGTATTTTTAAAGCGAGACTGTAAATTAAATTCTTGCTACATTTAGGCACATATGATGTTTAGAAAAAAGATGAGCCTAATAATAGAAGAACAAATTAATTACTTCCTAAATTAAACTGCTGCCGAATTGACGAAATATGCGTATCAAATTGTGTAACTTCCTTCAAAAGACCATCTCAGTAACTAATCTTTATGGTCCTCTTAAGACTTGACCAATGTCTAGGTAAACTTTAAAAGAGACAGTACCTAACCTTTAAGTTTGTTTCAGTTGTTTATTCTCAGACTTAACACCGGCCCCGTCTAATTTCAAAACATTACATGATGTGACGATGATTTTCCAGAAAAGTTTAAAACACACTGCATGAAAACATGAAAATGACTAGGTATAGCAAACTAACCTTCTACCCTCTCCATTACAAAACCATTTATGTCCCGGACGTTTCAGTTTCGACACGACAATGGGCTGATCGGTTCGTTACCCTCATGTTACTCCACGAAGTGAGAACTGATATAACGTCGATACAGCCTTTGATTGTTCATACAGGAACGAGCGCCTCAAGCTTTCCTACTAGCAATGTTTTGCATAATTTGATACATTTGCTCTGATCAGTTACAGTTGAGTGATTAGAAAACTATTTGTTTAAGAATTAAATAGCATGAATGACGGTAGACTGTGTATGTGTGGTATGTGGAGTCTGGGTATGTCTCCAAAACCCTTTATAAGGTTCCGTACCTCAAAAGGAAAAAACGGAACTTATAAAGGACCACTCGTGTGTCTGTCTGTCTGTCCGACCTTTTCCCCCCTTATCAACGAAACTACCGAGTCTAAAATTCTGAAAAAAATACAGAAATTAGTTCAACACGTAAAGATTACAGGAAAACCTATAAGAAGTCATGATAGGTCAGTTTTTATACCTACACGGCTTAGGAAAAATTGATTCCGGAGTGTGACACAGACGAAATCTTACGCTATCTGCGATACGCATCACGAGAAATTAAGATTTGTGTAGCAATAGAGTTTGAAACATAACTACACACGCGTTTTCTGACAGCGACTGATGAGGAAACAAAATATGAGGGAAGTTATACCATTAGTCACTGGAACTTGACTTGACTAGGTTACCTCGCGGAACATGAGATGAGAACGAATGTCTTATGACGCAAGCCGTGTTCGAGGCGTCACTTTGCATGGCATTATCAGCCTATACTGGTCACATTGCTGGGACACAGGCCAGATAGCATGAGAGGGAATTGGGTAAAATCGGGCGCAGTGGGGGTTGCTACATGTCACATGTCTTCGAATTTTCCTCGTGATGTTTTCCTTCACCGTTTTAACAGCAGTGGGGTTGAAATAAATTACACAGAGTAATGCGTGTGCCTGGTTTCAAACCCACGATTTACAGCTCGTAAATCACGGCAGCCACCACTAGGCCACCGCTGCTCTACAACTTCGCATACTTTAATAAAACTTTGAGACGCATTCCATAAATACTTAATCAAAGCCACCAAAACTTATGACACACCTTCATATTCAACAAACAACAATGAAACAAACACAAACTCATTCCAAACGTTTACCTACTTACCCCTTTGCGTTATTTCAAAGCGAGTTTCAAAACGCAATCCGGAATGCGACGCGTTCAGGCTCAAACACCAAATTGTTCAGAATAGCAAAAACTGTATGAAAATTTGCCTCACTGCAAACTTTTCAGTAAAAATGTTTCGTTGCCCGGTTTTTAGTGTTACTGTGCTAGCGTGATGTTTAAAGGTTTGACTCTGTTTGTTTGTCCCGGTAGGTATATACCTACTAGGTTCGCGTTTTTGCTCTCGGATTTTTTAGCCTGAAAAATTTGAATCGCACTGTATAAATAGAAGAAGAGATATCTTTGATTCAACATTTTACGTACCAAATGTTGAAAAAAGATATCTCTAAAAATATACGATTCAGAGTTGAAATTGATTTGAAACCTTCAAAGTATTAATCACGGCACTCAAAGGTATCAATACTATCCTTTAACTGTTACCTGTTACCAAGAAATACTCACGCTCAGCAGCAGAAATAAGTAGTACCTATACCTACTATAATAAATACCTACTATAATATAGGGATTACTCGGGTGTCCCTTTCTTTGCTTGTCTTACTAATAAAAAGAGAAATATAAATAGAGCTTTACCTTCATAGCCCAACCTATAGATGGCAAGCGCGGCGTAACCAGAAAATTGGGGTCTGTCTCCCTCCACCGATCCCGGGATCCGATTTGATGTAACACGGATCCCGGCGATTTGTCTCCACGGATCCCGGGATCCGTTTCTACAAAAAAAAATATTAAATTTTGTCTCCACGGATCCCGGGATCCGTGGCTACAAGAAATAAAAAATAAAAATGTAGAAACGGATCCCGCGTACAGAGTTAAGAAGTTAAGCAAAATATTTTTAGAAACTGGTTTTCTTTTCTAAATTTTTCAAACGAAAAGAAGTTATAATTTAAAATTATAAGGATTGGTGTAGTAAATTCTGACAAACTACCAGGACGTCAGAATTATTGATCCAAGCGGCTGTTATTAACTGAATAACGCAATATGTAGGTAACTTAATTAAAATAATCAGATCTCACACTCCTTGTAATAAAACTTGGATACACACTCCTTGTAATAAAACTTGGAAACAAAATAGCAACATGGCATAGAACCTATGTAGGTACGTAACTAATCACGTATGTAGGTATGTATCCCTGAATAAGAAAACGCAAATGCTACTTCGAGATATTTTTTATTTATACTATTTTTTTCTTAACGCATTGTATAACTTTTCTTTACAACAGTACCAAAAACTGAAGGGTACCATAGCGGGACTTTTTGATAGGTATTTTAAGAGGGTGCCATACCGGGACCATACCATAGCGGGACTAACCCGCTGAACTTCGCACACACAAGCAATTAAGCACTAAAATATTAAGGACCATTAAGAACGTAAGCCGTTTTTCTCACAGCTCCCAGAATAAGATTCTACACATTCTCGCTTTTTCCAAGTAGAATTACTTCTACAATTTCATTAAAATTGAATTGAAAGGAACTCCCGTAGGTGAGAAAGGAAACAGAATAAATCTCCTTGAAGTACCTATTGTGTGAGAAATCGTGTGAGAAATGTTCTTACTTACTCGGTTTGTTATTTAATTTTATGTAATAGGCCTCCCTAACTTCTTCTTTATTTCTTAGGGCATAACTCCGTCACTTGCTAACCGATTTGAAAAATTCTTTCTTTGTTGGAAAGGGTACCTATACTTCCGAAATGGTCCCATATTTTTTTTTATCGAAATCGGACAAGCGGTTTTTGAAAAATCAACAAAACTCAAAAAAAAACTACATTGTCCACATTGACCCATGAACATGTGAACCACTAAAAAGTTAAAAATAAAAACTTTTTAACAAAAAATAAAACCGACTTAAAAAAAAAAACAAAAAAGTGAAAAATAAACTTTAGAAGAAAAATCAGTTTCTGAAGTCGGTGGCAAAAAAATGAAATCAAACAAACAAAAGTCACCGACTTCAGAAACTGATTTTTCTTCTAAAGTTTATTTTTCACTTTTTTGTGTTTTTTTTTTGAAGTCGGTTTTATATTTTGTTAAAAAGTTTTAAAACTTACCTGAATATAAAATACTAGCTTTTGCCAGCGGCTTCGCCCGCGTGAAAATGACGATTTGCCATACAAACTTTCATCCCCTATTTAACTCTAATTAGGTAATGGTTGAATTTCGAAAAATCCTTCCTTATTCCTTGTCTACATTATAAAGGGAACCTCTGTGCATTTCAGCTTTCTAGGTCCAAGGGTTTGGGCTGGGCGTTGATGAGTCAGTCAATCAGTCAGTCAGGACTTCTCTTTTTATTTATATAGATTATAACATTTAATTTGAAGGAAAGGATTCCTGGTGGAAGGATTTAGAGAAGTCAAAAGCTGTTAAAGTATTTTTGAAAAGTTTAATATTCATAGAGTTGCAAGGATATTTGCTCTGCAGTGTAAACTACACTGCTGAGAAGTGAGAACCATGATTTACTTAACTCCTAGGTTCATTTGGGACTTTGGGGTCTTGAAGAGGGAATTTCGTGGGTCGTGAGGCTTTAAAACAATATTTTGTTTGTTATCAAAAATAAAACGCCATTAGTCATTTATGCGGTTCAACCAGAGAGTATAGAGTTTATTCTTTTCCATAGACATTTCAAAAAAGGTTGCGTTCCGAATTACCACTAAACACTTCGCGTTCGTTTTAGAACATCCTCCCAGCACGCAAATGAAAATTAATGTGTACAAATAAACATTAAGTTAGATGTCATCCATCTTACAATATTTAAAGGTGAATGGGCTTATTGGTACACCCCTCCAATAGCAATGAGATATACGTCGTTGGATAGCTCTTTTTAACTGAAACAATATTTACTATTACAGTTTTGTTGAAATGTTTGTCCGTTTTGAGTTATAGCTCAAAAACAAAAGTAAAAATGGATACCTATTAACATTATAATATCTTAGTGTGTAAGCTAAAATTATATCAATGTCGTTGTATATAACGTAATTCGTAATTATCATACCAAAACACAACATCAGGCCTGTAATTCCCGAAGGGTTAGGCAGAGGTGTAGGTGTCTAATAGTAGGTACACATGTTTAAGTCCCATGTAATAGGGGGCGAGCCTATTGCCATCAACCTGGCACAAATCCAGACACCATGGCTGCTACCAAGAAATTCTTGAGGGAAACTCCAATAACACTTTGTACGACCAGGGAGAATGTATGGAAGCTGGTACACCCCTCCAATAGCAATGTCATATACGTCGTTGGATAGGTATTTTTAAATGGAACAATATTTACTTTGACAGTTTTGTCGAAATGTTTGTCCAGTAAAAATTGATGATATTAATATTGTGATATCTTGGTGTATAAAGGAAAATAACACTAACGTCGTTGTATAATAATATATATTATTATAGTATAATAATGTAATTCGCAAATAACATAACATACCATCACGCCTGTAATGCCTAAAGGGTTAGACTGAGGTGTAACTTATAATAATACTTACACCGATGTTTTCGGCAGTTATGTTTCCCATGTAATAGAGGGTGAACCTATTGCCATGAACTAGGCATAAATACAAATTCCTTGACTGATACTGACAAATTCTTGAGAGCAAATCGGCAAATCCAATAGGTAACAATTTACCCGACCCGGGAATCGAACGCAGGGCCTCATGTTCAGCAGTCGCGCTTGCAACCACTAGATCAACGAGACATTCAAAAATTACCAATTAAAATGGGGTCCATATTGACTCACCTAAAGTTTTTTATCCGAAATTGTTCTTCCTAACGATTTGTAATCCGAATGATCACTCCTCCTAAAATTTTTCATCCTAAAGTTTGAATTCCTACTATTTGTAATGCTACTGGCGATGTTCCTAACACTCATGTTTCCGAAAGTTTTAATTCATAATATCGTTATTGTAAACATATTTCAACTCCTACTGTTTTTTATCCTAACGTTTTTATCCCTAAACATAATTACCATAATATTTTCACTCATACAACTGTTTAGAATGATTAAAGGTCGTTTCACTGATTTTTGTCTTGAAATGAAATAAATGAATGAAATTCAGGTCAGAGTGTCGTCTTGGGGGCACTATGAAAAAAATACTTAGAAAAATTTCGCGACCAATTTCCAGGTAGCGCTCGCCGGCCGCTACCGCGGCACCGCTCGCTTCGCTCGCTCGGCTCGCGCGTAGTTGGTCACAGTTCTAACCTAACCTAACCTACGGATATCTTTGCATAGTATAAATATAAGGTCCCATTAAAATAGGTGGACAAATTTTAACACAGCGTTTAGTAAGCCTGACTAAAGACACCTAAACAAAAAAAAAAAACACTATATAAAGTGATTTTATTTTGAACTAGCTGACCCGCGCAACTTCGTCTGCGTCACATAAATATAGCTATAACCTTTCTCGATATATCGACTATCCGACATTAATTAAGCTAAATCCTATCAAACAAAAAATCTTATCTTTCCTCTATATTACAATAGTTTAGATGGTTTAGATTAGCTTAGATTATATTAAAGTGTGAATTACTATAAAATCTATCTCTTACTGTTAAATATTAGTATATTTAACAGTAAGAGATAGATTTTATAGTAATTCACACAACACTCTGTACTTGTAAACATTATGATGCAGTAAATATTTTGAATTTGAATTTGAATTTCCCGGAGGCCAGCCAGAATCCCCCGTACCTACATTGCGACGCAACCCGCGTAATTATTTTTCCGCGCGGGTATTTTTACATTGCGATATCTTCTAAGATATTTGTTTAAACTGTATAGAGTAAAGAGCACAAATATTCTAAATTAAATTTCCGTTCTAACGAACACATTTATTTAGATATAGATTAATACCATATGGGTTAAATAAGCTTCGCAAAAAATAATTCTTTTTAACCTAACATTTTAATAGTAAAAAATGGTTACAGTGAGTCAATCTTAAAAGATAGACAGATGCTGTCGCGGACTTTTTTTTAGAACTTTTAAAGACGAATAATTACTCCATACATGATATTCTCGTAACTTAAACCGTTTTCGCAGCGCACGCAACTGAAGCTCTCAGAAAGGAATTTTCTTTTCCCGTTTTTGCAACATTTCTCATTTCTGCTCCGCTCCTATTGGTAGTAGCGTGATGTTATATAGCCTATAACCTTCCTCGATAAATGAACTATCCAACACAAAAAGAATTTTTCAAATCCAACCAGTAGTTCCAGAGTTTATCGCGTTCAAACAAACAAACAAACAAACAAACAAACAAACAAACAAACTCTTCAGCTTTATAATATTAGTATAGATTAAAATAATAAATTGCCGGCACTCTAGAACAAACTCATCCTATAAAAGTAGGTATTTTAATGTCTTTTTCTTATAAATATTTTTTACTATTATTGTCCTTATTTTAGCGGTCATGATTTCTAAAATTTTGTCCACCTATTTTAATGGGATCTTTTATAATACTGATTATTATGAATAAAAAGTAATATAAACAAAAAATATATGACTTTGAATAATAGTGTAAAAGATGGTTATGTTGAGAAAATATAGGAAAACAAATAATAGTGTAATAGATGTTTATTGCTACTGACATTATGAAGTTGAATGCTTCGGAATTAAAATATTAGAGACAGAGACTTTAGGAATTGCGATCGTTAGGATGAAAAATGTTAGGAAGAACATTTTCGGATTTCCAATTATCGGAGTTGAAATTTTAGGTGAACTTTGGCGCACCCATTAAAATGTACGTAAACAGATGAGTACTTTGTGTCGGAAATCGGAACACTAAAAACTTTTTTTAACTTTGGTTTTTGAGATATAACTCAGGATGGACAAACTATTTCGGCAAAGCTGTCATAGTAAATATTGTTCCATTTAAAAATACCTATCCAACGACGTATATGACATTGCTATTGGAGGGCTGTACCAGCTTCCATACATTCTCCCTGGTCGGACAAAGTGTTATTGGAGTTTCCCTCAAGAATTTCTTGGTAGCAGCCATAGTGTCTGGATTTGTGCCAGGTTGATGGCAATAGGCTCGCCCCCATTACATGGGACTTAAACATAACTGACGAAAAGTGGGTGTACCTACTATTAGGCACCTACACCTCTGCCTAACCCTTCGGAATTACAGGCGTGATGTTATGTTTTGTTATGATAATTACGAATTACGTTATATACAACGACATTGATGTAATTTTAGCTTACACACTAAGATATTATAACATTAATAGGTATCCATTTTTACTTTTGTTTTTGAGCTATAACTCAAAACGGACAAACATCTCAACAAAACTGTAATAGTAAATATTGTTTCAGTTAAAAAGAGCTATCCAACGACGTATATCTCATTGCTATTGGAGGGGTGTACCAGCTTTCATACATTTTCGCCCATTCTCTTTTTAGGGGTTTTACTAAACATGTTACTGGCAACATTCTATCCAAATTAGTTCCGCCACTGTACAATAGATGGCTTCAAACATAAATTTTCATCATCTGAATTTTACAAATTACACATTCTATTCAATAATTTCAAACATCAATATTTGAGTAAATTACAATTCAATAGCCTGAAAACAAATATTAATATTTATGCAAGTTGTATCCAATTACACATTTTATAGAAAACACAACACATCATCAATAACTTGAACATTTTAGTAGGTAGGTACTTAACTACATAATTTTATTATCTAACTTACATCTTATTTTAAGGCAAACTCACATAACATTTATGAGATCACTCTGTCAAACAGTTAAAACAAATCAATGAAGTAATTTATAAATGTTAAAACAAAAGGAAAATTACTTCCCCCCATATAAGTTTACACATACAAATCAAACTTACTAGGTAATTTTACCTTCCTCCCACAGCGTGTGGATTTCTGAATATTAGGTACCTCTACCTGAGTTCCAGTGTCACCTGCGGTGTCTGAAGATGTCATAGGGTGCTGCCCCACCATTGTAGGAGTTCCTAGACTATCAGAGTCCTGTGTAAATGGAGGATTGTTACCTGAAATTTCCAGTTTGTAGAGCCTTTGTACAGGACGGGTTTTCTCGCCTGTCGATGTTTTAATTATTGCGGTTCTCTGGACTCCGTCCGCTCCTGTAATCATTTCGGTAATAATACCCATAGGCCACCTAATTCTTTTTCCGTCAGTCTCAATTAAAACTATGTCACCAATATTTATTATGTCTTTCTTTTCATGTCCCTTTTGTACTAAAAAACATAAATATTCCGACTTAAATCTTTGTCGAAATTGATCGCGTAACGTTTGTAGATATTTCAGTCTGTTATTAAGATTATTAGTGTCGATCTCATCAAAATCGGTTACGTCAGAGTTAGTAATCGGTTGAATGAAATATGATGGAGTCAGGGGTTCTAAACACTCACCTTTATCGTTAGTAACATAAGTCAGAGGTCGCCCGTTCAGTACAGCTTCGCAGTCGCAAATAATAGTCAGTAATTCTTCATAAGTGACAGACGCCTTACCTAGTATTCTTTTTAGTAGGTCTTTCATTATTCTAATCAACCGTTCCCAGTATCCGCCCCACCAGGCGGCGGAAGGAGCGTTCATCTTCCAATGTATTCGTCGGATCGTTGATTGTTGCTGGATATCACCCCAATTCAACGTGTCGAGGAGATTTTTTGTGCCGTGAAAATTTGTCCCCTGATCTGATACCAGCATGTCGACCCGGCCTCGTCGGGCTATGAACCTGCGCAACGTCATTATAAATGCCTCTGTAGACAAAGACCTGGCTAGCTCCAGGTGTACAGCTCGGTACACGGCGCAGGTGTAGAGCACCATCCAGCATTTCTGTTCGCCTCGCAAGTAAAATGGACCCGCAAGATCAACTCCAGTAGTCTGGAAAGGAGCAGAGCACGTGATACGTTCTAGTGGCAGCGGTGCGGTAGGCGCTTGCGTGGGTTTTGACCTGTATCTATTACATATCGGACAACTCGTAATGATTGATCTTACAAGTCTACGAATACCTATTACCCAATACCGCATGCGAATATCTGTAATTAGCTGATTGGCTCCCGCATGTTGCAGCTCTACATGTCGTTGTCTCACCATTCTCGTCACGATCGGCTCTTTCGCTGGAAGTAAGTATGGTGTACGTATTCCTTCAGGTAAGTCTGACAGCAAAAGTTTAGTTTTTAATCTTATCAGTCCTTCCTTATCAGTAAATGTAGTCAATTTAGTTTTCTTTGTGTCTAAAAGTTCAGAATTATTTTCTTGTATAAGTTTTATTATTAATTTCTCTGCTTGTTCTACCTCTTTATAAGTTATTTCTCCTGTCTTTTTATTACAGGTATATTTTATATTATGTATAAATCTTAAAACAGCAAACAAACTCGTCCAATTAAACTTCTCAACAAACGGTTTCTGTTTCTATATTTGAGTAAAGATATTTATACATTTCGACATTCGACGTGTAAAATACGGTACTCCACAGTTCCGCGCCTGCGCAAATACTGTTAGCAACGTGTGTTCATTGTGCAAGCGAGCGCCTGCAAGTTTGGTGATGAGATAACTTCAATGTTATAGAAAGTTTCATATTGACAATGCTTGAAACTAGTGATTTACTAAGTATTATGCGAAAATTTCAATATATTCTCGAGATTACCGGTGTCAGGTGTGCACCACATTTAAACAAAGACAGTTTCCATGGTTTTCGTTCTGCAGTTTTGAAGGACAAATATTAAAATCCACTAACAGTTAGTTGATCACTAGCTTATTATTAAGGTCGAGGTATGTTTTATTGAACAATTTGTTTTTAAAAGTACGCACCGTAACACGGTGCCTGAATAAATAAAGATAGCAATATTTGCACAGAAATACAATTTACTTGCATTTTTTTGAATCACCAATTCATTTGGAGTCACTGTCAGTGCAACATAAATTGTCTTCTACTTCCACACTTCTCTATTCCTCGGTAGCTCATCAGACATCTCTTTTCTTGCCAGATCATACCATACACAGTCCATCCATCGTTTCATTATCTCGCGTCTAAACAATCGACAATTTTATTTTTCCTCCAAATAGTAGTAGTTTATGCGACTATGCATAATGAAGGGCATACACAAGTGTGGGTTTAAGAAACGAACCGAAGGCGAGTTTCTTAAGGCGGGGTTGCAGTAGTTTTAAGATTTTTGAACCTATAAAAATCGAACTAAATACGAGTTTTTTAATAAATAAAAATCATTACATAAAAATTGAACATACTCTCTAGTAAATCGTAAAGATAGAAACGCGATTTAGAATGATCGGCTCGATACTTTTTTTTATCAAACATGACTCTAAATCACAATTTCAAACGTGTACTGCTAAGACATTTCATCATGAATTTATATGAAAGTTATATCAGTAGATAGAACTTTTTATTCTGAAGTAAATGGTGAAAACAGATTGTATAATTTCTTTATAGTTTTTCTCCAAGAAGCAAAAAACAGTCAAAATTTAGGCATTATATCGCTCGCGCGGCAGGGCGGGGGGCGAGGTCGTGCGTACATAAAAACAAAGTACTGCAACCTCGCCTTATAATAGCATCACACGAGTGTTGTAATGCATAATTATATAAAGTTGCACTACCCAAATATCTTGGGCTCTATGACGGGTTCAGGAACCCTAAGGAAATGACCAGCATTGTTACCAGTGTAATGCAATAAAAAATAACGAACAAATAACAGCTCGAAATGGCGGCGTTTCGGATATCTGTAATTTTTTTTAAATCACGCAAACGAACAAAGTCACTATTCTTGTGTCACTCGAGATGTCGTGCGATTTATAATTAAAATCTTAAGTATCTGTAGATATGTACTAGAATAGCACATGCACTCACTTGAATTTGACACCTGTTCCAAATTTAAACTCCTAACCTACTGTTTTCAGTAGGTTAAGAGTTCATAACAGTTCCGTTTATTTCTGCTGGTTGGTAGGTAATGCTGGTCATTGCCTATGGTTTTTGAACGCAAGAGGGTTTATGATATTTGAGTAGAAAAAAAATATTTTATGCCTAGAACCGTCACAGGTCAGAGGGTCGCATTAAAACCGTTGGCAGTGTTAAAAATAATATGCCATTATATTTGTGGACTTACCTACCTGGGAGCTGTCGAGGCTGGGGACAGTTCTGAGTGACAAAGAGGTGAATGTGACAGCTTTATTTTTGTTCGTCATGACACCTGTATTCTGTTTAGGGGTAAACAGAGGGTATAGATAGACCCTACATTATGTCAGATTTGAAGTGGCTTTTCGGTATTGTTTTTTTTTTTTTGGGGTTTGGATTTCATCAATAACCTCCTCCCGCTCTTGGCAGAGCGGTAGGGAGTGTCAGACTTCTACTGACTAAAACCATCCAAGTTCCTTCTAAGCCCGTTGTGCGAGGCCGCGGTATCTCTTTCGAACAAACTGCACCCCTATTACTAAGCGTTAGTACGCTATGTACCAAGAATAGTTGGTGTGTGTGGTTGACCCTCTCGTCGGTTTAGTAGTCACAAGCGCGTCTGTTGAGCATTTGGTACTAGGATGGGTTACCAGGGCCCCGAGTCTGCTATTCAATAGTGTCAGTGGTCGATCATTGATCTCATAATGGTTGATTTACGACAAGCCAAAAAGTACCTTAAGTCGACAGGCATAAGGTACTTTTAATGATCGACCATTCTGACACTATTGAATAGCAGACTCGGGGCCCTGGTCAGCAAAGTAGCAGCCACGGGGTCTGGATTTGTGCCTGGTTGATGGCAATAAGCCTCATCCCCTGTTACATGGGACTTAAAGTTAACTAGCAAAGTGAGTGAACGAATGGGTAGATACTTACATCTCTGCCGAGCTCTTCTGGGATTACAGGCGTGATGTTATGTAGGTAACAATAAAAGAAGCAAAGCAGAATTGGCGCGGTTATTCTAGGGCAGTGACTGAGCGATTGGACTGCCTGCTTGCGCTACGTATGGCGGGTTCGATCCCCGCACGGAACAAATGTTTGCATGACCTACATAAAAGTGTTTCGGGTCCTGGGCACGTATACTGTGTCCTGGGTGTTTGGTTGTGTTGGTATGTCAGTTAAAATTTTTGAGAACGTACTGCACGATACAGGAGAAAAGCCTAGTGTGGGGCAACGCTTTTAAAAATTAAATTTTGGCTGAACCAGTACCAACTCTGTCTTAACATACCTTCTCTAGATATTAATGAATGAACCACACACTAACTTTATCTAAATGTCGTTGAACCTAAAATATCTCAATTAGTCAAAAATATCCATGAAGTAAGCTCCAAACCGAAATAAAAAACACTTAAAACAAATAAAGTTCATTAACGTTTATAAGCACTACTTTTGAACATGTGCGCAAAGTCGACATGTGTTTCAAAAACAGGGTTGATGATTTTTGCGCTGTAATGCGTAACTTTAGAGCATCTTTTCACTTGCAACTAGTTCAGTCCCTTTCTTTATCGTGAGGACACGGTGTCAGAGTTGTCGGGTTGTTCGAAAGAGATACTGCGGCCTCGGCACAAAGGGCTAAGAAGGAACATGGGTGGTTTTTAGTCAATAGAAGTCTGACACTCCCTACCGCTCTGCCCAGAGAGGGCCCTGGGAGGAGTCATTTGATGATTTCCCACCTTACAAATAAAAAAGAGTTGTTTATCGCGCCCATAGGCCTCTGCCTTTTTAACATGCCATCGAGGAATATCTCTCAGGCATATTATTTTCTCATTATGTTGCAAGCAAAGGCAACCTTTTGTTTAATTTTTGCCCCACTCTAGGAATTTCTCCTTTAGCGTGGGTGCGTTCACAGACATTTAAACTCGCATACACACCCAGACCCGAAACAACTCTGTAGGCCCTACAAATGTTAGTTCCGTGCGATGATCGAAGCCACGGCACGTAGCGCAGCAGCAGCAGTAAACTGCGCGCCAACCGTGCCGTGAAATTTGTGGGCGCCAGTCTGTGGTAAATATTAAACAGATTATAATTATATGTACTCTGATATCATTAGAACCCACCACGCTTATCCGAAAGGGTCTTGAACAAACATCGTTTAAAAGTTAACTGACGGCGGCGTAAATTATCTAAAATTGATATAATATTGTCTGTATAAAAAAGTTAAAGTTATATTATCACCACAGATAACGGGTTTTATCTCCACCGATAAGTTTCGATATGGCAAGGCTGTTTGTCCAATTTGTTGTTTGTTATGGTACAGACGCTAGCACATGAAGCTATCCGAGACTGTCAAATTTTGCCAATCAACCTTGAACCTAACTCAATGGCTATAAAGTTGAAAATGTTAATTTTGACAGATTGTAGTATGGTAGCTTGATGTACCTACTGGCGTAGCTGTTAGTTCTGTACTATTAGATCCTGTCTCTAGGTTGGGAGATGGATGTTAGAGGTTTTATCGGAGCCAATGTTTACTTCATGTGATATTGTGTCGATTTCCCTAACTTCGCCTGGGTTTTGACACTTTTTTTAACGTAGGTACTTTTTTAAATATTACCACTGCAGGCAAATTATTAACATTTTATGGAATAATTAAGGTTTCTTAATAATCACAAGCTAAAGTAACTCTTAAAATCATCGATTTAGAGATAAAAATACCTTGCCAAAGCCAGTAGGCGAAGATCGGGCCGTTGGCCTAACTTCGCCTACCTATGTTTCCTCGCTTTTTTTTAAGACGTCTATGGCTAGTATTTTTTTTTGGCTATAGAGCGATGTAGTAGAAACGAAACAGAATCTTTTTATAAGTGCTTAAAGATCAATTTTCTAAATTACTATCGAGTAGGCGAAGTTTGGCAAAAAAAAAAAAAACAAACACCTCACACCACTGACACTTTCTGATGTAATGACCGCCAAACTAAACCATGAAGAAATAGATAAATATGGAGGCCACACTTAGAACAAAAGTTTGAGTCAAATACCTACGATTCTCTATCTCACTCTCTGTGGGCTTACCTCTCTTTCTAAGGTGGACGATAGTATTGCTATCTCGTTATTAAAATCTCCTTATTCATTTTTAAAAAGAGTCACCACACAAATGTAATCAGAAGTTAAATACTGTCAAATAATGTGCTATTAAATAAAAAGCTAAACTAAGATTACTGAAATTGAAATTCCAAAATAGTATGTCACGAATGCTTGACAAGGTTGGCGAATCAGTGAATTATTTTCCCATTTCCTAAGGATGTGGTAATGTGGCAACATTGGCCCCACATGTCAACATAAATCGTACCAATATGGCGGTTGTTTACTTTGCGGTTCACAGTTTCGTTTGAGATATTTGCCTGTAATCAAAGTTATAATTGAGAAAATGGTGCAAACTTGTGTAGTGCGTGGTTGTGGTAGTACGTGGTGTCCAGGAGGTGATATAAGATTTCACGCGTAAGTGTTTAAATCGGGATTTTTGACACTGAATAATTGTAAACATATTTCTGCATATTTCTTTGTATTTTCAATTAATTACTTCATAAAAGCTTGACCTATGATTTAGTCAATGATAACTTAGATAATTAGGTAAAGACCAAACAGTTTTACATTGAATTTCATGGACTTTCTGCAATTTTATTTGTTTTTGTTTTTAAGAGTCATACTGAAGTAGTGTGACCATATTGGGGATATATCTGGGACTTTCCGTGGACCTTCATTAATTATATAGTCATTATCATACTCGCTTTATTACATTTTATTACTTTTTTCACACCGTGTTATTTCTGTTAGTTCTTTGAAATAACATAACATTTTCGTGAATTTTTAACAGTAGTCAAATAGCCAATTACTATTTAAATAATACAGTAAATGTAATGAATAATAAAAAAATATGTTCTGATTTCACACTCTTCTGGTTTTAGGTCAACAGCGAAGCCCAGGTCTCTACGAAGATTGATAGGGGCGTACAGGTGTAAATAAAATCAACTGAAGAAAAAATACTGCAGAAGAAATCTAAGATTCTTAAGCAAAGAGTTTTACGACAGACTAAAAAAATCAGGACATGTCTTCGTAATATAATAAAATGATTTTAATTTAGAAAGTGTTTTTGTTTCTTTTTGAGGTTTTATACATATGTATTACCGTTCCTATTATAGCCCCGTATTTAGATGAAAATACATAATATTAAAAATTCCACAGTGGTAAAAAACCTTAACACTGACTTACCCAGAAATCTTTAAAAAAAAATCATCTTATATGTATCATTTTCATTAGTCTACAAAATAAAAGAAACATCTAATTTCTTTTTTGTGATTTCATGATTTTATAGTAAGATACTGGGCAAAAATCTCTCCCAAATCCTTCCAGATTCATTATCTTGAGCCACCCCACCAGCCCTTGCGGTAGGCAACCACCGTGGTCGTGTCACCACCTCTTCTGTCATTATGATTTACTAGCTTTTGCCAGCGGCTTCGCCCACGTGAAAATGGCGATTTTCCATACAAACTTTCATCCCCTATTTAACTCCCTTAGGGGTTGAATTTCAAAAAATCCTTCCTTATTCCTTGTCTAGATTATAAAGGGAACGTCTGTGCAAAATTTCAGCTTTCTAGGTCCAAGGGTTTGGGCTGGGCGTTGATGAGTCAGTCTGTCAGGACTTCTCTTTTTATTTATATAGATAGATAGAAGATCATTAATTTCGTATTGCTACAGGAACTAAAGTTTTATACTGGCCATGGTCTATATTCTATTTCTGTGCGAAATTACGTAAGACTTTTTTGCGTGATTGAAAATGACAAACTGCCAAAAAAAATCAGGAACTTTCACACTGTAAGCAAACAGCTTCTTTCGTAATTTATCATTGGCATCTTTCATCAATCTAGAAGTGAACAGAGATGTGGATATATTAATTTAATCAAACACAAGTTATGAAAAGGAACTACGTAATGTCCTAGGTAAAATAAAATAAAGGTTACCCTACTTAGAAAGAGAGGGTCAGCCCACAGAGAGCGAGATAGCGATGCATAAGTTTTGCTTCAAGTAGGTATTCGAAGTGTGGTCTCCATATTTATCTATAACTTCATGAACTAAACGCATTAGCTGGGTTGCCATCAGCAAAATATTGCCATGACTAAATAGAAATTTGAATGTGGGTGTTTATTTTGTAACTTACTTCTAAGATTTCGGTGATATTGAGAATTTTATAAATTCAGGCGAAGATTAGGCGACTAGGTGAAGTTAGGGAACGGTATGTTATCCTTCCCGGAGTCCGGACACATTTTTTAGGGTTCCGTAGTCAACTAGGAACCCTTATAGTTTCGCCATGTCTGTCTGTCTGTCTGTCTGTCCGTCTGTCCGTCCTCGCTTAATCTCTGTGACCGTTAGCACTAGAAAGCTGAAATTTGGTACCAATATGTGTATCAATCACGCCGACAAAGTGCTAAAATAAAAATTGGAAAAAAATGTTTTATTAGGGTAGCCCCCCTATATGTAAAGTGGGAAGTGTTTTTTTTTTTAATTTTAACCCTAACGTGTGATATATTGTTGGAAAGGTATTTAAAAATGAATAGGGGTTTACTAAAATCATTTTTTGATAATGTCAATAATTTCGGAAATAATCGCTCCAAAAGTAAAAAATAAAGCGTCCCCCCCCCTCTAACTTTTGAACCATAAGTTTAGAAAATACGAAAAAAATCTGAAAAGTAGAACTTTATAAGGACTTTCTAGGAAAATTATTTTGAACTTGGATGGAAACAACAGATGGAAACTGCAGTTAACCATTATAATTTGGTCCCTGAATCGTATGAGCGCCTATACAATCCAGAGGTCAAGTTTCATTGGCCCGTATTTCAAACAAAAAAAGAATTATTACTACGGAACCCTACACTGAGCGTGGCCCGACACGCTCTTGGCCGGTTTTTGTCAAACTGGTTTCGTCTGTAATCCTTACGCTGGTTCATGCTAATCGCTAATTTATAATTGTAAAGGAGGTCATGTTATATTGGATAACAGCTTGATGTGTCGCAGTGCGAGTGCGACCCACAACCGACTGGTCTAATTTAGGCAGCAAATAACGTATTGCGTAGGTTGAATGCCCGTAATTGTACTCGCTAGCTACAAAAAAATAATCAATATATTTTATAATGCTATTGCTATCACCATACTCATTATTGAAGTTGAACAAAACAAAATCCGATCTAAATGCCCCAAGGACGTTATATACAATAAATGCCCATACATTTTTGTACATTACGTATGAAATAAATATTTTTTTATCTGTAGTTGTGATTGAATGATTGCCAGATGCAAATATGCTTAGCTCTATGCCTCGTTTCTCAGCAAATTATAATTCTTTGAAAAACAGAGAGATGAAGCAATAACCCTCCTTTTGGGCTTCGCCGCAGTCGGGTAAAAATAAGTAAAAGTTCTAAGTAGGTACTTAACACAAAAAAAATAGTAGATTGTTATACTAGGGTCGAAAGGAATCAATTCCCATACGAGGTATTTAGACGCCCGAGCGAAGTGAGGGCGGCTATAGTCCGAGTAGGAATTGATGTCTTTCACCCGTGTTAAGCACTCTACTTTTCATTTCGAATATAAGGAAAGTAAAAAATAGTAGTTTTTCTAAAAAAAATATTGAAAATAATAACATGGTACCTATTTAAAATTAATTGAGAAATTTGAACAATTTGTGAAATGTAAAGTTACATTTTCGTTTGGAATATTTACGCTGTTTGATATGTTATGTGTTTGGCTGTGCTGAATTTCTGTAAAAGTAGGAGACTCCATTATTTGATTAGACGGTGGAATCCATGGCGCAGACTCCCTTGAAGTAGTTGGTTGAGGCGAAGTGGGGCGCGAATTTATAGTCTCAGTTAATTTGTTTGAAATTTTAGTTTTATTTTGGACAGAATCCTCAATGTAGCCTTCCGCGACTGTGCTGGATTTCCATCCTCCATGTCTTTTTAACATTGTCAAGTTCGCCCCAGAATCGGCTAATAGTGTCGCTGACGTTCTTCTGTAGCAATGCCCGGTATACTGTTCACAGTTTGGCAAATTCAAATATGTTGCTATTTGCTTCGGCATACCTGAGATTTTATTTTTACCGATCACTTGTATAAAGCATTTTCCCTTTTGGTAGTTGAGAAAAAAGCGATCCGTTTTTATGTCATTAGGTCTGAGTTTTTGATATTTCTTTACTATTTGTGTAAACTCTTCTCGTACAACAAACGTAGGTACGCTCAATATTTGTTTTTGTTTTAGTTAATTTTACGAGTAATAACTGGCCGTGATTTTCAAAGTCGTTAATTGTTAAATTAGTGAGTTCACTGCTTCTGCAGGCGCCGCTTATACCAAGTATTAATACCACCTGTGAAAAATGATTTTATTTTCTTATCTGCTCGCCACTTCATAAAGTCATTGTATGTATTTATTTAAGTATCTTTCCTTTGAAATTTCTGGCAAAAGATTTTCGTTATCTGTATTGGCTTCGTCTCTAACAGAATCTGGGGTCAACATTTCAGAATCACTTGAACTCATTTTTAATAAGCTATAACTACGTACTCTGTTCTATTACCGTGATTTCGATAACGCTTAAAGAGTTAGAATCCCGCCAAATTATATAGGTAGTCTATTTAAAATTTTAAATATGGAACACACCGCGTCCCTGCCGCGGGCGGACCCGCTTAGTTTATTTTTTTTTAATTCATACTGGCTGTTTAAACACTCACAACACAGCAGCATTTTTTTGCGGCCGACCGCTGCACCAAATTTAGTTCTATTTTTAAAATTGCTTCCCTCCCTAGGGAGGGAAGCAATTACTATGAGTCTTTCCCGCCCTAAGGTGGGAAGTAGCATTTGCCACCCGCTACTCGGATCAAACCAACACTACTTTCCGAGTATGAGAAATGAAAACTAAATTTATTTAATCAACAGTAGGTTGTAACCTCTCTGGATAATATACGGTAATAGACCCATCCCGCACAACCACTTGCATTGCACCTTTCAGAATACTCGAAACAATTGATAGAGCTGTGCAGGTGGTCACGTATTATTGGTCTTGTCTTATGAGATCATCGACACCTAAAGAAGAAGAATCCAATTATATTAAATTTTAATAATCTTTTCAAACAAATGCTATGACTACGCATTTCTATAAAATATATAAACATGTAATTCAATAAACACATATAATTAATGAATATAATACGTTATGGCCAAGAAAATACTTTATAGCTACCAACTTAAAACCGATTTACACACTGGCAACACTGCAGTCGCTGTCACGCTGGCTGTGTCACAATTTGTCAAATAATGGTTCGTGAAAAATGACGAGCTACACGATTTTTGTTCAATAAAAAAATAATATTTAAATAATCGCGTGTTTATCACAATGACTGTTTGGCGAAAACTCGAAGATGGAGAAGTATACGCCATTGGTGAGTATTTCTGTTTAATTCCCGCTTATTTTTAATGAAAAGTGATGTATTGGTGTCGAATAGTAATCATGAAGTTTACCTCCCGCTGAGAGAAGATAAATATAAACATTGTATCAGACGTGCTATGTACTGCCTACAGCTTCAGTAACAGTTATCCTGTTAAAAACAGTCAACAATTCACGAGAACTAGGTTGTCTAAATGTCATTTACGATTACATTCTGTTGTCACTGGCCACTCCCCAAAGTTATGATTAAATAAGTCCATTGCTACCATAAGCATTTAATGCTTTACCGAACGACGAGGCTGTTATGTTTTTATTCGATCCTTTTTTATACAAATAATGTCAGTATTGTATTGATTAATGGTTTGTGCTGATTAACTATCATAGATAAAGTACTGGGCTTATAAATTCTTTTATTTATGTACCTAGTGTTTATCGTGTTTTCCTTATGTCATAGCAGATAAAGTATCTTACTTGACATTGGTATGAGTTTTTGATTAAAGGAAAATTGGGGATTGTATGTAAACATAAATTCATTATCGCTGCAATCACAAGTGATTAATTTAGCTTGGTTTAAATACTTTCATTAACAAGGTTATTTGTTTTAATTGGATCATTTATTGTTACTCTACTGGGCATAATTAATACTCTTTTGTATTGTTTATGTTTTGATAACTCTACGAGTTTCTCATCATTCTCGGTCACAATTCTGTCATACTATCTGCATAATTTTAAATATAATAAATTGCTACAAGCAAAGACACAATAAATAGGAAAACCATAACTCTTTAAATGGTTTTCCTATACATCGCCCGCGTCTTTGCTTGTAAAACTTTCAAATACTGGTTAGTAACAAATGTTAGTTTACCCCCTTGCCATATGCTTTCAAACTGCCCTTACTACAAAATTACATTTTTTTTTATGTAGGTCTATTAATAACATTCAGTTAGTACTCCATTTGTTTTTATTACATCTATTAGCAGCTACATGGATTTCAAGCCATGTGATTGGTGAATCTCGGTACAGGTTGTCTCCGCTCTGCTCCGCCTCAGTAAAACTGCAGCCTTAGTGATGTTGATCATGATCTGGCTCTTAGATCCATTCATTGAAAGTCCCACCTGAAGACTTGCTGTGATTGTTTTAAAATAACTAATCATCTAATTATATCAAACTCCTGCTCAATACAGGTTGTCAAAGAAGTATGTCAAGCATTATGAAATTCCAATTTATTCCCCCGGGTAAAATACTTGATAGTATAATAATGATGCATGTGCATAATAAAACATTGTAATGTGCAGTTTAAGGCCACATTAAATATGGCAGTGATTAGTCACACACTTAGCTACTGTCTTATATGAATACAAATACAAGGTGTACACCGTCCCTTTACCAAGCCATCTACCAAGCATTTCGTAGAGTTTACGGTATAAATCCTACTATTATTATAAACATGTCTGTGTGAATGTTTGCAAGTAACTGTTTTACGTAAAAACTGCTGAACTAATTAGGATAAAATTTGGTACACAGATAGCTTATAACCTGGATTAACACATAGGATAGTTTTTATCCCGATTTTATCTTCCCTTGGGATAATTTTCGAGTTGTAGCGGGCGAAGCCGCTGGCAACACCTAGTTGATTATATTATTTAATTCTTAGTATTTTCTTTTCTCTATTGACTGTCCCATTGGTCTAGTGGAGAGATTTAGAGATTTTCCATCAGTAACCTCTTAGTTGCATCCCTGTTTGAATTTGTGCCTTAGGTCGGAGGTTCAATTCCCAGCGAAGCCATGGAGTCTGGTACAACCCAGTTTCCAAGTTCTAATTACAACAAAGTTTTCAGTGTATTACGGATTAATTGGATTTGCCTCATAAATCACAAAATAATAATACTACCTATAGAAATTGGATGCTGCAGTAGGTATCAGTAAAACAAGGAAACTTTACAGGGAAATACATAATTATTCTGTGTACCCATCCCAGCATAATAACATCCTATGGAGTAATTATAAACTATTTATTAACGTTAATAGTATAGCAATGCCGGTTATTATTATTCCTTTATTCATCTTTTTAACAAATTGTTTACATTTATTTATAAATATATTTAAAAACATATAAATATAAAAAAAAACTGCTCACGGGCATCGAGAACAGGGTCCAAGCTACCGGCGGCGATCAGACGATTGACAGTGAATTTTGATGAATTTAATAAGTACATACTCAGTTTTTCTGCTGATCAGAAGATCTATCAGGTAGCTGATAAAACTTCCGGACTAGCCGTCCGTCATACCCTAATTTGGCTCACTGATGTGTATTATATCCAAATATAGAAACAACAAAATTATTCTTCGACCGTAATTATACCGATCTATGCCTGACCTCCAAATCGAAAACCTGTTTAATCTGTAAACAAATTCGGCCTTCGTCGCATGCTAACACCTACTAATTGAGATGCTTTACTGCACCTGCTATGTTTGTTCGACATTCTGATTGGCTGCCAAAGGTGCTTTAGAAAATCGAGACTTGGAAAGCAGAAAGTTGTCCTGTGCATGCGAGAAATAACGAAGCATCAGTAGTTTTACTAATGCGTACCTACTACACAAATTGATTCGGATCGGCCTGATTCGGTACGACTTTGCACAGCCAGGAGGCTAAATGAATATTCGATTTTGCGCTCCGGATATGCTAAATTCATTCCCTATTAGCTTCCCAAAACAACGTGTGTAGAAAAAAAAAAAATGAGGGCCCAAAAAGCGACTTCGCCAAATATATGAACATCATTTTCCTGGCTGAACCAAAATCTTCTTCTTCGATCTTCTCATAAAGCCTCCTTTCTATCCATATCATCTTAATATCGTCAAAATATTCGATAGTGTATGTTATTCGGTGCTCTAGAAAGAAAGAGATTTTTTAAAAGTATTTGTAGTTCACATTCATCAAACCTATGACCTAATAAGTGACCCTTGATTAAATAACCTACCAACCCAATTACCAAACTAGAACAAACTCGGAGCAGGTCGTTACTGACCTATAACTTGCAATTAACACAATATCAATAGAGATAGTTACCGCTAATCTTCACATTCAATCGTCACAGTAAGTCTTGATAGCGCGGGTCACGCAGTACAATTTAAATCTATTTCTAGTTCGTAAGGAACAAGGAACCGGGTTACTTTGTGGCCTTAATAATACTAGTTCTGTGGATTGCACTGTGATATGAAATATGTCGTGGCAGTGATAAGGAAGATTTAGTCTAGACTTGTGGGAAAATTGCGGAGTGGAAAAGTTTTGAGAGGTTAGAATAAGTGTCGATCTTCATCTTCCTGCGCTTGTACCATTCTAATTGGGGTCGGCGCATCAATTTCTCTTCTTCCATTCTCCCTTGTAAGACGTTACGGCATCATTAACTCCTTTCTCTTTAATATCATTCCTCACACAATCCATCCATTTTTTCTTTGGCCTTTCTCTCTCTCCATCAAGACTAATATCCATGACTTCTATCGTCACATGTGTTTCATACCTTCTCATTACATGCCCATACTAAGATAAGAGTAAAATAAAATAAGTGTCGATGATGAGGTATTTACGAGTTGTAAAAGTCAGTCGTTTTAAAATTCATGTCTTCTCTCTTCTTCTTCTTCTTCTTCAACCTTTCACCACCCAATGCTGAGTGTAGGTCTCTTCTAATGCACGCCATTCTTCTCGGTTTTGTGCATCCAGTCCTTACCGGCCACTCCAACAAGGTCGTCGGTCCAACGCATCGGTTGCCTGCCTACATTTCTATGCCCTACTCTAGGCCTCCACTCAAGCGCCCGACTACCCCACCTGTTGTCATGTCTACGGGATATATGGCCCGCCCACTTCCATTTTCTGCTAGCGATCACATGGGCTATGTCGATCAACTTTGTTCTCTTCCGGATCTCTGTGTTAAAATTCATGTATTCAGTTGTATCTGGTCAGACTGAAGCCGATAAAAAAACAGTTGGTAAAAGGTTAGGCAGATAATATAATAATAATATTCCACAACTATCACACAACGCCATCTAGTCCCAAGCTAAGCAGAGCTTGTGTTATGGGTACTAGACAACTGATAAACATACTTATATATTTGCTAAATACATGCATATTATAGATAAATTACACCCAGACACAGAACAAATGATCGTGCTCATCACACAAACATTTGTCCTGGGTGGGAATCGAACCCACGACCTCCGGCATAGCAGTTAGGGTCACTAACCACTAGACCAACAGGCCAGTCCATGAGATGATGACCTCTATGTTACAGACGATTAAAGCTCTGATGAAGGAATGTTGCGCCGACTTAATTGTGATAGATTGGAGCGCCATTGACTCTACTGAATGATGATAGCCTTTTAAAATCAAGGTCCTTCTGGATCGCGATATAATAATAGGTAGGTATGCTGACTATTGCAGAACACTAGTAAAGTCGAGTACAAGTTATTCACGATTGATATTTTTTTTTATTGCAAAATGGGCTTGCTCTTGCCCTCGATCGCGCCTGATGGGAAGCGATGGATAAGGTCTATGATAAAACGAGCGTGCCCAGAAGATGCCTATTCACCCTTGCTTTGAAGGCCACTCATTAATTACTTCTTAATTTGTTCCGTGTAATTTTAGTGGTATATTGATAATTGACGGTTGTAATTAATGCACTTGAGTTCGAGTACAAATGAACTACAAACACTTCTATTCGATAGCACTCAAACTTCTGGTTAGTGATATAGGTAATTCGACAAATTCCATGAAGTTTCACGTTTTATCCACTTGAGTGCTTCGCGTCTAGTCTAATAATATATAAAAGAAAGTCGTGTTAGTTACACCATTTATAACTCAAGAACGGCTGGCCGGATTTAGATGAAAATTGGTAGGGAGGTAGCTAAGAACCAGGAGAAGGACATAGGATACTTTTTTTTTTTTTTTTTTTTTTTTTTTTTAGGTAGGGTAGTAGGTAGGTAGGTAGGTAGGGTAGTAGGTAGGTAGGGTAGTAGGTAGGTAGGGTAGTAGGTAGGTAGGGTAGTAGGTAGGTAGGGTAGTAGGTAGGTAGGGTAGTAGGTAGGTAGGGTAGTAGGTAGGTAGGGTAGTAGGTAGGCAGGTAGGGTAGTAGGTAGGTAGGGTAGTAGGTAGGTAGGGTAGTAGGTAGGTAGGTAGGGTAGTAGGTAGGTAGGTAGGGTAGTAGGTAGGGTAGTAGGTAGGGTAGTAGGTAGGGTAGTAGGTAGGGTAGTAGGTAGGGTAGTAGGTAGGGTAGTAGGTAGGGTAGTAGGTAGGGTAGTAGGTAGGGTAGTAGGTAGGGTAGTAGGTAGGGTAGTAGGTAGGGTAGTAGGTAGGGTAGTAGGTAGGGTAGTAGGTAGGGTAGTAGGTAGGGTAGTAGGTAGGGTAGTAGGTAGGGTAGTAGGTAGGGTAGTAGGTAGGGTAGTAGGTAGGGTAGTAGGTAGGGTAGTAGGTAGGGTAGTAGGTAGGGTAGTAGGTTGGGTAGTAGGTTGGGTAGTAGGTAGGGTAGTAGGTAGGAATAATCTATATTATGTGACGCAGACGAAGTTGCGCGGGTCAGCTAGTAGAATAATAGAATTGCGAACTTCTTGCTGAAACAAGTCACAATCGGATCTCCAAAATCACTCGGTTTTTAACTTTGGTCCCTTTGGAACCGTTTTATCGGTTGATATTGCTTTGCCTGAATACATCGTGTGCTAATTATTGTTATCGACGAATATCATAATATTTCTGCCCTTATCATATATTTTGGGGACAGCGCAACGGTAGTCTTCTGCCATACAAATGCATCAACCGCCATCTCTTTTCTGTCTACATCATCTTTAAAAAAATCCCACTTTCTTTTCTTTGATCTATCTTCTTTGGGTGCCAAAGCCACGCAGTCTGGAACACTTCCAGTAAAACTGTCTAGCCAGGTTGGTTCTGAGACATACGTTCGATAATGTCGAGGTCAGGTATGATATTAGCAGTGACATCGTCACTTTGTCTGGTCCACTCTCGCATATTCCCGCCCACACCGCGCAAAATCCGCGACATATTTTACGGGAATGCGTGCGAGGATGCCAGATGTACTCAATTACTTAGTAGCCTTATATTATTACATCGGATCCTCGACTGGTTATATGTATTTACAGACCTTTCCGGTGTAGCCTGACATAATATGTTACCTCCTTATTCATTTTGTCGGAGATTTCATTTTGAATGTGAAACATAAACTTCTTGATTCTCAAATAGGTGCTTCGGCATCTCGTCTCGAAAACTTAGTTTCAAGATACAGGGATTGGTTTACACAGTACTGAATTTTGGATTTGCGCTGATAAGAATAATAATTAGATTATTACCAGTGGATACAGCAAGGTCCCATAATATATATTTTTTAAATATTATAGCTAGAACCTATGGCGCAAGTACTCATATTCGCACATGTCCCTACATGCCAATCGACGCATTCGGTCCCCTTCCGTCACCTGAGGAAGTCCAATTATGTCTGTCAAAACATCACTCCGCCAATAATGTCCTCCAATCAGCAATTCGCCGTAATAAAATGATTCAATTGATTTTCGTGCCCATTGCTCATTCGCAAGAGTCCCATGTGAACAACGTTATTATGTTTTTGTTCAACATTTGGGATGCTACTTGCGTTTTTTTGGACTTATGATGATGACACACATTTAATGGAGTGGTCGCAAAAAGTTTCCGTTACTTCGAGAGCTGTGATGCTAAAAATATCAATCCGGTTTAGTGTTACATTAGCAATAACAATTGCATCGGATCTCGATTGCCAAAACTTCAAATATTTATATTAAAATCTGGTCCATCAAGTAAACTTCTAGTGGGTTTTTCATCAGGACCGCGCCGGTGCTATCTATATTTTTGATAAAGAGGTTATTGTTTGCCTTTACATCCTAATTACATTGTAACGCAACCAGCCATTCGAAACTCCCCAAATTATACTGAAAGTGCACTGAATAGTTTACAACTCAATTCACTATCCATAAATTAACTTCGGCTCGTAAACGAAACACTAATTACACCGAACAATGTGCCCGATGATCCATAAAATGGAACCTGTACCATTTGTACCATTAACGCTGTCATCCGAAAACGCTCTATACCAGGTGGGTCTCTAGTATAGCAGTGTCTCATTACATGAAGTATCGGTGACATATGCATGGATCTGATGTCTGATAGATTTATAAGTCGCTTAGACGCGCCGTTTTATCGACGAGCTCATAAAATTGATAGATTCAGGGTACCCTAGATAAGTGCTTCCATAGAGATTTACTGTTTTTGCTGGGGTGGAACTTGGGTAAAGAATTTTAAGTCTGAGAGATTTTATTACGGGATCTTAGTTTATTAAAAAGGTTTCTATAAAGTCGAAGTATCTTCATTTCTTGTTGAATTCTTTGAACTTCGGGCATTTAGAAAGTTCACAACTTTTTACACGACTGCCAAAGTTCAGAACTCAATTTAGCAGACTTAATTTGAGCGTATCATCAAATCAAATAGGTTCTTTCACTGCTTATTGAAATCGACGGGTAATCTCAATCACAATAGTCCTTTAGTTATACAATTACCCGAACAAATGTATTTCAATTGTTACATGATTAGGTTGGTCTACTGATTTATCAATAAAGCAAATATTTCCGTTGTAGATGTAATTCCGTTCGTTATGTTTTCTAGAAGATGCGAACTTTTTGGAACTTAAACATTTCTTAATGTTTAAGGAATACACGTTCCAAAACTACAGAACAGTTGAAAGGAAATCGACTGTCGGAGTATGGCTGTATACGCTAAGGAGGGACGAATCGCATGTAGGTAACTAAAAGAGTGATGAATATAAATGTTGATGGGAAGGATGTAGAGAGAGGAAGACCAAAGAAATGATGAATGGATTGTGTGAGGAATGATATTAAGGGAAAAAAGGAGTAACTGATAGCGTGACGATTGACAGGGAAGAATGGATGAACGAAAACGTGTTGCACCGACCCGATAAAACATGGAACAAGAGTAGGAAGATGCTATTGAAGTTTCAAATCAAGAAAATAAACACAGTAAAGACTAGCCGAACTTCTGCTCTATATGCATCGTCATCAACATCATGTGTTCAAAGACACCCCAATAATTTTACCTAATGGCCACATGATCCTCGTCCATAGATTTCTGACCAGTTTTTTCATAGGCAAGCAATCAATAAACCGCGTCTATCCCGTCTAAACCGTTGCTAGATCTAACGCCCCCCGCATCAGCATTCATACCGCGCTCAAGTTGCGTTCAAACGCGATTTTGGTGCGCTCGCGCCTGTCTCGTCTTACGTGACTCACGCACATACCGCCCCTATTGTCCTGGATTAATTGTTTGTGTAAGTACAATGAATGTTAAACATTAACCTTTTCTTCATGTCTTATTAATATGTTTGGTTTTTTGCGCGTTTCTTTGCACAGGATGTGAATTGTTAACTCGGGATCTGGTTAATCTTTATGTCAATTTAATGAATTTGCGACGATTGCTGGTGGATGGATATTTTTAAGACTGTCGCGTAGTCGCGTTACTTAATTATTGTTACGACGGTCATCTAGAATCTTCGACAAACTTCGCTAATAACTGTGTAGTACCTAGAAAAGACGAGTAGGTACGAGTTTATTTTTTTAGGTATAGTTACATTGTGTTCAAGGTCAGCCGACGCGCGACGTCAGCGGCAATTGACATTGTAATTTCGACCGTATGCCGAGGGCGTAAAGTAACTTCTTCCTTGTCGGTTCTTTTATCTTTAAGTTTATTTTTTTGTTAATGTTTTTTGTAGATGCTTTCTTGAATAATAGAGAATTATCTCGAATATCTTTTGTTTGCTTGGGTATAAAAGGACCGATTGAGGACGAAGTGGGTCCAGTTCACTTTTAAGCGAGACAACGAAAGGTTCGAAGAGTTATCTAGTGCGACAAAGTGTTCAGTACTGTTGAAGTGATTGTGAGTAATAAATTTAATTCGTGTGTTTATTTGGTAGTGATTTTATTTATCCCATACCCAGCTCGTAACAATTTGGTGTCAGAAGTGGGATAAATAATGCCGATTCTACCGAAGGACGACACGGATAGTATCCGTACGAGGAGTCAGCGGCAGCAAGGTATGGACCAAAGGCGATTTGGAGACTCTCCGACTCAGACACCGGGCGGTGTCCAGCCTACGTCAGAGCCAGTCGCTGGCTCATCTGGCGTTTCTCCAGTATCAGCAGTGCCAGACATGTCTGCCTTAATGGCACTGCTGCAGGAACAGGGACGCCAGTTGCAAGAACAGTTGCGACGAGACAAGGAGGAACAGGCTCGCCAGTTGCAGGAGCAGCGGCAACAAGATAAGGAGGAACAAGCTCGCCTTCAAGAGGAGCAGGCTCGCCGTCAAGAAGAGCAGGCCCGTCGGTTGGAGGAGCAATTGCAACGGGACAAGGAGGAACAGGCACGCCGTCAAGAGGAACAGATGCTCCTGATAAAGGATCTACACGCATTAGTCGGCAAAGAGCTGAGCGTGATGAAGGAGCAGGTACAGCAGCACGACAACCGTATCGCAAAGGCCGAAATTCAGATCGCCGACGTGAAGAAGGCCTTGAGTGAAATTAAGGTTGGAGACGGGGCTGTGGCTTCGGTGATTGCTGCACCTTCAGTACGCGGGTTTAAAGTGCCGCCATTCGACGGAACATCTTCGTGGTCGGCCTATAAAATCCAATTTGAGGCCGTTATGAAGGCGAATGGGTGGACCAAAGGGCAAGCCATGACCGCGCTCACTTTGGGTCTCCGAGACCAGGCCCTTACCATTCTTGAGGCACTCGGGAAGGATGTGACCTATGAACAGCTGCTGGAGGCATTAGAGTCCAGATACGGCGACGCGCACCTGGAGCATGTTTTTCGTGCCAAGTTAAGGGATCGTGTTCAACAAAGTGCCGAGAACTTACAACAGTGGGCCTTGGAAGTTGAAACGATGGTTCGGAAAGCATACCGGTCTGCCCCTGCACTCATCGATGGAAATCTGGTACAGGTGTTCATTGACGGAATACGCGACTTGGAGGTTAGAGCTGCTGTGAGACTTGGGCATCATGAGACGCTGAAGAACGCCTTAGCACATGCTCTGGAAGTAGAAGCAGTGAGACAAGACCATCGAACACACTACGTCAGAGAAGTCGTGGCATCACCTACAGACGACCGTCCGCAAAAGTACAGCCCTAGGTGCTACGCTTGTGGAGAAAGTGGTCACCTACGACCAAATTGTAAAAAGCGACGCACACCGTGGGAAGACCAATCACAGCGGGAAAAGGCGACTGATATGACTGCCCAGCAACAGTGGAGAACTCGCGGTAACAATGATGAACTTTCAAGACCTTGGCGTGAAGACTGTATGCAGAGTTCCAGACAAGAAACTAAGGAAGTTGTGTCTGTGAGGAGGCTTAGAACAGATCTCAGCGACGAATGGAAGGAAACCATACAGCAGGCTCAGCAAAGTGACTCTGGTATCAAACCGATCTTCGAGTGGATCAAAGCTGGTGGTCCGAAGCCCAAGTGGAGTGATGTGGCTGCGATGAGTTCCATCACGAAGAGTTATTGGGCACAATGGAACAGTTTGGAGATCCAGGATGGAGTCTTGTGCCGTAAATGGGAAAACGCTCGAGGGGACAGCTGTCATCTACAAATGGTTGTCCCTAAAGCTAAGGTACCAGATGTTTTACGGCTCTACCATGATGGATGCTCAGGAGGACATATGGGGGTAAAAAGGACTCTTCTGAAGATCAGAGAGCGGTTTTACTGGATCCACTGTCGAGATGATGTGGAGGACTGGTGTCGCAAATGTACCAGCTGTGCGGCTGTGAAAGGACCCCACACTCGAAGCAGAGGTGCCTTAAAAGTTTACAACGTTGGAGCCCCCTGGGAGCGGATAGCACTGGACGTTGCGGGGCCATTTCCAGAAAGTGATAGCGGAAACAAGTACTTCATGGTTGTCATGGACTACTTCACCAAGTGGCCAGAAGTCTTCGCCATTCCTAACCAAGAAGCAACAACAGTCGCAGATAAATTGGTTCAGGAAGTCTTCTGTCGTTTTGGAGTACCCTTAGAAATTCACAGCGATCAAGGGAGGAATTTCGAATCGCAAGTTTTTCAGGAGACTTGTCGATTGATGGGTACCCACAAAACCAGAACCACCTCTTACCACCCACAATCTGATGGAATGGTGGAACGATTCAACCAGACGTTGGAGAGATATCTGGCAAAAGTTGTGGAAAACAGGCAAAGGGATTGGGACAAGCACATACAGCCGTTTCTTCTGTCCTATCGGAGTGCAGTTCACGAAAGTACGACTGTAACTCCAGCCTTCGCGAACTTTGGAAGGGAATTACGGTTGCCTGCAGATTTAATTACTGGAACTCCCCCTGATGTCCCACGCAGTGTAACGGATTACGCGAATGACCTGCGTAACAAGTTAAACGATGTGTATGAGCATATCAGGCAATCCGGACAACAGATGTCTGAGAAGATGAAGACTCGTTATGACCGGAAGGCAAACAGTCGTGGTTTCGACGAAAGTTCGCTGGTGTGGTTGCATAACCCAGTGCGGAGCAAGGGAAAGTCTCCGAAATTGCAAGCAAAATGGGATGGACCATACCGAGTTGTGACCAGGATCAACGATGTCACCTACAGAATACAGAAGGGTCCGCGAGGTGCGCCTAAGATTGTGCATGTAGACCGATTGGCGCGATATTACGGGACTAATGATGCTCGGGACGAGCATGTCTAAGGAGGGGGCAGTGTTACGACGGTCATCTAGAATCTTCGACAAACTTCGCTAATAACTGTGTAGTACCTAGAAAAGACGAGTAGGTACGAGTTTATTTTTTTAGGTATAGTTACATTGTGTTCAAGGTCAGCCGACGCGCGACGTCAGCGGCAATTGACATTGTAATTTCGACCGTATGCCGAGGGCGTAAAGTAACTTCTTCCTTGTCGGTTCTTTTATCTTTAAGTTTATTTTTTTGTTAATGTTTTTTGTAGATGCTTTCTTGAATAATAGAGAATTATCTCGAATATCTTTTGTTTGCTTGGGTATAAAAGGACCGATTGAGGACGAAGTGGGTCCAGTTCACTTTTAAGCGAGACAACGAAAGGTTCGAAGAGTTATCTAGTGCGACAAAGTGTTCAGTACTGTTGAAGTGATTGTGAGTAATAAAGAAGAACAGGCAAAAAAAACCCAGACCCGACAGAAAAGTAACATACCTCAGTTTTTTTGTTATTATTTATATAATCATATTATATAGTTTTTATATTCGAAATCAATGGCTAACACCAAAATATTGCCTTATGTTTTTGTTCAGGCTTTACACTAAAAAAGTACAAAATGCCTATACGTATCTACACAATTCGTAAATATAAATGTAACTAAATGACGTAGAAAAGTAAGTAGTTATGGGATGTATTAAAAAAAAAGAAAAAAAAAATACGAATACCTGTTATCGTAACGGTGATTAATGAACTTTTTAGTTCTCTAATCACCGATAGCTCGAACTGGCGTCAACGAATTAGTGGAATAATCCGATCTGAATCATCGAATATGACGATTTTAATTAATCCTATGTTGAGGGCGAATCCAGAAGGGCATGCTCTGACCCCAGTACCAGAGGCAAAAAGGAACGGGGTGGAATTTTTTAGTCAGTAAGAGTCTGACACGCCCTCTCGCTCCACCCAAGGGCAAGAGATATGTCATTAGATGATTTTAAACCACCTTAAAAAAAAATATCCTAAGTTGAATGTTGTACTCGGAGTTCAAAAATTATATAATACAGCTGTATCTACAGGTCTCCTGGATACATCCCATAACTATTTATAGTCATTTAGTTACATACATTACGAATTTTGTAGATAAGTAGGCATTTTGTATTTTTTTAGTGTAAACCCTGAACAAAAACATAAGGCAATATTTTGGTGTTAGCCATTGATTTCGAATATAAAAACTATATAATATGATTATATAAATAATAACAAAAAAACTGAGATATGTCACTTTTCTGTCGGGTCTGGGTTTTTTTTATATGGGACGTGACCGTTCTTCTTTAATTCGTGTGTTTATTTGGTAGTGATTTTATTTATCCCATACCCAGCTCGTAACATTATCATCATCAAGGTTGAAGTTATTTAATGGTTTGTTTGGTGTGATGTTATGATGATATTTTCTCATGCTTCAAGGATCTTTTGAGATAAATTGGCTCCCAGTCTCACGTCAATTCTCCGTGTGAGTTTGCTAAAGGGAATGCAACTGCTCCCATAAAGACTGATCAGGGAATTAGGAGTGTTTTTGCCTTCGACTGTACACATTCTCTTTATAGCTAAATTGTTTGGTATCGGGGAATGCAATTTTTCCCATAATACAGGGAATTAGGATTGTTTTTGCTTTCGACTGTACACATTCTCTTTATAGCTAAATTGTTTGGTATTGTTGTGCCAAATTGGAAAGCATTGCTATTACGCTCCATGTTGTCACAGGATACGTTAGCCATTTTGGCATCGTTTATTATGTCATAGTATTTGACGTGCCATTAGCATATGTTTTGCGAGTAACGGTCTGTTTGAATTTCGCGTTATGTTTACTTAATTTTTTTGTACCTACCATATTTGCGCTGGATTTGGTGTTGCCAGGAATATGGAATCATATAATTTTCTGTCATGTCATGTACCTACGATATTTTTTTTTCTTTCTTGCGTATTTGGCAAATATTTTGCGTAGAGTGGACAGTTCAGATAATATAATATGCTGGCTTCGATTATATTGCTTTAGATGACTTCAAGTACGTTCTAGGCTTTATAAATAGCTGGCCTTTCGCCAAGTTTTATAAGAGAAAAACTACGTTTAATTGTAAATAAGTAGGTATCTAAGACTGCTTTTTATAAACTTAGAAATCTACACAGGAAATGGTATTATTAAGTACTTAGGCATAAATAATGTGCTAGTATAATTATTACTGTAGGTCATGGCATATATTATGATAGGTATGGCTGTTGCTAGTCAAACACTACTTATCAGTTGAAGTTTACGTTTAATAGATCATTTATTATTAATAAATTATTATATTAGAAGGTGCTCGTGGCTAATAATAACAGCCGCTCGTATCAATCTCCAGGTTAAGCCGGGCTTGTCAAGGTTGGTCTGTGGTGACCATCCATTATATACCGAGTTTTTTTCCGTGGCTCGGAAAGCAATTTTAGCCGTTGGTCCCGACTGCCATTTGAACATCTTTGACAGTCGTTACAGGTAGTCAGTGGCCTGAAAGTCTGACAGCCAGTCTTACCAAGGGGTATCGTATTACCTAGTACTGACCGGAAGGTCTTCGGCAAGTGTGCAGGCTATGACCTATCCTAATTCAATTACTCATTCTCTACGACATGAATTCCTCAATTAATTTCAATTGTAGTCTACACAACTCGACTTCACCGTTTTAATCTCTGATTCGTTATTTAAGTAAGATAGTCTATACTATTGTAAACTTAAGAAACAGTCAGCAAAGAGGTAGTAGAACCATGGAGCAAGATAATCAGAGTAGAACCGGCCAACCAGGGAGGCAGCGGAAGTTCAGGCACCAGCACGTCAAACTACTACAATTTGTCGAATGTTTTTAATAGATTTTCAGCTTTATTGCTAAAACCGTAGATTCAAGGTTGCCATTGGGTACTACCGTCTATGCTTAAAACATAGACGGTAGCACAGCATGATGCACCTTTTTATGTTCCCGATCTCGGCTGACGGAAAGCGATGGATGTGATCTACGGTGGAACAAGCGTCCAAAGGAAAGCCTATCCACTTGCTTATAAAACTGACATGTTTTAGATGGAACGGAACACATATACCTATACCTCCAGATGAATCCATACTTAAGTTGTCTCTGGCAAGAGTCACTCGTTCACCATACACTGAGAAAAATTTCCTCTGCCGCACTACGTAAAATAAGGACAAAAATCGACCACCATGACGTGTGTAACCCGGTCCATTACGCGTAAGTAGTCAGTCGTACGTAGTCGGCATACTGACGCTCATCATGGAGCGGGTTACGTAATTTACTCGTGGTCGATTTTTGTACGTACGTACGTAGCCCGACATCCGGCTACGTAATACGTAGTGCGCAAGTCGCACCGAATACTCCTGAAACTACGACTGCAACACCCGTATACTATTGTTGCGGGCACAGTAGAACGCGGTGAACCTTACGTGTGTACCATGGCGGCTTACGTACGATACTGTAGCGGGCATAGTAAATAATGATGAGCCATATGTGTGCACCGCGGTGGCATACGCACTATACTGTGGCGGACACAGTAAAACACGGTGAGCCGTACGTGTGTACCACGGCGGCATACGTACGATACTGTAGCGGGCATAGTAAATAATGATGAGCCATATGTGTGCACCGCGGCGGCATATGTACGATATGGTGGCGGACACAGTAAAACACGGTGAGCCGAACGTGTGTACCACGGCGGCATACGTACGGCACTGTAGTGGGCACAGTAAATAATGGTGAGCCATATGTGTGCACCGCGGTGGCATACGTACAATACTGTGTCCGCCACAGTAAATCACGATGAGCCGTATGTGTGCACCGCGGTGGCATACGTACAATACTGTGGCGGACACAGTAAATCACGATGAGCCGTACGTGTGTACCACGGCGGCATACGTACGATACTGTGGCGGACACAGTAAATCACGATGAGCCGTACGTGTGTACCACGGCGGCATACGTACGATACTGTAGCGGGCATAGTAAATAATGATGAGCTATATGTGTGCACCGCTGTGGCATACGTACAATACTGTGGCGGACACAGTAAAACACGGTGAGCCGTACGTGTGTACCACGGCGGCATACGTACGATACTGTGGCGGACACAGTAAATCACGATGAGCCGTACGTATGTACCACGGCGGCATACGTACGATACTGTAGCGGGTATAGTAAATAATGATGAGCCGTATGTGTGCACCGCGGTGGCATACGTACAATACTGTGGCGGACACAGTTAATCACGATGAGCCGTACGTGTGTACCACGGCGGCATACGTACGATACTGTAGCGGGCATAGTAAATAATGATGAGCCATATGTGTGCACCGCGGCGGCATACGTACGATACTGTGGCGGACACAGTAAAACACGGTGAGGCGTACGTGTGTACCACGGCGGCATACGTACGACACTGTAGTGGGCACAGTAAATAATGGTGAGCCATATGTGTGTACCACGGCGGCATACGTACAATACTGTGGCGAACACAGTAAAACACGGTGAGCTGTACGTGTGTACCACGGCGGCATACGTACGATACTGTGGCGGACACAGTAAATAATGGTGAGCCATATGTGTGTACCACGGCGGCATACGTACAATACTGTGGCGGACACAGTAAAGCACGGTGAGCCGTACGTGTGTATCACGGCGGCATACGTACGATACTGTGGCGGACACAGTGAAGCACGGTGAGACATACGTGTACACCACGGCGGCATACTTACGATACTATGGCGGACACGGTGAATCATGGTGCGTCATACGTGTGCAGCATGGCGGCATACGTAGGATACTGTGGCAGGCACAGTAAAGCATGATGTATCAGACGTATTTACTGTCGTAGTAGAGGTAAGGTACCGTTGCCAGTACAGTAAGGCATGATGAACCGTGCGTATGTACCACGGCAGTGTACGTACGATACTGGTGCGGGACCAGTAAAGCACGGTGAACCATACTTATGTACCACGCTAGCGTACGTACGATACTGCTGCGGGTATAGTAAGGCATGGTGCACTATACGTGTTACGTATGGCACACCATGCCTTACGATAGTCGCACCAGTATTTTCCTTATGCTGGCGCATGGTACATACAAAGGTGCTCAGATACTTATTTTGAATATTGAACACTCAAAGTCAATTAAATTTTGTAGAAATGTATAGTTTAAATACTGCAGGGAGTTTTGAATAAAAATATGAAAACCCCCTGCAATATTTAAACTATACATTTTTACGAAAATGTAATAAACCACAGACCTAGATATTAGTTTCTCGATCGTGTCTACAAAATTTCATTGACTTTCGAGTGTTTAATATTCAAAATCAGTATCTGAACACATTTGTATGTACCATGCGCCAGCAAGGAAAATACAGGTGCGAGTATCGTAAGGCATAGTGTGCCATACGTAACACGTATAGTGCACCATGCCTTACTATACCCGCAGCAGTATCGTACGTACGCTAGCATGGTACAATAAGTATGGTTCGAAGGAACTCCTCAAATATTTTACGCAAACGGCTCGCGTGCTACATCGCCCGGTTCTTGAGCAGGCGGTCGAGCGATGCGGGGCAGAGGGGATGGGACGGGGCAAGGAAAGAAATAGTGTAAAGGGCAATTCTAAGTAAATAGACATAAAAGATTCATATTATTTATTTTTTTGAATGATCTTGTTGGTAACGTCGGCTTCAAAAGCAGCTTGCGATATATAGCCGTCGCATACCTCTGCTCTGGATGGCTTCCACGCTGGCTTTCCTTTCATTTTCCGTGCAGGTGAAATGTTGATGACATAAGCCAGCAACATCAAAGCCACATTGCTAGACGTCTCTGGTTCATCTTCTGTATTCAAAGAAAAAAAAAGATTCGGTTAATTTTGGGACTTAATTTTACGAAGGTTTAACCTTCAACTAAAATAATAATAAAAAAAACACTATGGACGTCATTTTTTCAATACATATAATATGCTCAGGGGGAAGTCACAAATCTGTGCGATTTCTAGAATGGGCGGGGACTGAGACCCCACTTCATAGTTAAAGGTTAAATAATAAGAACTAATATTAGAGCAAAACTTCTTACCCGTCAATCAGTGCAACTATATTTGCTATTTTTGTTCTCGTGTCTTGGTCTCTAATTTTTCGTAATTTTAATTAAGCATATTTTATAATTTCTTCTTTTTTGAGGGTGATGGAGGAAAATAATTTGTTTTCCTTTCCCGGATATAGACGACTGAAATCGTTCATTAGCTGAAAAAAAGAATACAATAAATGTACGGTATGTTATTTCCACTGGTGAGAAAGGTCCGGATCGCTACCACAGAGGTTATTGGGTTGTTGAGCGAGAACTAGAATAGCTTGTCTTGTTTTAGTGCCTGCACAATATCTCGTTCTGCTATGTCGGCAGCGCGCGAGTGTTGCAAGTGACTAGAGTCTGTGCGAAAAGAGAAGAATCGTGGCAGATACGGGAACTAACATTATGAATTTTACATGGCAATCGAAATTCAGACACTTGTCTTATAACCCCTCGTTTTCACCAAAGTATAAAATACATGTATTTTACAAATTGAATGCAATGTTTTCGTTTTTGCATGTATTAAATATGTTGTAGGTATACAAAACATGTTATGAAACTATATTAGGTACATGTATAAAACTTGTTGTAAGTATACAGAACTTGTTGGAAGTTTTGACGACACGGTTCGCGCAGTGGCTAAGCTATTGGACTGCTGCGCTACGTGTCGCGGGCTCGATCCCCGCACGGAACAAGTATTTGTATGGCCTACAGATAGTTGTTTCGGGTCTGGGCGTGTTTGTGTATGTGAGTTTTAATGTTTGTAAACGCACCCACGATACAGGAGAAATTCCTAGTGTAGGGCAACGTTTTAAAAAAAAAAAAAAAACTTGTACCTATGTAACTTGTTGGTTGAAAACTTCTAGTCGCTTACATGTTTATGATCTCATGTACAGAAATTGCAATAAAATAAACAATAATTGTCTAAACCACGTTTGTATTTTGTAGGTGAGAACGCTTTCAATGTATCAGACGAGTTAATACATGTCACAGACTTCAACGTAAACGCAAATGTGTTTTATACTTGTAAAAAAAAATACTTGTTGGCTACACAGTTGAACGAAGTAATGATTGAGACAGTTTTGACAAGAGTATTCTACAAGTTTTTTTTTTACATAATCCTTGTGGTTTTTATTAGAAAAGCCACAAGGATTATGGTAAAAAATAAGCGGCTGCGGTATATGCTTACCAAGGTATAGCCTTGCGATTGTTTTAAGGCTGGGAAATTCTTGAAGTAATCCGCTATATCACCTTTTCCACATTGGATGCGATTTAGGCGGTGATCTGCAGTTTCTGCCCACTTTTCTTCAACAGATTTCCATGGATCAACATTGTTTTTCAGCCATAGTAATGTTTCTTCATAGACAGCACCTGTAATTTATATGTGTATATTATTATGGTGGGATGAGTCAACAAAAGGAAGGGCACTATAGTACCTACAGTCGCCCGTGGTACATTTAAATCACGAAAAAGGTGATTATTTGCTTACCACTTTCCACAAATTCCAGGCTATAAAATAATGTCATCATCTGTGATAGTTGGCGTGGATCTGAGCGATTATCTGGACGACTTCGAGGATGAACGGCTAGTTCTCGGCAACTGTCCACTTTCTCGCAACTTTCTTCTTCGAGCTATATAGCTCTCGTAGAGCTTTCCACTAGCATTTTTTTAGCTACTGATAAATATGCAGAATAATACACCACAACGCATTCCTTGTGGAATATTTCCACAATTTCGGTAGCTAGTTTATAACATTCTTCACTGGAAATTTTCTTTGCACAATTGTTTTCAAGTTGGTGGTGTATTAGCAGCTGGCTCAATTTCCTTCGGGAACCCTCCGTGAGTAAGCCTCCTTTTCCCTCTTTGAGTATTGCTCTGCCGTTTAAACTTTCCTGTATGAAAAACACAAACAATAAGTTGTTGAACAAATTGTTAAATGAATGAGTAAATGGTCCAGTTGGAGTATAGCCTTCGGGGCTCTATGAGCAGTCAATAAACCAAAAAAAAAATTGAATTGTAATTTTTTTTTCGATTACCGATGATCCCTCCTTTTTTGCTCCTATTTGTAATTAAGGATACCCATAAAAACAATTTAGGCT
Source organism: Diarsia mendica (assembly GCA_949316265.1). Taxonomy (NCBI): domain Eukaryota; kingdom Metazoa; phylum Arthropoda; class Insecta; order Lepidoptera; family Noctuidae; genus Diarsia; species Diarsia mendica. Next base: position 17,448,273 of record OX438909.1, on the reverse strand, counting down.
TTGTACACTTTTTTCGTAAAATGCATATTTTTCAAGTAATTTAACTTTGAAGATTTTCTCTGCCAGTCACAGCGATGGCTTGGTATTGGCCTTGTCTAAACAGTTTTTAGGGTTCCGTACCTCAAAAGAAAAACGGAACCCCTTATAGGATCACTCGAGTGTCAGTCTGTCTGTCCGTCTATCACAGCCATTTACTCTGGAACCACTGGACCGATCGAGTTGAAATTGATCGTACTGTACAAGGCCTAAACTTTTCAAAAAAATACAATAAATAGTTCTTTGCCTAATAGATTACAGGAAAACCTATAAGAAAGCCATAACAACAACCAATAAATTTAAAAAAAATAAAGGGGATCGCCTACTACGATGGTGCGGAACCCTCCGAGTCCGACTCGCACTTGGCCAGTTTTTCAAGCCAAGCCACAACGCTGGCGAGAATAGAGCGCCCGTCTATTTTTCAAGCCAGAGAGACTGGCAGCCAGCGATGGCCTTGTGTAAACAATGCTTTTGGTCCATATCACAAACATAAAGTACCTACCAAATTAAGCTACAAAATGAAAAATTAAGTGAGCACCAAAAAAGGGTAGGGCCGCCTGTCAGTATTGTATTACAATTACTGTAAACTATGTAAAAATGGACCTAGCAGGTTAACGAATTATGCCCACGAAATACGTTTTGTTATCAACCTGAGTAATGTTATGATTAAGAGTAACTCACAGTGTTAATATCTCCAATAGTACAATCTGTAGAGATGTTTGCATTAACACTGACATCAGTGTCCCGTACAGCGTTTTGAGTTGAGTCGTTTAGCTCAGCATTCTTAATTTCAAGGTTCTAGAAAAATAATTTAAAAGCTTTATTACAGTACGATCAAATTATCTTGACAGGTCTGAACATAGGCTCTGCGAACTTGGCTTTTGTGAAGAAAACTGTTATTGTCAGTTAAACCAATACCTATACGGTCAGAAAATATCTAATTTGTATACTTACAGTGAGAAATACAAATAAAATAAATATCAAAACACTTGACATTAGTTGTAACAAAATAACCTACACGAAGTTCGGACTTGCCAAGATAATTTGATTGCACTGTACAATGCATTACAAAAGTATGCGGCATCGGTCCAAGAGAAAAAAACAAAGAAAACATTTTTATTAGCTAAAATACAAGTAGGTAAACAAGTAGGTACTTACATTGACACCGGTCGCTTTTTGATGTTGCGGTAGCCAATTTTTAAATTTTATTCTGGGGCCAATCTTTGGAATCAGTTTCAGTTCTTTCTTTCAAAATTTCATCGTTTAACAGAATGGCAGTTTCAAGCGTTGTTATATGATTGTCTGAAAAATACAAATACAAACATGTACAAAACTTGTTATGTAGGTATGTACTACATAAAATTGCCTATCATGTTCAGACGGAAAACCAGGGGACCGCCCCGAACCGTCAGGTTCGGGGCGGTCCCCTGGTTTTCAACAAAAAAAAACCTTTCAAAAACCCTTTGTCCACCTAAGCTCCACATTAATTTCGAGTTGGCGCCAAAGTTTGTATGGCGCCGCCTGTAGGTAAACTGTTGAGGACCTCTTGGAACTGACTTCACTACAACATAACAGGGATCTGGAGTTGATCTAATGATGGAGACGCCATCATCAGATCCGTGAGTTGAGGTGTCATCATACATCATACATGTTTGGTTAATTTCAACAGAATCGGTTCACAATTGGAAACTTAGTAGGAAAATTATCAATAATCAATAGAAACAAAACCTAAACCCTACCTAAACTTGTCAAAAATACGTCTGTCTGTTGTTTGTGGGTGAAAAAGCTATCAAACAAGTTCAAACATGCCACACACCAGAGAAAAAAAATCTTGACTACTTAAATAAAACCAAGAAACTGGCTTACCTACCTTCAAGGAATGGTATTATTTCATCTAAACCGGCGTTAAATATCTCTTCCATAAATTCCATGATGGCTACGCTACGCTCCGACGCGCACAGAATCACTCCGATTAACAATGCAGACAGAAACAGAATCAGAATTCAGACTGCCGCTACGGTTGACCAAAACGGTTGACCGCTGGTCACACAATGCCGCGAGGGTCCGCCTGGCGCCCGCGCCGGTGGGCGGGGCGTCACCGGCTGGCACATTACCATATTTGGTAACGAACGTTTCGTTTCGTGAGCGATGTCTTTTTTTTTTCTTACCCTTGCGGGAAGGCAAAGGTAAAGCACATGCAGCCTGATCTTATGTTATTGATTAAAATATTTTGTAATCAAAGGCAAAATAAAAAGTCTTTTATTTACATAAACATTCGTCTCAGAGACGCACTTTTAAAGATATCGTTATTTATGATTTTGTCAATAAAAGAAAAATTATAAATTATTTTATTGTTTAACTTCTATAGCGAGCTGTTTAAAACTCATGAGATAAAACAAAAATACACATTCTGATCATTCCAGACACATCAGGCCACGGTGGTCCATACCACGGGCGTAGCCAGGTTTTAGATTCGGGGGGGGGTTCAGGAAAATAAAACGACTAAATGTGCCTGCAGTGCCGTAAATAGCCTTTTCTGCGCCCTGTGCTTGTTGCATGGTGGAACAATTAATTATCTAATATTTTGGAAGAAAAATAGAACTGATGTGGGCCATACACAGGGGCGGTCCCAGCCTACGATTTGAGGGGGGGGGGGGGGTCACAAAGAGCCGAACTTATGAAAACCAAAAGTTTACTTATGCAAACGTGCAGATGATCATCCTATGGTTTTGTGTGTCGATGCATGCAAGGAGTACCTACTTTGTCGAGCACCCAGTATTTAAACAGCCAATGTGAAAACCTTTGAAAGAAAAGAGAAATTGTATGAGCGAGCGCAGCGAGCTCGCTCATACAATATCTTTTTCACATATTTTAACATCCTCGGATAAATTTGATTCTTTTCATTCATTCACCTCGGATACGATGATCGCTTCAATTTCGGGGCGAAGGGGGAGGAGGTTTCCCGAGATGAGTTTGATTTCAAGCTCTAAATGAAGATAATGCCATAGGTAGCGAGCGAAGTGAGCTGGCCTTCGATTACGTTAGGGTCTTTTGGTGCTTTCATACAGAAATACGATTACACACAGTACCTAGGTAGTCGTTTTAGTCAAAGAGGTCAGAAAAATGATCAGATAGCCAGTAGCCTGGACCCAGCCCAGGGCGGGGTGGTCATGACGCCCATGACCACGTTTTATAATAGAGTAGTAGAAGATTCACGCGAAAATGACTGATATCGGTTACCTACGTCAAGGCACAATCGGACAATCTTCCGAAAATTGATGTGTTTATGATGGCCACGTATTTCGCATCAAATTCGGATTTTACGTCTACTGAAATAAAAGGAGTGAAAGCAACAAGGTAATTACACATTAATAGGTACTTATATTATGTATTCGATCTTCCACGACTTTGGATAGTTTTTACCTGTGTCAAGAAAAAGGGCATACTTAACCTTAAAATATGAATGAAAACTCAAAGGATGGAGGTTACGTGGCCTTGGCGCAAGGGCAAAGAAGGAACATGGGTTCGGTTTTTAGTCAGTAGAAGTCTGACACTCCCCTTCGCTCTGCCCAAGAGCGGGGGGGGGTCATTCGATGATTTTCCACCCACCAAAAAAAAAAAAAAAAGGATGGAGGTTATTTCATGAAAAAAAAACATTATATAGAGCATGTTTAAAGCATAGGCTGTTTTCTAACATGAACTTGATTCTCTACTTGAGCTGACAGCAATCAAAGGACTTTCATGAATTTTCTATGGTGTCATAATCGTGGGTTACGACTTTACGAGTAATACAATGCTTTTGTCAACAGTGAGAACAACTCTTAAATTTATTAAGACGAAGGATATGTGCAACATAGGTAGGTACCCAAGATGCAGCAACCTGTAAGCGGTGCTGAGTCAGCACAGGCTTCAACTAGCAGGGAAAGTTTTTTTCTGTTTTAATAAATCATATTAATAAAGAAGTTGGTGACACAGGCAACCAAATAATGAAGTATTATAATGAGCCCAGTGATATTGAAAAAATGTCCATACATTATTTGGGTAAGCATGATGCTGGAGGACAAACCGAAGACCCCACAAGAATTCATCGATTATTGCATGAAAGAAATGCATACAGAAGTGTGTAAGAAAACAGCACTGGCAATTGTGGTATGAGCTGCAGTATGCCAGAATTACTGCTTCTAAAGCTTATGAAGCTTCCCATTGCAAAGTTTTTGATGGGTCCTTAGTGGAAAGTATTATGGAAGCATCAAAATTACGGGACACGGATGCCATGAAAAGAGGCAGACAGTTTAGAGAATGAAGTTGTTAAAGTTGTAGAAAAAATGAAGAAAATAAAAATAAATAAATGTGGAATCATGTTAAGCCCTATAAATCCCATTATGGGTGCATCCCCTGATGGTGAAACTGATCATTACAGCATTGAGATTAAATGCCCTTCTTCTGAAAAATCAGTAAGCCGGTATATAAAAAACAACCAAATAACAGCAAAATGCATGGCACAAGTGCAGTTGCAAATTATCAAATAAAAATAAAGCTTTATTCTGCATAGCTCACACTGATTTTGAGGAATCAAAAAATGTCACTATTGTCACAGATAATACATATTATTATAATACTAGCGTACTATTGTGGAAGTTGAATACGACAAAGAATTGTGTGAAGAAGAGTTAATAAATAAATGTAAAAATTTTTGGGGTAAGTAATGCTATTTTTCCTGTATTATTGATGTAGAAATAAAACTAAAATTAAATAAATATACTTTTTATTACAGAATCTTGCATATTTATTAAACCACAAGCTATAATTATAAGTTCATCTATAATAGGGATCAAGTGCTGCAACCATATGAAGCATTTATAGGTATATGAACCATCTGAACTGCTGCAACCAGCTTCACAAAGGTTTTTCATTTCTGCATCTTCCGTGTGTATCTGAGATGAAGATGTACTTGCTTCTATAATATGATCAATTTGTGATAATTCAGTTAGCTTCGGAGTGCTACCACTTTGTTTAGCAGGTGGTGCAGATAAAGCTTCTTGAATTATTTCTAAATGTCTTCTTTTTTTGTAAGCTTGCCTGTCTGATGATGGCTGTGGTTCAGTATTCTTTTGACACTGAAATTTGTGAGGAAGGATGCCTTTCTTCAATCGTGAAACAGTTTTATATTTTTCTTGTAAATTCATTATTTTGTACTCAATATAATTAGCTGTATCTTCTTCTAACTGAAAATCAAACATAATAAATTAAAAAATGATATTATGGAAGTCTGTGATACATCTAGATTGCTTCAAGATTTTTAAACTAAATATTAGTTTGCAATTATTATTATCCTCCCGGTAGCGAAGAGGTTAATTTATTTTGAAAATCTAAAATTCACAAGATATCTAACTTAGTTTATAGTAAGTCTGAGTCAGTCAGTGGTCGATATTAAACCAAACCTTTGTACATAAAGCTTTTTTAAAAATTAGTTACCAATTAGAGGTTATATTGATGATCTTATCAAAGATTAGCAGATAAACAAACAAATTGTTCTTAAACTGAAATAAATACTTACGTCGAAATGGTCTTCACAACAGTTTAAACAAGTTGATGGAGATATCATGTCTCTTTTCATGATTTTACACCACTTTCTCCTTATAACTGATCTACACCTCTCGGTACAAGAAAAAACACTTAATTTGGTGCATTCCTATTTGTGTTTTTACACAAGGGCACGATACAGTACCGAAAAGCCGGTTTATTGTCCTGTTGAATTATTTTTTGAAGTAAAACACAATTTATAAAGATTACAGCCCAAAATACTTGTGCAGTCATTCATTATATTTTGTTTGTTGTTGTAGATGCTGACGTCACGCAAACAAACGCAAACGCAAAAAATAATCTGAAATGTGAAAAAATGATTTTTTATGTTCTTCTTCCCATAATGTTTAACAAAAAAAGTGTGTTGGATAAAATACGTAACATTAATACAAATGAAAAAATTGTAAACAATATATTTTTAGGTTTTATAAGTTTATCAAACGAAGTAACGAAACGCATCATCAGAAAATTAAACACGAGATTGCCAGATTAAAATTCTTGTTTTAGCATCTTTAATAATCAATTTCAGGTAGTACAAATGCATAAATAAATCCAATACATTTTTTTCCAGAATCTGCGATTTTTTTCCTATATTTTCGTACCTTTGTTCTTATTATAGGTACACTGTTTGGCAAGAATCGTATGAGAAAAAAACACCTCCTTTGGCATATCGCGAAGCTTGTGTAACCACGGTTCGGTTATTTCCCAAGCTAAGCTCAAGCCCGCATCTTCTCGCTGAGTCGAGATAAAACAATCGTCATCATCAAATTCTGATAAACAATTCTTTATTTTCATGAACTTTCCTAAAATACTATATTTTTCCCACTGTTTGAAAAAATACTATTGTCCTTCAAATCAAATCTTTTTATTGTGGGCATAGGTTATACAGAATGATGATCAAACAATAAATCAAGTTCCACTATGTCCTGCCGAGTAGATATACAATAATTACGTACATCAACACTCAACAGGGATATTTTGGATTTACTCAATTTACTCAAAATTTATTAAAAGTAACATACATAATATAACATGTAGGTATATACTTTTTATAAAGCCCATTTATCAGACTACACTCCAGAATAAAAGAAAACTATTTTTTTTTTGCGAGAAATTAATCTGTTTTTAACAGTTATGTGAAAAAGCAGTAGTCAGTAAAACCACCCATGACGTTATTATCGGTCCTGCAACGGTTTTTCATGCTTTGGATTAAGTTATCCAAGCAAGTCTTGCTGCGGCATTACTTAATCAACTTAATGAGACGGATTCAGTACAATGATTTGGCAACCAGTTACTGTTTTAAAGAGCCTGGATACTGAAATAAGGCGGCTGTATAACGTCGTACGTATAGCGCATACATATTTTATGTTACGGGTTAAGTAAATTACGTATGCTGCTCTGTGCGGAATCAATGAACCGCATACGTAAATGTTAAGAGTGCGCCACAGTAATTTCATGATGCGGCTGACGTCATAAAGATTATACGCACCAAACACAGTCAGTAAGTAAACGGAGTTCGTAAAATGAGCCAGGATACGTATTGAACTGATGATGTAGGCGGAGACATTATTAATTATCCAGTGTGCGTAAAATGTATCGGCATATCCCCTACTCTGCTCGTACGTAACCGGGACCATTACCTAGTGAGACGGATTCAGTACAATGATTGGGCAACCAGTTACTGTTTTAAAGAGCCTGGATACTGAAATAAGGCGGCTGTATAACGTCGTACGTATAGCGCATACATATTTTATGTTACGGGTTAAGTAAATTACGTATGCTGCTCTGTGCGGAATCAATGAACCGCATACGTAAATGTTAAGAGTGCGCCACAGTAATTTCATGATGCGGCTGACGTCATAAAGATTATACGCACCAATCACAGTCAGTAAGTAAACGGAGTTCGTAAAATGAGCCAGGATACGTATTGAACTGATGATGTAGGCGGAGACATTATTAATTATCCAGTGTGCGTAAAATGTATCGGCATATCCCTTACTGTGCTCGTACATTATGTACGTAACCGGAACCATTACTTAATGAGTCGGATTCAGTACAATAATTTGGCAACCAGTTACTGTTTTAAAGAGCCTGGATACTGGAATAAGGCGGCTGTATAACGTCGTACGTATAGCGCATACATATTTTATGTTACGGGTTAAGTAAATTACGTATGCTGCTCTGTGCGGAATCAATGAACCGCATACGTAAATGTTAAGAGTGCGCCACAGTAATTTCATGATGCGGCTGACGTCATAAAGATTGTACGCACCGAACACAGTCAGTAAGTAAACGGAGTTCGTAAAATGAGCCAGGATACGTAATAACTGATGATGTAGGCGGAGACATTATTAATTATCCAGTGTGCGTAAAATGTATCGGCATATCCCTTACTGTGCTCGTACATTATGTACGTAACCGGAACCATTACTTAATGAGTCGGATTCAGTACAATAATTTGGCAACCAGTTACTGTTTTAAAGAGCCTGGATACTGGAATAAGGCGGCTGTATAACGTCGTACGTATAGCGCATACATATTTTATGTTACGGGTTAAGTAAATTACGTATGCTGCTCTGTGCGGAATCAATGAACCGCATACGTAAATGTTAAGAGTGCGCCACAGTAATTTCATGATGCGGCTGACGTCATAAAGATTATACGCACCGAACACAGTCAGTAAGTAAACGGAGTTCGTAACATGAACCAGGATACGTAATAACTGATGATGTAGGCGGAGACATTATTAATTATCCAGTGTGCGTAAAATGTATCGGCATATCCCTTACTCTGCTCGTACATTATGTACGTAACCGGAACCATTACTTAATGAGTCGGATTCAGTACAATGATTTGGCAACCAGTTACTGTTTTAAAGAGCCTGGATACTGAAATAAGGCGGCTGTATAACGTCGTACGTATAGCGCATACATATTTTATGTTACGGGTTAAGTAAATTACGTATGCTGCGCTGTGCGAAATCATTAAACCGCATACGTAAATGGTAAGAGTGCGCCACAGTAATTTCATGATGCGGCTGACGTCATAAAGATTATACGCACCGAACACAGTCAGTAAGTAAACGGAGTTCGTAAAATGAGCCAGGATACGTAAATGATTACGTAGGCGGAGACATTATTAATTATCCAGTGTGCGTAAAATGTACCGGCATATCCCTTACTCTGCTCGTACATTATGTACGTAACCGGAACCATTACTTAATGAGTCGGAGTCAGTACAATGATTTGGCAACCAGTTACTGTTGTAAAGAGCCTAGATACTGAAATAATGCGGCTGTATAACTTCGTTCGTATAGCGCATACATTTTTCCTGGTTCCGGGTAAGTAAATTACGTATGCTGCTCTGTTAATACATATGCGGCATCATTAAACCGCATACGTAAACGTTAATAATGCGGGCACAGTAATTTCATGATGCGGCCTCATTACAAGTAACTTGTTTACATGGTCTTTACAGAGCATTATGCCGCATACTTACTTAACATGGTGTCGCTTCATTATAAGTATGGCTCTTATAATTTTCATGTGAAAAGCACATTATACGTATCTGGCTGCCGGTACATTACAAATTTGCCAATTTTAAGTAGCCCGTTTTTCTCAGTGTAATATTTTAGTCCTTACTTACACACCTATTAAGTCCATATTTCTCTTCTCCCACAGCCATATACAACTACACAGCCAAACCAGGATCCCTGCACCTCTCCTTCGACGTCGGCGAGTTGCTCCACATCGAACGGGAGACCGAGTTCTGGTATTGGGGCAAAACTCTCACGAGAGATGCAAGCGGCGCCTTCCCTAAGAGCTACGTACAGATAAGGGACTGCATCGTTGACAGGTAAGATTGTTCAACCATTTTTGTGGAGGGTGGGAAATTATCAAATGACTCCTCCCGTTCTGGGCAGAGCGGAAGGGAGTGTCAGACTTCTACTGGCTAAAAACCACCCATGTTCCTTCTTACCCCTTTGTATCAGGGGCCGTGGTATCTCTTTCGAACAACCCGCAGCCTGGATTGTTTAACCCTTTTTTTAAGGTGGGTGGAAAATCATCAAATAACCCCCCCCCCAGTGTCAGACTTCTACTGACTAAAAACCACCCATGTTCCTTCTTCGCCTTTGTGCCGAGGCCGCGGTATCCTCCGACAATCCGCAACCTTCGACAATCCGCAGCCTTCGACAATCCGCAGCCGATTGTGTAACGCTTGCGGTAGTAAAAGCGCTCTCAGTAGCGTTCATTGAATAAGCTTCTGTAATGTGCTTGCATTAAGACAGGCAGGACACGATAGCAAGTGTCGCATCGTTTGTGAAGTGCCAAAGTCGTCACCAAATTTTGTCCACACTCTATTTAAATTGTCAGCGACACGCTTAAAATAACCGTTTCCCGTGCTGAAACGCACACTCCTTCTTTCTGCTTCCGTAGAAAGAGTGGGCGGTGATCCTCTATGCGAAGCGTCTTCGAATTCCCAGTTCGATATAGCCATTCGGGTCGATCTTTAGGGATATCCCACAAAATTGCCGGAAATAACTGGGTTGTGAAGATCAGATAAGCAGTAGCTCTGTGCTGAATCCGGTAAAACTGGAAGTAGACCCCAGAATGGTTAGCTGAAAAGGCTCGGCAGATGATGAGTTAATACTGTTTAGGTCGTCACATAACATAATTACGCGAGAAAATGTTTGTTATGTTAATAATCCATACCATCACATACACTTTCCACACCTGCCTTCCACATATAAATTACTTAACGAGTATCAGAAACTCAACACCCAAACGTTCAACACGAGATGCGATTACTCCATATAACATTTCACACAATCAATACAATAAACGGAGTAGCAAATGAGTGCTTACTGATAATATTTCAATTAAAACGGCAGCGGGCACCCATACACACACACTTCCTCACAACCGCTCATACATTACGCATAGTAGTGATTCATTTGACAATGGGCAACGATTTATCAATCGCGGTCACTGACCTCGGTAATTAGAATAGTTTTTTATGGTTATTGTGAGTTAGGAGGGCCTGGTTCTATGGCTGAGGAAATCAGGAATCTTGGTTGAGGAGAATTGTGTTCTAATCGGAAGTGATATGAGTAATTTTCTAAGGTGCTCGTGTAGACTGAATGTCGGGTCTGGGTGTATTTGTGCATGTGAGTTTAATGTTTGTGAACGCACCCACGATACAGGAGAAATTCCTAATGTGGGGCAACTAAAAAAAAAAACTAAAAAAAAATGTCTAGCTAGTTGTATAATAATATTTGAGAGCAGTGGTGGCCCAGTGGTGGCGGCCTCGACTTACGAACTGTGAGTCGTGGGTTCGAACCCAGTCAGGCGCATTACTTTGTGTAATTTATTTCATCACCACTGCTCTCAAAACGGTGAAGGACAACATCGTGAGGAAGCATGTCTTAGAACAAAAAAAATCGAAGACATGTGACATCTTTTTTTTTTTTTTTTTTTTTTTTTTTTTTTATTTAATATGGGCTTACTCTTGACCTCAATCTTGCCCTAAGGGCAGAGATGAGGTCGACGATGGAACGAGCTTACCCAGAAGAAGCCTATTTACTCGCGACTTAAATAGATTGGGGTTATATGAACTCGGGAAAACCGACGCAGGCAGGGTGTTCCACTCTTTGGCTGTACGAATAATGAAAGACTTAGCAAAACGCTTCGTACGAATGTGTGGAACATCGACAAGGTATGGGTGATAACCTGCAGTACGCCTAGTCTCTCGATGGAAGAAGGGAGATGGTGGAATAAGCTCGTGGAGCTCTTGCGCACACTCTCCGAAGTACCAATCCGACTGGGCCCCCGTGGTGGATTATAGCTCATCCCTCTCCTAGAGAGGAGGCTTCACTCCCTCCAGTGGGAACATTATAGGCTGCTGCTGATGATGATGATGTGAAAGAATGTAAGGACATGTAATGAGGAGGAATGAAACACTGTGACTAAAAACTGATGAATATTAAGAGGAAAGCGGGCGCTGTCTCTCTCCGTCTATCCCTCTGTCTCTCTCCGTCCCCCTGCCCTCAAATTCGTGCGATAAGGACAACTGCAGAGCCGACTCAATAACTTAAGTAAAAAGTCATATTTCTAGGTTTGGCTCTCGCTTATTTCCTCCTCCAATATTGAATGAATTTAAAAGATATTTTAGACAACGACTAAGGAGGATATATACTACGCCGCTATGTTTTTCTTTTTTCGTTAATAGTTGTCAAAGTACACTAGGATTCTGTTAACAGCGATCTAAACAAGAAATTTTGAGCATTTGTTGAGGGTTCTAGTGCTTATAAAAATAATTTATCACCAAAAAGGAAAACATAGGGGCATAGAAATAGTTAATATTTATTATTCTGTAAAAAATCATTGCTCTAGGGTCATTAACCAAAAAGAAAACAGGCGAGAGCGTTTGTATGGAGAATAGACCACTCGCATTTCCTCTTAAAGTTGATGGATGGAGAGGGATAGGAAGGCTAAAGAAAAGATGGATGGATTGTGTGAGGAATGATATGAAAGAGAAAGGAATAAATAATGCCGTGACGTCTGACAAGGTAGGATCTTGCGCTGCATGCCCTGACACCTGTACACTTGACGACCTTATGACTGCATCAGCGAGTGGAGTTCGCATAGCTGAATTTTGGGCCAAAATGATTTAACAGAAATTTGCTATCGACACGCTAAGAAGAAGGGTAGGATGGAAGAAGTGAACGTGTTACGCCGACCCCAAGTAGAATGGGGTAAGGGCCAGATGGTGATGATGGGTGAAAGTATTTTTTATGTGGTTTGGAATCACAGTTACCTATCATATGAAACAGTATTTTATGGAGCAGGAAAAACCCAATACGATAAAAGGAGAGCCGTAAACCGATTCGGGCTGAACTGCTCGCTCTGACCTAATTATAACCTCATGATCTGCCTAGCCTTTTCCCAACTATATTAGGATCGCTTCCAGTCTAAACGGCTGCAACTGAATACCAGTATTTTACATGTAGCGACTATCTATCTGACCTCCAAAACCCAGTTAGTACTGAGTAATATGAAAACCCTTGGTATGAATGGGGGCCACTGCTGACTACCTGTCCAAGATCTACCAAAAATTGAAGACATGACAACCCCCAACACGCTTTGGGTCCTTGTAGTGTGTATGACCTACTTCCCACAGTTAGGAGGCCTTTGACCCAGCACTGGGAACATTATAGGCCAATAATGTCATAGTTGTTATTTCATACATAGATAGAACTAACATTGTACACTTCATATTCAGTATAACATGGTCTCGCTTTGTATAGATTTTTGGTACAATGAGGGATCCGCATAAACTGGTTACTATTCCTTGATTGGTTGCCGTGCGTTCCGTCCTTGCGTACTGCGTAAAAGGAAGTTCTGGTTTATAATAGTTGTAGTATTATGAGTTATGACGTATTTACGATGACAATTAATTATTTAATTAGCAGGGTTTGTCCCATACTATAATCCTGTCCTTATTACACAGTTACCCGGATTAGAGTTTATTAATAAATCATTTATATTTATACTAGTACTAGCTGTTGCCAGCGGCTTCACCCGCTACAACTCGAAAATTTTCCCACGGCAAGATAAAATCTACCCCATGTGTTAATCCAGGTTATAAACTATCTGTGTACCAAATTTTATCCAAATCAGTTCAGTAGTTTTTGCGTGAAGAAGTAACAAACATACACACTCACAAACTTTCCCCTTTACAATATTAGTGTAATAGCATTTACCCTGCTTTAAGTCAATCAGTATAATAGGGTAGTTGACAAACAAAATCAAACATACATACTACTTTCATGTCTAGTTTGGCTTTAACTTTGTAGTGTAATCTGTTAGGGGATGGCGCTGCTTGCCGAGATACAGGATCCGTCCTAGTTTGGCAACAGAGGATTCCATAATTTAAAATGTATACTAAGCCTATCCAGTCATGTAATATGTATTGTGTAATTTTTGTTGTGAAATAAATATTATTATATTAAATAAATATTATTATTATATTATATTAGTACTAATAGACATAAGGTTAGGTTAGGTTGTTATGATTCAATTACAACTTCAGTAACCAGGGAACACTGGAAAAGCCAATAATTGTTTTGTTTAATATCAAACTTCTAGAACTTTCCTTATTTCGTACATTTCGCCTGCCAAGTAACAACTGTTGTTTGACAAACAATTTTAAAGCTCAGAATATAACTAAAACTAACTACAGTTTATATTGTTTTACTTAAATTGTTGTAGATTTGGAGTTTGTTTTACAAGAATTTTGTGAACGATTAAACTGTTGGGACTACTCAGTTTTATGTCGCCGTTAATAAAAGTAATTCGGTCTAATTAAAATATACATTTGATTTCACCATTAATGAACCTGAAACATATTATTTGGCTGCTACTACTCAAGGTTGCAGGAACCCGCTGGATGAGAGACGCACGGGACCGGTCAATGTGGCGACGCCTGGGGGAGGCCTATGTCCAGCAGTGGACGTCTTTTGGCTGAAATGATGACTACTCAGGGAGAATTTATAATTTAATCCAAATAAATACAATAAAAGCATACCCTCAATCGCAATAAAAAGTACAGCCCGGCAAAGGCCTTTCTCTTTCCAAACCTCTCTAATCTCTATGTTTGCCCCGCAAACAAAGGTCAGATCGTCACACAACCTTCGATGCGGTCTACCTCGACGCCAATTTCTTCCGACAGGCGTCAAGTGAGTAATTCGATGCACCCAGAAATGTGGGCAACGATAGATCTATCGTTGCCCACATTTCTGGGTGCATTCGTCCTACATAGCCAACCGACTCCCACTTCAGCGTGATTGTTTTTTGTCCAACATCTGCAACTCGAGTAATGGAGCGCAGGGTAGTGTTTCTTGCGGGTTGTTGGAAAGAGATACCGCGGTCTCGACACAAAGGGCTAAGAAGGAACATGGGTGGTTTATAGTCAGTGGAAGTCTGTCACTCTGTCTGGCACTCCCTACCGCCCCGCCCAGAGCGTGACGAGTCATTTGATGATTTACAACACTACAAAAAAAAAGTTTAGTGTTTCTTACGCGATCGCTTAACATCTATTATGTTTCACTCCAATGCTCGCTGACAGACCCTCTAAGCGGACTTTTGACGCTTGGTTAGTGACCATGTCTGCACTTCATAGGTGAGGCTAGGAAGAATGTAAATGTCCATGAGCTTTCTCTTCAAGGAGAGAGGAAAAGGTTCCCTTATTATTTTTTGACGTGATAACGTCTTATAATTCGATGGCCGGCTGCACGAACGAAAAAAGATGACGTCATGCGTCGTTACCTCGCTCTGAGGCGTTACCTCGCTCTGAGGCGTTCCATAGCAACGGCGTGTTAATTGTCGTTCCATAGCAACGACGTGTTAATTGTTTGTTTATAGCAATGTAAGTTAAGGGTTTTAAAGGGTAACTAAAGGGTTTTCCAGGCGTTCTTGGTTCGTCAAGCAACTTCGTTATCTTGTCTTGCCTGGAAGGTGACTCATCGTATTTGGGGTCGGCGCAACACGTTTTCTTTTTCCAATCTTCCCTGTTAGACGTCACGGTGGCATTCACTCTTTTCTCATCCAAACTCTTTCTCACATCCATCTTTTCTTTGGCTTCTTCCTTTCCCTCTCCAGCCTGGAAGGAGGCTATTTTATTTGACGTTATTAACAGGAATTCTTGGTTTATTTTTTCCAGATGCGGAGGCACAGTGGTCGCTTCTGCTGGTGGCAACGGCGTGGTACACGACATCGCTGTCACTCTACGAGAATGGTTGACGCATTGCAAGAAACTGTACATTGTAAGTAGACAGCTAGCTTTAAGTACTACTAAATATAAGAAATAAACAAAAAAGGATTTATTCGTCTCACTCGGTACTAAGCTAAATGATAAAAAATCAACAATAAACCAATGAATATGATAATTAAACTTATGAAAAGCTTAAAAATCGGATATAAAACCAAAATTTTTGCATGAGGCCAAAATCTGTCTCAGCTTGGTGCTGTAACTAAGACAAATATCAACGCTGGTATTCTGATAGGGTCCAATATAACATTACACCTGTACTCCCCGAAAAATACGCCAGAGGTTATACTTAGGGCTCGTTTACGGACACGCGGGGCGTCGCGCGGCGCCTGCAAAATGCTCGTCGAGTGCTTGTTCAATCATTTACTGAGAGGCGAATCCACCGCAACGAACGCTGCATTTTAAACTAACGAGTGAATAATCGCTTCTCGTGAAGTCGTCATTTGAAATCTTTAACGTTTTCATACATCGCCATGTGTTTGAATAAAAAACGCAACACGCGCCGCGCGACGCCCCGCCTGTACGTAAACACGCACTTATGTGGGCTGCGGGTTGTTCGAAAGAGATACCGCGGCCCCGGACACAAAGGCCTAAGAAAGAACATGGGTGGTTTTTAGTAGAAGTCTGACACTCCCCTTCGCTCTGCCCAAGAGCGGGGGGGGTCATTTGATGATTGTCCACCCTCAAAAAAAAAAGAAAGGTTATACCTATGTGTGATGATTCCGCAGTCATAAAACTTGGCAAAACTTCTATGGCAGTAGCTTGTGGACAACATATTCCCTAAAAACCCTCAACACCTTGCGCGTACAATATAACAATGCCTTCAGGATGCTATTGCGCCTTCCAAGTTTCTGCAGCGCATCTGGCATGTTCATGGAGGCTCGTACGGATGGATTTGCAGCTATCCTGCGCAAAAAAGTTGCCTCCTTGTTGAGCAGAGTCCGTGCTAGTAGCAATGGCATTTTGGGGGTTATTGCGGACAAATTTGACTGTCCTATTATGTGTCATCACATTGAGGTGTTGACTTAAACTAAAATTAAGTGACATAAAAATGATTTTAATATTTTTTTATTAGTATTGTAGAAGAATTTTTCAATTGTATGTTACTCATCAAAGGAGATGGCTAAATTCAGGTAGGACGACTGAATCAAGCATCTATAAACATGACACTTAGCAAAATGCAACGCTGAATAGCTGAATATTAGTATTTCATATAAAAAACACTTTCGGAAGTTGATCATGTGTTGAAAATAGTGAAAATAAAATCGTTTAGCTCCTACGTCAATACGTATAAAACTGCAAATAAATGTCATTGCTATGAACTTTTACTTAGGCATTTGGATGTATCTGCATTGAAATTGATATAATTGTATTATAGACTAAACGAGCCACCCCGATTTCGCATCGTGGTACTATAATAAATATACACAAACGGGTAATTGCACCTAAAAATGTAATACAACGGCCTTTCTGCAATCCGCGCAAAAATTACTCCCACCCGCGTGTTTACTCTTGTAAAACCTAACGGACTCATCCAAATGAGTAAAATAAAGACGGTTTTCACAGACAATGTTCATAGGTGGTGTTCTGTCTGTGTCGAGTAGCGAGAGGTCCGTAAGTAGGCGAGCGAGGGTCATTGAAAATCCAAAATAAAAAATCCAAACGAACATGCAAACGGCAAAGCGTTCAAACGACATCTGACATTATGACGTTTGACATTTGATTTTTATAGAGATGGGATTGAAATTCAAGTGTAACAGAATCGATACATTAATACCTAATCTAAAGTTTTTAACATAAAAAATATTGCAAATAAAACAGCAAAAATGTGAATGACTTTATTCTTTTCTGCTATTCTTACCTAAAAATGAAGCCGGAGCGGATAGCGTGTTCTGGTCTCTCGCCCATCCCAGATACCAGATCACTGTCATTACATGACAGCAACAGCCCAGAGTTCTGTTCCCCACATTACAGCTGCAGTAATATGACAGTATGTCATCCAGAGGATTATTTGTAGTTTCCTCCTTCTGCGAAGCAGTTATGCTAGCGAAGGAGGTGGCGGAACGTGAGAGGGAGAGAACCTCTCGTCCCAGCCGCCGCGGAAGAAGCTCCGGGCGTCGTTGGCCATGTGATGGCTTCCAGCCACCGTAGACGCGGGCCTGTGGACGGTGAGTAATCGGCTAGCTCGCTGTCCGGCCGTCTTATGACGGCAATAGACCGTGTCGACGGCGCGTTCGTGTTCCACGCGCGCCTCAAAGAGATGTCAGCAAGGAGGGGCCCGCAAGGGCCGACGCCCGTCGGGGCTGCGGATTATCGAAAGAGATAACGCGGCCTCGGCACAAGGGCGAAGAAGGAACATGGGTGGTTTTTAGTCAGTAGAAGTCTGACACTCGCTTCCGCTCTGCCCAAGAGCGGGAGGAGTTATTTGATGATTTCCCAGACGCAAAAAAAAAGGAGAGTCATCTACAGTTAGGATAGAAAGTAGAGCAGCAGGCAACGAAGTGATGATTATGCCGCCGCAGTCTTTGCGTGGTTATACCTACCGCAGTACATGTATAGCATGATGAATGTACTGCAAGTCAAGTCCGCGTTGAGAAGCAAAAGGATCAAAGCGAGGGTGGAAATACAAAATATAAAAGCACAACGAACAAATAAACGGCAAAGCGTTAAAACGACGTCTGACATATGACGTGTGCTTTTTTTATCGATGAAATAAAATAATCGAAACGATTAAAAGAAAAAAATAGAACTACTTTTTAATAATCATCAGTTCATATTTTTCGCAAAATATGTATCACGATTAAATGAATAACCATAATTCGAAGCTATCCCTTGTTTTATTTGATTAGGATTTAATTAAGTTGAATTGGGTAGAATCGACAGTCACTTTCAAACAACCCCATTTTTAAAACACAAGGAACTAAACAAGACACTGAATTGCACGCCATAGATTACCACCAAAAACTCTGATTACCACTTCTTAGTTTCAAGTAAATAAATCGTTTTGATAACTGTTATCAAGAATCGATATAATAAAAGCGATATGGACCATCCTTAGCTTGCAGTTGCTATAGCAACTAGCAGCTGTATTACGAGTATTTCACCATTTTATGTCAATGAAAAGAGAGATTTAATTTTTACTTTTTCTTTAGTTCATGCAACTTCTAGGAAATTATTAAACACTAAATAATTAATGTTTGATTGTTTAAATACTACGAGTCAGTGTGGGAATATACTATACTTGCTGGAGGCAGTCATTTAGCCATCTCCTTTATTACCACTAACATAGTCTGTAAGTGGGTTTAAAGATTCTTTATTTATTCTAAAAGAACATACATTGTTCACTTAACGAATAAATACATAATATGGTAACATTTAGTCCAGTAGCTAACAGTTCAGAGATACATTTTACTATATACAACAATGCCCAATCACTACAAACAAATATTACGATGTGGGTATATATGAAAAATATTTTGCACCTAATCATTTTAGTTTTTATCATCTACCCATAACTTGTAAGTAAGTGCTTGCTATTGGGTCGCTCATTAGAAAACTGGTTTGAGTCAACATGATTATACACAGATTCTTTTGTAGATTGTTTTCTACAGCTGAGTTGTAGTATGATATTACGTAGACTTGGAAATCTTTTATGGCTTGCAATTCTACTAACGAAAAATACATAGATGTGATCTTAGGATGAATTTGAAGTAAATGATCTTATTGTTATTTATATTATTAATGTAAGTAGGTACGATGCTGATAATTATGTTGGTTTGTTAAGGTATATAATGCTAGGCTAGTAATTTTGTGTTGTCAATGACGTACTGCTTGAGTTTATTTTTGAATACGTTAAAAGAAGATGTGTTCCTGATATCTGCCGGTAGATTATTATAAAGTTGAACACCTTCGTACTTTATATTTTTCCTGCCATATTGCGTCCGCGGGTATTATTATTAAGTGTATTGTTTACTAACCTATGGTCCATATGGACCTGGTTGTTCGAAATAAAAATGTATTATTATTACTTGATTTTTTTAATAGGCGTATTAATTAAAGCCGTGTTAATTTTTTGAACTCTGGAAGGGGGTAATCCCATTCCATAAAAGATACGGGGAAACACTGTATACAACAACGCGATAACACGCCAGTCGGGTAGAGGATAAGGATATTTACTTCCTGTTCCTCACACCTCTAGTTTCAACAATAGGCCTGTCATTTAGTACTGTCACTATCACTACATAGTATAAAATAAAGTTGCTTTCTCTGTCCCTATGTCCCTTTGTATGCTTAAATCTTTAAAACTACGCAACGGATTTTGATGCGGTTTTTTTTTTAATAGATAGAGTGATTCAAGAGGAAGGTTTATATGTATAATAACATCCATTTGCACCCGTGCGAAGCCGGGGCGGGTCGCTAGTATTAATATAAAACCAAGTCCTCCGCTGTGTCTGTCTGTCTCTCTATTCGCGATAAACACAAAAACTACTGCACCGATTTTCATTCTGTTTTCACCAATAGATAGAGTCGTTCTCGAGGACGGTTTTAGTATAATATTCGAAATTCAGTCCCTGAGGGTATTAAATAGGGGATGAAAGTTTGTTGGGATATTTTTCGACATGCACGCGGGCGAAGCCGCAAGTATAAGCTAGTAGTACTATAAACCCAAGAAAATAATTAAAAGTTAAGATCCAAAAGGAGGATGTTTTAAATAGGGACCAAAGTGACGACACGTTCAGATACGAATACGAAAGTATAATAAGACTAGCGGACCTGGCAGACGTCGTGCTGCCCGGACAGTAACGCCACCTACCGGGTCCAATTGTAAAGCTAAACTTTTCTCGAATCCACTTGAACACACACAAAAATTTTCATCAAAATCGGTCTAGCCGTTTAGGAGGAGTTCAGTGACATACACACGTACAGTAGATTTATATACTCGTCTAAAGATAATAAGTTGTGTAAACGAATAACGCTTTGTTTGTGCGTCATATGTAGCAACCTGGATAGTTCTGTCGTTTCCAGGTCCAGGATCAACTAAACAAAGTTGAATTTTTGTTTCTAATGAATGTATTAGCCACGCACAGCTAATCACCACGTGTTGTAGTATCAAGTGATACATTCCTATCACTTGTCCCAATTTATCATAGAATTACATAAACATGAGTGCCATCATTGTATAATTATTCGGCCAATGATTGAATATTCATTTGCACGTTCTGTTTGTAATTAATTAGTCTATGACGAGTCCGGGGAAATGTGTGTTATGAGCGTTTCTACAAGTGGAACTTTTATGAGGGTTAGGTTTTTTAAACTTTTGTTTTAAATTGTTTTTATCTGAAATCTATCATTCTAACGCCCGAATACTCGAACGTCACTCAATTATAAGTAGCCCTCAAAACTCGTGCTATCTCTGTCACTCTGCGTTAAAGTAACAAAGACAGCACGAGATTTAAGTGCAACTTAAAATTGAGTGACGTTCGAGTATTCGGGCGTAAATGTTCAATATTATATTTGACATAGATAACGGGTTACCGCTTCGTTGGTCTTTGCCGTTTTTTTTTTTTTTTTTTTTTTTTTCGATTCGGTTTTCGATTCACAGGCCGGGTAAAGTGTAATTGGGTTTTTGCTTCAGAAATTCTTCTCTCTCCTCTCTAGGAGAGGGATTGACAGTGCCGGTTGGTAGATGTCACATGTCTTCGAATTTTTTTGTTCTAAGACATGCCCGTTTCCTCACGAGGATTTCCTTCACCGTTTTGAGAGCAGCAATGATGAAATAAATTACGCAAAGTAATGCGCCTGCCTAGGTTCGACCCACGACTTACTGTTCGTAAGTCGGGGCTGCGACCACTGGGCCACCGCTGCTCAGAATCTCACACAACCACTAAACCCCTCAACTAATTCGCCCTTTTCTTCTTCTTCAGAATAACGATGAACGCCTCAAGTTCATGGAAGTAAGCATGCGAGCGCTACTCGAGCTGAGAGCTCAGGCCGCGTCCGGCGCCTTGCCTCAGGACCAGCTGCGCAGAGTCGCGAGGACTGCTGTCTTCACCATCGATAAAGGGAACAGGTATTTATTCACATGATCATAGTACACTTTTCTTTTTATTGGAGGGTTGGAAATCATCAAATGACTCGGAAGCGGAAGGTGAGTGACAGACTTCTACTGACTATAAACCACCCATGTTCCTTCTTAGCCCCTTGTGTCCGGGGCCGCGGTATCTCTTTCGAACAGCCCACAGCCCCGGCAAATAACCCCCAGCCCCGGCAACAGGTATTTATCCTCACGAGTCACGACACTTGTACATTTCAACAAACTTATTTGTGCGGGAGGCAAAAAAAATCAGGGTTATGGAATTTATTCGAAAGAGTTACCATGGTCCTGGATAGCAAAGGGCGTTAGAAGAAACACGGATAAGTTTTAGTCAGAGTCTGACACTTCCTTCTGCTCCGCCCAGAACGGGAGTAGTCATTTGATGATTCCCAAAAAAAGGCAGCAAACATTGAATTAAAAACATCTCTCACCCTAAACGCATATACCTGCTCCCTTCCGTCGTGGGTAAAAAATAAATGTACACAAAGGATGGACCAAAATGGGCTAAGCCGGTGAACAGCCAGTCATGAATAATTTAGTAATAATACTGGATGGAAATATGGTACTCACGGTTTTTGGGTATGGGAAAAAGCGTAGGTAATGTCTTCGATAGCACAGCTTTCTGGAGCACGTTGATTCAGCGAAAGACCACCAAGTGTCACGAGATAATATGAGGAGGATCACACACACATTTCTATTCACAGTTTCTAGCTTGGTTTTTGAGTCTTTTAATGGCGGTCGCGGAAGCGCGGGCGCAGGGCAATTTCACGTGCGCTTGTTATTGACGCTGAGGTAGGACTAATGGGTGGAAGGAAGGATGCGGAGGAAATGGTAATAGGAAATGAATCTGATTGGACGTTCGATCCTTCGTTTTGAATTAACCAATGAGAGAAGAGTATGGTAGCGTGTGCAGTGTAGCAATTATGCGTTTGTGATTTCCATAAATAATTAGATAAATAGATATTAATACAAATGCGGATAAATAATGTGAATGGCGCAGACAACTCCCCCGGACTAGAGGTTTTCCTCTATTAGAAAATTTATGAGAAAAAAAAAACTTAACTTAAACATATGAATTTAAACTTAAATAGAGTTAAAGGGAATTTATACTATTTTATTGCGTAGGTAGGGGACAGAGCCGCACTACTGGGCGTATATAAGTACCGGAAGCAGTTCTAACCTTCACAGTTCTAATTATATTGTCCTTGCCAGGATAAGTCGCATCTATGACACCTAAAGGCCAACAAAGCGGATGAGCGTTGTTGTCTTTGATAACAACGATCGTACCTACTTCAACAGGCTTTGACGATGTGTTCCACTTCTCCCGCTGTTGCAAGGAAGTGAGGTACTCCTGACTCCAACGGTGCCAGAAGGAATGAGTTATCTTATTAAGAAGCTGATAGCGCGATAAGCGATTGTCTGAAATGTCTGTGACATCTTCAGCAGGTAGAAATTTAAGCGGTGTTACGTTGAGAAAATGATTAGGTGTTAAAGCACTAATATCAGACGGGTCTGAGCTTAAAATACTTGACTTACTTATATTCCTGTGTCCCCTAGATGGGGCAGAGGGCTTCCACAATGCGCCGCCATCCCGCTCGGTCTTGAGCTTCGCGTTTCAATTCGCTCCAAGTCTTCCCTATGTTCTTCGCCTCTGCGATGATCGTCCGCCGCCAGGTTTGCTTTGGGCGGCCACGCTTACGCTTTCCTTGGGGATTCCAGTCTAGGGCTTGCCTCGGTATGTGATTAGGGTCCCTTCGGAGCGTGTGGCCGATCCAGCTCCACTTGCGGCGTTTGATCTGCTGGTCGATCGGGGTCTCATCGCAGCGTTCCCACAGTTCTACATTGGAGATTTTCTCGGGCCAGTAAACACCAAGAATACGGCGAAGACAGCGGTTGATGAAGACCTGGAGCCGGTGCGAGATGTCCTTAGCCACCTTCCACGTCTCACATCCGTACAGCAACACGGTTTTCACGTTTGACCGGAATATCTTGAGCTTAACTCTCCTAGTCAGCTTCCGTGATTGCCATACAGGGCGCAGCTGTGCGAAGGTTGCTTTTGCCCTGGCGATTCTCGAAGCGATGTCCTCTTCGGTCCCTCCAGTTTCCGACACTACGCTACCGAGGTATGTGAATTTGTGGACCCTTTCCACAGCCTCTGTACCAATGTGCAGCGGCAAAGAGCTTGTCGCCCCTCGCCTCATTTCCTGGGTCTTCCGGGTGTTGATTTTTAGTCCCATCTCCTTTGCCTCTCGTTGTAGGTCATCCAGCTTAGCTTGCATGTCTGTTCTTGTGTGACTCAGCAGGCATAGGTCATCGGCATAATCCAGGTCTTCCAAGACGTTGGATAGTCCCCACTCTATGCCGCGACGCTTGTTAGATACTGCATTGCTCATGATGCCATCGAGAACAACAAGAAATAGGAGAGGTGAGAGCAGACACCCCTGTCGTACGCCCGCATGTACCGGTATGTCCTCCGAGACGAGGCCGTCGTGTGTCACTCTACAGGAGTACTTCCCGTAGATGGCTTTGATCATGTTGGTAATTTTCTCGGGGACCCCAATTTTTCGCAATCGGTCCCAGATGCAACACCAGCTCAGCGTATCGAAGGCTTTTTCGAAGTCCACGAAGGTCAAATACATTTCCCTCTGCCATTCTGATGCCTGTTCGAGGATTATGCGCAAGGTATTGATCTGGTCCGTACACGATCGGTTGGGTCGGAAACCAGCTTGTTCTTTGCGAAGAAGAGGTTCAACGGCCCTCGATAATCTGTCTAGGATAATCTTGCACAGCACCTTAGACGGGATCGAGAGCAAGGTAATGCCTCTCCAATTGCCACATTCACTGAGGTCTCCTTTCTTGGGCACGGTGATGAGAAGGCCCTTATTCCAGTCGTCGGGTAACTCTTCGGCTGACCAGATGTTCTGCAAGAGGGGTGTCAGCGCGTTTGCGGCTGTAGGCACGTCCGCTCTCAGCATTTCTGCCGTGATGAGATCGACTCCTGGGGCTTTGCCATTTTTGAGTGATCGGATGGCTTTCACTACTTCCTCCTCAGTGGGGGGAGACACGTCAATGTCGAGGCTTTGTGCGGGCAAGCTGGCAGCAGGTGTCGTAGTGATGGGGTTGTTTGGGATTCGGAAGATCTCCTCGAAATGCTCCCGCCAGCGTTGAAGCTGTCCCTCCGATGTCACGATCAGCTGGCCTCCTTTGTCCTTCAAGGGCTTCTTCTTCCTCTGGTTCCTGTTTCCGGCCAAGGTCTTCGTCGCCTTGTACATCTCTCTTAGATTACCGGAGTTAGCAGCACGTTGGGCGCAATCCGCCACACTATCCACCCATACTCGCCGATCATGACGGGTACTGCGGTAGATGGTTCTGCGTATCTGTCTATACTGCAGCCTCAGATCTTCACGCACCGCCGTATCGTTGGTTGCCAGGAGTTGAAGATGGAGTTCGCGCCTATCTTTAATGAGGTTCCAGGTTCTCGGTGACATCCAGTCTTCACGTGTATGTGTTTTGTGTCCAAGAACGACGGAGCTGGTTTCTACATAGACCATTTTGATGTGGTTCCACTCCGCGTTGACAGAAGTAGTAGAGTCCGTCTCAAGTGCCGAGAAGCGATTCCGCAGCTCTAGTCTGAAAGTATCCCCTACATCCGGATCCCGTAATCTGTTTACCTCAAACCGTTTGCTTGCCTTGGTGGTCGCGTTAGCCGTTCGAGCTACGGCTACTTTAAGCCGCACCTCGGCTACGACTAGGTGGTGATCACTGTCGATATCCGCGCCACGACGGTTGCGAACATCGAGCAGCGATGAGCGCCACTTGGAGCTGATGGCAATGTGGTCTATTTGGTTTTTGGTTACACCATCGGGTGAGTTCCAGGTGTACTTGTGGTGTTCTCCGTGGATGAAAAGAGTACCTCCGATGGTGAGATCGTTGTCTTGACAGAACTCCAAAAATCTCTCCCCGTTCTCGTTCCGAACTCCCAGCCCGTGTCTGCCCATGTGTCTTTGACAGCCGTCGTTATCTGTGCCAACCTTGGCATTCAGGTCTCCCATGACGATAACTATGTCCTGTTTGCGGGTGTTTTTCAAAGTTTGGTTGAGTGCGCTATAGAAATCGTCTTTGTCTTCCTCCGATGCCAAATTTGTGGGCGCGTAACACTGAACGACGGTTATCTTGCGGGCTTTGCTGTTGAACCGAGCTGTAATGATTCGCTCTGAGATGGGTTTCCAGTCTATAAGGCTCTTCTTCGCAGCATCAGAAAGGAGGAGTCCCACGCCGTTTTCACGGACGTCGTCTTCATCTTCCTTCCCAGAGTAGAGAAATGTAAGGCCTCTCGACGTT
Source organism: Diarsia mendica (assembly GCA_949316265.1). Classification (NCBI taxonomy): domain Eukaryota; kingdom Metazoa; phylum Arthropoda; class Insecta; order Lepidoptera; family Noctuidae; genus Diarsia; species Diarsia mendica. Next base: position 17,422,391 of record OX438909.1, on the reverse strand, counting down.
CTCAGTTCCCCGAATCCATTTCTGCGCACTTCGCTGAGACCGAGTATTTGCAGTTTATATCTGAGCATTTCTGCTTCTGCTTGGGCTAGTCGGCTATCTACGCTCAGTGTTCGCACATTCCAGCAAGCAATTCGTGTCCGTATTTTCATGCCAAAGGTCGTCGTATTATGATCGGTTCGGTTTTGCATTGTTTCAGTTTCTTTAATCGTTAATAGGGTTCGGGTAAGCGAGGGATTAGCCCACTATACCCTAGCCCACTGGTGGGGCTGCCACCTTAGAGCCTGTGAGCGTGCTCAGTTTTGTTTCGGGTTTCCTCCCTGGTGAGTAGATTCTGTTTTGAGGCGCAGAATATTCGCCTTTCGCCCTGCACCCTCAGCTCGTCTGCAACTCGAGTTGGCGGCCGCGCGGCGGCGCGGTTGCATCAGTTCCCAGGAGGGACGGCGGGGACGTGGGTGACTCGGACTGGCCAGGGCTCTGCTTTATCTCGGTGTTCCGCCACTAACACAGCAGATGGTTTCTTGGCATTTTGTAGGTAATGCTGCTCTCACATGTAGCGATTCCCACCAAGACCAAACCCTGACTTCCCCTCCCTAAAAAATACTTAAAATACTTAGAGGTCGATTATTTAAAAGACATTCAATTTGAACGAGTACGGTACTAAACTCCTCGTATGTTAATATTTGAGAACCAATTACTTTAAAAAGATGAGTTTTGACACAACGAACATTAACTTCGCTGAGTCCATTAAAATGCGGACCGTAAGGCGGACTATGTTTAAATTGTACACGATGTTCTGATAACTGTTCACCTATGTAGTTTATATGAGATTTTGATTGAATTAATTCGTAAATTTCGTTCAATTTGCGCTTTGCGCCAATAAAGTTTGTGCCTCCATCACTATAAATCATAGCAATGGGACCTCTCCGAGAAATAAACCGTTTGAAAGCGGCGAGAAATAAATCTGAACTTAGGTCAGAGACTAACTCTAAGTGTACTGCCTTAGTTGTTAGACAGACAAACACACAAACGTAAGCTTTGTGGCTCTTAATTCCGCGTTTTCGGATATGCGTAACGTAGAACGGACCACAGTAGTCTACAGCGGTATTTACGAACGCTTTCACTTGTGACACACGGAAATCAGGTAAATCGCCCATAGGAGGGTAAGTATTTCGAGGTTTAATTTTAAAGCATTGATTACAACTATGTACGCGTTGTCTTATAATGTTACGAGCAGCTAAAATCCAGAATTTTTGTCTAATTATAGCTAATAAAAGAGCGGGACCCGTATGCAAATTAGTTACATGATAAAAGTCAATTAAGAGTTGAGTAAAGCGTGATTTAGTTGGAATTAAAATGGGATGTTTTTGACCATAATCCAGTTTAGAATGAGTTAACCTTCCACCTACTCTGAGAATATTATTTGAATCCAGAAAGGGGTTGAGTTTAGCGAGACTTTTATTTTTAAAACAATTATTAGATTTTAACGCGCTAATTTCTTCAGAGAAATATCTACCTTGTACGTAACGTATAAGGTGTATTTCCGCAGCCTCCAAATCCGAAACGGTGATACAACCACGCGAACTGAGTAACTTGCAGAAACGTAATATTAAAACTACGATATGAAGTAAAATAGAATATTTAGAAATGCGATCGATTAAAGATTGAATAGGTTGTGAACCTTCTTGCGTTATTTTAACAGAGAGAACGATATTTTTAGTTTCCATTTGGTCTGAATTGTTATTATTTAAATTGATTTTAAATGGCTTGATTGGCCACTGAGTTATGGGGAATGAAAACCAATGCGGAGCGTTAAACCAGAGCGTTAAATCCAATAATTGTTTAGGCGTTATAGGACGAGAAACTACGTCAGCGGGATTTTCAGTTCCATCTATGTGAAACCAATGTTTTGCGGGTAAATTTGAATTAATTTCAACAATGCGATTTGCGACAAAAGTATGAAATTTGTGCGAGGGCGAGTGGATCCAGGTGAGCGTGACTGTTGAATCAGAAAAAGCAAAGATTTTATTAATTTTACAGCGTTTACTTAAAACTTCTACAACTGAATTGATCAAGTTTGCTAAGAGAAGAGCCGCACATAGCTCGAGGCGAGCTAAGGGCGTATTTTTAAGCGGAGCGACGCGAGATTTAGAAGTTAATAAGAGGACTGATCCGCTATCTTCATCGTTAGAACTAACCCTTATGTAAACAGCGGCACCATAACAGCGCTCACTGGCGTCTGCGAACCCGAGGAGAGTGACATGAGAACCAGAGGTGATACCTACATGTCGCGGGAACTTTATTTTTTCGAGATAGGGAAGTTCTTTGTGAAACCGACTAAATTTATTTTCAATGTGAGCGGGTACAGGATCATCCCAATCAAGATCAAGTTTCCAGCATTCCTGAACTAACGTTTTCATGAATGCAGTAACTGGACCTATAAGACCTAAGGGGTCAAACAGCCGTGCGGTTGCTGATAAGACGGTACGTTTCGTACATTTAAGAGAATTACCATTTATTTTAAATTGAAAAAAGTCTTCTACTGGATTCCACTGCATACCTATAATTTTTGTATTATTATCTGCGTCAGCGTCAAACTCAATATTTTGCGGATTTAAATGAGTTGAAGGAATTTTATCTAACAGTTCGGAACTATTCGAGATCCATTTTACAAGGTGGAAACCGCCTGACCTGAACATGGTGACCATTTCTTGGTATGTCCGCTCAGCTATTTCAACGCCATCTAGCGAACATACGTAGTCATCCATATACATATGGTTTTCAGCCTCGTAAGCTGCGAGTGGGTATTTTTCCCGACTGTCAGATGCGAGTTGGCGAACTACTCGCATAGCTAAGTATGGTGAGCTTGAGACGCCGAAAGAAACGCGGTTAAATTCAAAAGTTGAAATTTCAGAATCTTTATTGAATCTGTATAAAATGCGTTGAAATGCGTGATGATCAGCGGAAAGATTAAGTTGAAAATACATTTTTTCGATATCTGCAACTACAGCAACGGAAAACATGCGAAGATTAATTAATAAATCGAAAATGTTACTTTGTAGATTCGGGCCTACATAAAGGAGATCATTTAGTGATTTACCTGAGCTAGTTTTACAGCTAGCGTCAAGCACGATGCGAGTTTTACTAGACTGTTTATCCGGGCGGTAAACTGCACGGTGAGGGATATAGAAATGCGGGATAGTTAGAGAGGGGTTGTTTATAATCTACCTTCAGATTTTTGATTTTCTCCGCCTCGGGGCGACAGGGGCGGAGGGAGAGAGGTCGAGCGCTGGGCTCGGCGTGAAGTAGTTCGTATTGAGACGTGCTGGGCGTCGAACGAATATTATAGTAGCCATAGAACGGGTGAAAACGCACGCGCATTGATTAAATCGACTTGTGGAGTCATTTCGCGGCACCCAATTATACTAGTTAAGCAGTACGGTTAGCGACGCTGTGAATGTCGAACGGGTTATTGATAATATCATTGGTTTGCCTTGTCACGGGAGTGCTAGTGGGAAAGCACCGAGGCTTTTGTGGTTAGACTAATACGGAGTGAGTGTGGTGGCTCGCGTTAACGGCGTGGCTTGCAGCGACGTGGAAGAATCGTCCGGAACTACCAGCAAACCATCGCAAGGTCATATACACTCATTATACACATACACAGTTACACAACTTGCGAGGGGTCAAGGAAGTGAGACCGGCTCGAAGAAATGAGGTAAGGGTAGCTTTAAGTTCAGAAATTGTAATATTGTTCGGAGGCGCGTATCGCGTCTATTTGATCCCGTTAGGACGGCGGCTGTTCTGAGACCTGTCTCCCATGGGCCCGAGATAAGGTTCGGCTGAGTCCTGGCGCGATCAAAATTTGGTAGCAGAGCTTGGTTTATTTAAACCCACTTTGTAAAAATTAGTAGGTACTTGGTACCAATTTACTTTGTAAAAATTGTGTTCATGTACAAATTCAACTTGTAGGTAGTAGTACATTGACCTACATACCAGTGTACGCCTCAAGTTGAGTTTGGCGTTATTAATAATAAGTACATGGAATGTGAATATTCGTTGATAAAATAATTTGTTATTTACGTTCGGTTACGCACAAATATAACCTCATCACAAATCGTGGTATGATTGTCAACATTTGAGACATAGAGGAATAACCTCTAGAGCACGTAGAGGAATAAGTTCAAGAGTTGGCATAGCGTCGTAGATTTATTCACTCAACGAATATATTATTATTGTTAATTCCGGATACAATAATTGTTATTTTTTTTGGTTATTGTTATTTATTATTGCATAATCGCGTATTGAAGTTGGTACTATGGCTCCGTCAGTAACGAAAACTATCGCAGCCAGAATCGAAGCTGAATTGAGATGGTTTTCATCGGTTGTTACGTTGGTAGGTCGCACCGATCGTGAAGATGCGTTATTGTCACGCGCTCGGCAAGTTGACGAACGATATGACGCCGTGTTAAAGTGTCACGCTGAGTATTTAGCATGTCTCGAATCGACGGATCTGTCGTCGGTGGACAAGGATGCTCAGGTGGTACGGGGCAATGTGGACCAGTGTGGGGAAATGTCCATGAGCATAATCCAGGCGGCGGCCGACATTGAGCGATCGCGCATGGGTGACGTCAGGGAATCATGTCGGCCAGCAGGCGTAGGAATTCAGGCGCCGTTGCCACCAGTACATGTACCCGAGTTTAGCGGCGAGTATGCCGATTGGCCGCGATTCCGCGATATTTTTAATAGTGTCGTGCATTCGCGTACGGATCTCTCGCCCGCCTACAAGATGGCTCAATTAATGGGTAGGCTTAACGGTGAGCCGCACGACATCTTGACCCACCTGGAGATTACGGACGCCAGTTATGAGACGGCATGGGGCCTATTAATCGACCGATATGATAATCGGCGATTAATAGTTGATGGCCTCATCGATAAGATTTTTGAAATCCCGAAGGTGTCTAACGTGTACGAAATAAGGGCGAAAATCCTTAATCCGGTCACGGTTGCGGTGAACATGTTAGATCGACTTAAGTTGTCGTTAGGGGACAATAAATATATCATCGTCAATAGGGTTTTACGGAAGTTGCCGATCGACGTGGTGGCGCGCTTTGAGCAGTCACATGGTGGCGAATCGACGGACCACCTCCCAAGTTACGATGACTTGAGGGTGTTTTTAGAAGGCGAGTGCCGGCGGGCGGATTGCCAAGGGGCATCCACGTCGCACCCTCCTCCGTCAACCCGACGTACGAGCGGCCCCAAGCCGGTTGAGCCCCGTCGGGGGGGGAAGAAATACCACGCCCTCCAATCGGAAGTGTGCGCCTTCTGTCGGAAGGAAGGGCACGGTCTCGCCGCATGCGCGGACTTTAAGGCGCAGCGGGTGCATAGACGAAGAGGGGTGGTCAAGCAGCGCTATTTGTGCTTCCGCTGCTTGGGGACTCACTTTGTACGTGAGTGCCACAGGACCACTAACTGTGGAACCTGCGGAGGAGCCCATCACGAGTTGCTATGCCTGGCGGAGAGTAGGGAGGTGCACGGAGCCTCGCCGGGAGGTCACCCCCCCTCTCCTAAGCCAGATTCGGGTGGTCGGTCACCCCCCCCTAGGGGGGGTGGGTCGGCCAGGAATCAGCGGTCGCCGCCCCCTCGGGGGGGTGGGCCAAGGGCTGATCCAGAGCACAACCCGATACCGTCGTCTTCCCCGCGGGGGGGGGATAGGCACCGAGACTCGGGCAGGGGCCCGGAGGTAGTACAGACGGGTTACGCGGCGTACTCGAATGCGTTGGGGAGCATGTTGCCACCCCCGAGTAGTCGCTTCTCCCCGCCTCTCGCAGAACGCCCTCGGCTGACGGCGCGCCCGCCACCGTTCGGAAGGATGCCAGTAGGCTACTTCCGACCGGCACGGATGTCACCGATGGGTCGGGAGGGTTACTACCCGGGTTGGGACCCGTATACTGGGACAGTATTTACTCCCCCTCCGGCAGGGGAGGAGGGAGGTGCCTCCTATTAGCAACTAGCAGCCTGTTCGTCAGTGGTGCCCACCCCGACAGTAACGGTATTATTACCGACGGCTAGGATTACTGTCAGGGGTACTGACGGACAGCCGGTGCACGTGCGAGCACTGTTAGATTCAGGGGCACAAGGTTGTATTGTGTCCAGCTGTTTAGTGAAAAAGCTGGGCCTTACATTAGAGCCATCACGGGATGGCGCCGTAGGTATAGGTGGCAATCGGGTGCCTCACCTCAGGGGTCAGACGACATTCCTGTTCGAGATGGGTGACACGGCATCGGTCACGCGGGTGAATGCCACGGCGATCGTTTTGGACGAAGTGGTTGGGGTCCTCCCTCAGACTCGGTTACCGTCTGCGGTAAAAGGGTTGACCAATGGATTGGAGTTAGCCGATCCCCACTTCGCGATCCCCGGACGGGTGGACGTCTTGCTTGGGTCTGACGTCCTCGGGAAGCTGCTCCGAAGCGGCAAACGGGAGCTGCAACCAAACGGGGTTGTGGCCATGCGTACCGCAGGTGGTTACGCGTTATTGGGCCCAGTACGGGAACCACAGCACTCAACGGATTATAGCTCCATATATTATGGCAGCGTGTTATCCGACGTCCTGCAACGGTTCTGGGCAACGGAAGAGCCACCCACCGCTCTTAGAAATAACCCACGTGATGAGGAGTGCGAAACATTCTATCGATTTAACACGGTGCGCCTCCCATCGGGTAGATTTATGACAAGGTTGCCATTTCTGTCAACTCGACCTCCGCTGGGGAGCTCATGGAGTCTGGCAGAAAAGCGGTTAGTGGCAATGGAAAGGCGCATGAAGCGGGACTCCAACTTCCGACAGAAGTATGTGGAGTTCATGCGCGAATACCTGACGTTGGGTCACATGTCGGTGTCCAGGGTTGACTATCGTCATGAGGAGCATTATGTGTTGCCTCATCATGCTGTTTTGAAGACACCTGACTCAAAGATTAGGGTCGTGTTCGACGGGAGCGCGGAGACGTCTAGCGGGGTGTCCCTGAATCAATGTCTCCATGCTGGTCCTAAGCTGACCAGAGACATTGCAGACATTCTCACGGACTTCAGGAGACACCAGGTTGTCTTCGTTACGGACGTACGGATGATGTTTCGTCAAACTGAGATTCATCCAGACGACCGTCGGTTCCAGCTGATATTGTGGCGAGAGAGCCCAGAAGAACCGATGGTCACGTACGAGCTCAACACAAACACGTACGGATTAAAGCCCAGCCCATATGTAGCCATGCGTACGCTACGAGAACTGGCTGATCAAGAACGGCTCCGCTTTCCCCGCGCGGCTGCTGTCATTGATAGGGACGTCTATGTAGACGACATTTGTACGGGCTCAGACAGTATTGAGCAGGCGCTCATCTTAAGGGATGAATTGGTGGCGCTCATGGCCTCCGGTGGCTATGAACTCAGGAAATGGCTGTCGAACTGCCCAGAGGTACTGGCAGGACTGCCAACTGAGTATCAACAAGACCCGCATTTGTTTGAGGATTCGGAGAATCTTCATGCGTTGGCCATTTAAGGGGTCCAGTATCGACCGAGTCACGGAGGCTCGGCCATTTGCTGGCGTAGGGACAGATTTCGCGGGGCCTTTCATGGTCAAGACATCGCAGCTTCGCAACGCGAAGTCGGTTAAGGCATATCTGTGTGTCTTCGTGTGTCTGGCGACCAAGGCCGTTCATTTGGAATTGGTGGCCGATCTCTCTACGGAGGCCTTTCTGGCGGCGTTAGATCGATTTGTTTCTAGACGGGGAGTACCGTCACTGATTCGGTCGGACTGTGGTACCAACTTCAAGGGCGCCGACCGGTGCTTAAAGGAAATTGTATTGTTTTTAAGTCAGAATGAGCGAGAGATTGGCACGGGCCTCGCCAGTCGGGGCATTTCGTGGTATTTTAGTCCACCTGGATGCCCCCACTGGGGTGGAATTTTCGAGGCAGTAGTCAAGTCTTCCAAGACTCACTTGTATCGGGTCATCGGCTCAACGATTCTCACCTTTGAGGAGTTGTCAACGGTGTTTTGCAGAATTGAGGCGGTCTTAAACTCGCGACCTTTGTGCCCGTTGAGCGCTGACCCGAATGACCTTGAGGCCATGACCCCAGGTCATTTTTTGATTGGCCAACCACTTAACGCCTTGCCGGAATATCCGTATACTGATGTCAAGTTGTACCGGTTGTCACGGTATCAGATGTTACGGCAAATGAGCCAAAATTTTTGGAAGCGATGGTCGCTGGAGTATTTGCATATTCTACAGCAACGCGTTAAGTGGACGGACAGGACGACCCCACCCTGCGTTGGAGACCTCGTTCTGGTTAAGGATGCTAACCTATCACCGTTGTGTTGGCGACGGGGGCGCATTGTTAACCTGATTACGGGCAAGGATGGGTTTCCAAGGATCGCAGACGTCCAGGTGAGGGACTCGATCCTTAGACGGGCAGTTTCAACTTTATCTCGACTCCCGGGAGTTTGAGCGGACCGACAACGGGTCGGTCCGGGGGGGGTGATTGTTTATAATCTACCTTCAGATTTTTGATTTTCTCCGCCTCGGGGCGACAGGGGCGGAGGGAGAGAGGTCGAGCGCTGGGCTCGGCGTGAAGTAGTTCGTATTGAGACGTGCTGGGCGTCGAACGAATATTATAGTAGCCATAGAACGGGTGAAAACGCACGCGCATTGATTAAATCGACTTGTGGAGTCATTTCGCGGCACCCAATTATACTAGTTAAGCAGTACGGTTAGCGACGCTGTGAATGTCGAACGGGTTATTGATAATATCATTGGTTTGCCTTGTCACGGGAGTGCTAGTGGGAAAGCACCGAGGCTTTTGTGGTTAGACTAATACGGAGTGAGTGTGGTGGCTCGCGTTAACGGCGTGGCTTGCAGCGACGTGGAAGAATCGTCCGGAACTACCAGCAAACCATCGCAAGGTCATATACACTCATTATACACATACACAGTTACACAACTTGCGAGGGGTCAAGGAAGTGAGACCGGCTCGAAGAAATGAGGTAAGGGTAGCTTTAAGTTCAGAAATTGTAATATTGTTCGGAGGCGCGTATCGCGTCTATTTGATCCCGTTAGGACGGCGGCTGTTCTGAGACCTGTCTCCCATGGGCCCGAGATAAGGTTCGGCTGAGTCCTGGCGCGATCAGGGGTCGTTGACCTTGGTTAAATAACCTTTGTCAAGATAATCTTGAAGCGTAGCGTTGTAATTAGTTCAGATCTCGGGATCAGAATCTAACTTTTTCTCCAAATTAAGGAGACGGCGCGTCGCCGTTGAGTGTGAATTTCCTAAGTCTATACACGGAGCCTTAAATGGTAGCTGCACTGTGTATCTACCTGTTTCATCGCGAGAATAAGTTGATTTAAATATTTGTTCACACGCCTGATCGTCAGGACTCATGTGAACCTTACTAGGGACGCTTTCGAGTTCCCAAAAGCGTTGCGTGAGCGTATTTAAGCGAAGCGTGCTAGCCGCACACAGAAAAGTTTGCTCGCTTTTATTTTTATTTATTTGAGCGGGGCGAGCGCGCGGAGTTACACTAGGTTGACAATCAGCCCGACCCATGGCTATGTAGCCAAGGGTGGTTTCTACGGCGACGACCGAGGAGCCAGGTAAAGTTACCTTTCCACTGCCCAACAAAAGCGGGAAAAGTTCATTGCCAAGGAGGCAATCTATCTCACCGGGAACGTGGAATGCGTCATCAGCCATAGGTAGATTGCGTAATGAAGCGAGATTTGAGATATCTATAGATATGTTGGGCAAGTCGTCTGTAATACGATCTAAAACCCGAGCGTGAATTTTATAATAGCAGCGGTGATCAAAGCGGGAAAATATTTTAAAAGTAGCAGTTCCAAACGAGGGTATTTTAGCGTGACCGATCCCAAAAATGGAAGATTTGTCAGGAGTAATTTCTAAGTTTAAACGTTTACAGCAAGCCTTTGTAATAAAATGACTCATTGAGCCGGTATCAAGGAAAACGCGCAGAGTATGAGGTTTATTATTATTATAAGCGTATACGGAAGCGGTGGGCAACAAAACAGTTGTATTATTTTCAACGCACGAGGTAGCCGAAGTCATTGACAAATGCGAAGCGCCTGAATGTACGCGCTCCGCGTGCGGCGTCGTCGTCGAGCCCACAGTGCTCACAGTCGCGGCAGCTAGCGAGGGCGAGGCGGGCGCGCGGGGCGCGGTTGCGAGCGGCGGCGTCGCGTTGCCGGCCGATGTGTTTACTTTAAAGTTACTTAAATGTATTAACGAATGATGTTTACGTTGGCAAATCGAACAAGTATTTGTTGACTTGCACATTTTAATATCATGAAATCCTAAACAGTTACGACAAAACTTATGTTTGTTTACTAGATCTAATCTTTCTTTTGCGTTTTGATTCATGAAATGAGAACATCTATAAAGTGGGTGTGAGTCAGGTGACGCACACACCTTGCAGGCACGCACGGAGGCGTCCTGGGTTGTGATCGCGAATGTTTGACTATTTTTATATTTATTAGAAGTGGATTTATTATTTTCACTATTATAATTACGGACTTTAGAGGGGTTAGATTGATTACGAAGTGCTATTATTTTACTTTGTTCTTTTAAGAATTGCGAAAGATGATCGAAAGTAGGTATTTCAATATGATTATGTGATCGTTCGAAAAGGTTAACGACCTCTTTATCAAGCTTGCTGAGTGCAATATCCGTTATTATAAAATCTGACAAATCCTTTATGTTTAAGCGCCGTAGGGCGGCTTGCGATGCATGGAACTGCTCAATAAATGTGTCTATAGATTGATAAGGCTTAAACTGAATCATTTGATGTAAGTACATGGAAGCTTGTACGCGGGTATCTTGATATTTTTCTATTAAAGCATTCCAAATGAGTAGGTAATTATTAGCGGTAGGCGCGACGCCCGAACAAACAGTTAATGCCTTATCAGAGAGACACCCTATTAAGTATTGTACTTTCTCGGCGTCAGTTAGATGCGAATTATCATGAATAAGACTTTTAAAGTTTTCATGAAAAATTGTCCATTTGCTGGGCGTGCCGTCAAATGAAGCAAGTTTTAAAGGTGGCAATTTACGATTTAAAAACTCGAATTTACTACTGCTGTTTTCGTTATTTTGAGACCTGAGAAGGTTAGCTTCGATTGCTTTTATTTCACAATAAATTTCATCAAATGCTGACAACGGCTGGTAATTAATAGCTGATCCAGCTTCCAAGAGTGCTAAATTGTAAGCATCAAGCGTTTCAATAAAATTCGTCCTAATTTGATCAAGGGAATTAATCCTAGCTAGAAATTGAGATTTTAATGAACTATTTACTGAAACTTGTCGACCGAGGTCATAAATTGATTGCAGCATTTTGAATAAAATTTCCTTCTTAGATTCAAACAGAAGCACTTTTGAATCTTCTTCTGCGGAGCCATAAGATTCCTTATCGGACTCCTTGGATTTACCATGCTTTGAAGCCATTTTTATGCGTTGGGATAATGCCTATTCGAGTTAATAATCGTTAATAATAATACTTAAATGAGTGAATGTATGCGAAATATCGAGAATAAATTGGACTTGCCCGTGTGCGTTATGTGTTGAGAAAACCTGTGAAATATGTGTGCGATGACTAAAATATATTTATAATATTTTAGCAATAGAGTGTTTAGCGTGAAATAGGCTGCGTATCTGAATAAATAACTTAGCGTTGATGAGATGTTAGCGGGAAATGCCTCATGAGCGAGTCACGTAGGTTAGTGTAATGGCGGATGCGTGGATGAGCGTATTTTTATGCGAATAAATAGCTAAATGCGGTAAATATGATGCGTTTTTAAAGAAATAACTTAGCGTTGATGAGATGTTAGCGGAATGTGCCCTCGTGGGCTTGTCACATAGACGAGAGTAATAGCGGATGCGTATTTGAGCGTTTTTATGCGATTAAATAGATAAATGCGATAAATATGTTGTGATTGATGAGTGTAGTGTATATGCGAAGTAATTTTTTGTTTTTTATTTGGAACGAAGGACCAGAACACTTGGATGGAAATATGGTACTCACGGTTTTTGGGTATGGGAAAAAGCGTAGGTAATGTCTTCGATAGCACAGCTTTCTGGAGCACGTTGATTCAGCGAAAGACCACCAAGTGTCACGAGATAATATGAGGAGGATCACACACACATTTCTATTCACAGTTTCTAGCTTGGTTTTTGAGTCTTTTAATGGCGGTCGCGGAAGCGCGGGCGCAGGGCAATTTCACGTGCGCTTGTTATTGACGCTGAGGTAGGACTAATGGGTGGAAGGAAGGATGCGGAGGAAATGGTAATAGGAAATGAATCTGATTGGACGTTCGATCCTTCGTTTTGAATTAACCAATGAGAGAAGAGTATGGTAGCGTGTGCAGTGTAGCAATTATGCGTTTGTGATTTCCATAAATAATTAGATAAATAGATATTAATACAAATGCGGATAAATAATGTGAATGGCGCAGACAAATACATAGAAAACATTGGTCTCTATTCGGGAGTGTCAAAATAAATAATAAATGGAATCCGAGCTATTAAACATGATTGCTGCAACTGCATAGTCGGTTGTTGCTGCGCTCATAATTATCATGTCTGTGGTATGGTATTTACGCTGGGCAAGGTATTAAAATGTCACTCCACCTGCTCAGTTTTTAGACCATGTTTTATTAATATAATTATAATGAAAATGAATAAATTTACAAATAAACAATTTATTTCAAAATATTCAAGTTTTTTTTTTGTTTTGTATTATACTAATCGATTTGATACCATACTTCTTACCTATATGTTTTCTGTGTACTGTAAGCCACTCAATAAAATTGAAAATAGTGCGATATTTTTATGTCCGTGTTCAAGCCCAAACGCCATACAAAGTGGTTGATGTCCTTTCTCATCATCTTCCGGCCCTTTTCCATTGTTCCAAGACAAGACAATTCCAAGACAGTCGATTTTCTTTTATTTTTTTCTGTAAACGGCAAAAGTCGTTTCCCAGTAATATCTTGTAATTACTGTTAATCGGTCGTTAATCATCTAATCACTGTTAATTTGTTGTTAATGTTTTTTTGTGCCATTTTTGTTACTTAATTTGATGTAAATAATGAGTAAATGACGTTTACTTGATGGGCCGGACAGTGGGCAGGCCTTTTTTCGCAGGGATTGGCGAATAGCACTGAATAGGGATAACTGGAAAGAGTGCAAGGCCTTTGCCTTGCTGTGGGACAAAAATGGCTTATATAATACTAGCTTTTGCCCGCGACTTCGTTCGCGTGGAATAGTGAATTCCGGCAGATTTTTGGTTTATCTAAAAAAAAAAAACTATCCTATGTCCTTTCTCAAGTTCCAAACTATGTCTGTACCAAATTTCATCAAAATCCGTTCAGCCGTTTAGGCGTGAAAGAGTAACAGACAGACAGACAGTTACTTTCGCATTTATAATATTAGTATGGATATAGTATAATAGTATAATAGTATATAGTATAAGTATATAGTATGGATGGATGGATAATATTAGTATGGATGGATTATAGTAGTAGAAGAATGATCTTTTGAGGTATTTGGTTCGATTTTTTCACCGTTGTGAAGCTACACTATCCAGATCCCCGGGTGGCTTAGGCTACTTTTTATCCTGTATTCCCACGGGAACGGCAACTACTCGGGTGAAACCGCGTGACTTTCGCTTATGTTATAGAATGATATTTTTTAATGTAATACTTTGTCCACAGAACCTTAGGTATGGAGTTGGCAGTGAGAACAGCAAACGGTCAACTGGTCGATCCGTTGAAAGTGTCGACGTACAAACTCAACGCGTTACACGATGAAGCTAATTCTCGCATCGAGAAGAATATGGTGAGCTGATCTTAGTTAAATATTTTATTTGTAAATAACTGAAACAACTGAACGACCCGTTAGTCTATTTATTTCGGTGACAAATACTCTAAAATAGCCGTAAAATAGACACTTTTCAGTTGTCAAACAGTTAAGGAATATGACAAATCATAATGCAATATTTTTCATCCCCCTAAGTTATTAGCGCGATAATATATTTAGCTTACGGGCTATAATCTATATCTATGCCAAAGTTCATGCCGATCGGTTTACGCCGTTCTTACGTGATTGCGTAACAAACATCCATCCTAACGTTCGACATTTTCAACATCGCATTCGGTTTGAAAATACACCTCCGATACACAAGGTATAGTCGACCAAGAAATTGGTTTACCACTTTTGATGACATCTCCCAGTAACATAATTATTCGCTAAGGATGACAGATTGACAGATTCTGACGTGAAAATAGCACTTGATGTTTTGTACGTGCAAATGATATTCAACCTTAGAGTGGTAAACCAATTTCTTGGTCGACTATACAAGGACAAGGTATAGGCACTAGTGACAGAAAACAGTTTTACATAAATCTTTTTACTTTTTCCCAGGAAACAACCCCATCGACCCCACCCCCCACCACTCCACCGGGCGCCCGAACGTACACGATCGCAGTTCGGGTGCACAACTTCGTGTGCCGAATGAGCGAGCCGGCCGAACTAGCGTTGGCCTTACACGATGCTTCGGGCGCTAAGCTCACTGAACATTTGTTGCTGAGGTGGCCTACTAACCATATTAGCTCAGCTTTGGTTGTGTTTACTGTGAGTATCAATATTTTATAAATTACTAACGGCCCGTCCCGGCTCGTCGCCGGGTGGAGATTTATTTTACAGTTTTTCGAGTCAATACTTTTGCATTTCGTCATTTTCATTTTGGTCCTTCGAGCCGGATCCGATATATAAAATTATACGTGTGTTTTGTTTCAGGATTTTGGTAGCGATATAATAAAGAGTGAGAAAATATATTTGGTGGCCAACATATACAGAATAGGGAATATGGATGCACATAATATTGACAATAGGTAAGTTTCTTTAAATTATTGTGTAAATAATTTTTACTACGCGAAAAATGTCTCTTTCTGACTTACAAAAACGTGAAACCCAGAAATAAATAAGACTCAAGCTACGTCTAGATTGTAATTTCGTAAGTTATGCTTTTTTTAAGTCTATTGTAGTCATGTAATAAGGGGCGACACTGCTGCCATACTCCGTGAGAAATTCCTGAAATGCAAAAACACTTTGCCCGATCTGGCAATCGGAAAACACAGGACCTCATGCTACCAGATCACATCGTCTGGATTTGTGCCCGATCGATGACAATAGGCCCGCCAATGTATGTTAATATCTGGTTTCAAAAAACATCCATTGCATCCACAGACGCAGTTCCGTAGCCCAAACCCCGCCCATACCAACATCAGGTCGCTCCATGCGACGTCCGTTCGGCGTGGCGTGTGCCGATATCAAACGCTTCGTCACGGCCGACTGTCCTGATAAACATATACAAGTGCCTTTTTATGCGTAAGTATTGTGAATAAATAGTCATATTTTAAAGTATGTTTTGTGCTGGTACACCATCTTAGGCATAGATAACCGTTTATGCGTCGGTGTGCGTCTGTTTCTCTCATCTTCGAACGAGAAACAGAACGAAGTTTTACATTTGCCCATTGGATTTGTGGTGCAAATTGGCCAAAAACGAAAAGCAAAAAAAAAAACCAAGGTGTAATGCGTGTTAGATGACGCAATGTTTAGTGTTGGGATGTATTACTATGATGAATAGTCGATATTTTTAAAGTGTCTTGACGTCTAATGTCAAAAAAGTCACCTGCACCTTCCTACAGCGTGCAGCGATAAGAATATCTTTCTAGCCCAAAATAAATCTGAGCTTTTGCCTACAATTCAAAGGCTGTACAAAATCATGATACTAAGCCACATTCCAGATATGAAACTAATTACAGATATGAGAAGGAGAACTTGGACTGTTTACTGAAGAAAGTGATTGCTAACCGGGATATCAAGGACGCTAAGCATTCGCAGGGAATGTGGGTGTCTGTGCGGCTCGTTGAGGGGGATTTGAAACAGGTATGTTTGTGTAAATATTGATTTACTAGCTGAACCCGCGCATGCGTTGCAATGCGTTTTTCCTACCTACCTATCTACTACCCTACCTACTACCCTACGTACTACCCTACCTACTACCCTACCTACTACCCTGCGTACTATCCTACCTACTACCCTACCTACTACCCTACCTACTACCCTACCTACTACCCTACCTACTACCCTACCTACTACCCTACCTACTACCCTACCTACTACCCTACCTACTACCCTACCTACTACCCTACCTACTACCCTACCTACTACCCTACCTACTACCCTACCTACTACCCTACCTACTACCCTACCTACTACCCTACCTACTACCCTACCTACTACCCTACCTACTACCCTACCTACTACCCTACCTACTACCCTACGTACTACCCTACCTACTACCCTACCTACTACCCTACGTACTACCCTACCTACTACCCTACGTACTACCCTACCTACTACCCTACCTACTACCCTATGTACTACCCTACGTACTACCCTACCTACTACCCTACCTACTACCCTACCTACTACCCTACCTACTACCCTACGTACTACCCTACCTACTACCCTACCTACTACCCTATACTACCCTACCTACCTACTACCCTACCTAAAAAAAGTTAAAAAAAAAAAGTATCCTATGTCCTTCTCCTCGTTCTTATAGGTACCTCCCTACCAATTTTCAGCTAAATCTGTCCAGCCGTTCTTGAGTTATAAATGGTGTAACTAACACGACTTTCTTTTATATAATTATATAGATTTTATTTATTTAAACACACACTATCATTACAGGCTAACCTAATACAACAGTGTAGTTATAGTAAAAGTTTACACAAGAGACTTACAAGTAACGATCTAAGCAATCTAGACTAATTAACAGACTAAACATCAATAATAACCATAATAAACAATAATTCATTAATTAACTCAATTATTAATTAAATCTATAAATATTTTACAAAATGCGGCCCGTATTGTTTACTGAAGAAAGTGATCGCTAACCGATATAATAAGGACGCTAAGCATTCGCAGGCAATGTGGGTGTCTATGCGACTCGTTGAGGGGGATTTGAAACAGGTAAGTATGTTTGGATACTAAAATTGTTGTTGTTGTGTGTTGTTTATTTCTTGCTTTGGACATTTTTAAGGTGTTTTTGTGACCATCATCATCAGCCTATAATGTTCCCACTGCAGGGACTCAAGCCTCCTCTCTAGGAGAAGGGATGGGCTATAATCCACCACGCGGGCCCAGTGCGGGTTGGCAGATGTCACATGCCTTCGAATTTTTTGGTTCTAAGACATGCCGGTTTCCTCACGATGTTTTCCTTCATCGTTTTGAGAGGTTTTTGTGACCGGTGAGGTAATACTGGTATGATACAGACGCACAGTATGAGAAAAGCCACGAAAATCGGACATCACTTTTTTATGCTTCTAATCGATAGTAAGCTTTGTTTTGAATGCGAGAGTAGAACTCCCGGATCTCAAATACTTCAAAACAGAGTTATAATTTTTATTAGATTTTTCTGGATTTTCATAAAAACTCAAAAATCAACGATGTGATTATTAAGTTTATTGACAATATATAGGTACAATATATTCTATAAGCGAAACAGAAAAGATTTTTCTATACTAGACAAACAAAATATGCCTGTTTTTTTTTAATTATAGCTCTGGTACTAGTTGAATTCGATTACGGGTTTTCTACTCTAGCATTCAAAACAGTGTATACTATCGATTAGAAGAATTAAAAAGCGATGTCCGATTTTCGAGGCATTTATCATACTGTGCGTGTGTGTGTGTTACTGTGCTGTGTGTACTGTGGTTCGGAATAGCCGGGCGGGAAAATCAAATATAGAAATTGAAAACGAGCAGATTCACTCAATAATTGCACCTAAAGAATAGTGTGTGTGAAAGGCAGGATCCGTGGAAATTTTATTATTTTCTGACTAATTTCGTGTCGGGATCGAAAAGAGTTAAATTGTTTGTCTGGGACTTCGTCGTGCTTCAATGTCTCTGTGGTTTTTGGTGGTTGCACTATTGGTGCTGGCGCACAGCTGCAGTGGTTCGGGAGTAGTATGCTGGGCTTGGCCAAATAAAAAATAGCCAAACCGAACATGATTCAGCAATAATAAATTCCGTACAAAGCCGTTAAATTTGCCAGCAGTTTCGATACAAGTGGTTGTGCAGGCGCAGCATCAAATCGTCAACGCAACATACTCACTCACCCTGGATAAACACTCACGATAGCCACGAGCTTAGACCAATATTTATACTTCTACCTCAATTTCAGATACGCGAAGAAAACCCTCACATCGTAGTAGGCAAACCAGCCGTAGCGCGCAAGATGGGCTTCCCCGAGGTGATCCTCCCGGGCGACGCACGCAACGATCTGTACGTCACTGTGTGCGGGGGGGGCTTCTCTAAGGGAGGGGGCAAGTCCTCCGAGAGGAACATTGAACTCATCGCGAAGGTCGTTGATAAAAAAGGACAGACGCTGCCTGTAAGTTTTTTTGTATTATTTGTCCGCGAATTTCGTCGGCAGCAAACTTAAATCAGAATCCAACTCAACGTCTTAGAACATAGATTTTGAATTCCATTGTAACCAAACTTTTTTTTTTCTTGCCTGTTTTACTTGATGCTTGCCACTCCTAAGCTTAGGACATTTTAATTTCAAAGTCACGGAAAAATTAACCTACGAAAACTGTACTATGAAAACCACATAGAAATGTCTAAGTATCTAATTAATAAATTAAATAATTAATTAGTAATAAATTAATTAATTTGTAATTAATTAAATTATTATGATTAATTAATTATAACAGGTTTCAATCTTTCACCTTATTTTCAGGGTGTAATATCTGTCGGCGCTGGAGTACCTTTGACTAATGAGTACACGTCCGTAGTGTATTACCACGACGACCGACCGAGATGGCAAGAAGTTTTTAAAGTAAGATAGTCTGATTAATCGATTTTCGGCTCCATAACAACCTCGCCTGTGGTTCAGTTGTGAATTACGCCTCGTGTGCATTAACAGACTTTCCGCACGTATATTAAAATGTACTATTGCATTACACTTGCTCGAAAACTGTCTGTTATACTTATACTCTTATCGCACTACGATTAGGTTCAACATGCAATGTACGTTTTTCACACACGTGGATTTGAAAACTTCTTTAGCGGCGTTTTGCACGCTGTTGCACGTTGGGATGGGTAAAAAATTTTACGGACCCGACACGTGACCTGATCGAAAATTCGTAAGGCAGCATTCATAAGCAGAATTCGCAACCTCACCTGCGACTCGGTTGTGAATAGGGTAGTTAACAAAAAAAAACTAATTAGTCCGTCAGATAGATTTCTAAAAAATATTGAACACGTATTTTTTCTTTTTTCACGTAAACAAAAAATGAAGACGATACAGTGCTTCGAAAAGTTGTGAAACGTCTCAGGTTGGTCCATTTTTACCAGACTATGACGTCAAAAGCCCCCTCTCCATGGTCTTTGACAAGCTTTATTTTCGTCAATTTTTATTAATTTGATAAAACAAAAAACACGTATCCAATATTTTTCGATAATCTAACTAACAGACTAAAGAGAATCATATATTTTTTAGTCAGTCAACTACCCTATTCTGCTTCGAATGCAATAACAAAGTTTCTCCACTTACATCAGAATGTACTATTTCGCGCGACCTAAGAAAGTGAGGGCACATCTAACTGTTTCAATCACCTAACAAAATAACATTAAAATGCGTAAACTATAATAATATGTATGAAATGAGGAATGATATATTCTAGACTGGTAACTGTCCTTTTCTTGTAGGTGTGTCTAAACATCGAAGAATTCAAAGAAGCCCACCTAGTGTTCATGTGTCGCCATCGCTCCTCAAATGAGGCCAAAGACAGGGCTGAGAGGCACTTCGCCCTCTCTTACCTACGACTGATGCAACGCGAGGGAACTACCACACCAGATACACAGCATAACTTGTGTGTTTATAAGGTAAGTCATTAGCTGCCTAGCTTATTATATTTCCACCAGTGTTTTTTTTATATTATACTAGCTTTTGCCAGCGGCTTCGCCCGCGTGAAAATGTCGATTTTCCATACAAACTTTCATCCCATATTTAACTCCCTTAGGGGTTGAATTTCGAAAAATCTTTCCTTATTGCTTGTCTACATTATAAAGGGAACCTCTGTGCAAAATTTTAGCTTTCTAGGTCCAAGGGTTTGGGCTGGGCGTTGATGAGTCAGTCAGTCAGGACTTCACTTTTTATTTAAGTCTATAGATTTTTTTTATATAACTTCGTCTGCGTCACATAATATAGCTTATAACCTTCCTCGATAAATGTAATATCCAACTGAAAAAGATTTTTACAATTCCAACCACTAGTTCCTGAGATTAGCGCGTTCAACCAAACGTACAAACTCTTCTGCTTTATAATATTAGAATAAATCGGCATACTCTGGTTCAAGGACAAAGATAAAGTCGACGATGGATCGAGGTAACAACCTAACCCCCTTATTAATAAAAAAAAGTTAAGCCTGCTTAAACTTACGCTTGGTTTATCTCGCATGCCGTCCCTTTCTTTTGAATATTTTTGAAGTGAGACGGCATGCGAGATAAACTAAGCGTAAGTTTAAGCAGGCTTAACTTTTTTTTATTAATAAGGCCGTAAAAGACTATAGTATTAACTCGCGACTTAAATAAAATTGGTTGTATGAACTTCGAAACATCGGTGCAGGTAGGTTCTAAATTTCGAAGAATTTTAAGGTGAAATCGCATTTATACACACAGATCAGCATTTTCGAGTATCTCTATCCCGTTCTCTCACGTAGTGGCGTCATTTGGTGGAGCGAGAAGTCCGCATTTGTTTGCACAAAGTACCTTTCATCATCATCATTTCAGCCCGTATCACCCACTGTTGGGTATAGGCCTCCCCTTTCTTCTGCCAGTCTTCTCTGCTTTGTGCGTCCCTCATCCATCCATTTCCCGAGCTCCTGACGATATCGTCCACCCAACGCGCTTTAGGGCGTCCCTGGTTTCTCACGCCCAACCTTGGCCACCATTCGGTCAGAATCTTACTCCATCGGCCATCTCCGCGTCTAGCCAAATGTCCTGCCCAACTCCACTTTAGGCGTATCACCCTATCCCCGACGTCGAACACCTTCGTCCGACTCCGGATCTCGGTGTTGCGCACTCGGTCTAGTAGGGTTATGCCGAGCATAGCTCGCTCCATGGCCCTTTGTGCAACTCGTATTCGGCGCACAGTCTCCTTAGTGAGCGTCCATGTCTCGGCACCGTAGGTCATCGTTGGCAGGACACATTGGTTGAAAAGGTGGGTTTTTAGGCACTGGGGTATCCTCTTAGACCGGAGAACATGCTCGAGCTTCCCAAACGCCGCCCCCCCAGTTGTATCCTCCTGGAGAGTTCTTTGTTTGAATGCTCCTTGTCAAAAGATAGAACATGTCCAAGACAAACGTAGTTGTCAACCATCTCCAGACGTTCTCTTCCAACCATAACAGCTAAAACAGAATCATCCGGAGTTCGCGACATCACCTTCGTCTTGGACATGTTCATTTTCAGGCCCACCCGTAAGGAAGGATCATATAGCTCTTTCAGCCTGCGTTGAAGGTCTTCGAGGGATTCGGCGAGTACCTTTAAGCACAACAATCACAGGCAGCAGGTGCAGGACAAGAGCGTGAATACGTCATCATCATCCACAACTCGACTTCACCTACTGCTTCTCTTTGCTTGTGCCAAGCCCCACGCTCATGTGCCAACCTCATCGAGAATATTCCCACAATAGTAACAATGTCGTCTGCCGGGCGGCCAACACGGGTCTACCTTTTTTAGCAGATTTTTTTATACCCGAATTTTGTTTTGCATAACAGTGGATGGCAGAAACTTCATTTCGCAGAAAATCATTTGGCATACTTACACTCATTTACCATAAATTCAAAACGCATAATTTTATAAGTCAGAATCATCTTTGAGCATAAACTTCATTTCCAGAACCATCATTTCGCCGAAAATTCATAATCAGAATCGTCTTTTGGCATGCATTTCATTTCATACATACGTGTAACATGCAATAATAATAATAATTATTATTATTAATTATTATTATCAGCTCACCCCGGCTAAAATTTCTAGCTGAGAACATTAATGTTGGTATGTCAAAAAAAATATAAAAAATTATTATTAATAATAATAATAATGACATCACTCATACATGCAACGCATGTACTCCATGACGCGCGCTCGCTTCGCTCGCATATTAAATAACACTAATATCTTCTGTCCCGGAAGTGCCGGGCCTCCGCCGGCCTCCTTCGTCGGCCTACGGCCCGGTGCCCATGCCGCCCCGCCCATAAAGGATACTTTCGCGAGACGGTCGTAAAAAGTATGCCATTGAAAATTCGACTATTTAAACATTCTGCGAAATGAGTATTCTATTAAATAATTGTTCTGCCATAAACACATTCGTTCAAAGAAGAATATGCCAAGTGTGTTATGCCAAATAAATTTCGGAGCATCAAGTTTCTGCCAGATAGATGGTACCCCGGCCAACACTTCTCTTCCTATTTCTTGGACGTCACTCGGTCGCAGCTTTACCCCACCTTTCGTCACATGGTGTAAATTCATGTATTTGTATGGTCGACGTCATACGAGCGCGTGCGCGGGGCGACGCCACAGACCGCGCGGCCAAGCGTGTCGGTAGCGGGTGTAGCGTCGTTGCATTGCGTCATAATACACGTGCTCCCCGATAGGCATCCACACTGAGGTGGCCGCGAGTTTTCTTTCTCGTGCGTGGAATTACCTTGGATTTTCGCAATTTGCAGCATCATATCTCGGTATTAACAAACAAACGTTACCTCTAGATCGACAAACGCGCCAACGCGGGCGAGGCAGAGGAAGCGTGCCTGTACCTGCCGTCCCGGCGCGACGAGCTACCTGCTGGCGCGGAGCACGGGCTGGTGCGCGGCGCGCTGCAGCTGGTGTACCGCGACGCGCTCACCGTGCACACCAAGCTGTGCTCCACCAAGCTCACGCAGAGAGGTAATGTGTAGCGTGCTGAGGTACATACGTGCGCTGCAGCTGGTGTACCGCGACGCGCTCACCGTGCACACCAAGCTGTGCTCCACCAAGCTCACGCAGAGAGGTAATGTGTAGCGTGCTGAGGTACATACGTGCGCTGCAGCTGGTGTACCGCGACGCGCTCACCGTGCACACCAAGCTGTGCTCCACCAAGCTCACGCAGAGAGGTAATGTGTAGCGTGCTGAGGTACATACGTGCGCTGCAGCTGGTGTACCGCGACGCGCTCACCGTGCACACCAAGCTGTGCTCCACCAAGCTCACGCAGAGAGGTAATGTGTAGCGTGCTGAGGTACATACGTGCGCTGCAGCTGGTGTACCGCGACGCGCTCACCGTGCACACCAAGCTGTGCTCCACCAAGCTCACGCAGAGAGGTAATGTGTAGCGTGCTGAGGTACATACGTGCGCTGCAGCTGGTGTACCGCGACGCGCTCACCGTGCACACCAAGCTGTGCTCCACCAAGCTCACGCAGAGAGGTAATGTGTAGCGTGCTGAGGTACATACGTGCGCTGCAGCTGGTGTACCGCGACGCGCTCACCGTGCACACCAAGCTGTGCTCCACCAAGCTCACGCAGAGAGGTAATGTGTAGCGTGCTGAGGTACATACGTGCGCTGCAGCTGGTGTACCGCGACGCGCTCACCGTGCACACCAAGCTGTGCTCCACCAAGCTCACGCAGAGAGGTAATGTGTAGCGTGCTGAGGTACATACGTGCGCTGCAGCTGGTGTACCGCGACGCGCTCACCGTGCACACCAAGCTGTGCTCCACCAAGCTCACGCAGAGAGGTAATGTGTAGCGTGCTGAGGTACATACGTGCGCTGCAGCTGGTGTACCGCGACGCGCTCACCGTGCACACCAAGCTGTGCTCCACCAAGCTCACGCAGAGAGGTAATGTGTAGCGTGCTGAGGTACATACGTGCGCTGCAGCTGGTGTACCGCGACGCGCTCACCGTGCACACCAAGCTGTGCTCCACCAAGCTCACGCAGAGAGGTAATGTGTAGCGTGCTGAGGTACATACGTGCGCTGCAGCTGGTGTACCGCGACGCGCTCACCGTGCACACCAAGCTGTGCTCCACCAAGCTCACGCAGAGAGGTAATGTGTAGCGTGCTGAGGTACATACGTGCGCTGCAGCTGGTGTACCGCGACGCGCTCACCGTGCACACCAAGCTGTGCTCCACCAAGCTCACGCAGAGAGGTAATGTGTAGCGTGCTGAGGTACATACTTAGCGTACTGAGGTACATACGTAGCGACGAGCTACCTGCTGGCGCGGCTTTAGGTTGAACTTCGGCCAAAGATCGACCTTTGGTAGGACACTGTAAGTGCATGTTTACGTACAGGCGGGGCGTCGCGCGGCGCGTTATGCGTTTTTAATTCAAACACATGGCGATGTATGAAAACGTTAACAATTTCAAACGTCGATTTTTCTAGAAGCGTTTTTCGCTCGTTAGTTTAAAATGCAGCGTTCGTTGTGGTGCATCCGCCTAGCTCAGTAAATGAAAGATAAAGCACGCATCGAGCCTTCTGCACGCGCCGCGCTACGCCCCGCGTCTCCGTAAACGAGCCCTAAGGGTACTTCATATAGGACACGCCACGATAGTGGCGGTAAGTCCCCGCTTTGAGGAGTGACTAGAGAGGAGCCACGGCGCCCTCACCTACCGTCTGACGCAGGTCCTCACTTGACACGGATGTTTCGGGAGGTACCTGTACCGAATCAGGCGGGAGGAAACGCCCGGATGCTACAACTGGCTGCTACACTTGCCTGCGCGATTACACGGTGCACACAGTACATCGCGCTTGTAGTTGATCGTGGTTATGGTAATGGTAATACAGTTTTCTCAAACATGCTTGGAAATTTGAGCATTATTTTGACAACCTTCTTCGAGATAAATCGAAATTGCTGTACTGGCCAGATACATGCGACCAGCGGCCGGCAAAAGTTGTATGAAAATCCATATCTGTCGTGTTTAGCGGCCAAATAAATTACATACTAAACTCATATCTGTCGTGTTATTTAAAAATGGAACGATCTTTTACTCTGAACCATAGCAACCAAGGAGGTGACTTATTAAAGGTTTTATTTAAATTTCGAATTGGCTGAACTCTTCAACGCGTGAAAAATTATTGTTGTTTATGTGATTTTGAAAAGTAAATTGTATTTAATTTCCTCGCATTATTTGAGAAAAGTACTATACAAGCCTTGGCCACAACTAGGCATTGATGGACTTACGTATGTGTGCCTCGACTTCGCCTCGGCCCACATTTACACGTTCGTCCATCAATGCCTCTGCTGCTGGCCGCTGCAGTAATGTACTATTTACCAAGCACATGCGAGATGTACCGTGTGCGCCGTGTTGTCGCGCAGGCAAGACTGTGATGAAGTCTTTGCGTGTGGACGTGGTAGGCCCATAACAGTCAGCGGCACCTGGGGAATATTATAAGACCCAGCATCAGAATGTATTTCTTTAAAAATCATTGCGGCACTGAAAGTGTTATTTAATTCTTATTTTTCTTAAAATTACAGAGGAGATCCTGGGCGTATTAAAATGGAACAGTCATCACGCTGAGGGTACGCTCCGGAACGCACTGATGCAACTACTAGTTGTTCCCAGTGAAGAACTAGTCAAGTTTCTACAGGATATACTCGACGCTTTGTTTAGTATACTTACACAGGTAATATTAATAACTTTCAAATTTTATACTGTTGACTATAGTATAGATTGTTTGCTATCGCTGGTTAAACCTGAACGAAGCTGGCACATGGACGTGGGGATTTGGCACAAGCATAGAGAACTCTACATCAATAGGTGAAGTCGGGCTTTTTCTAGTTACCGAGATTTGTTGGTCAAAGTTCCGACTATTTCACAAGTTTATAAGTAACTTCTTAACTCTGTACCTACGCGGGATCCGTTTCTACATTTTTATTTTTTATTTCTTCGGGATCCGTGGACAATTTTTTTTTTTTTTGTAGAAACGGATCCCGGGATCCGTGAAGACAAATCGCCGGGATCCGTGTTACGTCAAATCGGATCCCGGGATCGGTGGAGACAGACCCGTACTTACTAGTTTTTAAGGTACTATACAATGCAGCTACTTGTTCACATTGAGTTTTATCGTGACATTTTACTCCAAAAAAAAGTTGTTTCTCAGCAATAATTTTTGCATCAGGTTACTTAGTTTGATGTTTAGAATGTTTAGTGGACGGCTTCGTGAGTCCGTTTACACCTTGTATGATTGTGATACTTTTGAACAGCTGTATAAAACAGGATCCGTCAAATAGACAACGAATCATAGATTAAAAAAGTCTGCTACATACAAAACACAACTACTGATACATTTTATACCTCCATTCTCAGGTACAAGAAGACCACAGAGAGAACGAGTACACAGACAACAGTTATGGTGTCCTAGTACTCGAGTGCTTACTTCGAGTTATATCTTTAGTAGCTGACCACAAGTACCAACACTTCCAACCGGTGTTACACGTTTATATTGATGACAGCTTCTGCGACGCGCTAGCTTATGAGTAAGTTGACTTCTACTAGGTTATGAACTCCTGGTACTTTGCCTATTATCATCTGCCCAGCCTTTTCCCAACTTTGTGTAATTTTGGATATCGGTTTTGTTTAGCAAAAAGTTTTTTGACAAAGTATGTTTTCCTCAGGAAATTAATCTCGGTGATGGTCTGGGTGATATCAGCGGCAAACGCAGGCGACGCCGCGTTAAAGCGTCTACTCATGTGCATGAAGTGTATAGAGAGTCTCATACGACTTATTGTGCGGAGTCGGCAGTTGAGAAGGGCGCTGGGGGATCGGACTTCCGATAATGATTTCTGCGGATATTTCGAGGTTAGTATTTTTTGTTATCGTTTTGGCGTTAAGCTGATTACTGAGAGTCTTTTCAGTGAATTTGTTATGTTGATTAAATAAATAGTTTATGCTCTAAGCCTTCTAAGGGGTTGATTTTCGAGTTACAAAAATAAGAAATTCTTATGATATAAGAATTTGACTTATTTGTCTATGTGGGTACAATTTATTATAGGGGATCGGACAAAAAAAAACTAATTAGTCCGTCAGATAGATTTCCAAAAATTATTGGACACGTGCAGCAGTGCTTCGAAAACTCGTGTGACGTCATATGATAGTACATTTTGACGACACAAGTGACGTTTCAAGCCCCACTCCAAGATCTTTGACGCGTTTTATCTTCGTCATTTTTTATTGATTTGATAAAACAAAAAACACGTACTTATTCAATATTTTTCGATAATCTAACTTACGGACTAAACAGAATCATATTATTTTGACCCAGTCCGATCCCCTGTTGTTAAATATACAAGATATACTTCATTTGAAAATGTGTCTACTAATGTTATAACGAAGGAAGATTTTATTGTTTGTAACGATTTAAGCCATACAGTACTAAGTATTTCGATTTTAAAAATAGTTTCACCATTAGCAGAGTACATCTTTGCCGAGAAACATAAGCTAAATTATATTTACATCTCTCATATTCGGTAAGTAGGTCCTTATTACCCCCAAATGGGGCTTGTAGGTGACCAATTAGCGCTCTAGGGTATTAATGTAGCAAGAAAAGCCCTAGGGCGGTAAGTAATTAAAAAAAAAACACTTCACTCTTTCAAAAAGTTCACGTACATCTAACCATCATACTGGCAATAGACATCATGCATTCAGCCCAATTACAAAAGAGGTCGCTTCGCTATTCAGCCTTGTCTTCGCATGAGTATAACGCCTCCCCCACACAGGAGCGTTTTTCATGGAAAACGCGCCTGTGTGGGGGAGGCTTAATAGTCATCAATTTTAAATATCGAACGGCAAAGCTCAATTTCGTTCTTGAAAAAAAAAAAGATGAAAAAGGCGGTAATAGAAAACTTTTACTTTAAATATTGTTTGTTTTTGGGATTTTTTATAATTACGTGCTAATTAGGAAAAAAACATGAGTTCTGCAAGTGATGAAGATAATAGCTGCACTCCCGATTCAATGAAAATGGAAGCTGAAGCAGCAATTAACAATATTTTGCCTGAAAGTTTACTTTATTCTTGTAATGCCGGTTTTTTTCTTCTTACCTCATAATCGAGATGTAAAGCAGAGTAGTTAGCTCGGGTGTAAGCACCAATTGCACCCTCGAACTATTGGCGCCCTCGCTGCGCTCGTGCGCCTAAATATCTCGGGCTGCAATTGATGCCTTACAACCCTTGGCTACTAATCTACTATTAAAAACACGCGGGCGAAGTGCTATTGTGTGTGTGTAATAAAGCCTGTATTATATTCCTCCAAAACATAATTATCTTCCAGAATCTCCTAAACAAGCTAGTATGGCTGATGCGCTGCGGAGACCACGCACTCACATGTCAGGGCTCTGCGCTCAAGTACCTTCCACACGCAGTACCGCACATCATTAAAGTTTATCCCGATACCGAACTCAGGTTTGTTGCTGTTTTCATATTTATTTTTGGGACTTCACTACATAGTATAAAATAAAGTCGCTTTCTCTGTCCCTTTGTATGCTTAAATCTTTAAAACTACGCAACGGATTTTGATGCGTTTTTTTTAATAGATAGAGTGATTCAAGAGGAAGGTTTAATAACATCCATTTGCACCCGTGCGAAGCCGGGGCGGGTCGCTAGTTGAGTAATAACTATAAAAGGTCAAAACAAAAGCCTTGTGCTAAAACTTATTAGCTTAGTAGGTTTGCCGTAACCTCTCTACTTAGCATTTTTCCCAACCATGTTGGCGTCCGTTCTGTTCGCAAGCATCGGCCAGAGTAGTAAAGCGTTTATGGGTTACTAGCTGATGCCCGCGGCTTCACCCGCGTGGATGTCGTTCAAATTATATACTAAAACCTTCCTCTTGAATCACTCTATCTATTAAAAAAAACCGCATCAAAATCCGTTGCGTAGTTTTAAAGATTTAAGCATACAGACAAACAAACAGACAAAAATAGCGACTTTGTTTTATACTATGTAAAGGATTCGATCAGAAGAGAGATTAGTCAGTAACAACCACGGAGTCTATTAGATCCCGGTCAATGGCAACAGGCTCGCACCCTGTTACCTGTGGCGACATGTAGTTACACTTCTGCCGACCCCTTCGGTGTTTACAAACGTTTTTAATTACTCACCAACCCTTTTTTTTTTTTTGGTGCGTGAAAATCATCGAATAACCCTCTCCGCTCTTGGGCAGAGCGAAGGGGAGTGTCAGACTTCTACTGACTAAAAACCAAACCCATTTTCCTTCTTCGCCCTTGTGTCGGAGCCGCGTTATCCTTTCGATAATCCACAGCCCCGACGGGCAGTTACTCACCAGCCCTTGACTGCTACTTGAGGTCGGCGCAACACTTTTCCTTCTGTCTTTTCTCTGTCAGCCGTTACTGTATCATTTAGTCCTCTTTTCTCCATGTTTTCTTTGACCTGGATCTCCCTCTCCATTCTTCTACAGGCGATTTTATTTACTACTTATCTGTACAATATTGGCGCCGGTGAATGAAAAGTTGATTGGTAATCGATTGTCGTGGTATGGACATGTGATGCGAAGGAATGAAGGAAATGTTGTGAGGAAAATGTTGAGTATGAACGTAGATGGCTATAAAAGGAGAGGAAGGCCAAAGAAACGATGGATGGACTGTGTGAAGGATGATATGGCTAGAAAGGAGGTGACTGCTGACATGACGAGAAATAGGGAAGTATGGAAGAAGAAGACATGTTGTGCCGACCCTAAATGAATTGGGATAAGGGCAGGAGAATGATGATTGACCTACTTACAGTGCGTACGTAGTCCGCGCACTAGAAGCGCTACCTCTGGGCCGTCTCAGCAAACAGCGTATGCTGGCGCTACTGGAGCTGGTGCGCGGTCCGCTGTGCGCGCAGGCTTCGGCTCGGGCGTTGTTGTTGCCGCATCTAGCTGCCACCACTAGAGCCTTGCTCAGGGATAAGGCTGAGGTGAGTGTTTCATGTAAAGCTTTATGTACACAAGTCATTTTTGTGGGGTGCGGACTAGAATTGAGAGGTTCTTTTTTAAGGAAAAATCAGTTTTGGCTACGCGGAGGAAAAATCAGTTTTGGCTACGCGGATAGCGGAGCAAAATAAACGCAATAAATAAAATATTATCATTTATTTTGCCATGGGAAATTAGCTCCTGGTTTAAAGCTCTCCTGATAACGATTGATTAGTGAATGCAAATCAACAGTAAACAATCAAAAATAAACAGAAGAACTCTTCGACTAATAACCAGATTTTTTAAGTTTTATTATAAACAAATAATTTTAGAGACTGGTCTAGTTCGCACCACATAGAAGTCACTTACATACACTAAACACAAACATATGAATAAATTCAGTGTTACACTTATGTCAACACTAAAATGAAAATATGTACGTCCTATAGACAAGTGACGTAAACATTCTAACTAACAGTTCCATCCCAAATACTCGAAAACTACACAAAAGAAAAATCTTATTATTTCATACATTTTTGAGATTGTATGGAATATGGAAAATAATTAAAAAAACTCATAATCTATGGTTTCTTTTTTATTTTATGAAAAGAAATGCAATAGTATCAAGATTTCTTTGTACACAATTTAATGGGACTCATCACACGCCATACATTCCATGCAAATGGTAACAATATAATTCGATATGCGACGTTAGCTATCCATATTTTCCGTGACAGCTAATTCATATAAAATGTAACGTCGCCTATCGAAATAAAATATAGCTAATAATTAGGTAAGTATTTTTATATTTTTGCACTGGCTATACTTTTGAGTGTTGCCATGACTGACCAGTATAAAAATATTCGATGCTGAACACCTTTAATTTCATAATTGAGATTTATCAGTCTTCTATCCGCAAAATAAAAAAAATCTTGTTCTTCTTGCTACCAATCAAAATTTTTAATTTCAAGTTTTCAAAGATTATTTGTTTATCATGTCAGCGCTCAAAAGTCCTAACGTTAAGTAGTACACGGTCACATTAACTAGACGCATCTCTGAAATGCGAGAACCCACCAGCTTCCCCCCCCGCATTCCCTTAGCTCGCCCGACAAGTTTCAGTACGGTTAGCATCTTTGGTACAGATTAGCGCGTCGATAATAGGGTAGTTGACTGACTAAAAAAATATGATTCTGTTTAGTCCGTCAGTTATAATAAATAAAATAAAAAATAAAAAGTCCGTCAGTTAGATTATGGAAAAATATTGGATAAGTACGTGTTATTTGTTTTATCAAATTAATAAAAATTTACGAAAATAAAGCTTGTCAAAGACCATGAAAAAGGGGTTTTTGACGTCATAGTCTGGTAAAAATGGACCAACCTGTGACGTTTCACGACTTTTCGAAGCACTGCATCGTGCTCATTTTTTGTTTACGTCAAAAAAGAAAAAAATACGAGTTCAATATTTTTTGGAAATCTATCTGACGGACTAATTTTTTTTTTTTTGTCAACTACCCTATTTGGCTAGTTTGTTGTTGTTGTTATATTGTTTTTGGGCATTATTGTTACAATGCCAAGCGTCAAATTAATGTGACCGAGTAGTAAAACGATATCGTCAATAACCATGTGTACGTCTAGTGAATAAACCCCACCGGTACGTGTGAATGTTCGCACCGCACTGTTTATATAGGTAATTATGTATTCATTTTGTGTTCGTGTATTGTGGAATCTGTTGTCTGTGCCGTGTGCCGTGACGTGGCCGTGTTCTACGATGTGAAGGAAGGGGAAGGGGGAGACGAATGATCGGACTATATTTTTCTTTGGATTTTTCCAAATTGTCATATTTATATTTTGATTTGAAAACAGTCTCTACGGAGTTTCTTTTCCGTAGATTTTGCATTGAAGAACTAGCTTAAGAAAGTCTGGATTTCGCAAGCTGCCTTTGCACTTCCATCTTGGAATTAATGGCATGGCTGGAATGACACTGGTTAAAAGTGTTTGTAACCGGCCACCTTAGATATCTGTTGGATTCGCTGTATAAAAGTACTATTATTAAAAAACTTAGTATTACATCATTCGTCTCCCACAAACTCTATTGGAGCCAGTCAGGTATGTGTGTCCGTAAGGCGCGTCGCGGAATTCCCGAGGTAAGCACGCACGCCGATGCATGCAGCCCGTTTTGCACCCTGTGTTGTATGCGGTAGAGGTTATTATTGTGTGGGTTTTCATTGCAAAAACTATTTTTTATAATTTTTTTAAAAGTGCACTACAAATATTTATCGTCAGATATTTTTTTTAAATTTCATGATATCATGACAAGGCATTAACACGACTTAAAGGCATCTTAATGAATGACATTGGGTTGGATATGAGGATAGTTTTTGGGATATAGCATTCAAAACCGATTTAAAAAAAAACTTGTATTTACTCAAGTATTGCGTTTTGCAGTGAAAACTCTTCTGTATAGTAGAACTGTATGAAAGAACGATAGAGTAGGATAAACCCTAACTATTTTTTTTTCCAAACCTAATCCCAAAAATCTTTCATCATCACAAACAAGTACCTATAAAGATACGGAGCCATATTAAAAGCGAATAACATCAACCTAACCTGTTATCTCAAATTCACTCGCAAATCATAGTTCCTCTCTCTACACCAGTCGAATTAAAAGTAAAATTATTCTATTGGCTATTTGACTACTACTGATATGTTATTTCAAAGAACTAACAGAAATAACACTATGTAGCTACATGCTATTGAAGTTTTTGGTGGGGGCATTTTCTATCTTCCACTACGTAACTATATGGAGATATGAAATATATGGCATCACATTTTTGTAGCGCTGTCTTTGTTTAGCAAGTCATTTTAAATCAGTTGAAACTAAGCCATTTTTTGATAGATTTTATTTTTTTTTTCACACATCGTGTTATTTCATACTTAGTTCTTTGAAATAACATAAACATTTTCGTGAATTTTTAACAGCAGTCAAATAGCCAATTACCTCGTTGGTCTAGTAGTCGCAAATGCAACCTTTGAATCAAACTTTTTTCATATTTGATTTCCAAGATAGCTTGTCTAATCACATTATTAACCAACTGTACCTAACATTTCAGAATCATGTATACTCATATATTTAGCATGCACCTAACATATGTATCGCACAGCATAGTAACACTGCAAATATAAACATAATTCCTATACATACATAGTTTTAATATAAGCCTCATCGACCAGATTTCCTTAAAAAAAAATACTTATAACAAGCATCAACGGGATAAAACTCGGTACACCGTTATCGATAAATTGATCATCACTATATTTTTATCGATAACTGTGTTTCACTACATCATGTGTGTCATGATTATGGTATAGTGTAGTGGGCAGACTCATTTAATCGCATTTAATAGAACTGTGCAATTGTATACATTGCTCTTAGCATTTTTTTACATGAGGAAGTGTGAGTTGATGAGGCTTAATACACACATAATTTATTTCTTCAAAATACATTGCGCAGTACAGTACATGCTTGCATGACAATGTGAAAGCGTCTTTACTGCTCTCGCATACTAAAAGAACAAGCATCACTCTCTCTTTTCAACAATATTGTATGTGTCAGACAAAAGACGACTCTAATAATTTGTTTTCTGTAACGATTTTTGATCAGCACGGCGCGGTCGTTGTGCTTTTGTTTTGTTAGTTAAAACATAACTGGAAATATGGTACGGCCAAGTTAAGGTACAAAGTATTTTGACGTAATTGGAGCGTATCATATTTATGTCAAAGTTGCGTAGGTCTACACTTCGTCTTTTGTCAGACTTACAAATACAACTATACTTATCAATCTACGCAAACCTATTCCATAACAAACTACCGTGCCATCGTCGCACCCGCATCTTGAGATATGCACACAAATCGTGATTCAGTAACATCACTAGATTAAACAACATTAATTAATTAATTAAATTATTACACTTAAATATTATACAGTAAGTACCACTCTACCACCTACCTTTCTAAAGATATTAATTATGTATTTACTAACATTCACTTTTTGTTTGTGTGTGTGCATGTAGTGTTGAACACTGTGTGTGTAGTTGTGTGCCGCACAATTTTTTGTCGGTTAAATAGGCTTAAGATGGTTCATTTTTTAAACTTTTTATTTAAGCTGCAGGGCTACCGTTTTAGTGAGAAGATGCTTGAGGTAGCTGCATAGTGCGGGAGGGTTGATATAACGTGTTGAGATTAATGTGCCAACACCCCCCTTGCGGCCGAGTATACCCCAAGCGTCGTCTCAATTAAACACTAAAACTTGAAATGGGATTTTAATGTATTTAGTATTTGGGGGACTATTAATATTGTTCATTAGAATAAAAGCTAGATCATTGAAACCATTTAGAGTACACACGGCTACACATCAAGTTTACCCTGATCTCGCACTGTACGGAAATCCTATACAATGCGAGACCAGCTTATACTGGAAATAAACGTATAGCTTGATGTGTAGCCGTGTGTACCTATTGGCCGTCTGCAAAGCAAAAGTGAATAGGCATCCTCTGGGCACACTAGCTCCATCATAGACCTCATTCATGGCTTGCCATCAGGCGTGATCGAGGTTAATAGTTACTCTGAAAGCATGCATAAAGTTCAGATAAGTACCTTATTTTACTCAAGAGTAAAAGTATTTAATAAGGTTGGTTGTAGTAAAAAATAACAAGATGTTCCATTATTTAATAATACATACAATACAGAAGTAATAGGAACCTCATGGGTTAGTTTATCTAATAACAAGGCAGAGAAACTGACAGCTAATGTCTCAGTATCTCTTCACTATATTTGAACCATGCTTAAGCCATTTAGATCTGTGTGTCTGTCTGTGTGAACACCTTTACTAATATTCTGTAACTTCTCTCACAATATGTATGGAAAATATTTCTGCACTATTTAATTTTTACCTATAATTTATTATTTTATTTTTTATCTAATATAAGTATCCATACATATACAACCTCATTTACACTTACGACTTCTTTTTTTCAAAATAATATTGCAACATTTTTTTGATGTTGGTGTTTAAAAGATAAATTAGCGGAATAATAATAACAAGCGCCTTCGATGTCGCTTGAAGACTAAATTGTGTGCAAACTCTTGATGTGTTGCATGTTTCGCGCTTGCGAGTCGTCAAATGACAGCTGTCAAAATGACACATGTCATCAGTCTCTGTCAGTTGTTATTTGACAGCTCGCTAGTGTTGCGACTGACCGTTATAAATCCAAAATATTACGTTGGTATAATTTTTCTATCAGAAATAGAGATAATAAACATTTTATAATTCGAAGTAAAATATTGGTATATAATGGTCAGTCAATTGGTGTACGCTTAAGACGAATTCCCGAGCCGACCTATCTATTGGCCTTTAGACTAGAATTGTCATATTATGATGCAAGTACAAAAAGGCAAATAATTGTTAATAGTTAATTATGCACAAATAAAAGATCAATTCTAAAAAAACTTAACTTACTATATAGCACAAGTATTGTATCACAATAAGACAAAAGTAAAACCCTAGCCTCCCAAGTCTGCCTTGACTTGAGTAATTCGGGAATAAGTCAGCGTACGCTAGCAATGTGGGTGTGGCAGTGGGATCGCGAGGCCGCCCACAAGTCGCGCTCGGTGGGCAAGGCAGCGAGGCTCCTCGGCGCAGACACGGCCCGGCTGAACGACCACACGCATCACCAGCAGATCGTATGTATACGCCTTTAGAGTTAAGTGTGAGAGCTGCGCCTCGTTTTGAGCAATTTTTCTTTTAGCGA
The DNA here is from genome assembly GCA_949316265.1 of Diarsia mendica. Classification (NCBI taxonomy): domain Eukaryota; kingdom Metazoa; phylum Arthropoda; class Insecta; order Lepidoptera; family Noctuidae; genus Diarsia; species Diarsia mendica. Next base: position 17,386,528 of record OX438909.1, on the reverse strand, counting down.
GGCGTGGTTTGTGCCTCGTTTGAACTTTGCGCTACAAGTAGTGCTGTTTTTACTTCCTCTTATTGAGCAAGATTTTGCGTCGTTCCAATTGCTTAAGGGGACGGTGAACGAACATTTCTCCATACAAACGTAATACCAAAATCATTCGCGATACGAACATATTATCAACTTAAAATTATGTTATTCGGATACAGACGATATTTATCTAGGTTCCTATCAAACTTTTTTTTTAAAACATTTACTATTTACGAAATGCAAGCGAATTGCATTTCGTACATTTTAACACCGCTAATAGCATGTTTTCAACTTAATTATTCTGTATTAAAAACATTAATATTCGTAATGTTATTGTAATAGGAACATAGCTTATATTGTCTAGTAGCAGATTATCAAAAAAAAATTGGAAAAATATCAAGTTTTCATTCATAATTTTTGGAATTACGGAACACAAACAAATTTATCACAAATCTGGAACGGCAGTAGCGCTGTCGCATCAAGCATGGGCTGTGTTTGTGTGCGTGTACGCACTGGTCGTGGTTGTGTGATCGCAGAAACTCACACTAGCGTTTCGTATTCAATGAACGCCGCCGCCCGGCGCCCGCGCGCTGGCCTCCCTGGGGTAGTAGGGGTTGTCAGTGTTACATAATATTACTTGACTGTGCTGCGCGTGCGTTATTGTTTGCGAAATTGTTTTGACGGCACGGTTGGCGCAGTGGCTAAGCGATTGGACTGCTGCGTTGCGTGCCGCGGGTTCGATCCCCGCACGGAACAAATATTTGTATGACCTGCAGATAGTTGTTTCGGGTCTGGGTATTTGTGTATGTGAGTTTATATGTTTGTGAACGCACCCACGATACAGGAGAAATTCCTAGTGTGGGGTAACGTTTTTATTATTTTTTTAAAAAGAAAGAAAAAAATATTCTGACACTATTGACCTCTGCTACCGACTTGGATTATGATTTGCCTTGTGACTTGGTATTGTGGAACCTACATTATTACGACTTTTGCTTTGTTTACGGGCTTAGATTTTTTTACGATTTGGTTTGAGTGAAGTTATGGATAAACTTTTTTTTAACTCAGAACGGGACATGGATTTATATACCTATATTGACAGTTACTTTAGCAAAAACCAAGGTCACGTTAAATGCCTATGTAACACCCTCTCCTCTCAAGATCAGGGACTCTACACTCAAAGTTGTAGACGATTTTGCTACCTTATACAAACGGTCCAGTTAGGTAGGTCTTTTTTTTTTGGAATGTGAGAAATCATAAAATTACTCCTCCCGCTCTAGGCGGATCGGCACCCCCTGTCAGTCTTCTACTGAAAAAAAAGACGGGTTGCACTCCGGGAGTGCCGGCAGAAGTGAAAACTTGATTATTAACGTTGAGCATGTTTGATATTTTGGAATGGTTAGGGAATAATTTTGCACCAATTGCTTTAACAGTATAAAAGTACTATCATTTATGTGGTAGAATACAATATTGATTTATTGCGCTATCGTACACAAACATGACAATTTATATTACATTAAAAATTTAACACTTTAAAACTATTACAATTATTTTACATTAAAAAGTTTATCTCTCCGAAAAATCAACTTTCATCCATAATTTCAACGACTTTTTCACCATCATCATTACCAGAACTATCATCGCCAATCTCTAAAACTGATACGATAGGTTTATGGTAGCTGAAGTAAGAAACGAACAGTTTTGATTCGAACCTATTTAAATGTCTAATAAAGACCGCATCAATAGTAGTTTTGTATTTCGTTGTGCTAAGATTGCGATCATTCGACATAGTTAAACCAAATTCATTATTTAAAAATTCAATTATTCCGCCATAACTATGCTAACCCATTTATTTTGTCTTTCCCTGTCCTCCGATCGGAACTCTGATTGGTAGGAGGAGCGGGAATATTTTTTCCCATGCCTCCGATTAAGCATCATAAAAACATTGTACAGTCTAGTTCAAAATACATTTTTTTTGTATTTTATTGACTGTACAGTCGACATCGTTAACGTTCAGGGTCAAAATGTCCAACTCCCACACGACTAGTCTAAGATCGATAGTTTCCGAGATATAGCCGTTTCAATTTTGACAGCTGTCATCCGAAATGTAGATCTCATTGAGATCTATCACTTGTCCCTACACACAACTAGTCTAAGGTCGATAGTTTCCGAGATATAGCTGTTTCAATTTTGACAGCTGTCATCCGAAATGTAGATCTCATTGAGACCTATCACTTGTCCCTACACACAACTAGTCTAAGGTCGATAGTTTCCGAGATATAGCCGTTTCAATTTTGACAGCTGTCATCCGAAATGTAGATCTCATTGAGACCTATCACTTGTCCCTACACACAACTAGTCTAAGGTCGATAGTTTCCGAGATATAGCTGTTTCAATTTTGACAGCTGTCATCCGAAATGTAGATCTCATTGAGACCTATCACTTGTCCCTACACACAACTAGTCTAAGGTCGATAGTTTCCGAGATATAGCCGTTTCAATTTTGACAGCTGTCATCCGAAATGTAGATCTCATTGAGACCTATCACTTGTCCCTACACACAACTAGTCTAAGGTCGATAGTTTCCGAGATATAGCTGTTTCAATTTTGACAGCTGTCATCCGAAATGTAGATCTCATTGAGACCTATCACTTGTCCCTACACACAACTAGTCTTAGGTCGATAGTTTCCGAGATATAGCCGTTTCAATTTTGACAGCTGTCATCCGAAATGTAGATCTCATTGAGACCTATCACTTGTCCCTACACACAACTAGTCTAAGGTCGATAGTTTCCGAGATATAGCCGTTTCAATTTTGACAGCTGTCATCCGAAATGTAGATCTCATTGAGACCTATCACTTGTCCCTACACACAACTAGTCTAAGGTCGATAGTTTCCGAGATATAGCCGTTTCAATTTTGACAGCTGTCATCATTATTATTATTATTATTATTAATTATTATTAATTATTATTATTATTAATAATTTTATTATTATTATTAATTATATTATTATTAAGCGCCCTGCGCTGCCTAAACGAAACAGTAGGCCCAGGCATACATTTTCGCCGCGCCGTAGAGAGGGGATAGCTGTCTACTCTCCATCCGTCTTACGCTTTTTCGATCAGGGTCACGTGGTCACGTGTCCTGACGAATTTTCGATCAGGGTCACGTGGTCACTTGTCCTGACGCGAGTTTAAGATTTTATACCCATCACAGAACAATTTCCCAAAGTGCTCAACGCCGCTAAAGAAGTTTTCACTTCAAAAATCACACAAATGTTCTTCTTGGCCCTTTGTATGCGAGGCCGCGGTATCTCTATCGAACAACACGCAGTCCCGACAGGCGTCGGCCCTTGCGACGTGGTCTACCACGGTTGCGTCTGACGAGTTTTATAGTTTTAAAAATTTCACGCAGTTTAGGAAAACGGGACTGTTTGTGTCCCAGAGCTTTGTTTGGGGACAACGGGACAGATGATCGAGAAAAGGGACAGCCCCGTTCAAAACGGGACGTATGGTCACTTTAGTTATGGACCACAAACGTTGGGATACAGTATCTCACAGTAAGTATCTACAACTTACCTATCTATTTTTTATCTAGCTGACTTTAATCAGTGCTGTACACATTACAAAAATGGATTTAGACTTTATTGCAAAAGTACCTACTAGAAGGTTCATGTTGGATTAGGAAAAAATAAAATTGGGTTAGATTGATGTGCTAGCGTCTGTACACTACATACATACATACTAGGTACATAGTGACAAGCGGACACGATAATACCCACTAAGCGCGTGTAATGGGCCTACTACACGCACGCACTTCCCCACAGTTTTGCCTGCGGGATTACACGGTGCACACAGTACATCTCGCGTGTGGTTTGTAATGGTAATACAGTTTTACCAACCATACGCGCGATGTACTGTGAAGTGTGAACGAAAACTGTGGGGAAGTGCGTGCGTGTAGTAGGCCCATAAGGCTAAGTTCAGATCCCGTCGGGGCCACGGATTTTTGTACTAGATGACGTCTCGGCGCAAAGGCAAAGAAGGAACATGGGTTCGGTTTTTATTCAGTAGAAGTCTGACACTCCCCTTCGCTCTGCCCAAGAGCGGGGGGGGGGGGGGGGTCATTCGATGATTTTCCACCCACCAAAAAAAAAAAAGGCTAAGTTCAGATGACCGCTCGGGGACAAAATCAAAATAAACAGTGTTTACCGTCTATTAAAAAAGAAATCGACCCGTTCAGATGATCACGGTTGAGCATCGATCACTGATGCGGTTGAGAGACAATCTGGTGTGGTAGGTATGGTGTCAAACCGTGACCATTTTGATGCTAGACTGCCGCGCGTACATAAATACTATCATGTGAATGCTTCCACAGCACGGAGACGCGCGATGCTGCTCGGTCATGTGAACTTAGCATAAGATAGGCATTCCTATCCATTACATTTTCGGCTTAGGCTCGGACTGTGGTATTTTACCCGCGAGAGTAATGACCAAGGTACCTACCTAGCACATTATGCTGTATTGCATTATCCTATTTGTAAAGTTGAAAATCTACTAAAGACAAACCGTAGTCGACACTGCCAAGCCGCTGAGTCTTTGGGAATTATATAGGGTTCAGGTTGTTTCGCTTTGCGGTGGTGGTAATAAAACGTCTATTTTTATATCTACCTAGTTATAAAAAAAATCTCTATAATCTAGATATATAAATAAAGACGTTTTATTTTATTCCATTTTAGATAATGTCCTAAAATCTTCTAATGTAGCCATTGTAGAGTAATTTCCAAAAAACGCATTACGGGTTTGTGCGTTCACTAACGATTCCCCAAATTAGTTAACAAAAATAAAGCAAATATTGAACAAAATTAGTACAATGAAATGGTTATCAGTCATTATGAATGATTCGCTACAAACATACTATACACGCACGCACACAGCTGCGCGCTGCGCCGCGAAAAGTCAGATAGGGATAGCAATGTTTTGTTCGATTTTTATGCTCGCCTCGAATTGCAATTGCGAGCTTGTTACACCGGATTCTTAAAACGAGGCATAGTTTATTAAGTTTAACTCATAATAATATGTCGAAGATCGCGCAAGCCTCATTTAAAAACATACCTACAATCGAATTTATGACTTATAACAATTATCGTAAACGACAAATTAATAATTGCTTTTTATTTCAGCTTTACGTAATAAATTAATTCAACTGAAATTATGATTCATTTCGTGCAACATCCTTATCATGTGTTCTAAAAATAATTCATGCTTTTAACATGTACATAAATATAAACTGGAATGCTATAAAAAATTAGTATTGTCATGTACTTGTAACCTGCTTTATCCTATGTATTAAATTTAAAGTGCGTCTCGCTCATTAAAAGATACTAGTGTGTTATGAAATGCCAAGGAAAAGATGGTATAATTATATTCTGATTTCATGCAGCTGTGTTCACGCCAAAGAGGATAGTGTAAGTATGAAGTTAGGGTCGTAAATACAATAACTATTGTACTAAAGATGTTTCTCTGTCAATATTATAGGAGTTTGTTATTGGACACAAAATGTCTCAAGAGCTTCATACAACCAGCTTATAATTTATACTATGTACAGTTTACTTACTATATAAAAAATGCTTGATACAGCTTGTAACAATATTGTATGTATTGTCATTTATTGTGTAGATATCAAGTTCATGTCTCATTCATTTCATTTAACTTCAGGAGACAATATTTAGAATATTTCTCTACTAAACTGTGTTAAGTTAGGATATACTATGATTATATAGTGACACCACTTTCGTCCTCACTTGGTGTTGTCTCTAAAACTGAGTGCCCATGGGCCCATGGGCTTGGTATATTAGGTCAAACTGTTTATATAAAAATAAGTGTAATACCGGATGCAGTACAACTGCATTTAATATACGAATCCACTGACTAAAAACGGTTATTTGTATAAGCATTGGTTTCTGAAAGGTCTTTTACCTTGTCAAATGATTCTGTCTTTTGACTACCACAGCAGCCATAATGAAACGTCCTGTCTTTCTTCTTTATTTTTCTTTCTTTCCGGTTCTTCCTTCTTTCCTTCCTAACCTTACAGAAACCGAGGCAATGTGTCTACTTCAGTCCAATTATAAATCATAAACTAATAAATCTCCCATATTAGGTGGAGCTCTGCGTAGAAACGCTGGGAGAGGTGATGTCTCTCCTCGCTCGTGATGATGTGGGTCCTGTGGAGGCCGACCGAGGAGAACTGGCTCGAAGGTTACTGCCGACTGTGCTGAAGACTGCTGCGACCATGTTGAGGGATCGCAAGAGTGTGGGACAGACTACTAGTGCTGATGATGCGTTGTTGGTGAGTTGATGAACTTTTAATTTTTGTTGAGTCTAGATTTGCGCTGAAATGAAATTGTGACTCGATTTAAATTAAGTTAGGTATTGCTGAAGTACAGTTTATTAATTGGCTATCCTTTTTTTTGGGCGTTGTGGAAAATCATCAAATAACCCTTCCCGCTCTGGGCAGAGCGAAAGGGAGTGTCAGACTTCTACTGACTATAAACCACCCATTTGACTTTTTAGCCCTTTGTGTCGAGGCCGTGGTATCTCTTTCGAGCAACCCGCAGCCCCGACGGGGCACTATCTTGTCACTGGTTTTCTGACCTCTCGTCAAATGAACAGTTTAGCTTCAATAGATAAAGCTGGAATTTTAACTGTGAACTTCAGAAACATTTGTGATACGTCTCGTTATCACACGTACTTGATAGTACGGGAATATCCCAGGAAGTGTGAACGACGAACGAGGATTACAAAATTGAAAGTGCGTCATGATTTAGAATTAATTCTATTTAATTTCATGACATCACATCACGCATGTAATCTCCGAATGCTGAGGCAGAAGTCTCTAACATGATACCGTAATTTCGCCACTATAGGTGATCGTTAAACAAGGGCAATACTTTAAGGGTGTGTAGCATTCATGAAAATTATCAATGATCTTACCGGGCTTATGCAGAACACTGGAGGTCTTAATAAGAATACATTTTTTGGAGATTGGGAAATCATCAAATGACTTCGCTCGCTCTGGGCGTAGCGGAAAGGGAGTGTCAGACTTCTACTGACTAAAAACCACCCATGATCATTCTTACCCTTTGTGTCCGAAGCCGCGGTATCTCGTTCGAACAACAGCTCTAATAAGAATATTTTGTTCTTCATTCCAGAGACGAATCCTGTCAGTCCTTCTCGACATGGTACGTCAAATGTCGGAACACCAATACGCCATGGTGGTTCGTGCGTTAGAAGCAGAGAACGTGGGTGGTGCGGGCACGTTAGTGACCGACGCGCTGTCCTTGTTCCTGGCGATACTGCAGAGACCCGTGTTCAGGCCGCATTGGGCTGATATGCTGCATTTACAGCATTATGTTATGCTGCATGCTTTGAGGTAAGGGTTTGAGGTAATATCTAGATTTAAACGAGTATTAGCTTATAGAAATACAAAAAACAAGCTTACATGCAGGGGCGACATTTTTTATACCCATATGATGGGTTTTCCATCAATTTCAATAAAATCGGTTGAGTAGCTCGTTTTTTTTTCTTATGGCCATATATATGTGATATGCTGTTTTTTAATGATGTTAATAACTTCTGCTTAAAATGTAAAATTAATTAATTATAAGAATTTGCGTGGACCACTAAAAAGTGTAAACTGAAAAACTTTGCAATCAAAAATCAGAAGTTCGAAAATCGGTGGCAAAAGGTTCACGAAACCAACTAAGTCTTCCAGAAGTAAAGTTACTTAACAGCTATTTTGTATTCTTTTGAAATTCGGTTTTTTTATTTTGTTTTAAAATATAGATAGTCTACCCTTGAACTTAGACTGAGCCTGAGTTAGCTGCCCGATGCGGGAGTGCATCATCGGTACTGTCACAGCTAAACGGTAGACCTATAATTCCACCACGTTCATTCCAGATTACTAGCCACAACGCTCCGCGACCGACTCCTCTCAGCCGATGAAACCGACACAGAAACACTGACAGGCCTCCACTCCCTCTGCCGGACATGGTTCGAAGCTGGAGCGACGTTAGCCACGTCATCACCTCTCCAACTAGAAACGTTACCTGCGGCCAGGAAACAGCGGCTCAGCGCGTTGTATGGCGATGTTAGGAGAGGCGTTGCTGAGTGTCTTAGCGAGATGTGGTACAGTTTGGGTAAGATTTCCTTCAAATTAGTTCGAAGACATAGCGACGTTAGCCACGTCATCACCTCTCCAACTAGAAACGTTACCTGCGGCCAGGAAACAGCGGCTCAGCGCGTTGTATGGCGATGTTAGGAGAGGCGTTGCTGAGTGTCTTAGCGAGATGTGGTACAGTTTGGGTAAGATTTCCTTCAAATTAGTTCGAAGACATAGCGACGTTAGCCACGTCATCACCTCTCCAACTAGAAACGTTACCTGCGGCCAGGAAACAGCGGCTCAGCGCGTTGTATGGCGATGTTAGGAGAGGCGTTGCTGAGTGTCTTAGCGAGATGTGGTACAGTTTGGGTAAGATTTCCTTCAAATTAGTTCGAAGACATAGCGACGTTAGCCACGTCATCACCTCTCCAACTAGAAACGTTACCTGCGGCCAGGAAACAGCGGCTCAGCGCGTTGTATGGCGATGTTAGGAGAGGCGTTGCTGAGTGTCTTAGCGAGATGTGGTACAGTTTGGGTAAGATTTCCTTCAAATTAGTTCGAAGACATAGCGACGTTAGCCACGTCATCACCTCTCCAACTAGAAACGTTACCTGCGGCCAGGAAACAGCGGCTCAGCGCGTTGTATGGCGATGTTAGGAGAGGCGTTGCTGAGTGTCTTAGCGAGATGTGGTACAGTTTGGGTAAGATTTCCTTCAAATTAGTTCGAAGACATAGCGACGTTAGCCACGTCATCACCTCTCCAACTAGAAACGTTACCTGCGGCCAGGAAACAGCGGCTCAGCGCGTTGTATGGCGATGTTAGGAGAGGCGTTGCTGAGTGTCTTAGCGAGATGTGGTACAGTTTGGGTAAGATTTCCTTCAAATTAGTTCGAAGACATAGCGACGTTAGCCACGTCATCACCTCTCCAACTAGAAACGTTACCTGCGGCCAGGAAACAGCGGCTCAGCGCGTTGTATGGCGATGTTAGGAGAGGCGTTGCTGAGTGTCTTAGCGAGATGTGGTACAGTTTGGGTAAGATTTCCTTCAAATTAGTTCGAAGACATAGCGACGTTAGCCACGTCATCACCTCTCCAACTAGAAACGTTACCTGCGGCCAGGAAACAGCGGCTCAGCGCGTTGTATGGCGATGTTAGGAGAGGCGTTGCTGAGTGTCTTAGCGAGATGTGGTACAGTTTGGGTAAGATTTCCTTCAAATTAGTTCGAAGACATAGCGACGTTAGCCACGTCATCACCTCTCCAACTAGAAACGTTACCTGCGGCCAGGAAACAGCGGCTCAGCGCGTTGTATGGCGATGTTAGGAGAGGCGTTGCTGAGTGTCTTAGCGAGATGTGGTACAGTTTGGGTAAGATTTCCTTCAAATTAGTTCGAAGACATAGCGACGTTAGCCACGTCATCACCTCTCCAACTAGAAACGTTACCTGCGGCCAGGAAACAGCGGCTCAGCGCGTTGTATGGCGATGTTAGGAGAGGCGTTGCTGAGTGTCTTAGCGAGATGTGGTACAGTTTGGGTAAGATTTCCTTCAAATTAGTTCGAAGACATAGCGACGTTAGCCACGTCATCACCTCTCCAACTAGAAACGTTACCTGCGGCCAGGAAACAGCGGCTCAGCGCGTTGTATGGCGATGTTAGGAGAGGCGTTGCTGAGTGTCTTAGCGAGATGTGGTACAGTTTGGGTAAGATTTCCTTCAAATTAGTTCGAAGACATAGCGACGTTAGCCACGTCATCTCCTCTCCAACTAGAAACGTTACCTGCGGCCAGGAAACAGCGGCTCAGCGCGTTGTATGGCGATGTTAGGAGAGGCGTTGCTGAGTGTCTTAGCGAGATGTGGTACAGTTTGGGTAAGATTTCCTTCAAATTAGTTCGAAGTAATAGCGACGTTAGCCACGTCATCTCCTCTCCAACTAGAAACGTTACCTGCGGCCAGGAAACAGCGGCTCAGCGCGTTGTATGGCGATGTTAGGAGAGGCGTTGCTGAGTGTCTTAGCGAGATGTGGTACAGTTTGGGTAAGATTTCCTTCAAATTAGTTCGAAGTAATAGCGACGTTAGCCACGTCATCTCCTCTCCAACTAGAAACGTTACCTGCGGCCAGGAAACAGCGGCTCAGCGCGTTGTATGGCGATGTTAGGAGAGGCGTTGCTGAGTGTCTTAGCGAGATGTGGTACAGTTTGGGTAAGATTTCCTTCAAATTAGTTCGAAGTAATAGCGACGTTAGCCACGTCATCTCCTCTCCAACTAGAAACGTTACCTGCGGCCAGGAAACAGCGGCTCAGCGCGTTGTATGGCGATGTTAGGAGAGGCGTTGCTGAGTGTCTTAGCGAGATGTGGTACAGTTTGGGTAAGATTTCCTTCAAATTAGTTCGAAGTAATAGCGACGTTAGCCACGTCATCTCCTCTCCAACTAGAAACGTTACCTGCGGCCAGGAAACAGCGGCTCAGCGCGTTGTATGGCGATGTTAGGAGAGGCGTTGCTGAGTGTCTTAGCGAGATGTGGTACAGTTTGGGTAAGATAAGATATGAGATTTCTTTTAAATGAATTCCTAAATAAATCAGGTTTTACCTCACTCGTTTTGATCGCAGCATATATTGAATGCCGACGATCGTGGCAGTGATAGTGAATATTCAAAATGTATTGTATTACTACAAACCCGGTGGTTTCTAGTAAAACCTAGGTCGGTAAATACACTTATTTTTGTCTAATAAAACACTCTACATAAGGGATGCAATCTCTATAATCTCAAAGATGGCGCAACTTTATTTTCTGACTTACCTACTTATTTCGATATCCTTAATTGTCTAACTATAACTTTGGTCCTAGGTTTCACAGAAGTGTACGTTGAATGATATCTTTTACCATAATACCATAGCATAGAAAATCTAAAAAAGTAGTCATCTAGCTAACACACAAAAGATGAGATATTATTGTATCGCAATTTCACGCTTTTTTTATTTTATTTCGCTAGTTAGTTTAATTTGAGCCCATTTATGTGTAACGTTGTACGTTACCTTTTTAACACATTAAAATATAAAAACTTAATTCAAACATTAAAACAGTAATTAATCATTGTTTACATTCAACTGACAATGACAGAAACCTTAGAAACGCCACTCTCGTCACACTCCCACTATCGTCACATATGAACGAATCTCATCTACAAGGAATCTCGACCAACAAATTGAAACAACTAATCATTGTTTCTAGATCATCACAAGCGGTCGTTCATCCCTTGCCTAGTGGGACCATTCCTCGAAGTATCGTTCCTACGCGACGAAGAAGTTCGCAACACCACCATACCGCTGTTCTTCGATATGATGCAGACGGAGTACAGCCATAGTGTTCTACATGGAGATACTAGTGAGTATATGTTTTGTGATTTTATTTGATTAGGTGTAGTTGATTAGTATTTAGAGTATTATCTTTCTTTTTTGTGTGCCTAACCTGCATAGCTATTCATTTTCGAAATCGAATCGAAGTGTTGTGAATACGTGGCCTGGTGTCAGTTTCCATACTTGGTTTTTCATGCTGTCGAGAAAAAATTCTCAAGCTTGTTTGCGATCATGGAGCAAAATAACCAGTGGAGAAAGTATGGGCACGTTTTTGTTGTAAATCAAAGTCACTAATATACTGCGGGGGGAGAGGTACGTTTCGGACTCTGTGATTGGTTGACGAACTGACAACCAAATGACAACTCATTCTCTAGGGATTCCATAAAAGTAATTGAAAAAGTATCGATATCGATAATTGTTTGACTTATTAGTATTATAACGATTTGTTTGCAATACAGAGATTACGAGTTCGATTTTGAAATAAAACAGGTAATTATTAAACTTAGAAGACTGTATTTAAAAAAATATAATATATTTACTGGTTTTTAAAATGGATTAGTTTTGAATATGTTTTTCATATATAATCCTTTGGATTTGTATTATTTTTCGTATTATATGTCAGTCGAGTATCAATATATTTTTTTGCTACACATGAAGCTAAATCAATTAAATGGTTAGTCGATTCTACGTCAAATTGGTGAAAAAAAAAGTAAAAGGACCTCAAATTAGTTCAAATTAATTTTGTGTGTTAAGATCATGATATCACGGGGGTAGCAAAGGGGGGTTAAAATTTCGGTCATTTTTTGCCTAGGACGATCCGTTTTCAAGATATTATTTGTATTTAACTTATTTTGGTACAATAATTTAAAACGCCTATAACTCGGAAACGGTGCATCGTAGGACCATGCTTATCGGACCCTAAATGGTGTATATGGCGCAGGTTAACCCGATACTGCAATAAAATTGGTAATAAAAAAAATTAAGTCCTCGTTCCATAGCTAGGCTACACAATACAACCAATTTTTTTTTATCCCTATCGTTTCAGTTTTTTCATAGGCCTTTGCCTCCGTTTTTCTGCACGCACGCCACTGCCAGCAATGTGTTCACATGCCGATGCGCGTATTGGCCACCTTTACTCCAAAACTAAAATTGATAACGTCTGTTCCATACCTACACTGGCCTATATAAAAACATTTAAAAAACATATTTGTCTAGGATTGCAATGATTCAAATAGATTCCAAGCAACGCGTCTAAATTTTGTGTAAAAGGCAGGCAGAGATATCATACACTTAAATTTTTTACTGTTATGTACAAGTTTATGCCAGTATTATACACATTTGCGAGTAAAGCCCAGGGAATTAGCATATTTGAAAATATAGCAATAATGAAACTAAAAAATGTAAGGTATTTTAAGAACTTATATTTTAAATTATATCGATACCATAAACCGTCGCGATACTGCGAACTCGAACATCACTATCATGAAAGAAAGAGACAACTGCATTAGTGCAAATCAGTGTACCAGAAAGAGACAGCAATTATATGATTCTTTTTTCATTGTTTTGATCAAATTGAATAGAAAACCACATAACTGTGCAATGTTAACCCATCTTTTGTGTAACTTGAAGTTGTAGTACACTTTCCACACCATTTAATTGCACAACTAGGCATTATTTTTCGTAATAAATGCTTTCAAAACGGGAGCGCGTGACGTTCGTGCGTTAGCCTACAATTTTAGCGACTGAGCAAAATTTCGTCGCGTAAGCTTGATATAGCGTGTGTTTGGCGCCCGCGGTAGCCCCCGCACGCGCTCTCCACTGGTTATGTGCTTCATGTTTGCGATTGTGTTTTTTTTCTATTTATTTTTCCGCAAGTGGCATAATGTAGGTACCTATTACTACCTATCTTCGAAACGAGTAAAAAGAGGAAGCACTTGAAATCGAGAAATGGTATAACGCGGTGGTTTCACGTTTTTTATTTATTATACTGTTTTAAACACTTGTCGCATCAGCTGGAATGTTTTCGTAAAACAGCATAAAATAAAGTATCGAAACACATTTTTCGCAATTTACTTCGCCATATTTCACCAAAAAAATCTAATTAGTCCGTCTGTTAGATTACCGAAAAATATTGGATACGTGTTTTTTGTTTTATCAAATTAATAATAATTTACGAAAATAAAACACTTCAAAGATCATGAGTGGGGGATTGTGACGTCACTTTCTAGGTAAAAAAGTATTAACCTTGTGACGTCACACGACTTGACACGACTTTTCCGAGCATTGTATCGTCTTCATCTTTAGTTATCGTGAAAAAAGAAAAAATATGAGTCCATTATTTTTTGGAAATTTATCTGACGGACTAATAGTTTTTGGTGAAATATCCTATTATCAAACTATGTACATCTTTCCATCCACAGACGAGAGTCCCCTAAAAGAGCTGGAAAGCGAAATGATAGACAAAGTCGACGTGTTGGTCGAACTCGGGTACGGGGACACTGTGTGGCGGGCTCGGTTTGTGTCCCTCTGTGGCGCCCTGTGTGGTGCCGCGCCGCCCGCACTGCGCGCCGCAGCTGCCGCACTCGTGGCCGCAGCGGCGCGACAGCTGGACGCGCTGCTGCAGTACCGCGCCGCAGCACAACGGTCGGGCAGCCCGCATCGCATGCATCTTACTACCTGCGTGCTGCACTTCTATCAGCAGATTGAGCGCCCGCATATGTATATACGGTCAGTTTTTTTTATTTATTTATCTGAATATAAGAAGACCATTATTTTATTCGTTCAATGAATCGTCTCATCACATTCTGTAACGTGAAGCGCTCAAATATCACGCACAAAAAAAAAAAATTACGAATTAATATTACAATATGGAGCTTAACACTTAATAATTTTGATAAAAAAAGACAATAGAAGCACTTCAGGCGAATCTCAAAACCAAGCTGCAGGCGATATTATAAGACGTTTCAATACGGGGATTTTACTTTGCTAACTTTCGTATGTCCGTATATGGGTTCGTTAACCTTATGCGATTGAAAAAATGAACATCGTTTTATATTAATTTACTTAAAAAACTACACACGACTTAAAGGGAATAGAACCGATGTGGCATATGAACCTGGCAACCATTTTTTTTTTTTTTTTGGAAATCGCAGCCCACAATGAAAGTGGTATGTATGGATAGAGGACATTTACGAACAAAAGATGTCCAGTAACATGGTACCCAAAGTGTCACGTTACCGAGATATTTGAAGGCAAAGATCGACATAGGGGATCGGACTGGGTCAAAATAATATGATTCTGTTTAGTCCGTAAGTTAGATTATCGAAAAATATTGAAAACGTGTTTTTTGTTTTATCAAATCAATAAGAAATGACGAAGATAAAACGCGTCAAAGATCTTGGAGTGGGGCTTGAAACGTCACTTGTGTCGTTAAAATGTACTATCATATGACGTCACACGAGTTTTTGAAGCACTGTATCGTCTTCATTTTAAGTTTACGTGAAAAAAGAAAAAATACGTGTCCAATAATTTTCGGAAATCTATCTGACGGACTAATTAGTTTTTTTTTTGTCCGATCCCCTATTGAGTACAACGACAATCATTAAAAATAGAATTATTACGTTTGTAGGCGTTATATTGTATCTAAATAATAGTTCCCAGGTAGATTATAGATACGCACGAGAAAATCGCTTCGCATCGCAACGAAACGCTATGCTATGTCAAAGAATAGTTTTCTAGTACTCCTAGTAGTATGTAATGTGTTTACTCTCTTTCAATAAACTGTAACAGTAATAATCAACGCCAATAGACACGTAAAAGGTCTATTTTTGATGTGGTCATTGTGCTCATATGTCGATCTTTACCTTCAAATATCTCGATAACGTGACACTTTGGGGTACCATGTTTTATGACATTTTTTGTTCGTCTAAATGTCCTCTATCCATACATACCACTTTCATCGTGGGCTGCGATTTCGAAAAAATAAAATAAAATGGCGGTGGGTCGATGATATGCCAGCTCCCATACTAAAAAGTTCAAACCCATTTTCGGAGGTACGCACTCAGCATATGAGTCCAACAAAAACTTGTTTGTGTCACCCACCTCCGAGTCGTCGATATACGCATAAAATTGATAATTTGAACTTAGCAGTGACACCCTCTAGCCCAAAAACCTAAGCCTTATTCCAACTCTAAACTAACTTTTGACGGCACGGTTGGCGCAGTGCCTGAGCGATTAGACTGCTGCGCAGCGTGTCGGGGTTCGATCCTCGCACGATACAAATCTTTGTCTGACCTACAAATTGTTGTACTGGGTCTGGGTATTTGTGTATGTGAGTTTAAATGTCTGTGAACGCACCCACGATACAGAATAAATTCATAGTGTGGGGCAACGTCTTGAAAAAAATATTGGTTGTCTGTAAAGTCGGTTTACGGACACGATAGCTTAACGTGATAACGTCTTTACAAAACATTGAACCCAGAGAGATAGATGCGGCGCAAGCGTACAATGAGCGTAACGGGACAATGTGCGTAACAGGACAATGAGCGTAACGGGACAATGTGTCATCCTTTTTCGTGCATGCAGCCGGCTTTTATCGATTTATTAGACGTTGTCACGTCAAAAAGAAAAATAACAAAAACCCTTACTTTGTTACAGCTACGTCCACAAGCTCGCTAAGATGCACCGCCAAGCCAACCAGTGGGCGGAGGCAGGTCTGTCTCTACGCCTGCACGCCAAACTGTTAGCGTGGAGCCACGACACACTGCCGCCAAGACTGAGGCATCCTAACAGAGAACTTGATGGTCATACTACGCATAGAGAACTCAAGGTATGCAGGAATGATGGCTTCCGGCCACCTACTACGCGGGCCTGTGGACGGTGAGTAACGGGCTAGCTCGCCGTCCGGCCGTCGTCATGACGGCAACAGACCGTGTCGACGGCGCGTACGTGTTCCACGCGCGCCTCAAAGAGATGTCAGCAATATGGAAGGGGCCCGCAAGGGCCGCTCGTTGGGGCTGCGGGATGTTCGAAAGAGATACAAAGGGCTAAGAAGGAACATGAGTGGTTTTTAGTCAGTAGAAGTCTGACACTGTCTAACGCTCTACCCAGAACGGGTGAAGTCGTTTGATGATTTCGCACCCTTCAAAGAAAATAAAAAATACGTCCATTATCCATTGCTTTTCATCAGGCTTGGTCGAGGTCAAGTGCAGATTCCATTTCGTAATAAAAAAAAATTGGTTGTCTGTAAAGTCGGTTTACTGACGATAGTTGAACGTGACAACGTCTTAAGAAAATACTGATTTACATAAAATTCTTCATTCAGAAAATCATTTTAAATTTAAAAAATAAAAATACAACAAAATACTTGAATACAATTTATTGTTTAAATTTCTACTCAATTGTTACAATTAAAATTTAGATTTTATTATTTTAATAATATAATTAAAAATTTTCAATTAGTTACTTAATTATTTTAGCAAATTTAATTGTAATTTGTTATAAAAAAGTAATAATTTTAAATAATTAATTATAAGAATAAACAATGATTAAATTATTTTGTTTATAAATCTTACATTTAAAATTGAAAATTTGGAAACATTAAAATTTTCGTAAATCTAGTTTTTAAAAAGCCCGCCTCAATGTGTTTGATATAGGAGAAAATGTTCCCTTTGACGGATGGCTGGTCCAACCTGTCATTTCAGACACGTTGTTGTGATATGTGGAAGATTTAATATTTATGTTTTAATTTTTTTAAATCATAGCTACGCTCGATAATTATTTCGATTTAATAGTAAAGCCATCGATTTTTTACTCATCGTGAAATAGGTCTGTTAACGTATTGTTTTAATTTTGTAAATTATAGCATAACCTACAATCGCTGCACTAGCGGACCGATGCTATTCATTTTAATGATGAAAGCACGAATATTCGGCAATATATCACTGAATATATAATTAATATCGAAAGAATCATCGTTCATTCCCATTAGTTCGATTCATTAGTTCGATCGTCGAACTAGTGAGAATTTTTTTTCTCATCTGTTCGACCGTCGAACTAGTGAGAACTTTTTTTCTCATTTGTTCGACCGTCGAATTAATTTGATTTAATTCGTAATAGATAACACTCATACATGCAACGCATGTACTCCATGACGCGCGCTCGCTTCGCTCGCATATTAAATAACACTAATATCTTCTGTCCCCGAAGTGCCGGGCCTCCGCCGGCCTCCTTCGTCGGCCTACGGCCCGGTGCCCATGCCGCCCATAAAGGATACTGTCGCGAAACGGTGATTCATCCACTTAGCGGACGACTAGCAACAGCGTATAATTTTGCGTTTTTTATTTTATTACGAAATTAGTAAAACATTTCAATGTAGTAGAACTATTTTTAAATCTAATTAATTCGACGGTCGAACAAATGAGAAAAAAAGTTCTCACTATTTCGACGGTCGAACAGATGAGAAAAAAAATTCTCACTAGTTCGACGATCGAACTAATGGGAATGAGCCAGAATCATTACCTTTATCGCTGTAATTATCGTTGCTATAAACAATTGACACCACATTCACTTTTCACTGCACTTGATACTCGATCAAAACATGTAAATGTATTATAGTATAGCAGCTGTCCACGCAGACGCATCGCTCACTCAAGTAGGAGAGAGACGGATGTCGAACGCTGCCGAACGCAAAGGCCGATTGTGCTTCTTTGTCGCTCGTTCCGCGCTCTCGCTTGCTCTTCAAGCCTTACATGGAAATCCTCAGAGCGAGGTAACGCCTCAGAGGTAACGCAGAGGTAACGCCTCAGAGGTAACGCCTCATGAGTCATGTTTTTTCGTGCGTGCAGCCGGCTCTATCGAATTATAAGACGTTGTCACGTCAATAAATATAGCACTCGGCACGTAAGTTGAAACAAAATGGCGGTCGTTCGCGAAGCTACACTCATGAAAATAAGTCGACTGAGACCCGATAATGTATTAGAGATTGCATCCCGTAAGTTGAATTATGATCTTGAATGCTCAGTTGCACATTTTCGTAAGAATCTCACTATTTTTGTCATTTTACCTATGCGGACGACCGCCATTTTGTTTCAACTTACGTGCCGAGTGCTATAAATATGACTGAATGAATCCGTCCTACAGAAACCGTGTATTTTTAAATGACTTCAACAAAGGAGGTGGTTTAAATTCACTTGTGTTTGCTATCTCATAACTACATCAAAAAATCTTGAATATTTTTGTGAATCTAATTGATCTCATAGAAATTTCATCGAAATCGGTTCTGTTGTTGGTTTTTTTTTTCTTCTTGACCTATTTTGTTTTGATTATTCTTTATTTAATTTCTAGTTCTTTACAGTGTAAAAATGATTCATGACTAGAATTTACAATTAAAGAGATTAAAATAAAAAGATTTTTTTCAAAATTTTAACCACCATAAAAATCCCGAACTCTATTATTTATTATTGAAGTGAAAACTTCTTTAGCGGCGTTGAGCACTTTGGGAAATTGTTCTGTGATGGGTATAAAATCTTAAACTCGCGTCAGGACACGTGACCACGTGACCCTGATCGAAAAAGCGTAAGACGGATGGAGAGTAGACAGCTATCCCCTCTCTACGGCGCGGCGAAAATGTATGCCTGGGCCTACTGTTTCGTTTAGGCAGCGCAGGGCGCTTAATAATAATAATAATTATTATTAATAATAATATAATTAATAATAATAATATAATTAATAATAATAAAATTATTAATAATAATAATATAATTAATAATAATAATTAATAATAATAATAATAATAATAATGATGACAGCTGTCAAAATTGAAACAGCTATATCTCGGAAACTATCGACCTTAGACTAGTTGTGTGTAGGGACAATTGATAGGTCTCAATGAGATCTACATTTCGGATGACAGCTGTCAAAATTGAAACGGCTATATCTCGGAAACTATCGACCTTAGACTAGTTGTGTGTAGGGACAAGTGATAGGTCTCAATGAGATCTACATTTCAGATGACAGCTGTCAAAATTGAAACGGCTATATCTCGGAAACTATCGACCTTAGACTAGTTGTGTGTAGGGACAAGTGATAGGTCTCAATGAGATCTACATTTCGGATGACAGCTGTCAAAATTGAAACAGCTATATCTCGGAAACTATCGACCTTAGACTAGTTGTGTGTAGGGACAAGTGATAGGTCTCAATGAGATCTACATTTCGGATGACAGCTGTCAAAATTGAAACGGCTATATCTCGGAAACTATCGACCTAAGACTAGTTGTGTGTAGGGACAAGTGATAGGTCTCAATGAGATCTACATTTCGGATGACAGCTGTCAAAATTGAAACGGCTATATCTCGGAAACTATCGACCTTAGACTAGTTGTGTGTAGGGACAAGTGATAGGTCTCAATGAGATCTACATTTCAGATGACAGCTGTCAAAATTGAAACGGCTATATCTCGGAAACTATTGACCTTAGACTAGTTGTGTGTAGGGACAAGTGATAGGTCTCAATGAGATCTACATTTCGGATGACAGATGTCAAAATTGAAACAGCTATATCTCGGAAACTATCGACCTTAGACTAGTTGTGTGTAGGGACAAGTGATAGATCTCAATGAGATCTACATTTCGGATGACAGCTGTCAAAATTGAAACGGCTATATCTCGGAAACTATCGATCTTAGACTAGTCGTGTGGGAGTTGGACATTTTGACCCTGAACGTTAACGATGTCGACTGTACAGTCAATAAAATACAAAAATAATTTATTTTGAACTAGACTGTACAATGTTTTTATGATGCTTAATCGGAGGCATGGGAAAAAATATTCCCGCTCCTCCTACCAATCGGAGTTCCGATCGGAGGACAGGGAAAGACAAAATAAATGGGTTAGCATAGTTATGGCGGAATAATTGAATTTTTAAATAATGAATTTGGTTTAACTATGTCGAATGATCGCAATCTTAGCACAACGAAATACAAAACTACTATTGATGCGGTCTTTATTAGACATTTAAATAGGTTCGAATCAAAACTGTTCGTTTCTTACTTCAGCTACCATAAACCTATCTATATAGTTTTAGAGATTGGCGATGATAGTTCTGGTAATGATGATGGTGAAAAAGTCTTTGAAATTATGTATGAAAGTTGATTTTTCGGAGAGATAAACTTTTTAATGTAAAATAATTGTAATAGTTTTAAAGTGTTAAATTTTTAATGTAATATAAATTGTCATGTTTGTGTACGATAGCGCAATAAATCAATATTGTATTCTGCCACATAAATGATAGTACTTTTATACTGTTAAAGCAATTGGTGCAAAATTATTCCCTAACCATTCCAAAATATCAAACATGCTCAACGTTAATAATCAAGTTTTCACTTCTGCCGGCACTCCCGGAGTGCAACCCGTCTTTTTTTTATGAGCCCATGTTGTCCCACTGCAGGGCAAAGGCCTCCTTTCCCGCTTTCCACTTTTCGCGATCCAGTGCGATGTTAGACCATTCTCTTGAGAAAGAGTCCAGCTCATCCAGCCATCTCCTTCTGGGCCTGCCGCGTTGTCGTTTCCTGCCTTTTGGGTGCCACTGAGTGGTAATTTTTGCCCATTGCTCCTCCGACATGCGGCAGATGTGACCAGCCCAGTTCCATTTTAAACTCGCAGCTGTAAGACCAACATCAGCTATTTGGGTTTTAGAGCGAATTATAGTGTTTTTGATGCGGTCCGTAAGTTTGACACCCAGTATACTTCGCTCCATAGCTCGTTGGCAGACCCCAAGTGCGGACTTCTGACGTTTCTCTCTCTATATACCACTAATTCTTCTCTCAATAAATCTTTGTAAATACACCTTCTCCTCCATCTCTCTCCTTCACCTCCCTCTCAAAGAGAGGAGGCCTGTGTCCCTGCAGTGGGAACATAAAAGGCTGATGATGATGATGAAATACACCTTAATATAAATAAATAAATTGTCCAACAGGAAGACCTATACCTCGAAATAGCCGAACTCCTAAACCGCGGGCGGCAATGGGAGCTAGCCGTAGAAGTAATCAAGGAGCTGGTGACGGTGTACGAAGAGGAAGCGCTCGGGTACGCGCCGCTAGCGGACTTGCACACGCAGCTAGCGGGCTTGTACGACGGGATGCTACGGACTCCGAGGTCGCATCCGGGGTATTATAGGGTGCTGTATCATGGGAAGGGATTCCCTGAATTGTTGAGGACGCCTTATGTGAGTACTGACTTGTTTTTGTTTTTCGATTTGTTGTTTGACGCGACTGCGGCGAAGCCCAAAAGGAGGGTTATTTTAAGTGCTGTAACAAAGTCTCGATGTTTGCCGTTGCTTCCCAGTGTCCACCAGTGGTGGAAAGTGACATGACTTTTTTTCAAATATCCCACAATTTTAACCACTAGTATTCTCATTGTCCACCAATGACGAACAGTAACTCAATATTGTTATTCCAAGTAAACCCACTACTTTTAACTATTTTAATTACTTTATAAGAGAAGTAATAAGTAATATAATTATACATGTTATCCGTTTTGCATCCTCGTCAAATACAAGGAGGTAAGGAAACTAATGAATTTCGACCAGAATCAATCATAAAACGGGTAGGCTATGTGGACACCGAGAATTATTTTTTGAAATTGTTTCAATGTCCGCCACTTCTGGACAAGCCGATGGGGACACCGAGAAATATCGATTATGGCAACTCTAATACATGTTTAATATTTGTTTATGGTTGGAAAAGAGAAGTTGACAGAAAGTCGAAATATCGTACAAAAATATGATTCTGTATTAATTTCCAGGGCTACATTTACCGCGGCAACGAATACGAGCAACTCCAAGACTTCAGGGACCGGCTTCTAGACGAGTGGCCCGATGCCGAAGTACTGCCCAAGTTGGACCCGCCCGGTCCGGAGATTACTGAGTCTGATGGACAATGTATCCTTTTTGTAACACATCACGTCCATTTTGACAAATAGGTAGGCAGAGATGTACTTCTGCGCATAGGAAACGACCAATCCGAACTACATACGCACGTTTTCTTGAGGTTTTATGAGTGCCCATAGGCCATGAGAAATAAAATATATTGATTTTGATTGACAGTCGACCACTGGTTTGGTGGCATGGTTGGTGCCGTGACTGAGTGATAGACTGCTGCGCTGCAAGTCGCGGTTTCGATTCTTGCATGGGACAAATATTTGTGTGGCCTACAGGTAGTTGTACTGGGTCTGGCTGTTCGTATATGTAACTTTCAATGTTTATAAACGCACCCACGATACCGGGGCGTCTCAACTCCTCACTGAGAGCTCAAAATATTCCACGACTCTGTAGAATTTCGCTGTGAAATGTGTAGACTTGTAAATGGATCGCATAATTTTATCACTGGCATTCTATGCCCGTACCAATGACCGGATGACCGGAGTATTATAAAAACTTGCTTTTTTACCATAAAATCCTTAACGCAAAACATCAGACCTACAAATAAACGCAGTAGAACCGGTGATGGGAGACAACAAACTAAAACGTCTCTCCGGGAAGCCGATAGCGGAACAAATTCTACAATACTACAAGCATAATAACGTTGAGAAGTTTGAGTTCTCCAGGCCTTTTCATAGAGCAGGTATTAATTGTATTTATTTGATTATGCTTAACTACTTCAATAGGGGATCGGACAAAAAAAAACTAATTAGTCCGTCAGATAGATTTTCAAAAAATATTGACCACATATTTTTTCGATTTTCACGTAAACAAATGTGACGTCATAATTATGCTAGTACAATTTCTACCTTTTTCTTTTTTTGTTGGTGGAATATCATCAAATGTTTAAGTCCCATGTAATAGGGGGCGACTTATTGCCATCAATCGGGTACTAATCCAGACTCCGTGTCTATAGTTAAGAAATTCCGGAAAAAAAACCATATAAAAATTGGTCCGACCCGGGAATCAAACTCTTCAACAATCAGTCGCAAGTGCGGCCTCTGGTTCAACGAGGCAGCACATCATTATTTATATGCCATCGGTAGTTCACCTGATAAAGAAAAGACTATACAAATGTTATGTATTCCCTTTTGAGCGCCACAGTCACGTATAGACGACAAGCCGAACAAGCAAAAAAGTACCTTAAGTCTGTCGACTTAAGGTACTTTTTGGCTTGTCGTCTGTGGCGTCTATGGTGGTCAAAAGGTTAATGGGTCGGTTTATGTGTGAAATATTTTCCAAGCAATAAAATATTAGTGAAACGTGTTTGTTCACAGAAGAGGCTCTGGATGGTTCAACGGATGATCTGTCAAATCCAAACGAATTCGCCACACGATGGCTTGAGAGGACCGAACTCGAAATTAGTGAAAAATTACCAGGTAAATAATAATTGGGCAATCATATTTTTGTGAAAAGGAATTTTCTGTTCTTATAATAATACTAGCTGACCCGTGCCCACTTCGTTGGGCATAATTAGTCGAAAGTAAGCTAATTACGTTTCGAAAAATTCAATTTCGGGGACGTCCGCTGCGTAAGGAGCCGACCACGCGACTGAGCCGCGCGGGTACCTACCTCTCAGATCAGATGTAAAAGGCCACGCCCCTTTCTCCCGAAGCGGGCACGAACGCGAACCGAATTAAACCCGAAACCATCCCGCGCCCGCCGCTGCTTTGCTTTTTTCTCTGATTCACTTTGCAAAACGGACTACCACGTAAAAGCCTTTTTATTTTTCGGTTTTTTATATAGCCTATGACACTCAGCAATAATGTGGCTTTCTATTGGTGAAAGAATTTTTAAAATCGGTTCAGTAGATCCCGAGATTACCCCTTACAATTTAACAAATATACAAACACACAAACTTTACCTCTTTATAATATTAGTATAGATAACAAAGCTACAAAGAGCTTCGACCAAAATCTTAGGTGGCTCTAATGGCGCCGCTTCGTCAAGGGCTAGATTCAGTGCGCAGTACTCCTGTACATGCCACGAATTTTGAGGAGTTTCCTCTCTGTTGAGCCCTGACCACCGGCAGCTTGGACTTTCCTGATACCGAAGGGCATTTTTTTTTTAATTTTTCGAATGTGTTTAAATATTTAAAATCTTATGTGTCTACTCTAAATTGCTTTTGTGTGTCATCTGCCTTTTACTAAAGTCGAGGTCGGCTTCTAGTATAACCGGATGCCGCTGAATACCAGTATTTCACATGGAATGACTGTCTATCCCCTCCTCAACCCAATGACCGGGGTAATACGTTACTCCTTGGGAAGACGTACCGGTAGCTAGTTGTTCACTAAAGTAACTGTTCCGCAGGCATTCTCCGCTGGTTCCCAGTACGATCTCAGCGCACATACGAGGTGTCTCCCATCTCTGCCGCAGTGGAAGCGCTCAAGGATACCAACAGAAGGCTGCGGTCGCTTATCATTGAAGCTAGGGCTCCTGATGCGCCCTTACATCCTCTCACCATGAGGCTTAGTGGTGAGTTACTAACGCCCAAATACTCAAACGTCACTCAATTTTAAGTTGCACTTAAATCTCGTGCTGTCTTTGTTACTTTAACGCAGAGTGACAGAGATAGCAGGAGTTTTGAGGGTTACTTATAATTGAGTGACGTTTGAGTATTTGGACGTAAGACATCATACGTGTTAATCCCCGAAGGGTTAGGCAGAGTTCACCAATTTCGTTTAAGCTAGGAGACAGCCTATTACCATCAATCGGCAATCGGGCACAAATCCAGACTCCGTGACCGCTATTGAGAAAATTCTGATGGAAATACCACTTTGCCCAACCTGAGAATTGGACATAGGACCTCATGGACAGCAGTCGCGTTTGCGATCACTAGACCTCACCTCACAAGAACATGGGTCGAAACCTTCGATCAATAAATAGTACTAGATTAAGCATCAGGAACAAAACTAAGTCGCTCAAGTGGCCACGTTTGCACACACGTAAACATCTACATAACATCTTAGAAAAAAGTTCAATATTATTAACAACTTCAGATGATTATAAACCTTAACACTTGAACATAACGTTTAATTATCATTGTAAAGTATATTTATTTATGCCCTTTCATCGGAGAAAGATTAGAAGCAAAACATTTTTAATGTCGCTCCAAAGTAAAAAGTCATCAGTACAAAAATATTCATTCTAAAATGAAACTTTAACTCTAAGCAATACGTTTAAAAGCATTTTGTGTACAATGTCATGCTTATTCTATTGCGGAACTAGCGTTCCCTGTTCAAGAACATGATACAATAGTTGGTGCGTTGTAGCAAACATTGGCCAAACAATTATAATATTCGCTGATTTAATTATATTTACAGTTTAATTATGTTTAAATATTATGAAAAAGCACATAATGATATTAAATTACCGAAAAAAAGATATTCCTTCCAAAACCTTGGTGTTACGGTGATTATTTACGCAGTTTTTAAACGCATACTGCGGTATTTTGACGTCTTAATGTTGGCTATGATTGGACCATACTGATTTGAAATAAGACCACAAATACGTTTGTGGTCTTATATTTCGGGCCGTTTTTGAAGCGCTTATCGGGAATCTAGTACATTATTGATCGAAGGTCGAAACTAACACAAATAAACAAACCATCGATTCGATGAAGAAAAGATAAAGTAATAAGATATCAAGTATTCCTAAACTTTCTTTTTCTTTTTCGTGCGGTTAGTGCCTAATCTGGTGTCAGTCTTCTATGCCGCCCATAGACATCTGACTTGGGTTCCAATGCCGTCGAGAAATCACACACACACACTTACACCGACCTGGTGAAGGTTCCGGGGAAATTGACCGGTCCCGTGCGTCTTGCATCCAGCGGGGATGGGAGACGCACGGGACCGGTCAATGTGGCGACACTTAGGGGAGGTCTATGTCCAGCAGTGGACGTCTTTCGGCTGAAATGATGATGATGATGATGACACACACTTTTTTCATACAAATTTTATGTTATCAACAGGTATCCTAGACCCGGCAGTGCAGGGCGGCATAGTGAACTACGAGCGCGCGTTCCTAACGCCGGCGTACGAAGCCAGACATCCGGACCATGCGTCCTTACTCGCTGAACTGAAGGACCTCATCGCTGACCAGATACCGCTGCTCAAGTTTGGTAAGTTATATAGTAGGTACTATAGGTTAGTATACTGCACGGGATCGACTATACTCCATTTACTATAAGATTAGAATTTTAAGTTGACCGTTTTTACAGTCCGTTTAACCGATTTTGACTTCTATACCGTAGGCATAAGGATGGCATTAAAAGCAAAAAGAATGTTACAATACCGACTGTTTACTGCAGCTGCATTTTGTCTTGCTGTCAACGTTATAGAGTTCACAATCGGTTGAACGGCCTGTAAAAACGGTTAACTTAAAATTCTAATCTTATAGTAAATGGAGTATAGCAAATATAAGCAGAAGCAATGCTGATCCTAGGCAGTGCAATCGGCCATGTTCTACTAGAGACCGCAAATTGGCAACGTATAGTAAGTCATAAGTCATTTGAATGAGTCAACGGAGCGGTGCTTTACCGGCGTCGCTGGACATATATACGCCTTCCCGCCTCTCCTCGCAAGTAGAGTAGCGCGTAAATACTAGACTAAAACTAGACAGACTAGACTTCGAATATTTGAAAATAGGGTGCCCCACGCGTTTTAACACTATAGTACATTGGGGCCTAAAATGACCCATTATATACGAGATAGTTTTACTACCGAGCTTTAACGAGGTAGTAAATAGGAACCGAGGTATACTTAATGGGATTTTAGCGCCGTGTGTTACACTGTACTTTTCACTACGATTGCAAGAAAATAAAATGCCAATGCTTTTTTTTATTTCTTCTGTAGCTGCAATGCAACGCACACATTCTACCAAAGAGTTCACGAGAGAGAGGTAGAGTGTGGAGCAACGTTTTTTAACCCATTGACCGCCACGGTCAAGTAAAATGACATGCCAAAAAGTACCTTTTTTGCTTGTTCAGCTTGTCGTCTATACGTGACTGTGGCGCTAAATAGGTTAAAAAGAAAGATAGAAAGAAAAGAGTTCGACATTCAGCGCGTTTAGTTCCATTTTTAAAAATAAAACTTTTTTTTACTTAAAACTAAATCACGCACCAGCATGCTGAACAAGTTGTCGTACGAGATTTACTTTTAGCCTTAGGGCAATATATGCAATTTTACGCCCGCTATGGTATGCTATTATGACGTTCTTTTTGAGCAAGAGGTGTGAAAAATTAAATGTATTTATCCTATAGGTCTGGACGTGCACGGCAGCCGCGCTCCGTCAGAGCTGGAGGAGTTGCACGCACACTTGGTGCGTTGCTTCCGTGCGGTGCAGCAACATGTGCATCAGCGATATGGACGGAAGGTTACTAAATAATATCTTCTTTTATAGCACTTTAACGACTCACTTACTAAACTGATGGCTATAGACTCGCCACCTGTCTTACTTAGTGGTGACAAAGTTCTAACCCCCGTATTTATAGTCAAGTCAAAGAAGTAATTACTTATGCAAATATTTTTATGCGATGGGCAAGAATTTAAACGAAGTTAGAACCGTCAATGAAAGCAAAACTAAGAATTCTAACGTTTGATAGTTCTAACATTAAAGAATAGGGGATCGGACAAAAAAAAACTAATTAGTCCGTCAGATAGATTTCCAAAAATTATTGGACACGTATTTTTTCTTTTTTCACGTAAACTTAAAATGAAGACGATATACTGCTTCGAAAACTCGTGTGACGTCATATGATAGTACATTTTGACGACACAAGTGACGTTTCAAGCCCCACTCCAAGATCTTTGACGCCTTTTATCTTCGTCATTTTTTATTGATTTCATAAAACAAAAAATACGTATTCAATATTTTTCGATAATCTAACTTACGGACTAAACAATCATATTATTTTGACCCAGTCCGATCCCCTATTACTAAACTACAGAGAAAAAATCGTATCTTTAGCAATGACATTTACTCAAGTAATAGTAATGACTTGTTTATAAATACGGGTGTTAGTGACAGTCATAAAAAACTTAAAATAAATAAAGATCTTTGTTTACTTAATCAAAATGTATAAGTATTGCATTACCATGCGCTAGCGCAGTGCTAGGGATACGCCTACATGCCACTGTGGCCTATATTTCATCATTACTTTCTTTTTCTGGTAGATGAAAGTGCAAACAAGGTTTTAAGTTATGTATTGTACTAACTAAATGGACTTTTATTTATATTTCTTTCTTTGGCTATCATGTGTCCCACTGCTGAGCAAAGGCCTCTATTTTCTTTTCCAGATTTCTATATCTTCTGAGATATCTGGCAATGTTCGCCTCGCAACCAAAATCTAATCGAAACCGAATCGAATATAATTATCGTATCTTTATATCGCTCGCTCTTGTAATGCCAAAAACATAGAGATACGACATGTTCGATTTTTTGGCATACTACTGTTAAACCCACGATGGTTTGTGTGGTATGTTTACGTCTATAAAAAACTGTTTGTAATCCTGTGTTATCTATATATATAAAAGAAAGTCGTGTTAGTTACACCATTTATAACTCAAGAACGGATGGACAGATTTAGCTGAAATTTGGTAGGGTGGTAGCTAAGAACCAGGAGAAGGACATAGGATACTTTTTTTTTTTCTTTTTTTTTTAGGTAGGGTAGTAGGTAGGTAGGGTAGAAGGTAGGTAGGGTAGTAGGTAGGTAGGGTAGTAGGTAGGTAGGGTAGTAGGTAGGGTAGTAGGTAGGTAGGGTAGTAGGTAGGTAGGGTAGTAGGTAGGTAGGTAGGGTAGTAGGTAGGGTAGTAGGTAGGGTAGTAGGTAGGGTAGTAGGTAGGGTAGTAGGTAGGGTAGTAGGTAGGGTAGTAGGTAGGGTAGTAGGTAGGGTAGTAGGTAGGGTAGTAGGTAGGGTAGTAGGTAGGGTAGTAGGTAGGGTAGTAGGTAGGGTAGTAGGTTGGGTAGTAGGTTGGGTAGTAGGTAGGGTAGTAGGTAGGAATAATCTATATTATGTGACGCAGACGAAGTTGCGCGGGTCAGCTAGTAGAATAATAAAAGCAAAAAAAAATATATTCGATACGCTTTGATTGTTTGCGAATAACTATGCAGTTCGTCACATCACCTTCGCAGCGGTCTACCTCGACGGCGATTTCCTCCGTCAGGCTTCCAATGAGTGACGATCTCTGTATTTAAATGATTTAATTGATTAATTTTCAGAACTGCGACATAGAAGTGGGCTCACCCGAGGTCCAACTGCGCATGCATACATTCCGCGACAGTTTCCACGTGGATTCCAACAACTCTAACAGCAACAGGATATCTGATATATCTACTGGCACTGAGTAAGTATATTTTTTATGTTTTTAAACTGACACGGTCCCTAACATCATCATTAACACTGAAAATGGGATATTTACTATTCCTAATCAAAATTTAAATCAAAGCATTTATTTCAAGGAGGCCAGTTACAGGCACTTTTGAATAGTCGAAACAAACATCCACATCTACATTTCTTGTTTTCATTTCTCCTTTTACAGGTCTGCGGGCAGAAATTTCTTGTGAAATAAGCAGTACCTTTGTACTAAAATGTTATATTATGTTGTTTTCCTGTGTTGTCTAGTAATTGTGTGTACATAAATAGTAAAATAAATAAATAAACAAATACAAAATTAGTAACGAAGTTATATTTTTTTCAGAACCTCATCTAAAGGGCGGTTCTTCAGTTTCAACGCTGCGGCGATCAACCCACTAGCAAGGTAAAGCTATTCTATTGCACCCAATTAAGAGTGTTTTGAAGGAGCTCTTGGTTAAAGCCGTTTGGGTCGATGTTCTGGTTTATTTTTTTAAAGAAACGTTGCCCCAAACTATGAATTTCTCCTGTATCGTGGGTGCGTTTACAAACATTTAAACCAAACACCCTGAACCGGAACTACTATCTGTAGGCCATACAAATATTTGTTCCGTTCGGGGATCGAACCCGCGACACGGAATGCAGCAGTCCAATCGCTCAGCCACTGCGCCAACCGTGCCGTCAGATTGGTTCGTGGATGGGTGAACACCAGTACATACCCAATAGGGGATCGGACAAAAAAAAACTAATTTGCCGTCAGATAGATACAAAAAATATTGACCACATATTTTTTCTTTTTTCACGTAAACAAAAAATGACGATACAGTGCTTCGAAAACTCGTGTGACGTCATTATGATAGTACATTTTGTACCTACAAGTGACGTTTCAAGCCCCACTCCATGATCTTTGACACTTTTTATCTTCGTCAATTTTTATTAATTTGATAAAACAAAAAACACGTATCCAATATTTTCTGATAATCTAACTTACGGACTAAACAGAATCATATTATTTTGACCCAGTCCGATCCCCTATTTCTTTCGTACCTCGGAAAGGACTTTGACTGTCGTAAGAGATAGTCGGTGGTCCGAAAGTCTTGATAACTAGTCTTACCGTAGGGTTATCGTGTTCCCGTCGGGGCTGCTGGTTGTTCGCGAGAGATACCGCGGCCTCGACATAAAGGGCTAAGAAGGAACATGGGTGGTTTTTAGGCAGTAGAAGTCTGACTCTACCTTTCGCTCTGCCCAAGAGAGGGAGGGGTTATTTGATGATTGACGGCACGGTTGGCGCAGTGGCTAAGCGATTGGACTGCTGCGCTGCGTGTCGCGGGTTCGATCCCCGCACGGAACAAATATTTGTATGGCCTGCAGATAGTTGTTTCGGGTCTGGGTATTTGTGTATGTGACTTTCTATGTTTGTGAACGCACCCACGATACAGGAGAAATTCGTAGCGTGGGGCAACGTTTTTTAAAATAATTAATTAATTAATTTCCACCCGCCAAAAAAAGGGGTATCGTGTTACCTGGTACTAACTGGGTTGTGAAGGGCAAATAAATAAATTAGTTAAAATGTTTACAGAAATAGCAGCACAGGAGTCGTCATAAGCCGCTTCGCAACGCTACAAAATTCGCCTGGTCGACGGAATAAAAGGAATTTGAGAAAGGTATGCTTTGTCAATTTGTTAAAATTTAACCGTTTATTTTTTAGTACCAGCCCGAATTTAGGACTTGTCCCAATTTCACTTGTGTTAACCCGTTACCCGTCTAACAACGTTTCCACCGCCACCTGAATTGTGCCTTACTTTTTAATCGACTTCGAAAAAACTCGCAAAAACTAAAACCGACTAAAAAAAACAACACAACACAAAAAAAACTGAAGAAGGTGACTTGTTTGTTTGACTCAGTTTTTTTTGTCACCGACTATCACCAAATGCAAAACACCAACAATCTTTAAAATAACTTTAGCTTCAGAACTATAGTTATTTTAAAGATTTTTGGTGCTTTTTTGAAAGTTCGTTGTTTTTTTTCTACCCGGAACTTTTATTGATTGTTCAACAGAGCGAAGTGGGCACCCAAGCGAGCGGCAGTCAATGGTACACCTCCCACTCCACGCCCAACGGCTCCATCAACAACAACAACAGCTCAACAACAACTCTCAGCAACAACAACAACAACAGCGTCACCAGCATCAACACAACCATAGACACGCCCTCCGCGTCCCCTCTGAGGGAGTTGAGGCAAGAGGTGAGACACGTTTCTAAGGTCAGTCGATATGGTTATCTTTTGAGTGTTCAATTTAACGGATATTGTGCCTAATGTAAGTTAACCTTGATTGGCTTTGACACTGTAATAACATATGTTAATTCATCCGTATTTAACAGAAAGAGTAAAAATTAAATATTATAGTTTATAGGTAAGATATTATAGTTTTTGTTTGTCGAAATCATGAGTAAAGAGACATGGCATACAAGATGTTACATCAATAGAAATCTAATTAGTCCGTCAGATAGATTTCCAAAAAATATTGGACACATATTTTTTCTTTTTTCACGTAAACAAACAATGAAGACGATACAGTGCTTTGAAAACTCGTGTTACGTCATATTCTAAGACATTACTACGACATATCTTAGCGAGCAGTGACGTCACAACCTCCCACTCAAATCTTTGACGCGTTTTATCTTCGTCAATTTTTATTGATTTGATAAAACAAAAATACGTATCCAATATTTTTCGATAATCTAACAGACGGACTAATTAGAATCATATTTTTTATAGTCAGTAAACATCCCTATTATACCACCGTCATTTTATACAGCATATAAATAGCAAGTAGTTTCGATTTCATCCGTAAAAAAACACGCTATAGAATGAACTCATTTTATGTCTCATGTTCTTCTCAAGATACACTTTTGTTGACACCCATGTCATGAGAATAATAAAATCCTCCATATTGGATT
This sequence comes from Diarsia mendica, assembly GCA_949316265.1. Taxonomy (NCBI): domain Eukaryota; kingdom Metazoa; phylum Arthropoda; class Insecta; order Lepidoptera; family Noctuidae; genus Diarsia; species Diarsia mendica. The sequence goes on along the minus strand of OX438909.1, from coordinate 17,353,720 downwards.
TGAATGACTGACTAACCATGCATTGTCATCCAAACTAAACTCAAATGCAAAATTACAGCTCAAAGCGTGTCTTGTAAATTAAAAACGACGCCAGAATTTAAAGTCTAACCCCTAACATACACATCAGTGAAGCGATAATGTTCAATGTGATCAAAATAAGAATAGAACTCTTCTTCTACCATAGACTTTGATTGATCCATGTTGACTTTTTTTTTATTTGTGTTATCCTGAAATAAGCTTAAAATGCTTTGAATAAGAGTCAAGACAACTCTCGCCGCAGCTCTTGCTAAAAAAAGAGCACAGAATAGAGAATTTTCTGAAGTCATTGAATAACACAGATTATTATAAGTAGCACAAAGTACTAAAATAATGGTACGAACGTTGAGGCAGCCTTCGTGACACTTTTATAAAGTCCGGATAAGGTGTCGACAAGCTCCTTAGTTGAACTGCGAGATATCATTCCCGAAAAAGAGGGACGCTTTTGTACTTTAACGCACTTGTTAGAAATTGTATGTAAATCTATATGTATATGTATTAATATCCACCAATTAATAAACTTTGAGTGTCAGAATGATTACTAGTTATTTACTGTGTTTGAAAGTCTCTTTAAAAGGGTGTGTTGGGAACAGGGGTTTTATGAAGTAAAAGGACAAAAGACAAGACTATTCATTTTATTTATTTTGGTCTTGTCAACTACATCAAACTCGATTCCATTCGCTAGGTCCCTAGTCTTTGTGGAGAAGAATGGACAAGAAACTCCACGGGAACATATTTTAAAGTATTATGCAAAGACAACCTGACATTGTCTTGGACTGTCTCAAGTTACAGCAAGTTATCAGTTTACATAAACAACAATCAATATAAACCATTTATTATAGTACATATTTCTCACACATAGTTATCAGTAATATTCATAGCATAATATCAATTAACTTACATAAACATTGTGGATCCTTTAGAGTAATACCAATAGGTTTCAGCTTTTACACATTTGGTATCTTCATAACTAGGTTACAATATGTAAACTTTCTATACACCATTACACAATGAAACACAAATACAATAAACTACTTTGGGTCGGTCTTTACCCTTTAACAGTTGCAGAGTAACTAACTCTGAATTGGCGGTACTTCTACTTATATAACCGTCAAATATTAAAAAGTACATCAACGACTACTGCCATAATAAACCAATGGCAAATGGTTATACATTATAGCTAAATAACTAATAACATAAATAATAATTAACAAATCCTATGTAGTGAAACTATTTTAAAACGTCATTAGGTAATTTAGCAGTGTAGTATGTTTTTATTTGTAATCTTTATGACTATCGGATAAAATATGAATATTAACCGATAGTTCAGAGAATTGATTGTAACTAATAACAAACTATAAAATATAGACTAAAGTATTAAAAATGTTCGTAGATAATTAAATACTATTTTTTATGGATAAAACTAACAGGTTAAATAGCATTATAATTGATTTTAATGTCAATTTTAATACGCAAAAGTTACTATTACTTATTTTTGACAGTTGGCAACATTGTAAATAATAAAATACACAATAATGTAATAATTAAATTCTACCAATCTTAACACGGCCATGCTGACTTGTAGTTCGCTCTCGGACTACATTAAATATAAACTTAATTTTAATACTAATTATTGCTAAATACACTTTTGTAAGGAAACTTAATGCTAATACATATTATTCATTGTTGTAGTCCAACTTATCACATCAAGGGGACAAAACAACAACGGTCAGCACTTTGACATCAATCTAAACCTCTCACCTGCTGCACATGAGACGGCCTAGAACAAAGTAATTGACTTCAGCAGTTCCAATCAAATATTTCTCTATCAATCCATTTGTCACATCTGACATCCAATATTTTTCTCTCAATCCATTTGTCACATCTGACATCCAATACTTAAGTTTCTTAAAGGTACAATATAATATTTCTTATTAATAACACATCAACATTTCTGTCCACATAGAATTCTAGAAGAATAGAATCTATTTATTCACCACACTAGAATAGCAACCTTTTTGCCTTTCATCTACGACTTTATCGTGTAGGTACTGTTTCTTTGACTTCCATTTTGGTAAAATGTACCCAGATCGTTATGAATAGTATACTCTAACCAATGAATCATACAAATCTCATTTACATCACCGAACAGTCACCGCTCGGTCAATCTGACAATATCATTGCAAATCTAGTTTACCATTTTGTACTAAACCATAAAAAATACAGATTGTTATTATTATTTTAACATACTTTTTATCTAGAATCTAACAAAGCCAAACGTATTTTTTAAGATAGATTAACATCACGCCTTGTAATCTCCGAAGGGTTTATAAACGTAAATTTCTGCGTTTTCATAAACATGTTTTTTTTTGTTTAATTTAAGTTATCAGCAAGTGAATTATTGTTTATTCTTGATGAGGAAACCCCTGAGCATTGAGTATAATAAAGTTCTTAATACATTAGCTAATATAATTGTTTTAGTTTTTTTTTTTACATGTTTTGTATGAATCAACAAGTCTTTTGCATTGATTAAACATAAGAGTTATCTTCATATCAACTCAATGCGCAACCAAATAAAGGGAACTATCAGTAACCCTCTACCTTGTCACACTAAATTATAACAATATTATGATGTTTTTATTTATTACATCACGTAATAATATATATATTTTTTTTAATGTTTAGAAAGGAGACGGTAAGCTTTTGTATGTAACTTCGGCCATAATCTGTGTCCTTTAGGAAAGTTGGGAAACTAATCTCTGTACAGAACAAAGTAACATTTTTCATTTCACTGTAAATAAAAATTAAAACTGCTTGTCGTTACAGTTATGAAAGTTTTTTGGGTTGTAAGAAGTTTACAAAACAAAATCTCAATTTGAATTATTTGATCTGAAGTACACTTTAGAAAAATATAAATAAATGAGTATTTCAAAGTGATAAAATCCGTCACACTTGCTTATTAAATAGTCGAAAAAGATTTTTATGAGAATAATACAAGTAATGAATATTACAAGCATTGAAGAACAAGTAACATCACCTATTTTTCACATTTAACGTCTAGCTAATTTAATTTTATTCTTTGATGGTACATGATTCCAGATTAAATAGAATATTGCAATAATTGAAAAACGATTATTAAATTTGTACACAGGAAATAGGGCTTAAAATCACGAACAAATATTTTTACTCAATTTGTGGGAATTTCCTTTTCTTCCTGATAAATGTAACAAGTTCTCATGACCGATAATAATATATCTCCCATATCTTTAAATTGTTTAACTTAGGAAACATTATTTAATATTAGTAACTTGTATTTTTACCTACAAATTTTTAAACTTATCTACTTATTAGACAAATTCTCAATCTTATCTATTTAGATCGTATTAGAATTTTATTGTAGTTTCAAACTTCATACTATGTAACGTTTTTACATTATATTCACAATATTTATTTTGCGAGAACTAGAATAATCAAGGGAACAAATATTGATATTGTCATTAATACTATTTACAAGACAAGGTTCAAAAATAACGTTAGATATTTGAATATCTTCAATCCCATAATCTCATTAATTGAATTGAAGATAAGATACTTATTTTTCTTTTAATTGTACATAATGGATGTTTCATGAAAACTAACATTCTGCATGAATTTGGGGGTACTAACCAAGCCAGGGTAATGCCTTGCATTACGAAAAAACTATAAATATTTTTATCACAAGTTTTTGATGTCTGGTACATCAAAAACTTTTTGAAAGAAGCTTAACTTTGAATCAATATTTTCATAAACAATTCTAGTTTTATTTTTACAGTTGCTAGGATCTTAATATCCCTCAGGATTTTTATTACTACGTTTTTAGAGAACAATTAAATAAAAATAAAGCAAAGCCTCTAAAGGCCTTACCGACATTAGCTAATTAAATGCTGCTTGATTTAGTCCATGGCCTGGCTTCCAAGTGGTTCCAGCAGCTTCTCAATCTCGCTGTCGGAGTACGCACTGTCGACGTTCTGATCATAGCCTAGTCGAGGCGGTGAGCTATCGACGTCACAGCTTTCATCATCACACCACCAGCAGCTCCAGCATTGATCATGAAAATAAAACAGGAAGACCATTAGAAATTATATCAGAGAGCCAGAGACTATCCCACTTCTGATGTTAGAAATTGTATGTAAATCTATATGTATATGTATTAATATCCACCAATTAATAAACTTTGAGTGTCAGAATGATTACTAGTTATTTACTGTGTTTGAAAGTCTCTTTAAAAGGGTGTGTTGGGAACAGGGGTTTTATGAAGTAAAAGGACAAAAGACAAGACTATTCATTTTATTTATTTTGGTCTTGTCAACTACATCAAACTCGATTCCATTCGCTAGGTCCCTAGTCTTTGTGGAGAAGAATGGACAAGAAACTCCACGGGAACATATTTTAAAGTATTATGCAAAGACAACCTGACATTGTCTTGGACTGTCTCAAGTTACAGCAAGTTATCAGTTTACATAAACAACAATCAATATAAACCATTTATTATAGTACATATTTCTCACACATAGTTATCAGTAATATTCATAGCATAATATCAATTAACTTACATAAACATTGTGGATCCTTTAGAGTAATACCAATAGGTTTCAGCTTTTACACATTTGGTATCTTCATAACTAGGTTACAATATGTAAACTTTCTATACACCATTACACAATGAAACACAAATACAATAAACTACTTTGGGTCGGTCTTTACCCTTTAACAGTTGCAGAGTAACTAACTCTGAATTGGCGGTACTTCTACTTATATAACCGTCAAATATTAAAAAGTACATCAACGACTACTGCCATAATAAACCAATGGCAAATGGTTATACATTATAGCTAAATAACTAATAACATAAATAATAATTAACAAATCCTATGTAGTGAAACTATTTTAAAACGTCATTAGGTAATTTAGCAGTGTAGTATGTTTTTATTTGTAATCTTTATGACTATCGGATAAAATATGAATATTAACCGATAGTTCAGAGAATTGATTGTAACTAATAACAAACTATAAAATATAGACTAAAGTATTAAAAATGTTCGTAGATAATTAAATACTATTTTTTATGGATAAAACTAACAGGTTAAATAGCATTATAATTGATTTTAATGTCAATTTTAATACGCAAAAGTTACTATTACTTATTTTTGACAGTTGGCAACATTGTAAATAATAAAATACACAATAATGTAATAATTAAATTCTACCAATCTTAACACACTCATAAAAAAAATTAATATTCAGTGCCTCAAGGAACACTTTATTTAGTATCTGCTTACCCATTGGCCTATATTGCTACCATAATCTCCGCTCAATCGAAATCAAAATTAATAAAATATTAATTTTCCCCAGGTTGAGTGTATCCATGAGGAGACCCCTACGAAAAAAAAGGGGCGAATGTGGGTAAAAAAGGCAATTCTATGCTTATTTTGATTGCATTGTATTTATGTAGCTGAAACTTGGTAACTCAAAATTGTTTCTAACTTTTGTTCGAAAAGCAGATATTGACAAGCGTATAGCCTCTTGTCTACACACGTTTTCTTACATATAGATATATCTAGATAACGCAAGTATCACCATCCGTTTGAGAACCATCATCATCAACATCATCAGGCTATATCTGTGACTATGACGTCATAAGTACTTTAGTTACTATACATACAAGCTACTTTTTGTTCTGTCTAGAATAGGGATGTTTACTAACAAAAAAAAATATGATTCTAATTAGTCCGTCTGTTAGATTATCGAAAAATATTGGATACGTATTTTTTGTTTTATCAAATCAATAAAAATTGACGAAGATAAAACGCGTCAAAGATTTGAATGGAAGGTTGTGACGTCACTGCTCGCTAAGAAATGTCATATTAATGTCTTAGAATATGACGCCACGTCACACGAGTTTTCAAAGCACTATCGGACGATATTGTTTGTTTACGTGAAAAAAGAAAAAATACGTGTCCAATATTTTTTGGAAATCTATCTGACGGACTAATTAGATTTTTTTTGTTAACATCCCTATTAAGTTCTTGAGTAGCCTCGTTAAGTATAGTTCCGTGGCTAAAATGATGATGATGAACCTCGTTAAGTATGAAATACTTAAGCCGGGGATGCGATGTAGGTGCTCTTGCGTTATCTAAATATATCTATATCTGTGGTTTATTTCTGCCAAGACGATGTATTACATAATTATATTCGCCTCGCTGATGTTGATGCATTCAGCCTAATATTATTGTCTAAAATATTAAGTGAATCAGTCAAGTTAACACATTTACTAATACGTAATAAGCTGATTTTGCTTTGCTTCATGCGGCTATAAGATTATGTAGTTCTAAGATTTATTTTCATTTAATTTTACATTTGGTTAGATACTCGACATATTATTTTTTCTAGATTATATAAATGTTCTTTTCAGCCGTATTTGCACTTTTCCACTTGGACAGACTGCACCAAATAAAGTAATTTATCTATATTCTATCATATAAGGGAATCATGCAAGTTATACTAAAGTAGTTATTCACGTAGTATACATTACCAGTAAAACATGGCCACACATAATGTCGCTTTTGTAATTGGGCCGGTTTGTTTTGTCATCAAGAAAGATAGCAAAATTACGGTGATATTTTTATAAAATTGCATAATTGCAATGTAGAGGATTTAACCCAGGTAAGGTTCTATCGTGTTCACTGACGGTCCAACCTTATTACTTAGGACATAAGAGTAAAAAGTGGCAGTCTGTCAGTCTGCAATTTAATATTATGCTCGTTACTGATACATTGGTATTTTATTTGCCTTTTGCCACTGATATTCCGCCAAAAAACGGCACGGAAAGTTCATTTGATTTTGTCTTACTCTAGAAATTTTCAATAACGTTTGAGCCTTAACACTATACTGGCTAAAACGTGTGATGATACACACCATAGTCTCCCATTCACTTTGTATTTAGGACCTTTTTACTTCATACCGTCATTCAAAAATCAACTTTCTCTGCATATCGGTAAAGTAGATAGTTGTGTGGCAATAGCAAGTCTATAAGTCTCAAATTCGCTTATCAGCTGGTGACTGAAAGGCCGCTACGCGCTGAGGTTGAGCGAGAGAGGCGTCTGTCACAACGAACTAGTCTCATCACCTCTTCCGCACCACCCTCGAATCGAGACTCTATGGGTGAGTGTTTTGGTCTTATTTTCCTTTAAATTGTAAGTTTAGAAAAATAAATAATACTTACCTTCTTCATATTATAGCATTCCGGTTGAATATTGTATCTACCGTCCTATTAATAAGTGAGCGTTACGCAAATAATCGATCATTAAAGTTTGTTCTCGAGTTTGATTACTAAAGTCAGTTGCGTTGATCATTAAAATCAGTTGCGATGATCATTAAAGTCAGTTGCGTTGTCTTGCCAACAGAGGGCGCAATATGAACAAAATATACTGCGCACAATATTCGCATAAAATAATAAGCTTCCAGCTACGGACGTATGATGCGCCCAGTTGTTGCTATACAAAGTATTATTTATTTTTCTATGTTGAGCTTTCGCTTTTCTCTGTTGATTTTATGACGATTTTCTAACACATATAACACTTATGCTAAATGCTTATGATGTAGCATCGCATTTTTACAGGACTTATTTAAATTGTATGCAGAAACTTATGCAAGTGAAGGTAAATATCATTGAATGAACAGAGTTAAAGTTACAAGACTATTGAAGAAACAAACCCAGCCCTCTTAATAATAATCGCGGAGCAAAGGTATGCTGTAGTTCTGTTCAAACTTTATGGCCACTCGGAAGATAGCTGCGAGTGACGGTCTGCATGTGCATTATACAGTCAAGATGTAAACAAACATCTCATCCGTCCACTTTTCATCAACCCGGAAAAACACCTGCCACCCAATAAATCAAGACGATGCGTTCTCTGCACCCCGCTGATACCTAAAATTGTGTTCTGCAAAACTTTACGTCAGATGTTCCCAGTCTCCGTAAACTTTGAACCTTTATACCTGCGCAGACCATCACTCGCAACTGTCTTCCGAGTCACCATAAAGCTGGAATTGAACACTGAATATTAAAAAAAAAAAAAAACTTTGTACTGGTTGTAACCTGACTCCACGTTTATTATGGGTTGAAGTCTACTATCTGTTTATCATGATGTCCAAAACGTTTTACGTGAACAGCAGATGAGTATGACTTTGTAAAAGCATTGTATAGACTTTCCTTACTATTTTTATACTTAGTAATATTATGTATTGTGTATCATGTTTTTCAGGATGTAGTAGTAAAATAACAAGACTTTACATTAAAATTTATTAGTACTCAAACCCTTACTTAGACCTATGTTGGTGTACTTAAATAACTTTCTTTTGCTTTCTAGCCAGTGCTGCTACGCCTTAGCCTTTATCTATGTTTTGCTGCCATTATTATATCTGTCTGTCTACCCGTCATTCAAACCAAACCAGAAAGATATGCTAATAAAGTAATACCTATTCAGTTTTTGAAACATATTGTATTTTCTGTCAAAACTTAGCTGATGAAATTGCTCAAAAAAATACAGTCACTTCGCAAGGAATTTGGCAGCAAATAGATTTTACGTCGTACCAGGAACTGGGTGTCAATCAGTATCAATACTAAAATTTCCATCTATTTCGTCGATCCCCAGGAACAACAGACTCCAATCAAGAAGAAGAGGAGCCTCCCCCACTACCAAAGAAATACGCCCACCGAAGCATGGAGCTTGACAGCGACACGAACAACAACGGGGACTCGAACCCACTCCCTCCCCGACACAACTATGACACCGTGTGGGCGCCGCGAGGATCATTCTTGTACAACTCTATAGCTAGACGGACGACAAGCGAGAAAGCTCCTACGCCGCCTCCTAAAAAGAGGAATGCACAGACTTAAAGGTCTAACTGGCGCACTCAAAGAGCTTTAATGATTACTTAGGCCATCAAAAGGTTTTGACAGTTTTGTCATACAAAAGTAGGTACGTGAAATCTTTACTAAGTAACGGCTTAAGTAATCATTATATCTCTGAGTACCGCTGTAAATTAATGTTGATCGTTAAAAAGTATGGCATCCTTCTTATCAGCGCGTTTGCCGAACTTTTTTAGCATACGCTAAAATACCGCGTTAGTGCATGTTTACGTACAGGCGGGGCTTCGCGCGGCGCGTGCTGCGTTTTTAATTCAAACACATGGCGATGTATGAAAAAGTTAACGATTTCAATCGTCGATTTTACGAGAAGTTATTTTCGCTCGTTAGTTTAAAATGCAACGTTTGTTGCGGTGGATCCGTCTCTCAGTAAATTAATAAAAAATCACGAGACGAGCCTTCTGCACGCGCCGCGCTACGCCCCGCGTCTCCGTAAACGAGCCCTTAGTCCTCTGGTCGCAATCGCGACTGCTGAGCTTGAGTCCTGGGTTCGACTCGTTATATTTCACGTGTATTTTACAGGCTTAGTAGCAGAATATTCATTCGCATTGAGATTTTTAATTACCAATATGACATTATTATTTCATTAAAACATTAAAAATTACTTGAAAATGTCGAACTAACACAAACTCTGATTCAGTGCAGTACTTATAAGAATGTTACCATCATTACATAGTATAAAACAAAGTCGCTTTCTCTGTCCCTATGTCCCTTTGTATGCTTAAATCTTTAAAACTTAAGGTTTTAGTATCTTATTTGTACCCGTGCGAAGCCGGGGCGGGTCACTAGTTGATAATAAAGTGTTGCTCTGTTTTATGTAGGTAAATATGTATTTGAAAATATTTTACAAAGTTTAAAGTAGGTTTATAAACAAACTTATAAACAAAGACGTCATTGGTTGAAAAATATGCTAACGTCATTTCATATTCCAAAACAGCTTTATCTCTGGTGAGATTGAGATATTAAGGGGTTGAAGATACCACTTCTTGACCCTGCTGTAGCTGAATTTTAACGAACTAGGCATAAGTTTGCTTAAAAAAACATTATAATGCTTTTAAATTGAAAAGGTAATTTAAAAGCATGAGAAAAATATGATTTAAATTGTATCATGTATAAGATCCAGTGAATAAAAAGCTTATACTTAATAATATTATTAAAAATAGGCATTCAAAATTATACCGACTAAAAACCACCGAGAAATTTATTAAAGACATATTCTTTATATTGTATTAAAAGTTAAAAGTGTTATCTAAATGTATAATATTATTTTATACATACTTACTTATTTTAAATTATAGCAAATGATATTTTTGTGATATTAAAATTCAATAGATGCCATTAATCCAAAGTTTTACATTGATATTTGAAATGTTACCGACACAGATATTTTAAGAACTTATTGAAGATTTTGATCAATTGATATTTAGCTTTATTAAGTAGGATCTTAAAGTTCTTTTTTCTAGATTCATTGTGTCATTGAATCAAAATATAAATGTATTAAAATCACGAAAGTTTAGGCTAAGAAATTCAGTATTTCTATTTATACGTAAATCATATTTAAGTTAGAAAATGTGTTTTGGAAAATAAATCATTATTGGTTTTCATATTCATAACGTTCGCCATATTTATAAATCATTTTACTTTACAAACACTCTTGAATGTATTTAATCTGTGTCAAGCCAAATCGTTTTCAGGCAAAGTTTTAGCCAAAATTGGAATAAACACACATTTTTTTATGAAAATTAATTAGATACCTACTTATTTTTCCGGTTAAACGCTTGTATGACCAACATACAATTTAAGTTTAATTCTTGAAATATATAAAAAAATATATGTGAACGGAACAAAAGTTTCCACTATACCATTTCGCGGCCATACGTAGCACCAAATATACAAAATACGAGTTTTGTATATAAATATTGTTGTATATTATTAGATTAAGTCTAGTTATTTGAAATTTTGAACATAAAGTCTAAGTTAAAATAATAGCAATAGTTTTTAGGGTTAGTCAATATGGAACCCTTATTAAACACTGTTCAAGTACTGTTAGCCTCATAAATGTCAGAAAAGGTGAAGAACTTATGCGGTTGACTGTATTTAGACGCTAGCACATCAAGCTACTACAATCTGTCAAATTTCTTTAATAGATTTTCAACTTTATCGCTATATAGCATTAGGTTCAAGATGGATTGCGAAAATTTGTCAGTCTTCGGGTAGCTTGAAAGGACAGAGACCAGCATATTTGCTGGTCTCTGTCCATCTCTTTGTTATGTATAACTTGAATAAATAAACAGATCAAACTAGAATAAGCGAAATGTTTATTTATATATTTTGTAGCGCTTCAATGATAATATGTCATTTAGTTTTAATATTAAGTTATTGTTGATTTTTCTTTCGTAAATCGCGGAGCTTTTTTTTTTCAAAGAAATATAACCTGTTGCATTTCAATCAAATAATTTCTCGTAATGGGCAGAATGATCCTTGTCTCTGTCCTCAGGACAAGATTGTAATCAGGAATATTAAATAGATTTGAGGATCGTTAAAAAAATTACTTGAAATAATAACGCTCTAAGGCTTGAAAATCATGATTATAATCAAAGAACAACATTAGAAAAATAATTTACTTATTTTGAGTCTTCCATTTTTTTGTAACTCTTTTGTAAAAATCCTCGTTCCGCGGCCATACCACACCAAATATACGATTGTTGTGTTTTTGTAAATTGTATTTGTATATTATTAGATACATAAGTATACCGATATTATTGTGTACTCAAGTCGCAATAGTTTATAATTATTACCAGCAAATAAATATATATTTTATAGATGAACTTGTTTTATTTTTCGATGATTTTAGAAGGACTGAGAACAATATTAGTCAAATACGTTATCATGGGATGAAATAATCTCGTCGGTCCTTAGTTAAAGGCAACACTGCTTTTTTTGAAGTCGTTTAAAAATGACAGTCAAGGAGTAGGTAACTAAATCTCTCATTTTAGAAAAGTATTGAGAGAAACAATTACAAGCCATATCCAAGTTTTGTGGACCAAAAAGATAAGCAATACTTGTCGCGGATAGTGAAGATTAAACAAAACTGATGATTTGATGAACTGATTTCATGGGCATTGCATATTTTTTCTGTGACTTTGTAAATATTTTTTCTGTACCAAAAGGGTTATTTGTTGTGTTGTACAGTCGAACAAGCTAACAAGTATACAGGGTAGAGATCTTTACAATTCTATAACACTAAAAATATGGATTGTAATTTTGTTTTATCAAGTGTTTCGCATTAAGCGACTGATTTCAAACGCTGTATCGTTTGACATCAGTTTCTAAATGTATCTGTATAATCTTAAAAGTAAGTACAAGTTAGCTGGCTGTATACCTATTAGCTTGTTCGACTGTACTACACACGCAAAACAAATATCTTCTCTTTCGAAATAAAAGAAATATTGTATTCCCTTTATTTTGAGCTGTAGCCTAATTTAGCAATTTCTCGGTATATTGTCTTTATGACATGTTTTTCCTTTATGCTCTTCACAGACACTTTTACACGTAACTTTTTTTCAAACACTGGCCAGTGTTTCTTTCTGTTTCCATCTGATTAAAAAAAAAGATGGGTAAACGTGCTTATAAAAACCTACTTACAAAATAAACATCAAGGAAGCAGATTTTTAAATAGCTGCTCAAACAATTCACTCAGATGGGGGTCTAAATAATGTGCTGAATACGAATGACTTCCTCGTTAGTGATCGATTCCTGGGTCGAGCATAGCGCTATTGGGTTTTGCCATCAGGAATTAGACTTAGATTTGACATTATTGCAGCGTTACGGAAATTGGTGTGCATCTGCCAATCGTACGCGGAAGCCCATGGGCTAGATACAACGCGAATAAGAGTGAGTTCATGTTGTTCAAGTCAGGAACCAAAGGCTACTCCCATGTTCCTCATATAACTCATGCGACATGCGTTTAAAAAAGGTAAGTGCCTTTAAGTATCTGGGTCACTGGGTGACCGAAGACCTGTGTGACAATGAGGACATCGAGAGGGAGCGCAGGGCGCTGTCCATCCGGTGTAATATGTTGGCTCGTAGGTTTGCACGTTGCACTAATCAAGTAAAGATAACATTATTTATTTATTTATTAACAGTGTTCAGTGCTCTGCGTGTCCAGTATAACAATGCGTTTAGGATATTGTTGGGGCTGCCACGCTTTTGTAGTGCTTCCGCTATGTTTGCTAAAGCGCAGACTGGTGATTTTTTCGCTTTAATTAGAAAAAGGTGCGCCTCGCTGTTAAGGCGTGTGCGTGGCAGCCCGAATGGTATTCTTAGCGCGTTGTCCCAGAGGTGGGACTCACCAATGTTGATGAGGTGGATGCGGCTGCACGCTAGCGGCCCCTCATACTTATAATAGATACTATAATATTTTTAATTTATGTGTTTTGACTATCTATTATTTCTGTTTAATTTATGTTTTGATTAAGTTAATAATCAAATATACTTTAAAGTATATTTGATTATTATTATTATTTGACTTAATTTTTCTTTTATACATGTTTTGACATTCACGAATAATTTTTATAATATTTTTAAATTATTGTATTTTTTTTAATAAAACAAAAAAACACGTATCCAATATTTTTTGATAATTACCTAATCTAACTGACGGACTAATTCGATTGTTTTGGTGAAATACCGTGCCTATGATTATTGTGTAAGTGTACTATTAGGTGCACCTCTGCCTATTCCTTCGGGGATTACAGGCGTGATATTTTTTGACTACAATGTTGGCGTCGATGTCCGCTACACTTTGCATTACGTGACTTACAAATGCAGGTGTTCGTTACGCCTTGTTTGAGTCAAAATGAAGCAAATTTATTTTTTCAAAAGAAACATGAAACACATTTTTTTCCGAGAAACAAAACAGTATTGCATTTGTCAGCAGCATCACTAATTTAGGAACATTACTTATGTAAATAAATAAATACCCATAAAGGAAATACATAATACATACTTTATATGTTGTTATTTACAGGTTTACTCATTCTTATAGTTTATTGCACACAAAAAAGTAAAACTACAAACAAATTGCAATAATATAGCTTATGTACAATGGTATCCTCCTGACCATTTTTCTGTCACGGCTACCAATCTTAGCGGGAGATTAGCCATAGACGCGAGTTTTTTTTTCTTAAAAAGCGTTGCCCCATTTATTCCGTGCGGAGATCAAATCCGCAACACGCTGCGCAGCAGTCAATCATTCAGCCACTGCGCCAACGTCCATATTATGATGCACAAGTGTGTGCGCAGGCACAGGTGCACTCTCTGCCCTTTACTCTCTTAATCCGATGGGACGGCAATCCGACACAACTGTAGAGATATCTGGTGTACCTAACCAACAGCTTAACGCGCTTTCAGAGGCACGGGGGTTTCTTACCGCCAACTTCCAAACTACTTACTACTGAATTTCTAATGAAAAACCCAATAGCATTGTTTGCCTGACCCGAGAATTGAATCGCTTGCGGCCATGAGACCAACGGGACTTACACAACATTTACAAGGGTTTACGAGGGCAATAACCGTCATAATATCACAGTTTCGTAAAAAAAAAGATGTCAACAGAACGCCAAATGTTTACCCCCGTTGTATAATGTATGGCCTGCAAATAAAAACTGAATTGTTTGCCTACTGAAATTAAACTACTTACCCACATGTTTCAGGCAGGGGCGTATTTACCCTAGGGCCATCCGGGCCATGGCCCGGGGCGCCAGAAAGCCGGGGGCGGCGTAGCCGCCCGGCCGCCCCTGGCCGATTGCATTTTGTTTTGATTTTGGCACCATTCTTTCCACTTTTACTTTTTTTATATTTTCTTAACAATTTCAATTCAAAATTAACATAACAAAACCAGGCGGCAACGTCAGGTCATAGTTTTCAGATCGGATAATTGCAAAACTATTGACTACTTTGTAAAAATAAGGACAACCAAGCAAATGCGTATTTTCCTCGCCGCCGCCGCCGTCTTGGGGCGGTTTTTCGTACTAGTCTTATGTATATTCCAGTCTGCCGTATGCCGCCCCAAAAATCAAGTGAACAAGCACTATCCTTCTAATCTGCCGCCTACCGCTTGCTATTCACAGTAAAAAGACAATCTAACCTATCTGGAATGCTAAAATTTTCTTGCTCGCTACGCTCGCATTGTAGTAACGTTGGGATCAGTGTATATGATAAAAAGAAATTCAGTTTCTTTTCCGAGCCAGGGAGCAAAAATTTTCGAGCTCGCTTCGCTCGCTTTTGCATTTGCCTTCAAGTCTTATTCGTAATTTATCTGATTTGGCAAAATTTGTTTGAGCTCGTTCGCCTTTTTTTGTGAATTTTTGGAACGGCAAACCCTAACACACTATTAGCTATAATAATATTGACAAATATAAGCAAAAAAAAATTCAAAAAAATTATTTGACTTTCAAAAATAAAACCCGAAGTGTAACATTTTATTTATTTTGACTTTTGCTAGTTTTCTTTGCTAATGATGAAAAGGAGGGGGCGGCCAAATTAGGGCCATATTTTATTTATTCTTCAACAAATTACATTTGTGTCGAACATTGGTTTTAACAATAAAGCATTAACATTTATTAATCAACATGAGGCTGAGAAATACACAAATACTACATTCACATTGAATTGATTACGTAATATGAATTACAATAATTTAACTAAATATTCATTAAAAATAACAATAAAAATTCAAATAAAAAAAAAAAAACAAAAAATGTCAATAAATGTCAATATAACAGAAATGTCGAATGATATAATAGTGAAATCAATTATTATTAAAATTACACAACGGTTTCTACAAAAAATTAACACTAAAATCAAATAATCATGGCTGGAAAGATTACAAACATTACAATCATATTGATCCTTACATTATTAGTCATAAATTAACTTTAATACTTTGACTGGCCTGTTGGTCTAGTGGTTAGTGACCCTAACTGCTATGCCGGAGGTCGTGGGTTCGATTCCCACCCAGGACAAATGTTTGTGTGATGAGCACGATCATTTGTTCTGTGTCTGGGTGTAAGGACATTGCTCAAGTTTGTATGAGGTTTGGTCCAAATGCTGCCCAGGAATGGGAGTACCTGCGTTAGGTTCCTGGCACTAAACTATGTCATTATACAAAATATTTTTAGAATCTATCCCGGGGTTCCCACTTTTTTTTACCTATTTACTCTGATGAATTCATTTTTTTCACATGGTGTTTATGACGCCTTTTGAAGATTTTTACACCCTTTAAGACCACAACTAAAGACATTTTGTATAAATGGACAGTTTTAATACTTATTCCGTATTGGAAGTGATAGAAAGGAACAAAAAAAACTGAAATGGCTTGTATTATTTATTAGAGGAAAAGAAAGGGCAGCTAAAGCTAAAGAGAGGGCAGAGGTCTGATAGCAACTTGGTGCCTATTTTTTTCTTTTATTAAGTAGTGTAAAATGCCTAACGCATACCGCACCGTCCGCATCCGGAGAGACGGTTTGGTTATATGGGGCTTGTAAAAATACCGCCGTGAGCTTACTGTCGCTTTGGCGGATGAACCCCGAGACCTGCTACGCATGACGTTCGTGACCCATCCAGCGTAGCCTGCCTCCGGGCTCCAGAATCCTGTGGCGATGTCATGGGCTCACCTAAAACCGCCACTACTCATGAGCGCCGTACAATGCGGCGACGACAGATTTCCCGATCTATCGCCCGCTGGCACCTCCTAGGGTGGCATCAGGTTGTCATGGCGGCTCCTCCACCACCCTGTCCTTCTGTGACTGATCACGGAGGCGGTGGAGAGCGTCAGGATGGAATGCACTCCGCCACCTCCATCTGCGAGATGACATCCTCGCAGAAGGACGCCAATGCCTCCCATGCCTCGCTATTGTCAACCATGGCCTTGGCCACGGCCGGTAAAGCGCACGCGAGAGCACGGCGCTTCACCACACATGCAGAGCAAAACTCAAGAGTGTGAAGCACCATGTCCTCGGTGCAGTCGCACTGGTGACACACGGGAATCGCCTCCCGTCTGCGCTTCTTTGTGCAGGTATTTGCCAAAGCAGCCATGCCCTGACAACACTTGAACTAGACGGAAGGTTAACGTCCCATGTCACTTCCGTAGCCACTCCTCCAGGAAAGGCTAGCCAGCCTTCAGTGACCTGCACTAGGCGTCTCCTGCCTCACCCGCCATTTTCCCAGGGTTTGGGTTTGGTCCTCCCTACACCACTTCATGACCACCTTCAGGCATCGGACGCCTGCCGCTCTCCACCTGCAGGTCTGCGTCACGCCGGTAGACTTCAGTGAGCACTTAGCCCTCCGAATCCCACGAGGGTGTACCCATACCGGGGCTCTGTAGAGCGCCGTAAAGCGAATCACCCCCGTTTACAGCCGTCTCAGGACACGTTTGGTCCGGTGCAAGCTGAGCAAAGAGCTCGCCGAAATATGTAACCAGGCCCAAGTATTTAATGCTTGCCCACACCGGTATCGTTGCAACACGATGGTGAGGTGTACGCAAGCCGGAAGCTGGCGTCGGGTCACAAGAAATACCAGAGCCTCCATCTTCTTGAGAGCCACCTTGAGGCCCAGTGCCTCGATTTGTTACAAGCGAGACTGCAAACGACTGGACTCTGTTTAGAAAAGCTAACAGACCGTCGATTCCGACATTTTTGACATATTATGTCAAAAAATGAACATATAAAACTGTCCATTTACACAAATTGTCTTTAGTTGGGGTCCAAAAAGCGTAAAAAATGTTAAAATACCGTAAAAAAATAAACATGTATAAACAATAATATCATCAAAATAAATCTGTAAAAAAAATAGGAACCCCAGGATGGATTTTCAAAATATTTAGTATAATGACATAGAGAGTGCCAGGAACCCAGCGCAGGTACTCCCATTCCTGGGCAGCATTTGGACCAAAGTTGGGCAATGTCCTTTATCTATAATATGTATGTATTTAGAAATATATAAGTATGTTTATCAGTTGTCTAGTACCCATAACACAAGCTCTGCTTAGCTTGGGACTAGATGGCGTTGTGTGATAGTTGTGGAATATTATTATTATTATTAATAAATTACTTTTATTAATTAATTAAGGGTGGGCCCCTCGGCGGCAAAAACGCACGCCACTACACTGGGGTCAACACAGACGTTGTTGAGGTCGTTTTCAGGTTTTCGTTGATTTATTACTTACCTACTCGTTTGTAGCAAATAAAAGAGACTGCTTTTCAATTTTTTCTTGACTTCTGGGGCGGCAAAAGTTATTGGCCCGGGGCGCCAAATTTCAAAATACGCCCCTGGTTTCAGGCGTGATGTTTGTTTACATACTTTTAAAATCATGCTTGTTTTACCAGTAAATGGTTTTCAGAGGTTTATAAGGTCCCATTAAAATAGGTGGACAAATAACACAGCGTTCAGTACGTCTAAATTCAAAATTCAAATTCAATTTATTTGCTAAAAGTATTGGTACAGTTTCGGTCGTAACATAAATAATTTAGATCCATAATACTTAGTCATAATAATGTGACATGCAAACATTTGGGTTTCATATAAATTGTATTAAAGTCATAGGTAATTCATTAAAATTAAATTGAGTAATAATGTCATTAGATACATTTCCATAATAATAGCGGGTGAATGATAATCGTCTTGATACATTCTTATGCGTGCAAATTATTTACAAGCTTACATTTTCAATCATAATTTATGTCGTTATTACCGTGCAATTACCATTATTAAATTATCATAAAAAATATATAATTATTCAATACTATATATACTATACATAACAAAACATTCATTAACTAATTTAAAAAAAGATTATTTATTAACATTATTCAAAAAATCATTTACAGAATAAAATTGTTTCTCCAGAAGCCATAATTTTAACTTAACAAAAAATAAATGATTAGTTAAGTCTTTAAGATTCTTTGTAATTTTGTTATAAATTAACCCACACATACTATAGGAGTTCTTTCTATATAGAGCAGTCTTTGGCGCTCTAGGCAGAACTATTCTATCTGGATCTCTTATTTTACGAGGGTAACGGTCTTCAGCCTTTTTAAATAAATCAAAATGCTGCCGAACAAATTTAACGCATTCTAGAATGTACATACAGGGTAATGTAAGAAGCTTTAATTTTTGGAACAACGGTTTACAGGATTCCCATGGTGGAATGCCACAAATAGCCCGGATGCATTTCTTTTGTGCCCTGAATGCTTTATCCACATCTGTTGAGTTACCCCATAGTATGAGGCCGTATTGTAGAGTGGAAGCAACACAGCCGTGATACGCAGTTAACATAGTACTCTGCGACGAGGTCTTTCGCAGTGTGTAGAGTACGTAAACGAATTTGTTTAATTTGTTGCAAACTTTCTCTACGTGCGGTTTCCAAGAGAAGTACCCATCCAGTGCTACTCCCAGAAAAATGGTTTCATCTGTCTCCATTAGAGGTTGTCCGTCATAAACAATGTCAAGTTTATCCCGCTTGCGACCATATGTCCTAAATTGAATAATTTTTGTTTTACTTATATTTACATGCAAATTATTATTGCTTAACCATGAAATTATTGAGTCAATTGTATTATTAATGTCATTTCTGTAATTATTTATGTCAGTATTAATTGGTGATGTCATAATGATTGAAATGTCATCCGCAAACAATGTGCATGGATTGGGTGTGTGTTCAGGGAGATCATTAATATATAATAGAAACAAAGGGGGACCCAAAACGCTTCCTTGTGGTACACCTGAGTAGTTGTATTTGGGAAGAGATCTTATTCCCTGTAGTTCTTTGTCTCTAGTCATACCTAATATTTCCACACATTGCTTTCTGCCCACTAGGTAAGTTTCAAGCCAGCTAAGAGCCGGTCCTCGAATGCCATATCGTTCTAACTTCGAAAGCAGTAATCTGTGGGACACAAAGTCAAAAGCCTTCGACATATCGAAAAATACAACCGATACTCTTTTCCCCATGTCTACTTCATCAATTATATTTTTTACCAGATTGAAGCATGCAAGAGTGGTTGATTTCCTTTTTTGGAACCCGTATTGTTCCTTCTTTAGAATCTGATGCTTCCCGATAAATTCCATGAGACGGTTTTGCATAGCTTTTTCAAAAACTTTAGAAATTATTGGTATAAGGCTAATAGGTCTATAATTATCTACCTTCGAGCAGTCGCCTTTTTTATGGAGAGGCTTAACAATCACAGACTTTAGCAACTCTGGGAAGCAGCCTTCTGAAAATGACAAATTAATTAAGTATGTCAACACAGGAGTTATTTCTGCTGAGCAGGCCTTTAGAATTTTGGTCGAGATCTCATCATACCCGACTGCTCCTGTGTTGTTTAGGGACAGTATAATTCTGTGTATGTCAATGTAGCCATATGGCCGAAGGAACAGACTTTCGCACGTGCTAGCTTTGCATGTATCGCTTACACTATCGTTCTGTTGATTTGTTAAGTCTATCCAATAGTTGTTAAACGAGTCCGCAATTTCTTTTGGGTTGTCTTCTATTTTACCATCGATGTTTAAATTCGTTATAAGTGATAATTTACTCGTAAATTCTGATTCTTGCTTTATAAGTGTCCATGCAGCTTTACTTTTATTTTTAGATTTTTTTAATATATTATCATTTGATTTTTTTATAGAGCTAGTGATACAACTTCTTAATAATTTACTGTATTTTTTATAGACTATTTTATTGCGTTCTGACTTATGTCTATAGTATATAAAACGTAATGAACGTTTACGTTTGCTGCTGATTCTGAGACCTTTAGTTATCCAGTTAGTTGTCTTACATTTATTTGTCATTTTAATTTTAACATTAGGAAAACATAACTTATAAAATAATAGGAACAATTCTTGAAAACATTCATAAGCTGAATTAATATTAATGTGGCGATAAACTTCTGAAAAGGAAAGATTAGATAAACATTCTTTGAATTTGAGGATGTTCTCTAAACTGTAGTCCCTTTTATAAATAAAATATTGTTGAAAGATTGCCTTATGTTTGACAGGAACGCTCAACATCTGTGCTGTATTGTGGTCAGATATATCCCAATGCAAAAGCTCACCTTTGGCAAGTGGGATATTACTAATGATATGATCGATGCAGGTGTTCTGGCGCGTTGGATCAGTTATATGAAAAAATAAATTATAATTGGCAGCAAGATCCTCAAGATCTTTCGTTTTTTTATCTGGTTGTAATATGTTTACATTTATATCACCTAAAAGAACAATTTTTTTCCTTTTATATTTCTTTTTTATGTAAAAAAGTACTGCTGTGAGTTTTGAAATAAATAAGGAATAATCTGAATTTGGCGTTCTGTACAAAGCTATTATGAAAATGTTATGTGAAGGTAATTCTAAACCACAACATTCAAAGTGTTTATCCGTACTGTATTCTTTTAAGAAGGCCAATACTTTGTAGTTCATGCCGCGTTTAATAAGAACTGCAACACCTCCACGTTTTTGTTTCATTTGTCTGCAATAAGAAGCTGCTAAATCGTATTCAGAAATTTTAATCTAACTAAAGATATCCAAGTAAAATCAACACTGATTAAAGTGATTTTTTTTACCTAAAATGTTGGGTAACCTACATAACACTTTTAGTGTATTTTCGTTAGCTGTTTTATTTTCTTGTAAGTACTTATCTAATGCGTTTTTCTTATTTTCTTTTTTTACCATTGTCTTTATTTTGGTGGTCTGATTGATTTCTAAAATTTTGTCCACCTATTTTAATGGGACCCTAAATATTTAGCTAATTAGCTGCCATGATTCTATTATAAAATATCACGTCTATAATCCCTGAAGGGTTGGGCTATATATATTTGTTTAAAATATTGGTGTATAATAAGAATATTATAATACCAGACATTACCAAGGGCTATCGTATTACCCAGTACTAACTGGGTTGTGGAAGTCAGATAGGCAGTCGCTCCATGTAAAATGCTGGTATTTAGCTGCATCCGGTTAGACTGGAAGCCGACCCCAACATAGTTAGGAAAAGGTTTTCTTTTTTTTTTATTTATTCTTCAACAAATTACATTTGTGTCGAACATTGGTCCTAACATTATAGCATAAACATTTATCATGAGGCTGAGAAAGACACAAAATATACTACATTCACATGGGTCCTAATAATTACTTAATATGAATTATATTAATTTAACAAAACATTCGGTTGGACAGACGGTGATGATCTGATGTATAAGGCTGTTACCCTGTCCTACAAATACAGCTACCGTTGGACACACCCACCTCCTGAATCGCTAGGAAATGAACTCAAATCATCAACTTCAAAATCTTCGAAATATTATCTTTTTTCCCACGCATAAGGTGCGTGATAATTAAACTACTTAATTCTTTTTAAACCACACATAATAGACCTTCACCTACATTGATAAAGAACGGTAAACATAATGTCAACTTTTCCATTATTGCTAAAAAAACATTTTATTAATGAGATCATCAGCCTACTATAATTGTCTCGTTGGCCCAGTGGTCGCAAGCGCGAATAAGACTTTCTGAGTTCGATTCCCAAGTCGGGCAAATGTTATTTGGGATTTTTTATCAAGAATTTCTCAGTAGCAGCCACGTAGTCTGAATATGTGCCCGGCAGATGGCAATAGGCTCGCCCTCTGTTACATGGGACTTAAACAGAACTGGCGTAATGTGGGTGTACTAATAGGTACCTATACGTCTGCTTAACACTCCGGGGATTACAAACATAATGTCGAGCCTTTTCAGGAAGAAGATCGTAACCGCCATTTTGCCTAATTTTACAGGAGATCGTTTTTTTTTTAAAAATATTTATTAAAATATTTGCAGCAACAATTTGAAATTTTTACTTGGTGTTATATGGGCACCTCCCTATTAATTCAAAATTATGAACTCAAGTAAGTGACAAAGGATTCAAAATCAGTTGATCTGGCGGTTAATAATTAAAACCGGTTTTTGGGAATTTTTGCGCTTACGATGTTCTTCCTGAAAAGGCTCGATGTTATGTACGGGCCGTCAAGTACTAAACGGATTCAGCTGAAACCAAATTTTCAACCCAGTTAGTACCGCGTACCCGGCGCATTGACTGTCTGTAACGATTCAAAGAGGATGCCAACACTGTCTATTTCTTTTCGGTCACGTGTCATGCGCCGTGAATCATTTCGTAGACCCAGCGTTAATAGATACCTTCGCACCTTTATTTACCACGTACCAATGATAAGAACTAATTTTTTTGTTTTTAAACTTAGTTCAGTTATTTTTAGAGCAACCTCGTTTGTACTTATTTCTACCTATCTTCGTTAATACTATTTTTTACCCGACTGTAATAAAGCCCAAAAGGAGGATTATTTTATGCAGTGAGGCTCTCGTGGTTTGATCTTCAGACTGGCAAGTTATAGAACTCCAGATCGAACCCAAGACAGCAGGCACACACAAAGCACCACATGCACGCCACAAGGCATCACACCATTTTTCGGATTAATCAGAGACCTATTGTGTATAAATTAGCAGTTTTATCGGCGAAGGAAAACATTGTAAGGAAACCAGCATGCCTTCTTTTTGTGGAAGGGAAATCAGAGCTCATGGAGCGAAGGAGCGGAAGGGAGACTAAATCCCACCCATCTTCCTTCTTAGCCCTTTATGTTCCGGGGCCGTAGTATCTCTTGCGAACAACCCGCAACCTCGGCAGGCGTCGGCCCTTGCGAGCCCCTTCATTGTTGCTGTCATCTCTTCGAAACCAGCATGCCTGGGAAATATACTTCTCGACAGAATATAAAGCCAAGTCAGAGGTCCATGGGCAGCATAAAAACTCTTCTTCTTCTTCTTACGCTAAGAAGAAGATAAAAACTCTGAAGTGACTTTATGAAGTGACTTTATTGATACAACAACAACAATTTAATTTATTATTTTAGTCTAAGTTTAAACAATCATGTTTAAATAAAAACATGGTGAAAACCCAGCAGGTAAATTTAAACAATGGTCAGATTATACGTTTACCTACTTTTTTTTTTTTTTTAAACGTTGCCCCACACTAGGAATTTCTCCTGTAACTCTGACCCCAGGTTAGACTCTTCACGATAAAGGAAGACTATAACATTAATCTATATTTTAGTCTCATGATAAAAATAGCATTTTATTAATAACTAATAATTTGAGACATCTCAGAAACGGTAATATTGTTAATGTGTTCCTAACGACATAGACAATTTAGATATTAAATCTAGAGGAAAAATCCATACGTTTAAAAACCTCAAAATGCAGTTAGGTAGCTAATTGTTTTTTGAGTAAAAACATGATGAATCTGGAATTCGGAGAAGTGGGAAGAATACCTTTACGCACATCAATTTACCCGAAATTGTAAAAAAAATCCCAATCAACCTTTTGGGGAAATCATCAAATGACTCATCCCGCTCTGGGCAGAGCAGAAGGGAGTGTCATACTTCTACTGACTAGAAACCATCCATGTTCCTTCTTAGACCTTTGTGTCGAGGCCGCGGTATCTCTTTCGAACAATCAGCAGCCCTTCCCAATAAAATCTTGAACGTAATACTAATGAATACATAGATTAAAAATATGTTGAGCATATTTGAAAGGAGTAGTTATATGTGCTGGTGTCTATAAATGAGATTCGATCAACTCGGTTCAACGCGAGTCTATTACCTAACATTCTTCCTCTGCATGGATGGTAATACCATAATGCATTTATAAGCGCCTTAAACGTTGAATTGGCTTATAAAACCTAATCTACACTAATAAGTATTATAAAGAGGAAAGATTTGTATGTTTGTAATGAATAAACTCAATAAATAGGTACTGCGCCGATTTCAAAAATTCTTTCACCATTAGAAAGCTACATTCACCCTGAGTAACACAAACTTAACATATACTTTTTATCCCTGTATTCCCACGGGAACGGGATCTACGCGGGTGAAACCACGGGACGTCCGCTATAGTTGCTTATAAAACCGTCGTTAGTATTGTGGTCTGACTGACCGACTCAGCATTAGAGCCTCAAGTTCGGCAGTCATTTGTACAAATGAATTCACAAAATCGTTCGATCAGCTGATGCCAAAAATGCATTGCTTATTGATATTACCAAACATCACTATTTAATAAATCTCAGGCCGGAAATCGATATGAAACATACCTAATGTTGTGTTGTGATAAAGCCATGACCGGAACACTCTCAAACATAGTAATCTCTTTTAATGTATTTCGGTAACATCTTACTCAAACGCTTATCTAGATTTTAAGAGATAGCGCGAGTGTTATCAGAACGTCCTTATCTCAATGACAGAGATCACACATCAATTGGAAACACAAACTCGAGTGTTTTACTTCCGGAGACTCATCTGTTGACCATTCCTTATTATCGGGTAAGGAAGGCTTGGATTAGGATAACGATCGTGATTGTTTTTAAATTTTTGTTTATTGCTTGCAACAAATGGACGGTGACTAATGGGCTAGCTCGTCGTCCGTCCGTCTTTACGACAGGTCGTGTCGACGGCGCGTTCATGTACCGTCACCTTCAAAAATGCATGGACAGTTCTGAACTCTATTCACAAGTAATAAAGACTAAAAGTATCCATGCAATTTTGCAGGTGACTGTACCACGCGCGTCTCAAAGAGATGTAAGCAGAATGAAAGGTTCGATGCCTGCCGGGGCTTTGGGAGTGTTCGAAAGAGGTAGGACCGTGGCCCTGGAACACCTTAGTCCTTTGCTAAAAAGAAACAGGGGTGGGTTTCAGTCAGTACAAGTCTGACACTTCCGTCCGCTCCGCCCAGAGCGGGAAGGGGAGGGTGGTCATTAGATGATTTACCACACGAAAATAAAAGGTTTAGCAACAGTTTTTTACACATGTATTCTACGTGATAACAGGCACAAAAAATATTCTTAAAATTAAATTACAGCGCAACAGTTAGGTACTTAGGTAAGCATCACATGCGCAAAACAATAAATTCTGTAAATCGACTAAAAATAAAAGAACGAATCGTATGTTTTTCTACACGAAACTATAAAGTAGTACCTATCAAGTCTGTACGTTTAAAGTAATTAATTAACATTCATATTTTGTGTTCTAAATTAACTGTTTTTAGCTAACTAACCTATTAAGTAGGTAATCATCATTTGCTTAGCCTTTTCCCAACCATGTTGGGTCGGCCACAGCCCGACTTCAGCTACTGCTAGCCATAGACCTCGCTTGACCTCGCAGACTTTGCTTGTGCCAAGCTCCACGTTCTTGTGCCAGCCTCATCCTTACATAGTATAAAACAAAACAAAGTCGCTATTTTTGTCTGTTTGTTTGTTTGTATGCTTAAATCTTTAAAACTACGCAACGGATTTTGATGCGGTTTTTTTTAATAAGTAGATAGAGTGATTCAAGAGGAAGGTTTTAGTATATAATTTGAACGACATCCACGCGGGTGAAGCCGCGGGCATCAACTAGTCCAGAATAATCCTGATCAGCGGTGACAACAATGTCGTCTGCCCATCACAGCCGGACGACCAATATTGTTGCTCTTACAAGTCCTTGGACGCTACTCAGTCACAGCTATACTCCACCTCGCGCCATGCTACGTGGCCTGGACCATCTCCATTTTTGAGTTCCGCAACTCGAATAAAGGCCAATATTAAATTAAATTAAAATAAATTGAAAATAAGTATATATGTAGTGTGATATACAGAAAAATTATCAATAAATGTGATTCCGAATTTTAAAATGCCATTCAGACTTGGAGTGTGGTTTTATTTGTAACGTTCGGCTCTGTGATGTAAACTGAAAATTCAACAGCAATGTTACGAGATTGAAAATTCGGAACGTTAAAATTATTCGTAAGAACAAGAGCAATAAGGTGTGATACTGAGAGGGTCAAAGACAGCCAAGATCCACTGTGCCGAGTAGCTGTGCCTACTCCAGAGACACAACTCCGTAATGTAAGTTTTTTTTACCTCTTCGATTGCATTAACATACTAGTAGGTACCGTCTGGTGATAATGATGGTAATTGGACCCAGTGCGGTATCGTAGATGACACATGTCGTCGATTTTTGGTTCCAAGTTCGGTGTACAATGTTCCCCTTCATCATTTTGAGAGCAGGGTGATGATAAATTGTTTAATAATAATAATAATATTCCACAACTATCACACAACGCCATCTAGTCCCAAGCTAAGCAGAGCTTGTGTTATGGGTACTAGACAACTGATAAACATACTTATATATTTCTAAATACATACATATTATAGATAAATTACACCCAGACACAGAACAAATGATCGTGCTCATCACACAAACATTTGTCCTGGGTGGGAATCGAACCCACGACCTCCGGCATAGCAGTTAGGGTCACTAACCACTAGACCAACAGGCCAGTCAAAAGTTTAAACGTAAACTGCTTGATTGACATGTGGTCCCCGCCTGTAACCCCCGAAGGGTTAGGCAGAGGTGTAGGTACCTAATAGTACACCTATATTTCGCCAGTTATGTTTAAATCCTTGTCCATGTTCTACTAGGGCGCAAGCTTATTGCTATTTGCATGACCTACAGACGATTCCCGACATGATGACCGACAGTTCCAGGTCTGGATGTTTGTGCATAAAGGTTTAAATGTTTGTAAACGCACCATAGATGACACCACGATATTCCAAGTGCGGGCAACGTTTAAAAAAAAAAAACAGAAAATCGGGACGAAAAAGGCGTCCAAGGCTGCGTCTACATGGTTGCTACTCCAGAATTTGCAGCTAGGTAACTAGGCAGGTATGTAATGTTCAGCATGTATTTTAATTAATCCCGTCACGACACACTATGACAGACTAAAAACTAGTTCCCATCTCTTATCACAACGACCTTATAAGGAACTAAAATGCAAAACAAATATTTTTTGTATCTGTTCTAGAAATGGAAAATTTATGAAAATTTGGCTTAGTAACACTAATTATGATGATAAAGAAGTGCCTGCCTTGCCAACGTTTGTTTTTCGCTGAACTAAACACATTGCCCTAGTTGTTAGGCTATCTGCATTATGATGAGTCAAACGGTAGTTAATACCTAACGGTTATATTTTATTGATGATAAGTTATGAAGCAAAGCTTAACAGAGGGATAACTAGTTTCAGGCAGTGTTCGAAATGATAGCATTAATGTCCTCCATCGAAACCAGTTACGTACAAGGACAAAATCATTCCTTCATCGAAACCAGTTACGAAACTACGGTTTCGTAGACGGCCGAAGCCTTATTATTACCCTGTTAAAATGACACCCAGGATGGATTTATTCAACGCCCTCTTCCAGCCCCCTTAAATAGATCAAAATGCAACGAATCCGGGGACATCTGTCGCTCCCTCATTGCACAAGACCCAAGACATCGGGGCTTGGTGTTCCACGAGTGTCTCTCTAAGACGTAAGCGACTCTCCCTCGGGACGAGGCCCACAGGTCTACTTTTACTAGTCCGGAGCAGCGGAAGTCACAGTAGATCCCGCTGCCCCCCGACGCAACTTGTTGACTTAGTACGAGGCTGATAGACCCCTCCGCTCTTTTCAGGGTGGAGGACACCCATTGACGATTTCTACACCGTGAATAGGTACGTAGATACATAATGCATGCATGAATGGTTCAACCAAGACAATTAAATCTTGCAGCGATGGTTTTTTATTAAATATGTACATAAACGAGTAGTACACACGGCTACACATCAAGCTATACAAAACCAGTTTAATCTGATCGTTCATTGTGCGAAAAGATAGTAAAGTGAGACCAAGATTAACTGGTTTTGTATAGCTTGATGTGTAGCCGTGTGTACCTACTACATACCTACATACCTACACAAACTCACGCTTTTGTCCCATGGGGGTTGAAACCAGAACGCCACCTACAAAACGTAAATTTAATTAAACACACAATCAAAATAATAATGTCGCATTTTATAAGTTGAATAGGTAATTTCGATTTCAAGATGCTTGATTGCTTGATGATTTTCAAATGCTAATAAAAAATAATAAAGGTACAAAAAAAAATCGTCTGATTTTTAATGCAAATTTTCTTAAATATCCAGAAGTTTTTTTCTTTTCACGCTATCGTCTGTCTAAGTATAATGTCAAAGTCATCCTCTACCTAGCCTTTTCGTACTTTTTTTTTTTCGTTTTTTAAACGTTGCCCCACACTAGAAATTTCTCCTGTATCGTGGGTGCGTTCACAAACATATAAACTTACATACACAAATACCCAGACTCGAAACAACCAGGGCTATGAATACCGTTAAAAATTAGGTATCGTTACCTCCTTCATTCGAAGGTAACGTTAATTTCATAGGTAACGTTAAGTCTGGTATCGATAGTTGGGTGGACTTTTACCGGTAATTTGACTTAACGTTATCAATGATTTACCGTTAAATGATAGTGTTATCAGGTAACGATACTTGATACCGATACCAAATTAACCCTATAAGTAACGGTATTTTTCTTTCATCTCTTTCTTACGACGCATTTATGTCGTCATAATAGCTTTTTTTTCTGTTTCCACTTGCTGTGAGTTTAGTCGCCACCCAAAACCGAACGCAAACGGTTTATCTGTTCATTTAGTATATAAAATTACCTACGTGGGTTTTAACCGAAATGGAAGGTAAGTGCTTGGCCAGACTGCAAACGCGGGCGCGGGGCGGGCGCGGCGCGACAAACTTAAACGTATGGAACTTCATTTGAGTGTCCGTAGTGGGCACGCGGGCGCGGGAAGTGGCGCGGGCTACTTTCCGCGGGGAGCGCGCGGGCAACTCGTGCCATAGCTCGTTCATACAAGTGGCCGCAGTGACTGCGCGGGGCGGCAAGCGATAAACCGCGCGGGAGCGGCGTATCTCAAACTTTAGTCTGCGCCAGATAACCAGATAAATTGGATTTATTTATTTAGCTTTAACTTTTATAAGTTAAAGCTTAAGAAATTAATCCAATTATTTATAATTATTTATAGAAGTATCCAATTAATTAAAATAACCGAATTTTAAAATTCTTACCAAAAAAATTTTTGCTTTTTTTTTGCTTCGGCGTAAGTTGTTATTTTTTTTTATAATATAATTTTCTATATTTTGTAATATGTAGTCAAACGTATCCATTGACATTCTTGTATATTCAAAAAACTTTTGAGGTTGCTCTCGCAATCTTTCATACAGTGTGTAAAATTCTCCTTCATTTTCTCTGGTTAAATTAATTTTATTAACTCCATTTTTCACTTTTAGCATTTGCCATTTAAAGTAAGAATTTTCCAATAAAAACAAGTCTTCGTCATCCATATTATATTTTGACAAACACTGGACGAACAGTTGAACGCGACAACGCTCGGAACGAAATCGCGGTCCAGTGCGGACAGGCAAATCGCGCGCGTTGCCGCACCCGCGCCGCTCCCCGCGCCGCGCTGCCAGTCTGGCCAAGCACTTAGTGACTGTAACGGTAAAAGTATCGATACTTTCACCGTTACCAGGGAACATTAATAAACTGATCCGATACCAAATTACCGATACCAGTGATAACGTTAATAAATTAACATTATGAAAATATCGTTACTTACCGATACTTTTATCGTGAATTTGGTAACGTTATCAAGCCCTGGAAACAACTATCTGCAGGTCATACAAATATTTGATCCGTGCGGGGATCGAACCCGCGACACGCAGCGCAGCAGTCCAATCGCTTAGCCACTGCGCCAACCGTGCCGTACTATGTTGGGGTCGGCTTCTACTCTAACTGGATGCAGCTGAATACCAATATTTTACAAGGAGCGACTGCCTATATCTGACCTTCACAACCCGGCTAGACTAAGTAGCTAATACTGGTTGTCAGACTTCCCGGTCAATGACTACCTACGTGTAACCACAGAATACATAATAGTAGATAGATAGAATACTCTTTATTATGTACACCAAATTACAAAAAAAACAATAGTAAAACATTTTACAAGGGGTGACACAATGGGCGGTCTTATCGCTTAAAGCGATCTTTTAAAGACAACCTTTGGATGGATATATGGAAGTAGGAGAAACAATACTGCAGGTAGCCTGTGGTGTACCATTTACATAATTATATACAATAAATATACACATATACATACATAAAATAAAATAGTACTACGTACAGAAGGGACACTCCCTTCCCCGCGCTCATATTAAATACCGCACCTCACCCCGCACTTCGAGGTAGTCGTCGCCGACTCTTGAACAATGGCTCGCGCTCGTATTAGTCGTCGTTCGGTTTTCGCGACGCAGACCGTTGCACTTTCCGCGCCATTTTTCAGGCTACGACAACCCTACTAGAGTTTACGCACACATTTGTGCGTGCACGTCGTGCACAAACATGATTTAATTTTGTTTTTGTAGTAGTAATAGGTAATTATTTTGCGGGCGTTGTATGGAGTGTCCGAGGTGTAGTGTAACGACTGCCAAAGACACACAAATGACAGCCGAGCAGGCACAGAGGAAGCTCAGTATGTTATGGGTGGTCAGCCTCCACAGACCCACCTATGCAAGCACGGCTTAGCCTAAAGATCAACTCGTTATTTTTGAGTCACGAGGTCTGTATAACTATATAGAATGTCAAAGTAGCATTGTTTATCTGTTTTCTTTTCTATAACCACATCTAGTTAAAATAGTCACGTGTTTTTATTTTTATTTTTTATTATTGATAGGTTCGCGTTTGACCACTATCTCACCTGATGGAAAGTGATGATGCGGTCGACGATGGAGCACGCTTACCTAGAAGTAACCTATTCACTCTTGACTTAAAGACCCCTAGGTTATAGCTATCAGGAAATACAGACTCTGGCAGGGAATTCCACTCCTTAGCCGTACGCACAATGAAAGTATCCGTGTAAGTGTTTCCTAAAGTTCGAGTTCAAGATGACGACGTCATCATGCAGTAGGTAGGTATTAATGTTCACGCACACGCACAGTATTATGTGATTGGCAGCGGACTTTGTCAGTGCATCGCAGACCATCGCTGCAAGATTAGCGCAATGACGTAAACGACTGAATTTCAACAAAAATAAGCGTCCTTTGTTTTTATCACTTAAACATCACGACGTGTCACCAAAGGGCGGGAGGTTTTTAAAAGTTATCTAAAAACCACACGCCATTAAAGGATGGCCCCTGAATCTACAGCGGAAACTACAAACTTATCTTTGTATACCCACATGTTTGTGAAAACATCTAAAAACAGCGTGCACATTCAGTAGTTTCTAAGTTAACAGGTAAAGCCTAAGTACACTCGACAATGTCGCAAAATACGAAATGGCAGAAGATCTATCACACGCTATAGATACGTGGCTCAGCTCTTGACTGCCTCGTTGTTCTAGTGGTCTTAAGTGCGACAACTGCATGAGGCCCTGGGTTCGAATAACGGGTCGGGAAAAGTGTTATTGGATTTTTTTATCAGGAATTTCTCAGCCTCGGAGTCTGGGGTTCGTGCTCGGTCGATGGCAATGGGCTCGCCCCCTATTACATCACATGGGACTCAAACATAACTGGCAAAATGTGGGTGTAATACGGCTGGAAAACGAATGAAATTATATTAAGTCGGAGTCCAGGGTCTAGCAGCGCAGTCTGTACATAAGTACTTCATAACGACTAGACAGAACCTTAACTTTCACGTATCTTATTTTGTCTGGCGACAACAGTGGACTTCGTACGAACGTATACTGCGGTCTACTGCGCTTGGAGCGAATCATCAAACTTATTCAAACACAGTCCTCCGCCGCGTCTGTCTGTCTGTTCGGTATAAACTCAAAAACTCCTGCACCGATTTTCATGTTTATTTCACCAATGGATAGAGTGGTTCTCGAGGAAGGTTTTAGTATATAATTTGACCGACATCCACGTGGGTGAAGCCGCGGTCATCAGCTAGATTAAAATATAAGAAAATTGTAAGAACTGAATCTTCTACCACTATCTTTGCTCATTGATATGACTGTTGAATGTGAATCACTCAAGCGGACGACTAGACAGATTTCTGATAAACTCAGTGTCTAGCGTCTCATCACAATCATCACTGAATATACCGACCGAGACGTGACGTCAGGTCTTATCATATGACTGTATTGACAGATGATGCTTCTGAAGATTCAATTTTATTATCTCTTGATGATGTTATTGCATTGTATGCGTCTTATGTAGGGGCTCGTTCCTAAATAATAACAAACGCTTGCGTTGGTCTTGAGGTTAAGCCGCAGGCTCTTAGGTTGGTCCGTGGATGGGTGACAATGACAACCTATTTCATACCGAGTTTCCAGAAAAAAGACAGAAAAACCGAGTTTCCTCCGTGCCTCGGAAAGTTCTTTATGCCGTTCGCGTTGGTGCCCGGTGTCATTTGTATAGTAGATCTTCGACAGCCGTTACAGGTAAACACTGAGTAGTTGCCCGAAAATATGACATTCACTCTTACCAAAAGGTATCGTTTTACCCAGTACCTACTAATTGGGTTATGGAGATCAGAAAGGCAATCGCTTGTTGTAAAATAGGTACTGGTATTCAGCTTCATCCGGTACCGACATGGTTGGGAAAAGGCTCGGTAGGTGGAAATCCCAATCGTAACATCATGAAAAAAAGGTCTGCTTGTATGGTACTTATTTGTAAAACCTTAAAATTTGGGCTCTTCTTCAAATTGACAAAAAATTTAGACGCCCGAAAATCATTACTTAATTCAATTAGTTACAGAACCTAAAGGTTTTTGCAATGGAAACCGTTTTAATGTAATAAAAACTAAAATCTCGAATACAAAGTAATTCATTTAAAAGTGAGGGTCTGTTTTTTCTTCTAAGTATGGAGTCTTAAAAAAAACATCAAGACTATAATTCAATTCATTAACATTAAAAGAGTAGGTAATGTTATTATAATGAGTACAATCTAATGCAATTAGGCACGTTCGTGAACCCTACGCTGCGTTTGCGCATACGTCGTTGTGACGTAGCATCGCGTGAGTGATGTGACGTCACATCATTATGCAAATGTTTTTGTCTACTTCGTTAGTCTAGTCATTTTGTGGTCACAAACGTGACTGCTTCGATTCCTAGGTCGGGCAAAGTGTTATTGGGTGGCCCCATTAGGAATTTCTCAGTAGCAGCGACGGAGTCTTCAGTCTGCATTTGTGCTCAGTTGATGGCAATAGGCTCGCCCCTATTATACATGGGACTAAAACATAAATTAATGGCAAAATGTGGGTTTACTATTAGATACACCTCTGCCTAACCCTTCGGGCATTACAGGCGTGATTATATGATATGTTACGGTGACGGGTAGACTTAGTCCGGAAATCTATAACAAGTCTTTGAAAGGCGTAAGTATCGTATTTTTTTTTTTCTGGAATCATTGCCCGGTGCCCCGCTCTCGGTATAATATCTCCTGTATCGTGGCGCTTACAAACATTTAAACTCACATACACAAATACCCCAGACCCGGAACAAATATCTGTAGGCCATATAAATATTTGTTGCGTGCGGGAATCAAACCCGCAACACATAAGCAGTTCATCATCATCAGCCTATTGCAATCCACTGCTAGATTGCAATCCTCTTTAATCTTAAGTCACTCAGCTCGATTTTCGGTAACTCTTATCCAGTTGTTACCAACACTCTGCGAAGATCATCGATCAACCGAACCTGTCCCACCTTACGCTTGCCGATTCGCGGTCTCCACTCAAGAACTTGTCTACTCCAGCGGTCATCGGTTTTGCTGCTAATATGGCCGGCCCACTGCCACTTCAGTAGTTGATCCAAGTTTAATATTGCTGCTTTCGGTGAGACTAGAAGCCGACACACTAGGGTTAAAGGAAATTGGTAACTTAAAGTACTTAGCTATGTTTCCCTCTATTTTTACGTACTCAATCAATGCGGGTAGGTACATAATTACGTATTATTAATACGCGTCTACCTAACCTGACCTAACCATTTGACGCATACAAGATTTAATTTATTGTGTTTATTTTTCCTTCACAACAACGCAAATAACAATTATATATTTTTCATCCCAGGGTAAGGGTCCGATTTTTATATAACTATTGATCGTGATATATTAATTTGTACTGAAATTCAGGTTTAATAGTACAAAATTGACGTAGTATCCTACTGGGTGTAAACGGAAGCTTCCTTCACGAAGCCGTTAACCAAATATTCTATACAACTAACTAAGTAAGTCGGTACTTCTTTATCAAGGGATTGGTCTAACATCGCACTGGATCGCGAAAAGTGGAAAGAGGGAAGGGAGGCCTTTGCCCTGCAGTGGGACAACATAGGCTCTTAATAATAATAAATAAGTAGGTACCTACTTACGTAAAACTAATTCATCATCATCAGCCTACAATGTTCCCACTGCAGGGACTCAGGCCTCCTCTCTAGCAGAAGGATGGGCTAATTCTTCTTCTTAGCGTGTCGATGGTAATCTAAATTTTAGCGGCCCAGAATTGGGCTACGTTCAGCGCTTACGGTCCATCAGTTCCTGTCGTGCCCTGCAGTGAACAACCGGCAGGACACGCAGAGCACGATATCAAGTGCCCCGTTGTTTGAGGAACAGCACCACATTTACACTATAATACACCACGTGTGCCCAGTGCGGGTTGGCAAAACTCATTGCTGGGATGAAACTCAATGTAACACATTAAAAACATTGTGCTGATGACTGTTTTGAATAGTAAACCGGTCAGGGAGGCAATTGAAGTAAAGTTATAATCATAAAACTAGTAATTTGGAACTTTGACCTTCAATATCTCCGTAACTAGAAGGTTCCCAGGTCAGGTATGGTCCAGAACAAAAAAAAATCGCATTAACGTGGAGAACAAGATGCATTTCAATTTCGATAAGGGTATTTTTAAACCTTGTATAGCGCCATCCAGTTACAAAAATTGTAACCCATTTATCCCAGACAAATTGAGATAGGTCATCACTGATTCTGTCTAAGCCCAATAACTTATAATAGTACCTACATATTCTATGCCCATACCTCAAAATACGTGAATGTGGATCTCACAATACAATGCAGGTAATGACTGAAGCAATTTTTAAGTCAATTAAGTTGTAATTACAGTGACCACGTGGTGGTCGATACGGATACTCACTATTTGTTTAGTAGTGTGTGTTGTTGTGTGTGTTGTGCTGTGTTTGAAGTAATTCCCCGGTCTCTGTATGAGATGATCAGATGACTAATAAAAAGGTAAGGGACCGTTGGGGCCGCGGATTTTAGAACTAGATGACGTGGCCTCGGCGCAAGGGCAAAGAAGGAACATGGGTTCGGTTTTTAGTCAGTAGAAGTCTGACACTCCCCTTCGCTCTGCCCAAGAGCGGGGGGGGGGGGGGGGGGTCGTTTCAAGATTTTCCACCCACCAAAAAAAAAAAACGGAATCTTTTTTTTGTTATATTTGTTCCTGTTACTCTTTTTTTTTCTTTTTTTTTTTATTATCAATGGGCTTGCTCTTGACTTCAATCTTGCCCTAAGGGCAGAGATGATGTCGACGATGGAACGAGCTTACCCAGTAGAAGCCTGTTTACTCGCGACTTAAACAGATTAGGGTTATATGAACTCGGAAAAACCGACGCAGGCAGGGAATTCCACTCCTTGGCTGTGCGCATAATAAAGGACCCAGCAAATCGCTCAAAGATGGTTGGACCGATTTGGATTTTTTTTTTGTGAGGTGTTTTCGTCATGTTCGTTCCAGAAATCCAGATCTATAGTAATTCCAGTATGCAAAGTTCTTGGTCAATTTATTTATCAATTGGAACTTTGTGAAAATCATAACACTTATGCCAGTGTTGGTCTAGTGGTCGCAAGCGCGACTGCTGAGCATAACGTTCTGGGTTCGATTCCCGGGTCGCGAAAAGTTTTTATTGGGTTTATTTATTCATCAAGAATTTCTCAGTAGCAGCCACGAAGTCTGGGTTTGTCCCCAAATGATGTAAATAGGCTCGCCACTTAATACTTGGTGAAATGTATGTGTATTGATGGATGATTGATGACCAAATCCTTCGGGAATTACATGCTTGATAATCTTGAAAATTAGTAAGAGAAAATATAATATGCCTCCTGAATAATTTCGATACTAACTCTCAGACAACAGGAATGGAGTCCTCAAACAAAGATTACATTTTTTGAAAGAACATAGTTTACTTAGATTCATGACTGTTTTTCACAAATACGTGTGGAGGCGACGACGGCGCCCACCATTGCTAGCCGTGCCTGTAGCCAGAACCAATGAACCTCCTGGCTAAGACCCCTATCTCACCCGAACAATCCGCATAGTGAATGAGGTTCACGAAAGAATCTACATTTTTTCGTGTAATTTGAGAGAATTCTCAATAGTTCTGTTGAACGTAATTTGTTATATTTTAGTTTATGGAACTAGCTGATAAGTAGTAGTAGTAGAATAGATAATTGTGTTGTTATTCCTGTTTTTTCTTTTTTAGATTTTATTTTTATTTTGTAGATTAATTTGTAAGAAACCTGTATTGTTAGGTTAATTGATTGATTGCCATACTAACGCATTAGGTTTAAGACCTGTAATGTTAGTTGTTAGTTGAAAGTAAATAAATTGACTGGCCTGTTGGTCTAGTGGTTAGTGACCCTAACTGCTATGCCGGAGGTCGTGGGTTCGATTCCCACCCAGGACAAATGTTTGTGTGATGAGCACGATCATTTGTTCTGTGTCTGGGTGTAATTTATCTATAATATGTATGTATTTAGAAATATATAAGTATGTTTATCAGTTGTCTAGTACCCATAACACAAGCTCTGCTTAGCTTGGGACTAGATGGCGTTGTGTGATAGTTGTGGAATATTATTATTATTATAAATAAATCAAAAAATATTTTCCTGAAAAACATAAAAAAACCATCACGCCTGTACTCCCTGAAGTTTAAGGCAGAGGTGTAGGTAATCGAAAGTCACTCACATTTTACAAGTTATGTTATAATTCCATGATAGGTAGCGAGCCTATTGCCAACAACCGGGCACAACTTCATACTCCGTAGCTACTAAGGAGAAATTCCTGATGAAAAAACCCAATACCACTTTACTTAACCTGGGAATCAAACCCAGGACTTCAATAGCAGTCACCCTGACTATTAGAACAACGAGGCACTCAAGTCAGTTCTCCTGAAAAAAAAAATATTTACTGTCAAACGAAATGCAATGTGTAAACAATTGTAGGCTAACCTAAATAAATAAATAAATAAACCTGTAAAAATCACGAATTTCGCAACATTCTCATTTCTTACATACATGACAGATGCAACTAAACCACAAACCCGCGACCTACACCAGCCCTCAATCCTAATCACATGAGACCCATTAAGTGTGTACAAGACACATGTTTACAACTCCTATCAAACAACACCTCAACATAAAAATACGCTAATACGCGTCAACAGACCAGTTCGGTAGCGTCCACATCCCAACATATCCCCACATCTTGCCAATTACATTAAGTCCCATGTAATAGGGAGCGAGCCTATTGCCATCAACCGGGCACAAATACAGACACCATGGCCAGTGGCGTGCCAGCAATTATTTGGAGGTAAAGCACAAGTTCCAAAAAAAAAAACACTTTTTGTTCCGAATTCTGACCCTGTTTTTTAATAACACCGGTTTTGTTTTCTATTATTTAATTATGACTAACACTTTTCGTATTTTATATCCTGTCAGAAAATTTACAACTACCTATTTCAATATAAATATCAAGTCGTCAGTATCACGTAAAATAATTTATTAACAAGAGCCATCTATTGACATAAACGTAACAACTGAACTATTCGAGTCAATACGTATTTCGCTCGTAAACAGTCGCTTTGGGCAAAATATTACAGTCACCGCTAGATGGCGCACAAAATAATAAATTAGTTTCTAACTACTAGTTGAAAAAAAAAGTTATTATGTACTCACAATTTAAACAGCCATATCTCTTCATTCTTTGCTTCTTTACCATGGACAGATGACAAACAACAAAACACACTGAAGGCATAATTTTACTAGATAGATTTACAGATACATATCAGCAATGACATACCAAAACTACAAAATGAACTAACAGCATTCAAATGTTTAAGAGAATTTTGATGTCTTTTCATGGCACCAGAGAAGTTATTTAAATCATCGTAACCTGATAAACTCCAAGCATTATTTTAACAGAAAAATTTGTTTATATGAGAGCAGCCGACAACCCATTTTACACTGTATGCTGATCGATTAAAATACCTAGTACTTATTTCTTTTACCTTTCTGAGAAATATTCAAATCAGGAGTGGG
The DNA here is from genome assembly GCA_949316265.1 of Diarsia mendica. Classification (NCBI taxonomy): domain Eukaryota; kingdom Metazoa; phylum Arthropoda; class Insecta; order Lepidoptera; family Noctuidae; genus Diarsia; species Diarsia mendica. Next base: position 17,314,428 of record OX438909.1, on the reverse strand, counting down.
TTTAGGTGAAGTAACGAGATTATATTTATCTGTAAAATTTAAAGTATTTACCTTGCCCAGTAACGCTTTCACACACTTTAATCCATCACAAGGAACTGTTGTTTGCGTTTTCGAATTCATTTTCGTATTAATTAACTAACTTCAATCAAAAACTAAGTAATCACAAAACTTTTAAATTCTAACAAGAAACGGAAAAATCTAATCACAATAAAAAATGCACCAACAACCATCAACGCTCAAGACAAATTTGAACTAAATCGAAATTCCCTTCAAACAAGTTCAATCGCGTCGCGAACTTGCATTCACACACTCATTCACATTCTCTCGCAATCGCAATCTTTACACTCAAACGTTCAAAGCATGCTTGGAAATTGTTGGAAATCCTATACATTATGTCGTAAACCCGGCAAAAAGTATGTAAACAAACAACTCTAAATTATGTTCGTAGGATAGAGAGGTCAGAGAAGCAGTTCGAAATCGAATGGTGTGACAGAGAAAGGGCTAGCCGCGCCCGATCATGCCCGATCGATCTGTTAGATCAATCGGCAGAGGTCGGGAGTCGGGAGACATATTAGAAGAAGTTTGGCAACGTCGCAGTGCGAGTTGCGCGCGAATGTATTTTCTGGTTTATTGAGTACGTAAACCTGACAACGTCGCATCAATACGTTCCGTTTTTCGCGTGGCATGCAGTTTGATGATATAATATTAATTTTGTTTTTGTATTGACCGGTTTTTTTTTAATTCGTTGTTTTATTAAGGCAAGCTGTGCTTTTCTGCTTCTATGGGAGTACCGCCACTGACCATGGCTGATACTGAAAAATTCCTGATGGAGAAACTCAATAACACTTTGTCCGACCCTGGTATCAAACCCAGGACCTCATGCAGGGCAGTCGCACTTATAACCACAAGACCAAGCAGTTAGATATTAAGAAAAAAAAATGTAACTCGAAAAAAAAAACACCTGAAAATCAAAAATTTCATCACAATCTCATTTCTTACACACACAAAGCACAAACCCGACCTGCCACAGCAGCCCTCAATCCTAATCACATGAGACCCATTAACGTACAAGACAAGACACATGTTTACAACTCCTATCAAACAACACCTCAACATAAAAAGACGCTAATAAGCGTCAACACATCAGTTCGGTAGCGTCCACCGTCTGAATCGAACGCATTCGTGCGTGCAACGCGCTTGTGAACGGACGCGAGTGACTGAAGTGGCTGAAAGCCAATATATTGTGTATTTTCGGATCGTGTTATATATTTGTGAGTATTGTTTGATTCATGCATTGTTGTTGTTGTTTGTGTATGTAGTGTGCCGTTTCAGGAAATCGTTATGTGCGAAAATCGGGAAAGGGAAAAGTTGCGTGAAGTTTCTAGTTTTTGAAACTGTAAACGAAGTTGGGAAATTGTAAACAATAGCGATGATTAAAAAGTGGTCGTTTTAATAAATATTTTTCGGTTTCTTCTATTTTTTGGAAAATAAAACTTTTGACAATATTTTTTTTTCAAACAATTTTTTTTTTGTTCTATTTGCTGCTCATAGTGCCCCTAGGCGTGTACTATAAATTTAATAACAAACCCGCCCTTAATACAACCAACTGACCAAACATTTTAATAAAATCTTTTTAACTAGTAAAAAAAATTCATTCATATTTTATTTGAAACAAATAGTATAAATTTTATAACTCTTTTACTTTTCTCAAATAATAACGGATTGTAGTATTTCTCATGTAATGTAATATTATGTAATGCTTGTTTTACATTTGGTTGCTCTAGCAACTATATAGCCTTTTAAAAGGAACTAGTGAAGTATAATTAGATTTTTAGAAAATAATCAATAAATTAATAACTCAATTATATGATAAATGAAGCATAAAATCATGTTTTAATGTTATTATTAAGGAAATAATTATATTCATATTCCAGTAATTATATCAATTAATGAACCCATTACATGTGTATGTAACATTATCATTTCAAAGCGACACATAGCTGACAAATGTCCATTGCCCAATGTTCCCACTGCTGGGACACATGCATCATCTCCCTAAGTGGAAGTGAGGTGTATCCACACGAATCCAATACGGGATGATAATTAATGTTCTTTTCTAAAAAGTGCGAATCAAAATTAAAACACTCATCACCATTCAATCACTCGGTCAAACACTCATCGTGTTTGAACGCGAGAAAATTTTGATTTGCATGTTTGTGAAATAAAATACATAACCTATATCCTGTCCCAGGATAAATAATCTATCTCCTTGCCAAATTTCATTACGATTCAATAAGCCGTTTAGTCGTGAAAAGGAAACAAACAAACAGAGACTTTCGCATTTACAAGGTATGGATGCTATAGTTTCGTCATCGCACACAAAGGACCATTAGTGTCAAAGCAATGTTAATTGCCAGTATTTCTGAAGACAAAATCCTCCTTGGTCAAAGAAAAATCGTTTCGTCACTCGATTCCTTGAACTTAGACTTGCGAGTTTGTCGTTTGGCACTCTGCCTGACCGTGGGGAGTTCATTCGTTCATTCCGCATTGATTTTTTGATGAAAGTTTATACGACAATGCTTTTTAGGTTAAGGTTCTGAAGGTAGCTTATGAAAATTAGGGCGTCAAGAGGAAAGAGAGAATAAGATTATAATTAATTAAAATTAAAAATTCAACATAATAATATTATGAAAAGAAAACGTTCAAAACTTTAAAATGGATGTGGACTGGACATAATGAATGTCAATTAGACAAAAACCATAACAGAGTGGTATCCCAGGAATGGAAAAAGAAATAAAGGGCGTCAAACAAAAAGATAGGAAAATGACCTCAAAAAGGTAGCGAGTCCAAAGTGGACGAGAACAGCGAGAGACAGGCTGAAATGGAAATCTTTAGAGGACGCCTTTGTCGAAGATAAACTTCGAATTGAAACCGATTGTGTAATAATATGATGTGTATTGTAAAACAGCAGTAAAGGCTTATTTTATTTATGAAAATTAAGAGTGTTTAAGGCTCGCTTGCAACAGAAATGATTTAATCTCGTGTAAATTTCTTCAGGCGTCTTCAAATGATTGAGAAAAGGCTGTTTTGCCTATCCACAACCCATTCAAAGAAATGTGTTTACTTTAAGAAGGAATCTTAATGTTATGAGCATGTTTTGTTTATAATTATGACAAGAGGGAAATGGAATGATGTAGCTTTATTGATATCTTAATAATGTATCATAATAATCATAGCAAAACTATCGACTTCTTTTCCACGTCTTTTAATAACTAAACAAGTTTAGGCATTTTCTGTTAAATACTGTACTTAAGGTTCAGTTGGTGAAAAGTCCTTAGGTGAAAGAACCTGCTGGGGAAACGGAAATAAATGAATCATCCTATCGACGAACAGTCCAGTGGCGAATCGGTCTTAGGAGAACGGTTGCGGATTCCTTTAAAAGTCGTGGAGATCGTGGCAAAATAATAACTGATCTTCAGGTTAAATTGACTGGGTTGGTCCGTGTTAAAATTTTAATTGCAGTCGGGGGACAGTTCGGTGGAACATTTCTTTACAGGTCCCCCGACTGCAATTAAAATTTTAGTTTTCAGTTTTTCATTTTCGTATACAGTTACTGGACCTTGTCTCATTTTATCACTGAAATCGTTCGGCTTATTTTTTACTTTTTAGTTCACTTTTTAACATGGCAATCGTGTTTTTAATTTTTTTCAATGCATGGCATGCGCGTATAACCTACTAGGTACTCGGTAGGACGAGTCTACTTAATTTAGAAGTGATCAATGAAATACTATTAATACATCGTTTTTTTCGGTAGCTTGCCCTAACTTGTCATAATGTTGAACCTTAGATACGCCACTGCGTTAACATTATTGAGAAAACAGTACATTTTCACCGTTTTCTGCAATGAAATCAATCAAAATCGAAATATTTTATTTAATTAAGGGGATTTATAAAATGTCGATAAACGGTGAACGGTTCGGCTTAGTCAGGGTGGTTCTTATGGAGAAGAACTGCCTGAAACTCTATAGTTATCCTTTTTAAATGATTTGGTTTTACAATATTTTGATGTTACAGCACTAATACTTAGGTAAGAGGGAAAACGTACGCCCGTCAAATATGTCTTTTTTTTTTTTTTTAAACGTTGCCTCACTGTCTTTGGTTCATCATCATCATCATTTCAGCCAAAAGACGTCCACTGCTGGACATATGCCTCTACTATAGTCTTAGGTTACTACACAAAATATGTAAAACAAAATTAAAGTTATCAAGCAACAAGGACACTCGGGGCTGCGGCTTGATCGGAAGAGATACCGCGGCCTCGACACAAAGGGCTAAGAAGTAACATGTGTGGTTTTTAGTCAGTAGAAGTCTGACACTCCCTACCGCTCTGCTTAGAGCGGGAGGAGTCATTTGATGATTACCCACCCCCTAAAAAAAATAAAATAAATGTAGGAAAGGTTCGATGAAACCTCTTTAATATTTTTTATGTCGTTGTGAAGGTAATACGTATCATTATGTCCTAAAACAAAGTAGTGAAGCATTACTAATCGTTTAAAGGAACATAAGATTAACATAATAAAAGTGCTCCTTTACATTAATGTATGAAGTGAATGCGGTTCATTCAATTTATTTAAACACCATTGTTTGGTTTTCAGAACTTAAATTTGTACTTTACTTCTCCATTACCTCTGTCGCCAATATCTGATAAAGGATGTCTGTTAACTCCACAGAAGAGATAAAAGAGGTTAGAAAGGAAATAGTTCCTGATTTGTATTAGAACGCGTGTCGCCGCTTGTCTCCCACTCTCTATATCCACTACATGCAAGACGCTAATAAGTACGCGAATTATGCACACAAATAAACCGCACTCACTTAGATCGCGAGCTTGCTACTGGTTGTCACACTAGCGCAAACATTGCGTTTGACGTACACTCACACTTGCGTATATTTCTCATACATGTTACGGTGACCAAAAGGTCGATAATGTATATCGATAAAATTACTTGAGTTTTGTTACTTTAAGTTTTGCAGTTTTTGCTTTAATTTCGGGACGGGACAGAAAGAAAGAAAATAAGAAAGCAAAAATATTTATTGGTCTCTCACACATAAAAAATTAAAGATAAAAAGTAAACAGAAAAGATTTTTTTCAAATATTGATCATTATGAACTTGAAATTCAATTTCAATTCAGATTTTATTATTGTCTTGAAATAAAACGTATTTAATTTATTAAGTAGCAATAGCATGCGCTTGCTATCTTTCAAATTCGAATTTTTCAGAATAAAATGCAATCTCACACAAATATTTTTCTATAATAGCTTTAGTCAGGTCTGTAACATATCTGGATCTGTTGGAAACCTAAAAATAAAATTTAAAATGTATGTTTCGATTTATAAATGGCTAACCTCAAAACAAATTTTAGATGAAAAACAATCAATAAACAATAATAAGGTATTGATAGTATGGGATAAACAAAAGTTATTTTAATCATAACATAATAATCATTTGAATGCATTCACACATACTAAATATCGACATTATTGACAACTTGGTACAACACTATCGAAACGCAAAGAGTAGGCAGAATTTAAGCTTTGGCTCGTCGCACGCGACGTTCGCAGTGAACGAAATGCATTGCGCAATCGCTCACGTAGTACAAGATGGTACCCACGTATTGCAAGCAATGTACATAATTTCGTTTCTGCTTGCGATTGTATCATTTTTGTCTGCGAACTACATAATACTATTGTAATAATTACAAATATCACTTGTATTTTAAGGTTTTTAGACTTACCGATGAAGAGAAATCCCATCTCGAGCCACACTGCACACCTGGCTTCTTTTCCGACACGTAATAATCGCGCAACACGGCATAATTCTTTTTTTTTCGCGGAGCTCCGTTCGCTGTCACAATATGAGCGCGATTGTTGGTCAGTAAATCAAATGTTTGTCGACATATGATCGTCTGATCATATAAGCGGCGCGCGTGCCCCGCCCACATGGCCTTTCTAACCTCTTTTATCTCTTCTGTGGTTAACTCTAGTAACACTCGATGAGTACAATGTGCTTCAAAAAGATATCAACAACATTGAAACAAGGGCCACTCTGGCGGGGCTAAGAAGGAACATAGGCGGTTTTTAGTCACTAAGAGTCAGACAATCCCACCACGAAACAAATGTACAACGTTCTGCTTTATATACAATGGACAATACGGTCCTATTGAATAGGAAGAATTACTTTAGGGATTGACACAAGGTTTTCGGTAGCTTATGCCAGTTATATAGTTTTCTCGATTATAACATCATTGTTATCGCTTTGCGGTTTACGAACATACATACATAAACTCACACGTTTTCCCAGGGGGTGGGCAGAAATCCCAGAACGCCACCTGCTACAATCCATAATACTCATTTTGCCCCGTCCACGTTCATACACGTGGTCATCTACGCACGCCGGTTACAAGTACTACGCAGTACGCACCTGTCCTTTCTAAAGACCCTCATCAATACGGTGTAAAGAAGAAAGAACTAACGAAGCCACAACCACCCACTTTTATCTATTTCTTGATAGTTAAAAAATCGATAAAGTCTAAAATAGATTCCGAGCAGAACGGTAAGTAAAATCGATTAAATATTCATGACAACTTCAAGGCGTGTGAGAACCTAGGGCTGATACTTTTTAGACAAACATAACATAACGCCTGTAATTTCTGGAAGGTTAGGTAGAAGTATACTTAATATAGTACACTCATATTTCCCAAAGTAATAGGGAGCGAGCCTATTGCCATCGATCGGGTACAAATCCAGACTCCGTGACTTCCTTATCCTTACATAGTATAAAACAAAGTCGCTATTTTTGTCTGTTTGTCTGTATGCTTAAATCTTTAAAACTACGCAACGGATTTTGATGCGGTTTTTTTTAATAGATAGAGTGATTCAAGAGGAAGGTTTTAGTATATAATTTGAACAACATCCACGCGGGTGAAGCCGCGGGCATCAGCTAGTTTCCCAAATTCCTGATGGATAAACCGAGTAACACTTTACCCGATCTGCGAATCGAATCCAGGACCTCATGCTCAGCCAGCCAACAGCCAGCCAGTCAGCAGCAGCTTGTCAGTAGTTGCGCTTTCGACCACTATACCTACTCGTCCAGTTTTCAGACTAAATAACAATTAAAGGGAAAACCAATTGCCAACAATTGAGCACACTTGATGCGATAATTGTAAAATATCTTTTTGTTCAAATGTAATTAAGACATTAAAATTTTGAATCATAACTTTATGCTATTTGAACCTCACAGAAACAGAAAATAACTTCCATTCCAAAATGATAGTCTTAATAAATGTATACATATCTATAGAGATATAAATGTCGAGACAGTAAATAGTTACTGTCTCGTTGGTCTTGTGGTCGCAAGTGCGACTGCTGAGCATGAGGTCTGAGGGTTCGATTCCCGGCTCGGGCAACGTGTTGTTGGGTTTATCTATAAGGAATTTTACAGTAGCAGCCACGGACTCTGTATTTGTGGCAGCCCGGTACCTAGATGGCAGAGCAGTGGTGGCCCAGTGGTGATGGCCCCGACTTACGAACAGTACGTGAGTCGTGGGTTCGAACCCCGTCAGGCACATTACTTTGTGTAATTTATTTCATCACCACTGTTCTCAAAACGGTGAAGGAAAACATCGTGAGGAAACCGGCATGTCTTTAAACCAAATAATTCGAAGATATGTGATATATCTACCAATCCGCACTGTGCCCGCGTGGTAGATTAAAGCCCATTCTCCTAGAGAGGAGGCCTGAGTCCCTGCAGTGGGAACATTATAGGCTGATGATGATGATGACCTAGATGACAATAGGCTGGCGAAATGTGGGTGTAGTATTATGTACACCTCTGCCTAACCTTTTGAGGATTACAGTCGTGATGTTATGTTATGTACTATTTCTATTTATATACCTACTGTCTATAATTGTTATTGTAAGAATAAACAATTAACAAACGATTATGTCGCACGTGTTTCTACAAAATCGGATGAAAAACGTGCCGATGTATGTATTGTGTGGTATGCCCTCGTTGGTCTTTACTTGTTTCATTTCTAAGTCGGTAAGAAGTAAGAAATCATTTATAATTATGTTTTTCAAAGTCCTCCGCTATGATTTTCTGATTAATTTCTTTGCGGAATTCAAGACAATTTAATTGTTTTTCTGGGACTTCGTCAAGCTTCGGTGACAGGATGGTACAGGGTCACAAGAGTATGTAAAGATCGTATTAGGGTTTCTACCACATGGGAAAAAAGGCGTGAGTATACGAATGTTTGTATAGTAAGTAGGTAGAGTAAAATAGACATTTTACAGCAACAAATAGAATTTATCAGATCTGGCTCAAAATATGGACACAAATCATGCCATTACCACGTAACATTACTACGCACCTACACAGATAGATAGATAGACTTGTCATAGACACTCTTTATTATTGGCAGTGAACTATGTATCATCACATGTACCTATTGAACAAACGATGTATATAGATAGAAGCAATGACTGATACTATGTACAAACCATCATCTGAATAGCCTTTTCCAAGCTATGTTGGGTCGGCTTCCAGTCTAATCAGATGTAGCTGAATACCAGTATTTTGCATGGAGTGACTGCCTATCTGACCTACACAACCCAGTTAATACTGAGTAATACGATACCCTGAGGTAAAACTGGTTGTCGGACTTTCAGGTCTCGACTACCTGTAACGACGTCACTGTCAAAGATCTACAAAATGACAGCCGGGATAAACGATTTGACTTTCCAAGGCACGGAGAAACTCAGTATGTAGGCAATGGTTGGGCGCCTATCTACCAAACAATCTAAATAAACGCAGGTTAACCTGAAGATTGATCTGAACGGCTATTGTCATCTAGTCACGAGCTCTTAATACTATCTATTCTACTAATATTATAAACGCGAAAGTTTGTAAGTATGGATGTTTTTTACTCTTTCACGCAAAAACTACTGAACGGATTTGGTTAAAATTTGGTACACAGATAGTTTATAACCTGGATTAATACATAGAATAGTTTTTATCCCGATTTTATCTTCCCTTAGGATAATTTTCGAGTTGTAGTTGGCAACAACTAGTTAACCATAATAGGAAAATCGCCCAATCAACGATCGGAAAAACTAGTATTCTTCATGTTAACTTGTCACTTATACCTACTACAGACACCTAGGAATCCTAGTGTAGGTGTTAAAAGTGTCCGCTTCCCCCCATTAGTACGACACTATATGAAGACAGGACAATGACACAAATTACTATTTATGTTGATTTTTCTTGCATGCTACTGAAGTGGGCTAAAAATAGCTAAGTGTGCAGATGTTCGTGTGTTTTTGGCTGAGTTTGGCTCTAACACAAATCTTGCATGCACTAATACTCAGCCTAGATCTGGAAATAAGCACTATCTGGTGAAATAAGTACTATTTAGAGTAACCCGCGGCTAGAGAATACACAGTAGCTCGGATCAATCATGGCGCTTGCCTTTGTTATCAATTCACAATTATGCTGGGTTCGGCTTTCTGTCTTACCGGATGTAGTTGAATAAGTACCAGAATTCTACATGGAGCAACTACCTATAAGACCTCCATAACCCAGCTAGTACTGGATAATACAATATTCCCTAAGAAGCCAGGCTTACCAAGGGATATCGTATACCAGACAAAATTTGTTGGTTGATAAAAAGTCAATATGACAAAGATTAACTTAATTGTTCAGTCTGACCTAATAATGTTCCCGACCAAAGTTATAGTGAATTTATCAATCGGATTCAACAAAGGTGATTTGTTCAGTGAGTTAAAGAAACTCATGTTCTATGCCATGAATCCATTACATTTTCAAGGCCAGGCCATTAATGCTAGCTACCAAATACGCGATTCTAATGATGCTCGTTTTCGTTAAAAGTTGCTCTTTCCCATTTTCAACGTTCAGCTTATGTATGAAAGCTCAAATTTCAACAATGCAGTAATATGGAGCCGTCGCCTTGTGATACTGAACACGAATAAATGCTAAGACTATAACGTAGTACTATTATGATTGTATTCTGTGACTATAGTCATACTTACAATATGTGGGTCTAATGATGACATTATGTTTAAATTACACTTCCTGTAGTGTAAGCATTTGTGATGTTTGTAAATATTATTCTTAAAAATTGCACGGTTTGCGTTAATGCATCATAGTTTACAAATATAAACTAGGTGCGGTGCATATTGTTGCTTTAACACAAATACATATACTTAAGCTGACTGGCTATAATGTAGTCGTAAGTCAAAACAAAAGTCACCCAAAGGATGTTTGCACTTTTAGGACGACGTTTCTACATACAAGTTCATACAAGAGGTACGTTTTGACCTGTTCGTCGAATGTTTTTCTACATAAGCTCACGACTTTATCCCGCGGAATACAGAATCGACAGAACGTCACCTGCTACGATCCTTACTTATTCCTTCTGCCTCGTCCAGGTGTATACACGCTGGTTGCGACTACTACACACAGTACACACCTGTTTTTCAGACCCGATCTACTAGAATAAAGTGTAACATTCTTAACCAGGCACTAATTATAATACTTAGGGATTAAGAATTTACCAATTTCTTTTAAAATAATCTAATTTAAACTGTAAAAAGAAGTCATGTCAATATAAGCCAAGACGAAAAATAAACAAACCACTAAACCAAATTTGACAAAATTTCTATAGAACCAATAGGAAAGTGAATGTTTCAAATCGCTCCATAAATGACGGAGTTATCTTTATGAGGTAAATAATAAAACTCCTTCTCCTTTTTTTAATGTCGGTTAAAAATAACACTGACTATGTTAGCTTGTCAGTAGCAGCAATCCAACAGCAACGTTATGCCAAAGATAATAAAGAACAATGTTATCTGACGGCGATGCAAAATCACAGATTAAATAAGTATCGTTTGCCACCATAATCGTATACCTAAACAACGAACTAATTTCACTCAAAGCGGGGAATCTTAATTTGCGTAAATGAAAACAAATAGGAAAATCGATTAGCATCATCACAACGTTAAGTCAATTAATTTTTTTAATAGCTTATGAATTCTCGGATTAGCACTGCGTGGTGGTTTGTTGAAAAACAATGTCTGTTTTTGGTGCGTAGAATGTGTATAAAGCCTGATGAAAACGAGGATGTTTTGAAATTCTGTGAGAATCCACAGCACTGGACGGTCACGACGATTTCCATTAGAAGAATGAATAAGTAGAACATTCAAAGTTTAAAACGCTGTGGTTGGAGTTTCCTGTATGATCAAAGCAGAAAATGATGATATCCTCCCGCTCTGGACGGAAAGGACGGGAGTGTCAGACTTCTACTGACTAAAAACCTCCATACTGGATCAATGCATTACTTACACGTGTGAGCTGACCTAAATTTATATTTTCAAACAAAGAAGGTTAAGTTTAATGAGAAATCATAAATTATACTCTTTACTGACCTACGGTCGCTTTCACCTTAATAATAATTTATAGTAATTATAGTATTGAATGTTGGCTAACGGCCATAAGTGTAATGATCTTGAAATAATAAATACTTAATTAGTAAATGTATCACTAAGTTGAAACAAAGGCAGAGAAAGATAATAATATTATGTAAAATGACTATCCTTATTAATTTAATTTAATAACATAACATCACGCCTGTAAACCCCGAATTATTAGGCAGAGGTGTACCCATAAGTGCACGGGTGCATCCACATTTCGATGAATCCCATGTAATATCGGGTGAGCCTATTGCCATCAGCTTGGCACAAATCTAGACTCCGTGGCTGCTACTGAGAAAAATCCTGATAATAATTGGCCCAACCCGAGAGTCAAACCTCAACCTCATGCTCAGAAGTCACGATTATAACTTTACATTTTTCTGAAACCTACTGTAATATTAAATGCGTGTAAATTCGAAGTAACAGTACTAAATGCCAATTTCTCACTACATAAAGCTATTCCTTTACTAATACCCATTAAAGCGTATCTTGGATTAGAACCTAACAAGTGACAAGCATCGTGATTTAATCCGCAACTTCAAAACATCCCAACTTACACTAGCCTCTCACACCTTGAGCACGAGCACCAATATAACCTGAGCTCTATAAGGCGTGGTTCACATAGAAGCTTCGCGAGTTGTCTATGTAAATCAGCGGGTTATTTATAGAAATGGAGGCGATCCCGATAAGTCAGTGTAACGGCAGACGACGACGACGACGACGAGTTATACAGGTTGGGTGGCGTTCCTGTAGGTTGTTAGTATGCGTAGGGTTAGGTCCGTGTTCTAGCGGTGAGCGGGTATTAGAACGGAGCTCCTTATTGCATGTTTTCGTTAATGGCAGTGATATACTTCTCCGTAGCCCGTTGGCGCCAGGACTCAGCCGAACCTTATCTCGGGCCCATGGGAGACAGGTCTCAGAACAGCCGCCGTCCTAACGTGATCAAATAGACGCGATACGCGCCTCCGAACAATATTACAATTTCTGAACTTACAGCTACTCTTACCTCATTTCTTCGAGCCGGTCTCACTTCCTTGACCCCTCGCAAGTTGTGTAACTGTGTATGTGTATAATGAGTGTATATGACCTTGCGATGGTTTGCTGGTAGTTCCGGACGATTCTTCCACGTCGCTGCAAGCCACGCCGTTAACGCGAGCCACCACACTCACTCCGTATTAGTCTAACCACAAAAGCCTCGGTGCTTCCCAATAGCACTCCCGTGACAAGGCAAACCAATGATATTATCAATAACCCGTTCGACATTCACAGCGTCGCTAACCGTACTGCTTAACTAGTATAATTGGGTGCCGCGAAATGACTCCACAAGTCGATTTAATCAATGCGCGTGCGCTTTCACCCGTGAATCTATGGCTACTATAATATTCGTTCGACGCCCAGCACGTCTCAATACGAACTACTATTCACGCCGAGCCCAGCGCTCGACCTCTACCTCCGCCCCTTCGCCCCTGTCGCACCGAGGCGGAGAAAATCAAAAATCTGAAGGTAGATTATAAACAATCACCCCCCCCGGACCGACCCGTTGTCGGTCCGCTCAAACTCCCGGGAGTCGAGATAAAGTTGAAACTGCCCGTCTAAGGATCGAGTCCCTCACCTGGACGTCTGCGATCCTTGGAAACCCATCCTTGCCCGTAATCAGGTTAACAATGCGCCCCCGTCGCCAACACAACGGTGATAGGTTAGCATCCTTAACCAGAACGAGGTCTCCAACGCAGGGTGGGGTCGTCCTGTCCGTCCACTTAACGCGTTGCTGTAGAATATGCAAATACTCCAGCGACCATCGCTTCCAAAAATTTTGGCTCATTTGCCGTAACATCTGATACCGTGACAACCGGTACAACTTGACATCAGTATACGGATATTCCGGCAAGGCGTTAAGTGGTTGGCCAATCAAAAAATGACCTGGGGTCATGGCCTCAAGGTCATTCGGGTCAGCGCTCAACGGGCACAAAGGTCGCGAGTTTAAGACCGCCTCAATTCTGCAAAACACCGTTGACAACTCCTCAAAGGTGAGAATCGTTGAGCCGATGACCCGATACAAGTGAGTCTTGGAAGACTTGACTACTGCCTCGAAAATTCCACCCCAGTGGGGGCATCCAGGTGGACTAAAATACCACGAAATGCCCCGACTGGCGAGGCCCGTGCCAATCTCTCGCTCATTCTGACTTAAAAACAATACAATTTCCTTTAAGCACCGGTCGGCGCCCTTGAAGTTGGTACCACAGTCCGACCGAATCAGTGACGGTACTCCCCGTCTAGAAACAAATCGATCTAACGCCGCCAGAAAGGCCTCCGTAGAGAGATCGGCCACCAGTTCCAAATGAACGGCCTTGGTCGCCAGACACACGAAGACACACAGATATGCCTTAACCGACTTCGCGTTGCGAAGGTGCGATGTCTTGACCATGAAGGGCCCCGCGAAATCTGTCCCTACGCCAGCAAATGGCCGAGCCTCCGTGACTCGGTCGGCCGGGAGATCTCCCATTTGTGGCTGCATTGTGGCTGCCTTGAGTCGGTAACAAGGCAAGCAACGAAACACAACGCTCCGTATGATTCTGCGGGCCGATAAAATCCAAAATTCACGCTGCAAAATGCCCAGAAGGGTGTTACAGCCTGCGTGTGAATTCTTGGTGTGACGGTCCCTAACCAACAACTCCACCAAAGCTTCTGAATGAAGCACTTTCCCATGAACGTGACCGGCGCGATCCAACCGGTTGGATCGAACGTTCGTGCGATAGTCGAAAGGACCGATCGCTTGGTCCAGGTCTTCGACAGCAACTCGGCCTCACAACTGTATGTGAAGGCATCCTGACTCGGTTGATACTGGACCCCTAAAATGGCCAACGCATGAAGATTCTCCGAATCCTCAAACAAATGCGGGTCTTGTTGATACTCAGTTGGCAGTCCTGCCAGTACCTCTGGGCAGTTCGACAGCCATTTCCTGAGTTCATAGCCACCGGAGGCCATGAGCGCCACCAATTCATCCCTTAAGATGAGCGCCTGCTCAATACTGTCTGAGCCCGTACAAATGTCGTCTACATAGACGTCCCTATCAATGACAGCAGCCGCGCGGGGAAAGCGGAGCCGTTCTTGATCAGCCAGCTCTCGTAGCGTACGCATGGCTACATATGGGCTGGGCTTTAATCCGTACGTGTTTGTGTTGAGCTCGTATGTGACCATCGGTTCTTCTGGGCTCTCTCGCCACAATATCAGCTGGAACCGACGGTCGTCTGGATGAATCTCAGTTTGACGAAACATCATCCGTACGTCCGTAACGAAGACAACCTGGTGTCTCCTGAAGTCCGTGAGAATGTCTGCAATGTCTCTGGTCAGCTTAGGACCAGCATGGAGACATTGATTCAGGGACACCCCGCTAGACGTCTCCGCGCTCCCGTCGAACACGACCCTAATCTTTGAGTCAGGTGTCTTCAAAACAGCATGATGAGGCAACACATAATGCTCCTCATGACGATAGTCAACCCTGGACACCGACATGTGACCCAACGTCAGGTATTCGCGCATGAACTCCACATACTTCTGTCGGAAGTTGGAGTCCCGCTTCATGCGCCTTTCCATTGCCACTAACCGCTTTTCTGCCAGACTCCATGAGCTCCCCAGCGGAGGTCGAGTTGACAGAAATGGCAACCTTGTCATAAATCTACCCGATGGGAGGCGCACCGTGTTACATCGATAAAATGTTTCGCACTCCTCATCACGTGGGTTATTCCTAAGAGCGGTGGGTGGCTCTTCCGTTGCCCAGAACCGTTGCAGGACGTCGGATAACACGCTGCCATAATATATGGAGCTATAATCCGTTGAGTGCTGTGGTTCCCGTACTGGGCCCAATAACGCGTAACCACCTGCGGTACGCATGGCCACAACCCCGTTTGGTTGCAGCTCCCGTTTGCCGCTTCGGAGCAGCTTCCCGAGGACGTCAGACCCAAGCAAGACGTCCACCCGTCCGGGGATCGCGAAGTGGGGATCGGCTAACTCCAATCCATTGGTCAACCCTTTTACCGCAGACGGTAACCGAGTCTGAGGGAGGACCCCAACCACTTCGTCCAAAACGATCGCCGTGGCATTCACCCGCGTGACCGATGCCGTGTCACCCATCTCGAACAGGAATGTCGTCTGACCCCTGAGGTGAGGCACCCGATTGCCACCTATACCTACGGCGCCATCCCGTGATGGCTCTAATGTAAGGCCCAGCTTTTTCACTAAACAGCTGGACACAATACAACCTTGTGCCCCTGAATCTAACAGTGCTCGCACGTGCACCGGCTGTCCGTCAGTACCCCTGACAGTAATCCTAGCCGTCGGTAATAATACCGTTACTGTCGGGGTGGGCACCACTGACGAACAGGCTGCTAGTTGCTAATAGGAGGCACCTCCCTCCTCCCCTGCCGGAGGGGGAGTAAATACTGTACCAGTATACGGGTCCCAACCCGGGTAGTAACCCTCCCGACCCATCGGTGACATCCGTGCCGGTCGGAAGTAGCCTACTGGCATCCTTCCGAACGGTGGCGGGCGCGCCGTCAGCCGAGGGCGTTCTGCGAGAGGCGGGGAGAAGCGACTACTCGGGGGTGGCAACATGCCCCCCAACGCATTCGAGTACGCCGCGTAACCCGTCTGTACTACCTCCGGGCCCCTGCCCGAGTCTCGGTGCCTATCCCCCCCCCGCGGGGAAGACGACGGTATCGGGTTGTGCTCTGGATCAGCCCTTGGCCCACCCCCCCGAGGGGGCGGCGACCGCTGATTCCTGGCCGACCCACCCCCCCTAGGGGGGGGTGACCGACCACCCGAATCTGGCTTAGGAGAGGGGGGGTGACCTCCCGGCGAGGCTCCGTGCACCTCCCTACTCTCCGCCAGGCATAGCAACTCGTGATGGGCTCCTCCGCAGGTTCCACAGTTAGTGGTCCTGTGGCACTCACGTACAAAGTGAGTCCCCAAGCAGCGGAAGCACAAATAGCGCTGCTTGACCACCCCTCTTCGTCTATGCACCCGCTGCGCCTTAAAGTCCGCGCATGCGGCGAGACCGTGCCCTTCCTTCCGACAGAAGGCGCACACTTCCGATTGGAGGGCGTGGTATTTCTTCCCCCCCCGACGGGGCTCAACCGGCTTGGGCCCGCTCGTACGTCGGGTTGACGGAGGAGGGTGCGACGTGGATGCCCCTTGGCAATCCGCCCGCCGGCACTCGCCTTCTAAAAACACCCTCAAGTCATCGTAACTTGGGAGGTGGTCCGTCGATTCGCCACCATGTGACTGCTCAAAGCGCGCCACCACGTCGATCGGCAACTTCCGTAAAACCCTATTGACGATGATATATTTATTGTCCCCTAACGACAACTTAAGTCGATCTAACGTGTTCACCGCAACCGTGACCGGATTAAGGATTTTCGCCCTTATTTCGTACACGTTAGACACCTTCGGGATTTCAAAAATCTTATCGATGAGGCCATCAACTATTAATCGCCGATTATCATATCGGTCGATTAATAGGCCCCATGCCGTCTCATAACTGGCGTCCGTAATCTCCAGGTGGGTCAAGATGTCGTGCGGCTCACCGTTAAGCCTACCCATTAATTGAGCCATCTTGTAGGCGGGCGAGAGATCCGTACGCGAATGCACGACACTATTAAAAATATCGCGGAATCGCGGCCAATCGGCATACTCGCCGCTAAACTCGGGTACATGTACTGGTGGCAACGGCGCCTGAATTCCTACGCCTGCTGGCCGACATGATTCCCTGACGTCACCCATGCGCGATCGCTCAATGTCGGCCGCCGCCTGGATTATGCTCATGGACATTTCCCCACACTGGTCCACATTGCCCCGTACCACCTGAGCATCCTTGTCCACCGACGACAGATCCGTCGATTCGAGACATGCTAAATACTCAGCGTGACACTTTAACACGGCGTCATATCGTTCGTCAACTTGCCGAGCGCGTGACAATAACGCATCTTCACGATCGGTGCGACCTACCAACGTAACAACCGATGAAAACCATCTCAATTCAGCTTCGATTCTGGCTGCGATAGTTTTCGTTACTGACGGAGCCATAGTACCAACTTCAATACGCGATTATGCAATAATAAATAACAATAACCAAAAAAAATAACAATTATTGTATCCGGAACTAACAATAATAATATATTCGTTGAGTGAATAACTCTACGACGCTATGCCAACTCTTGAACTTATTCCTCTACGTGCTCTAGAGGTTATTCCTCTATGTCTCAAATGTTGACAATCATAACACGATTTGTGATGAGGTTATATTTGTGCGTAACCGAACGTAAATAACAAATTATTTTATCAACGAATATTCACATTCCATGTACTTATTATTAATAACGCCAAACTCAACTTGAGGCGTACACTGGTATGTAGGTCAATGTACTACTACCTACAAGTTGAATTTGTACATGAACACAATTTTTACAAAGTAAATTGGTACCAAGTACCTACTAATTTTTACAAGTGGGTATAACCACGCTCTGCTACCAGATTTTGATCGCGCCAGGACTCAGCCGAACCTTATCTCGGGCCCATGGGAGACAGGTCTCAGAACAGCCGCCGTCCTAACGTGATCAAATAGACGCGATACGCGCCTCCGAACAATATTACAATTTCTGAACTTACAGCTACTCTTACCTCATTTCTTCGAGCCGGTCTCACTTCCTTGACCCCTCGCAAGTTGTGTAACTGTGTATGTGTATAATGAGTGTATATGACCTTGCGATGGTTTGCTGGTAGTTCCGGACGATTCTTCCACGTCGCTGCAAGCCACGCCGTTAACGCGAGCCACCACACTCACTCCGTATTAGTCTAACCACAAAAGCCTCGGTGCTTCCCAATAGCACTCCCGTGACAAGGCAAACCAATGATATTATCAATAACCCGTT
Organism: Diarsia mendica; assembly: GCA_949316265.1. Lineage (NCBI taxonomy): Eukaryota > Metazoa > Arthropoda > Insecta > Lepidoptera > Noctuidae > Diarsia > Diarsia mendica. Next base: position 17,295,957 of record OX438909.1, on the reverse strand, counting down.
CGACATTCACAGCGTCGCTAACCGTACTGCTTAACTAGTATAATTGGGTGCCGCGAAATGACTCCACAAGTCGATTTAATCAATGCGCGTGCGCTTTCACCCGTGAATCTATGGCTACTATAATATTCGTTCGACGCCCAGCACGTCTCAATACGAACTACTATTCACGCCGAGCCCAGCGCTCGACCTCTACCTCCGCCCCTTCGCCCCTGTCGCACCGAGGCGGAGAAAATCAAAAATCTGAAGGTAGATTATAAACAGCAATCTAAATTGAATTTAAAATTATATTCAGAACTGAGGATCTAGTTTGGCGCTTTCGGTAGCGTCCATCAGTTACAGAACACACAATGTGCTACGAATACTATTTTTATACTACGAATACTATATTTGCTTGCGCGGGTTCTTTTTAGAGCTGGATTTTCTGAAAATTGCAGCGAATATAGTTTCTTTTTGACATAGTTAGAAGATATAGGTACTACGAAAGACTTTAATGATTCTGAAAACCCATACAGTTGCCGTTACAAATGAAAAACAAAATTGAAACGTCAATATAATCGGCAGATGATACATTGAGAATTGTCTTTGTTTTCTAATAATTCTCCACAAACAACTGGCGTAAGAATGGCTGTTTCAAAAAAACAGACTTGAGTTTATAAACAAACTGCATGTTCAGCGAAAACTGGAAATTGATCGCTACAGCTGCAGCGGTGAGAAAAGACTAGGCAGAGAATGATAATGACCGCGTTCCGGGAATCTTTTATCAGGTAAAAAATAATAAAAAAAATTAAAAAATTTAAAAAAATATATTCAATCAAAGTACAATTTTTTTACTGTTAAACTCTTCTATGTCGGTCGTAAAAAAATATTTTTACAAATAATAATACTTACAGAAAAACATGTTTATGAAATTGGCAAGAAGTTTTGAACATTTTCCAGTGAAATCCCAACGATTAAATATTTTTTTTTGAACATTTTTCAGGACTAAGAGATATTTAAATTACAAAACAAAAACAACAAGCAAACAAAAATACACATAAATAACAAACAAACAAGGAAATTCGTAATTATGTGACAATCATTTTTGTATCCACGACAACAAAATATTGTAGAATTGTCAAAATGAGATTTTGGGTATACTCGTATTACGCAATCACCCCGCTGACTATACTTTCGAATCGCTTGCAGTATTACCTAGCCTGTAGGACTTCTTTGACAGATGACGCAAAAGTCGGAACAAATCGAATGTATCTTTGTGCCAGATGATGATTGCTTTCTTACTTATAAGTCTTTGACTTTATCTAGATTTTACCATGTAACGGGTGAAGCTGGATACAAGGATAGATAGCTTAGAAATACTCGCACCGGCTTTTCTCAAAACGGTATACAAAAACATTGTGAGGAGTCAAAACTATTTCTCTAGGACTTCGCCGAGTTTCAATGTCTCGACGCTTTTCTGTTGGCCCGGGCCGCCACTTTTGATTTTGGCTTTCAGGAGTTACAAACAGTGTTCTGGGAAAAGTGTGGCGGACTTGTCCAAAAAAATAAACTAAATCATTCCAACAGTGGGAAAGTTATAGCTAGGCTAATGATTCCTTACACAATGAGTAAATGTAAAGAGAAATTGACGACAACTGTATGTTTGAATTTATTTAAGGACAACCTATTACGCATTGCATTGCCAAAAAAAACATGTTATACTCATATTAATTTTACATTTCATAGCCTTAAGGCTGCCACAACTTGCATTAAACATAGGAGTAGGAATCAGTTACAGACAGATTGAATTAAGAAAGAAAGAAAAATGATTTATTGGTGATGATTGCGATTGAGATTATAGAAAATTAATCTGAAGTCACGTCTTTCATAATATAAGTACACTTAAATACTAGATGCATAATACCTATACGGTCAGCAATAGAAGTAGTTTAACAGAACTACGGCACGGTTGGCGCAGTGGCTAAGCGATTGGACTGCTGCGCTGCGTGTCGCGGGTTCGATCCCCGTACGGAACAAATATTCGTATAACCTGCAGATAGTTGTTTCGGGTCTGGGTATTTGTGTTTGTGAGTTTATATGTTTGTGAACGCACCCACGATACAGGAGAAATTCCTAGTGTGGGGCAACGTTTATAAAAACAAAAAAAAAACTTAAAGTTTCAAAGCAGATTTTTTCTTCTGAAATATTAAAAATAATAGCTGTAGTACACCAAATAATTAAAATTCCGAAATGCTAAGCTACTTTTGTTGCTGACTGTACTCGTACAAACGACGCCACATTAAGCTGTATATTTCTAGTGTAACATGGCCTCGCTTTGCACAGGTTTGTGGTACAATGAGAGATCAGTATAAACTGGCTTGATTGCACAAAGATAGAACTAATGAGTGGCCTTGCACTTGCCTTAGTTAATTTTAATTGTCGACCTGCATTAATATCGCTTATTGGATCGGTAGTAAACTCCTATATCCGGTGATTGTTTTAGCTACATGCAATATCTTACATGCGTATTTATAGTCAAGTTAAAGTAATTACTTGAACTTAAGTAATTACTTATGCAAAAAAAAAAAAGCAATGGGCAAGAATTTAAACGAAGTTATAAGAACCTTCAATGGAAGCAAACCTAAGAATTCTAACCTTTGATAGTTCTAACATCAAGGAATAAACTACTATAGCGAAAAAATCGTAGCTTAAACAATGACTATTACTCAAGTAATCACTATGACTTGTTTATGAATACGGGTGTTAATATCCAAGACGCTTCGTAATCGAACGAATCTAAACTAATCCATGTTATCTTCACGTGCTTAGTCTTTGCACAACTATATTGGGGTCGGCTTCCAGTCTAACCAGATGTAGCTGAATACCAGGATATTACACGAAGTGACTGCCTAACTGACCTCCACAGCCCAATTAGTATCGGGTAACACAATACCGCTTGATAAGGCTGGTTGTCTGAATTTTGGGCCACTGAATATTTCCGAAAGTACTGATCCAAATACAAAAAAATAATTAATTAAATCAAGATATACTTAGACTATTTTCGATGTTTTCAATACGGACGAAATAAAACTAAACTCAAAGCATTTATTTCAATTATACCACTACAGGCACTTTTGAATGTCAAAGAAAGAAAGCGAAGCTACAGTCACAGTCACAACTCACAAGGCATAATAACTTTTGAAAGTACTGTAGTTGCCCATCCCAAAGCGTAGATCTCTAAGGAGAAAAATGGACAAGAAAATTCATGACAGACACCTCTTTAAATACAAATATTGTTACAAAATCTTGGTTACATCATGTTGAAATTATACGTACATTATTTTTTATTTTTTTTAAACGTTGCCCCACACTAGGAATTTCTCCTGTATCGTGGGTGCGTTTACAAACATTGAAACTCACATACACAAACACGCCGGGCCGTATTTTTGAATCAATAGAATTCAAATCGTGTACGAAATCGCAGAATTCGTATGCGAATCCGTACGAAATCGCTATTTTTGAATATTCATACCCGTGAATTTTGCAACGAGTGGTCCGACCCACTCGTTTCCGATATTCTACCAGTAGAAATGACGGAAATGACGTGATGATTTCTGCGATTTCGTACACGATTTGGAATTCTATTGATTCAAAAATCAGGGGCCAGACCCAACACAACTCTCTGTAGGCCATACAAATACTTGTTCCGTGCGGGAATCGAACCCGCGACACGTAGCGCAGCAGTCCAATCGCTTAGCCATTGCGCCAACCGTGTCGTCAAAACATAATCCAATGGATCCGATTACAAATTAAAAATATCATAATATTCACTGATTTAAAGCAAGATTACTATTTCCGATGCTTTCAATACAGACAGACCTACTTTGGTCTTGAATTGAATTTACTTCAAAACTAACTCATTTCTCGCCGTATTTGGGAGCTTTCGTTTGTTTGGCAAAGATGCGACGTATTTACCACGACATTGCAATAAAAGTATGTAAGTAGGTATATACTCGTTGTTTTTGGCACAAATATATTATTATATTATCATTACCATTTTGTACTAAAATATTTTAAACTGCTTCACTAAAATATTGTATTTTCATGTGAATTTTATTGATTCAAAACCTTTTCATGATAAGCCAGAATATCACATTAGTAAAAATCCATACTAATATTATAAATGCGAAAGTAACTCTGTCTGTCTGTCTGTCTGTTACTCTTTCACGCCTAAACGGCTGAACGGATTTTGATGAAATTTGGTACAGACATAGTTTGGAACTTGAGAAAGGACATAGGATAGTTTTTTTTTTTTTTTTTCGCGAGATAAACCAAAAATCTGCCGGAAGTCACTATTCCACGCGAACGAAGTCGCGGGCAAAAGCTAGTAACTAATAAAAACTGAAGCAAAATGGAATAGCACAACCTCATGCTTAGAAGTCGCGCTGGGTTGTTCCCAAAGTAGATATAACTTACTTTTAAGAAAATACGAATCTTATACATATTTATCTCTAATTTCCTAGTGACTGAAAGACATTATTATTTGGTACCTAATTATTTTTTATTTTTATTTATTTATTTATTTACACATACATTTGTTGTGACAGGTAAGACCCAAGTTAACAAAAGTAGTCATTAATTACAGTCCCAAATAACACAGTTATACAGTGGACAACATACTTAGTGTCTCCCTCTGGAATTCCGCCAAGGAACAAGAAAATTATGTCCAAACGCCGAGACACACTATTCAGTATTCTCATTGCACGAATCACAGGCGCAAACTTTAATAAGTTGGTACGCGTTGCCGGAACTCTAAACAGCCCCGCCCTCGGTCCCAACCGTAGCCTCCTGTCTGGAACGAGTAATCCCAACGATTCTAACATTTGCGGATTATTTAATATTCCTAATAACCATAAAAACATATTTAGCAAGAGCTAGGTTGCGCCTTACCTCCAACTTATAGTACCCAACCATCCCTATTACAAAGAGAGTCGGATACATAAGCGGGTAGAAAGGGTAGACTCCAAACTGCCTCAAGTACAGGTATCGGGTAAATTTATTTTGCATTTTCTCTAGCATCTGAGAATACTTCAGCTCATAAGGATTCCAGATGATAGCACTAGTTTCCAAGTTGCTTCGCACCAACGCATTGTAAAGTGCTTTCACTGCTGCCATATTAGTGAAGTCACGGGTTTCCCGCATGACAAAACCAAGGTTTCTAAACGCTTTTTTGCAGACCTGCACTACATGAACCCGAAACGTAAGATCCCCAGTGAAAGTAACCCCAAGATCACGCACTGACTCCACCCGCGATATGATGTGACCGTCCATACGATAATCATGACGTCGGGGTACTACGGCCCGCGTGAATGACATTACATTACACTTCGTCGCATTGAAGTGTAGTTTATTTTCTTCACTCCAAAATATTATTCTTCACTCCAAAATATTTTTATCCCCAAAGTCTTCACCGATTATTTGCTATCAATTCTCAAATACTAAACTAGTGTCCTCAATTCACTTTGGTGAAGCTAATATCACCCAGGTGAATTGAGGGCACTAATTCAGTGTCCTGTGTTCACCTGGATTTGACCACTAGACCGACGAGAAAGTCATAAATCCCATCACTAATTTCTAATGAAATATCAATGTCAAGGATACACACAACAATTTAGTAGAAGTACGTACGAGCATTTCATCAATAAGTATAAATAAATTCCATTTGCCTTTTGTTCTCCTGTTGTTAATATAATCTAATTTTACGTATTTATTGTATTCATTATGTTAGTACCTGTATTATCATTTCCATCAGAGATGATAATACAAATTATTCTATAATACAATGACCTTTTCAATCGTATTGTAAACGAATACACATGCTCTTCCGTATATTATATTTCCTAACGTCTGTATAGTGAGTGGAAATGAGGATAACTTTTTCCATTCATATTCATGAGTTGAGTTATTTCTTTGTATAAAGCGTGAGGTTTTATGAAAGAAGAGTTTTGCTCCACACTGGGAACTTCTCCTGTATCGTGGGCCGTTTACGAACATTTATTTTAAACTCACGTATAGAGACACTAGGAGAGCAGCGGTGGCCCAGGGTCAGGTAGTCAGGTACAAAACAGTTAGTAACTATTGGAAGATTAAGAAAACCTAAGTTACATTGAGTTTTAAATCCTTGTTAGTAATAATATTTATTTTTACAATGCACTTGACTTTGACGACACGGTTGGCGCAGTGGCTAAGCGATTGGACTGCTGCGCTACGTGTCGCGGGTTCGATTCCCGCACGGAACAAATATTTGTATGACCTGCAGATAGTTGTTTCGGGTCTGGGTATTTGTGTATGTGAGTTTATATGTTTGTGAACGCACCCTCGATACAGGAAAAATTCCTAGTGTGGGGCAACGTTTAAAAAAAAAAACGAAACGAACGAAACGAAACTTGATAATTATGTAAAATTAAAAGTAGGGACTTCCTTTCTCCTAACTCACCTTATTTTTCTGTGGCCCACAGAGTCTATGTGATCTTATTCTAAGTTTACCACCTAAGTTTACATGTAGAATGCAATAAAGTACCTATTGAGTGTTTAAAAATAAATCGTATTACAATGATTCAAACTTTGTTATAAACCTGATTATAAATCTGCTCTCCTCTCCGAGCCGGTCTGTGTGAAAGGACCCTAATGGGCCTACTACACGCACGCACTTTCCCACAGTTTTCGTTCACACTTCACAGTACATCGCGCGTATGGTTGGTAAAACTGTATTACCAATACAAACCACACGCGCGATGTACTGTGTGCACCGTGTAATCCCGCAGGCAAAACTGTGGGGAAGTGCGTGCGTGTAGTAGGCCCATAAGAATCTAGCAAACGAACACTACGTGTACCATGACGTCCACTGCTCGACCTCTCTCAACTACCGTCATCAAATTATACTATGTATTGGAAAATGTATGGGTCATACATATTCATAGCATGGCTCTTTCATTTCCATGTTATGTGCTTTTCATCTATTAATGTTGCGTGTCTATATAGTACATTGAATAGGTCTAGTATCTATGTATCACGAGTGGTCAGAGGTAATGAATAGTATTACGTATAATGGGTTTATAAAAAAAATAGGTAAAAAAACTTTTTAAGTTAAACGGTTTTATGTTAAACATACATACATTGCAATGTTTAAGATAAATGTACTAAAAACCAAAAAATAATAAAATAGATACAGTCGTGGGAAAAAACCGTGGGGCACGTCAATTGTAATTTCCGCAGCACGACAGTTCCGAATTGACGTGCCCCACGGTTTTTTCCCACGACTGTATCTATTTTATTATTTTTTGGTTTTTAGTACATTTATCTTAAACATTGCAATGTATGTATGTTTAACATAAAACCGTTTAACTTAAAAAGTTTTTTTACCTATTTTTATTTTCTAGTTTTTAGCCGCCATCTTGGATTTTAATTTTATATAGTATATTGTATTCTGCTTGTTGAGCCCTTTCATTTGATACCCATATTGATGGGATTAATAAAACATAAATTATCCGCCATTTTGTAGCGGCGGCCATCTTGAATTTATAATGATAATGAATAAACATAATTGTATTGTCACCAAAATCCAAAGTGTATACAAAATTTCAGATTAATCGGTTGACAGGAAGAGGGTGAAATTTGAATTACTAAATTTGATCCAAGAATAAAACAAACGGGGTGAGCTAAATAAAACCGTTTAAAAAATCTTTTTAACAAAAAATAAAACCGACTTCAAAAAAAAAGTCAAAAATAAATCAGTTTCTGAAGTCGGTGACTTTTGTTTGTTTGATTTCATTTTTTGTCACCGACTTCAGAAACTGATTTATTTTTGACTTTTTTTTTGAAGTCGGTTTTATTTTTTGTTAAAAAGATTTTATTTTTCACTTTTTAGTGGTTCACCTAATGTGGCCAATGTAGTATTTTTTTTGAGTTTTGTTGATTTTTCAAAAACCGCTTGTCCGATTTCGATAAAAAAATTATGGGACCATTTGGGAAGTATACCCTTTCCAACAAAAAAAGAATTTTTCAAATCGGTTAGCAAGTGACGGAGTTATGCCCGAACAAACATAAAAAAAAATAAAAAAAAAACAAACATCCGAATTGAGAACCTCCTTCTTTTTTTAGAAGTCGGTTAAAAATCAGAGACGTCTCTTGTGGAAACCAAGTAGGCACGGAGTTTTTTATCACACAAACTAGATTTTTTTAACGTTTAAAATATTTTTTTGTTTATTTGAAAAATTGACGGTAAACTGAATCGATTGAAAAAAAGCATTACATAGTTTCCTAGGTGATTGGAAAATGCCCCAAAAATCATTGCAATGCGAACGAACTAGTTTTTCATTGTTACACATTTTTCGGTCTAGCCTCTCAGCCAAAAATCAAAAAATACCCTCATTATTTATTTTTTACAGCATTAGGTTCATGTTTCTTTTGAATAAAAATACAGTTTCGGGTAGCTTCATGTACTGACGTCTTCTACCTATTACCTTATCAATGTTAATCCATGCTTAACTATCTGTGTATAGGACTGTTACTTAGTCACGCTTAAACGAATTTTACAGAAATTTACAAGACGGATAGAAATGACTTATCATCATCATCATTTCAGCCGAAAGACGCCCACTGCTGGACATAGGCCTCCCCTAAGTGTCGCCACACCTTTTTTCTGAGGCCAAAATCGCATTTTACGGTAAAAGTCAATGTAGCTCTCGTAAAACATTTTACTAATGAACGTTTCGAATAGTAATCGGGTCATGGAGGTAATTTAAGACCTCTACACCACTTGTCCTCTTCTCCTTTATACGATAGGATCAGGTAATGTACAAGTTAAACAATTACTATAATCATCCCCACCTTCTATAGAAGGTAGAAAGTAAATATAGTGTTCTAAGTAGTATAATTATAGTACCTACCTAGTTGAACCATAAAATAATGTGAGTACGTTTTTTCACCCTTATCTCCGAACTTATGAGGTTGAAAAGAGTGATCGACTGTCAGTGAACTCAGTAGTATCTAGAACCTAGATATACCTCGTATTAGCGTCATAGGTATAGGTATTTCTGGTCTATGAAGGAAAATGTTAGCTGAGTGTGAATTAAATTAGATCAATAGAGGCTAAGTGTGAGTTTGAATCATAATAGTGATTGTTGTGACTTATTCAAGTATTTGGATTATAGGTACAGAGTTACAGACGTTACCATATCAAGCTACTACAATCTGACAAATAATAATATTATGTTTAATCGATTTTCAACTTTATCGTTATAGCATTAGGCTCAATCTTGATTAGGGAAATTTAACCGTTTCGGGTACCTTAATGTGCTGGCATTAGTGTTATTAATATAATCACCACTGCTCTCAAAACGATGAAGAACTTAGAACCAAAAAATAGGTAAAAAAACTTTTAAGTTAAACGGTTTTATGTTAAAATACATTGCAATGTTTAAGATAAATGTACTAAAAACCAAAAAATAATAAAATAGATACAGCTTCGTGGGAAAAAACCGTGGGGCACGTCAATTGTAATTTCCGCAGCACGACAGTTCCGAATTGACGTGCCCCACGGTTTTTTCCCACGAAGCTGTATCTATTTTATTATTTTTTGGTTTTTAGTACATTTATCTTAAACATTGCAATGTATTTTAACATAAAACCGTTTAACTTAAAAAGTTTTTTTACCTATTTTTATTTTCTAGTTTTTAGCCGCCATCTTGGATTTTAATTTTATATAGTATATTGTATTCTGCTTGTTGAGCCCTTTCATTTGATACCCATATTGATGGGATTAATAAAACATAAATGATCCGCCATTTTGTAGCGGCGGCCATCTTGAATTTATAATGATAATGAATAAACATAATTGTATTGTCACCAAAATCCAAAGTGTATACAAAATTTCAGATTAATCGGTTGACAGGAAGAGGGTGAAATTTGAATTACTAAATTTGATCCAAGAAAAAAACAAACGGGGTGAGCTAAATAAAACCGTTTAAAAAATTCTAAGACATGTGACTTCTACCAGTCCGCAATGGGCCCGCGTGGTGGATTATAGCCCATCTTTCTCTTAGAGAGGAGGCCTGAGTCCCTGCAGTGGGACCATTATATATAGGCTGATGATGATAGTGATTATGATCAGACTACAGCAGTCCACTGCTAGTCATAGGCCTCTTCAATCGCACGCCTCTCTACTGGATTCTCGGTAACTCTCATCCAGTTGCTATCAGCCGCCCTGCAAAGATTGTCGCTCCACCGAGCCTGAGACTGTTCCTGTGTCTCCGTGGTTGCAAATGTGATCGCTAAGCGCGGGTCGTGCAAAATTTATGCCTGTATTTGTGTTCAGTTTTTTTTTTTTTTATTATAAATGGGCTTGCTCTTGACTTCAATCTTGCCCTAAGTTTCGATAGATGATGTCGACGATGGAATGAGCTTACCCAGTAGAAGCCTGTTTACTCGCGACTTAAACAGATTAGGGTTATATGAACTCGGAAAAACCGACGCAGGCAGGGAATTCCACTCCTTGGCTGTGCGCATAATAAAGGACCCAACAAAGCGCTTCGTTCGAATGTGTGGAATGTCGACTAGGTATCGGTGATACCCTGCAGTACGTCTAGTCTCCCGATGGAAGAAGGGAGATGGTGGGATCAGTTAATGGTAAAAGACTTACCCCATGTTAAATGGGACTTAAACATAACTGGTGACACATGTTTGCAATATTAGGTATAGGTACACCTACCCCTAACCCTTTAGACATAATAGGCGTGATGGTACACACGGCTACACATCAAGCTATACAAAACCAGTATAATCTGATCGTTCATTGTGCGAAAAGATCTAATAAAGTGAGGCCAAGATTAACTGGAATTGTATAGCTTGATATGTAGCCGTGTGTACGTTACTTATGGGAAGTTCTTTTTCCAGCAAACAAATAAACACATCAACAGTACGCTATATGCAAGTAATTTTCAGATAATCCGGACATAAGTTTGTTCAAAGCATATAATTATGACAATAATCTCTGTACATACATACCCATTACAGAGGGCGCCGTAATTACTTTTGTGCAATTACATGTACATAAACTCCGCCATCTTTGATATTTGAACTAGACATTGTGCATTACATTGCACAGCTGTTTCGGGTGGAGGTGACCGGTGTTAAAAGTCGATAAATGCATGTCAATAATTTATTTATAATAAATTATGTTTATTTTTGCGAATAGGTTTTTACAAACAATTATACGTCATTTCTTTTTTTAAACCAGATACTTATTATTATGTCTGGTGACTTTTAACACCTGTTTTTTCAAAAAACTTACGTCAGGCACCAGTCTCTCACAATGTTGGAATACAGCTGAGTACATTTTGTTGTACAAACTAATTTTAAGTGACTTTTGTGAAGAGAGAGTAAATAATAATATAATAGATGGGGCCGGTTTTTCGTATTTGAGAAGAAACAGCCGAAACAATCTCAGAACTCGTACTCACTTTTAGGGTCCAGACAAAATCATGGTCAACTTACATAATTGTGGACTATGCGGATTATTGTCTGAGATGGTTTTTCAAAGAAAGAACCACACAGATTCGAATGAACCTGCCCAGTCAGTTTCTCACGTAGCAGCTGGTTTTATAGCCTAACAATCTATATCTATATAATATATCTGTCTGTATAAATAAAGAGAGAAGTCCTGACTGACTGACTGACTGACTCATCAACGCCCAGCCCAAACCCTTGGACCAAGAAAGCTGAAATTTTGCACAGAGGTTCCTTTTATAATGAAGACAAGGAATAAGGAAGGATTTTTCGAAATTCAACCCCTAAGGGATTTAAATAGGGGATGAAAGTTTGTATGGAAAATCGTCATTTTCACGCTGGTGAAGCCGCTAGCAAAAGCTAGTATAACATAACATCACGCCTGAAGTGTCCAAAGAGTCTGACAGAGGCGTATAGTTTACCACAATTTGCCAGTTATGGTTCTGCTATGCTATTCTCTAAGGATTACAGCCTTGTTGGCAGTGCTGCCGCAGCGGTGAGACTTCAGTTGGTATTCACTAAGCTGAATGAAGCGACACTAGCGCTCAAGGCTGTGACGGCCGTGAGTTACAACTAACCTACGGAGTAGTACGGAGGGCAAATTGACAGTTCTTGATACATTTTGGTATTCTCTAAGGAAACAGCCTTGTTGGCAGCGCTGCCGTGTCACTAAAGCCCTGTACAGACAGGCCAAACGAACGCGAACGAACGGGTTTCGTTGACCTTCGTTGCTGTTATCTGGACGGCTTAGGGGCTTAGGGTAAGGGGTAGGTAAACCTAAACGTTAAGTAGGTTTAGGTTTACCAAGGTTTTGGTAAACCCTTACCCTTAGGTAAACGCTAGCGAACGATAAATATCCATCGTTGGCGTTCGTTGGCTCGATGTGTACACAGCATTAGTTGAATGAATAGTAATAATAATAAAATATAATATAATAATAATAATAAATAATATGATAATAATAAATAATATAATAACCACCTTTTGAAGACAGAAATTCGGCGTTTATGGAACACTCAAACTACAGTTATCCCAATAATAGTAGGAGCTACAGGCATTATTAGTAAAAGTTTACAAAGATACATTGACCAGCTGAGTACAACAATAGACATAACAATCCTACAAAAACAAGCATCCATACACACAAACACCATACTCAGTAAGGTATTGGGAGACACTGTTTTTGTTAATAGTACACCTCACACACAAGAGAGTACACCTCACACACACCAAATACACAAAGTCATCCATCAACCACACAAAATACAATCCGCACGCGAAGAAGAAGATAGGGGGAAATAGATATCTTTTTTCCTGCGGGATGCGGGACGGGATATCTATTCTAAAACTGACGTAAGGTCGAGTATCGGAAAACCGAAACAGACACTAATAATAATATAATAATAATAAATAATATAATAATAATATTATAATAATAATACCACAGCCACGTGAGTGAATACAGTTATAATCAGCGCTACACGCTCGGTCGATCTCAAGGCTGTCTCGACGACGAGCTCGTCACAGCTTTCAGCCATGAAATTGTCTTTTAGAGAATAGCACTGCTGGCCGTTGTAAAAAGGGGTAAGACTATTATCATGAATCAGGCATAATTCCTATTTGAGAAATTCCTGGTGGAAGAAAACTTTGCCTGTACTGGGAATTGAACCCTCAGGCTTAGTAGTAAGGACCACACTCATGAACCACTAGGCCAGCGATCGGCGAAAAATTTTAAAAACGTGTCGCTAAGATTGAAATTAATGTATGTTAATGCGTCTGTCTGTGGCATCATAACTCCCAAACTGATAAACAAATATTGATTTAGTTTATTTTTGTTTGAAAGGTGACTTTATCGAAAGTGTTTTTATGTATGATTCAAGAAAACCTGTTCAGCTGTTTGAAGATCGTCGGTGAATTAATACATTTTGAATTTTTAAGTTTTGTTTTATCTAGATTTACGATCGCTCGTCTAGGTATTGTTAAGGTGACCTTATGTTTTGGTTTAAAAGAAAATAGTAAAACTTGTTTTCATAGGTTATAGAAAACAAAACAAAACATTCGTGATTAACAACACAATCGGCTGCAATCATTTTTACCTTAGCTCAAAAGGTCAGCATTTAAACACACTTTTTATTTTTTTGGAGTGTGGTAATACTCCTCCCGGTCTGACTAAAAACCACCTATGTTTCTTCTTAGTCCTTTGTGTCGAGGCCGCGGTATCTCTTTGGAACAACTTGCAGAGACACACTTATGTTATTTTCAGTCAGGCTGGATAACCGAAATTCCGGACTCCTCTACATTTCCTAATCTTCTACTATCTTCTTCTTTTCAGAACCATGAAGGGCGGGTGGTTAGCATGGGAGTGTATAGTCTTCGGCATCTTCGTATGCGCCTCGTCATGTGCCCCCCTATGGAGGCGGCGCAAAGACGTCAATGCTGCAGGGGGGAGCGCCAAGCAGGCGTATATCTTCGCGGGGGGCGGCGTCTCAACCCTGGCTATGATACTGTCGGTTGCCAGGGGGACTTTGGGAGTTCGGTCGTTTTTGGGTAAGTGGCTTTAAAAACAAATGTGTCTATTATTGTCATTATTCTGTTTATTTTTTACAAACAATATAAATGGTAAATATACCGATTTTAGTGTAATTAAGAATGTTAGAACTTGTTGCGTTGGAAGGCCTCCTACGAGGTGGTCCGACAACCTGGTAAAGGTTGGGGTGACCCGCTGGATGCGAGACGCACGAGACCGGTCAATGTGGCGACACCTATGTCCAGCTGTGGACGTCTTTTGGCTGAAATTATGATGATGAATAATATTGCTTTCTCATTGGGTAACCTTAAAATAGTTTGTGTTATGTTAGAAAACTGCACTCCTAAACAATATCGAAAATTATTATTCATAAAATGAGTATGACGCATAAACTACACAAAGGTCCTCCTAACCTAAGGTCATACGTGACCTTTTGACAAAAAATTTCAACAAAATAAAAAAGACAATTTCTATAATAAATACGGAACGATGATAACGTTATTAAAGATGTTAATATCGATTGTCTAATTAAAAGCCATTAAGGCAATGAATAAAATATTATGAAGATTCTAAGAATACATTCATTGAAGGCTTTAATGTTATTTAAACTATCGACCACGCGCCACTATCTATTTAATAATTACTTTTTCATTAAGGAAATGAATTATATTATTAAAATAAAATTAGGTAGGTAGTATCTATTTCATTAAGACATGTGATCAATTAGTTATCACTAATAACATTTTACCGGATGCAGCCAAATACCAATATTTTTCTTGGAGCGACTGCCTTTATTCTGACCTCCAGTTGATATTGTTAGTATTTTAAAATCTTAGAATTTTAATGGTTTTAGTAATGAAATAGAAAAAGTCTCTAATCCTTTCACCCGTAGGTACTTCCAGTCACTAAATTCTTAACTAATTAACGAATAGGTTTCAAAATTACTTTTGTCAGTGTTCACTAATTTGTAAATGTCATCTAAAATAGACCCAAAACCAAGTCATTAGGAAAAACCTTATAATTATCTAATGATGCTTTTCATTAATAATAATAACCGTTACAAGTGATAAGTAGGTTACTGACACATTGACTAGCCAGATGTTTCGAATTTAAATGTACATGGAGCGGTAGTGAGTGTCAGACTTCTACTGACTAAAAACTACCCATGTTCCTTGTTAGCCCTTTGTGTCCGAGGCCGCGGTGTCTCTTTCGAGTAACCCGCAGCCCCATCAGGAACAACCCGCTGCCCCGACAGGACATACTACATACCTAACCCTTCAATAGTTGTGGTATGGCAGTGATCATCTAGTATTGCGACCAGAGGAAAGCCAATTCATAGATCTCGAGTTTGAAGTGGAAATTATGTTTTTTCCTACTCCTCCGCTATTCTGGTTAATTTCGTTGCGGGATCCAAGACAGTTAAATCGCTTCTCTGGGACTTCGTCGAGCTTCATTGTCTCGTCGCTTTTCTTGTGGTCGCCACTGTTGATTCTGGCTAACAGGAGTTACAGTGGTTTGGGAATAGTGTGGCGGGCTTGTCCCATTAAATAATGGTCTCGAGTTTGAACAAACGCACCTCTGATTTATTTAGATTTATGTGCGCCTTGTATAATATAATTATAGGAAAATATCGTGAGAAAATACCTGCGAGATATTTGTCGACGGCAAAGTGTTATTGGGTTTTTCAGCCACGGATTCTAGATTTGTGTACGGTTGATTAGGAATAGGCTCGCATCCCATTGTATGAAACTCTGGCGATAAATGTGAATGTACTAATAAGTAAATCTCTGCCTTGCCCTGCGAGCATTACAGGCGTGATGTTATTTGTTTATTATTTATTTATTTAATACTTATTATAGCAACATTACAGACTAATCCAATACGTTGCTATAAAAAAATAAAAAGGAAAAATAAAATTAAAAATAAATAAAATTAAACTGTATAAAAAACTGTAAAAAAAAAAAGTTACCTTTCGTGCAAACTTTTCTTTTTGTTATGTTATAATTTACCTTTCTTTCACAAACATAATGACTCTTTTAAAATAAAAACATTAGAAACTCGAACGACAGTCAACGAACAATACATCAAATAAATAAATAAATAATGTACATTATTAAAATAATGCTGTCGTATTAAAAGCGTATAGGTACTATTACCGTGGACACTGGACTGTGAAACACACATACTTATTTACCTATGTATAATATTATGTTTACATAAAAAAAAACCGGGCAAATGTGAAAAGGGTTCCGTAGGCAATTTTCAGGTTTTTTTTTTCACAGTACTAAGTGGGTTGTGGAGGTCAGATAGGCAGGCGTTCTTTGTAAAATACTGGTGTTCAGGTGCATTCGGTTAGATTAGGAGCCAACCCCAACATAGTTGGGAAAAGGCTAGGTAAATGACGATAAATGTTAAGGATACTCAATTTTTTGGTGGGTGGAAAATCATCAAATAACCCCCCCCCCCCCCCCCCCCGCTCTTGGGCATAGCGAAGGGGAGTGTCAGACTTCTACTGACTAAAAACCGAACCCATGTTCCTTCTTCGCCCTTGTGTCGGAGCCGCGTTATCCTTTCGATAATCCACAGCCCCGACGGGGGTAGTTACCCCCCATCCCCCCCTCTCTAGTCATAATTATTATCCTTCACACAATTCGTTCATGGTTTCTTTGGTCTCCCTCAACTCTTATAGCCAATAACATTCATAATAGACTCCGTTTTCCAATGTCTTATTGAGGGCATAATTAGCAAAATGACTAATTACTTGTCAAGGTTGACACGTGTTACCGATACCAAACAGTTGGTTTTTGCAAGTACATTAGGTTGTTGTTCGCTTTGTCCCTACTAATCTGTATATTCAAATGTTTTTGTATCTGCGTGAATCCCCGAATCTTTTACATTTAAATTGTAATAGCTCATTTAGACTCGCGCCTCGTGCTTCGTATCGCACCTTGCCTCGCAGCTCGTGTGATTTTTGCGAGATATTGTGTGTCTGTTCACACTCTCGCGAGGCGTTCCATCGATCGTTTCTTTGGTCTCTCTCCTCTACTTTTATACCCATCCACATTAATAGGTTTGCTCCCTATTTTGTGGGATTTAATTATAACTGTTGAAATGTGGATGTAGTAGTTTTGGTTCAAATTAAATTAAGTTTTTCTAGAGACAATTCATGAATAATAAATAGTTAAAATATAAGAAACTATGAGTGTACTAAGAAAATATGAGTTTACCGTATTTGTCATTTTCCACAGAACTCTAAAATTGTAATGACAAACTTTATACTATAATGTTAGTGTAATTGTAGAAGAACTACAATAATCATAAATAAATATAGTCATGGTGTCTGTTAATATACGTATGGCTGCTGTAGATCATAGGTTTTGTCGGATATACGTCTGCGGCCGTTTCTATATTATGTTTTGTGGGGTTTCCGGCGAAGAAAATGACGGCAAGAGCGAGAAACGAGTTTGGTTAGTATTTTTGCCCATTTCACCCACTGCTGGATATAAGGCCTCTCTTTTCTTCTGCCAATGTCCACGGTCCTCCTTTTTCTGCAGGCACCTTAGTTTACGTGGTATTACTGCTAGGTGCCCTTCGCAACTTCATTTGAGTTCCGTAACGCGATTTCCGATATCAAAAACCTTTGTACGTCTTCGGATTTCGACGTTATTAACCTCTATCAGTTTTATGACGAGCATGGAACGCTCCATAGCTCTCTGTGCAACTCTCAGTCTATAGTAAGCTCCATGTTTCAACACCGTAAAAAAATATGGACAGAACACAATCAACACAAAAATGTAACAGATTAATATAACAACGTGGCAAATAGTTCTCCTGACCTAAGAACTACTAAAACAAAACTAGGTCTCCGTCAGTTATCAAAATCAGTTCTCATGGTCAGTATGTCAACTGTCTCATCTGCTATCAAAATTATCTTCTTAATCAAATTTACTTATTACTTACGCAAACAAACAGCAAACAAAACCTTTTCTTATTTAGTTTACCGACTGTCAGTCATAATTTTCATTAATGAAGGTAAAATTAAACAAAAAATAATGCCTTAATATGAACAAAAAGTCTTACAAAAGGAAGATGTCATGTTATTTAATATTTAATACATTAATGACATCACTCAACTTGCAAAGAGATAAAAAATGGTATGTGTATATTTTTTTTAGCAAACCTAAAAGACCAAGAAGCAAGAAAATCGTGCGAAATTGAAAGAATGACTGTACTATTGTAATGTAAATAACGGGGTGGTACGGACAGTGGACACTTCTCGATCTCAAATCCTTTATTTCAAACTAGCTGATGCCCGCGACTTCGCCAGTGTGAATGTCGGTCAAATTATATACTAAAACCTTCCTCGAGACCCGCTCTATCCGTTGGTGAAAACATTATGAAAATCGGTGCAGTCATTTTTGAATTTATTGCGAACAGACAGACAGACAGACGTGGCGGAGGACTTTGTTTTATAATAATACATGTAGTGATAAGTTACCGTAGAATAAAACAACTCACAAATACTAAAATGAACTACACAAATGCACAAACAAACATGAAGTCTAAAACAAAACACTCCTTTTTTTGTGAAGTCGTGTAAAAAAGCAGTGACGTACGATTGTGGTTTTTTGGTGTGTTTTATGATCTTTGCTATTGTTTGGAAAAGGTTTTAAGTTTTCATCGTCATAAAAGAGTTAGTTAAAAAGGCGATTTAATTTAATGATTCGCTCATTAAACATTGGGTTAGTATTACCTAAAGAAATAACGATCTAAGTACCTACACGGGTTTTTCATTAAAGTACAACGTTGATACGTTAATGTACAACGTAGATGTGTTAAAAGCAATAACTAGAATAGCACAATTTAAAATGTTATTTTTTCTGGCCAATACCAGCGTCTCAATTGACTATGTTTTCTGATAGAAAACTTTAGAATTTGATCAAAACCTCAATAGTCAGACGACCTTTTAAAACAGGAGTTTGGCAGGACACCTAGAAGGTACGGCGATGAGAGGTGGAGTACATCGAGTTGCGTCTGAACACTGATGGTGGGTAGAAGACATTGTTTCCATCGGGGAAAAAACTTTGATGAGACTATGTGGAGTTTGGCTCTAAATGGCATCACCATTGTTAAAATGTTAAAGTAAGACTGCCTAACTGAATAAGTAAAAGATTTTTTTAGAACACAATTTCCTCCAACATTCATTAATGCTTTCCTAGGTTTTCTTAGCTAGGAATCAAGTGTCTTATTTTCTGCAATGAGAAATCTTACAAAACATCACGTCTATAATCCCCGAAGGGTTAGGCAGAGGTGTATCTAACAGTAGGTACAATCATCATCATCATCAGCCTATAATGTTCCCACTGCAGGGACTCAGGCCTCCTCTCTAGGAGAGGGATGGGCTATAATAATAATCCACCACGCGGGCCCAGTGCGGATTGGCAGATGTCACATGTCTTCGAATTGTTTGGTTCTAAGACATGCATGCCGGTTTCCTCACGATGTTTTCCTTCACCGTTTTGAGAGCAGCGGTGATGAAATAAATTACACAAAGTAATGAGCCTGCCTGGGTTCGAACCCACGACCTACTGTTCGTAAGTCGGGGCCGACACCACTGGGCCACCGCTGCTCTCTGCTGTAGGTAGCTCAATACTGTCAGGTTATTATGTAAATAAATCGTTTTATTTTTCTCCTTTGCGGATCGGTGCATCGTGTGAATTTATTTTAATTTCGAATGAATTCCTGTAAATTAATTGCTTGAATCTAATACATATACGAACTTAATATTATGCATTTTATGACTGACCTCGAAATACCTTTTATGTTACCTACGTTTGATGTTAAAGTATTTTAGGTACTTAGAAAAATAGAAATAAATAAGGTCATGAATACTTAACGACTAGGAACTAAGTAGCATATTTTTCAGAAAATAAAGATGGTAACAGAAACACCGAGTACATAACATCACGCCTTCAAACCCCGAAGGGTTATGCAGAGGTGGTTTTTTTATGGAGGGTGTGAAATCATCAAATGTCTCCTCCCGCTCTGAGCAGAGCGGTAGGGAGTGTCAGACTTCTACTGACTGAAAACCACTTTCCTTGTTAGCCCTTTGTGCCGAGGCCGCGGTATCTCTTTCGAACAACCCGCAGCCCCAACGGGATGCAGAATTGTACCTAAAAGTACATCTATGAAAATACTCTGAGAAATTCTTGATGGAAAATTATGAAAAACAATTCTCCTATCAATAACTTGTCAAACGGTATAAATTAGCAAGTTTCCTCTACATAGGTTTACCTGACAGAAATATGACTTGAGTTCGTTAAACTAAACTGGAAAACTGTTTTTAAATTCCAATTTTTTGAACCTGAAAACAAGTAGTACGGAACGTTAGCTTTACAAATAACAATTGCTAAGAACGGTATATCCAATCACCGGGCTTTGTTGACAGTTTGCTTATTCCGAGTGTCGGAAACAGTTATAGGTATTTATTGTATTTGAAAGTCCTAGATTTCATTTTTCACGCACTATGTGATTTTTGAACTTAATTTTATTTCTATCCCCAAAACGGATCCTTCTTAAATATCCACTTTAGTAGATTATTAGGTAGTAACTGGCGAAGAAACATGAGCAATTCCTCATGAAAATATTAAGGATTCAAACTCAAACAATTTATTTTAATTAGACTATTACGGCCATTACTTTTGAATGGCAAAAAAACGAAGTTACAGTCACAGTTACATGCCATATTTTTATTTATTTTTTTTATTTTTTAAATAATAAAAATGTTTATTTTCTTCCACAAACACAACTTAAAACTAAAAACTTAGAAATGGATAAAAAATAATAATAATAAGAGTTAAATGTGTATTTGTGGGAGACTGGTGCCTAAACTAAGCCGTGACTTGTATTTCAGGACACCAGGGACTCGCCCCCTACAGGCAGAAGATATTTTAAATAGTATATAAAATCTGTATAATTAAATTGATTAAAAATAAAAGAAAACAGTTCATTAAAATAAGAGTAAGATTACATTTTAAATTACAAAAATGGAAGTTACATTTTTATTAAATATATATAATTGATTTGAAATAAAATCTATTTAATTAAAATTTATCAATAAAAATAAAAGAAAACAGTTCATTTAAGTATGTGTAAAATTATATTTTAAATTACAAAAATAGAAGTAAAATTTTTACTAAATACATAAAATTATGAAATAAAATCTATCTAATTACAATTTATTAATAAAAAGAAAACAGTTCATTAAAATATTATATGTATAAAATTTAAAATATGTGTAAAATTACATATTAATTACAAAATGGAAGTTACTGTATCTTTATTAAGTACAAAAAATTAATGAAAATTATAATAACTATTAATTTAAATTTATGTAAAATTACATTTTAGTGTTACAAAAATGAATATACATTTTATTTTTATTTTTTTATATAATAAATAGCTACTGTAGTAACTATATGTTGAGAACAAAGAAAGAACAACATTAATAACTTAAAGAGCGTGTATAATGTGTGTATAAGTATTTAATGTGTGAGTGTGTGTGTGTGTACGTGTGTAAATGTGTGTGTGTGTGCATGTGTAGTGTAGTGTAGAAAGGTTTATAGGGTATGTTATGGTTCATACTTAGCTAGATGAATGGTTGAAGAAATATGGTATAGGAAAAGGATGCATTATTTAATTCTTATTACGTTTTTATAACTAGTAGCTCTTCTGTTTCTGTGTAGGTCAATTTTAGAAGCCAGTTTGTCAAAACCAGTTTACATTTAGATTTATTGAATTTAAAAATACCTAATTCTTTATTTAATTTATTGTAGAGTTCAGGTCCTCGAAAAGTATGAAATTTTTGGGCAAAACCTGTTTTGGATTGAAAGGTGCTACATATTGCATAGTGCCTCCTCGTTGTTAATTTATAAGGGTCAAAAGAGGTTTGGTTTGAATGCTGCCTCAAAATAGTTAAAAGGATGTAAATTTGTCTTACAGTTAGGACCTTGGCTTCCTGATACAGTGTCGCTGTCGGGAAGAGTCGTGGTTTTGAGAGGCCAACTTTCAAAATCAACCTTTGGGCTCTCTCTATTTCCAACATTTTCGTTTTCCCGGCACCTCCCCAAGTTGTAACACAATATGACAATATGGATTGGACAAGTGCTAAATATACCATTTACTGTTTCACCATTTGCCACGTGTCTAAGCTGTTTAAAAATATAGGTTAGTTTCCGTACCCTTTTACATAAGTTGTGAATGTGTTCATCAAAGGACAATCTTCTATCAATAGTTACACCCAAATAGCGAATACTTTGAGTCGACTGTATAGTTGAGCAAGCACATTGATTTAAAAGGAGGAAATGAACACCGATGAACATATAAGGGAGGTTTGTCTTGAAAAAAGGTTTCTACGCCCCTGATTGCAAAAGGGATATATTTTGTTTTATCTGCATTAAGTGTGAGTGTGTTTGCAGCAAGCCAGTGGCAGACTGTGTTTAGTCCTGATTGAGCGAAGGAATATACTTCCTCCCAAGAATTTCCCGTGAAAGTGAGAGTTGTGTCATCTGCGTAAGATATTATTTTGCAGTTTACAAGATTAAGTTGACATAGCTCGTTTATGTAACACAGGAACAAAGTAGGGCCAAGAATACTTCCCTGGGGAACTCCGTACTCGATAGGAAGTTCGTCACTCAAATGGTCACCGATTCTTACACGCTGTGTACGATCCGATAAATAGCTTGTTATTAATTTCAATTCATTTCCCCTTATTAATTATTTGTGAAATTACTGTAGTTGTCCAACCAAAGCTTGGATCTCTATTATACGATAAGAATGTGCATAAACTCCACAGACACTCTTTTCCACGAAACCAAGTCACCTATATGAGACAAATTGTGAAAGAGAGTATGGCACATTACCAGAAATAGCTCCTTTGAGATCATATTTTAAAACTGCCGGCAAAGCGACGTAAGAGGCGCCCCTTGTCATCTCAGGTATTTGCCGGCATGACTTGGAGACATTGATTGCCAACAAATGACTCTAATGACTGTCATTTGACTAGAAATCGATAGGTGTAGGTACTTAGGACGATGTTTACAAAATGTTTCCTGATTATACGAGTATCATAGAATTTCTGTGAGGAGCTAGTGGCTTAATAAGAACTGCCACTCGGGTCGATCTTTAGGTAAAGCTGTGCTTGCCTAGGTCGGTCTGTGGATGGGTGACCGCCCGACATACCGAGTTTCCTCCGTGCCTCGGAAAGCACGTTAAGCTGTTGGTCCCGGCTGCCATATATATAGATCTTTGGCAGTCGTTACAGGTAGTCAGTGACCTGAAATTCTAACATCCAGTCTTACCAAAGGGTATCGTATTACCTAGTATTAACTGGGTTGTGGGGGTCAGATACTCAGTCGCTCCATGTAAAATACTGGTATTCAGCTGCATCCGGTTAGACTGGAAGCCGACCCCAATATAGTTGGGAAAAGGCTAGGCAGATGATGATAGAATTTCTGTATCATCATCATCAGCCTATAACGTTCCCACTGCTTCTCTCTAGGAGAGGAGTGGGCTATAAACCACCACGCGGGCCCAGTGCGGATTGGTAGATGTCACATATCTTCGAATTTTTTGGTTCTTCCTCACGATGTTTTCCTTAACAGTTTTGAGAGCAGTGGTGATGAAATAAATTACACAAAGTAATGCGCCTGACTGGGTTCGAACCCGATGAGTCACTGTACGTACAACAATTGCTCTATGAAACTACATTAACTGCATCGTTGGTCTAGTGGTACTAGTAATCACAGGTCTTGGGTTGTATTCCCGGGTCAGGGTAATTATTATTTGTTTTTCTATTGGAAATTTCTTTGCAATTTATTGTCACGGATTGTGTCCGGTTGATGGTAATATAGGCTCGCCCCCTATTGCGTGGGACTTAAAAAAACAGAACTGATGAAATGCGTGGGTGTACTACTAGGTCTCGTAACGTTATGTATCTTTAAAAGTACCCAAAACTATTATGTTTAAGTAGTTACCTACCTATGTTACGGAAATGTAGGTTTATGCATATAAACAATGGAATAACAAAAAGTAATTAAAACTATCTTTTGAGTACGGTAGCTACAAATACTAGGTAATTAAAAAATGTAGTCACATGTTTTTGTTATACATCCTTGTCACTATATCCGCAATACATATTGATGCGTAGGTAATGTAATGTGAGTGCGAATAACACCGTATCGTACCGAAAACCATTTAAAAGACTCCCTACCGAAGACACTCTTGTGCTTTGCCAGATGTATATCAGCTATACTCTCTGATTTGTACAACCCACTTTAAATCCTGCTTACACATCCCAAATCTCATCTGTCACTGTTATTATATTCATATGTTTCTTCTTAAACATACATAAACTCACGCCCTTTTCCCATGAAGGTAGGCAGAAACCACAGAACGTCACCTGCTACGATCCTTACATACTCCTGTTGCCTCATTCACATTCATACTTCTGGTCATACACGCACGACGGTTACTGTGGAGGTCAGATAGGCACTCGCGCCATGTAAATTAAAAGAACCTGGTTAGACTGGAAGTCAACCCCATTATAGTATTTGGAAATTCTAAAAACTAGCCTTGAAAGTAAAGTTTCGGTGTAGTAGTCACTTGCGTCACTGCGTGGTATATGGTTATCGTGGTATGGATATGTAATGCAGAGGAAGGAGGAAAAAATATTCAGTAGAAATGAAGATAAGTGGAGGAAGACTACCGACGATGAATGGACTACGTGCGTCCGTCTTATGACGACGACAGGCCGTGTCGACGGCGCGTTCATGTTCCCGCGCGCCTCACAAAGATGTCAGATGTCAGCAACATTGAAGGGGGCCCCTTCAATGTTGCTGGGCCGACGCCCGACGGTGCTGCGGGTTGTTCGAAAGTGATACCGCGGCCCCGGACGCAAAGGGCTAAGAAGGAACATGGGTGGTTTTTAGTCAGTAGAAGTCTTACACTCCCTTCCGCTCCACCCAGAGCGGGAGAAGTCATTTGACGACTTATTTCCAACCCTCTGTGGTGACAGCGACATCTATTTCAACACCTGCGAACTAACGAAAATTCCTACATCGCGCTATCAACATTATCCGCGACATTAGCCTATATAGGAGATCCCGACTGACAAATGTCGGGCAGTTAGCCCACCAGACACAACACCCGTCTGGTCGGACGATCCTCCCTTTTCTATGGGGGATGAGGAACTTTACACCCTGTTAAAAAAAGCGCTGCAGTCGCGATTGGGACAACTCATGGACCACTAAACCTTCGAGGCAGTTTTAGTATTTTATTAAACTGATTTTACTTTATAATACCTAGGTACTACTTCAGGTTGAGTAACGATCAGCGATAACCCATTCACGATACTACTTATAATAATAATTGTTTACATAAACTAATATGACTCAGGTTTTTATATGCAAATCGTGCGTGCGATATCTTTTTAACTAGTTAGGTATATTATTAGTCATTTTATATCCTGAAGTAGACGCAAGTTAAAATATTCCGCTGTAACTGTCTGTAAAAGTCACGATTAGTGATTACGTTAATTTATTACAGGAGTTAATTACAAAAGTGTCCATGGAGTTTAATAGATCAGTGGTGGCGCCGACTCACGAACAGTTGGTCGTGGGTTCGAACTCAGCAGGCGCATTACTTAGTGTAATTTATTTCTTCACCACTGCTCTCAAAACGGGGAAGGAAAACATCGTGAGCAAATTAGCATATTATCTTAGAACCAAAAATTCGAAGATATGTGGCATCTACCAATTCGCACTGGGCCCGCGTGGATCCCTGACCTAGAGAGGAGGCCAGAGTCCCTGCCATGCAGTGCTAACTATATAGGCTGGTGATTGATGATGGCGATTACAGGAATTAATTACAAAAGAGTCCATGGAGTTTCTTGCCCATTCTTTTCCACTATCATAGAGATGTACGCTTTGGAATGGGCAACTACTTATAATAATACGTTTTGTGACTGTAGCTTCTCTTTCTTTGTTATTTTTTACATTCAAATTTCAAAAGTGCCTGTAATGGCCTAATTAAAAATGCTTTGAGTTTTAGTTCACAAGGTTCTAATTGTGATCTTTTCAACTCGTTTTGACCTTAAAAGATTAACTAAAGTTATACGCAAATGAAGTTAGCATACGCAGTTGTGTGTATTGTGGACGAAATAACACCAAATAGTTTAACATTATCGCAATGACGTCTTGTTATTCATTGGAAAACATGACATAACAGCACGCTTGTAATCCCCGAAGGGTTAGGCAGATATATAGGATGTTATATATTATTTTCACTCCTCTTGCTCAAAAAGAACGTCATAATAGCATACCAGAGCGGGCGTAAAATTGCATAATTATTGCCCTAGGGCTAAAAGTAAATCTCGTACGACAACTTGTTCAGCCAGCTGGTGCGTGATTTAGTTTCAAGTAAAAAAATGTTTTATTTTTAAAATGGAACTAAACGCGCTGAATGCCGAACTCTTTGGTAGAATGTGTGCGTTGCATTGCAGCTACAGAGGAAATACAGAAAAGGCATTGGCGCGAAATTTTTGGAATTGTATTATTAAATTGAATTAAATAAACTCATAATGAACATGGTTATTTTATTTTCTCGCAATCGTAGTGAAAAGTACAGTGTAACACACGGCGCTAAAATCCCATTATAACTCGGTTCCTATTTACTACCTCGCTAAAGCTCGGTAGTAAAACTACCTCGTATATAATGGGTCATTTTAGGCCCTTGTATTACAATGTACTATTATATGTTATATGTTACCTAGAGTACCTACACACACATTTCGTCGGTTCTGTTTAATAGGGGCGACTCTAATGCCATGAACCGGGCAAGAAATTCAGACTCCGTGACTGCTACTGATAAATTCCTGATGGGAAAACCGAATAACACTTTGCCGGACCCGGGAATCGAACCTAGGACCTCATGCGTTGCAGTCGCTATGTGTCATAACTACTGATTGTGCTTGTTGTGTGCCAATAATTGAAACTCGCTAGGGCCTCAAAACTTCCAATTAAATTTTCTTCATTAAACATTTTGATTTATGAAACAAATAAGAAGACTTTCTAAAGAAACACTAATTAACAACTTCGAAAATTACAACCTAGAACTATCAAATTATTTTAAAGAACTCAAAGTTGATGAGAAAGATGCAGAAGAGCAATATAATGCAATAGTTACCGGAATAAACAATACTTGCAAAACCATAAAAAACAAACATAGTAATAGAAACAAACTAACACGTAATAGCATTGAATTGATAGAGAAACGGGCAGATAAAGAAATAGGAACACCAGAATTTAGAATATTAGATAGAGAAGTAAAAAGGAGTATTAGGAAAGATTTAAGAAATTTGAATACACATTTGGTCAAAACTGCTTTGGAAAGACACACATCCTTAAGAGTACTAAAACAAGGCGTCACAAAAGGACGTTCTTGGATTAACAGCTTGACAGACAACGACGGCATCAAACATTACAGTAGAATAAAAATAATGGAAATAGCGACTAAATTCTATACATCACTATATTCAGACCATTCATCACCCGATATCAACACCGAATACATCCCTTCAGATTCCATTCCCCCAATAAACGGTTATGAAATGCACAAAGCACTTACTACTATGCGCTACGATAGAAGTCCTGGGGAAGATGGAATTACCACGGAAGCGCTCAAGATCGGCAGTACCACTTTGCTACCTCACCTTGCTAACCTGTTTAACACCATACTACTATCAGGAAAAATCCCAAAAGCAATGTGTAAATCAAATATAGTTCTTTTACATAAAAAAGGCGACAAGAGCGATATTGGCAACTACCGACCAATCAGTCTAACATCTCACATCTACAAGACCTTTATTAAAGTAATACACAATCGCATAGATGGAAATCTGGATAAACATCAGCCACCAGAACAAGCCGGATTTCGTCCCAGTTTTTCAACTACCGACCACCTACAGACCTTAAACCAAGTTTTAGAAAAATATTCCGAATTCAATAAACCACTATACTTAGCTTTTGTGGATTATGCGAAGGCCTTCGATAGCATCAAGCACTCCGAAATATTCAAAGCTTTAACAAATCAGGAACTGGAACAACAATACATAGACCTTTTAAAAACCATCTACCAAAACAGTACAGCAAACATTAAATAAAGTAAAGCGCAGTATTAGAAAAGATATAAGAGATTATAATAAAACACAGATCCAAAATGCATTGGAAAAGAACCGATCACTGAAAATTGCTAAGCAAGGAATCACCAACCATAAATCGTGGATCACATGCCTAACGGACAGCAATGGCGTTAAACAATTTAACAGAGAAAAGGTTCTTGAGATTTGCACAACATTCTATAAAAATCTTTATTCCGATACATCAAAAACACAACCCTTATCCAGCTATTCTTGCTCCGAAAATATTCCACCCATATCAGAAGTAGAGGTCCGAGATGCATTAAGCACTTTAAAATATAACCGCTCTTGCGGCGAAGATGGTGTAAGTACCGAAGCCCTAAGAATGGGTGAACCATCGCTCCTCTTTTACCTCACAAAACTTTTCAACGACATTCTTCGTACCGGTAATCTTCCATCCAATTTCTGCCATTCTAATATAATACTCCTCCATAAGAAAGGCGATAAATCCGACATCAATAATTATAGGCCAATAAGTCTCATTTCTCATGTCTACAAAACTTTTATTAAAATCATTGAAAAACGCATAGCTGGCCAGTTAGATCACAAACAACCTCCAGAACAAGCAGGCTTCCGTCGAGGACTTTCCACCACCGACCACTTACACACTGTTAATCAAATAGTCGAGAAATACCAGGAATATAAAACTCCTTTATATCTTGCATTTGTCGACTACTCTAAAGCCTTTGACAGCATCACACATTCTGCAATATTTAATGCCCTTACAAAACAACACATAGAACCTACCTACATAGATATTTTACGCAATATATACACCCAAAGTACAGCTGCAATTAAGTTAGAGGGATTAGGTCCAAAGTTTGATATTCTCAAGGGAGTCAAACAGGGCGACCCGTTGTCCCCAAAATTGTTCACCAGTACCCTAGAAGAAGTCTTTCAGACGTTGGCAGTCAAATGGGAAGTGAAGGGCATTGTCATTGGCAAGGCAAGGTTGAATAATCTGCGTTTTGCCGATGACATTGTCCTTTTCTCCCCCACAGCCACAGAACTAGAGCAAATGCTACAAGAACTTAGCGATGCAAGCCTTGAGGTTGGACTGAAGATGAACATGTCTAAGACCAAAGTCATGACCAACAGCTCCCAGAGGAGCATACTCGTAGGCGGGGAGAATATACAATATGTCCAAGAATACATCTACTTGGGCCAAGTAGTCTCTTTCCAGGCGCGGCAAGATAAGGAAATCGCAAGACGAACCGAAAATGCCTGGAAGAGTTACTGGTCCATGAAGGAGTATTTTAAGGGCACCCTGCCCATGTCTCTGAAGCGAAAGCTTATGGACATGTGTATTCTCCCCATCTTAACCTACGGTGCACAAACTTGGTCTTTGACTAACATCCAAAAGTCCAAACTCAGGGTTTGCCAACATGCTATGGAGCGCAGTATCTTAGGTGTAAAATTAACCGATCGGGTTCGAAACACTACACTGCGCTCTAAAACGCAAATTGTTGACGTGGCTCAAAAGGCTGCCATACTTAAGTGGGACTGGGCAGGACATGTCTGTCGCATGCCGAACGAGCTGTGGGCCCGTAAAGCTCAGGATTGGTGCCCTGAAACAGTTACACGAGGTCGTGGCAGACCACGCAGGAGATGGCGGGACGAACTGGATGTCTTCCTTGAGAATTGGAGAGACGTTGCACAGAATCGCGACCGTTGGAAGGAATGGAGGGAGGCCTTTGCTCAGCAGTGGGACAACATAGGCTAGCTATAATAATAATATAATAATAATAATAAAACATTAAATTAAATACCGCAGGACCTTCATTCAATGTACAGAAAGGTGTCAAACAGGGTGACCCGCTCTCTCCGAAGTTGTTCACAAGCACTCTTGAGGAGATATTTAAGACGCTGGCAGCCTCATGGACAACCAAAGGCATTGAAATCGGCAGAAAGAGGCTGACAAACCTCCGATTTGCTGACGACATTGTCCTTTTTGCCCCCACAGCCCCGGAACTGCAGACCATGCTCCAAGAACTGAGCACGGCTAGCTTTAGGGTGGGACTTAGTATGAATCGGTCTAAAACCCAGCTTATGACCAACAGCACTAAGCGTAGGGTCGAGGTAGATGGGCAAGAAATACACTATGTCGATGAGTATATCTACTTGGGCCAGTTAGTATCTTTCGAAAACAGGCAAGAAAGGGAAATCGATCGCCGAGTCGAAAACGCCTGGAAAAGCTACTGGTCCATGAAGACGCTAATGAAGGGTGATCTTCCGGTTTCCCTGAAGCGCAAACTCATCGACATGTGCATTCTGCCCGTCCTAACCTACGGTGCTCAGACATGGTCTCTCACCGAGACTCAGAAGTTCCGCCTTGGAGTATGCCAAAGGGCAATGGAGCGCAGTATTTTGGGTGTCAAAAGGCAAGACAAGATACGAAACACCACGCTGCGCTCCAAAACTGGTATAGTGGATGTGGGCAAGAAGGCTGCTAAGTTAAAGTGGGATTGGGTGGGTCACGTCAGCCGCATGCAAGATGGCCGCTGGGCAAAAGCCTCAACACGATGGATGCCGGAAGACGGACGGCGCCGCCGAGGCCGGCCTAGAAAGAGGTGGCGTGACGATTTAGACGCGTACCATAAGGGCTGGTTCGAAGCGGCACAAGATAAGAGCACTTGGAAGGAGTTGGGGGAGGCCTTTGCTCAGCAGTGGGACAGTACAGGCTAAATAAAAAAAAAAAAAAAAAAAAAAAACATTTTGAGGCTTTTGTACGAGATTGGCCGGAGAAAGCCGCACGGAGAGAAGAGTGGAAGACTATGGGGGAGGCCTTTGCCCAGCAGTGGGACAATATAGGCTAACAAAAAAAAAAAAAAACATTTATTATGAGAACACAAAATAAACTGAAAAAACCCTGTGACCGGTTTATAATGGGTAGGTACCTACTAAAAAACTACGAGGAAAACTTTGAATTCTAATCGATAATTTATAATTAAAAAAAAAACAGAGCACAACGAAAATCGATGCACAAAAATCCTTGGTGTAACAATGAAAAACCCGATAGGTACTAAAACTTGATACACAAAAACTAGTATTTAAATAATATGATTCGTTCCGGGATTACCCTCGAACGCATATAGGGGTCATTAAAATTTTAACTGCAGTCTGTTTTAAACACTGTTTAAATCTATCACGGTTTATAATTTACTTAATTATGTTGCAACTATCGTAACAGTTCACAGGTCTCAAACTAATTCGATAGTGTGTGTGTAACTAATATGACTAAAACATGTCAAACTAGTTTTTGCCAGCGGCATTTTCACGCGGGCGAACCCGCGTGAAAATGTCGATTTTCCATACAAACTTTCATCCCCTATTTAAATCCCTTAAGGGTTGAATTTCGAAAAATCCTTCCTTATTCCTTGTCTACATTATAAAGGGAATATCTGTGCAAAATTTCAGCTTTCTAGGTCCAAGGGCTGGGCGTTGATGAGTCAGTCAGTCAGTCAGTCAGTCAGTCAGTCAGTCAGGACTTCTCTTTTTATTTATATAGATATAGATATAGATAGAAGATTAATATCATCATCATTCACAGCCCGACTTCACCCACTACTGGATATTAATAATAATAATAATCAATTTATTTTAAGGCATCTATGGCCCATACACCTTACAGACTAACATAAATATAATAAAATACAATTTATGTTAATTAATAGAGCCGTAAAAGTATGTTAGTAGCACTTCACTTAAGCCTCTCTTAGTCTCTTTGCTTGCTCCAAGCTCCACGCTCTTGTACCAGCCTCAATTTATTGTACAGTTATCACAAAACATCATCATCGACTTTCAGTCTATCTGGATGCAGCTGAATAGAAGTATTTTATATAGAGCGACTGCCTATATAACCTCCACAGCTCAGCCTTGGTAAGACTAGTTGTCGGGCTTATTCCTTAAATAGAAAACTGAGTTTAACAGAACTATTGCAAAGTCAATCGACAAAAAAATTAAAAGTCTATTCTTTCATGAACCTTTATCTAAACTACATTTTTCATATTCCGACGCTGTTGCAAACGCTTTATCGCGGAATGACTGGAGAATGCGGGTGGATGGTAAATAAATAATTAGGTGCAGACAAAGCTGTCTAACCTCTGTCTTTAGCCGGATGAATAACCAAAATTATAATACGACCGTCTCGCGGCAGTATGACTTTATGGGCGGCATGGGCACTGGGCCGTAGGCCGACGAATGAGGCCGGCGGAGGCCCGGCACTTTGGGGACAGAAGATATCCTTCTTATTGTATTTGCCATCAATATATAAAGTAGCATTACGTTTATTTTTGAATGTATGCCAAAATTACTAATTACATGAATATTTTGCTTCTTGGGAAATACACCTTTCTTTGAATAATAATAATATTCCACAACTATCACACAACGCCATCTAGTCCCAAGCTAAGCAGAGCTTGTGTTATGGGTACTAGACAACTGATAAACATACTTATATATTTCTAAATACATACATATTATAGATAAATTACACCCAGACACAGAACAAATGATCGTGCTCATCACACAAACATTTGTCCTGGGTGGGAATCGAACCCACGACCTCCGGCATAGCAGTTAGGGTCACTAACCACTAGACCAACAGGCCAGTCGAATGGCCAGTGAATGGGTTGTTGAGTCAGATTTCAAAATAAATTAAATTGTCTGAACAGTTTTCCAAATGAAGTAATCCAAAGAAAACATTGACTGTACATTTTCAAAATATTTGTTCATAATATTGTTTTGGAAAGTATAAAATTGACTAAAAATACAACTTATTTTGATTGTTGATCTGAACTGAACGATTGATTATAAACTTTCCAAATTTTCCAAGGGCAGATGACAGAAACTACTTTTCAGTGACAATCTAGAATACTGGGAAACGTAATTTTAACAATAATTGTGTAATGAATGCAGCGAAAAAGGAAAATAAAGAAAGATAAATTAGATAAAAGAACAAATTAGAATTGCATGATGTAAAACTAAGCAGAAATACTGTTTTAAAATAGATTAAACTCTTCGAATACCCGAGCATCAATTTAACATTCAATAAATCACCAAATAAACCGATACATATTACAATACCGTCGGAAAAATGTCTTGAGACAACATAATAAGGACTATTTGCATTTTAAGACCAAACAAATAGTAATAAACTGCTGCAACTTTCATTTAAAACAAGCTTGTTAAAAATTTAAAGGGTTTTAGTTTGCAAAGAATCATTTAAGTCTCTTTCTAGAATAAAAGCCTAGCTAGCTAGCTTAACCTACTCCTCAAAGCATTAGTAATTTGCTAGTAAAATTTCCGTCAAAATCAGTCCAGTCGTTTTGGAGATTAGCCGGACAAACAGACAGACATTAAAAACTGTTAGTTTGAAATTACAAACAGACATTTCTATTTAATTTATAAAATAAATATTCTTCCTTCCATTCCAGGCTTTCCATCGGAGCTGGTGTACTATGGGTCTGCAATGTGGGAGACGCTGTACGGCATCATCATTGCCTTCCCACTGGTCTGCTGGATCTTCGTGCCGGTCTACTACAGGCTGCATACTAACTCCGTGTATGAGTATTTACAGGTTAGTCTGATGTTCATCATCATCATCATCAGCCTATAATGTTCCCACTGCAGGGACTCAGGCCTCCTCTCTTGGAGAGGCATGGGCTATTTATAATCTACCACGCGGGCCCAGTGCGGATTGGTATATGTCACATGTCTTCGAATTTTTTGGTTCTAAGACATGCCGGTTTCCTCACGATGTTTTCCTTCACCGTTTTGAGAGCAGTGGTGATGAAATAAATTACACAAAGTAATGCGCCTGACGGGGTTCGAACCCACGACCTACTGTTTGTAAGTCGGGGCCGCCACCACTGGGCCACCACTGCTCTCACAGTCTGATGTTGTATCATCTCATTGTTGGATAATATAAAAATGTGTAGGTAGGTTTCTGAGGCGGATGTGTTGGGTGACGAGAATGAAAAAAGGAAGGAACAAGTATACATATTAAAGTTGGCCCAGTAACAGAAAAGTTGAAAGGGAATCGACTGTCTTGGTATCGACAAGGGATGTGGAGGGACGCATCACATCTTGCAAGTTGCAAGCGTGACTACTAAACATGAGGTCCTAGGTTCGATTTTAGGGCCGGACATATTTGGTTTTACCAAAGCACGCACGTACTCAGTAGCAGCCACGAAATCTATATCTGTTCCCGATTGATGGCAATAGGCTCACCACTACACATGTGACCTAATCATAACTGGCGAAATGGTGCACTATAAGGTTCACCTCCTACCTTACCGGCATCGTGTTACGTAAGCAGAAATGTTCCTAACATCATTTACTTTAACTTCCAGATGCGCTTCGGCTCCCGGTGGGTACGTCGCATGGCAGCCGCGACCTTCCTCGTACGTCAAGTGCTAAACTTGTCAGTAACAGTTTACACGCCGACAGTGGCTCTTCACGCTGTGCTGAACCTGCCTCATTGGGCGTCAGCAGCGGCCTTGACTATCGTGGGGATCGTGTTCAATCTACTTGGAGGATTGGCTGCTGCTATCAGGTAAATTTTGATGGATATAGGTATATAATTACAGTACATGAAAAATATGGTTTGAATAGCATTAACACACAAGGTGTATACGGACGGACGAAGTCATCAACCAAGTATTCTGTCGAACAAACCAAGCAACTCTACACAAAAAAAATTGCTGACAAAGTGGGAAACTACTGATTTTTGGGGTGAAATTTCACGTTTTAGAGAAGATTTATTTTAGCTTTGTAACTCGTCTTGGTGTTGCCCCACAAACGATGGGACACTTTGATATCGTGCCCTGTCCCGTTACTTGCAAATCACAGGAGCTGATACACGTTACTGAAAGTGCCAAACTCGTC
This sequence comes from Diarsia mendica, assembly GCA_949316265.1. Lineage (NCBI taxonomy): Eukaryota > Metazoa > Arthropoda > Insecta > Lepidoptera > Noctuidae > Diarsia > Diarsia mendica. The sequence continues at coordinate 17,260,747 of OX438909.1, read as the reverse complement.
GCCAAATTTCGGGCAGACTCAATTAAAATTATCATCAACACGCTAAATAGAAGAAGAAGAAGTCGTCAACAAAACTAAGAACGAATATTTTATCTTTTTCAGAGCCGACGTAATTCAAACTCTAACAATGATATTAGTCAGCGGCGCCTTCATCATTCAAGCAACCATCGTGGCTGGAGGACCACATAAAGTAGTCAATGACAATATTGACGGCGGAAGGCTGAAATTCTTCCAGTAAGTATAGGTACTTTGTCATTGGAGGCGTAAATATTTGAAAGACATAACAGACAAAGACACTTTGGTAGTAACTAAAATAAAGCACTGATAGTTTTTTGGTGTGACCGTTGAACTACCAAGTCTCAAGTTTTGATTTCATAGAAACCCAAGACACGTATAAATTATCACTTACTCGGTGAAGAAAAACATCGTGACTAAACCAGTAAGCCTGAGAGATATTTCTCGACGGCATGTACACTACAGTCAAGTCAGAGGCATATGGGCGGCATTAAAAATTCTGACCCCAGGTTAAGTAAAGAAAGAAGTAACTAAAATGAATACAGAGTAAATTCAATGAATTCCTTGAGGCTTCCACAAAGTAACATTACCATACAAAAAAATCTAACAGAACATTTTCTACTTCTAGAATAACCGGAGACCCAACCGTACGCGTCGACACTTTATCCGCAATCATCGGCCAACTCTTCATGTCCGTCTCCATCTACGGTTGCCAGCAGACCTTCGTCCAACGCTACTGCTCCATGTCCAGTGAAGCCAGGGTCAGGAGGACCTTGCTAGCCAACGTTCCAGCAGTGGCTGTTCTCTTCAGCCTGTCCTGGGTTGTTGGAATGTGCCTCTATGCCATGTACAAGTACTGCGATCCTCTGGCTTCTGGCAAGATTGTTGCTCCGGATGAGGTTTTGCCGTTCTACGTACAAGATCAGTTCAGTTTTCTGCCTGGCATGCTTGGATTGTTTTTGGGGAGTCTGTTCAATGGGGCTTTGAGGTTTGTAGTTTTTATATCCTGTTTTTGTAAATTTCTTTCAGATACTCATTAATGTTAGAAGACGTCCAATACTCCAACCTATAATGTATTCACAGCGGCCTGTGTGGGTTCATCAACTACCACATATAATCCACCAATCATAATGTCTGTTATGTACAGTGCATTACAATTTTCCGTAAATCATATTTGTGAGAAAATACGACATTCGAGTCTTAATTTTATTGTGGAGAAGGCAACTCAAAATTAATAATAATCGTTTTCGTTTTGTTTGTTACTACAGAACATGTTGTCTCGTTCATGATTGAACTTTAGTACTACATATCTAACACATTCATTGTCATCATTCTCCTAAACACATCCCAATATATTTGGGATCAGCGCAAAACATCTTCGTCTTCCATACTTGTCATTTCTAACACATATATTTTTTATTACAGTTTCCTGGTATCAAACGTGAATTCTCTGTCGACGGTGACTTGGGAAGACTTCGTGTCTTTTGCTCCTGCCTTCAAGGGTATTAGTGATAAGCAACAGTTGACTGTTATTAAAATTATTGGAGTTATTTATGGTAAGTTGTGTTTTTTATTTAACTTTAATTTTCTCTTCACCATCATCATCTATTAGCCCTTGTATTAATTTCTTTGGACTCAACATATAACGTGTATAATCATCGAAAGCTCTGTCTTCGCTTTGTTTATTTTATTTGCGGCATCACTTTTAACTCTGAACTCAAATAAGTACCATTACAATTAAGGTCGTCTCAAGATTTAGTAATAATCTTGTCTCATTTCCGTCTCTTGTGTGACGCATGACGCAATGCCAAGCGAAATTAAAGGAAATCAATTATTTCAATGGCTATAACAATGACACTGGATGATTCATGACTTTAAGTCGAGAAATGGACTTAATGCCTTTTGGATATTCCAAATCGTGTTTGGTGATCTTTTGACAGTCATCAGTAGACAGTCTAAATCGTGGAACATCCTTCTCCATAGAGATCTAAAACTAGGAAAATAAAAAGTATCTGATAACTGCAAATCGCATCTAAACTCAATATCTTATTTTTCTTTTCAGCTCTCATCATAATGTGCCTATCACTCTGTGTTGGCATTGTGGGCGGAGTCGTCGAAGGCTCCTTATTGGTCACCTCAGCAACATCAGGTGCCTTGCTAGGAGTCTTCATCTTAGCAGCCCTCTGTCCCATCGCCAATGGAAAAGGAGCTTTATGGGGCATGATTGCGTCTCACGTGGTCACTACTTGGATGGCGGCTGGCAGGCTTCTGTATGTGAACAAGGGAGTCGCTATGTTGCCTATGTCTACTGAGGTTAGTTTCCAGTAAATTCATATTATAACATATCAGCACGCCTGTAATACCCACATTTCGCCAGTTATATTTAATTCCCTTCTAATATTAGGCAAGCCCATTGCCATAAACCGGACACAATTGCAGATTTCGCGTTTGCTACTGAAAAAATTGCTGTTAGAAAATCCCACAAACAGCGCCCCTAATTCAAACCCAGGACGTAACATATTATGCTCAACAGTCGCTCTTGGGACAACTACACCAATTTGTCCTGACTCACGGTTCTGAATGATCCTTTATTCATGCTATAATCAAATACCAATAATATAATTAAAATTATCTTTTCCAGCAATGCGAAAACGTGACCCTCTCGACGTTGACACACAAAGCTCTGCCAGTCGAAGTGAATGCGACGCTGGCACACCTAGCACCATTGTTGCAGTCGATCACACTCACCCATGTTCCTCCGACCATGTCTCCTGTGTGAGTATTGTTAACTGTTATATTTTATATGTTAGTAAGAAGTTGCCTGACGATGGCTACTGGAAGATACTACTGCTGGTAAGATTGGCTGGTAGAAGTTATACATAAGAGTTGCCGAGAATCGAGTTGAACTCCATGTAATTGGAGAGGCCCATGTCCAGCGATCGACTGCTGTAGGTTGTTGTAGAATTTTTCAGTACGTCAAAGTTTCTTACCTCATAGATTATGGCCGAAAGCCAAAGCCTTAATATGACTCTCTTGTAGACTGTGTGTCATTTTAATAATTTTTTTTCTTTATCATTTTTAATTTATTCAATAAGACATAGGGGCTCCTATGTCTTAATGAATAAATTGAAAATATCCCATTATTATATACCATGTTCCCATTATTATCCCATTTCCATTAAAATTCGACGGAACAATAAAAATCTATGTCTACTAAAACAACACATTTCTTTTACAGAATGACGGAACTTCACAAATTCTACTCAATATCCTACATGTGGTATGCAGTCATCGGAACAGTAATCTGCGTCACGCTGGGTAACATCATCGGCCTCATAACGGGCAGCAAGAGTGATGCTTTCGACGAACGCCTATTGCATCCATTCGTTGCGAAACTTGCCAGAAAACTACCAGGACCAAAAAGGTTTTACACCACAGAGAAACCGGTTGCTCCGGAAGAAAAAGAAGCTGAAAAGGATTCTTCAGAAAAAACCGAAGAAACGGTAACTGATGTAACGCCTGAGACTTTAGATCCGAAACCAACAGTTTTTGTGACTACGGGAAGTCGGTTATTTGATGTCTATGACGTCAGACGATCGCCAACACCGTCTATTGGACGGAGTAGAACACGGTTGTGATTGTTTAGTTAAGATTTAAGAGCCTTATTGTTAGTGCACTTAAGTGCCATTTTAGCATAAACATGGATTGTGTGGCTGTTTAGTGCAGGTAATATTCTAAGAGATGTCTGCCTATGGATAAATGATGAAAAGTCGTAAATGGGATACAATTTTTATTACTCGAATAGAATGGAGGCTCATCAAATCATCATTATAGTTAATCTAAATGTATATTATGCCTTCTAAATGTGTAGGCAAATGTAGGATGGGTATGGGAGTGTCGAATAAGAATGCCTAAAAAAAGAATGTGGCCTTAAATGTATGTGATAAATGAAACGAAAAAACTGTTAGAGTAAATTGATTTATTTAGAAAAAAATATCATTTGACCTTACATTTGTTTTCGGTCTAAAACGTTTTGCAATAATTATTGTTATTAAATTGTAGTAGTAGCTGTAAAAATAATTCTCAAAGAAAGATTTGGAAAGCAATGAAAATAACTATGGTAAGAAGAGAATACAGTGTGTAGGCGTTAGGCATTTAATAGTATTAGTACCTAGAAGATTTAAAAGGAAATAATATTCAGAAGGTTTCACCAATTTTCGTTTTGTACTAAAAGTAATGGGATTTTTTTAAAATTTACTACTCGTTTCTGAGGGCGAATTGCACGCGGTTGCAACACGGTTTATGAAAGGGGCTGAAGATTTTTTCATAAAGGCTGGCCAGCCTAACTTCCATGGTTTTATTTTATTTTTAAAAATATCGGTTAAAACAATGGTATAAGAGTAGCTGTAATTTTTAAATAAAATGAAATGGCGGAAATTAGGCCAGCCGTTTTATTCAATCTTTTTTGCGTTTGAATTATTCTTTGGAGACTGAATTGTTAAAATTGTTTGAATGAGAACTCATTGTGAAAATTGAAGTTGTGATGAATGATTTTGAACTAGGATAAATAGGTACTTATGAAGGTCTAAGATAAAATATTTTTACATTGGCTCTCCAATTGCACCGCAAATCATTAAATACGTTTAGCACTTAACGAGTTTACAATATAATAGGTCTTTACCTATGTAATTGGAGATTCTATAACCGACATTTTCAGATTTAGTTATCTGTGGATTGGCGCGTTATTCGAAATTCAAGTAAATTTAATTCGAAAGACATGAGAGTGTTAATTTAATTTCAAATTCAGTCATTTGTTTTTTGATAGTTTTTGGTTTTTGTGACATTGTGGTAGTTTTTGGCGCCATGGATAAACTGCAAATTCGTACAATTTTCGAATATGAGTTCATACGTGGAAATACCGCTGCGCAAACAACACGAAACATTAACGACGTGTACGGGCTTAACACTGCTTGCATAAACACGGTCCATTACTGGTTCAATCGTTTTCAATCTGGAAATTTTGAGTCGAAGAACGAGCCTCGCGGTTGCCCGGTAAACATTGTCGACAACGACGAATTGAAGGCGATAGTGGAAGCGGATCCAACTCAATCAAAGGCTGAACTTACTGCAGGCCTTGGAGTTAGTGTCAAAACTACATTGAGGCACTTGCGTCAAACAGGAAAGATAAAAAATCTAGATAAGTGCGTGCCACGCGAACTAAGCGACCAACAGAGAGATTTACGCGTCGAAGCATGCATAGCACTACTGAATCGGCATAGAAACGATGAAATTCTTAATCAAATTGTTACCTGCGATGAAAAGTGGATCCTGTACGACAACCGTAAGCGTTCGTCTCAGTGGGTGGACCCGACCTAATCAGTGCGCTACAAAAAAGATTACTCATAGGAAGATGATGGTGACTGTCTGGTGGACCAGTGCCGGACTTGTACACCACAGCTTCTCCGAATGGCACAACAGTGACGGCAGGTGTCTATTGCCAAGAATTGCAAACAATGATGGAGAAGCTCGCAATTCAACAACCAAGACTAGTCAATCGTTCTTCCCCATTGCTTCTCCACGACAACGCGCGAGCTCACACTTCACGAAAGACCATCGCAAAGCTACTAGAGTTACAGCTGGAAGCTCTCCGTCACCCACCGTATTCACTGGACCTTGCCCCAACAGATTTCTATTTTGTTCAAAATTTAGACATTTTTTTAAGTAGTAAAAATTTCGACACCCAAGAGGCAGTACAAAACGCTTTCGCTGACTTCATCGCCTCCCGTCCCGCAGACTTCTACAGTAAAGGAATAAACAAACTTGGCAAAATTGTATAGATCATTTGGGCCAGTACTTTGATTAGCTGAAATAAAAAAATTACCAAAATTTTAAAATTCTCATACAAATCTCCAATTTCATAGGTAAAGACCTAATATTTCTGTAGGTCAATCGTTTCGTAGTAATAGATTGATTGAACGTTATTAGAAATTAGTGATTGGTCGTGCAAGCGGGTTTTAGTTATTAAAAGGATAGTCTTGCCTTTAAATTCAGGGGGCACGGCAGTGCCCCCGCCAAGTCGAGCGCGAAGCAAACACTGCCGTACTATCCTTTACTGGAACCATTTCGCCGCATTTTCAGGCCCCTATTTGAGAACCTCTGGATAAGACCAGAACGTTGAAATTTTCGTCATCCAGTAAGGTATAAAATCACACTTAAATTAAAAAAAAAACAAGTTTGTTGGTCATTTAGTTCCGAAGATAAGCGAAAGCAAAGTTTCGCATTTATGACACTCACTCACTCATGATCATCAGAATAGAACTAGTACTTCCCATAAACTCAGAGAGCTGAAATTTGGTACAGAGTTAGGGTTTAATGGCCACATAAAGGGAAAACTATAAAACTAGGATAATCGAAGATCTGGAGTACCTGGTGACCCCTATGCCCACGTTTCTACAAAAAGAAGTGAAATTCCACCAAAAACATTCTGTAAAAAACTAGCCAAGTCTCGATGGAGCTGCTTGTTTATCTCTAAAAAGTAATGAAATCTAGACAAAGTCGTGCCAAGTCTAAGGTTCCTTACTGCGATTTCTTTATTATTATAGTTAATATCGTGTGACTTGGCTGTTGAAGGGTACACAAGGATAAAAAACCAGGTGCTCGATGGCACCATTGCACCAAACTGTCGTCAGAACCGCTACCCATTGACGATGGGAAATTGCCAATACCAGTATGGGTTATTAGCTCACACAAACATAGGTAGTTACAACAGATTGAACAGATATAACATTACGTGTAAACAAAATTGACTCGTACCCACTAACGTATAAAGAATGTTCAACGGCCAAGTCACACAACATTAACTATAATAATAAAGAAACTGCAGTAAGGAATCTTAGACTTGGCACGACTTTGTCTAGATTTCATTACTTTTTAGAGATAAACAAGCAGCTCCATCGAGACTTGGCTAGTTTTTTACAGAATGTTTTTGGTGGGATATAATTATAATGAAAATATTAGCAGAAACTTGTTAGTAAGTAACAAGTAAGTAACTCTTATTTCAGTTCCACGGTAGACAGCAAATCGTCCGCACGCATACGCTTCGCGACTCGGTGTATAACTACTTACCAGACTACGATTTTCAAAATTCGACGGTAGACAGCAAATCGTCCGCACGCATACGCTTCGCGACTCAGTGTACAACTACTTACCAGACTACGATTCTCATAGTTAACCGTCTCAAAAATGTTTAAGTGCAAGCGTTGCCAGGCTGAGACCAGGGACGGTGCTATAAATGCGCGGGATGCCTGGGGCAGTTTGACTTTCCCTGTGCAGGCATAACACAAGGAGGATGAAGGAAATTGGGTGATCGGAAGAATACATGGAAGTGCAGCAATTGTAAATTATAGGCAGCACCCAGCCCTCGCCCAGCAACTGCAGCTACAGCTACACCCGTAACCGTGGACATGGACTCCATTATGTCCGAATTGAAAGCCCTCTCAGCCCAGATGGACAACCTACCAGCTTTAATGGAGAACATAAAAGCTATCCAATCGGAACTGGCGGAGCTTAAGTTGATCAGATCGGAATATTGTAGTCTTAAAACTGATGTCGAGTTTCTGGACCATTCGGTGGAGTCTTATCGAACAAAGTGCCAGAGTTGGAGGCTGATGTGAACTACCTTAAGACAACTAAAGAGGAGATGGTGGCGTTGCATGATCGATGTTCCAAAATCGAGGATCTACATCGGGAAACTGAGCAAAGATCAAGGATGAACAACTTAGAAATTAAGGGTGTTCCGGTGGCCAACTCAGAAAATTTGTTCTCAATCATTGGCAAGATAGGAGATATCATTGGATGCACTATCCCTAAAGAGCAGATAAACTTAATTGCTAGAGTAACAATGCGAAACAATGATCCGAATAAAAACATTATTTGCTCAGTTCACAACCGGTACCTCAAAAACGATTTCGTGGCCGCTGCTAAAAAGTTTTACTGCAAGCAAGTCTTGGGTCTGCAGTCCGACAGTGTCATCTACGTCAATGATCACCTAACCTTTGAGAATAAAATACTGTTGTACAAAACGAAAAAACTAGCTAAAGAACGAGGTTTTTTATGCACTTGGGTGGTTGGTTGCAAGATCCTGATAAAGAAAAATACCACTTCTCCAACCCATCACATAAAAACGGAACAAGACTTAAAGAAGTTTCTGCATTGAAAAAGATAAATCTTTATTATAATTTGTCGTACTTGTTTACGCACTGCGCTAATAGTTTGAGAAACACTGGTGCCAGTTTTTTGTGCACATTCCTTAACCGCTGCCCTTTTGTTCGCTTATCGCTCGGTGTTGACCATAGTTATTACTCTATCAGTCTATTGAATCTTATTCGCATGAATCTAAGGCCTAAAACACACACAAGCGACGTAAGGCGAAGGCGCGGGGCAGGCGCGGCGCAGGCGAGGGACAGATACGGCGCAGACGCGATTTGAATTATATCAGAAGAGGCGTGGAACAGGCAAGAAACGTTCAGATGCGCCATTTTATAATCTCGCTCCGGTGCAAACCTCACACCGTTTTACACGCCGTTTCGTTGCCTGCGCCGCGTCGCTAGTAGCGAGCGACGCGGCGCAGGCAACGAAACGGCGCGGCGGCGTGTCTGCGCCGCGTCTGCGCCGCGTCGCTTCAGTATAATTCAAAAACGTCGCCTGCATACATTTTGTATGAAATCGTTTTGAAGCGGCGCATGCCTGCGCCACGCCTGCGCTGCGTCTGCCCCGTGTCTGCGCCTTACGTCGCTTGTGTGTGTTTTAGGCCTAAGGTAGTTATTATCTTGATCTCGCTAATTTTCTTGTTGAATGTACCTTACATTATAATTTCTATTGAAGCACTAATAAGTAATCTTTCTCACCGCGATGTCACCTATTAGTGTGTTTTACCAAAATGTTCAGGAATTGCGTACAATAACCATAATGTTTTATCGTAATGTGTGTGTTAATTCCTACGATATTATTTGCTTGACTGAGACTTGGCTTATTGAGGGTATATAAGACAGTGAATTGTTTGACGACCGTTACATAGTTTGGAGGCGCGATAGAAATTACACTAGCACGAAACAAACTTTAGGGGGTGGTGTGCTTATTGCAGGGCGACGGGAACTTATCAGTGATCTCCGCAGTGAATGGTTTTCGTCTGCTGAAGACTTGTGGATTACTCTCACCCTTCACAGGAAGAGACCGCGAGTGTCGTATAAAATGCATATTTGTGTAGTGTACATCTGCAATCAAAATCTTGGTCACTCCCAAGCAGGTCAGATAACAATTTTTTCTAATAACCTAACAGATATTATTCAGAAGCATCCCGCTGATAAATTTTTAGTTTTTGGTGATTTTAACCTCCCTAATATAAACTGGGAACCGAATGATGATGGTCAGTCTGTATGCCCAAGTAATATACAAGGTCATGTTCAGGTCAATTTGTTTGATAATTTTACCGTTTGCAATATCTCGCAATACAATTCGCACGCAAATGTAAACAATAAAATACTAGATTTAGTTTTATCTAATAGCGAGGTTTCAGTAGCAAGTTGCACCAATCCCCTGGTGCCGGAAGATCTACATCATAGGGCGCTCTTTGTGTCTGCTGATTTCGTGGAACTCCATACTTTTCCTGCGCGTCCGCGTATAAAATTTTTATATCGGTCGGCCGATTATGCGGCCATTAATCACCGGCTGAGCCAGATTGACTGGCACAATGAAGTAAGCACTAGGCCACTCGAAGATGCCGTATCACTTTTCTATAGTACTATCAACGAACTACGTGATACTTTTGTGCCCATTAAGACAGTAGTTGCAAGCAGCAGATACCCTCTCTGGTTGAAGCAGCCTCTGATAAAAATTATAAAAGAAAAAGCGAAGTACCACGCAAAATTTAAGAAGTACGGAAACCTGTCCGACCATGAGTCTTTTGTTTTGCTCCGACAGCGTGCCAAGGAAGTTAAAAGTGAAATGTGAAGTGAAGAAGAAAGTGAAAGACATATTTAAGACCCCTAAAGCGTTTTGGTCGTACGTCAAATCAAATAAATGCTTATCCTTCCTTATTTAAATATAAAAATAGCGTTTCAAGTACAGGAGAGGATATCTGTGACATGTTTAGCGACTATTTCTATTCTAATTTTCTCAGTTCTACTAGTATCAACGGTGACAGCGATCTTTCTAATGACTGCGCGCAGGGATCAAACATACATTTGAGTGATATGGTTTCTGACATGCATTCAGTCGACGTTAATGAATTAGAGGTATTTAACCTTCTTGAAGGACTTCACTTATCAAAATCTGCAGGACCTGACAATATTCCGCCAGTTTTCATACTCAACTGCGCCAAAAGTTTAACTACTCCTCTTTCACTTCTGTTCAGGCGGTCTCTAAGTAATTTGGGTTTGGTACCTGCAATTTGGAAGTCGGCGTTAATTACTCCGATTCACAAAAAAGGGCCGAGAGACATCGTGGTAAACTACCCACCCTATACATTTACCCCTTTGGCCCTTACGCAAAATATACATTTTCGGTAAAATCTTGGAAAAAATAAAATACAAGCAGCTTTATGCTTGTCTCAAATTAACCATCAGTGATAGCCAACACGGTTTCCTGCGAGGTCGGTCCTCAACCACCAATCTTGTTGTCTGTGGTGACTACTTGACCGAATGTATTTATGTCCCATCGCACACTGGGTCAGGTAGATGTTATCTACACAGATTACAGCAAGTGTTTTGATCGTTTGGATCATGCTATACTTCTGCGTAAGCTACTAGCTATGGGTATTAGTGGGAATCTCTTCAGATGGTTCTCATCTTATGTTGCCAACAGATGTCAAACTGTTGTTCTTAATGGGTACACATCGAGAACTATGACTATCCCCTCAGGGATTCCATAGGGATCGCTATTGGATCCCTTGTTATTCAACATCTTCATCAATGACGTCTCTTCATGTTTCTCGAACTCATCAGTTCTTTTGTTTGCGGACGACATGAAGATTCTAAGTGAGATCAGAACTTATGAAGATGCTGAACGTCTCCAACATGATCTGGACAGATTCCAAGAGTATTGTACCTATAGCCAACCGCTTGGATCTAAATGTCTCGAAATGTTATACATGTACCTTCACTCGTAAACCTAAACCTATTCTTCACGATTACAAACTAGCCAACACTTCAATAGCCAGAATAAATACTATTAGAGATTTAGGCGTCACTTTGACTCGAAACTTATTTTTGACACACACATCGATAACATTATTAAAAAAGCTTCTTAGGCATTAGGCTTCATCTTGAGGATTTCAGTCGATTTTAAATGTATCAAAACACTCAAAATTCTATATTGTGCTTTTGTACGCAGTCACCTCGAATACTGCTCACCAGTATGGAATTCGATTTATAATTATCTACATCAATCGCATAGAAAGCATTCAAAAGAGGTTCTTAAGGTACATTCAATTAGATCTAAACCTATTCGTATAATTATCACAGCCGGTGCAGGAAGTTCCACATTCTTCCACTGGTTGAGCGGAGAAAAATTGCCGACATGGCTTTCTTGTTCAATTTGGCAAAATTGTACAACCGACTGTTCCGAACTGATGGGCAAAATTGGGTTGCGTGTTCCATCCTTCACCTTAAGGAACCATCAACCGCTTTATGTTCCCTCTGTGCAGTTCATATAAAGACAAAATTCCTATATGATAAGAGCTACCAGGGCATACAATTATATGTGAGTTTCGATGACCTTGGTTTATTCTCCACCAGTGTTCCAAAACTAAAAAAAATACTTTGTAAAAACTTTTTTGAAGCTCACTAAAATTTGTTCAATCCTTTCTCTGCGAGTGCTTAATTCTTACTCTCTCTTGCATGTCTACTGTTTCTTGCTACCCCTTATATTGTCAGTGAAAATTTTTAATTGGCCTTCTTTCACTATCTGATAACTATCTGTATCCTAGCTGTAAGTTTTCATAAATAAACTTCAAGATGTCAATTAATCGGTTTTAATCAGTCAAGATGAAATAAGAGAGCCTTTCGTAGAAGTTGTTGCAAAAATTGATAAATATAATTGTTTTTTATTTCACGATTTTTTATCCATGTGATAATAGCATATAACATTATATTATATTGTAAATATAAAATAGTTTAATATTAATAATAAATAAGAGTGGTTAAATTAATCGCTCTATGTTTTAAGGATTATTATAGTAGATTTATAATTTTAGATAAATAATGCAGTTAGATGAATGATGTTTGATACTTTTAGTTATAATAACGCGCGTCCTATAATCGTTTTTATTTTATAAGTACTTAATTATGTAAGGGTGATCTATGAGTTTTGTATAAAAATAAATATAATGTGTTAAATCTATGTCGAATTCTAGCCATGCAAATTGAATGTTCCAAAACAATATTGTGATCCGAATATTTATGAAAGAATTATTAAATGTCTTCTTTTACTTCATCATAAGGGACAATAATCCTGTTTGCAACATATGTCCAAAGGGACGATAATCCTGTTAGCGATAAACGTCCAAACGGGCGATAATCCTGATTGCGATAGACGTCCGCAGGGGCGATAATCCTGTTTGCGATATACGAACGAAGGGAAATGATCCTGTTTGCGATATACGTCCACTTTTCTATTGCGGTTCACTATTTCGGCCGCCCTCAGAATAATTATTTTACCTTTACATTTTCTAACTTCCAAAAGATTTTCGTTTTTGAATCTGATTTGGTGGGATGTAACCACAATATGTAAAGGGAAAGCCTTTACATATTCTGGTTACATCCCACCAAATCTAGCCTAGTTGAAGGATCAAACAGGATATTAGTAATGCATCACACATTGCTAGTCTTCTTTATTATTAATTAAAATAATAATAAATATTAATATCGTGATGTTTGACAGTATTATTATATTTTGTAAAATAATGAATGTGGACTGCGTGATGTTACTTTTAAATTAAGTTATTATTCTCAAATTATAGAAAATGAAATATAAGGATTATGAACTAGGATTCTTTTGGCTTTTTTTTCAAACCTACTTCCAGCGTGTCACTGAATGACGTCCAAAAACTGACAAAAAATAAGTCGTCCGGAGGCGAGAAGGACTGACGAGTCTGTTACCATCGGGGGAAAAGCCTGCATAAGGCCCCACAGAGCCGAGGAGATTGGCCTAAGAAATGACAGGCCTAATATAAACAGCAGTGAGTGAATTCTGGCTGTGGACGATGATCATACTACAGGTATGATCATCGTCCACAGCCGAAACTTTTCGATTTATTTCCACCTAATACAAATATATTATTATTTCTTATCTTTGACCGCTTAACTTTGTTGGAACCAGATTATATCACTCTGATCTCAATTAGTTAACATGTTGTAGAGATTTACTGTGAACGGTCTTACACTATGTACGGTCTCATATTATTATCATCATCATCATTATTTCAGCCGAAAGACGTCCACTGCTGGACATAGGCCTCCCCTAAGTGTCGCCACATTGACCGGTCCCGTGCGTCTCGCATCCAGCGGATCCCCGCAACCTTCACCAGGTCATCGGTCCACTTAGTGGGAGGCCTTCCAACGCAACGTCTTCCGGTTCGCGGTCGCCACTCCAGAACTTTCCGGCCCCATCGGGCATCCGTTCTGCGAGAAATGTGCTCTGCCCACTGCCACTTAAATTCTTCGGGCTATGTCGGTAACTTTGGTTCTCATGCGGATGTCCTCATTTCTGATTCGGATCACGCAAGGCTACTCCGAGCATAGCCCTCTCCATTGCCTTTTGGGTGACTTTAAGCCTTCTGATGAGGCCCATTGTGAGCGACCACGTTTTCAGATCATATTATTATGCACAACATTAAAAGAAAGATTGTCGCAGCAAATCTCCACAATATCTAAAATCTGTACTAATTGGGATACCACCCAAAAGCAAGGGGACCTCCCTGCTTCTTCGCCATGTTCATGGCAAGATAGCACTAAATGCTACATGGAACACGATGAAAGTGGAACATTGTTTGTGATACACATATACACACTTACACACAACACACCTAAGTTCATAACATACATAACATAAAATTATGCCTGTCACCCTTGACACGCAAAAGTAGAGTATGTGTTATGTTGCCTGAACAGTCTACCTCAATTTCGAACTTAGAATCAAAATCAAGGGTGGAATGCCGTCAATAAGTAAAACTTACCCACACCCTTATTGCTAAGTCTGAACAAACCACGAATTGGCTCATAGAAATCCTATATTAATCAAAGCCTTACGAAATAAACTATTTAGATTTATCATTTCATTCGTGACCTCAGGGATCGCATCGAAAAGAATATGTGCGCGCATTTTTCATTCAAACTGAAACCCAAATCAAAGGTTCGAGTCAAACGTCTCGATCAGCCTTTACATTTATTCCGACAGTGTTTCTCAAAGTTTCTTCATTCAAAAAGTAAGAAAAATACGCCATTTTCTACATTCTTAAAGGATTCTCTTGCCCTTATCGCAAATAATTTGGGTTTGGTGCAGTATTTCTTCTGCTTCATCACTTCTCTATTACTCAACATCTCATCAGACACCTCCTTTCTTACCATGTCATTCTTTAAACAGACCATCCATCGTTTCTTTGGTTTTCCTCTACTTTATATGTCCCACCACATTCACACTCAAAACTTTCCTAACGACATTTTACTCATTCCTCCGCATCACAAGCCCGTACCACAACAACCTACCCTGGAGTTATGAGATATAAAAAACTCTTTTTATACTACGCTAGGCCAGTTTGAGTTCTAAGTTTTACCAATGATACTGCTTATTGTACGAACCAGAGAAAAGTAAAAAGTATTTTTATTTCTACAAAAAATAACTCTGAAAAGGATACTGGTCGAGAACAATGAAAGAAAGTAGAACAACTTTTGAAAGCACTAAAAGCCTTGGTATGTAGTAACCTTGCCTTCGTAGTCATAAAAGATGCGATACAATGAAATTAAGTTTTAAAGAATAACAATAGGGCTAACCCTGAAAGCTAGACTCATAATTTAAAAATAACAAAAGTTCTTAACCCCTCGTACGTTAAACTTCACGGTGTCTGATTTTAGAAAGAAAGTAAGATAATTAGTTTTCTAAAAATATTGGTAATTCACTTAAGCTTCAAACAGAATGCAATTTTTAACAAAGTTCTGACATTTGGCGTTGCATCTTTAAAAATCATCATAAAATGAATCTCAAGGCCGTACCTATTTCGTTGATAGTGTTATACAGATATACTTCGCGTGCTTCCGTTACTTCCAAGTTTACGTGAATGTGTTTCCTAACGTTTTCTTTAACTCTCAACACCGACACTGTTGTAAGAAGCCGTTGCCAAACATTCCAGTGAGACAGCTGCGTAGGCAGGAAAATGTGTTTGATGCATTGGTTTGATGTATTTACGCAGGCCCTGTTCACGCACGCGAGTGAAGCTTTAATTTGTTTTTTCGAGTCACTCTCGTAGTTGCTTGAGCTTGAAGTCTTGTTCAAGCAGATAAACAAGAACATAACACACAAAATTCCCTCGATCGTAAAACAGGGCGTCCATACTTACCCGTCAGTAGGCGTGCCACTTGAGCACCACTGCCCTAGGGTTGGCATTGATAGAGCTGAGCCGCTGACGTCACTACACGAGTTTCTTATGCAAATCTCAGGAAAAGGGACACTTGCTCCAGCGTCGGATCCAATTTGCGTTTCAATGAGACGCTATATAGTCTTGCGGACTTATTCTGGTGCCTTCAAGGCGATTGACAGGTCGTTAGGGAGTCGATGTCGCTTGAAAATGGTTTGGGTAGTGACAGTTTTAAAAAGGCGTTGGTTAACTTTAAGGCAAAGATTCCCTAGAAAGCCATACACTGACGTGCGTGATTGACCAAATGTATGAAGGTGGTTGAGGTAAGGATCGTAGCTGGTGGCGTTCTATGGGTTCCCCTATGGGAAAAGGGCGTGAGTTCATGCTACTATAGGTTGTATGTCGTATTTCAGTCGTACATAAGACAGTCTGATTTCATTATCAACAGGAAAAAATCTGCTTATAAACTGTAGGTTATCATGATTCGAGATAATTGCGATAACCATTGCGTAAGAAATAATTACCTCAGTTCAGCAGAGTAACCGTAGTATCTCTTTCGATGTGAACTCAATAACTTTATTCAACAAAAGGAACTTAAATTTCCGAAAATAGATTCGACCTTAGCTGCGGGAATAATGAGGCTCGATGCTAAAGTGACTAATAGCCACGGATATACTAGAGATAACTAGATACCGCAGGTATCACGGTCCGTATGATAACCAAGCGCGCCTACCTACGTCCAATGCTGGACATAGGCCTGCCCCAGGAATCGCCACCTCGACTGGACCGGTAGACACTTTTCGGCCCCATCGGCCATCCCTTCTGCGAACAATGTGCCCTGCCCACTGCCACCTAATTTTGACAATGCTTCGGGCTATGATGGTAACCTTGGTTCTTTTGAAGATGTCTTCATTTCTGATGCGATCCCATAAAGAGACTCCAAGCATAGCCCTCTCCATTGCCCTTTGGGTGGCCTACTATGCCGTCATATTATTTTGCAGTATTTAGTTCCTATACAAACAAGTTATTGTTTTTAGGGTACCGTACCTCAAAAGGAAAAAGCTGAACCCTTATAGGATCACTCGTGTGTCTGTCTGTCTGTCCGACCATTCACCCCCCCCATATCTCCGAAACTACTTAGAATAAAATTCTGATAAAAATACAGAAATTAGTTCAACACGTATAGATTACAGGAAAACCTATAAGAAGGCATGGTACGGAACTCTTCATGTGCAAGTCCGACTTGCACTTGGCCAATTTTTAACAGACTTCTAAAAAAAGAAGAAGGTTCTCAATTCGGATGTTTTTTTTTACAAAAACACAAAAAAGTGAAAAATAAACTTAAAAAAAAAAAAACAGTTTCTGAAGTCGGTGGCAAAAAAATGAAATCAAACAAACAAAACTTACCGACTTCAGAAACTGATTTTTCTTCTAAAATTCTGATAAAAATACAGAAATTAGTTCAACACGTATAGATTACAGGAAAACCTATAAGAAGGCATGGTACGGAACTCTTCATGTGCAAGTCCGACTTGCACTTGGCCAATTTTTAACAGACTTCTAAAAAAAGAAGAAGGTTCTCAATTCGGATGTTTTTTTTTACAAAAACACAAAAAAGTGAAAAATAAACTTAAAAAAAAAAAAACTGTTTCTGAAGTCGGTGGCAAAAAAATGAAATCAAACAAACAAAAGTTACCGACTTCAGAAACTGATTTTTCTTCTAAAGTGTATTTTTCATTTTATTGTTTTTTTTTTTGAAGTCGGTTTTTTAAATATAAAATTAAGTTCTTGAATTGTATCGGTGTAACACTGTTGTTTTACACAAATTAGCTTGCTGTGACGCTAACCTCGTTAATTAAGTAGGTATAAAATTCCTAAGCCGGGTACGCGAAATAGCTCTTGCGTTATCTAGATAATGTCTGTATCTGTGCTGTTAACTATACGCGGTACCTGAGGGCATCTCTTTTATCTAAACAAAGGAGATTCTATTTGCGTTAACAAGGACTGAAAAATTGATAATATGCTACCGCATAATTGAAATAATTGTCAATGAAATGTTTATACTATTAAAGGACGGTCGAAATCATCAGACGAATTTAATCGGTCATATTTTTTTTTGACCCGAATCAAATAATTTGAGCTTCAGTTAGGTCGATGATTTTTGTTAAGTCACCGACTTCTAAAGCTTAAGTAATTTTTTGGCTCTTAGTATGCAGTTTTACACTGATCTTATTATTATTTATACCTATCGTTGATACCAGATATTCAGGAAAAACATTATTATAATAATATCACGCAGCCGAAGGAACCTACGAAAAAGATCAAAGAAATCGTTCAAGTAAAACTTCTCAGCTTCTGTCTATAAAATTTGAAGTGCCAGCAGTTTTTGTAACACAAGTCAATTTAATGCAAGGGAGCGTGGGGTTTTATAGCTCCAAATCTTTTTCCAATAATGTACTTTAGAATGTGGAGCTTCATCAATATTGCTTCAGCGGACGTGGGAACATTGGCTTGAAACTATGTTGGAACGCTGTAAATGCTTTGGATCAGAAGCATATCAATAATTGGGTGAGCTTCGTTTAATTTATCGTCTAGGGGATATTCTTGGCCTAATGGTATTGACACTAGGAATTGTGGTGGAACATTTTGTATTGAACGTAGCGCATCGTAACATGGTTACAAAAAGACATCTTGAGTAGATAAAGCTGGTGAAAGGCGGGTTCCCTTACTTACTTCTTTCATTTTAAAACTTGTGTGATGTTCAGTAGATTTTTCATAGTTACTCGTAGTTAGATGGGTAACACAGTTGCATTCAGATTTTTGATGCAGCTATATACTCATGAAAGCTGCTTTTAGAAACGCCTGCTCAAATTCTAAAGAAACTCTGTCGATCTCTTACTGTTGGATGAATTTCAATGAAATTTTGCACAATGGGTAGACCCAGGACTACCGATACTGTTTATCGTGGTAGTACGTTCCGGTGGGGTCATTTTAACCCTTCATGCAACCAAAACCACGGGCAGAACCTAGCTTCAAATACTTCACCGAAATTCCATATTCTCACACATATCTTCCAGAATAATTCCGTCGTCCTCACAAGATATTTAAAGCATGCAAATAGTATAATATACTTACGAGACACGGTTTTGGGAAACTGCGGGATGCCTAAACGATGTTCATTAGACGACATATTATATTCAATGATTATCTTTTGAGAGTGAACTGTGAACGTGAAGTTCATAATGTGTTGTGGGACTAGATTCGTTGTTAATCGGGTTTAAAGCTGAAAGGGGAATATTTAGCTGAAACCCCGGATCGTCGTAGTAGGTGTGAAATATGGTGATCATGCTTTGGGTTTTTCCAAAGAAACTATTGATTGACTTTGTGATAATGCGGTAAGAAAGGAGGTGTCTGATTGATGACATATAAAATCAAGACTGGCTATCCGACCAAGCATTATATGACCTAAAGGAATGGTTTTAGATAGGTACTTATGTTATGATTACTGACTTGTCTTTTTTGTTTTTTATCATATTGTTTATTTTTGTATTCTCAATTATTATTATGACATGGTTATTTTTATTATTATTATGTATGATTATTTTGTGTTTGATGCTCGTTGAAGCGGATAATGAGTTGTACTCTTATTTTTATTAAAACTGACATGTAATTTTTATAATTATTAATAAATAAACTATAACTAACTATAACTACGCCTGTAATACCCGAAGGAGTACGAAGAGGTGTATCTTATAGTACACCCACACTTCACAATAGGGGGCAATTCGAGCCAATCGCCATCAACCGAGCACAAAACCAGACTCCGTATCTGCTACTGCGAACTTCAAAATAAAAAAAAAACAAAATCAAAATTCATTTATTCAAACTAGACTGATAATCAGCACTTTTCGAAGGTCAAAATTTACTTTACTTTACTTTACTACAGTGAAATTTGGCTAACTGGGACATGGATAAGTGATAAATCTCTATAACTGGAACTCATACTGGGGTCCCATGAAACAAATTGAATATCTGAGACACATTTAACCAGGTTTCACTGTATTTACATTTTTATAAGACAGTCCCCCAAAAACGCCCACCCATCGGCACTTCCTAGTGTTTAGCTGGAAAGAAGAAGTGGCGGAACAAACTCCCCAGCACACATCTGTCTGTTTGGTTGGTTAGAAGAACCAGACTCGATACAATAGCAAGGTGTCAGTTAAATTTAAGATTTACTTCACCACTATCGCTAGACTAACGAGGCCGGCAAGTTAGCTAATTAGCTGTCACAATCAGACCCGCATGGTCGCGTGTCATTCGCCTTAGTTTTATCAGAGCTTTAACGTTATGACGATTCGTCGACCGTCATTGCGTTCCGTAATCATCATTTTCCTGCTTTTTTTTCGGGCCGAGCGGAAGGGACTGTCCGACTTCTACTGACTAAAAACCAGCCAAGTTCCATCTTAGCCCTTTGTGTCCGGGGCCGCGGTATCTCTTTCGAACAACCCGCAGGTATCATTTTCCTGCCTTTGTCCCATGTTACTAGGGGTCGGCGCAACATCTCACACAATCCATCCGTCGTTTCCTTGGTCTTCCTCTCCCTCTCCATCCATCAACATTTGTCTTCTCACTTTTAGTCACATGCAATTCATTAGGTTAGGCCAAAGAAACCAGGGTCGTCCTAAAGCTCGTTGGGTTGACGATATCGTGTTTTTTTTTTTTTTGGGACAGGCCCGCCACACTCCCAAACCCTGTAACTCCTGTTAGCCAGAATAAACAGTGGCGACCACAAGAAAAGCGCCGAGACAATGAAGCTCGACGAAGTCCCAGAGAAGCGATTTAACTGTCTTGGATCCCGCAACGAAATTAATCCGAAAAGAATAGCGGAGGAGTAGGAAAAAACATAATTTCCACTTCCCTCCATATCAGCAGGAGACAGAACAGAACAAGGCCAATAGGCACACAGGGACGTATACAACTGGGATAAGCCCAGTTGCCTAGCACCACGGATATTATTGTCATTAATATTACTGGGTCCTAAGTTGTGAGCTGTTATATTTGATTCCAATAATAGGTATGACAAAAATGCTTGAACGCACGGAAATTTGTTCTAGTTTCGTCAAAGTTGCCGGAAACACGTGGATGAGGTACGCACAGAACCGGGAAGTGTGGCAGAAAAAAGGGGAGGCCTATACTCAGCAGTGGGTGATTCCGGGCTGATATGATGATGATGAATTCGTTGAAATGTCTATACCAAGGGAATCTACTGTAGATTCTCTTTCATCTTTTCTGTAACTGGCATCGTTCAAGTCACTTTGATACGATCAAAAACTCAATCGAACCAATTAACAAACGACCAACTTTCAATACTATTGCCTTTGTAATCCTTCACATCAAACATTTTTAATTACCTACTACATCAGTTTAATAACTACGACAAAGTTATGATATCTCTCCAGAACGCTATAATTAATCTCTTAGCAAGTTTTAATTATTATTTTCTCTGAACCAACTATTGCCAAGTTTGTTCGTCTCGATATAACTAACTTTGCTCAATTAATCACGATATCGTTCGGGTTCTTTATATAAATAGATTTGCTGAACTGATATTATAGGAAATATTAATAGGTTGTCGGATTTTGAAACTATACCTAAACTTTTGTCATTGGAGCTTGGAGCTAGATAAACAAACGGCCGGATCAATCTTCGGGTTAAGCCACTCTTGCCTAGGTGTTTACGTGGATGGATTCTCCCTGCCTCGGAAAGCACGTTAAGCCATTTTGGTCACGGCTGTCAATAATTTTAGATCTTTGACAGGGTACTCCCTTACTTCTCCTAAAATTGTTTGTCCGAAAATCATTATCCATAACACGTTTGCCATAAACTTCATTAACCATAATGTTCAAATTGCCGAAATTTTGTTTAACATAATTATCTTTAATTAATTCTAAAAGTATTCTGTCATAATATCGATTACTATAATAATTGAATCTCCTAATTTTACATGACCTAAATTAATATGTCCTAACTATTGCTTTACCTAATGTGTATTATTCCGAATGTTCGTTTATAATAAATTTTATAGTCCTAAAAAAAATTCGAAGTGTCTAGTCGTCCGATTAGCGGATGAATAAAATTAATTAGTCGTCCGATTAGCCGGATGAATAACCAAAATTATAGGCTGTTGCTAGTCGTCCGCTAAGTGGATGAATCACCGTCTCGCGACAGTATCCTTTATGGGCGGCATGGGCACCGGGCCGTAGGCCGACGAAGGAGGCCGGCGGAGGCCCGGCACTTCGGGGACAGAAGACAATAGTGTTATGTAATATGCGAGCGAAGCGAGCGCGCGTCATGGAGTACAACATGCGTTGCATGTATGAGTGACGTGACCAAAAGCTTTGTTATACTTTGTTCTAATAATATTATTATGATAAATAAACATTATGTTATTTTAATTTAGGACTTAAAACTTTTATGGAAAACGATTTTATGTCTTTCGTATATTATTGATTGTAATATTTATGACAAATGGATTTAGGACATATTATATTTAGGGATTTCAATTTTATAGCATGTGATATTTAGTTCGGGTAAGTTATCATTCGGACAAATGATGATTAGGACAAAAAAAGTTATGGCATTTTAAATTATGGATAAAAAAGTTAGGTGACACAATAGAGAACCCTTTGACAGTCGTTAGTTCGTTACAGGTAGCCTGTGGCCGGAATCTCTGACAACCAGTCTAATCGAAGGGTCGTAGAATATTGAATAAATACGATTTTAAAACAGTAAAAATATCTTCAAAATGTTATTTGAAGCATCTCATTTCGCTTTGAGACTTACATTAAGAAAAACCAGACATCAGAAAAGCTGAAAAATTATTATTTCTTTTGAAATAGACGTTTCAAGTAATCTTCTAAAGTACTTAAACCATAATAGAACATATTTATTACCAGAATGGAAAATAAACACTGGAGAAACGAATGCTGAAAATTATTTGTAGAAATATCAATTTTGTTTTTGTTTGCTCTGAGAGATATTTTATTTCAAATAGGTTCTAAGATATTAATTTTAAAAAACTAATTCATTGACTGAGTTCAGCTGATTAAAGAAAGACTTCCAAAAGTTGTGGAAGTCGCTGACTTTGTTTGTATCATTGACTTTTGCCACCTTCTTCCGAAACAATGTAAATAATTTTTAGACTTTATTCGTGTTTTTTGGAAGTCACTTTCTTTAAGTATCTTATAGGTACCAATTTTACACTGCAACTAAAATATATTAAGGACTAATATCCCAACATTGGTAAAGAGGAAAAAATCTAACTCCTGGACCAATATTGATAAAATTTCTACGGGACAAAACGGTAGGAATTCCTTTCACGAATTTTATTTTTTTTTAAATTCATTTCATTTTTTTGTTCATATACGACGGAGTCAAAATGTAACAAACATAATAGACATACCTACCACCACATTAAGAACCTCCTCCTTTTTTAAAGTCGAAGACTGAAAGTTGACCCCAACTTTTGGCTTGACAAATGCTTGACTAGTCCCAATTTAGATACTTTATTGAGCATCTCAAAAACGAAACAAGAAAATCTACTTTTAAGACAATGTAAACTAATATCTTGCTTGAAATTCCTTTTGTTGAAACAAAGTTCTAATTTTGATCTCATTAACTCTCATTGACCCGAATTTATCTAGAATTTTCCTTTCTTCGTTCAAGTTCGCTAGGACAATAGAATCTAATCGGATGGGCTTACAGTAGGAATTTGATTAATTCGGCATCGTTCTGCACAATTAATTGGGGTCGGCACAGAATGTCTTCTTTCTTTATAGGTACGGTCAGCATCAGAAGTATAATAACACTAGCTTTTGCCCGCGACTTCGTTCGCGTGGAATAGTGACTTCCGGCAGATTTTTGGTTTATCTCGCGAAAAAACAAAAAAAAAAAACTATCCTATGTCCTTTCTCAAGTTCCAAACTATGTCTGTACCAAATTTCACACAAATCGGTTCAGTAGTTTAGGCGTGAAGCAAAGACAGACAGACAGACAGAAAGACAGACAGAGTTACTTTCGCATTTATAATATTAGTTAGGAAGTTAGGATTACTCAAAGTTTCGAAGCTGTTTTTTTAATAAAAACTTGTTAGATATTACTCGTTACTACAATTGGAGTGTGAGGACTATTTTAACGAATAATATTCTGAAACATTAAAAATAATAACTAGAGTCCTGTATATAAAAGAATTAAAATTCCGAAATGTTCAGCTACTTCTAATCTAATGCTGACCGTACATATCTATCAGCCGTTCTTTTACTTATCATCTTGATATAATGATCAAGATGATAAGTCTAACCTTTTCCGAACTTGTTTGGGCCAGCTCCAATCTATCTGGATGGAGCTGAATATTAGTATTTGAAATGGAGTGGCGGTCTATCTGACTTCTACAGCCTAGTTATAGTTCCTCTGTAGTAGCCTCTGGGTGATACGAAACCGTTTGGTACGACTGGTATTCAGAACTTCGTGTGTGACTGTCAAAGATTTAAAACGTTTTAGTCATCGTCATCAACTTTATTGTAGCCTTTTCCAAAGTTGGTTGGGTCTCCTTCCAATCTTATAGGATGCAGCTATATAGGTACCAGTATTGTATATGGAGTGACTGTCTTTCTGATCTCCACAACCCAATGATGGGGTAATTTAGTTAAACCAGGACCGGGACGACTTTGAACGGGATTCCAATATTGAGAATCAATAGAATCACTTAGTACTTAACTAATAAGTTAATGAAATTAATGAAATTTAATGAAAAATTGAGCTGTTGTGTCCAGTTATCAATCATTATAAGCTTAAAGTTTCATCAATGCATCCCCTGTCTTAGGCCGCTTTCACATTAAGACGTTAGTAGCGCGACAGTGACGCAGCAGAAGCACATTCCTTCACATTTCTTAGGAACAGCCGTAACAACCCAAGGTATTTGCTTTATTTGCTTCCCCGTCGGGGCCGCAGATTTTAGAACGAGATGACGTGGCCTCGGCGCAAGGGCAAAGAAGGAAAATGGGTTCGGTTTTTAGTCAGTAAAAGTCTGACACTCCCCTTCGCTCTGCCCAAGAGCGGGGGGGTTGGGGTCATTTGATGATTTTCCACCCACCAAAAAAAAAAGGTATTTGCTTTTGTCTTTCGTCAAAGGTCAGAAGGTAGTCGCGCGTCTGTCGCGCTGCTAACGTCCTAATTATGTGAAAGTGGTCTTACCACGTCGCGGTTTTCAGAATGTCGGGCTCGTGACTCACCCATAAAGACTAAGAAATCTACGAACAGAAATCTTAGATATCACTTAATTTCTCAGTATTTTACTCTCAGATTTATCAAAACTCCTTCACAACCTAATCAAAAAAGATATTAAAGTAATTTTCTTTCGTCACAGTTGATTAATTTTTAGTCATTCAATTCCCAGGTTTCAATAACTAATCTTTTGTTCCTTTGTGTTTGGGTTTCTATCAAGTTTTTCGAACGACGAACCAAGTCATTATTCTCTACTCCCTTGAGGTAGTCGCTAGTTATCTTTATTTTGCTTCTGCGACGGTAGCTAGCGATAGATCGACGGCACCATTTGTTAAACTTTCGTTTGGGGTATTCGCCGGTTTTCATACTTTGTCTTGATGTTTTATCGGGTTGGTTTGGCTATTTTCTGTTTCTTTTTAATCAATTCCGATACGACGACAAAAGAAAAATAAAGAAAACATATTTATTTGGTACAAGTATGTACCAAATAAATATGTTTTCTTACAAGTACACACATAAAAAAAAAAAAAAACTAAACTGAACAAAAAGAAATAACACACACATCACACACACACACACATCATCAAACACACATCATCACACACGTGACACATTAAGGTTGAACAAGCCAATCATTCTTCCATACAAACGTAGTATGGTGATTACTCCTCTGTTTGACGGTTTAGGTTCAAAATTAAAAATTGTATCAACTGGTCTTATCATTATCTAGGTCTGTATGGAAACAGAATTGGAAAAAAAATATTGGTTTGGAAGTTATGAACGTCGAAACTTTCATATTTTAGCACTAATTTTAACTCATCTTTGGGCGTAAATAAGTAACGTATATAGTATGAAAATGAAAAAACTAAAACCATACGGACATAGATTAGTTATTAAAAAATTTAAATAATTTTATATTGAACAGATACATTCAATAGATTTTTCATGATTTCCATACTACCAAAGGTCTGCATAGAAAATTTCACGCGCCCGTTTTATTTGTGTCTCTTTCGCTCTATGCATTTCGCTCGTGATGTCGGATGAAATAGCATGCATTTTAGCCCCGCCCACCAACTAGTTCGTGCCGTTGGCTTGTTTACCCTTAAAAGTTCGGAGTATTTCTTCTTAACATCACAATTAGGACTACCTCGGTCTAGTGGATGCAAGCGCGACTGCTATAAATAAGGCCCTGAATTACATTCCTTTAATATTATTCTCTACCACTTTTGAAATGATGCAGATTTTTAAAAACATTGCCATCGCCATCGCCAATTGCCATCGCCTCAATACGTATGAGACAGGTCATGTAAATATTAAATTACCTTTTGTAGCATTAATTAAATAAAATACGACAGCAGAAACCGTCGACGTCCCGTATTCAATAAGTTGGCAAATTCACGTGTAAATTTAAATTGAACACCGAATGTTTTTATTGGATTGATGTAAGAGTATCCTGCAGTGTTTTCGTTACTGTTGTGAAGTCAAAGTGAAAAAATCAGTTTAAAAACTATCTGCTTTTGTCAAACTTTGTCGGATCGATACTATTTTGTTTCGTTTTGAGGAACAATAAATTATTAATGCTACATCTAAGTATATCTTCGAGAAACAGACACGAAGAAAAGCTGTAAACATCGATATTCATTGAAGTTATTTTATTCTTTTTCAATTAGACTTTTACCGTCGTGGGTTTTTTTCAAAAAATTTAATTTTGTTATTAACTGTCTCGTTGATGGTCAAGTAGTACAGCTGAGCAGGTTCTCAGTTCGATTCCCAGGTGAAGCAAAGTGATTGTGATTTGTGTGTAGGCTTTTGCATTAAGAAATTCCCAGTAGCAGCAACAGAGTTTCGATTAAAATTTGTGCACGGTTGACAGCTGGCAATAGGCTCGCCCCCTATTAAAGTCCATTTCACGAAAGAAGTCCCGCAGACGCAGCACTGTATTCGCGCGACATAATGTTGCCATCTCTCTCTCTCTCTCCATATCTCCCCATCTGTCAAATTTAGTTCCACAATAATTGTCCGCGGGCCTTCTTTCGTGAAATGGACTCTACATGAGACTTAAGGATAATTGGTTTAATGTGGGTGTCATATAAGTCACACCTCTGCCTAACCCTTCGGGGATATTATGTTTGAACTACCGTTAAATATCCGTGTTCGGTGCTACCAACAATAGGGGATCGGACAACAAAATAACTAATTAGTCCGTCAGATAGATTTCCAAAAATTATTGAACACGTATTTTTTCTTTTTTCATGCACGTAAACTTAAAATGAAAACGATACAGTGCTTCGAAAACTCGTGTAACGTCATATGATAGTACATTTTGACGACACAAGTGACGTTTCAAGCCCCACTCCAAGATCTTTGACGCGTTTTATCTTCGTCATTTTTATTGATTTGATAAATCAAAAAACACGTATTCAATATTTTTCGATAATCTAACTTACGGACTAAACAGAATCCAGGCGGGTACAACGAAGGGTGACCTTGGCTGAAAATGCCGTTTAAAAACAAACTTTATGTCAAACAAATAGAGTTTGTAATTAAAATGAAAAAATGAAAAAAAAAAATGAAAAATCGTTTATTCATGGTTACATAAAATGTGTTACATAGCTTAATACTTCTGCCAAACTGTAAAACAGTTTGTTGGCAGATGTAGCTCCCTTAACAATTCTTTTTAATACAATATGTAACATCTTGTTGGTAGTTTAACATCAATCACACGATACTTTTACTTATAACTAAACACACTTATTTAACACAGAGGTTGACTATGACTATAACTTAATACTAATAACATATTGTTACCTATACTCCATCTACCACAAGACCAGAACTCCAAGCTAACCGCCTCTACAGTCCGTTCAACCGTCCGTCCGTCCGTTCGTACTTTACTTTCCCTACGATTTTTCGAAGGGGGAGCAAAACGTAAGAGAGAGACAAAATTCAAGGGTTTGTCTGTTCTTGTCTTGCAATTGCCAGTGAAAAAAAACAGGAAAATGTATAGTAATCGAAAATCACCTTTATAGCTAAACTAGCCCATAAAATTTAACGGTATTAATTTAATATTCAAATATTTAATTTTCAATAATAAATACTTGCGAATTAAAATTTATTAGAGCCAAAATTCATAAAAACTGTATAGCCATATAAAAAAAAACGTAATAAATATGGCGGAAACATTTTCGTGTTGACATAATAATTTTCCTTTTTCAAGTGTTTTAATTGTATTAGCGAAATACTTGTCTTCAAATATGGTGAAATGGTGTTGTCTGAAGGGTTGTGAAAGTGAGGGGTATCCAGGATGTGGGATTTAATTTTTCAGGTAAGTTCTTCTAACTTTGTTTACAAATAACGACTAGGGTGACTATGTTCAAGATCTTTATACGGGAATCATGAAATTATTGTAAAGAATACCCCTTTTCTATAATCAATATCAGTATAAAATCTCATATCTCATCTTAATCTTAACATAACCAAAACAAACATTTGAATTCTTTCTTTACTTTTTGAAACTTTTCCATTTTGGTCTTAAATCAAATCCAACGTATCCAATCCATGAGCTGATGATGGATTCCGTAGCGGTTAGGAGTTAGAGAGGATAACTGTTTAATAAAATATTATGAAGACGTAGGTATATTGGTTGTATTCTTTCAGGTTATTTAGGTGAGCTGCTTATGGAATGTAGGTACTACTCTTCAATGGTTAGGAGTTGAAAGCAATAATAAGGGAATCTTGATTGAAGGTTAAGGTTAATGCGACAAGGTATCCCGCGAAATTCGAATTTTCTTACGTTTTCTGCAATTTGCTTGTCAGTGTCAGGTTGTATGTTAAGGCTCTAACAGCACCGAAACTAGCGCCACCCATATCTTATTTATTTTACTCTAAAATCACATTAAATTTGAAATATCCAAAATAATATCATGCTGGTAAATAACCTGTAGTAACTAGTATTTTTAAAATCACTTTTCATGATTAAAGACTTGATAAATTAAGAGAATTACTAATTAAAGATAAAAGTGGTCACTATTGGCGGTAATAAGTAATTCTCTTCTATTCATCAAATAGTCACTCAAGGAACCTTTATGAACTGAGAGGGTTGTATTGGTGATTTTAATCATTATTACTCAGTAAAGTCACAATTTGTAACGGTCGCGAATCCTATTTCAAATTTCGCGGGCTACCTTGTCGCATTCACCTTAAGGGTTAGGTTTCTTCTGTTGAATGTTAAATGCATAGTCAATATTTGTATTTGTAGTGGAAAAATAAAAAGACTTATTTGCAACTTTTTTTTTCTAAACTAAATAAAACAGACAGAAGACACCGACTTTCGAATTAGTAAGTTTCCTTAGAGTACCTATATTTAAGTTAAGTGTGTATATATTCGTATGCCACCATTTTTTTGGAACAAATTTTTGCAAATATGAATAAATGTCTTTCTTTGTCAGTTTTTTTAATTACCTATTACAAATGCCAAGCCAGGTCAGCCACATAATTATATCTGTTCCAAATGTAAGTACAAAATGTTTGGTCACCCTATTAGAAAGAGATGACATTCTCTTTCGAGGTAATCTCGCTCGGAACGCTTTTGAGCGGCACGTACACAGTCCAGATAGTATATAACGTCCTTGACAGAATCATATTATTTTGACCCAGTCCGATCCCGTATTCAGATTTTTGTCTATATTTCTAAATATTTTAAGTACTATCTTTTCTGTCGCCAAGATATTCGTTGAGAGAATACTCAAATTCAGCGCCGATACTTTATTGAGTATTGTTCTTGAAGGAATTTTAGATTACAGATTTATTGAACCCGAGAGATTTTATTGTTCAATCTCGATTCGGTTTATTATTAACAACTTACTTTGGGTTCGAAGTTACTTTAAATTGTTTGACGATTAAGTATTTTCAAAATATGGTCTGTGTGGAGGTAAAATAATATCCCACATTGAGGTGAAACATTTTAATCAATATAACCTAGGAGGAGTAATTTGCTAAATTCTAGAAACCACCCGGATCGATCTTGAAAAATCCTGTCGAAATCGGTTCATCCGTTTTGGAGATTAGCCGGAACATACAGACAAACACAAAAAATCAAAAGACCTATGTTCTTGTTATAAATGTTTTTATATGCATTTAGTAAAGAAACTGATACTTTGATATTGCAGACAGACACTTCAATTTATTTCTTGTACATCTGAACAAAAAAATAAATTAAAAATAACAAAGTTTACATCATTCTGTAAACTTTGTTATTTTCAATATACATACAGTGATTAAAATTAATATAAAATTAATTAATTACCAAGAGTAACTTTTCCGCTGAACCCAATTACCACACCACTTCATCAACCAAAAGAGAGGTCTTCGGTACATTGTATCTTCAAAACTTCATTACGCCTAATTTAATAACAACAAAATCTGTATTCTGATAACATTACGAAGACAGGCAACTTATTAAAGATGATCCCATTCGCTAATTAATAATTACGAACAAAGATTCTCCATAAAAGGATTAAAACAAGTTTGTTTTAAATTAATACAGTTAGTGGCATCAAAGTGAAGTTAGTGTCTGAAACGTCCTTTATTGAGTTGTGAGAAAATTCTGATCAAAGCTGTTGTTGAACATCAAAAGTTAGTGGATTATTTGATAATTTAGTTTTTTTATTGATGTTTCAGGTTGTAACATAAACAGGGGGGCACGTACTTTTGCAGATGTTAATAGGATCATACTATGAATTGCGTTATAATTCGTAAAACGGTCACAGGCGCAGTTACTATAAATTATAATAAGTCCATTTTACGAATTTTAAAGCAATTCCTAAATATGATCTGCTAAAGTGGCCATATTAGACCCCAAGCCTATAATGTTCCCACTGTTTGGACACAGACCTCCTCTTCGTAAGAGGAAATTGGGTATTATCAACTTCACAGTGCGGGTTGGTAGATGTCATAAGTCTCCGAATTTTTGAACGAGGCAAAGAAGTAAGGATCGTAGTCCGTTCTGTGGTTTCTGCCTACCATGGGAAAAAGGTGTGAGTTTATGTATGTTCATTCTACCCTATTGCCAATACCTCTTTGGCCTCTCTTTCACCAGGGGAGCATGAATAACAGGTATATTTATTAGCCGTGTACTGACTGAGCTCGCAGCCTCGCGAGGCATCCTCAGGCGTATACCGCGCGACACGATCATTTTCATTTTTTAGACCGACCGCATGAATTGCCTCGCTCACAAACCTCGCGAGGCTGCGTGCTCAGTCAGTAACTCAGTATGCAGCTGTAAACGAATCTGTGTACCTAACTCGTTGGTCTAGTGGTCGCAAGCGTGATTGCTGTGAATGAGGTCATGGTTTCGATTCTCGTATCGTGCAAAGTGTTATTAGGTTTTTCCATTAGGAATTTCTCAGTAGTAGCCACGGAGTCTGGCTTTGTGCCCGGTTGATGGCAATAGTCTCGCCCCTTGGAACTTAAACATAACTTGTGAAAATGAGTGTACTTATTCGTACACCTCTGCTTACCCTTCAGGGCTTATAAGTGTGATGTATGTACCTATCTGTGTACTCTCAGCGATGCTTCATTGTACCTTTATGTCAATACCAACACTGCGTTGCCAGCCCTCTTTTACATTTTGCATAAATTCCCCTTTAATTTGTTTCGTTTGGCAATTCATCAAGTTTCCAACAACGGATGGACGAACAGCGTAATTAAAATAAACTTCAGCCTCTGGAGTGATTGAAAGATTCATGTAGCCTTTTCACATCGTTATGGCGACAAGAAAAAGCTTTTATTGCCCCTACTAGGAAGGACAATTCTTAATTTTGTGAGAAGAGTTGAAATTAAGTTTGTCGTTACTACTGAGCCGAGACCAGCAGCAAACTATAAGAATTCCGTTTCTTTTGCACGCTGTCCGTCTGTACAAAAAAAATAAGTACTTCAAGACTATTGGCAGCACACGGTTGGAGTTTGAATAGTAGGTGTCTTACAACCACTAAACAAATATCATGGAGAAAATTTTGTGACGCAAAATATCGTAGTAAAAGTTACGTCTATTAATTTGGTTTCAAATACTTGGTGGAAGCTATTTCAATACCCTCATAATCATCATTCTCATCCCAATTTATTTGGCGCAGCATGTCTACTTCTTCCATACTTCTTTATGACTCGTATTTGGCAGGCACCTCCTTTCCAGCCATATCACCCTTCACAATCATAACATCCAATGTTTCTTTGGTCGTCTTCTACTCTTATAGCCATTTTCCTCATTCCTTCGCATCACATGTCAATACCACAAAAATAAAATAAAAAAGTTTCACCCTAGAAAAGTTATATTAAAAACCAGATAGCTTTATAAAAGTCTCTCTTAATCCGAATTAAATTCTTCCAGATCCATTAGTAGCGGCTCATTCTAAACTGAGATAATGGCGGCTTGATTAATTCCATCCATTATTTACTCAGATTAAAATCTCCCGAATCGGCCATCAAGTGAAGAAGATAGCTTTGTAACTGAGTGGCTGGATGAACGGACGACTGGTTGGTGTCAGAAAATCATCATCATCTGCCTAAAGGCTAGGCAGATGATGATGATTTTCTCCCAATTGTTGTTTTCGGCTTCCAGTCGATCCGGACGCAGCTGAATACCAGTATTTTATATGGAGTGACTGCCTAACTGTTCTCTATAACCTAGTTAGGGTGGGTAATGCGATACTTCTTAGTAAGACTGGTTGTCTGGCTTCCGGGCCATTGACGGCATCTAACGATTGCAAACATCTACAAATGGCAACCGGGAGCAACAGTTTAACGTGCTTTCCGAGTCACGAGGGAAGCTCGGTATGTAATCCATCCACGAACCAACCGAGATAAGCGCGACTTAACCTTAAAATCGACTCGAGAAGCTGTAATTATTCTCGCCAAGAACTCCTACTTACAAACGAACCATGAATGCAATTCAAGTGAGTTTCCACCAACACTTCCGCATGCTCTTAGATTCCTTTCGCTCGCCTCGTCATTTATTTACCTTCGTTTGAGAGTAATTCTCCATGTAATAGAACTAAATAATAATAATAATAATATTCCACAACTATCACACAACGCCATCTAGTCCCAAGCTAAGCAGAGCTTGTGTTATGGGTACTAGACAACTGATAAACATACTTATATATTTCTAAATACATACATATTATAGATAAATTACACCCAGACACAGAACAAATGATCGTGCTCATCACACAAACATTTGTCCTGGGTGGGAATCCAACCCACGACCTCCGGCAAATGCACATCGCATGCACGTAGAAGTTTGTGATAACTTTCAGTTCAATTAATTCTTGCCCCATTGCATTGGTCTGGAGGTTGCAAGCACGACTTCACTTCCCTCCGGCCGTCATTGCGCGCGGTTTATACTGGCTTTGCTCCTGATTTTTAATTACGATTGTTGTGTTTTGCGTTTAATTCTCGGCTTGTGATTTGTTTCCAATTGTGTGATTTAGTGTTGAGTGCTCGTGTAGTAAGTTTTTCTGGCATTTTAACGTCGGTTTTATTGGTAATAAGTTAATTTCGTTGGCATTCGGTGAGTACATTTATTTTTTTGGGTGTGTGGGTACCTCGTCATAAATTTGCCGTATTTGTCGCCTGTTATTTATTTTACTGTTAACGATATAATTACGTTTTAGAGTGAAATCCGTAATTTATAATATGTCGACTACAAACGACGAACCCCCGGATCGCGGAAAAGAAACAATGCGCCGGAATGATGAAACACCTACCTCCGGTAATCCGAAACGATTGTTCAGGGAAATGTCTCCTACGTACATTTCGCCCAACGACAGATCAAAACGGCTTCATACATCCAATTCCATTGAAAAGTCTTCGCCGTTATTAAGTGCCAGTCCAAGTGCGAGCCATGACGACTATTACGATTTAGTTTCTCAAGCGTCTGCATATCTAACTAAAATTAATGAACTTGTTAATGACCAAGGTTCCCGAATTAATGTTGCGAATAAATCTGCCATCATGGACATGACTCAGCGCATAACGTCCATTGTTTCTTTGTTAGCCATAAAATCATCCTCCAATGAAACGAAATTGGCAGTTACGGAACGCGAATTGGATAAAATTAAATCAAATACCAATGTCAATACAAGTAACTGTAATAAAGTTTCATATGCGGATTCATTAAAACTTCGACTGCCTAAAACTAAACTTGCGCCGGTTGTCGACTCGCGCGCACCCCTTCCATGTGTCGTGGCTTATCCCACCGCTGAGCGATTAGCTGATTACTCATCGTCCTCTGCTACTAAACAAGCACTCATGAAGGCGATCAATCCCAGTGACGACGGGTTTCAAATTGTAGGTGTTAGAAAAACTGCAAAATCTGGTGTCGTATTACGTGTCGCTAATGACAGCCAAATTAAAAAATTGCAATCGGTCGACGCTATTAGGTCCGCCGGCCTGCGACTTGAAAAACCGAAAGGCCGAAAGCCACGTATATTAGTTAAGGACGTGCCATCCTCAATGGAAGACAATGCTTTTTTGCACGCATTGTACCGTCAAAATATTCAAAATGAACTGCCAATACAAGAGGACGATTTTATTAAATCAACTAAAATCTATCGTCGGCGTTCCTTAGATAGCGGTCGCAAGTGGATAGGCATTGAAATCGAGTCCAACGTGCGTAAACATTTAGTGTCCACTAAGGAAAAATTATTTATTGATTGGGCGACTTGCCGGTTCAATGACGACGTTGATGTAGTCCGCTGTCTGCACTGTCAACAGTTCGGTCACGTTAAAAAATACTGCGTTAACAAGTCACCTACCTGTGCTAATTGCTCCGAAGCACATGAAACAAACGACTGCCCGCATAAGGACAATTTAAATTTTATACCTACTTGCGTGGCGTGTAAGCGTTTTAAAAAACCATTTGACCATCGTTGCGGGTCACCAGAGTGTACTACCTACAAACTTAAGCTCGAACAGTTAATCCTCAACACAAACTACTAAAATAATGGATAGTTTAAATATAGGACAATTAAATCTCCACAACGATAGGGTAGCGACTTCTGAACTAGACAAATTAATTATCGATTACAGCTTGGACAATGGACATAGTACTTGTTCAAGAGCAATATCAAAACGCGCGCTTCCGTCATAAAGTAGTTCAGCTGGATTCAAAGTCACGAGCCGGAATTTACGTAGCGCGTTCTTCTAAGTTTACAGTAACGTCTTTGCGTAACCTCATGACGCCGCACTGTGCCGTTGCGGAAGTCTCCTCGGCTTCCTATAAAGTTTACGTTGTGAGCTGTTACTTTCAATATTCAGACCCTGTTGGTCCTCACATACATAACCTCCGTCATGTCTTGCGGTCACTCGCTGGCTGTAAAATTATCGTTGGCGCGGATGTTAACGCGTCCTCGTCTCTGTGGTATGGCAAGGTTCGGTCTACGGATTCCGACCGACGTTCCGCTGTCGAAGATTTCATTGCTGAAATGAACCTATCGATTCATAATACCCCAGATGCACCACCTACTTTTTGCAGCCAAATGGGCGAATCTTGTATTGACGTCACACTTTCTAGTGCAGACGTTCGCTTGGATAGGTGGCGTGTCCTACCTGATGCGTCATGTAGCGATCATCGGCTTATCGTGTACGAATTTGTTCCGATGTTTATTCAAGGTCCGTCACATTCACATATCATTGGTAACTTTAGGTATAAAAGTAAAGGCGCGAATTGGGAATTCTTTAGCTTGCTTTTTGCGTCTAACACCAAAGACTTCACTCGAGACGGGCTATCAGCTGAAGAAAGTGCTGAAATTATGTCAGACGCCTTCACTTACTGTGCTGACATCGCCATTGGTCGCGGATCTATGACCAATATCCGCAGATGTGATTGGTGGTGTGACTACCTAATTGAACAACGTAAAAGTTATCGCCGAGCGCGTAGACATTTAAATAAGCTTAAAAAGCGAAAGGTCACCGGAGACCTCCTAACCTCTGCTTTAAATGCGTTTAGAGTTGCCAAGTCCCGCTACAGAGCATCAGTAGAAAAATCTAAAGGTAATTTACTGCGGAAAATAGTAGAAAAATTAGATAAAGAAGGTCCGTGGTCTCCTTTGTATCACGAGTTCAAAGCAAATCGATCAGTCGATCTTGCGTTCGTCGAAAA
The DNA here is from genome assembly GCA_949316265.1 of Diarsia mendica. Taxonomy (NCBI): domain Eukaryota; kingdom Metazoa; phylum Arthropoda; class Insecta; order Lepidoptera; family Noctuidae; genus Diarsia; species Diarsia mendica. Next base: position 17,224,667 of record OX438909.1, on the reverse strand, counting down.
CATCAAAGTAAACAATAAACACACCACCGGTATTGAGGAGACAACCGAAGTTCTATTAAATACGTTGATACCTGATGATTTGCCTGATAATGATAATGACTACCACAAGCAGATCAGGGCGTGGGCGGCTGTGCCACCTGAATCACCAGCGTCAGACCTTCCATCCATTGACGAATTCATTAAAGTTGTCAGGAAACTCCCACTCAACAAATCGTCAGGTGAAGATAAAATATCTAATCGGATGATAATAGAAGCATGTAAAACAGCGGCCGACGCGATTTTAAGTGTTTACAACCGTTGTATCGCAGAAGGCGTTTTTCCTCGTATATGGCGACGCGGCTTTATACGAATAATTCCGAAAAGTGGCGACAAGCCTCCGGACGATCCTAAGTCTTACCGCCCTATAACACTGCTACCATCTTTGGGGAAACTCCTGGAGCGTCTTATCGTTCCACGTTTACTACCAGACGGACCGAAATTTCACAACAACCAATTCGGTTTTACCGTGGGAAAATCTACCGTAGACGCGGCACTTTCTGTCAGAAAAATTGTCAATACATCCGAACATAAGTACGTAGTTGGGATCTTTCTAGATATTTCTGGGGCTTTTGATAATGCATGGTGGCCGATGCTACTCCTTAAACTGAAAATTCGTGGTTGCCCTAAAAACATATACAATCTTGTTTGCTCGTACTTCTTAAATGGTTCCGCGAAACTCAAACTCGGACATCATTCTATGTCAAAGTCCCTTACCATGGGATGCCCTCAGGGTTCGGTTATGGGTCCGTATGTATGGAACGTAGGCTTCGATGACTTCCTCGCGATTCCACTTCCATGCGGCTGTTCATTAACCGGTTACGCGGACGACGGCCTGCTGCTCATTCAGTCAAGTACTCGGGCTGGACTCGAAAATTTGGCTGACACTTGCCTAAAATTAATATCCCAGTGGGGTGATCGTAACCGTCTGACCTTTGCACCACATAAAACTTATCAACTTCTTTTAAAAGGTAATCTTAAATCATGGCCTAGTATTAAATTTAATAACGTTCCCGTGAAAAAGAAGGAGTCTGTATGCTACCTTGGGTTTGTCTTAGAGAGGAATTTTTCATTCATTGAACACATAAAAACAGTCGGTGAAAAAGCTAAAAAGAACTTTTATGCTTTAACGAGAATATCTAAATCTACATGGGGTTTATCATTTTTAACTCTAAAGACGATCTATGGGGCTACTTACTTGGGGTGTATGTGCTACGGGGCACCAGTTTGGGCCGATAGGGCCACCATTGGAGCGGTACGACGTAAATTACTTCAAAGCCAGCGGTTGGCTTTGATTTTCTTGTGTAAAGCGTATAGGACGGTTAGTACTGAAGCCTTACCGGTACTGGCAGGGGTACTTCCAGTCGATCTTGAAGTACAGCGCCGTGCTTCAATGTACTACTGCGTACGAGAGACCGCGGACACAGACTTTTTAACGCAACGTGACCGTGCTAAAATAGCTAGATTACTTAAACCACAGACTGACGTCTGGGAGGAACTTCTGTCTGAATGGCAATGTAGGTGGGATAATTCCATCAAGGGCCGACATCTTCACCAGTTCTTTCCATCCGTTCGTGAGCGGCTGGCCAGGACATGGCTGGAGGTGGATCACTGTGTCGCCCAATTTCTCACAGGTCATGGTAACTTTAAGAGTAAATTATTTTCCTTCAAGCTTGTTGAGTCGCCTTTTTGTCAATGTTCTACATCTGACTGCGAATTTGAACAAACTGCACATCACATTTTATGGGAGTGTAGTCTTTGGCAGAATGAACGTAATATTATGTTAAATAGTGTACAGGTTACATCCGGAGTTATTTACTATACGGACCTTGTAGAAACTAGAACAAATTTCCGTGCGTTCAAGCAATTTTGTCATACCTATTATTGGAATCAAATATAACAGCTCACAACTTAGGACCCAGTAATATTAATGACAATAATATCCGTGGTGCTAGGCAACTGGGCTTATCTCAGTTGTATACGTCCCTGTGTGCCTATTGGCCTTGTTCTGTTCTGTCTCCTGCTGATATGGAGGGAAGTGGAAACTATGTTTTTTTTCCTACTCCTCCGCTATTCTTTTCTGATTAATTTCGTTGCGGGATCCAAGACAGTTAAATCATTTCTCTGGGACTTCGTCGAGCTTCATTGTCTCGGCGCTTTTCTTGTGGTCGCCACTGTTGATTCTGGCTAACAGGAGTTACAGTGGTTTGGGAATAGTGTGGCGGGCTTGTCCCAATAAAAAAAAAAAGCACGACTTCGGAGCATGAGGGTTTGGGTTTGATTTCGATTCCCAGGTCAAGCAGAGTGTCCATCCATGTGTGGTTTTCCATCAGGAATTTCGCAGTAGCAGCAACGAAGTCTGGATTTCTGCCCGGTCGATGGCTCGCCCCAATTACATAGGAATTAAAAATAACTGGCAAAATGTAGGAGAACTACTGTAGGTACCTACACTGCCTACAGACGTGATGTTAGGTATCAATTACACATTTTTTTTAACAAAAAATAAAACCGACAAAATAAAAACACAAATAAGTGAAAAATGAACTTCAGTAGAAAAATCAGCTTCTAAGCAATGCGGCAAAGGTGCCAGAGTAGGTACGTCCACTGTCACGAGGGTGACCAGCTTACCACCATACAGCGCCCTGGGGCCATTGCTGGGGATACCATTGCTCGGGATGCCGTACGCGGACGCGCGCCGGTCCCTGGTAACGTTGCTGGGAGTGACATTCCGGGGGATGCTGAAGCTGGACGCGCGCGTGTCCCTGGTAACGTTGCTGGGAATGCCGTCGTTGCTGGGAATGCCATTGCCCCGCTGAAGTTAACGTTGCTGGGTGTGACCAAAATGTCATAGTAAAATTTTAATAACGGATTCTTCGAGACAATTTACGTAGCGCCTACCGTAAAAATAAGAGTCTAAAATTCGACGAATTGGGAATTTCAGGCGCTACAATACAAGTTTATTATTACCGACCATCTGACTTTAAAAAATAAGGCCTTATTTCGTATGTGTAAACAAGTTGCTTGAAATCGTGGTCTTAAATACGTATGGATTAAGAATATCACGATCCTTGTACGTGAGAGAGACGGGATTGCGGCCTTTTCTGTGCGCTCCGAAAGTGATCTCAAAAAGCTTATTTCGCATAATTTTTTTCAATCTTTATTTTCAGAAGTACCTAATAAAATGACAATGTCATTCAAATCATAAATAGTCTATTTACTACATATAATTATTGAGAAATTAAAAATGTCATGTAATTATAATATTATTCATCATCATCACATTGAATTAACATAATTATAAATAAATTCTATAATTAAATACAACGTACTGAATATTTATTTACATTATAATAACATTTTTTAATTTGGAAGGTGTTTCATCATCATCATCAGCCTATAATTATTGTTCCCACTGCAGGGACTCAGGCCTCCTCTCTAGGAGAGGGATGGGCTATAATCCACCACGCGGGCCCAGTGCGGGTTGGTAGATGTCGCATATCTTCGAATTTTTGGTTCTAAAATATGCCGGTTTCCTCACGATGTTTTCCTTCACCGTTTAAACCGTTTTTACCGGAAGGTGTTTAATTTCTTCTTAAATAATAGAAGAGTAGACGACTTCCTAATGCCATCGCACAATTTGTTATAGGTTTTATTATACATGTGATGCCATAAAAATTATACTTATAATTAATATTGACTTTTTGTCACATAATTGGCTGTAATTAAATCTTAATTTTAAAGGCAGTCTTAGAATAGCTTAGATTCGATTAAAGAAATATATTGCCATTGTAGTACTATCTAGATGATACATTGCTCTGATGCATTTCTAATCTACCGAAGTGCCCCAAAATATTAAAGTACAATGTTAATATAGTTGCAACAAGACCGTGATAAATAAGCCGTTAAGACGGCTTCTTTGTTAACATGTGTTTTCCATGACAAATTATTGTAATCTATCTCAATTCATACGCCCGAATACTCGAACGTCACTCAATTTTAAGTTGCACTCAAATCTCGTGCTGTCTTTGTTACTTTAACGCAGAGTGACAGAGATAGCACGAGTTTTGAGGGCTACTTATAATTGAGTGACGTTCGAGTATTCGGGCGTAACGCCCGAATACTCGAACGTCACTCAATTAGTTTAGTATTTGTTACATACTGTAGGTACTATCTTTGGTACTCATAACTTTGGAACTAGTATCTTTGGTAAAAGTCCATTATTTTTGTTTTGTACATATTATTTATTTTAAGATTATTGTTAATTAAACATAGAAATAATTATTGTTCTAAGTGTTTGATTGACTTCATCTTCATAATCACAATCATGATTTTTCTTGTAACACATATTAGTAGTAAATTATACTTAACACAATTAGTAGAAGTAGATACAATCACAGGTACAGAGTATTATAATAAGGGCTTCTGGTCTAACTGTATGTAGCTGAATACCAGTAGTTTACATGAAGCTAATCAAAAATCAAAATCAAAGCATTTCAAAATCAAAATCAAAGCATTTATTTCAAGTAGGCCGTTACAGGCACTTTTGAATAGCCGAATTAAACTAACTGCGGCACTCAGAGAAGCGCAGAGAAGTGACTGCCTATCTGACCTCCACAACCCAAAAAAGCTGGACTAACAGCTTTCCGAAGCACGGAGAAAACTCATTAGGTAATGGGTGGACACCCATCGTCGGTCATTCGCTCCGTCAGTGATTGCCATCAAAGTGCCTCAAGTAATCAATCCTTAATGCGCTGTTAGACAATGCAATCTGCAATGGCGTCAGAGTACGTTCGCTGTCGCGAGCGTTACCAGCTCCGCCATAAACCGCCACCGCTGCCGGACGCGCGCAGCTCCCTGGTGCTGGTGCCAAGGGTACCGTTACCGAGGGTGCCCTTGCCGAGGGTGTCATTGCCAGGGTTGCCGTTGCTGGCGGTGACGTGCTTGGATTGCCGTCGCGGTTGGTGTTGTAGCCATACGAGCGCGGGTCCCTGGTGCTGTAGCCAGAGGTACCATTGCTGGGGGTGCCGTAGACGGATGCGTGTGGGTCCGTGGTGACGTTGCTGGGGGTGCTGTAGACCATCGCGCGCCGTTTCCTGGTGCCGTTGCTGGGGATACCATTGCAGAGGGAGACGCTGCTGGGGGTAACATTGCTGGGGGTACCGATGCTAGGGGTAACGCTGGGGGGGGTTCTGTAGACGGTAGCGCGCGGGTCCATGGTGCCGTTGCTGGGGATTCTGTAGACAGACGCGCGCGGGTCCGTGGCGCCGTTGCTGGTGGTGCCATTGCTGGGGGCACCGTTGCAAGGGGTTCTGTAGACAGATGCGCGCGGGTCCGTGGTATCATTGCTGGGGGTACCGTTGCTGAGGGTTCTGTTGACAGACGCACGTGGGTTCGTGGTGACGTTGCTGGTGGTACCGTTGCTGGGGATACCGTTGCTGGGGGTTCTGAAGACAGACGCGCGCGGGTCCCTGGTGCCGTTGCTCGGAGTGCCGTTGCTCGGAGTGCCGTTGCTGGTGGTACCGTTGCTGAGGAAACCGTTGCTGGGGGTTCTGTAGACGGACGCGCGCGGGTCCCTGGTGTTGTTGCTAGGTGTAACGTTGCTAGGGGTACCGTTGCTGGGGATACCGTTGCTGGGGGTTCTGTTGACAGACGCACGTGGGTTCGTGGTGACGTTGCTGGTGGTACCGTTGCTGGGGATACCGTTGCTGGGGGTTCTGTAGACAGACGCGCGCGGGTCCGTGGTGCCGTTGCTCGGAGTGCCGTTGCTGGTGGTACTGTTGCTGAGGAAACCGTTGCTAGGGGTACCGTTGCTGGGGATACCGTTGCTGGACGTTCTGTAGACAGACGCGCGCGGGTCCGTGGTGCCGTTGCTTGGGGTACTGTTGCTGGGGGTTCTGTAGACAGACGCGCGTGGGTCCATGGCGCCGTTGCTGGTGGCACCGTTGCTAGGGTTTCTGTAGACAGACGCGCGTGGGTCCGTGGTGCCGTTGCTGGTGGTATCGTTGCTGGGGGCACCATTGCTAGAGGTTGTGTAGACAGACGCGCGCGGGTCCGTGGCGCCGTTGCTGGTGATGCCGTTGCTGGGGGTATCGTTGCTAGCGGTTCTGTAGACAGACGCGCGTGGGTCCATGGTACCGTTACTGGAGGTGCCGTTGCAAGGGGTTCTATATACAGACGCGCGCGGGTCTGTAGTGCCGTTGCTGGGAGTACCGTTGCTGGGGGTTCTGCAGACAGAAGCGCGCGGGTCCCTGGTGTCGTTGCTCGGGGTGCCGTTGCTGGTGGTACCGGTGCTGAGGATACCGTTGCTGGGTGTTCTGTAGACAGACGCGCGCGGGTCCCTGGTTTCGTTGCTAAGGGTAACGTTGCTCGGGGTAACGTTGCTGGGGAAACCGTTGCTGGGGGTTCTGTAGACAGACTTGCGCGGGTCCGTGGCACCGTTGCTGGGGGCACCGTTGGTAGGGGTTCTGTAGACAGACGCACGCGGGTCCGTGGCACCGTTGCTGGTGGTGCCGTTGCTGACGGTACCGCTACTGGGGTTTCTGTAGACGGACGTGCGGGGATCTCTAATGCTGTTGCTAGGAGTACCATTGGTAGGGGCACCGTTGCTAGGGGTACCGCTACTGATGGTACCGTTGCTAGTGGTACTGTTGCTAGGGGTACCGTTGCTAGGGGTACCGTTACTGGGGGTTCTGTAGACGGACGCGAGCGGGTCCCTGATGTTCGCGGTGGACGTGTTGCGCTGCACTGCTTCAATATTCAACGGGGCCACAATGCGTTCCAAATTTTGTATTTTAGCTTGTAACATACTATTCTGCCCAGCCCCGTCGCGTTGCATGTTTTGAACCTTCTTGACAAGTTCATAGTATTGTGTTAGCAACCTATTGGTTTCGTTTTGCATTTTCAGTTTCTCTGAAGCTTCGCTTTTCTCTAAGTCACGGATTTGCTTTTGAATGTCTCTTTGCTTGGTGATCTCCTCTTGCCGCATTTTTGTATTTGTTGTTAGCAGTTTGTTCTTCACATCCTTTAATTCATCGTCCCACAATTGATTATTCGCTGTTATATAGCTTTCCATATCTTTGACACGTTTATTATACAAAGATATTTCTTTTGTTCGTTTAGCGTTCTGTTTTTTCAAGTTTCTCATTTTATTGTTAGTTTTATCAACTTCCATAAGGGCTGCCTGTTCCATTAGTTTCAATTTTTCATCTGTTTTTAATTGATTCTTATCCAACAGCGTCTGCTTCTCTGAACAGGTTTTGATCAGTCTGGATGCCCTCTGTTCTATCAGTTTGTCCAATTTGTTCATCCTAAGCGACGACTTTAATGATATTTTTTCTTTCAAGACTTTAGAGTGCCGCGACTTAAGATTGGTTAATTGTTTCCTCACAGCCTTGTATTTCAGATCCTGCGTTGTTCTATCCTGAAAATTGACAAATAGCTGGAATTAGTAAATTATAGAAACAAAAATAAATATATCTACTCAAACATTTCGATAACAATCATAATTGCACGTTATACATAGTTTAAAATTCAGCGATACTACAAAATGAATTGGAAAATAATATGGGCCGCTTAGAAAGCAGATAATCAACAGTTTGTTTGTGGTATAAAAGTGTAATGAATAATTCCGCGATACATAACGCTCCACTCGCGCTATCACGCTATCGCCACAGCGGTAGCAGCAGGAGTCTCTTGTGTGTTCGCGTGTGTCGCGCGGCTGGCGACTGCTCTCTTGTCTGTTCTAATAATTGACTAAGAGTCTCTACTAAATGAGACCGCCGCTTCTTTTTAGGAATGAGCGTTGTTTTTAAAACTGGCAGTCTCACATTTAACCAGCCTTCAAAGTCTGAGAGAACAGGCCTCTTTTGGGCACGCTCGTTCCATCATAGGCCTCATCCATCGCTTTCCATTATGCGTGATCGAGGTCATGTGCAGGGTTATTTTGCAATAAAAACTACAAAAGCCTATTTGTGCATTGTCATGATAGCAGATGCAGGTGTTTAACGACACCTATCTCTCGACATAACCCGTCGGACAGCAGTAGCTCACCAGACACGACAGCCGTGTGGCAACCACGTCCTGTTTCTCATAATATCCTTATAACGGTTTGTTTAAGATGAAGGCGACAAGGTAGCCCGCGAAATTCGAATTTTCTTACGTTTTTTGCAATTTCCCGGTCAGTGTCAAGCCGTATGTTAAATAAAATACCTTTACAACCTCCAGTTCATAAAGGTCTCCTGACTATTTGATGAAAACGGCATTCTTGAGACCTATGAACTATGAACCAAGATGGTTGTATTGGTGATTTATAGACATTTATTATTGCCGCGAGTCCTTACACGAGTTGACATTCTATCAACCTTAATCAGAAATAACAGAAGGGACCAAGTTCGATATTACACATATCGAACTTTGTCTTATAATGCGACATTTTGCATTTGTTTTGCTGTAGCACATCACACCTTTAAATACATACATACTGTTACTAAACGAAATACAAAATTTTACACCTGAGCCTAAATAAAACCATTGACTTGGTCGTTCGCAATAGACTTTTATATCATGGTGCTGCGAGTCATCTATTGCTTTCATAATGATTATTTTACACTATAAAGTAAAATTCAGAAATTTTTTTTTAATTTTATTTTTAATTTACATTGTAAATTATGATTTTTAATTTGTATGATGGCAAACTTTCGTCATCTCTCTTCAACAAACAATTCATAATTAGTTATTATTATATAGACACGCAATTGCATTTAGTAGGCAAGTCTTATTTAGTTCAGTAATGGCCAAAATACGCCCCATCTAACTCTAAAAGTGGTTTATTTTTCAAAGTGTCAAATTTTTCCTATTGTTTGTATAATTTTAAGAATGATGGCAGCTCAATTCTAAAAAAAAACGTTAAGTAACGTTTTGTCATTAAAGGTGTGATTTGATATTACGAATTCAATATAGCATTCATAAAATAGCGTACCAACACAGAATCAGTATGTACCTGTGTGAGAGCGCGTGGCCGGGGGCGGGCGGGCGCGCGTTGGCAGGGGCGGGTGGAGGCGCGTTGCTGGGGGCGGGTGGAGGCGCGTTGCTGGGGGCGGGCGGGCGCACGGCGGCAGGGGCGGGCGGGGGCAGCGCTGCGCACGCGCCAGTAGCGGTGCAGTTCATCGACCATGTTGTCGTCGAGCACGAGGGGGCGCTTCGCTGCCATCTGGAATTGATAACAATCTAATCAGCGAGGTGCCAAGAAGGTGCACTTTGTCTATTTTATGACAATACTATTCTAGTCAAACATAATTAAGTTCATTTTATTTATTAAGGGACAATAAACAACTACGATATGTGTTGAAACAGACAAAAAAACAAAACAAACATTATCCGCATATTAACAACAAACAACAAATTACATCACATTAATAACAAAAACAATTTAAAAGTAAAATAAATCAAATATGAATTACTTACGTCATGCAAATTTATTAAAAGTTCATGTTTATTCAATTCAATTTATTTACAATATAACCTTAAACAAGAAACTACATTGCCTAATTAAACATAAAATACAAAAGAAATTCTATAGCTACATCTCTGCTTATCACTTCGGGAATTACAGGCGTTAAGTTATCTTATAATAAGCACATCAACCATGTAATTTATAAGAAACTTGCTGATTCCCGTGACTTCGTTCCCGGTAACTTTGATGAGTGACTAAAAAGTGAAAAATTAAAACTTTTTTACAAAAAATAAAACCGACTTCGACAAAAATAAAACACAAAAAAGTGAAAAATAAAAAATCAGCTTCAGAAGTCGGTGGCAAAAACATGAAATCAAACAAACAAAAGTCACCGACTTCTGAAGCTGATTTTTTATTTTTCACTTTTTTGTGTTTTATTTTTGTCGAAGTCGGTTTTATTTTTTGTAAAAAAGTTTTAATTTTTCACTTTTTAGTGGTTCACATGTGCTTACCCCTTCACAACGTACCGGCGTGATGTTATGTTATGAACTGGTGTAAACAATAGACAGTCATGAGATTTCAGCAATCCCAGTCCATTTGCTATCATTAATTTTATTGAGGAGTTCCGTTTGCCTATCTCCGAAGTTCTTCATCAGATCTTCACCAAATAGTTTTTATAACCTTTGTAGTGAGTACAGGCGTGATATTATGTTGTGTGATGGCGTAAACAATGCTTAGATATGCTATAGCAACAATCGCGGTTAATCTGCTGTTATTTATTGAAGAGTTCCCCCGATTTCTACAAGATCCCATCATCAGATATTGAAATGGTGACAATGGGACCACACGGGAAGCACCAGCTTTCAAATGAAATAAGAATCATGAAAATCAGTTCACCCAGTCGCAAGTTATGAGCTAGCAAACATAAAAAAAAAACCAAACTCCTCCTTTTTTTGAAGTCGGTTAAAAATGTTTGGGTTGAACCGCCCTTATCACTTAGGAGTATGAAAAATAGATAGTAGCCGATTCTCAGAC